>OX016541.1:146143982-147443009 GCA_943590905.1 Sphaerophoria taeniata | reverse complement strand
GTTCCAGCCCTTTACTGGATTTCCACCTTTACTCCTTTCTCAGTAATGTTAGGTGGGAATGCTCAATCTTGATTTGCTCATGAGGCAAACTCCGGATGTAAGCACGAAAATACATTGAATTTTTACTCTTATTTGGCACTTTTGCTGCCAAACTAAGATGTGAATCATATTTATAGAGAACATTATATTTCATTTTGACTTAATTTCTAATTTTTCTTCTGTGTTGTTTATATTGAAGGAATGCCTTGACAACGGCAGCGGCAGTTGTTTGTTTGTGTATTTATATTAAAGGAATTTCTTGACGACGGCAGCGGCAGTTGTTTGTTTGTTTATTTATATTAAAGGGACTCCTTGACAACGGCAGCGGCAGCTGTTTGTTTGTTTATCAAAATATGTAACTTCGTTACAGTTGTTATTGTAAAATATCAATGTCAAGTGGAATTTGAATTGAAATTGAAATCAGAACTTAAGTTGAAATTGGGAATTGGGAAATTGGGTAGGAATTTTCGTTGATATTCGACTTTGAATTACAATTGAAAAAGGAATTGGAGTTTGAATAGTAACTTGAATTGGAATTGAATTGAAATTGAAATAGGAATTGGAATTAGAATTGAAACAGGAAATGGAACTTCGCTTTGAGCTGCAATTGGAGTGTGAATTGCAGTGACTTTGAATTTCAATTGGAAAAGGAATTGGAGTTGGAATATTAACTTAATGAGAATTGAAATTAAAATTGAAATTGAATTTTAAATAGAAATTGAAGTTAAAAAAGAAAGAAGAATTGGAATTTCACTTTGAATTGCAATTGGAATGGGAATTTTAGTTGACATTGAGTTGAAATTGAAAAACGAATTGGAGTTTGAATAGTCACTTGAATTGGAATTGAAATTGATTTGAAATTGAAATAGGAATTGAGGTTCGTAAAGAAATAGGAACTGGAACTTCGCTTTGAAGTGCAATTGGAATAGAAATTGTAGAAGGAACAGTAGCTTGAATTGGAATTGAAATTAAATTGAAAAAGGAATTGAAGTTAGAAAGGAAGTAGGAATTAGAACTTCACTTTGAATTACGATTGGAATGGGTATTTCAGTTAACTTTGAATAATTATTGCATTTGGAAAAGGAATTGGAGTTGGAATAGCAGCTTGAATTGGATTTGAAATTGAAATTGAAATAGAAATTGAAATACGAATTGAGGTAAGATAAGAAATAAGAATTGGATCGTCGTTTTGAGTTGTATTTGGAAAAGGAATTAGAATTGAAAAAGTAACTTGAATTAGAATATGGAATTTAAATTGGAATTGGAATTGAAATTGAAATAGGGATTGAAGTGAGAAAAGAAATAAGAATTCGAATTTTGGTTTGAATTGCAATTGGAATGGGAATTTCAGTTAAAATTGGACTTTGAATTGCAATTTTAAAAGGAATTGAAATCGGAATTGAAATTGAAATACAAATTGAAGGTGCAATTGGAGTTGGAATTTCAGTTGAAGTTGGAGTTGGAATATCTATGAATAGGAATTGAATCTAGTTTCTGTTTTATTGAGTTTCAGTACTGATTCAACTACAATTTGAAGACATTTAACCTTGAAGTCTTACTCATATTCAAAATATAACCTGGTAACACCCTTTTCGCCTTGAGAACCGTTAAACTTATGTTCACACATTTCAATCCGGTGCAAAAATTCAAAGAAATTGAGAAACAATTTTTTATTTCCTTCCTAGTTCCCATACAAATGGATAAAAACAATAAACTGTTGCTTTTGATTTGCACGTCATGCGCAAAAATCCCTACACATCCACCTAGAACACCACAAGACATCAAATTTTCGCCACCAAACTTACTGCACAAATTCCGAAGCAACATCAGTACCGAGTATTCCGCAGAACTGCAAGGACTGTACGTTTCGACCAAAAGTTGTCTCCCTCTCAATGTGGCGTCGATAAAATCTCCGATCATTTATCTTTTAATTCCCAGACCCGGCAAACGTTTTGTCAACCTAATTTTAAACGAGACTTTACGTGCACGATAAGAGAGTGAAACCAAACAAAAAACGAATTCAGATACTATCGGGAAGTTGAATTGGATATACGAGTAGTTTTTTGCGCTGAGGATAAAACAACACAAATTCATTCAAGTACCACTATACGAGTGACCGAGTGAACATATCTACTTGGAAGTACTGCGAAATGTACACATAATCCGATTTAATCGAAACTGAATGGTTTTGAGATACGAAAACGAAAAAAACACCAAACACTACCGTGTAACATGTTACCGATATCCGTTTTAGTGTTTT
Organism: Sphaerophoria taeniata; assembly: GCA_943590905.1. Lineage (NCBI taxonomy): Eukaryota > Metazoa > Arthropoda > Insecta > Diptera > Syrphidae > Sphaerophoria > Sphaerophoria taeniata. Next base: position 147,440,710 of record OX016541.1, on the reverse strand, counting down.
CCGCGTAGGGTATTAATGCTCTGTTGGCAAATGCTTGCACGGAAGGAATATACGCGATAGCAGTAAAATAGTGCGAAATAATTCGATTGACAAATGCAAAAATAGTGTGATGCGGCTAGTTTAGGTTATTTAATGCATTTTATAGCCACCCACCCGACACGCTCTGTCCTTTCGGTTTATAGGGTTTATCGGTCAAAGGTCTTTGGTGTCTTCTTTTTTTTGTAAAATCACCTTTAAATTGAAGGATATAGCTTTAGAGGTGTATTTGTGTTGTTGTGCAAGTGTTTGGCTGCCGGAAGATATGGCAATTTTGCAATCCTGTTGCTTTTGGAAGACCGTTCGCAAGGGAAGCTATGCGAGTGCAATTTATACATTGGTAAGTAATGTTTCTCTAAAATTCCGTGAATTTTTTCTCGTTATTGAGATTGGATTTTTCCTGCTGCCCGAGAGGATATGCCATGTGCATGAAATTCCTTAAATTGATTTATGCAAGTAACATGGAATAGAATGTTTGTTACGTGACACTATTTTCATTACACGGATGTCCTGTGTACAATTCCAAATGCAATTGTATCACAAAACACGAGCTAAGATATTTTTTTAAATCTTGATGAAAAATGTCCCAACAATAAAGGGAAAGGTATATATTTTTGAAATAACGCATCAGTTGGAGATGAAATACTAAAATGTCTATAAAGTGCTCAGTTCATTTAGAGTGTTAACATGGATGTGGTAGTGTGATTATGTTTAAATGCTAGCCACAGCATTATGCGATTGAATTAACTCTTTCAATATTAGTTAAACAAAAATAATGTAAATTAAATAATGTGTAAGCAAAACCATACTTTCTGATTGACGTGCACAAAAATGTATGTAGTTTTATTTAAATTTTTATTTATGGTTTCAAATTCTAATTAGGTATAGAAATTAACATCGTATAATATTTAAATGCAAATGCTGATTTGCTTATTTTAATTGGCTTTAAGTGAAATCGGATATAAACACTTAAATACCTGTAATTTGAATATTATAATAAACAGCAATTATTTTGAATGAAATGAGGATTAAGGATAAATTTTGTTTGGCTAGTTATAACAAAATTCTCTGTGATTTAATTTGGTGTAGAATTTGGCCATTTAATCCAGCTCGATTCCCGTTTCTATAGACCTTTGTACACAATTTTCAGTACATAATGACAAACAGAAAAAAATGTCCTGATCGAGACAAGAAAAAATCGAATTTACGCTCCCTAAGCCGCTGGCTCCAGAATTTAATAAATTTCAGTTTTAACTCTCACGTGGCAAATTTTGCATTCGTAGGAAAATTTCATATCGAGATTTGTATCACATAATCATGACATTACGATAAAAGAGAATTAGAAAAAAAAATTCGGCAATTTCGTCCGTCTGCTTCGCGTCTGCAGTTTTCACCAATAGGTCGATAGATTTCAAATTTGGCAATCGTTACACTCGTTTTAGCACTATCAGCTGTCTGTAACGTGCAGACACATATCGCATTGCCGCTTCCACTTTTTAGAAGGTTACAAAATATTAACCAAATTATACTAATAAGTTTTTAAGCCTGCGAAGGATTCACCATATAGGTGAATCTCTAGCAAGAAACCCCGTTTAGCCGGGAGAGGCAATTTTCTTAAAAAAATGAGATACATGATAGATAAATACACTTGATTAATATCAACTTTGTTTTTCAAAAACTTGAGCTTTGAAAATCATGTTTTGAGATTGTTTGGAAATGGAACAAAAACAAAATACTTTTTTCGTCTAGAGAAAAGTGAAACGTTGAGAATTGGGGCATTCTCAACGTAGCTTTTCTAGAGGAAGGTGTGGTAGTAAATCCTCCCTAGACATCTTACGCCCTTAAAGACTTGGTCCTTTCATCAGAAGTGGGATACTTCCTATAAGCCTTTTTATTAAAAAAAAAGTTGTTGCTTGAATTTTTTTTTGTGAATAAAGAATAAAATAGAATCAAGACTCCAGAAGATATTTCGTAAATAATTTTGGATTTTGGATTTTGGGTTCAAGAAAAAAAAAGAAAAACCATAAGAAGAAAAACAGAAAGTTCGAGAACAAAAATATTTTGGAAAAGTTCAAAAAGGTACCTACACTGAAAAGCCTTACGGGAATAAAAGATAAGTAATTTATTTTTTTCTTATTTATAATATTTTTGGTAGAAAATATTTTGTGAACATGAATTCAGAAAAGAGTAATAATCCAGACAAGGAGAATGATATTGAAGACAATGCTTCTCAAAATAATCAAGAGAATCTGATCAATTTGAAAGCAGTCGGCGATATAATTCGATTAGTTCAAAATAGTAGTCACCAAAAAATAACGTCAGGTTTTTCCGTGTTTGACCCTGATTTATCACGGGTTGATATTAAAAAATGGTGTGACGATGTGGATTTGAGAATAAAAAGAGATAGCTTAGAAGATTTTGATGTCATACCAAGAATACAGTCCGCATTACTTGGTAGAGCAAAGGTTTGGTTTGAGAAATATGGTTTTCAACATTACCAGTGAGTAGATTTACGCTCGTCATTAATACACACTTTTGCAAATGGTACTAATGTTGTAACGCTTTTAAGGAAAGTTGCAAACTTCGAAAGTTCTCAATCAAATTCATACAATGATTTTATTATGGAAAAAATTGCACAGATTAACCAGTTGCCTTTCGAAATACCTGAAGACATGATTGTTCGCATTGTTATTGGTTGCATAACTGATTCAAGTTTGAGAAATTCTCTAACCTTTGTTATGCCAAACAATGTTCAGAGTCTAATCGATCATTTGTCCTCAATTCGCAACTCCCCTAAAAACAACGATCTTATCAAAAACAAAATAGACAAGTTGTACAGGAGTCCTTGAAACGATGTTCAGATTCATATCCTTCTTCGAGCAAACGTTCACGAGTTGAAAAAAATTGTTATGGCTGTGGTAAGATGGGGCATATTCGAACCAATTGTCCAAACAATAAACCGACTAGTACTAATTTCAAGGAAAATTTGTCGAATTCGCATGAATCTGAAAACAAATGCAATTTTTGTAAAAAATCCGGCCATGTGGAAAGTTTATGTTGGGTTAAGCAGCGTCTGGACAAAAAGAAAGTGAATGCTTGTAATAAATTATGTTCTTCAAATGTTGTAATAAATGGTGAAAACTATTGCTGTCGGTTTGATTCTGGCTCAGATTGTTCTCTCATTAACGAAAAGATAACTTCCCAATTTAAAAACAGTATCGAACCATGTGGTCAATTTGTTCAAGGGATTAGTAAACATTCTATCTATCTTTCAAAAAAAATTACATTGCTTGTAAATTTTAAAGAGATTCAACTTGAAGTAACATTTTATGTTATTGAACAAGAATATTTAGAGGTTGATTTAATAATTGGAAGAGATGTACTTAAAGATACATCCTTGGAAGTAGTAGCGGTTTCAATGGGATCTGTTTTAAGAAGAAAACTTCTTGTTAACTACTTAGCAAAAACAGATTCATCAACAATAACTGATTTGACTTTGAAACAGAGTGAAGACTTGAATAATATTTTGAATAAATATTCAAGCAATATAATTGATGGTTTTCCGAAAAAATGTGTTAAAACCGGTGCCCTTAGTATTCGTTTGACAAAAGATGCAGTGATAAATTATCGTCCATATAAAATGGCAATATCAGAAAAAAAGGTATTATCAGATATAGTTTCTGATTTAAAATTGCATAATATAATAAGAGACAGTTATTCGCCTTTTGCTAGTCCTGTAATATTGGTACAAAAAAAGAATGGAAAACATAGAATGTGCGTTGATTTTCGTGCGTTAAACAAAATAACGGTGAAGGATCGATATCCATTGCCTAGAATTGACGACCATTTAGATCAATTAGCAGGAAATAAATATTTTTCATCTTTAGACATGGCATCTGGATTTCATAAGATTCCCATAGCTGAAGATTCGATAGAAAAAACTGCATTTATAACTCCCGAGGGTCATTTCGAATTTTTAAGAATGCCATTTGGATTAGCTAATGCTCCAGCGGTTTTTCAGCGTGCAATTGATCATGCTCTTAGACAGGAGATAAATAGTAAGATTGCCCTAGTATACATGGATGATGTAGTTATTCCATCAGAAAATATTGATGAAGGCATAAGGCGACTTGAGCTGGTAATTAGAGCATTAACGGAAAATGGATTTTCCTTAAATGTTGAAAAATGTAAATTCCTTCAACCGAAAATATAATATCTTGGAAGAGAGATATCTGCTGAAGGTATACGCCCTAGTCCTAGAAAAATTGATGCACTTGTTTCAGCTCCAACTCCATCAAATGTAAAACAAGTAAGACAGTTCATGGGGCTTGCAAGCTATTTTCGCAAATTTATTCCCGAATTCAGTGCCAAAACCCATTGTATAACAAACCTAACTAAAAATAATGTCAATTTCAATTGGAGCCAAGAATGTGAAGAAGCTAAATCATATATTATTAACCAATTAACTCAAAGGCCTGTTCTTACAATCTTTAATTAATTAATTTCTTACAGAATTGCATACGGGTGCAAGTGCTCTCGGTTATGGAGCTGTACTCTTTCATCGTATTGAAAATACGTTGCGAGTGGTAGCATATTTTAGTAAAGCTACTAAGCCTTATGAAACAAAATATCATAGTTATGAGTTAGAGACACTTGCCGTTGTAAACGCAATTAAACACTTTCGCAATTATTTGTTGGGCATTCGATTTACATTGGTAACTGACTGTAACGCAATTAAAGCAACAAAAGATAAGCGTGATATAATGCCAAGAATTGCGAGGTGGTGGATTTATTTGCAGGATTTTGATTTTGAAATCATATATCGCAAAGGCTCGATGGTTCAGCTGTTGATTATTTAAGCAGAAATCCACCTACTCAAATATGTTACAGGCTTTCAAGTTTATCTGACAATTGGCTGTATGTAGAACAACAAACAGATTCCTTGGCGATCGATATAATGAATCAGGTAAAAGAAAAGGATCCAGAAGCTACTTCAAAATATAAGATAGTTAGTGGGCTGTTATATAGAAAAGACAAAAATGGTAACAAATTATACGTTCCTCAGAAATGTCGATTATCCTTAATTAGAAAATACCATGAAGATAATTGCCACATTGGTTGGGAAAAAACATTTTTAAAGATGAGAGAACATTTTTGGATGTCGAGGAACGTCAGAAAATTCATAGATTCTTGTGTGATTTGCTTAGTGGCCAAGAGACCATCTGGAAGAAAGCAAATTGCTTTACATCCTATCGACAAAAAACCAATACCTTTTCATACAATACACATTGATTGTATGGGTCCATTTGCAGAAAAAACAGAAGGAGTTGACCGTTATGTACTCATGATAATTGATGCATTTACCAAATTCATAGTGTTACGTCCGTTAAAAACCTTACAGACCTTAGAAACAATACAATGTATGAATGATTTTATCGCGTTATTCGGAGTACCTTTCAAAATTATCAGTGACAAGGGAACAAATTTTACAAGTGATGATTTAAAAAAAATGTGTTTATCATATGGTATTGAACATCATATGATTGCTCCAGGTGTAAGCAGAGCAAACGGCCAAGTAGAACGATATGTTGACACAGTTGCAAATCTCTTGAGAACGAATTTTGAAACGAACTTAGAATGGACAACTTATCTAAGTCGAATACAATTGGCATTGAACACTACAATTAACAAGACTACTAAGTTATCGCCCTTGAAAATATTGACTGGAATTAATGGTAGAACACCCCAAGTTGGACTTTTATTTGCTCAATTAAATTTAGAACCTGAATTTGACGATATATCTGCAATGAGAGAATTAGCTGATAAAAACATAAAAGAAAATGCAACTAAGATGAAAGTAAGATTCGATTGCAATAAAACTAAACCGACACGCTTGGAAATTGGCACAAAAGTTGTGTACAAAAGCAGTCAGATTAGCAAGTCCAAGTTAGATGTCCAATACCAAGGAGTATTTGAAGTAGTAGCTATTGTATTGAAAAATGTTTGTTTGGTTGAATAGTCATGCTTAAGATTGCCTCTGAACTATTGTATTGAAAAACGTTTGTTTGGTTGAATAGTCATGCTTAAGATTGCCTCTGAACTATTGTATTGAAAAATGTTTGTTTGGTTGAATAGTCATGTTTAAGATTGCCTCTGAACTATTGTATTGAAAAATGTTTGTTTGGTTGAATAGTCATGCTTAAGATTGCCTCTGAACTATTGTATTGAAAAATGTTTGTTGGGTTGAATAGTCAAGCTTAAGATAGCCTCTGAACTATTTTAGAAGTTTGATGCTTAAAGTTGATATAAAATAGACAAGCTGAAAATTGCCTCTGAGCTATTGTTTTGAAAAATGTTTGTTTTATTGTAAAGACACGCTTAAATAGCTTCTTCATTACAATCTGTTGATAAACACAATTTTCGTTTGTTTTAGACTATGATTATAACCAAACTGGTGCTGATTAAGATTCTCGCATGATTAAACACAAAAAACAAGGTCTTGGAGACACGAAAGCAAGCTGATTTTACTTAAGAAACTTCGTTTGTTGAATGATTTTTTTTATTGTCAAAAACTTCATTTTCCTTTAACTGTTAGTGTTTTACTATGGTATCTAACTGATAAAAAAGTTCGTGTTGCTTACGATAAATTGTTATTTTGTTTGAATTTCTAAAACTGTTAAGTTACTGAAAATTAAATTTTTGTGTTTGTTGGAAAAATCAAGTGTGTTTCAGTTTAGATGAGGTGATTGCTGCATCGAGAGCGATGCAATTGCAGGATGGCCGTGATAGATAAATACACTTGATTAATATCAACTTTGTTTTTCAAAAACTTGAGCTTTGAAAATCATGTTTTGAGATTGTTTGGAAATGGAACAAAAACAAAATACTTTTTTCGTCTAGAGAAAAGTGAAACGTTGAGAATTGGGGCATTCTCAACGTAGCTTTTCTAGAGGAAGGTGTGGTAGTAAATCCTCCCTAGACATCTTACGCCCTTAAAGACTTGGTCCTTTCATACATATATTCGAAAAAATATTAAAAATAATAATAATAATAATTTTTTTTAGAAAATCGACCTGCGTACGTTGTGTACATTTAATGGGTTAGAGTTGTAAGACCGAAAACCATATGACCGCAAACTACTTTCCCGAAATACTTTTGACCGCACCGAATCCCATTTGACGCCAAAAAATCCGCCCTTTTTTCACGAAAAACTACTCTTTTTCTTCACTCAAAGTTATGAGAAATAAGCACAGTGAAATCTGATAACTTCTTTGATTTTTCTAACATTCCTGAATTAGGACACACCCTTTTTCAAAATCCAAAATTTTATGACACACCAAACGCTGATAATCATGGAGAACGAAGCATTCAAATTCTTCGTTCAAATATTTCAATATAAGCAGTTCTTTTTTTGGGAAAAATCAGATGCCGAAGCATCTCAATTTCTCTACCCGATGGATCAACGTTGGCAGCGAAGAGAAACACCAAATACCTTGGAGTCCACTTCAATGAGATGATGAAGTTCAACCCTCACTCGAGAACTGTACTTAAGAAGGCCAACCACGCCCTACACCGACTGAATCCGCTTCTAAGAAGGAGAACAGGACTCAGCAAACCAACGAAGCTACTAATATACAAGCAGCTAATTCGGCCCGTCATCACCTACAGCTTCCCAGTATGGTATACCATTTCAAAGACAGCAATGAAGGAACTCCAAGTGTTTGAACGAAAAGTCCTGCGGAGCTGCACAGGACTTTATTTCAATCATCAGAGAAGGAGGCATTTCAGCAACAAAAGACTCTACGAAGAAGCGAAAATTACACCACTGGACAAGTACCTAATTCAGTCAGCTAAAAGGATCGCAGGATCACTAAGCAATCACCCCAACAACCTCATCAACGGAATAACCACACAACAAAGACACCCAGAACCGAGATACCTATGCACGCTGGACGTACTAAGGGAGGAGCTCGAGCAAACCAACGACGAAGGAGATCTTCAATGTTACGCTGACACGGGGTCAGCTTTTAACCGCGGCTAAGAGCCTCACCAATGGACAACCAGGACTGAACATCCCGAGATTTTGTATTTCATGTATTTTTTATCTTTTACTCATTCATATTTTTTGTTAATCTTAAATTTAGAAAACAAACATTGTATATGGTTAGGCCCCTTCTGTGCCAACAAGTTTAAAATCAAATATTACCTTAAGTAATTATTCAATAAATTGTAAATATGTATATAAATATTAGTTCAAATAAAGATAAAATGTAAAAAAAAAAAATGGAAAAATCAGTCAGTTGCGGATTGTTCATTCTGGGGAGAGTACATGTCGATGGCGTTTTTAAAATAAAATACAAAGTTATAGTTATTAAATTAAGGTTTAAAGTGCAAAACTCGCGCAATATTGTATTATAATCAATTTGATTAATTTAAATTATATTTAAACGCTGTGTTATGTCTCTCTGTAAAAGAAAAAAACGTCCTTTTAAGGACCAATAATAGTTTAAAAGAAGTATGGCTTTAAACTGTTAAATTCAATGTTCTCAGCCTTTGTCGTTTATGCTGTATACAATGTGTTAATTATTTGTCAATTATATAATCCCAAACATTTTTCCCAATTATCATGTACTTAGGTACCGTCAAAAGCGGGTGACTTTGGCCACTTTTTCATATTGAAATGTGAATAACTTTTGCAACAATTTTTTGTTTTTTATTTAAATTTTAACATTTTTACCTGCTTCGCTCACTCTTTAAGTATGTTAAGTCTTGAACAAATCGATCGAACAGTTTCCAATACAGAAGCTAAATTATGGGTGTCCAAAGTCACCCCTCATTTTCTCCAACAGCCAACGTAATGTGTTACTTTTTTCTTTAGTGGAAACCTGACCAAAAATATTAACCAACACTGATAGAAATATCCTCGTTGGCCGTTATATCATCGTCACTCATACTCATGATTTTTGTTCTTTGTGTCGAAAAAAAAAATTTTTTTCTTCCAAAAAACTGTACCTCAAAACATAAACAAATCTAAAAAAAATATCAATCTGAACCTAATTAGCGCTGGAGTGTTTCCTTTTAAGCCGTATATCTACAGCTTCGACAAAATTCGTTGTCTGAATACCAAGTTTCATGGCATGTTCTCCGACTGGTAACTATCCTGCCAATGTCTGACCTAGGTTTATTCAGAAGTTCCTTGATACGTTTCTGGTCGTAAGTGTCTATATTTGTCTCGAGATTGTGCAGTTGGTGAAATTTTTCCATCTCACGTTGGATTTTTTTCAGAAAATGGTTTTGAATATCCGTTTTTATGACTCCTAAGGAAATCATAAATTCTTCAGCTAGGGATATTTTAAGGTTGGTTCCGTCGTGGCCTGTTCATTTCAGATTTCATTACCTTGAGTGTCACTGTGCCCTGGCACTCAGACCAGGTTAATGTTTATATTTGTCGCTTAAACTTGCGAGCTCCTGCTTGCAATCTCTAACGATTCTGGATTTAATCAGGTTGCTTGCTTTGATAGGTGCTTGGATATCAATAAAGATTGCTAAACAGTGCTAGATCCCGCTAGAAAATAGTACTATTTCTTTTTCCAAATGCTAGTAGGTAAATCTCGCAAATAAAAAATTTGCGGCCTCATGACATACAGTCATTTGCTTTTCGTGTGTTCGGGATTCACCGCTTTTTAATTTTTATTATTGTCTTACATCAAAATCAGAAAAGCCCTTAAGAATAAGTCTTTTAAGCTTTCTTTTACGAACATTCCACTGATGTCGTCTGTGAGAATCGCTAGTAAGCTGAATCGTGACCGAATTTTATTTTACCTAGGACAACGTTTGTCGGGTCCCCTTTTAAGATTAGTTCTAAAATTTGACTATTTTAAAATGCATTTGAACACATAGACTAATTTTCATCAAAATCGGTCCAGTCGTTTAAGAGGAGTCCCACAACACACACTTGTAGAGACAATTTAATGCATTAACTTTCCCAATCATTCCTTGGTCATATCATTGTCGTATTGTATCGAATTAAAGTAAGACAACAACTACATATTTTTGAGCATAAGGTAGGTAGGTAGGAATCTACACCTTTAAGAGTTTGATCCATATTCTAGTGGATTTTCCAAATCGTAGATTGAATAAATAAATAAATAAGAAAGTTCCTTGAGTAAAATTCTTTCTCTTGAACAAAACCAACACACCAGTAGATGAATTTTCATGATATTTATAACGTGCGTCGAATCATCCTCATCTCAAAATATTGAATTTCCCAGAGCTAAATCTTGCGTTAAATAAAATCATAGTTCTTGTACTTTAGAGAATGATATGAATGACAAATCCTGTCAATTTATAAAGCCAGTTACTCTTCTCGTTCTCTTATTTTAAGTGCATGTATGTATATTGTATAATGCATATACTTGCTCACACTTTCTTTTTTTAAGTGTGTTCTGGCAAGCTTTGCAGCAATTTGTGGTTTTCTTTAAGAGGAGGCTTACTTATCTTTTGATGATCCTGATATCTTGATGGCTCTAGAGAAAAAAACAGGTCAAGCGTCAGCAAACTTCAGCTGAACCACAGACATTGACCGCATTCCCCATTCAGGTATGCCAATTAACATAAATTGATAACAACAATACGTGTCCCTTGTTACATCAATCTGATGAACCAATAAATCATAACAATGTCAGACGCTATTAAATCAATACACACTAATTATTCTCGTCGTTTCAAAAACTAATTAAAAACTACATCAATCCGAAATTGCTTTACATTTGCATGTCAAGGGCACATTTGTGTGAATTTTTATTACGAACTTTCACATGGCATATAGACATGACTCCCGACTACATCATACTTCCAGACAGTAACAATCATCTCATTGTCTACTTTTAATAACAAAAAAAATTATTCCCTAGACTGAAATCATAAAATAAAATCGTTTAACATATATTTTTCCAACGTGCCTCTCAACCTACACAAATTAAAATATTTTTCTGTTCACACATAAAAGCACTTCAAGTGTAAAGAAAAATCTGCGACGGATTTCCAAGAGAATCTTCTACGACTCTCCATTTTTCTTTTCTTTCTGTTGACACTCCCACCTGCACCTCATTATTTTTAAAAGTGAAATTGAAGCAAAAAGGAGCAGTGTGGTATCCCTTTTCCCCATTTAAGCATCTGAAATACTTTTCGAAAACCTTAAAGTCTTTAAAATAACATGTTTCTTTGAACTTTACATCGAAGTGTGAAAAGTGTATTGAACTTAACATGATGTGCTATTTTAAACTTTTGCCAACAGTAATCAATCTTTGATGCTGGGCTTCTTACGATTAAGCAAGTGTTCTCTTTTCACCTGCTCTTCACACGCTGTCAATTTAATTGATTTTGTGAGATGAAATTATTAACAAAAGCTTTAAAAAAAAACACTGAGTTTTTCAATTCTAATTTGACAGGACCTGACCAATAGCCCAGTGCAGGTGCTTATCTAAGTCCAAAATCTCGACGTTTTGTCCATAATGTACATTGATGCCTCCATTGAATTGGGAACAATGAAAACTTTTTGAGTAAAAAGCCATTAAAAATTATTGTCAACAGGCCTCACCCGGCTGTCATTTTTGTGTGGACTTGAAACATAAATAATGTATTCCTTTCCTTTGCTCAAGGCTCCATTAGGATGAGATTATTTCGGTATCCCCTTTTTTCCTTGTTTGCTTTAGAAACTTTGGAGTGTACACAGTTATTAGGGCTTAAGGAACTCCATTGAAATCGGACTGTGCCATTTTAAAAGCATGAGAAATATTTGAAAAGCTTTTAAAAACTAAAGTTTTAAATGGACTATCGCCTGAGATGAAATTGAATTGTAGGCCATATTTAATGAAACAAGTTGTTACACCAGGAATTATTCCTCTTTCAATTTTCAAGGAAGTTTACACCCAAACTCAAATTTAAATACCAGCTGATTGCCATTAAACTCAACGAGTTGCTCTCTTCAATTTTAAAAACCGTTATTCGTTGTCATGTTTGCAATTTTCTTTTTAAATCACTTAAAAACAAACTTCTCATTTATTATCATAAATCATGCCTAAAAGAGATTTAGGAACTCAAATAAAGGACATGATAGATTTTGTTTACTTTGTTTTAGTCTATTTTCTCCTTTTTATGGCATAATTTTTCCTTCTTGTGTTTTTCTCATTTACCTCCATCGCATGTCAGTGTCTGAATATTGCAATAAACATGTAGACTCTAGAGGATGTTTGTTCCCTTTGTATTCGATTTCATCTTTGAACTTTTTTTATTTTCTAGTTTTTCTTACAAATCGTATGCTTTTTCCTCGAAATGATTTATTCAGTTCGTGTCCTTTGGAAATGGGTTAAAAGCAAAAGGGAATTTTTAAATAGAGACCTTTTTCTTTCAGTGACTGCGAAAACGTAATGAGGCAAATTGATTTTGTTTTAATTTTCTTAGTTCCGCAGAGAGAGGTAGAAGAAAAAGCAACTCATTTCGTCTAATTAATTTGATTTTAAAAGCAGAAGCCATACGGATTATTGGGTAGCTATGGACCGAACATGGGACTGACAGTATAATGGTAGAAAAGGTAACTTTTTAATTAGGAGGTCTCACGTGTTAAGGATTAAAAAAGGATTTGTGTTTTTAGTCAGAACTTCATTCATCACATTTTCATGATAAAATGGACCAGATTGATTGAAAATTCTAGGATCGACTGCGTAGTGAAGAGAAAGACAAGTTTTTCTCAGCTGTTATTTCCTTTGGTTCAGGACGTTGCGTGCGTCGCGTCGGTCGGTCGTCGTTCCTCCTTGGTCATCCTTCTAATCAGCGGATTGGGGTGACTGGTAACATTTGCAACCATCTTCCTATAGCTGCGTGAGGAAGAAATGAGTCCAGTGACTTGACTCGGGCTTCCTCGAAGAGTCGCTTGTTGCTGTAGTACTTGCGCCTTTGCCTATCGAAGTCCAGTGCGAATCCTTAGCAGCTTCCTTTCAAATAATAGAAGCTTCTGCATCGCTGTCTTGGAAATTGTATACCACTGGAAAGCTTTAGCTGATCACTGGCCTGAGTAGTTGTTTGTAAAAATAAAATAGAGTGGCGCGAAAGCTCTTGAAGAACCAAGAGCTAAGTTGCTTACTCTCATCAACAATTCTCTGAGTGCGTGTGAAGAATTGAACATTGAGGCGACCTACAATTTAACGCCGATTCCGAACGGCAAAGTTGAGAAGCACTTTTTCCATGACAGATGATACTCTTGGAAGTGTTGTCAGTTCTTCGCAAGAAGAAGTACCCGTGAAATGAAATAAAAACATTATGGGACAATTTTCTGCTTAGCAGCCAACGCACATAACCACTAAGCCACGGTCACAGGGAAGTTGTTTGTATATCAGCCGTTTGGTTGGATTACTTAGTGGTCTTCTTCTTCAACAGGGATTTGATGCGGTAGAAGGCTAGGTTAGCTTTGGCAAGCACTGCTATGGCATGCGGGTTGGAGCAGGATTACGTTCCTGCATGCTGCCGCCGATCTACAGCGGTTGCGGTTGAAAACTGGTCTCCCGAAGCAGTGTTTATCCTTATTCCGCATTTGGTGTAGTCCTCGTAGAGTCTATGCATATGTGGGCTTCGACCTTCCGGACTGCTAAGATAGGTCCGATTGATGTATGTAGAGAGAGTCATCTGCAAAAAGCAGATTCCCACAGTCTGATGGCAGAGGTTGTTCCAACGTCATTAGGCTGTAGAGAGAGGGTCCAAGCTTCGACCCCTGGGCAACCAGCCAAAATGTTCCTTGTTGTTGACTTCTTATTTTCAGCTTCCACGAAGAACTTCCTGGAAGAAAGAAAATAAAATAATATTTTAATAAGTGCCTGAGGGATACCTTTAATACGTAGCTTGTGGATGAGAGCCTCGATCCTAACGCTGTCGAATGCATTCTTAACATCCACAAAGCATCCAACCGTAACACGGTGACTGTTCTGAGCAGAGGTGTAGTCGATATGGAATTTCAGTTAAGAATATAGAGTGTAGTTTCCTTTGCGGAATTCAAACATGCATGTCGGGAATGATGCTGCGTTCGTTGAAAAGTCTTTTAAGACTCCTGGGGATTTTTCTTCCAGAATCTTGCTGATGTTTTTTAGAAGAGATACAGGCCGGTAGTTGGAGACCAGGTTGCTTGCTCCTTTCTTCGGGATGGCCATGATTTTTGCTGTTTTCCGCTCCTGTAGTTCGAAACACCATCCATTCCATTTGACTTCTTTGGCCTAAGACTGCAGATGATTTCTGCAATCTCCTCCTGATTGCAAAATTGCTAGTGCTCTGCTGGATCATCAGCTAGACAAGCATCGTCAAACTGAACAGCTTCAGTATTGGGTTCCTGGATCAACTGAATGAAAGCGGCGATATCTATACGGAAGACTTGGTCTGCTGACGGAAAAGGTGTGAAGCTTTCTTCAAAGTGGTTGGCAAAGGCTTTGCCCTTATCCGCTGTTGTTGTAAGCTCGACGTTGTTGCTGAGCATTACTTCCGGTAGTGGCTTGTTTTTTCCAATCATGCGGTTTATTTCCTTGAATGCGTCTGGCCCTGGTTTGATAGCCTGCAGCATGAACATGATGTTGGTGTACTACAGTTCTTTTTTGGGAATCCTCTTTTCCAGATTGACGGTGTTTAGTTCCCGAGTTGTTGGGTTTCTCCGTACTTGTACGAAGTCCTGAAATTAATACTTCTTTGCTGGATGCTGAGATTAATTTCCCCATTGCTTTTAGTTCTTCAAATAAAATACTTTAGTTTTGAAGGTGGAAATTTAAACAGTCACGATAGATGGTTTCGCTGATTAAAATGATATCCGGTTTGTTGTTCCTCATGAACATGTTAAGGGCTGTCCACTTTTCCAGACTGTATAAGGTATAACGTATTTACGTTATGCGTCAGTTAAAAAACGCAATCGATTGTCCTCCCTGATTATATTGATTTATTTGAACGAAGAATTTCAATTTTTCGTTCTCCATGATTCTCAGCGTTTGGGGTCTCATAAAACTTCTAATTGTGAAAAATGGTGTGGCCTATTTCATGGTTGTTAGAAAAACTGAAAAACGTACCACATTTCGATCTCCTTAATTCTCATAACTTTGACTTACGAAAAGGAGTAGATTCTCATGAAAAAGGTAGTTTGCGGTCAAATAACATTCGGGCAATACTAGTGCGGGAAAATGACAGTGGGATTTCGTTATCGTTGATCGTTTTTAAATGTGTAATAAATTGATCAAATTGATTTCCTCATCAAAAACAAATTATACACACATGAAAGCCTTTTCTGCTCAAACTTCGTGACTGTTAAAATTTCCACCTTCAAAACACATTAAAAGGAAGAACTAAAAGCAATCAAAACGACCGACGGCGACGTCTTGTCTCTGTAACAAAACCTCAAGGCCTTTTGAATAGAATATAAACAACCCAATAAAAATGTTAATGCTTCAAATATTTTGCGGTTAGTTCATATTAATGTTATTTAAGTGACCTTGTGTCATGTTACATCGCATCTTTAATGTCCTATTTTATTTGGACAGCTAGCAGTAGTCTCCATTAAAAGTAACAATAAACCATATCGACAATTTGCAGCATCACTTAACACATGCTTTTATTTACCAGAATACAATGGAATTCATCTTTGTTGTGGCCTTGTCTTTTGAAATGCCTATGTAAACACATAAAAAGGATCTTAAGGTTAAGTTGGGGTTTCAAGGAAAATTAAGCTTGGCACTCCGAATACTATGTCAATATCAGCTCAATGACATGAAACCTACACAAGTGTCCTTATTCACTTTGTTCGAGTTCAGAAACAAACATACTTTATTTTAATTGTACTTTAATGGCCCATCGCAAAGTCTGTTGTTTCAGGAATCTTCGAAATGTGTGGGAATGGAAGATAAAAAGCCACAAAATGAAAATGAGAAAAAAAAGCTTTCTATAATGTTCATCATTCATCATCCATCGAGTAAAAGTATTTTGCTTGTCGGAAGGAATGAGTCTGAGTAAATCAAACAGATTATCCTTGAGCACAAAGCATTATCCTCTCAAACGATATCAATGACTTATGACAAGTGTTTGGTTTTATTTTTTTGTTCTTATAGGACTTCAGACGAAATGCAAAAAAAGTCTATATTTAAGATTTGCCTTTGAATACACTCAGGATGACTTGATTAATGTCAGCTTTGTTGTGCTTTATTCAATTCTAAGCTAAGGAACATGTTGTGACATTCTATAAGTACTTCGGCTTCTCATAGAGAAAATATTCCTACAAAATGTGAGCGCATATTCGGATTATTGTTGGCGAAAACAAAACAAATATTTAATAACATAACTTCATGTAAGCTCATGACGGTATGTAAATCCTTTGAGTCCTTGGATGTTTTGTTTTATTACTCCGACACCTTGCGTGATTTGTTAGCATTAGTTCTTCATTTTTCTACATCTATTAATAAACTTTATTGCGATGTATGAGTTCGTTTGTTAAATATACTATAAAACGTGTTATGTACTGAACCGTATCTAAATTGCCTTATATGACTTGTAATAATAATTAATTTAAGTCCTCCGCAATCATACAATCACGCACACTTCAAATGGCTGATAGCATGATTTGATTTCATGTCAAAGCAGGTGCGTAGCCGAAAAATTTGAAAGCCTATGTTTTTTGCGAAGTGGGTATTCTTAAGAATGTGTTGAAGAACAAAACAATGCCATTCCCTTTTATGAGGTACGATCCTGTGTAAACAATAAAAATATGCAGCAAAACAAAAACTTGTATATGACCTTCCTTTTTTGTTCGACATCGTATTGTTTGTTATCCTTGCCAATTAACGAAAATGTTCTGCTTTGTCTTTTCAGATTTATTTCGGTTGTTCGAGTATTATTTTATTGCAGTACCTCAGAGAGGAGCAACAGTATCTATCGGGGAAGATTGCAAAACCAACAGGAGAAAGTTTATTAGAAAGAGGAGATGTGTCACCGAGTAAGTATTGTCATTTGCATTTTATGGTGGTGTGTGTAATGTTTGGGTGGTATATTGTTTTCTTTTCGTTATAATAAAAAAGTTGTAATTGAATTCTTGATAGTGCACAAAAGTTTGTGTACGTGATTTAAACTATCAGTTTCTTCTCTACTGGTCCAATTAAAAAAGGGTAACAGATGGCATTGCTTTCACGTATTTCAATAACTTTTAAAGGATCTATAACAGGTCACTATGCTTCCTCGATAGTGACTTCGACTTAGATTTCAGTTGGTTATGATTACAAGTTTAATTCTTCTGGGAATGCAAATTTTTATAACGAAGAGGGTTAAAAGTAGTGATGGGATCATTCGAATGATATAATCGATTATAATCGATTATGGCAATCATTCGAGATCATTCGATTATTGAAATCATTCGAATGATTTCTCAAACCCTGCTACAACTACTACTCTTCAAAATAAACATCTCAAATTAAAAAAAAAATCGAATGACGATTATTACTTATTAGCATTCGAATGACCATTATTATCATTCGAATGCAAATAATCGATTATTAGTATTCGAATGAAAAATCATTCGAATGAATAATCGATTATTAATAATCGAATGAAAAATCATTCGAATGAAAATAGTACTCGAATGAAAATAGTAATTGAATGAAAATAGTAATTGAATGAAAATAGTAATAGAATGAAAATAGTACTCGAATGAAAAGAATCGATTATTAGTATTCGCATAAAAACAAATCGAATGATGATTATTTTAAGTTTTAGTTCGAATGACGATTTTATTTCTAGTTAAATTTGCAAATCTTTGCAATGGAATTTTGTTTATGATTTTTGGTTACTTTTTTAAAGGCAAACAAAAATTTGTATTTGGAGATTCTTTGCTTTTTTTTATATCTGTACATGATTGGTAGAAATTTTTGCGAATTAGTGTTTAAAAAATGAATACGGAACATTGTTTATAGCTAAGAAGAATAACAGGCTATTTTTAAAAATGTTTCTAAAATGACATTGAACAATATGAATAAACCCAAGTTGGTACCTACCATCTGAGAGGGAATTTTCTAAGGCAGGTCTATTGACGGATGACCGTCAATATTATTATACCTGTAAAATAGCTCATTGTGCACTGTAAACTTTAAATTTTTCAATTTCATTGGATTTCGTAATTCGAATGATCATTCGATTATTCAAATCATTCGAATACTATTTTCTCGATTATTGAAATCATTCGATTATGCCCATCACTAGTTAAAAGTATCAGACCCAAAGAGAACGCATGATTTGATATAAGCTGTAAAGAGGTATTCAGGGTAAGGAGGTATCCGTTGTTAAAAAGCCAACCCTATTGAGGAAAACCGGAATAAGTTTAAACAAGCCAGGAAGGCATGCAATGTCCATATTCCTACATGACCAAAAAGGCATAAAAAACTGCAATGTTCCAAAAGCAGTAAGAATTTTTGGTCGTTTGTAAAAAATATGTCCTCAGTCCCTACGCTCGTCGACAATGACACTTCAGTTGTTGAGCGCGTAAATGATTCCATGAGAAGAATCTTTTAGTAGTGAGAGTCCTAAGAGATATCAACACAAATCCACTGGTTCGAATGGTATCCCCGCTACTAATATGAAGGGGTGTTCTTCCACAGTGGCAAAGCCCTTGCGTAAGCTTTTCCATCTATGATATTCTTCGGTGCTCGTTCCGAGTAGTTGGAAAAAGCATTTGTCCAGTCAAAAAAAAAAGAAGGTGGATCTTCTTCTTCCTCCAATTTATCGTCCCATTGCACTTAGGTGCGTCTCTTCGTTCTAAAATTATATAGAAACGCTGATAAACTATCAGCTGAAGAAATATCTAAAAAACCGAAAGATTCTTAATGACCGGCAGTACGGCTTTCGCAGCAACAGATCCACTGATAGCTTAACTCTTATCACAGTAGAAGAAGTCCTTACATCGTTTTGCAATCGCAATTAGTATTTTAAAGGTAATTGATAAAGTCAGCGAATGGACGACAACGCTCCAGCCAAGAAAGTCTTCTCATCCCAGCCCCCAGGTTCAAGACGACAAGGAAGACCGAACCTACGGTACAAGGACCAACTGACTGCGGATGCCAGAGCGCTTGGTCCCGGTGACTGGGGAGTGCATGTGAGGGAACGTTCACGATGGAAGACTGCAGTATCTCAGGCTGAGATTCTTCATGGATTGTGAGCCGGATAAGTAAGTTAGTAAGATAAAGTCAGCATCTTACTCTTTAATTAAGGCATTCTTCCGATATCGACGTATCCCGCTTTCGTTTTATTAGAAACTTTGTTTCGAACCGTTCAATATAAGTTATATTAGACGTTAGACGGATTCAAGGCTGAAAACCACAATATAAGTACTGGGGTGCCCCAGAGCTCCGTTTTGTCTCCTACTCTTTTTCTATTTTTGTAGATGATTTCTTGTCTGCAACTTCTAATCTAATAAATTGTGCTACAGTCCGTTGTTGACTTGGGCCTCAACCAACAGTCACCGCCAGCCAGCTCGGTCCGTAGCGTGCTGTCTCCAGTTTTGCACTACAAGTGGATTGAGGCTGTCTGCCAGATGTGCCACCTGAGTCGCGGTCTTCCTTTT
The DNA here is from genome assembly GCA_943590905.1 of Sphaerophoria taeniata. Taxonomy (NCBI): domain Eukaryota; kingdom Metazoa; phylum Arthropoda; class Insecta; order Diptera; family Syrphidae; genus Sphaerophoria; species Sphaerophoria taeniata. The sequence goes on along the minus strand of OX016541.1, from coordinate 147,421,053 downwards.
CTTCTACTACCCTCAGGAATAGTGTAGAAGGCTTTCCGGGCCGGAGCATTGGTGTTCATCCGCTCTAATTGACCGAGCCATCTGAGTCTCTGAACCATGACCCTTCTGGCTAGGTCCGTGTCTTTGTACAACCCGTTAAGTTTGCTTTTGAATCTTTTTCTCCATTCCCAATCAATGCACATGGGGCCGAAGATCCAAAAAGCCGCTGTTGTTGATTCCGGTTGCCCGTAGCTTAGTTAGTAAGTGCGTTGTCTGCTAAGCAGAACGTCGTTGGTTCGAGTCCTACTCAGGCCAAGTTTTAATTTCATCTTTCACGGGTACTGCCTCTTGCGAAGCTCTGACAAATCTTCCAAGAGTATCAATCTGTCATGAAAAAGTGCTTATCAACTTTGCCGTTAGGAATCGGCGTTAAATTGTAGGTTCCCTCAATTCTTCACACGCACTCAGAGAATTGTTGATGAGAGTAAGCCACTTAGGCCTTGGCTCTTCAAGAGCTGTTGCGCCACTCTATTTATTTTTATTTATTTTTTGTTGTTTCCGAGGCCTGTTGTTACTTCGCAACTAAATGCTTTTCTACGTAGTCGGGAAGTCACCCCGACGTCCAACCCCCCACCTGGAGTACCAGGTTGGGGGCTGGACGTCTCCAAGTGCAAGAGACGGAAACACCACTTATTTTACGACCTGGGCTTGAAATTAATGGAAGTAGCCTGTAAAGGTGCTCATCAAGTAGTTCGGCCTAGCTGGAACTGAAGACGCAACCGTTGATTCAAAAAAAAAAAAAATCTTTCGCTGCCGTCACTCGTTGGAAGTGGCTTGGTGGGAACACTCCTTCGTTGGGGGGTAATTAGTAGCATTAGCCTACTTCGCTTTGACCTGTCGACCATGAGAGGCCTTTCTGCGAAAACAAGTTTCGCGATCGCATAGCTCTAAGCTTCATAGTAGCAGTTATCGTAAGCCCCTCCCGCCACGTCAAGGCTTACCCCATGTCTTACTGTCTTGTATCGTTGAAGCGAAACAAACCCCCTTTGCCACTGTCCATGAGTGGGACTTGCATCCATGAGACCGAACATTTCGGTATGAGCATGACCCACCTCTTGTAGAACAAAAACATTTGCCACTTCGCCAAAAAGCCCCAACATGTTTGGGTTTCCCAAGATGGTCCAACAAATTTTCGACCCGTCTGATCTGGCTACTATTTAAAACAAGCCTACAACTCTCATCTCTGGACTGGTGCTCCAATCACATAATTGAGCATCTTGGATGGTATACAAAAAGGGCTCTAAGAATGATGGTTGATTGAGACACCACTTTTACTTCGTTAGATTAACGTTCGTGTCTCATTTTTTCACTGTACTACGTGAATGTAGTGTTACTGCACTGTGTCTTCCCCAGTCATTGCATTAATCAGAAATTGAAAACCAATGCACACCGGAACCTCCTTTTAAACCCTCTTTCCTTTTTCTGATTCTCGCATTGTGCTCTTGGGATTCAAGGGGTATAAAACAAGAAGTGCTTCATAATTTTGAAGTGAAGTGGATGGTATGAACATGAACCAAAAACGAACTTGATTCTAAAATGTTTGTCGATGAGAACAAACAGCACGCAATCTGTATACCGAAACAACTTGGCAACTACATCGAGGAAATGGTTTTGATTAAAGTTTGAGAAGATACCCCTGATGTTAGTTTTGTTGTTTAACCTTTAACCTTTGTGGAATTTTCACCTCCATTAACTTTAGTATTTCCTTCAAATTACTAAAGTTATTTTCCAGATACTTCACTGCAGAGTAATGTTTTTGGCACAATTTAAAAAGAACCACTTTCATTTCCGGAACCATAACAACGGGATAATAACTGTTTCGCGGTTGGCTTTTTCATTTTAAAAATAAAACTGAGTTATATTCAAGTGTGTGCTCAGTTCTTTTTTTTTGGCCAACACACAAAGTTGACATTGACAAATTTAATAAAAGAGAGAAAAAAAGGTCAGAAGTGATGTGGACAACTTTTGCCCTATTCTCATTTCGAAATGGCAATTAAAAGTGACCAGCGTGTATTAAATATTTTTTTAAAATCACTTTATCCCTGTACGAACGACGACGACGACGGCGACGGGGACTAATTGCCATACTCCCATCCATCGGAAGCAGGACCTTTTCGCAGTTCCACATGCGAGAGAGCACTTCGAAAATTTTTGTTTGTATTTTATCTGCCGTCATGCACGTTTAGTCCCCATCCAGCGAAGTCCAGTGTTCCTCCGCTTCTGGCCACCATTAATCAACTACGGATCGACACAACTCTCATACCTTAAAAAATTCATTGAGATCTGTTCTTCTCCTAGCCTCAAAACCAAAACCAAACCAACCATCGATGTTATGGTCAATTTGTATACCACCCAAAACTGACACCATTGATATATGGCACACATCGCATGGAATACGAATATCTGTATATTTTAAGCAAAATTTATTTATGTCCTTTTGCAGCCACTGTGATATTCAATATACTCTTCCTGGTGTGTTCGCTGTGCTTAGTGCTGGCATCGGTTATGGTGGTCATTGGTCTATCGAAAGTATATAACGAGTACCGCAAGTAAATTTTGTCGAATGTATTTTGCCTAAAATGCGTTGTGTGTGTTTGTTTTTCTTGCAGGACCAACGCCATCTATTATTGCCTTGGATATTCTTAATGTTTGCTGATATATTCATAGAATTCTCTCATCTGGTGTATTTGGTCAAATTACAGAGGCTGGTGTTCGAGCCACTTGTTAGTGTCGTCCTGACGTTGGATTTTTTCATTATGTGTCTTAATGTGAGTTTGGGTATATTGTCGGTGTCTGGGCTTTTAATTGCCAGACGTGCATTAATTTTGTGAATAATAATTAGAAAATATGTTGCAGGTGTATTGCTTGCTTTGCATAATATCTCAGTACCAGGAGTATAAGAGCGGACGAGGCTACCGAAAACAAAGGCTGAATGTGAGTATAATTCGTGTGCGAAATGAAATTAATTTTACATGTTTTGGCTGGAATTTATTTCAAATTTCATTAACATTGGAGTTTCTATTTTATGTAGACTTGAAACTTCGGAAGAATGATAATAATTTTATATTTGTTTAATATCTCAATTTCTTGATATATTTTTGTCCACTACGTGCTCATCTGTCTCTATCAATGCTTATTGGTTGAACAGAACAAAAAGTTTCAAAACACGTGTTATGTTAAAGGGCCATTCGAAGAGAGCATTCAGTGCGCTTAGTGTTATGTGAAGCTATTACCCTGTATCTACTGTCAAAGTAGGCAAAACATTACGGCAAACAGCTAGATTTATATTCTCAAAAATAGGCCACGGAATGGTTTACTAATTTAGATTCCAGTCTTTTAGTTGATTTTAAACCCGGAATAACCGTTTGACAAGCAGTCGCTACTCGAAGAATACATTTTCTGATTTTATTTGACAACTTTTCAGCATTGCACTGAGAAATTCTTTCAAGAACTCGGAAAACAAGGCAATTGCTTATGGAATTATTTATACGAAGAATTATTTTGCTTCGTTCTCCATGATTCTCAGCATTCCGTGTCTCCTAAAATTTCTGTTTTTGAAAAAGGGTACAACCTAATTTAGGGCTGTTAGAAAAATCGATTTGGATCTCCTTAGCTCTCATAACTTTGAGTGATTATGGGATTTCATTTTGCGGGATTTTAATTTGCTAGTTTTCGAGCTGCACTGACACTTGTCAGTGTTATGTATGTAAGTATGTGTTGCTACATTGTGCATTTATGTGGAAAGTAGGGTAGTAATGTTAATGTCAACCATCTTAGCTCTAATGGCGTTTCCATCCGGAATACCAATTGAACTTGACCACTTTCTGAAGAAATTAAAGTTTGTTTTGATTGCCCTAGTTGCAAGAAATCACTTTGCATGAGCAGGTTTCGTTGTTCTGCACACATCCGTTTGTTGCTTGAAAATGTATGGAGATATATTCTGTAATCTAGATATCCATGTCACTCCTCTTATTCCTGTTAATGGAAGTATAAGTCATAACGTATGGATATAAGAAACGAATCTTGAAATATTTATGGCATAACTTCCCATTTTATGATGTATAGTTTGCATACTGGACTCTGGACGTGTTTGATTTTTTGTTCTTTTTGTTACAGCAACGGTTATTTTAGTTCTCTCATGAGAACTACTTTAGTATCAACAACTAAAGGTTTTTAGAAACAGACAATTCTATGAAATTGGAACTATTGCCTTTCAGTAGACATTCAAAATATGAGAAATACCTTGTTACATCTAATTTATTTTGTTCGACAAAATTCAAGAGTGGACCATCGACAAAAACTAAATATGCAGAAAATAGCCAACCGCCATCTGAAAATAATCAATGAAAATCCACCCCTGGAAATAACAAGAGAACCAACAACCGAAAAACGCCGATAATAACAAAAGCAACAGCTTGAAAGTACCGAATACAAAAATAAGAAGCGACAAGCGACAGCCGACAACACATGATAATGATTTTGGTGTGATCGATTCACACTCAACCTCAACATCGACAGACAAATCTACAAGAGGAAGTGTTGTGGCCAACGAAAATCAGTTCCCAGTCCGCTTCGGTAGAGTGAACGTCTGAAGGCACTAATTTTATTTATATTTTGATTTGGGAATACATTTCTTCAAAATATATACTCAACCGACCGGAGCTTCTCTCCGATTCAATATTTTGCCGACCGATTATTTTGTGTATTTTCCCTTCTGGAAAATATATACAAACAGAAGAAATTGTTGCTCAACCTTTTATTTCATAACCTTTGTTGGAAGGTTAGGTTAGGTTATATGGGCTGACAGTTGATGTTGTTACCGTCACACTTAGATCAATGTAGATCCATTGTGATACCCTGAAGTGTTGTAACTTCTGAAAAAGTGATTTAACCTATGAATTCTATGGTTGATCAAGCCATTTGGTGGACTTGATAAAGTTCAATAGGCGATTGCCTGGGAGTTCAGATAGTTTTTCTAGTTCATTAAAGAAATAGTTGCCTAAGAATTTTGATCTAGTGCGGCAGAGTGCACGACAGTGGCATAGGAAGTGAGCCGTATTTTCGTGCTCTTCCTCATCGCCACAGCCTCTGCAAATGTCGTCCGTACTAAGCCCCATCTTCTTTTTGTGGTAGCCAAGTAGGTTATGTCCCGTTATCACACTTATGAGGGATCTTAGGGACGGTTTTTTAAGAAGTAAAATCTTATTGGATTTCTTCTTGTCATAGTGAGGCCAGAGTTTCCTGGTGTTACCGCAGGTTTCTAGTAGGTTCCATCTATCATTTGCTTTTTGAATGATATTATTACTAATATTTCTTTTTAATTCGCATTGAGGGATTCTGATGTTATGGTCTATGAGAGAAGGATCAAGTACCGAGCCTTCTCTTGCAAGCTCATCCGCTTTTTCGTTTCCTGGCACACCACTGTGACCGGGAACCCAGCAGAGTCTTACATTGTGCTGCATACCAAGAACCCTTAGCTCTTCGTGACAGCAAGAAACAAGCCTTGACTTGATTTCGTGGCAGAGATCGCTTTTATTGCTGCTTGGCTATCAATGAAAAAGGTGATATCAGCGTGTGGTATCGCCATCATGGATATTTGATTAGCAGCTTTTTTCACTGCCAAGATCTCAGCTTGGAAGACGCTGCTATGGTCAGGAAGTCTGAATGAACTGGCAAGGCTAAGATTTTCTGAGTAGAAACCTGCCCCTACTCCAGTAACCATTTTTGAACCATCGGTAAAGATGGTAAAGTTCGATTCATTAGTGTAGGGTACACTGTTTTCCCAATCTTCTCTATTAGGGAAGCTGGTAGTAAAGTTTTTGTTGAAGTCTAGATAAGGGGTCATATAATCAGTACGAACGTTGTTGCCAACGTATTTTGTAAGGATCGTGGTATGGCCGTGTTGACTAGATCTCCAAATATTGGTCTGACTAAGTCGAAGAGCGCTGTTTGCTGCTGATTCTTGTGCAAACAAGTCTATGGGGGTGAGATTTAGGATCGCTTCAAGACCCGCAGTTGGGGTAGTCCTCATCACCCCCGTAGTGCTAATGCATGCCATTCTTTGTACTTTGGTAAGGGTTTTTAAGTTCGTGGATTTCTCCAGAGCTTGCCACCAAACCAAACTACCATAAGTTAGAATGGGTCTAACTATGGCCGTGTACATCCACATGATTATCTTAGGATTTGGTCTCCAATTTCTTCCAAGAATCCTATTACACGAGTAGAGTGCAATCATGGCCTTCTTATACCTTTCTTGTGTGTTTGGACCCTAGTTGAGTTTCTTATCCAAGATAACTCCAAGATATCTCGCTTTTTCCGAGAGTTTAAGTGGGGTGTTGTCAATTTTTGGTAGTTCGAAAGAAGGGATTTTCCTTCTATTGGTGAAAAGTACCAGTTCTGTTTTCTGGGGGTTTACTTTAAGACCGCATTTCTTAGTCCAGTTACTGACCGTAGTTAATGCGTTTTCTAATTGCTCGCTTACAGTGGTTAGGTATTTTCCCGTCGCCAGAAGCGCTAAATCATCGGCATATGCTACAACTCTAACACCACTGTTCTTGAGTTTGATGAGAATTTCGTTCATCACCAAAGTCCAGAGAAGAGGTGAGAGTATTCCACCCTGAGGGGTTCCTCAAGATGTGTACATTTTAATATCGGAGTTACCTAACTTAGAGTGGATCTGTCTGTTTTTCAACATACACGTGATCCATCTTATGAGTGGGGGTTCTATTTTAGGATTAGTGAGTGCATTTTCTATGGCACTGTTGTGAACATTGTTGAATGCTCCTTCGATATCAAGAAAAGATGCAAGGGTGTATTCTTTTACCGCAAGCGACTTCTCTATTGTTCTAACTGCACAGTGTAGGGCCGTTTCTACACTTTTGCCTTTTGTGTAGGCGTGCTGAAAAGGTGATATAGCTTCCGGCTTTAGGTAGCTACGGATATGCATATCGATTAGTCTCTCGAGTGTTTTAAGTGCAAAAGAGGTTAGACTGATTGGTCTGAAATCTTTTGGTTCTGTATGACTGGGCTGCCAGCTTTTGGTATAAAGACGACTTTGACTTCCCGCCACTTCTTTGGAACATAACCTAACTTTAGGCAGTTATGAAAGATTTTCATTAGATGTGGTGTTATGATACCGCTGCTTTTTTGCAGCATCAAGGGGAAGATGCCGTCTAAGCCTGGAGATTTATAAGGAGAGAAGGAGTTAATAGCCCAAATTAACTTTTCTTCCGTTATAATTTCCCCAGGTATTTCAAGAGCCGAGTATATGATGTTTGTTGACTCGTTATCTAAGTCTGCATTACATCCTGGAAAGTGTGTTTGAACCAGGAGTTTTAGACTTTCTTGACAGGATTCTGTCCATTGGTTATCAGGTCCTTTTAAAGAGCCTATGGGTGTATTAACTTTGGAGAGGATCTTCCTTAGTCTCGCTGAATGATTTGTACATTCGATGCTACTACAGAAGTTTATCCATGAGTTACGTTTCGCCCTTTGAGTTTCTGACTTTTGACTCTGACCTTTGTTGGAAACAGGAGTCTGATTTTGACTAGACTCAGTTTAATCTAAGCCAAATGTTTATTCAGTGGAATACTGCTCGCTGACAGGAGTTTCGACCCTTTATTTCATGTATTCTTCCGCTCTGGAAAATACTCGAACAGTAGCGAGAGTTCAACCGTTTAGCCTTTGTTTTGAACAGGAGCCTGATTTCATCTAGACTCCCTGAGGCACCCCCTGTGTCAAAGACACCGTTTATTCAGTGGCAACACTGACAGTCATACTATTCGACGATTTATCCACGAGCAGCTGTGACTTGGTGGAAACTTAATATGATTTTGTTAATGTTGCGCTTTGTAGTTGATTAGTTCAAATGGCCAATGTGAGGGCAATATAAACTACTTGCCATTATCAAAGGGCAAAGGATCAAAGGGCACCATAGTGTCCAGCCAAGTTCTAGCACTACTCCCTTTTTACAGGATCGAACTCAAGCACGTTTTTAACCCCCCATAACTTTGAACCCATAGAGTTAGAAGCTTCAAATTTGAACTTGTAAATTTTCATCCAAACTATTTTCTATTTTCTTTTAATATTGTTGTATTATCTTCTATGATTGATTGATATGATATATTCAATATAACACTTTTTTATGGAAGAACTTGGCGTTCTTTTAGATCTCATTACTTTTGGTGGCTGACTTTTTACACAGTGTTGTTCGCATATAAGAGAACTTGGCTCTTTTTTTACATTTTATGTTTCTGTTCTGATGAGTTTTAAACCATCTATTACATTCCCCTCACTAAACGCAGGAAGTTTCTTGAAGGCCAGGTAGCCTAGGTATTGGTAAAAATGTGAATTAGTCGCAAACATTTTTCCGCAATTTTAAATTTTCTTCAAATTATTCACGTGCTATGCATAGGAATTTCCAGAATCGATTTTAAAGCTTTGCTATTTATTTATGTTCAACAAGAACATCAAGAACATCATCAATTATGTCGACAACGTTTTCTGTTAAAATATGGAAAATTCCACATAGGTACATACATATTTATATTGAAATCATTACAAAAGTGAAATATTCGTTTATTTTAATTCAAAAAAGCTTCCAGTCTTTAACTTATCTCATAAAATATCTGACAACTTTCTATTTCAGAACGATGCCATTCAATACATCACAACAAACGATACAACCGCTTCGACACTTTGTTTAAATACAATCGGCCAGAATCAAGTATCAATAAGTCCTTATCTTTATCATCATTCAAACTTCTCTACAATTCCCGAGGAATCACAGCTACACGAGAGTTCCGAAAAAGGTAAAGTATGAGAAATGGAGTAAAGTAGTGGCATGAGTTGCATAAATTGCGTAGTTGATATAAACAATTAAATAATTGCTAAGCGATCTTATGGGGCGAAAGGAGACATTTAGGAAATTAAATTTCCGATTCAAATAAGTAATTAATGACTTTTCCCATAAGCAGAAAACAAAGATTGCCAAATTGAACCAGAAAGTATTTGTTTTTCTTTTACGGTTGAATGGTTTCCTCATATTTTAAGTTGGTTTGTTCACTTGCTTTTATTCCTTTGTGCTTGACATTTGAAAAACCATTAGTTTTAGCTTTGTTTTTGGTTGGTTGTGCTTGAAAGCAATTATTATGTGCCGTATTTTGCCTCAAAAACTCTGTCAGATTAAAATAGCTGCCAGTCTCAATTGCAAATACACTAATCAAAACAATTAAAGGAACACTTGAAAAAACTCAAAAATGGAGTGGTTTTTTATAAGGCTGTATCTCAGTAGAAAAAAGTCGGATTGAAGTGAAATAAAAAGTTTTTCAAAGGTTATCATTTTTTCTTTTCAAATTATTTTGAGTTAAAAAGTACCGTTAGTCGTTTTTGCTTGAGCGAAAAAAATGTTCACGCAATTTCAAAATCGAAAAAAAAATTAAACTTTGAGGTTTCATAAAATGAACGGAAATTTTTTTTCAATCCAACCAATCTAAGATTCAATTTTAGAATTTTGTTGGCTATAATTCACTGTTTAGTTCAGATCGCTACGATTTTTTTTCTAATCAAAAAATGGGTTTACATGCAAAAACACAATTTTGACTTTGGACCCTAATAACTCTGCTAAATATTGGCTTACAAAAAAAATAAAGGCAGATTTGAAAAATTGATGATGAAATTCGGACAAATTTTCATCAAAATCAAGGAAATTCGTCCGAATTTCACAAAGTCATAATGATAATGAAAAAAAATAAAAAAAAATAAAAAAAATAAACAAATTCAAAAGAACAGAAAAATAAGAAAAAAACAAAACTTTCCTTAAAATTGAAAAAAAGTGTTTCATAAGTTTGATTAATCGAAGCAGAGAAACGGTTAATCGTATTGATGTGAAATTTTCACCAAAATCAAGGAAATTTTATGAGCTTTAATAATTAAGCCTCAGATTAGTTGTACCACTGAAAACCACAAAATAACGGTAGTTTTTATGAAAAAGTTGAAAAATGCGTATTTTGGACCTTTTTTAAAATTGATAGGAAAAATTGAAAAAAACAATTTTTTTTATTTTTTCGAAATGTTTTTGTGTAGGAAATTTAATAAATTTTTCAAATCTGCTTTTATTTTTTTAGTAAGTCAATATTTAGCAGAGTTATTAGGGTCCAAAGTCAAAATTGTGTTTTTGCATGTAAACCCATTTTTTGATTAGAAAAAAAATTGTAGCGATCTGAACCAAACAGTGAATTGAAGTCAACAAAATTCTAAAATTGAATCTTAGATTGGTTGGATTGAAAAAAAAATTCCGTTCATTTTATGACAAATCAAAGTTTATTTTTTTTCGATTTTGAAATTGAGTGAACATTTTTTACGCTCAAGCGAAAACGACTAACGGTACTTTCTTAACTCAAAATAATTTGAAAAGAAAAAATGATAACTTTTGAAAAACTTTTTATTTTACTTCAATCCGACTTTTTTCTACTGAGATACAGCCTTATAAAAAATCACTCCATTTTTGAGTTTTTTCAAGTGTTCCTTTAATTGTTTTGACTAGTGTAGTAACTAGGGATTGCAATCCCGATACATTTTTCAATCTTTCAAATCCCGGGATTGTATTATCTAATCCCGGGATTTTCGGGATTGGTAGATTAAATTATTGTATATAAAGATTCGGGATCCCGGGATTGCAATCCCTAGTAGTAACGCACAATGGGTTGTTGTATCGAAATGAAATCATTTTAGTTGAACTTCTATCAAATACGGAAATCCATATTCAGTCAGAGGTATGGCTTGTAACCTCAAGCAAACAAAGGGCTCATACCCAGAATCTTGAACGCCTTTGGGTAGAATCACAGATAATAAATTTATACAGATGTCTCACCCTTATGGCGAGAAATGATATATGAAGCTGAAAGCTACCAGAAAAAAAGCTTTTTCCAAAAGCTTTAACACATTCACTTAATGCATTCAAAATCTATTTTCGCTCACCTCATTGCCTATAAATGAATACTTAGGCAAGGAAAAAAGCTTCCAAAAGCTCCTTGTCTGTTAAGGCTTTGTCTGTTAAGAGCAAAAAATGTTTAATTTTTGTCTGCAGGGATGAGACATCTGTATAAGTTTATTATCTGTGGTAGAATGTTGCCAATAAAAATTTCTATGAAAATGAGAAATAATGGATTTTAACTGTAATTTTTTCATAAAAAATCGGCTTGTGTTTATGACTTGATTTTATGCAGCCAAATTAATAAACGCAGAATAGCGAAGGATTAATCCTTATTCTGTGGATTAAGTGGAGAATGCTATTAAGAAAAGAAAATGTCTTTTAACTGAAGTTTAGTAACTTATTCTACCGTAGAGTTTTTTAGCGAAGGAATAAAAAAAAGAAAATGAAACTGCTTCTCTGTCAGCTCATATAGATGGCGCTACAATCGATTTCCATAAATAAAGCAAACACAACAAAAAATCGATTGACAAGTATCAACTACAAGAAAATCAAAGAGGGAATTTTTGGTAAACGTCATATTACTCTTTCGGGAACAAATTATTTGTATAGATTAGAAATTTCAATTCAACCCATGGATTAACTCTTTTCTCTATGGGTTTTCTATAGCTTTTATCCTGAATCCTTGCCACCCTTGCATTAAAATTGACAATCAGGGTCTTGTAGCATATATGACAATCCAAAAGAAAAGTGTTCTTGTGAAACTAGTTACTAGTTGAAATTTAATTTAAGTAATGAGAACGCCTCATTTTAAATTTAAATTTACAGCTTAGCTTGCAACCAGAGCTAGGCATTATTCGCCAATAATTATTTATTAACGAATAAACTATTGGTGATTTTATCTGTTATTCGTTATTTATTTGTCATATAATTCGTTATTTTAAATAACGAATGAAATCAAATACGTATCCTAATCACTTTTTTATGGAATCCGACACTCGAATACATTCATTCTTTATTGCTGTTAAAAATTCCTTCAAGGAATTTTTGGTAAATGCACTGAAAAAAGAAGACAAAACACACATCGACGTTGGCTAATTGTTGGAAATTACTAGCGAGTAATAAAAATTGGTTCTTTTTTGTCATCAACATAATAGTACTCAGGTTAGTATCGTAATAAAATTGATTCACCTATTCTGCCTACCAATTATTCCCTCCAACCTATTGGAAAACCCTTTTAACCCATCCCCCTACCCACGGTTCAATCATAAATGGTTTGCTTGTATTGCACCACATAAAAAAGAAGAATCAAAAGAGTTTTTAAACATGAAGAGAAATATCCAATGAAAAAAGTGTGGCTGCTTATTCTGAAAATCCATATTTTGACTTCGAACCACATTCACAAAGCGAATATGACATACAACGACAAGGCTTTCCGGGCCGGAGCATTGGCGTCCATCCGCTCTTAATGACCGAGCCATCTGAGTCTCTAGACCTTGACTCTTCTGGCTAGAGTTGTGCAACCCGTAAAGTTCGCTGTTGTGTATTCTTGTCCATTCCCCATCAATGCACACGGGGCCAAAGATGACCCGAAGAACTTTCCTTTTGAAACAGCCCAAGGCACATTCATCCGATCTTGTCAAGGTCCATGCTTCTGCACCATATAGCAGGACTGATATGATGACGGTGTAATACAGTTTAACCTTAGTTGCTCGAGAGAGGGCTTTTCCACTCAATTGCTTTCTTAGCCCAAAGCTGGTGTTATTGCCCGTGTTAATGCGGAGCCTAGGTAGACAAACTCCTCTACTACCTCGAAGTTGTATGCGTTTATTGTGACGTTCTGTCCGAGCCGTGTCGGTGTTGGGTGTCCTTCCTCGAAGACAGCATCTATTTCGTTTTCTTATTTACCGCTTAACCCATTTTTACCGCTTCTGTCTCACTTCTCACAAAGGCGCCATTGACATCACGCTGTGTTCTTCCCATTTTATCAATATCATCGGCGGCGTACGCTAGAAGTTGAACAGACTTTTGCACTATCTTCTCCAGAACGATGTTAAAGAAATTGCATGACGGTGCATCGCCTTGTCTGAATCCTTTTTTGACATCGAAAGATTCCATAAGCTTTTTGACAACCTTGATGGCGCAGCGTGAGTTCTCCATCGTCGTTTTGCACAAGCGACAGGGATGTCAAAACTAGACATAGCCTCTGTACATGCTGTCATATGCGGCCTAAAAATAGATGAAAAGGTAATAAGTGTCGATTTGGAGTTCATAGGTTTTTTCCAGGATCTGCTGCAAAGTGAAAATTTGGTCGATGGTTGACTCTCCTGGTCTGTAGCCACATTGATAAGGACCAATCACAAATTACGGCGGCAAAGAGGACCTTGTAAGCGATTTTAAGTAGGCTGATTTCTCTGTAGTTGGTGCACTTTCGAGGATTATCCTACTTCAGGCTCGGGAAAACAATACAGAGGTCCCATTCATCGGACATGCATTCTTCCGAGCATATCTTTCAGATGATAGATCGTCACCTGCTGCTTTGGACAGCTTGGCAGCTAGACCATCTGGATCTGCTTTGTTGGATTTCAGCCGTGACATTGCCGTTTTCACTTCTTCTTGGTCGGGTTCACGGAATTGTTGGCTAAATTATTAAATGAAATTATTCGTTATTCGTGAATCTATATATATATAAAAATGGAAGTGTGTTTGTTTGTTTGTTTGTTTGTTTGTATGTATGTCTCTTATAGACTCCGAAATGGCCCAACAGATATTTGTGAAATTTTCATGGTTCATACTGTTACATTCAGTGATGATTTCTGTGAAAAAAAAAATTGGAAAAACCTCATGGAAGAGTGGGAAAACTGTAAAAACCAAACAAAGGTCGGAAATTAGATATTTTTTGCTTGGAATTTTTTGGTTCAAAATGGGTTTTCGAATGGAAAAATAGAAAGTTCTTGATGAAAAACTCGGAAAACTCATTGGTTTTCAAATGGAAAATTGCATGAAATTGTGGATGCATTGATTTTCAAATGGAAAACTGGAAAATTTCAAATGGAAAACTGGAAAATTTCAAAATGGGTTTTCGAAAGGAACTCGGAAAACTCATTGGTTTACAAAGGGAAACTGGAAAATTTGTGATGGGGAACTGAAAAGCAAGAAAAAGTAAACAAAAAATTGGAAAAATGGAAAATTTGAAATGCAAAAAAAAAATGGCTAAACAAAAATCTCAAAAACACTCTTTCATATGAAATGCATTAGTTGTGGTAAAATGAGTGGTAAAATGGAAAACTCCAGAAGAGCAAGAAAATCCCAAGTCAAATTTTGAATGGATTTTAAACAATGGGAAAATAGAGAATTCGTGATATTGGTAATTTTTTTTTTTGAAACACTGATATTTTTAATGTAAACAAATTATTTTGCTGTATTGCTCCATAACGGTTACTCTCAGAGCAATCAGATTAGATTAGATTAGATTAGATTCTTCCTTTATTCATTTTCTATTGGAAATACGGGCATGACAATGCTGCCGTCTGCCGGAAATGACATTTCAGTAAAATAAATACAATTATATAAAGAGAAGATGTATCAAAAAGATTTACAATAAATTTGAAATAATAAATTACAAAAATAAATACTATGCAAAATATTAGACAAAAGTTTATATTAACATTTGAGGAATAAATATATATAAAATTTTAAATTTTAAGTATTAAATATTATCTAAATATTAAATTTTTAATTTAAAAATTTTAATTTTTTGTTTTTAATATCAATTTTAATGATTTGAAACATAAAGATTCGATTTAAAAGCAATAATTTGCAGCCCTTGAATTGAATAGAGACTTGTTGTTAGAACTAATTTATCAATAAACTATTGCGATAAGTCATAGCATGATTGCAATATTTATACAAGGTGAGCCAACCACGAGCGCCATTTAATATTTCGTAAAGACTATTTACGGACAGAAAACTTTCTTGGAAATGTAGTCTTCGGATTTCTTGTAGAATTGGGCATACAGCAACGAAGTGGTAAATATTTTCAGACTCTCTCCTGTTACATAGATCACAAGTTTGCTGAAGATCGACTCTATGTGGCATGAAATTCAAATTTAATAATTCAACTCTGGCTCTGAATATGGTGCTTATAACTTTTGACGAAAATTTTGTGATGAAATAGCTATCAATGGTTAACATTTGGTGGTTAAGGTTGCGGTAAATAAATCTGGAAGGTGATGAGGACGCTCTAGTTAAAAACTGGTCGTATATTTTGTCATCTTCTTTAGCTATGACCCTTGCGAACATATTTTGCCATTCGCTAACGTTATTTTCCGATAAAGATAAATCGATATCATGAGATAACGCCAGCTGTTGCCAATTTCTGAACGGATAAGCATTTGTTTGCAATAGCCTAGTTAACACTGCCCTATGTAAACTATTTTCACTTCTCTTCATTACTTTAATTAAAAAACCAGAATGAGCTTTCAGATTTTGCAAATAAATGGGTGGCAAACCTGATTCCACATGAATGGCGTAGGTAGGAGTAGCGTTTGGTAGACGGAATAAACGCTTGAAAAAGTACCTCTGAACAGTTTCGAAATCTTCAAAGGGCTCTACTCCAAATGCCTGCACCCCGTAGCACATACAAGTGTTGACTATGGCATTGAATACATTATATTTTGAGGACAGATCAATGTTTTGATTTGCGAAGAATTTTGGCCACATTATGTTAAGTGCCAGCTTTGCTTCTCTACTTTTTTCTTTCACATGATTTCGAAAGTTTAAGTTGCTAGACAACAGTACGCCAAGGTACTTGAACTCAGGAACTACTTCTATCGACTGGTTATTGAGTCGCCAAGTCTCCACCCGTCTACTCCTTTGGTTCTCGAAAACCATAACTTTTGTTTTCAAGACGTTGATATGTAGATCCCATGTCTCACAGAAAGCCTGAAGTTTGTTTATTTGCAGTTGTAGAGTTGAAGGATTCTCTGCCAGCAACACCAAGTCATCAGCATAAAGGAGTACCTTTATTTGCTGACCAGCGAAGCTAACGCCACCTGGAAGAATTTCAGAAATGGAGTCAATGTATAGTGCGAAGAGTATAGGGCTTAGAATGCAACCCTGAGGAACACCTGCAGAAGTTGGGAACCATTCAGACAGCTTGGATCCATCCCACACGGTTGCACTTGAGGAAGATAATAATTTCGCATATACTACCAGGAACTTTCTGGATACTCCAAGCGATGCCAGTTTGTAGATCAAAGCTTGCCTGTTGACTGTGTCAAATGCTGCTTTGAAGTCTACAAAACAAACATATAACTTTTTATGCATTTCAATATATTTTCTGGCTATGCTAGTTAGTGCGAAAATGTGGTCAATTGTTGAAAACCCGGAACGAATCCCTGCTTGAAAAATGCTGAGACGATTAAAATTTTCTATCCACTTAGAAAGCCTAACATAAAGAGTTGTGGCAAAGATCTTTCTGAGAGAATTTAGAATAGAGATTCCCCTATAATTTTCTGCTTGGGAAGCATCACCTTTTTTAAATATTGCAAAAATAAGCGATTTGTTAAAACCAGAAGGAACGCAAGCATTATTATATATCTTGTTGAAATAATCCACAATATAATTTTTCAGTTGTACTGTTCCGTTTTTAAAGAATTCGACTGGAATGCCATCACAACCCGGGGCCTTATTAATTTTCATAACCAGCAAAACTGAATCAAGCTCTTCACAAGAAATCGTACAGTCTAATTCAGATACAACTTCATTTTGTAACGCAAAGCTAAAAGTATGAAGATTCTCCTCCGCTGACAATAGAGTTTTAAAATGAGCAGATAAAGTCTCAGCTTCGAGAGAAATCTTCATACTTCTACTTTGCCCACCTAACTCTCTTACATTATTCCAAAATTCTTTGGAATTTTTAGAGTGCTGCAAGTTCATTGCAAGATTATTTAGAAAAAGCCTTTTTTTCTCGTGACATAATTGTTTGAATTCTTTGTTTGCGTGTAAGTACATATTTTTAAACGCAACCGAGTTAGTTTTTCTAAAGAGTTTTAAGTACTTGAACGAGAGCTTACGAAGTTTAACACAGTCTTTATCGAACCATTTATTTTTAAAATTGAGCGTGTAGCTACTACTTGTAGATACAGCTGAAGCGTAAATTACTCTTGTAATGCTTTCCTCAATTTGTTCAACATTGCACTCATCTTGAAGAGGGAGAAGATTGCAATGCTGATTCGAGAGAGATTTGTACCGAGAAGCTTTATTTTCAAACCATCTGAGTTTTCGAGGAATATCTACGTTTGTCTGCTGTATATTCTCGTGGAAGCATATTTTGACAAATAGTGGCAAGTGAGCTGAAAAACTAGACAAGCACACCTGGAAGTCTTCAACTGAGTTACACCACTCTCCAGAAATTGCACAATAGTCGATTACTGATTGCCCTTGACCGCTGATAAAAGTAAGTTCGCCATATTTGTCACCGCTTGTTACCCCATTTAATACAAAAAACCCAAAATCTTCTAGCAATTCCGTTAAAAGTCTACCATTTTTGTTAAGGGTTTCATCCTTTGAGTTTCTCACCTCATCAAAAATCATAAAATCATGTAATATATGAGCAGGAGAGTTCTGAAATTCACCAATTCGCGCGTTAAGATCACCGACAATCATTACATTTTCCAAGGAAGAATTGTTTAAGAAATTGCGAGCAATCATAAAAAATCCTTTTTTCATTCAATATCATGGTCAATGTGTTTTATACGCAACAATTAGGGTCGAAGAACTCGAAATGTTTACACAACAGCAACATGAGGAGTGAAGTGAAACCGAAATGATTCGCGTTTTACAAATCCGTGCACCGCAGGCAACGGGGCGTATACTTACCATTTTGTTTTGTTTTTTTTTGATATCGCTTTTTGTTTAAAGACGGATCCATACATACGAATTAACAAAAAAACAATGCAAACGATAGAGGAAGAGGGTTATCGATTATCGATTGAGGCAGTACGAAGTCTGCAGGGTCAGCTAGTAACGAATAAAATGAGTTATTCATTCGTTATTCGTTATTCGAATAAATTTTACCCAACTCTGCTTGCAACATATGAATTCCTTTGTTTAAAGTTGAATTGCAATTTTAAAAAATATGTGTATTTGTTCTCTTTACAGATGAGTTGACTTCACCGTTAGAAGAAAACTGTTCACGACAATGCTGTGCAGTCAGAAGATCATCGCGCATTCCGGAAATAATTATGGAAAATTATTAAACAAAAATAATTTACTCTGCATTTAAGAATTATTAGTATTACTCCTTATAAGTGTTCTTTTTATTTCTAAAATTTAAATAAACTGTTCGTTTTTTTAAGCAATTTTTACGAAATTAAATAAAAACAGATTTCAATGCATATCAGCTTGAAATTGCAAATGACCAACAAAACAATTTGTTTAAACGGTTTGAGTCTAGAAATAGCTTCAAAAGCAATCAATTGAAAACGAGTGAATGCAATCCGACGGCTTTTTTGTTTTTCAACATTTTATATAAACCAAAATTATGAATTTAAAAATAAATCACACCCGCATCGCAACACACCCTATGGGAAGGAAGTAAGGAGGAAGTAGAAAGTAGAATGCACAATTTGAAATTTATATTTTATGTTGCTATATCGACGAACTCGAAGTCTGCGGATGCCAATAAACCGACCGGCTGCAACCAATGTGCATTCAAGTGCAACAACGATACAAATTCCTGTTGAAGTTAAAACACAGCAGGTTTCATGCCAAATTTGATATAATTTCCATGGTTACATTGCAACGACAACAACGAACTATACGACGACGGCAGCAGTAGGATTCATTGATGTGAATTTGGCTATCCATCCGATTATTGCTTACCGTCACGGATGTGATAATGTTTAATAATAATTCATGATTCTTGAGTGTTCATGGAAATATGTACATTACTGTGGATCCGCCACTTGGGGTTGAGATTTCAGATGATGCTGGATGCAACTGGTGCATAAAAACAACCTCGCTTCTTTTAACTGAGTTTTTTTTCATATGCTGTTCTGAATTTGTATTGCCCGAGCCCCCGGAACTGAGAGTGTAAAATAGTACGGAATTCCGATTTTTGTGGCAATTTAATTTAAACTGCGGGTCATTATAGAATTCCAAAAGTTGAAGTTATCTGCATTTATTTGGCCATTTCCAGGTAGATCCTCATTAAATAAATTGGATTGAATGATTATTAATTTCTTCACGAGTTTTAAAAGCAACATCGCAACGGTCCACACGATGAAATTGATACAAAAAACACATTTTTGTAACTTTTAATAAACAACCATGTATATTTGAATCTCTACCATAAAATATGCACATTGAAAAGACTTAACATCAAAAATAGAAATATTTCAAAAAATACAAAACAACATTAACTGTCGATACACACACACAAAAATATTGAACAACAAGGAGTGTATCCCAATGTGCAACTATTCGAGAAAAAAAAAATAAAACAACAAAATCATTGACTAGAAATTTGTTACTTCCGTCCTTCATTACTCTCTAACCACAGTACTTCATCAAACATTTCCCTTCAAACGAAATCACAAAGGACCAAGCTTCATGGTTCATACCCCATTAGAGACCGTTAATTTGGGTGGGTAGCGCAGTTCATTAGACATATAGGTCCTCGATTGATTCACCCTGCAGCATGAATCTTGGTTCGGGTTTCTTCTTGATGTTCTTTGTCTTCAATCGACGATTTACTACGCCATCTTCTTCATCCATCATACGCAGAATTGTTGTCTGTCAAACAAAACAACCAAACAAACAAATGATTTCAACTTTACCGTTTCAAAATTCGAGAGTTACCTGATCCGAACAGTCGAGCGGAGCCACAGATATATCCCGGACTGCCCTAAATTTGCCGCAATTATTCAGATGCTCGTTTTCCAGTCGAAAGTAGTTCCACATAAAACGACGAAATACCTCTAGAGGACTCAAAATTGTTACCATGCTCTCGCTCTCGATCCGTCCCGACTCAATAAGACTCATGGAAACAGTCCAACAGAAGCGCAACACGAAATCCTCGCATATGCCAAAGTAATAGAACCACTGTAAACAAAAAGCTAGTATAAACATTGTGTACGAACATGCATAGGAATTAATTTGAAGATGAAATTCCACACTCAATGCACTGGCACAGGAGAGGGATTAAGCGATGTGATGCGATGATGGCAACTTACTGTTGAAGAGTAAACAATTTCCTCCCGAAGGAATTTATTATCTCCAGCTTTGGAATCGAATAGACCCCAGTCGAATTTTATGTCCCAGCAATATGCATAGCAGGATGAGGTTATGGACGCAATAATCCAGCAATAGAACCATGGATTCTCCTTGGATGAGGAATACATATCTGCAAAGAGGAAAATAGTAGAATAGAAACGCTCTTAAAAATAGAAAATCCACTTTATTTGACGCGGTTGAACGTATAACAATTGGTGAGCAAAGTGCTGTGCTAATGTTTCTAGCTTTTTCTCGAATACAACACGAAGTGATGCCAGTAGGGCTTTTAGGAGTCTCTGAAATCTGTCAAAACAGAAGGACACCCAGTCCACATCGTATCAATTAGCTTAAGAACAGTTCCTACTTCCTAGTTCCTAATTCATTTGCTTGTTTTCGTACTATACACATACTTACTTACTTTAGGTGGCGCCACAGTCCGGTGTGGACTTGGGCCTCAATCAACAGCCAGCTCGGTCCATAGCTAGATTTCTCCAGTTGTGCACTCCAAGTTGATTGAGGTCCTCTTCCACTTGTATGCGCCACCGGTCTTCCTCTCCTTCTACGTATCTCGGGAAAAGTGTCGAAGGCTTTCCGGGCCAGAGCATTGGTGTCCATGTCCATCCGCTCGTAATGACCGAGCCATCTGAGTCTCTGGACCTTGACCCTTCTAGCTACTAGCTAGGTCTTTGTTTTTGAACGACCCGTAAAGTTCGCTGTTGTATCTTCTTCGTCATTCCCCTTCAATGCACGGGGTCCAAAGATGACCCGAAGAACTTTCCTCTCGCAACAGCCTAAGGCACATTCATCCGATTATGTCAAGATCCATGCTCCTGCATCAGAACTGTGAAGATGAGGGTGTTATAAAGTTTTACCTTAGTTGCTTAGAGAGGGCTTTTCCACTTAATTGCTTTCTTAGCCCAAAGAAACAGCGATTAGCAAGAGTAATTCTTCGTCTGATCTCGTCGATGATGGTGCTATTGCCCGTGTTAATAGCGGAGCCTAGGTACACAAACTCCTCTACTACCTTGAAGTTGTATGCGTCTATTGTGACGTTCTGTCCGAGCCGTGTCGGTGCTGGATGTCCTTCCCTGAAGACAGCATATCCTTCGTTTTGCCCTCATTTACCGCTGAACCCATTTTTGCCGCTTCTGTCTCAATTCTCACAAAGGCGCCATTGACATCACGCTGTGTTCTTCCCATTTTATCAATCGGGGCATCTGCGAGAAGTTGAACAGATTTTTAAAGACAGTCCATCTGGTGTTGACGATGTAGTTTTGAACTATCTTCTCCAGAACGATGTTAAAGAAATGCGAGTTCTCCATAGTCATTTTGAACAAGCGAACGAGCTTGGTAGGGATGCCAAAACTAGACATAGCTTTATACAGTTCGTCTCTGTTGTAGATGCTGTCATACGCGGCCTTAAAATCGATGAAAAGGTGGTGGGTATCGGTTTGGAGTTCATAGGTTTTTTCCAGGATCTGTCGCAAAGTGAACATTTGGTCGATGGTTGACTTTCCTGGTCTGAAGCCACATTGATAAGAACCAATCAGATTGTTGACGAAAGGCTTCAGACGTTCACATATTACGGCAGAGAGGATCTTGTAAGCGATGTTAAGTAGGCTGATACCTCTGTAGTTGGCGCTGTTTAGAGGATCTCCCTTTTTCAGGATCGGGCAAACAATGCTGAGGTTCCATTCATCGGGCATGCATTCCTCCGACCATATCTTACAGATGATTTGGTGCATGCTCCTATCTAGCTCGTCGCCTGCGGCTTTGAACAGCTCGGCAGCTAGACCATCTGCTCCAGCGGCTTTGTTGGTTTTCAGCCGTGATATAGCTGTTTTCACTTCTTCTAGGTCGGGTTCACGGAATTGTTGGCTGTCATCATGTCCGATGAAAGGCTCCTGCCTGACGGCGGGATTTTGTTCGTCGCCGCCGCTATAAAGTCTACATAAGTGGTCTTTCCAAATCCCCAGCATTGACTGCGATTCTGCTATGATGTTCTTTCGTTTATCTCTGCATTCTTGCTTCATTACTGCTGTTGGCTCTCTCAACATCCTCGATCTGACGCTTCTCATGCTCCCTCTTTTTTCTTCTGAGAAGCCGGCGGCGCTTGGTTCCTCTCTCCTCTTTTGCTCGTAGAGCTCACGAACAGCTCTTGTCCTTCTATGCACTATGCAGCACAGCTCCTGTATGCCTTCTGCTTATCTGCATGGGCCTGCCTGCGTTCTTTGGGGTTTCGTTTTGGTGGCTGTGTGAAACCTAGCACATTAGAGGCGGCATCTCTAACTACTTTCTGGCAATGTTGCCACTGGTCTCCGATACTTGATGTTGGCGCCATAGGACTTCCTAAAAGGTTACTAAACACTCGATCAGAGAAGGATCTGGCGATCTCTTGCAATTGTAGCCGTCCGACGTCGAATTTTCTGCAGCATTTCCTATTGTTTTGGCCGTTGTCGGGATATTCGTAGCACTACCTTGGCTACGACGAGTCAATGTTGGCTCCGTCGATCATAGTGTGATCAATCTGGTTGATAGTTTATTTATCGGGAGATGTCCATTTCACCCCGCAGCAAAATCGCTCAGCCTGAATCCCAGCTTTGCGTTAAAATCGCCCAGGACAATTTTAATTTCATAGCTAGGACATTGCTCATATGTTTTGTCGAGGAGCTCGTAGAACTCGTCTTTGGTGTCGTACTATACACATGTTGAACCAAAATGTTCCACACTACTGTTGTTGTGTACTTTGCTATCGGTTAAGCGGAGGGATAGTTTGAATTTTTATTGCAAATTGTAAATTGCAACTTAATTGCATTTCCGTTAGTTCATTGGCCTGATGAACAAGGACAATTACGTGTCACACTTTCGTTTCTCAAAATAGATTCTCTGACACAAGCTAGGAGACCGAGAGGGGTCAGAAGATAGAAATTCAATAAAATTCCTTTATCAAGTATCGGAAAATTCATGGGAATCTAATTGTTTTTTTTTTTTTAATTTGTTGTATGAAAAAGTGATAAAAGGTATCAAATAGAATCCGAGATAAAAGAATATTAATTGAAAACCAGTAGCACCCGCGCTGAATACACAAATCGTTCCTGGGAACTCGCGCTTTCTGGAAAAAGGAAAGCAAAATTCTGTTTGAGTTATTTATTTTGAAACTCTTTTCTGAAGCTTGTGCAAGAATTAAAATTTAATGTGTTTGCAAAGTTTTTCTTCCGTTAAGACTAACTTTCTCACTGATTACAGCAGATTTTGTCTAAAAACTCTCAATCAATTAAAATGAAAATGGAAAAAAGTAATTGAGATAAGCGAGTTTGGCCTGAAAAAGCTGCTGTTGTGCATTATACTGAACACAAAACTTTCACGATGTTTTTTTAATTTACTCCATTTCAAAAAGTTTGTAATACTATTTGCTCTGAACATTGAATTTCAAAGATACACAAACATGTGCATATCATATCTGTGATAAAAGGATACAGATAAACTTGTGCAGTCGTTACTTCTAAATATTCTATTTTGCCTCTGGGAGAATTCAAAACCGAAAGAAAAGTTCAGTCCTTTATGGTATCGTTTTGCAAATTTATATGTTAAGGCAAGTGCTACACTGTGATGCATTAAACTATCATATCGAAAGAGAAAGTAAGATTCTTGCTTGTCAAAGTGGGTTAGATTTTTGTTTTGTAAAAAAAATAGGATTGAAATGATATCACCTTAAAATGCACAAAATTTACCAAAACACCACAATTATCTTATGATGAAGAGTGTGCATAGAAATTGTGGCATTTGTGGCTTTCCTGTTGGAGACATAACTTAGGAATTGAATGCAAGGAAATCTTACACACAGTTATACCTTTTTGAAGAATGAGCCTTGCAAAGGTATGGATTGGTTTTGTCAGATTTTAAATTAGTTTTGCAAGCAATTTACTCTGTCTTGAAATGTTCAGGATTTTGCTTTTCTTATACGTCTCTTTGTGGTTTATTTATCTTTTATGTACTCCTTAATTAAGGTAACAATGCCTGGTATGAAAATAAAGAAGAACACCATCGCTATAACACTTTCTTGTCATTTTTCAATGACAGTCATCTGAGTTTGAAAATGATAACGTTGTATCCACTGCTTCGAATACAAAAAATCGATGGTATATGACGTTATTTGAATGGAATCATTTTTAATCAATTAAAACAAAAAATAAAAAAATACGTTTACGCCGTAGTGAAAAACACAATGAGTTTAATCTTTATTTTCCGAGCGTGTGCATAACTGACTTTTAATCAAAACAAAAATTATAATCAAGAATTGAAGTGTTTAATGTTAAAATGTTATTTTTGAAATTATCATTGACGTAATAAAATTTTGCGACTTTGAAATTGTGTTCTCATTTGAGTTAAGAGCATCATTACCACTTGAAAAAAAATTGAACCCAAGTAGATTTTAGGAAACAGCGAAGTTGATTGAGAAAAAGGGAAGTTATCTTAAAATAGTATAGGGTGTCCCAATAAGAGTGCACTTTTTAATTTGCAAATAAAACCAAGTATTTTATGACAGAGGTGTGATATTTTTATTGTATTGTAAAGAAGACATGTTCCGATTGAGTATGGAATAAAATATCCATACTCTGTGGTAGGCTACAACATAGTTTTGGTTTTACTTCGAAAGCTTGCAAGCTGATTAGGTCTTATCTTGATTGCAGACAACAATGTGTAGTGGGAAAAGGAAGATCGTCCAACTTTATAAATGTCCCGCATGGCGTCCCCCAAGGATCAATACTTGGACCTATCTTCTTTTCAATCTACATAAACAGCTTACCGCTTAAAGTTAAACATTGCTCTATTCACTTGTATGCAGACGATGTGCAACTTTTGATCTGTCGACCTCTACTTGCGAAAGATGAGGCTGTCTCCAAGATGAATGAGGACCTGCTAAGTATTTCACGTTGGTCTAGAATCAATAATCTCCATCTTAACCCAATCAAGTCAAAAACGTTGCCTATCTATCGGAAAATATTTGACTCATCGAATTTACGCCCCCTATGTATCGGAAATGAAACGATTGCTTATGTTGATACAGCGAGAAACCTAGGTATGGTATTCAATCGTACTCTTACTTGGAACGACCATCTCAACAGTTCAATAGGCAAAGTTTACGGTGTCCTTAGATCTCTTCGAATCACTCAGCACTTCATCCCACAGAAAACTAAGCTACTGTTGGCAAAAACGCTTCTACTTCCTGTATTATTTTATTGTTGCGAAGTATTTAGTAATTTAGATTCAGTGACATCGCATAGACTTAATGTTGTATTCAACAACATTGCACGTTTCGTGTTTAACCTTCGTTCTTTTGATCACGTCTCTTTCTATTCTAAACAATTGTGTAGTTGCACTTTAGATAATTTTCTAAGATTTCGATCACTTTGCTATCTGCATCTTATTATACAATCAAAACAACCGGACTATCTGTATAGTAGGCTGAATTTTCCTAATTCCACAAGGTCATTCATTCTTATAATTCCACGATCTAAATACCTTAACTCTCAACGTCAGTTCTTTGTTCATACCATTGGCCTTTGGAACTCTCTGCCAATTACTATAAGGGGAGTGGTAAGCATTAGGAGATTTAAATCTTTACTTTTCTCATATTTGGCAAATCGTTGATATTGTTTAAAATACTTCAATTTTGTTTTCTTTGTTCTTTTTCATTTGATTTAATTTTTATTTATTTATGTTATCTTATTATAAATTTTTTTTTTTTTTTAATGTAAAGATTTCGAGCTCATTAATATTTTTCAAGGCTTGCAAAAACTAACAAGATGTATTATCTTACTTTGTAAGCAATTTTAATAAATAAATAATAATAATAATAATAATAAATGACCCCCTCCGGTTCCGATGACAGGCCATTACTCTCTTCACGAAATTTTCCATAACTTTTTCACAGAGATGTGGCTATATCTCACCAATGACACGTTGGATATCCAATTTGAGCTCAGGAATTGTTTCGCGTTTATTCGCATAAGCCCTAGATTTCACAAAACCCCAAAGAAAAAAAATCGCACGGCGTTAAATCGCACGACCTTGGTTTCCAGTTCACATCAGAATTTCGTGAAATATTGTGTTCTGAAAATCGTTGCTGCAATAAGTCGATTGTTTCATGCGCAGTATGGCAAGTTGCACCGTCCTGCTGAAACCACCTGTTGTCCAGATTGATGCCGTGCAGTTGAAGCCACAAGAAGTCCGTTATCACATTCCTGTAACGAATGCCATTCACAGTCACTGTCGAATTGATGTTTTCGGGTTCTCGACAACACTCTCGTTTACAGCAGCAATGTTTTCAAGAGGCCGACGAGTACGTTGACGCAAAGGATTCTCATCATCCATAATTGACCAAGTTTCTTCAAATTTTTTGAACACTCTTCGAATGGTTGTCATATTAGGTACACTCTCTCGACTGAAAATTTATTGAAATTTGCGAAGCGTAACTTTCCCCATTTTTGTAATGAGTTTTTACCATTAAAACGTGATGTTCTTTCACAAATCGCTCCATTTTTAGTAATCGGAATAAACTGAGGTGACATCTGTCAAATTTCAGAGTTGCCACTTGCATGACAAAAAAGATATTCCAATTTTAAAAAGTGCGCTCTTATTGGGACACCCTATATGTAATTAAAAAAATACTTTTTTTTATATTAGAAACCAGCCAACCCAATAAACGAATTTTCATCTATAGCGTTATTGTGATCACAACTTGGTAAATCAGAGCTTACACATAGTTTTTGAAAGTTGTATTCAAGGCAGAAATTTTTTGATTAAAACTCTAGAACTGAGTGCTAAAAAAATATTCGCTTTCAAAGGCTGATATAGAATTCTTGTTAGCCCTTAATTTGATGTACAAATGTTTAACCGTTGTCGAAGAAAACTGTGATCAATACCGATTTGAAATTGTTAAAATGTTTGAGAATAATTAATATTTTAGGGTATATCTTGGCTATCAGGTCTTTAAGAAACCTGTTGCCCATTTTGGTAAATAGAGTTTGAACAGACCTTTCTATTGATGTATCATTCGATTTTACTGTCCAAAATATTGGCATGAGAAAACCGATTTCGCTAATTTCTACATATTTGGTAGTCCTCTGAAAATATTCTTATAATGGGATTACAATAGGTTGGTGGGTGTTGAAGGATTTGGGGTATATGGTGTATCTTTTCCTACACACCAAGTTCCTACTTTACCTTCAAGTGGTAACCCCGAGGGTATTGGTTATACTTATAGCACTAGATATAACTTGCGAAACTTGTAAGTGGAGTAAAACGGAGAAACAGAATCATTTAAACAACGGCCCTAAAAATTTGGAGGTTAGTGGGGTTAACAACCCCTCCACAATAAAACACATGAAGTTATGAGAGAGATAGGCAGAGCCTCGGATAATGACCCCTCTCCTATGGTAACAAGACCCGGAACAACAACGGACTACGCATTGAGAGTTTGTACCTGGAATGTAAGAACACTCCACTGATGATCTCCGGATGGTCGTAATTGCCCATGTGCTAATCAGCGCAAGGCACGCATCCAACATCTTGAACGTGCGCACTTTCCGAGGAGCAAATGTCGACTCTGACCACTTTCTGGTAGTGGCTTAGTTTAGAGCTCGAATATCAAATGACAAAAAAACACGTGCGGCCCAAAGAAAGAAGTTCAACATCGGTTGCCTAGCACCCCGGATAATGCCAGAGACTACAGTGAGCGTCTGAGTGAGTGACTATCCGCCGTCCTCCCAAATACCACAGACGTCAACACCTTGTGGAAACAATATCGCGAAATAATTAAAAATCTAGCCGAGACCACCATAGGTTACCACTTACCAGCCACCCCCAAAAAAGAACCCGTGGTACGTTGATGAATGCGTGTCATTGAAAAGGGAGACGGAACATGCACGTTTGCAGATGCTGCAACGGAAAAACAAGAAAACAAGAGCAGTACTGTTCGGGCAATCGCCGTGCACACACGTATTGGTTAAATAGATTTGATCTGTGTCAACTTTAAGCTTACGTATTTATATTTGACATTTATACTTACTTACTCGTAAGGGTAAGTGGAATTCATTTTGATCCAACACATATAAAACAATAAAACACAATCAATTGCAACTGCGTTAATTAAAAATGGATGGGGGTACAGATCCCCCAAGAAAAAACTGGTTCAAAGGCTTACCTCCCGAGGTAAGTCTTAACCAGAACACCACCAAAAAACCCAAACGCAAGCATTCAGGTGAAGAGTTCCCTGAACTCCCAGTCATAAACAACGACAAAAATATTCCTAGATATATAGTCATCACAGGAATAGAAAAGACAGGCGAAAGTATGCGACCAATATCTTCGTATAATCCGATCCAAATCAACCGTGGACTTGAATTCATTTCGAAAGACATCTTGGAAGTTAAGGCCATGAGATCAGGAGATCTTCTACTCAAGGTTCTTAATGTTGATACCGCAAATAAATTCCTTAAGGCCAAGTTCGTAGATTCTATCCCCGTTAAGGTCTCCAACCATTTAAGCCTCAATTCTATTCAAGGAAGAATATACTCAAAACACATTATTGAGATCAGCGAAGAAGATCTTCTGTCAGAATTAAAAAAATTCAAAGTTATTGAGGTTAAGAAAATGCTACGAAAACAAGATGATTCATTAGTGCCAACAGGTGCAGTTATTTTGACATTTGATTTGATTCATCGGCCAAATGAAGTTAAAGTTGGATGGGTTAATTGCAAAGTTGACGAATACATACCCAACCCGATGCGATGCGTGTCTTGCCAAAAACTCGGACACACCAAAAATCGCTGTACAGCAGCTCCTCTGTGCAAAAATTGCTGCATTCCCCCGCCCCATGAAACCTGCACACGCGTCTTTTGCATCAACTGCAATACCGAAGGCCACACTCCCACCGATCCCGCCTGTCCCACCTTCCTGCGATACAAGTCTGTCAATAAAATCAAAATTGATCGTCGGTGCACCGTCCGGGATGCTTGGCAGATCTTTAACGATAACCCTACCCTCCACCAGCTCGCTCCACCAAAGAAAAGAAATGCTGGTAATGCAACCATAGCAGAATTAATAAAATCTCGCATAACAAAATCAAAACAACACGTGCTTGGAGGCGAACAAACTCCAGCCGATCCTTCAAATCCACATCAAACGCCTAAAACAACTGATTCACCTCAACAAGAAAAAGAAAACATCATTCATAAACAAAACATAATTGAAAACACAATAAGTTCATCTACTACACAAAGCCAAAATTTAAAACAGTTAACAAATTTTAACACAGCACAAAATCTAAAAACTTTAACATCCCACAAATCTTCCTCATCAAATAATGACAACTTAGAAAAAAATATATCAAACGACAAACAACATCTGTCACTGTCACCTGTTTCGGAATCCGAAACTGATATTGACATGGATGATGGTGACTCTCGAAATTCACCACAGACAGCTGAAAACTCTCTTAAAACTAAACCAAATCTGTCAATTAACACTAACAACTCAACTCTCTTAAATCAACAATTGAAAAACACTCAATTATTTACACAAACAAACTATAAACCATCACAATGAACAGAACAACATCAAAATTACTCATTATCCAATGGAACATACAAGGCTTTTGCAACAACAAACATACTCTTGAGCGACTTATCGCTAAATATAATCCAGATATCATAGCATTGCAAGAAACACATATAATTACAAAAAACTTACATTTATTCAAAATGAAAAACTATAAATCATTTCATTTTAATAAGAATTATGACTACAGTAAGGCAGGCATAGGTTTGCTCGTTAAAAACAACATTCCAACAATATCGCATATTACTTCCTCCTCAAATTTGCTTCATCAAACGATAGATATCCAAGACAGAATCCCAATCAAAATAACAAACATTTATAGAGAACATGATGTTCAAGTTAATTTAGATTTATTGGAAACGATTCCCATAGCAAATGATGCAGGTCATCATTTAATACTAGGTGATTTCAATGCTCACAACACCCTATGGGGTTCAATTGCTACAAACAGTGCAGGCACAATATTTGAAACCTTCACCAACGATAGAAATCTAGTTGTTATGAACGATGGCTCAGCAACCTTCTTTAGTACTAGAAACACTTTTTCGGCGATAGATGTTGCTCTAGCAACTCAGGACCTGGCACCTAGTCTCCATTGGGAGGTTCTTCCCCATGGAGAATGCAGGGACCACATTCCTATTATAATCCGTTCTCATGAATTGAAGATTAATAAAAAATTCCGGTAACAAGAAAAAATTCCTCCTCAACGAACCCGGTTTGGTTTACACCTGCCGTTGCTAAGCTAGTAAAAAGTAAAAATAAAGCTTGGAAAACAGCTCGCCAGTCTCCAACAACGGAAAACTGCATAATCTACAGGAAAATCTGTGCTCAACTAAAACGAGAATCTATACAGTCAAAAAGATGTTCTTGGGAAAACTTTATCAACACTATGAACCCAACACTAGATACGCGTACATTGTGGAACCGAATCCGATCACTACAATGTCCCGGATCCCGCTTAGACTTCCCATACATGATTGAAGGCAACAATATACAAAACGATCCCGAGATGATAGCAAATATTTTTGGTAAAAAATGGAATGAATACAGCTGTGACAAAACTTATCCCCAATCTATTATCGACGAAAAAACAAGTTTTGATCTTCACCAACTCCAAACAAATGTCAGGCAATGCGAAATACTGAATGAAGAAATGTCAAGCTTGGAACTTAACATGACCTTAAAAACTGCGAAGGGCACAACACCGGGTGAAGACAAAATAACTTACAGAATGGTTCAACAATGCTCGGATGATCTGAAAAATAGACTCTGTTCCTTATATAACAACATATTAAGAACTGGCATTTTTCCACACGACTGGAAAAAGGCTCAGCTTAAACCGATTCCCAAAAACTTTGGAAATCGGCACAATTTCGATGACTATCGGCCAATCTCACTGCTTCCCATTCTCTCCAAAAATTTTGAAAAAATTTTAGCGAGACGAATAAGTTGGCTTACAGAAAAAATTGCAAATTCGGGACAGCATGCATTTAGACAGAACCGAGGAGTTCACACCCTTGTTCACTTGTTGGAGCACAAACTATCAGAAAATCTATCGAAAACCAAACATAGTGTAGTTATGTCATTGGATCTTCAAAAAGCGTTCGATCGCGTCACGAAGATTCCTGTCCTCAAACAGATGTCACAGTGGGGGGTCCCTATCCAAATAATTAAACTGATTGAATCATTCTTGACTTCAAGAACATTCCGAGTCAATATCGATGGTTATAACTCATCACACTTTAATATGGAAAATGGAACTCCGCAAGGATCTCCTCTTTCAGTGGTTGTGTATAATATTTATCTTGAATCACTTATAGTCAAACTGTCGCAGCCCGAAAATCAACTTGACTTCGTTGGTGTATATGCCGACAATATTTATGTAGTAGCATCTGGAAACCCCATGCAAGTGAAAAATATTTTAGAAGCAGCAGACATTGTCATACACACCTGGTCACAAAGTACAGGAGCTATAGTTCCTCCATCTAAAGCAGAATTACTCCACCTTTGCAGAAAAAGAAACTGTACCCCTCCCACTTTGAATATTCGTGGAACTTCAATCTCGGTTTCAAAAGAATTAAAAATTTTGGGCATTACATTCACCTCAAATTTGAAATGGAATAATCAGGTTAAACGGATAATTGAGCAGCTAAAAAAACGAAACAACCTCTTAAAAATGATATGCTCCAAGAAAAAAGGACCTCATCTGGAAACAGCTTTGAGAATAGCAAAATCACTCGTTGAAGGCGCATTACAGCATGGACTTACTGTCTACATGTGGACAACAATAAAAAATTGTAAGGACATCGACACGGCGATAAATAATTGTTTTCGTACGGCATCAGGAGCACTTAAATCAACTAAAATCGAGGCTCTTAGATTGGAAGCTGGCTATCAATCATTTAGAGATCTCGGCAAAAGAAAAGCCATTAACTTAGGCTGCAAGGCTCTCTCAGATCCTACGCATCCTCTGAACAACACTGCAAATGAAGTCGTTTGTTCGAATACGAAAAAACCTAAGAACTCTGTCTCTGCACTGGAAAAAATATTCAATTTGGTAAATATTTCACCCGATTCCTTGTATGATCAAACTTCAATTGCAGACAAATTTCCGCCCTGGAAAAGAAAATCTTTAAATATAAACACGAATTTGGCACAGTACAAAAAAAGAAATACAACCGACCAAGTTTTTCAAAAGCTGCATCAAGAGATGATCGATAAAATCAATCCTGACCACATCCTTTACACCGATGGTTCATATAGTGATGACAACTCGTCTTATGCAGTGATAAAATGGGAACAATATTCATCATACTCCATAGTCTGGCAAGGACTGCTTCCCATTGAAGCAGGAAGCTACATCGCAGAAATAGCAGCAATTAAGAAAGCACTGTCAATTGCCAAAACTTTCACTGGACGAAGCCTCATCCTGACAGATAACCTAGGTATTCTTAGGGGATTAACAAATGAAACAAATCGATGTCCTACGCTCGAACAACTAAGATGCCTTCTAACCAAAAACGTTATATTAGCATGGATTCCAGGACATACTGGAATTCAAGGCAACGAAGCTGCGGATGCGGCAGCCAAAAATGCGGTTAAGTACCCACTTATAATCGAATCGCCAAATCTGTACCAACTTACTCGCCAAATCTGTTACCAGCAACTGAAAAAGGAACTTGAAACCGATTGGATTAACTGCAATACATTCCTTCGCACACACAATCCTCATCACCTTCGCACTTCGTACAACAGACAGCTTACAAGGATAGATTGTATTAGAATACTCCGAATCAGAGTTGGAAAAACAATTTTTTCTACCAAACACCTCTACAACAATGAACTACCAGAACACTGCCAACTTTGCAATGAAATTCTTTCAATTCATCACATATTTGTAGAGTGTCCATTATCAAGCCTGATTGATCCTATGCTTGAAAGCTCAGAATTAGCCAAAGAATTATCTGCCATCCTTAACCCTGCCGATTATAAAACAATCGATAGGATAAAGACTGCCTTAGATAAGCACAATAAGTTTGATGAAATTTAATTTTTTTTTGTTTTCTTCTTTTAACTTAACTTAACTAAACTAAAAATAAAATGTGTTCAACGTTAGTATTTTCTATTATCAATTCAGTAATCTTAAATTTTTATTATTTTTTTTTCTCTTATATTTTTTTCACTTTGTCCTTATACTGACATTTATATTTCCTCTAAAAGACGGCATCCTTATGGTCTTGCTACCCTGATGCCTTCATTAAATAATTTGTAAATTTATTTGTAAATTATTTGAAAAAATAAATAAATAAATAAGAAAACAAGAGCAGCAAAAGAAGAGTACAGAACAAAAAAGGAGAAATGAAAAAAAGACCCCGCGAAGGAAGAAAAGAGCATTCGCAGTTTCTCAGCTCAAAGATCTAGAAGAGTCTCGGGCCAAGAACAACACCCGACGCGGACGTTTCTTCAAAAGGTCGAAGCAATTAGCTTCTGGTTTCAGAACCGAGACACAGGCTTTTTGAAACTGTGCAGGAAACCTAGTCACCGAAGCACAGGGAATTGTAGATGTTTTCAAGCAGCACTTCCAACAGCTGCTGAATTCGCTTAATGTCGGGCAAGCCAATGACAAAAGAGAAGCAAGACCAGTCAATGAAGACCCAGTCAAAGCCCCTAACACAGAAAATGTAGCAAGAGCCATCGAAAAGCTAAAAAATAACAAGTCCGCCTAGTCGGATGGATGGAACTCTTTAAATATGGAGGTGTTTTGATGAACCGTATGCATCAGGTCATCAACAAAGTGTGGGAGGAAGAAGGCATGCTCACTGACTGGTCCGTATGCCCCATTTACAAAAAAGGCGATCCTATCTCAAGCAAAAACTACCGATGCTTACCTCTAATCGGCACGTACCAGTGTGGCTTTAGGCCAGGCAGAACTACGATACACCAAATGTTCACACTGAGGCAATTTTCAGAAAGACCAACGATTTTCAAGTCGAAATCAACCATCTTCAAAGCTGCTTCTGATAGCATCCACCGGCAAGAGCTAATGATGATGCCGATGACTGAATTCGGGATACCGAACAAACTGATCCAGCTGTGCCGCATGACGCTAAACAATACGCAGTGCAGTGTGCAAATCAGTAACAGCTCATCCGAGTTGTTTCAAACCTGCGCAGGGTTTAGACAAGGAGACGCGCTGTCATGTGATTTCTCCAACATATTCCTGGAGCAGATAGTGCGCAAGGCAGGTGGGAGCACGGAAACACTATCTTCAACAAATCCACCCAGCTCCTAGGCTATGCGGACGACATAGACATCATCGGTCGATCCAAGAGAGCTGTGCTTGAGGCATTCACAATGATTGAAGTATAGGCGAAACTCGTTTATCTTGAAGTGAACAAAACAAAGTAAATGCTATCAACAAACAAAACAACATCTGTCCACCGCCGAGGACAAAACGTCAATGTTGTTAGCTGCAATGTCGAGGGAGTTAAGGAGTTCACTTATCTTGGAACAAACATCAATCCCACAAACGAGACCTTAGTGGAGATTCGACGAAGAATAGCCCTAGCGAACCGCTGCTATTTCGGTTTGGCCAAACAACTTTGATTTTACCATTCCTATTCTAGGGCGCCGCGCCGCCGTAGTAAATAAAGCAATGCATCCAATCAGAATCTCTATAGACCAAGAGAAATTTAAAAGGTTTAAAATTGAGTACGCTACTCCATTGATGCATGTTTAAAAAACGTTAGAAAATAAATGATAAGTATCCGCCGTAGTGAACAGATTCATATAGATCGTATGATTGTAATCGAAAGAGTGATGGTTTTTAGACGGACAAAAAGACGAACAAATTGATCGTAATATTTTTGACTTACTTGCATCTTGTTCATAATGTTTTTGAGTCAAATTTTGGGTTTGATTTTCTTACAAAAGCACGAGGTTTGAGAAAAAAGCAAGCAAAAAGTAAAACTTACCATTGGTCGTTTGATATTTGTAAGAAAAGATGACAACGAAAAACGATGTTGCATACTTCGCGGCATTCACAAGATGTGGAAAAGATTCCCTCGTATCACGATACCGCCGAATACACTGAGCAAATCGAAACCAAGCCGGCAGAATTGCAACTATCGGCCGAATAAACGATTCATCCTGAATGCACATTGCTGTATCTATATTTGAAAAGAAAAAACATTTTATTTCAAGTTGATTAAGAATCTCAAATCAAAATCAAACCTTTTGCTTGATCCCAATTTGGATTATTCCGGAAAAAACACAACGCAAATGGAATGTCCAAAAACGCCGGCACTATACTATTCAACTGATCAGCCAACCAAAAGTCAGCAAACGTCACATAGAAAAAAGGCGCCATCACAATACGACTCAAAACTCGCACAGCCCAATACCGAGCTTCATGGTGAAACGTCTTCGTTGGATTCAGAAGAAACACCGTCATCGCAGAGTAGAGAAATATCGGTGCGGCAAATTGAGGAATTCCAAGGGCGTCAAAGTAAATGAAACACAGAGCACAAATGGTCCATATGACTCCGAAAACCGAAGCCATTTCCATGATGTTCTGCTCGGACAGGTGATTGCGAGGATCCAGCTCGAATATGAGAACATGATTGACACCCGACGATCGCCAGCCATAGACATTGACTCCCCACAGAAACAAAAACTCGATGATGAGAAACGGTCCACGGAACAATCTTATTGCTGATCGCCAATTCGGTCCCAGACCATGGAATATGGCTGACAGAATTACGGTTACCAGAAGAACAATAAAAGCCCCCGAAAACAGGCCGACCTTAAACGTCGTCCATGGACTCTGTTGCTCACCCAATGGTGGCACCCGCAGACGTTTCATAGCCTTCTGTCTGTCGCCAGCCTCAATTTCATGTGTGAATGCAGTTTCAGTCTCTTGAATCAATCGGTCAATGTCCTTGTTGACATAAAAATGCGACAATTCGACTTTTTCCTTGCGCCATTTCGCTCCGATGTCGACACTCAAAAGTTTATCGTGTTTTTTGAGGATTTTCCGAAAACCGGTAAAATTCAGATTCTGGTAGTTTTGCAACAGAATCAAACCCAAGTAGAATTCACTGAATGCCAGTTTGAGGTCCTGAATTTTGCGCGCTGGTACGTTTCTCTTGCCTAGGGGGTTTTTGGTCTTCCAGGCGGGCTGTTTTTTCACGTAGCCGACTTCGAGAGCTTCGGTCAGTTCGCTACGGAGATTTCCGTACTTTCGAGTGGCTTCTGCCATTTTTTCGGAGTAGAAGGTATTGATTTTGGCGAGTTCCTTGTCGCAGTAGTGGAAGAATTGTTCATCAAATTTGGCAAAATAGCGAGTCAGGATTTCGGGGTCGACGAGCTCCGCTGATGGGGCTTGTTCGACCGCAGCATACAGCATTGCCTTCATTTCCTGCAAACACATAAAAGAAACAAAATTGAGTTGCCTCTCTCTCTCTATGCACGACAAACGCAACAAGTCTTCATTTTTTCAATTATTGTTTACAAACAAACCCAAGGACACCACGTGTGAAGGTTTGTTTGTAAACATTCTCAACTCCTCTCATGGGAAAACAAATTTTCGCATCTGCGCGCAACACAAAAACACATTACAAAATTGAGCTTTTCATCTTCTCTCGAAATGTCAATATTTTGACAGTTGGTTTTATGTACATAAAAGCAATGGAATCTTCTAATAATATACACTTTTTTCTGAAGCATTGGAAAATTTAATTTTACAAACCTCGTAGTTTATGTACTGTTTCCTCCATTCCGGGGTTATGTGTGCGGATAAGTGTTCTGCGAATTTCATTGTTGATCAATAGAAAATGGATTTGGACTTCACGCGAAATGATAAAAAATGAAATGAAAATTGTTGTTTGGATAGAATGATGGCAAGACGTCCGAACCCATATATATACACGAACCACACTAAGAACTTTGAAATTCGGAACTGAAAGTGACAGCTGAGTGTATCTGAATCTGAAGGATGAAACTTTCGATTTGTGTTTACATGAAGCACAATTGTGTATTTTGAGAAGATGAGGAGCTTTTTTTGAAAATGAAAATGATCAATGGAATTTGTCGACGAAATAAAACCAGGGGTGAATCTGGGTGTGGGATGAAACTTGTAGAAATTTAGCACAAATGTAGTAGGCCTAAAGAGTTTCCCAGTGGATAGTATGTCTGTCTTATGGGAGCCAATATGTGCTGTCCAACTTAAGCACAGATGACGGAAAAGTAGCTGGGCGTCCAAATAGCAAACGTCTTCGCAGGACAGTGGAGAAGGAATCAGCATAGAGTAGCTAGTAGGAGTAGCAGATAAGCTCTAACCCCTTGGTCTTCCTCTACTGCACCGTCCCTCTGGGGTGGATTCAAAGACTTTACGGGCCGGAGTATTGGTGTCCATCCTCTCCACGTGACCAAGCCATCTGAGTCTTTGGACCATCACTCTTTTAGCTAGGTCAGTGTCGCTGTACAGCCCGTACAGTTCGTGGTTAAATCTTCTGCTCCATTCACCGTTTATGCAGACAGGACCATAGATCTTACGTAAAACCTTTCTCTCTAAACGGCCAAGGGCGTTCTCATCCGTTTTTGACAGGGTCTATGCTTCTGCACCATATAGCAGAACGGGGATGATGAGGGTCTTATAGAGCGTC
Organism: Sphaerophoria taeniata; assembly: GCA_943590905.1. NCBI lineage: Eukaryota > Metazoa > Arthropoda > Insecta > Diptera > Syrphidae > Sphaerophoria > Sphaerophoria taeniata. The sequence continues at coordinate 147,383,019 of OX016541.1, read as the reverse complement.
ACTTTAGTTGTTCGGGAAAGGCTCCATTGTCATCCTACTCAGGCGAATGAGTTTTGTAGGGATGCCAAAACTGGACATAGCTTTATACAGTTCTTCTCTATAGACGCTGTCATACGCGATCGATAAAAAGATGGTAGGTGTCGATTTGGAGTTCTTGAGTTTTTTCCAGGATCTGCCGTAATGTGAAAATTTGATCGATGGTGGACTTTCCTGGAATTGAGGGGACCTACAATTTAACGCCGATTCCGAACGGCAAAGTTGAGAAGCCAACGCACCTAACCACTAAGCCATGGGCACTTGCACACGCCCCCATAGAGAATTGTTGATGAGAGTAAGCCACTTTGGCATTGGCTCTACAAGAGCTGTCGCGCAAGTTTGCAAGTTTTTTGGTTAACGTAAACACCAAGCAAGCAGTTGCCCGTAGCTTAGTTGGTAAGTGCGTTGGGCTGTTAAGCAGAACGTCGTTGGTTCGAGTCCTACTCAGGCCAAGTTTTTATTTCATCTTTTACGGGCACTGCCTCTTGCGAAGACCTGACAAATCTTCCAAGAGTATCAATCTGTCATGAAAAAGTGCTTCTCAACTCTGCCGTTCGGAATCGGTGTTAAATTGTAGGTCTCCTCAATTCTTCACACGCACTCAGAGAATTGTTGATGAGAGTAAGCCACTTAGGCCTTGGCTCTTCAAGAGTTGTTGCGCCACCCTATTTATTTTATTTATTTAAACACCAAGCAAATGAAGCTTTCAAAGCATACAACGTATTCTATGGGACGGTTCCATCCGGCAAAAACGTTGACAGCAACGTTTACGTGGACGCTGATGGATTGACGGATTCTATGGGTCTTAAGGACTCAAATAATTGACGTTTCCCTGTTTCTTTGACAGATTTGTACATGAGGTTTGTTTGTTTCCAAAATTCTGTTTGACAATTCCAAATATTTTGACATATTGGACCAGTTTCACTTTCATCTTGTTTCAATTTTACCTCCATTTTAAATCGAGTGTCTTTGGGAATGAAGGGCCTCGCAAATCTCATTAAACAACAACCCCGCTCCTGTTCAACTGATCTCATTACTCGCTTAGCCTCCGAAATCGAGTTGACGGCCAGCGCGCGCTTATGACCACAACAATAACAATTTCAAGGTCGGCTTGCCGGCACATTCATTTTCAATAACCGATTTTGTTTCTTTTGTTCGTCCAATTGTCATACGTTCATGCTTGACCTACATACATATATTCTGTAGTTTTACACTACCGATTGACCAATACTTTATCGACCAATGTTTTTGTACTCTCGTACGTGATGATGATGCCTGATGAGCAAAAGCGCGAAGCATATTTTTTTTAACAATGAACTAAATGTCTCTGCTACACTACTTGCTGTCAGTAGCTGTAGTGTTTATTTTCAGTTCCGATTCGATCGCGGCTAGTGTAGGCCAGGGCACGTAGTGTTTGTTGATCATTAAGAACCACCCGAGATCGAGTAATATATTTTTCACTATTACGTCATTCTGTCTGACAGTTAAAAGTTCCTTTAGGACGTTAAGAATCGAAGACTGTGTAACTGCAGTCAGTTGGCAAGAAACTTCTGAGTTGTAAGCTCAACTGTCATCGGGTAGTGTCAGTTTTTATTACCAAGTGTTTTGATTTAACAGATGAACTTTGTTATGTTGACATGACTGATTAAACACAAATGATTCGTGAGATACTTAATTTTAATGACAACGCGTAATGTTTTGGCATGTTGGCCTTCAATTGAAACAAATTTTTCTCATTGAACTTGTGAACAGTCTGAGTAGAGTCTACTCAAGTAGAGTATAGGTCGGTTCGCAGCGCTTTTGTTGCATGTGTAGATCAATATTAATCGTATTGAGATTGGCCGATTGCTTAGGATGATTGTGCCCAGTGAATTTATATTGCCTTATCAGAGTCGATGATAAACCAACGGTGATAAACTTTTTTTTGTTTCAATGTTATTCATTTTTTTCGTATTTATGTTGGCTTAAAACAAAGTAAAGTTTATCAACAAGTTTATTGAGTAGTTAAGCCATCAGCGTGTGGTCGGTCGGTTCGTGAGTGCTGTGATTTTGTGTTTGCTTGGTAAATCAAATAGTAGATTGGAAAAATGTCAAAGACAATGACACCAAGCCTTGAACAAGTGGAGACACTGCGTGATCTGTTCTTGAAGAAATGTGCAAACGAACCAATACCATGTGGTGAGTCATTGAGGGTGTTTGGTGTTTAACTCTTCTTTTATGTCAAAATTATTAAATTTTAATGCCCAAAATTTGAACTTTGATCACATAAAAATTTTCGGTGTACACAACAACAAAAAATGATAAGACCAAAAAGTGGAGTAGGTATACTTTTTTAAGTAAAAATAAGAAAAATGCTTTTTCGCCAATTTGCTTCTTTGATTGCAAGCAAATGTATTTAAATATCGTTCCCTTTTTTAATAACTTCGAAATTCTTCAAAGCATTTCCTTGCAAGCGAAAGTAGAATACAATAACATGCCCATACTTTTGGCCACCCTTTATCTACTTTCGAAACAAATTAAAATTCAAAGCATGATGCATCGGTTTCAAAGAAACTGTAAGGTTTGTACTTAGAACCTACTTATTCTTAAGGTATCATTATTTTCTATATTTATACCTTGACATAAGGCATTTCCGGAAAAAAAAATACATTCTCACCTCGAAAGCCAGAAATGCAAATAACTTGAAAGAACTTCGTTCTGATGCAATGAAAATTATTTTTAATGCAAATTTAATTAACACTTAGCGATGAAATGCAGTAATAGCTTGTGGGGTAATGATTTCGCCTTTTCTTAGAAAAAATATAAATCTTCAAAAAATTTGAAATAGTAGAACATTTTACTGTGGCAAATGTCAATTTCGTGAATGCATAAAGGGTCTTGTTTACTGAATTTCAGCTTGTGATTTAAGGTAACTTTGATGAAAATCCGTCCGCTTATCACTCTATCTCTCCTTGAGTCCAAAATTAATTGACTTGGATCTACAATATCGTTTTTGCAGTAAGACAGACCTGAAAGACGTTATCCAGCACACACATAGGTACAAAGTTCGTCGGGTTCGCTAGTATGGAAGCGTAAATCTTGCTTCTTGACAAATATAACAGTTGGTGAAGTGATTCAATTGAAATCTGACAATATAAAATTAAAAAAAAGTTAACTAGCTGACTCGACTATCGTTGCGTTGCGGCCACCTCGCGGTTGAGTTTTCTGCCTTCCCAATTTTGCATGATTTATATTTTATAGATGCTTCCGGGCTCGTTGGTCACGGATTGCTTGGGCTGTGGTATCCGGTATGGGCTGTGTAGGCTGTGGTATCCGGTATGGGCTGTGTAGAGTGGCACATGATGCTGCATGAACCAGAAGTTATCAAACTTCTTGCCAAAAGCTGACAGAAAGATGGTTTCGAAATTTGCCAAGTGAATTATTGGTTTTCCGTCAATAATGTTCGAGTGTTCCCAGTTCTAGTAACGACAATATTTTTGGTTAAAGTAGTTGTCGTCAGAAAATTGTTTTAAAAACGTGAAGCAGTAATGGCTGAAACACAAACACGCTTAAGCTTCGTTTTCATTTAGGTAAATTAACGTTACGATGCACTCTTATCGAGTTTGCTTTGAAAAACATTTCTCTCTCCATCATCATCATCTCCCAAAAAACAAATGAATTTTGTTCGTTGACTCTTTTGCAATTGTTAAGCTGTCAGACAGAAGAAATGCTCAGCATATTTGAACTTGAGCTTCCGTTTGGAGTCACATTGCGTTCTTCTCTTTACGATTGTCAATCGAAACGTGAGGCTGTAGAATGCATTGAAATCCTGTGGCTAAAGTGCCATACTGTGCGGTGGATTCTTCAATGACTCTTTCGTTCTTCGAAGTTATGATAATAACTTACTAACTGTCAAGATTTCAAACAGGAAAGAGCTGCCAGTCTTAAAAATAAGGGTGAAAGATGATAGCTGATGTCGTTGCCGTCACACTTAGATCAATACAGATCCATTGTGATACCCGTGAGTATTGCTACTCAAGATAATAAGAACCTATGTCTTCAGTTAATCAAGCCATTTGGGGGCATTGATGAAGCTCAAAATGCGGAGCAATTTCTTCCTTTGGTGGAAAAGTGCGGGGCAGTGACATAGAAAGTGTGAAGTGTCTTCATGCACCTCCTCGTCACCGCAACCTCTACATCATCATCTGATCTGATTCTCATCTTTTTCTTGGGATATCCTAACAGATTATTTCCGGTGATTATACTTACAATTGATCGAAGTGATCTCTTGTTTAAGTGCATAATTCTTTCCATTCTTTGTTTGTTAAAACAGGGTCAGATATTTCTTGTAGTGCCGCAGGTGTCAAGAAGATTCCACCTTTAATCGGCTGAGATTTCCTGCTTTAAGTTACAGAGTGGGATGCTGACTAGCTGAGCTTGGCTTACGTTAAGCGTTGATCCTATAATCTTCTTAATTCATCGGCTTTCTCGTTGCCTGGGATACCGCTGCGCTGTGGCCTGGGAGAGTCTAATGTTATGTTGTGTGCCGATAAGAACCTTTAGCTCTTCGCGGCAGCATGAAACAAGCTTTGATTATACCTCAGTTGCAGTAATCGCTTTTATTGCCGCTTGGCTATCAATGTAAAAGGTGATATAAGCCCGTGGTATCGCCATCATTAATATCTGTTTAGCAGCTGTTGTCACTGCCATGACCTCCGCTTGGAAGACACTACACTGTAGTCTGGAAGCCTAAGCGAGTCGGTTAAATTGAGAGATTCAGAATAGAAACCTGCACCTTCACCAGTATCCATCTTAGAGCCATCTGTATAGATAGCTGTTGATGACTCACTGAGTATGGTATGTTATCTATCCATTCCTCTCTGCTTGGAATGGTTTGTGAAAATCAAGTAGTTCGGGTGTTTTATAGCCTGACAAAGTGCTATGACCCATAATTTTATGAAGCATCTGACCATGTCCTATGAAACTGTTTTTCCAGACTTTAATCTGGCCTAGTCGCAAACTCGCAAGGCGCTTTTAGCCGCAGGTTCTTGAACAGAGATCTAGGGGTTTTAAATTGAGCATAACTTCCAGTCCCGCAGTTGCCCCTGTAATGCCTCTGCACGCAAGTCTTTGTACTTTTGTCAAAGTTTTGAGATTCGTGCTCTTTTCTACAGCATTCCACCAAACCAGATTACCATAGGTTAGTATTGGTTTTATTACTGCCGAATACATCCGTCTGATAATTTTAGGGTTTAGTCCCAGGTTTTCCCGAAAATTCTAGTGCAGGAGTAAAAGGCGATCGACGCCTTTTTATATCTACCTTATTTGGTGTTCAGACCCAAGTTAATTTTTTATCTAAGATCACACCGAGAACTTTGCATGGTCAGAGATTTTAAGAGCACAGTCTTTGTTAGTAACAGCACTAGTTCTGTCTGAGCTGGATTGACTGTCAACCCACATGTTCCTAGTTCATTTACTTACCAACAAGAGGGCATATTCAGTCTGTTCACTGATAGTGGATAAGAACTTGCCAGTCGCTAGAAATGCAAGATCGTCAGCGTAGGCTATTATTTTTACTCCACCTGATTTCAACTTAGAGAATATGCCGTTCATGACATAAGAACCCAGAGTAGTGATGAGAGGACTCCCCCTTGTGGGGTGCCCATCGATGTGGATATCTACTCTCACAATTTCCTCTGCTTACTCTGAGTTGATTTGTCTCTTCTTGAGCATGCACATAATCCACTCTGTTATTGCTTTTTCGACCTTGTAGTCGGCCAAAGCTTGCTTAACTGTTTCGTTCTTCACATTTTTTAAGCCTCCTTCAATATCCAAGCACGTTGCAAGGGTGTATTTCTTGTTATTCCTTTTTGTAGGCATGTTGAGATTCCAATATACAACCGGTTTCAAGGCACTTCGGATTTGAAAAATGATAACTGACTACTGTTGCTGTGCAATACGGCGAATAAATGTTGCCTCATTCTGATTGATTCTTATGTGAAATGAAGGTTGTTGGGTCAGCTATAGTCAGGTTATAATTTTCAATGAAAGCTAAATTGTTTTAACTTTTAAATCGTGAATGTGAAAATCAATTGGTTAATAAAAGCAACTGCTTGCAACCATTCAAACCATTCAAGTGTTTCAACAATTATAAAAACAAATCTCATATTCAATGAGTACATGACAGTGCTTAAAATTACATTTGCTTTTTCTTCCACAGGCGCATTTCATCCCAAAGACTTGGAACGAGTCAAAACAAACAATTTCTATCTCGAAAAATATCTCGAACACAATGACCTGGACATGAAGCTATCGCTTCAATTGCTCTGGGACATTCTAGTCTGGCGAAAGAATTTCGGTGCAAACGAAATTAATGAATCCAACATTCGCATGGATTATCTCAATCAGGGTATTGTCTTCCCTCGCAATAGGGACAAAGATGGAAAGACACTACTTATTTTCAGAGCCAAACTGCATGTTAAAGGAAGCAAGGATATGAAAGATCTGATGCGCGTCGTTGTCTATTGGATCGAACGAGTCAACGAAGAGAACAACTTGGACAAAATGACGGCGTTTTTCGATATGCAAGGCACGAGTATTGGCAACGTGGATATGGATCTGATTAAAAATATCATCGAAATATTTAAACTGTATCCGCTTCCTTTAAATTATATTCTTATCTATGAGCTTCCTTGGCTTTTGAATGGTGAGTCTATACAAAGTAGCAGTTCCATTTTCTCTATTAAAAAAATGTAAATCTCTTTCAGCTGCTTTTAAGATCATCAAGCAACTGATGCCACCAAAAGCTGTTGAAGTAATGAAGTTCCTCAATCCCAAAAACGTTTCCGAATTTGTTGATGACAATAATAGACTTGCATTGTGGGGTGGCAAGGACAATTACACTTTCAAATTTGAACCGGCTAGACGAAAGGAATCATCGAATAAGCAAGCGGCACAGACGACATTAAATAACAACACCAGTAACGAGAATTTCAACTTGCCCTCATCAGCCAAGAAGGTATGTGCTTTGGTGCCAGGAATTGATTTACATTTTTGAAGGTTGTTTGTATTGAAATATGAAAATGGAATTCAATGTGTTTTTTAAGGATGATTGACAAAGAATAATTATACGTTGCGTTAAATACCGTCCGTAAAATAAATCATCGATACGTCACTCGCGTCAGGAATCGTGCCCTAGTTTTGTATTGATTTTGTTTTCTCGTTGAGGATTACTTTGACATTTTGATATGAACAGTGGACTAGATGAAGAAGGTGCGTGCTCTGATTAAGGTTTAATTAAAGGAGGGATAATGTTCTTGTTATCAACATTTTCTTTTTTAGTGGTAGAACAGTAGACTTTATTTCGTTGAAAGGTGAACTTAAGTAAAGTTCAATCGACGTATTTTTAGAAAATAAAAAGACTGACTCCTCTCTTTCCTTGATTTTTCATTTGTTTATTTCTATTTCGAGATTTTTGTTTTCTAAAAATACTTTTCACATTTGTAGCGTGAAGTGGATGAGCTAGAAGTCAATATGAATCATTGGAAATTCGTCTAGAGGAAAGGTTAAGAAACCTTAATGGAACAACGAAACAAGCACTTCCAAATAAGATTCAATCTAAATCAATTAAATATTTGATCTTTAATGTAGAATTTTAAGTACTTGTCTATTAATTCAATCGAAACAATGACGTCCGAAAAATATTTATACAAAAGTGAACTAATTGGTTTTAATCAAAAATAATAAACAAAGACTAGAAACTAGGTTAACTTACTAATGAGAAAGAGATACCCTAAAAAATTTTAAGAACTCTGTTCAAAATATGGTTGTTTCGTGGTTTAGTTTAGGTAGGTTCTTACTTACTTACTCGTCACATCTACCCATTATTGTTCAATGCAAATTTGAAAACCTTATAGTTGACCCTCAAATAATCGAAAGCGATAACAAACTTAAATGGAATGAAAGAAATGCAAATAATTATAAATTTCAACTTAACCAACAGCTAGTAACATTGCCAAATGTGACAAATAATTCTATAGAATCAATAACTAACTCAGTTTTTTCAGCAATTAGACAATCTGCAGTTCCTTCTCCTCAACGTAGTGTTACTTTCCATTCTGTATGGTATGACGAAGAATGCAAAAAAAGTAGGATAAAATCTTTCACTTTTCTAAAACTCTACAGGAAAACAAATTCCACAGCATTTAAATCTCTTTACTTACAATCAAATCAAGAATACAAAAGATTATGTAACCTCAAAAAGGAACTCTATCTAAAAAAGACAGCTTTCGAGCTAGTGAAATGCAAGGATTCCAAATCATTTTGGAAGACAGTACGAGTGCTAAGTGGGCAGAACAGGGACGACTGGCAACCACTCGAATTGGGTAGACAACAAAAAAAAAATCAGTTATATTATTGTTCCTAGTCGTGGAACAAATAGATAGTGACTAAAAACATGAAGCCGTTTTCATTTCAACTATCGTTATAAATCTTAAAGCATAATCTAAAATCTGGTTTTATTTTAAGTCTCAACTGGAGTTCTTGAGATGAAAAGGAAAAAAAAAACGTTGCCTAAAAATAATTTATAAAACGGATCGATGGAAAAAAACACTTTATTTGTTTTATCGTCAAATATACCTGAACAAGCCATAGTGGCATAGTCAGACCAATAAAATTTCTTACCTAATGTATTAAGCAGGTATCCGCAATATGAAAATTATAACACTAACCTAACCATTACTGAATTACAAAATCATTTGTAATTTATGGTTTTGAAATAAATTTAAACGATAAATACCTATACCTTGCAATTTAAGACATTTGCAACATTGTCTTTCTTCCGTATCCGTTCCGTATACAAAGATACAAAAAAAAGTCAATCAAACAAAAAGAAAACATGTCTTCGGCTTTTTTCGTTTTCTTCCCGAACGACCCGAACGCAAAAGGATGGAATGAACGAAAAGAAACAAGAAATTAGACATTTTCAATTATGTCTATTTTGCCCATACAAACATCGAACAAATCGTGTGCTTGTTCTTCTTTTCCCACACAAAATTCAATGGAGAACGAAGACATATTTTTGAATGTCTTCGTTTTTTTCCCGAACTCGCGTGCGTCGTTTTATTTCGTGTATTGGTTGGTATTCAGAATTTGAATTTCAGACTTCAGGGGCCATGTTCTGTAACTTATCACTCGCAAGAAAAAAGTGATAAACGCAAGGAATCGAAACAATTTCGATGCAATTTGTTTCGATTCCTTGCGTTTATCACTTTTTTCTTGCGAGTGATAAGTTACAGAACATGGCCCCAGTTCAGATTCAGATTCAGACAGAACAGAACTGTATGATATGATGATGAAGTTGAAGTATGAAGTATGTGTATGATCATGAACATGATGTGTAATGTGAATGTCTAATGTGTATCTCCTCTTTGTTCATTGTTCACATTTGAAATAATTTCAATATGGTCGATTTGAATTAGGGTTAGCCGTTGGTTAATTTTAGTTTTGGGACTTTGGGTATGTTTATTCTTGTTATTTGCTTCAGCGTGTGATTTTGTTTGGGTAGACACTGTCTTAAATGTCTATATGACGGTTCGTCCCTGGGGCAGAATAGAGTTTTGTATTCACTCGATGAAAATTTGCTTGCGGCTTATTTTGAAACACTGCTTTTGCCTGATCCCAACGTAAACACAATAAACTTTGCATATCCCTATGTCACTGGATTCTCCATTCACAATGATCGAGCTTTTAGCTGTTTTAAAGAAAATGAAAAATAATAAAGCATCAGGCTCCGATGGAATCCCTGTAGAGTTTTATAAAAATGCGACCTCTGAGTTCTTGGAATACTTATTAGAACTTTTAAATAGAATATTTAGTGAAGAGATAGTCCCAGATAATTTTCATCAGTCTAGAATTTCAGCTATCTATAAAAAAGGTGACAGAGAAGTTCCAGAGAGCTATAGGGGTATAGCTGTGCTAAACTCATTGAGAAAAGTGTTTACACAAGTACTCTACACCAGACTTACAACCTGGGTAGAAGAACACAATCTCATCAGCTGTTTCCAGGCGGGTTTTCGACCCAATCTTTCAGCTATAGATCAAATTTTTGTACTTAACACGACTGCTAGACGTTTCATCGATAAAAAGAAGTGTTTATACGCTTTTTTCGTCGATCTAAAAGCGACCTTTGACACTATTAATAGAAGATCCTTATATTACAAGCTCTCAATGATTGGTCTATCCACTAAATTCCTAAGAGTCTACGAAAAAATTCTCGAAAACATGAAAGCATCTGTTCAGAACGGTAGTAAAATATCAAGAGAATTTAGTTGCGATGCAGGTGTCCCTCAAGGATGTGTTTTAAGCCCTATCATGTTTGCATTGTGTATGAATGATATCGAAAACAATATACCTGGGGGTTTTCAGTTTGCTGATATAATCATCAAAGTCTTGCTTTATGCAGATGATCTAGTGATCTTATCAGACAATCCACTTACTCTACAGCTTCAGATAAACAAGCTAAAACAGTTCTGCGACCTATGGGATCTCAAAATCAATACCACAAAATCGAAGATAATGGTTTTCAGATCTCGAAATAGGTCTATTGGCTATAGTCAGAACTGGACTTTGGATGGTGAAATAATAGAAATCGTAAACGAATATAAATATCTTGGATATACTATAACATACAACCTTAACGTTCTTACCCATCTAAAAGAAAAAACAAATGCTGCAAAATCTGCAATAAATACAATGTGGTCCCAGTTCTTTGCCAATAATCTCATCGATCCGGTCTCTAAATTCAAAGTCTTCAACGCCACTGTGAATACTTGTTTTTGCTATGGTAACGAAGTGTATGGTTACGAACAGCTGGAGAAAATGGAAAATATACAAAGGTATTTTTTCAAGCGAATATTTAGGTTGCCTTTCAATACTCCCAACTACGCTATACATCTAGAGTCAGGCCTACCTCAAATTTTCTTGAAAAATTTAAAGGCAAATCCGGATTACTTTATCAGAGTAATGAAGCGATCCGATCAAAACCTGCAAAAGAGGATCCTTAAAATTTGTTTTAGTTGTGGATATAGTCCAATTAAAAACTGGTATGATCTTGCTATAACACACAACTATTCATTGACATTGACAATGGATAATGTGGATGCATTAAGAAACTCACTATACGAATGTATCTCTGTCATATATGACGCAATGTATAGGCAATGTGTTACGCGAGAAACAACATCAACATCCAGAAATATATACAGACAACTTAATCTGAAACTGGGGGACAACAATTATTTCAGGGAAGAGTTTACAGTCTCTGAAATGAGCCTGATTTTCAAGATAAGAACAGAAATGCTTGACTTAAACTATAGACCGCATAGAACAGACATGGACCCTATTTGTCTACTTTGCAACCTTGGTGAAAATGAAGATGTTCTACATTTCCTAGCGTTCTGTCCAATATTACAGGAAATCCAAAGACTCTACATCAATTCTAGTTTCCTTTCCTTGGAGGAATGTGCATTCTAAACGGAGTTCGAGGCTGGAAGCCACTTATTCGTTTTGTATCTCATGCAAGAAACTACCGTAACGAATATTTGAATCTGTTTTGAGTCAGTTCTTTTCTGTTTAAACCTTAAATTCGCAGTTCTTTTTCTTATACGTTGTTGTTTTTGTTTTTTTTGTAATATAATTTTAATAATACATATATTATTCACACACATAAATCTTGTCAACTTTCTTTTTTCTATTGATATATTATTTTTTGAATTTATTAAGAACTTTCCCCCCCGGCAGACGGCTTATAAAGCCATGCTTTGTAAATCTTAAATTAAATTATACTTGTACTCTTATCTACTTGAAAAAATAAAGAATCTAATCTAATCTAATCTACTTAAGGTGGTTGACCCTTCTGGCTACAATCCGTAAAGTTCGCTGTTGAATCTTCTTCTCCATTCCTCATCAATGCACACGGGGCCAAAGATGACCCGAAGGGCTTTCCTCTCGAAACAGCCTAAGGCACATTCATCCGATTTCGTCAAGGTCTATGATTCTGCACCATACAGCAGGACTGGGATGATGAGGGTGTTATACAGTTTTTCCTTAGTTGCTCGAGAGAGGGATTTTCCACTCAATTGCGTTCTTAGCCCCAAGAAACAGCGATTAGCAAGAGTTATTCTTCGTGTTAATAGCAGGTACACAAACTTCTCTTCTACCTCGAAGTTGTATGCGTCTATTGTGACGTTCTGTCCGAGTCATCGGTGCTGGGTGTCCTTCCTCGAAGACAACATATACTTCGTTTTACCCTCATTTACCGCTAAATCCATTTTTGCCGCTTCTGTCTCAATTCTCACAAAGGCGCCATTGACATCACGCTGTGTTCTTCCCATTCCCATTATATCAAATCAATATCGTCGGCGTACTCGAGAAGTTGAACAGATTTTTGGTGCCTCTGATGGTGTTGACGGTGGAGTTTTGCACTATCTTTTCAAGAACAATGCTAAAGAAATCTCATGACAGTGCATTGCCTTGTCTGAATTCTTTTTTGACATCGAAAGATTCCGTAAGCTCGTTACCAACCTTAATGGTGCAGCGTGAGTTCTCCATCGTTATTTTGAACAAGCCAACGAACTTGGCAGGGATGCGAAAACTAGACATAGCTTTATGCAGTTCGTCTCTGTAGATGCTGTCATATGCGGCCTTAAGATTGATAAGGACCGATCAGATTGTTGACGAAAGGCTTCAAACATTCATATATTACGGCAGAGAGGATCTTGTAGGCGATGCTAAGTTGGGTGATTCCTCTGTAGTTGGTGCAGTTTAGAGGATCTCCGTTTTTCATGATTAGGTAGGTAGGTAGGAAGAAATGGCTGTCCATGGCAGACGCTGCGCACCACGCTGAGATATAAAAATAAAATAAATAAATAGAGTGGCGCGTTAGCTCTTTAAAAGCCAAGACCTAAGTGACTTACTCTCATCAACAATACTCTGAGTGCGTGTGAAGAATTGAGGGGACCTACAATTTAACGCCGATTCCGAACGGCAAAGTTGAGAAGCACTTTTTCATGACAGATTGACACTCTTGGAAGATTTGTCAGGTCTTCGCAAGAGGCAGTGCCCGTAAAAGATGAAATAAAAACTTGGCCTGAGTAGGACTCGAACCAACGACGACGTTCTGCTTAGCAGCCAACGCACTTACCAACTAAGCTACGGGCAACTGCTTTAGATATGCTTTAGCTAAATCCAATTGGTTTTGTTGACATAAAGAATCAGGTGCGTTATCTTCATATTTGAGATTTCGCTAAGATCATGTAGGAAAGGAGCCTCAAGAGCCATTGTTCAGACATTAAGTAGGGCTGGGCATTCACACAAAAAATGCTGAAGGGTCTCCCTTTGCTCCACATCTTTAAAATTACGGCAGAACTCGTTGTAGGGAATACCAAGTCCCATGGCATGTTGCCCGATTGGCCAGTGGCCTGTACAAAAAGCAACAATTCTACTAATGTCTGACCTAGGCCTGTACAGAAGTTCCTTGGTGCGTTTATGATCGTAAGTGTGCCATATCTGCCTTGAAATAATGCAGTTATTGAAATTTTTCCATCTTACGTTGGATTTCTTGAGAAAGTGGTTTTGAATGTCTGTTTTCAAGACCCCCAAAGGAATCGTTACTTCCTCAGCTAAAGATTCTTGAGGGTTGGATTCCATCCTGGCCAGCTCGTCAGCCATTTCGTTTCCCAGAATATCACTTTGACCTGGTCCCCAAACAAGGTTAATTTTGATATTATCGTTGGAGCTTGCGAGTTCTTGCTTACACTCTTTAACGATTTTGGATTTCGTCAGGCAGCTGTCTATAGCCTTGATGGCTGCTTGGCTGTCAATAAAAATTGCTATGTTCTCTTGTATTGCTGTCGGGTGTGACTGCTTGTTTAAGTAGTCTACATGCCTCCCTAATCGCTAGTATTTCAGCAAAAAAACGCTTCGAAGAAAACACCAGCCCCAACACCGAGCCCCATCTTCGAGCCGTCAGTAGTCTTTAGTGGGACTATTACTTTTCCAATCCAATCTGGATGAAAGTCAACCTTAAACTGTTTTCCAAAGTTAAAGGTTGGTGTAATGTCAGAGGGTATTCATTTTATTTCTTTAAGAAGTGGATTTAGAATTTTACTATGACCGAAAGATTTTGTAGTCCACGTACAGGATTCCTTTAGCTTCAACGTGTTGCAGGAAGCTGTCTCATTAATGTGAAGATCTATGGGTAAGAGATTTAGAATCACCGTAAGTGCATCAGCCGGGCAAGATCCTATTGCTCCCGTAGTTCCTCTTTTTAACTTTTCAATATTGTATTTTTTGTCTAGGACTGTGTTGGATAAAGTAAGTGGCTGTCCATTTAATCTCGGAAGCGGAAAGGAGGGTATTTTAGTTCTGGCAGTGAATAGCATCAGTTCAGTCTTGTTCCACATCTCGTGGCCCATTTGATAATCTTTTTAAGAGCTGTTTCCATGTTCTCACTGAGAACTGTTTGTTGGAGATTTTTTTCAAGAGTAAATAATGATGTTTTCGTCCAAAATGCTTTTAATTGTTTTGAGGAAGGAAGAGAGACTAATGGGCCTGAAGCCTCTGGGCCTCTATGGGTTTCATGGCCTCTTCTGTATATTTTAGAAATAAAGACCACTTTAACCCTCCTCCAGGAGGTTTAGTTTACTTTGCAGGTCACTGTGCCGTATACGTAACATAAAATCATAAAAACAAATTAAAATGTAAAACAGTCGTAAAGCATTGCAAAATGGATTATCAAGCATTGCCTTTCTTGACACAATAAACATAAATTTGACTTTGACAACTGTACAGTATCCAAGTTTTTCGAAAGTTAAGGCCAAAGTTCGTTCAATGTTGATCCAACGTGTATAAGCCTTAAGTGTTGTTGACACTTCATCCACACCTCGCAGTGGAACACGTAATCGGCAACCATTGTTAAAACAGTTCGCATGATTAGGTCATATTAAAAGAATCGATTTTTGTTGATAAATTGGTATTTATGTCATTTCAGTTCTATTTAAAGGGATACCGTGTTTGAAAAATCGTCTGAATAGTTTTTAAGGCTTTTTTTCCAAATCCTCATGCCAAGCCTTCCTACAAAGTTTCTTTCTCATCTTTTGCCGGTCTTAAGAATTCCAAACAAAACAAAGCCAAACGTCAATTACTTTTCCTCAAATATTTTCTTCCATCACTTAAAAAGTCACCAGGGTAACCCTGTTCCAACTCACCCTCCTTCGTCCCCCACGAGCCACAACACATTGACTACACGTCTCTTTTGATCTGCGCGTTTACTCAAACAATTTGGTTAGCCTTTTGGTTTGCCATCAACATCAACGTCTACAACATCGACAAACATCGCCTTTGCCTGGTTAAGCTACATTACATGCATCTCAACCGTCGCGTCACCGGCAGGGCAGCATTGTTGTTGCCACATAACATAACAGAGCTCCCAGAGCTACACAGCTCCACTCTGTTCGGTGCTCGTTTTAGTATCTATCTCTCTATCTGACCGTTCACAATGAGAATCGTGCCAAAGCCAAAGCAATCGCATTCGAATGTTATTGTCGTCTTCACTGCTCGCCACCACCGCTGCCGCTGCTAACATTCTACGAAACGTGGATAGTTTTTAATAATAAAAAATTGACTGAATTAAATTATCTCATATTCTTCTTTGTGTTGAAGTTGAAATTAAAACAAAATCAAAGTGCTCCTCCCACACCATTCTCCATTCGGGGTGTTGTTTAGTTGGGATTGTTTAAGAATTGAAGTGATTTTATTGAAATTAATTGTTTTTACACACCGGGATATCCGTTCAAATAAACTTCCAGAAAATGACAAGAGTAAAAGTGGTGAGTACGCGGTGTTGATATGTATTGGAAAATACATACAAACCTGTTCGCAATGAGATATCAATGAATATTTCTATCATCATTCATATTAATAGACAGAATTGGGTTCAATACAAGATGAGTGCTCTATTCACGATTTTCGTTCAGAAACATGGAGCATCTGGTCGCTCCTACACCCACCTTACAACTACTGTCTACTTGCTATCTAACCTACAAAAAAGCTAACCTAACCTTTTCTTTTTGTTTGTGATAGATGTTTTTGTGATTTCAAGTAGAAGTTCGGTTTGTTTCCGCAGTGTGAACTTAAAACTCAAAATGGGGGATATGAAATGTTTGAGGGTGCCAGCCGAATAAACATTTCGAAACCAGAAGCAAACCAATTTGTTTGCCTCTGAATTATGCATAGTAACAAAAAATGCCTATCATTTCTCCTCACCTCTTCAATCTTCCTTATCAAACAATGAAAAAGTTTAAGTTTACTATTGGAAATGGGTTACAAAAAAAAGTATAATTTTTTGTTATTTTATTTACTTTCTCTTCACCTTTTTCTTTAACCTTTAAATTAAATCTTTTGATTTATTTCTATACAGCTGTTTTGTGTGTGTGTGTTGTTCGATCCTATAAACATGATATCAACACAACTTAATGACGTCACAGTATCTTTTTCAAGCATGATAGGAAACTTAACCGAAAGCCACTGTAAGTTCAATTCATTCACTTGTCAAATTTGCAATTGCGTTTTGAGAATACAAAAGTCTTAACGGTTTATGAGTCTCTAACGGTTTTCACTTGTTTAGTTTTTTTGTTCGGTGTCATGTCATAATGGTGTTTTTCGTGATTAGCACAGAACTGTCAAAAAATTTTGTCTTGTTTAAACCTGAGGCAGCTTGTCAGTTATCACATCTTCATTTATTGAGTATAGATGAACCTGAAATGGATTTTAAGTCTAAGGCCGTGTGCAAATTGCGTTAAAAAGTGTGTTAAAACTTGACGTTTGGTTAAATTTTGACACTTCGTGTTGAATAAAATGTTTTAAAATTACACTAACTTGGGGTCTCCATTGAACATTTCCGATGACAGGACTATCGGCCTGTCATCAGATAATCCAATAGAGACCAACAATCCAACATCCAGTCCATGATCCGGTCATCGCAGTCTGGATTTTTTGAGCGGATTAAAATCTTGTCATCAATTTGACGTTTGTGTTGTATGTAGTATTGAGCGTCCATTTTCCACAGACTTTTTGACACATTTACTTGCTGATGGAAAGACATAATATGCCCAGTCAAAAAAAACACTGGATTGCGGATGAGATTGCAGAAGAGAAGTTGGATTGGATTTTACTCTTGTGGAGCCTCAGGGTAACTGCGGGGCAGGCTAAAATATGACAATATGTATTGTGAACGCAATTTGCCCAATTTGCACACGGCCTAAAGGCGGCAAACCATAGAATGCGCCAATACGTCAATGGATAAGTGCTGTCAACGTATTTGCCGGATGGAACCTTCCCATAGTATAAGTTGTATACTTTGACAGTTTCATCTTTCATTAGGTTCGTTGGATGTAACCAACCCCGGGGCGCTTTGGTGCTTATCACCAGAGATGAAAGAAAGTACTTAGTTAATCTTTGCTTGTCACTACCTTGAACGGAGCTGTCAACAAACTGGAAAATTTCACTGGGTTTGGTTTCACATCGGACGCTCTGTTTTTTTTTTTTTTCTTTGTTGTATATAGCAACAGCTGGTTCAAATAGCTTCGAAATTCTCTAGCCCCGAAAAAAATTTAATGCGATTCAGAACGCTCCCGGTGAATACACATCGAACACGGTGAAAATGCACCGGGGAGAAAAAAGAGCGACATGGAACAGCTCAGTGCGAAATCAGGGGCCTGGTTATGGAATACGCGGCGGATCATTTTGCTAGCGTATTTGACATTTTTCAATTACTGGTTTTCGCTTTCGCCTTCTTCGATTTTAAGCCTAGTACGCTGCTGATGCGAAACGAAAATTCCCATACAAAAATGACATGACGAAATCATAAACGAAAAATTTCGCTGTGCTTTTCGTTTTTCAGTACACTGCTGAACGACGAAATGTTTCATTTTAGTGGATAGATGTACTAGATTTCTTAGTACAATTCCCCACTCTTTTCGTTCTCAATTTAATTGCCCTGCATATTAATTGCTTGCGAAATTTTGACGTTTAATTTTTTTATTGAAAAAAAAATTGTTTAAGCTTAGTACGCAGCTGAAGTGAAACGAATTTTTTCATAACTTGTTAATTGTTTTTGAAAGCTGACAGAACTCTCCACAAATATTTTTCCGCTGTGGTTTTCGTTTTCATTTCGCTCTGCACTTGGAGACCGCCGAAAAAATTCGTTTCACTTCAGCTGCGTACTAGGCTTTAATTCGACCAATTAACGAATTCGAAGGCGAATTTGAAATGTCATAATGTTCGCTGGCGAGTTGAAATTCGACACGCTTACAGTTTGACGGAATCAAACATAATTGCTTAAAGTCAGAACTATAACGAACGGAACAGCGTGGACGGAGCCGTCCGTAACTGTGCGAGAACAAGAACTTCATATATTGTGCCCTAAATGGCGGATTGTTCCGTTTCGTCAATTTTCGATCAGTTTTGTTACGGACGTAAACTCCCTTTCCCTTATTACGGACCAAAATTTAACAGCTGACTGGATTTATTTATTTTTCTGAAGAGAAAGTCGATTTGCAGTCGATTTTAAGCAATTATTTCTTGTAATTGTTTATTCGTTTAACAACAAAATTCATAAAATATTAAAAACGAAAAACTGATAGGTAGTGCGTACACATCCGTCTATTGTGGGAGCGTCTCGTTCGGTTCTGAAACTAGCCACCACCGCCGGTTGCTTCCGCTCATTATAGTAAGCCCTTAAGTTAGCAAAAGAAACAGGCCTGGCCTTCTCTTCTTTATGGTGTCAAATTCAGTATTCACTTAACCAATGAGCGAATGAAAACGTAAAAGTTGTAAAAGTTGAACGAAATTTTATCGAACGTATATAGCTTATTTACATAAAGGCTGAACCACAAACACGCTTTAGCTTTAGCTTCGGCTTCGCCTGACGTTTACGAGTTCAGCCACAGGAATTCAATAGGCGTTTTTCTTTTTTAGCACGGAGCGGGAATCGAACTGTCAAAAAAAGATCGGCATTTTTTTTTTTTTAGCTCGGGGCGCTCGGAGCGCTCGATCTGTGTTACTTTTTTAGAACCGAACACGCTCGGGGCTGACTCGATTTGCTCGGTCAAAAATGATCGAGCAGATAGAGCAGAATAAAGAGCGTTGAGTTTTTGAGGGACGAAAAAAAATAAAACAAACAAACAAAACAAAAGAAATGGCAGGCGAAGCTGGTTGCTCTTCCAGTGGTGGTAAATAATCCACAAACAATAAACAAAGTTGAAGTGACAACCAAAAATTAATTATGACAGTTCAGTGCTCAATTGTGTTTCTCAAATAGTTCTGAGCGCTCAGGTCGCGCTCGACTCGTCACTCGCTCGAGCCCCGCTCTTTGCCCCGCTCGGTGCTAAAAAAGAAAAACTCCTAATGCATGCTATCACAATGAAGCTTTGACCTCACGTTTCGTACGTAATGTTACGTAACTTGACTCCAAACGGAAGCTCTAGTTCAAATATTATGCTGAGCATTTGCTTTTTCTGCCAGCTGTTACAAAAAAGTACATCAACAAAATTCATTTGTTGATGATGATGGGCGAACTGTCATTCAAAGCAAATTCAAGGGAGTGCATCGTAACACAGACGAAGACGAAGCTGAAGCGTGTTTGTGTTTTAGCCATTATGATTTGTTCATTGGGTTCGTGTGTATTAGCTACTGGACTGAAGCGTCCTTAAGTGAACAAAATTGCATTATAGTTAAGCCTTATGGGTCGCCACCTTAAGCAATGGGTACTCAATAAAGCGAGTACCGTCAGAACGCATCGTCATGATTTGAAAAAATGAAAAAGTGTCTCTGAAAGAAATCAGCCAAAATGCAACGAGGCAACCATAGAGAACTGTCAAATTTTCCGCGTAAATTCATCGCAATGATTGTGTACTACAAACTATTTTATGTCGAGAAAGCTCTCATCTCGTTGTGACCAGAGATTATATAAGGTAAGGAGATGGGAAACAAAGCTGTCAAAATGACAGATGCCTAAAAGCGTTTTTACCAATACTATCACATTTTGGACCATAGTTTCTTTGAAAGTATGCGTTTTTTTACCAATACTATCACAATTTGGACCATAGTTTTTGTGAAAGTATGCGTGTTTTTACACGGTAAATATGGTCCTGCCATATTGTTTTTGTTTGTATATTTTTCATGTACAAGGAAAGAAAATAAAATGAAAGAAAATGAAAATTGCGGGATCTAGGGAGTGAAACGTAAGTCAGTTTCCCATCTTGTTACTTATTTAATCTTTGGTTGTGACGCCACCGCGCCGTTTTGTAAATGGGCCATGATGTTGGAATCGATGTTGCTGGGATAACGTATTCAAAGCCATTTAACATCAATAGCTCCAAAATGTGTGGTGTTGTTGTCAAAATTACTGCTTTGGCACAAAAATATATCATTAACTTGAACTTTGACTTAAATGCTTCCTAAAGCATTTTAAAAGCTTTTTTCCAAATAAAAGTACTTTTCTTCTTAGTACTGGAACTGGAATTTACCACCAAGAAATTAAACAAAAGTGGCATCCCTGAAAAAAGAACTTGCGTAGCTGGAAGAAAAGGAAAAAGTCAGATGTCAAAATTCTGGCAGAAACAGAACTCAAATTTCTTCAATCACGAAGCACGAACACAACCGCAATCATCGATAAAGAAAATTGCTGTAAACAAATTTTTTTAAATAAAACAAAGCTCAACATTTTTCGTTGTGTTCAAAACCTACAAAACATCTATAAACTCGAATTAAATCAATTTTGATAACAAAAAACCACAATTGTCTCGTTATTCAATTTAATTCGTCGGTTTTTTGAGACAAATTCTCATTTGCGACTTGCCAAATCAATAACCATTTAAGAATCTCCACCTACTTGAGCTCAATTTTATTAATAATCGGGTCGAGGCTGACAACCAACGAGAGGTTATCTTCTTTCAAGACAAAAAAAAAAATTATAATCCATTTAATACGGTAAGTGCAGTTCGAACATAATTACAGTCCCTTCATCTCGTTGCTTCGCCTTTTTGCATTTTCCTTCTAAAATTATCTCGTTCGAAGGGAAAAAAACTGCAAGCCACTTGGCCAGTTCTCAGTCCATCGGCTTTCGATGATGCTGTTTTAGAGGAAAGAAGGCAAAATTGGAAGTCGATTGATTTAAGATCCAAGTCATTCGGGCAGTGGGCTTGTTGTTCTGGTGTCGATGTGGTACCAAAATAAACCTTAACTTCCTCATTGTTCTCGTCGTCTTTTCTTGTTAGAAGGCGGTTTCCCTGTTTTCTTGTGTTTCTAGACTATAGGAGACGTGAGAGCGTCGAGTGTAGATGTGAATTTATAGAATTTTCGCAAAACGCATTTCTTACTTTAAATAAAGTTCCGCTGGCGAAAAAACGAGTAAGCCGGAACTCAATGAAGACGATCGATCACACATGAAATTTTGTTTATTATTTGGATTTGGATGTTTATTGAACTTTCTATTGCAGGTTCACTTTGCCAATTCCTTGCCTCCTTCACCCTCATCAATGTCAGACTCCGAAGATGCTTGTACGCCCGATAACGGTAAGTAAATGAACATGACTTGTCAATAAACTTTAAATTTCTAACATTTCTTTTTCGATAAACTAACAAAACAAAATCCCAGTGAATTGGTGATGAATTTCTGAATTGAATTGCATTTCATTTGCCAAACTGTTGGCCACTTCGATTTAAAATCAATTTTTCTGCTTGATTCTTCTACTTCTTCAAAATACAATGAGTCCGAGAAGTAAGTCCTTCAAATAAGTTGTGCTTTCCTTTGCTTTTCCAATAAAAGAGCAAACTCGTAACTAGTTAGTGAGTCACCCTTAATTACTCGTTTGATTTGATTCGCTTACCTACTTCCAAAGTACTGTTTGTGTTTGCTTACATTTTTAAGAGTTTTCGAAGCTTTCCGTTGAATTTTCATTCTAGATGAGTAGATTTCCACATGGGTATTAATATTTAATCTTTAATTTGTATTCCAGAAGAGATGCTGCACCTTTCCCCAAGGGAGTACATTCATCTTGACAAAGACAACGATGAAATCAAAGGAACTGTGACCTTAACATGTACAAGCACATTTCCTATTACATATAAGGTGGGTCATATTGCTTCGTTTATTAATTTCAATTTCAATCTTTGTGTGTTTTCTTTAGATAAAAACGACAGCTCCGCTAAAATTCCGTGTCCGTCCAAGTTCGGGAGCCCTAAATCCTGGCAATTCAACAACAGTTTCTGTCATCCTTCAGCCGGGTAATAAGATTTCGGCATGTGCCAAAGACAAATTCCTCGTCATGTGCACTGCCCTGCCCAACGACATTGAAATCGATAACACTGACATGCTTACCGGATTTTGGAAAGCCTTGCCCACATCCAGTCCAGGTGTTCAACTGTACCGACTGCAGTGTGTCGGACCAAAACATGTGCAAGGCAACAGCGAATTCGATGGTCAGGCTTATGCAGACGATTTTGGAGATCAAAAAATCGTGAGTGGTGTCAATGTGAGTGCCTATGATAGAGATTTGAGGCTAATGGTGTTCTTCTTTTTTATTAAATTTATGATTTGTTTTGTGTTCGATTTGTTTCTCTTTCATTTCAGATAACCACATTGGCGGAAACTATCCAAAAAATTGATCAACGGACAAAATTGACAATGAGATTGCATTGGCTGTCGCTGATGATGTTCATTATCGCATCAATAGCATTAGCGTACCTCTTTAAACTGCAGATGGACAGCCAGAATGAAGAATCTTGCCCGAAGACAGAGCACAAATATTAACGTTGAGTTCGTTTTTCTTTCTTTTGATTTGAATTTAAACTTTTTCTTTGAAAATATGAAGCGTTTAAGCAACATTTTGTTGGTTAATTTATTTAAACGTTAAAACTATTAATTTTGATTGAATGTAATAATTTCTAATGTAGTCCTAGCCTAGCACCGTAGGCATTTCGAAAACAACAAGTGTAGAACACAAAAAAAACATATATATTGAAGAAACAAATAAATATGATATTTATATAAGAGTATGTATATCTAAAACTGTACACAAGTCAATAACACAAAAAAACATCATTTTGGAATATAATTGTGATGATTGTTAATAATATCGTTATTGTACTAAAATATAGATTCCTAAAAAAAAACTGCGAAAAACTCTATTTTTTGTATCCTATTTAAAAACCTGGCCGTATGCGCATTCGATTAGACATTAGACGTTTAACTTATGGCTGAAACACAGACGCGCTTTAATTCCGTCTTCGTCTACGTTACGATGCACCGATGCACCCGCTTCAAGTAGAATGACATTTCTCCTTCCATCATCTTCATTCCTCCAAAAAAAATGAATTTTGTTTTTATACTTTTTTAACAGCTGTTGAGCTGTCAGGCAAAGCAAATGTTCAGCATATTTGATCTAGAGCTTCTGTTTGGAGTCACGTTACGTTACATTACGTACGAAACGCTCGATCAAAACTGTGATAGCATGCATGGCAAAGCCGAAGCTGAAGGCTGAATCACAAAAACGCTTCAGCTTCGACTTCATCTGCGTTACGAATTTTTGCCTTGAATGACAGTTCATCATCTCTCCAAAACAGCTTTGCCACTACTTCGAAAATCTACTTCCTACTTCGCACCATCAAGAATTTGAAAAAACTTACTTCGATTTTACTTGATATTTCTAACATCTGCTTCGATTAACTCATGAAGTAATTTTATGCCTACAGTTTATAATGAAAAATCATCAAGCGACTACTGCAATCAAGTTTCTATCCTTATACACGAACAATAACTGACACAGTCTATAAACACGAAATGTCAACCCATACAAATACGCAAAGTATGCGTTACGTGCTTGTATTGAAGTGTTTAATATTTTAGGTCGTGTGCGACTGGCATTAAAATACTGGTTAAATTTAACTACTAGTGTCATATTTAAGACTACAAGTTAAATCTTAACACATTTTATCCACCATGTAGTGTCAAAAGAAAATCGAACGTCAAGTTTTTATACACATTTTAACACAATTCGCTCACGGCCCTAATTGTAGATCTGTCTATATGAACTTTCGATAATAACTGTATGTCGCTCATTGCGTCAATGTATCCATGGTCAAAATAAAATACTCTATTTTAAAATCTACTTCGCTCTTCTCAATCTACTTCGTTTTATTCCCAAATCTATCGATTCCTTTATTTTTCCAGTAGTAACGCTGCTCGAAAAACAAATGAATTATGTGTTTGTACTTTTTTTTACAGCTGTTGAGATGTCAGACAAAGCAAAAGTTCAGAATATCTGAACTAGAGCTTCCGTTTGCAGTCACGTTACGTACGAAACGTGAGGTCGAAGCTTCATTGTGATAGCAAGCATTGAATTCCTATGGCTGAACTCATAACCGTCAGGCGAAGCTGACGCTAACGCGTGTTTGTGTTTTAGCCTTAACAATGGATCGCGAGTTTGCTTTGGATGACATTTTTCCCTCCTTCATCTTCATCTCTCCAAAAACAAATGAATTTTGTTTATTGACTCTTTTTTACACCTGTTTAGCCGTCGGACGAAGCAAATGTTCAGCATATTTGAACTAGAGTTTCCGTTTGGGGTCACGTTACGTTACATTACGTATGAAACGTGAGATCAAAACTGGCATGCATGGCTGTACTCGTAAACGTCAGGCAAAGCCGAAGCTAAATCACGTTTGTGTTTCAGCCAATGAGCACTAAAATTGGACTAAGTTGAAGTTCTGTTTATATATACGGCAGTTGGTGTAGCGGTTATTTGCGTTGCGTTCAGTTTCTATTCGCACACAAAATATTTTTATTTCATTTTCCATAGGCACTGCTTCTATTAAAGAACTGACTCAGCTTCCAAGAGTATAATTTTATTAGTGGACAAGTGATATCCACTTTGGCGTAGGCACTCGGAATTCTGAGGCTGCTGGCGCTGCGTCTGCCGTTTCAGTTTTGCTGTGTCCCTCATTTTCCTTCTTTTGGTCACTTTTTCTAAGACTGGGGTCGGGGTATTAGTTTGCTGATGGCCGCAGTTCTATTCCATTCTGTTGGGTTCTTTTGTCTTTGTGACAGGAACAATCTTTGGTCAATCATCCGTCTTCCCCACAGAATTAACAGATAAGTCGGAATGGTCGGTTATAATTCTGCTGCTGGTGTCCTCTTTGTATGCAGTGCCAGTGGATCGATCGTATGGTAGGTACTGAATTAGGTGCTCTGAATGGATTGGCATTGATGTTCATACCAGGTCGAGAATTCCTTACTTGTGTGTTGGGATTAAATACTGGTCTCTAGTTGCGTTCTTTTGCTCTAACGAATTCTAGTTCTTTAGCTAGTTCTATTAATTCTTCTCTTCGAGCGATTGGAAACCTCTTCTTCGGATATGAAGACGGTACTATGCTCGAAGACTGTCGTAAATTTTGTCAAACATTTCTGAAATTTTCATTTTTGGGTGTTTTCGGATACTTCGAACAAAATCCATAACCGTCCTTGTCTTTTCATCATTATATCTCGTCTTCCAATATATATCGACTAGCGAGGTGGTAAATAATATCTGAGGAATGCTTTTTGAAATTCATCCCATGTTTGGAATTCCTCCCTATGAATCCTGACCCACTCGAGAGCTGTACTTCGGAATATTTCTGGGGGTGTTCTTGGAATTTGGCCCGGTGGAATCGCATAACATTTAATCAATTCATTGATTCTTTCCAAAAATTCGTTTGCCTTCCCTGATCCATCAAAATGAAGACCCCATTTTCTAACAGTGTTCATGACTTCGGCATCATGATTTACTGGTGGTTGAATCGTACGGTAATGCAACCTTGGTTGCAATAGTAAATTCTCAGATATTTCCGATCTCATAGCATTCTGAACGGGTTCAATACTTGGTTGATTGATGATATGATTTTCAGAGCTTGGAGGCAATGACACTTCCTCATCTTCAGAGTCTAGTCGGTCTCTTACGAGAGAATCTTTAATGAATTCTCTTGCTCTTTTTCTCAGCATGACCAAAGATCCACTTGTGTCCAGTGTCCATATTTTTCTTGGACATTTTTTCAATAATTTCTTCTTTGTATAAAGGAAAAATCCATCCAAGGATATCTGCTTTATAACTAAAGTCTTCCATATTGGTAACCAATCGACTTGGTTCGGATTGGCTTGTTGAAGCCTCAGGATTACTTTCTTGGTTTTTCGACATGATTTTCTGTTTTCTCTTTTATTCGAATGCTTCTTTTTATCGGAATATTAGTTACTTCCGGTTTTGTGTATGAAATTCGGTGGAACTTTTGAAGTTTGATAAAATGAACGAACTCGTAGAGCTTTCAATCACAGAGTTGAGGTTAAATTCTGAACCGCGGATCAACGAAAGGACAATTCCACAATCATAAAGATTACTTCATTTCCATCGTAATATAATTGTCTTACGAACATTATGTTAATCTCATGAAATGGATAGTATTCGTTTTGAAGGATTGTAATCACCGTTTTTATCATTTTTTTTTCATTGATGTTTGATCAGCGGTTCAGATTCAGAGCTAACCTTGCGTCGTCGTTACGTTGGATTTCGAACAAGAGACGATTAAGTACGTGTTTGCCACTCTGTTTCCCACTTAACTTATTCGTTAACGTTCGCATGATTGGAACGCACCCTAAAAAGCAAATATCGTAAAACAGGTATACCGTCACTTAAGGCGTTTTTCTTTTTTAGCACCGAGCGGGGCAAAGAGCGGGGCTCGAGCGAATCGAGCGAGTGTCGAGTCGAGCGTGACCTGAGCGCTCAGAACTATTTGAGAAACACAATTGAGCACTGAACTGTCATAATACAGTAAAACCAGAAAAAAAGTAAATTAAATAATTATAATCTTCTAAATCCAAAACATTATTTACCATCACTGGAAGAGCAACCAGCTTCGCCTGCCATTTCTTTTGTTTTGTTTGTTTTTTTTTTCGTCCCTCAAAAACTCAACGCTCTTTGTTCTGCTCTATCTGCTCGATCATTTTTGACCGAGCAAATCGAGTCAGCCCCGAGCGTGTTCGGTTCTAAAAAAGTAACACAGATCGAGCGCTCCGAGTGCCCCGAGCTAAAAAAAAAAATGCCGATCTTTTTTTGACAGTCCGATTCCCGCTCCGTGCTAAAAAAGAAAAACGCCTTTAAATTCAAGGTTACGAATGTCATTACAAAGCAAACTGTCAGCAAATTTATCGAGACTGACTTTTCCCAGTGCAAAAAAAAGTTAAATCAGAATCATCGCTCCGTTCTCCGTATTTTCACATGCTCGCATGAGACAAGAAGTAAAATTTGTGTATTTTATTTGTACAATAAACAAATTTTAAATTATTAAACAAAAAGTGTGTCCTACCGATTTATAATCCTTTTATAAGGAAGAAAAGAAACGCTCTCCCAACATCTTTAATCTCATACAGAAATCCTAAACCAAAGTTCATAAAACTATTGTACAACCACTGATTCGGTGATTTGGTAAGTAGACTAAAAAAAAGGAAAATAAGAAATAAAAAGTTTCATTAAACATTAAACACGACCGTGCGACTTGCACGTCGCAGTAGACGAGGTTGAACGTTGAAGTGTACCTGTGTAAAATTATTCCGCCTTTGCCTTTTTTGTTTATGATAAGAAAAACAAGAAAACGAACACAAGACTTTGTTAACTTTTAATTGGTCATCGTGGTGTACTTGTCAGCTGGTCGCTGGACTTTCGACTCTGATAATATTTCAATGTGTATTGACTAATCGACCTGACCGTAAATAGGTACCTACACGCTACACCTTGTTTCAGTATCACCTTTGATGTTGGGCTGTTGGCTCTGATTACCTAATTCGTTTTGGTTTTAAGTTCAATGTAAGGGGCAGGGGAGCTATATTTACTTGGTTGCGAATTTTGTTTTTGTTTTTTGGCAGATTAAGTGGGACCATCGATGACGAAGGCATTTGCGTTGCGCCATATAGTGTAAAGGCAAAATGACAACAAAAAAAAAACAATTGGCCGTTACACGCACATGCGAATCCCATTCAATTGCTGCTCGTTACGTTAACCACAGATTGTGATTATTCGGATTTGATTTTGTTGCCTCTTTTGTTCCTCGATTGCTTTGCTATTGGTTTTCGACTTGAGAAATCTTTCTAATCTAATAAGTTTGTAAACACGCTTACGCTCACAAAGGGAACTTGTCGATAGAGTTGCTTACTCTGTAGCCGTTGGGACAAGCAAAACGCAAAAATTAAAAGTAATTCATTCCAATTTTGAATAATAACAAGTTAAGCATGCATCATCGGGTTTCGAATCAGTTCGATTGGGAATTAACCTTTGGTCTCTAGATCAACTGGTTTAAACTGTTGTTGTATTTGCTTAGGAGCATTTGTAGAGGCAGTGGACAAGATACAGACTGATGGGCCAGCATTTATTTATTGCAAGTCTAAAGTTTACTGTTATCTGAATTTTGTTAAAAGAAATGGGTTCTAGCAGCAGGCCAACTGAGCAATTTTGTGGTTATTGCTTTTGAAATCTTTTCGGAATGTTGAATTTGCCAGGTAAAACCTTGAAGCTTAGGCGAAATCTATTATGCATTGCGATTAGCAGCGTTTTATTGAAACAACAACGGCTAAAAGGTTTAAACAATAAAAAAAAAGACTTGATTACAGTTTAGACGGCAACGGTTCGATTTCCGAACAACAACAAAATTGACTGCATTCGACTCCAGCCCAACAAGGCCGTTTGTTAAGTAAACACATACTCAACTGCTCTGATGACTAATTGTTTTGATGTGAAGCGATTCATAGTCATGGTTGAAAAGTTACTGAATATCAGTTTCAAGAAGGTCGCCACTTAAGTCAAGCGCTTAGTGAATTTCAAATAATAATACTGGGTTTTCCAATATGTACTTACTTAAGGTGGTGCTACAGTCCGTTGCGTTGTGGACTTGGGCCTCAATCAACAGTCTCCAGCCAGCTCTGTCTCCAGTTTTGCACTGCAAGTTGATTGAGGTCCTCTAACTTTTGTGTGCGCCACCTGAGTCGCGGTCTTCCTCTACCTCTACGTCCCTCGGTAATAGTGTCGAAGGCTTTCCGGGCCGGAGCATTGGTGTCCACCCGCTCTAAATGACCGAGCCATCTGAGTCTCTCGATCTTGAACCTTCTGGTTAGGTCCGTGTCGTTGTACAAAGAAACAGCGATTTGCAAGAGTCGCGGTCTTCCTCTACCTCTACGTCCCTCGGGAATAGTGTCGAAGGCTTTCCGGGCCGGAGCATTGGTGTCCACCCGCTCTAAATGACCGAGCCATCTGAGTCTCTCGACCTTGAACCTTCTGGCTAGGTCCGTGTCGTTGTACAAAGAAACAGCGATTAGCAAGAGTTCATCTGATCCGGGTGCGCTGGTGTTGTTGCCCGTGTTAATAGCGGAGCCTATTTTGAATTGGGCAATCCACAAAGTGCTGCTTGAAAACATCTACAATTCCCTGTGCTTCGGTGACTTGGTTTCCTTCACTGTTTCGAAGAGCCTGTTTCCCGGTTCTGAAACCAGAAGCTAATTGCTTCGACCTTTTAAAGAAACGCCGGGTGTTGTTCTTGGCCCGAGACTCTTCTAAATCTTTGAGCTGAGAAACTGCGGATGCTCTTTTCTTCTTTCTTTCTTTCAGGGTCTGTTTCTCATTTCTCCTTGTCGTTCGGTGCTCTTCTCTTTATGATCTTGTTCTCCGTTGCAGCATCTGCAAACGTGCATTTTCCGTCTCTCTTTTCAATATCGCGCACTCATCATCATACCACGGGTTCTTTTTGGGGGGTGGCTGGTAAGCTATGGTGGTTTCGGCTACATTTTAAATTATTTCGCGATATTGGTTTCACAAGGTGTTGACGTCTGTGGTAATTGGGAGGGCGGCGGAGAGTCGCTCAGGCAACCGATGTTGAACTTCTTTCTTTGGGCCGCACGTGTTTTTTTGTAATTTGATATTCGAGCTCTAAACTTAGCCACTAACAGAAAGTGGTCAGAGTCGACATTTGCTCCTCGGAAAGTGCGCATGTTCAAGATGTTGGATGCTTACCTTGCGCCGATTAGCACATGGTCGATTTGATTGGTGGTTCGACCATCCGGAGATCGCCAGGTTGCTGTGTAGATCTTTCGTCTTGGGAACCTTGTGCTACTTGTAACCGTATTACGAGCTGCAGCAAGATCAGAAGCCGTTATCTGTTGTAACTTCGTGGAGGCTGTGCTTTCCAACTAAGTCGCCAAAGATGTCTTCCTTCCCGATTTTCGCATTGAAGTCTCCGAGTACGATTTTGACGTCGTACTCAGGACAGGCTCCGTAGGCTCTATCCAGGTCGGAGTCATTGGACCTTACTTTTTTGAAAATAAAGTTGGATGAACAGATCGGGTGAATGGATTGAGCTATCGAGAGATGTTTTTTATGGCCGTATTTGGATGGTATTGATCTGGACAATGATTACTTTCAACAAGACGGCGCTACGTGCCAAAAACAGCAACGTAACCATTGATCTTTCCGGACCGTGTTATCTCTCGCAGAGGTGATCACAATTGGCCACCGAGATATTGTGATTTAACACCTTGCGACTTCTTCCTTGGGTGCCTCGTGAAAGATAAGGTCCACGCCAACAGCCCAGCGTCGATTCAAGACCTCAAAGATGGAATTCGTGAAGCTATCGATGGCATAGGGGAGCCACTGCGATTTTGTTATAAACATTTAATGACAAGGATATGGTCCTGTAAGCGTGGTCTTGGTGGCCATTTTGCTTCCTCTTTATTGTGAAACAAACATCCGATCATTTATCTCAAAAAATGGTATTTTGTCAACTTCATTGTTTTCCCTGGAATTACCCCCGAAACAGACGCTTATCAAACAAACTCCGCTACTGGTAAATGATTATTTATGTGCCTATCTCGCTGAAAAACAAATATTCTAATCTAATTTCTAATCACCAATCAGCTATACCTATTGGCAAAGATAACAAGTGGTTTCTTGGATACACTGCAAATAATAAAAATTGAACTCTGAACATAAGCGTCGTCGTTCATCGTATTAATCGGGGTTTTGCTTTGAAAAATGATTTTCTGCTTTGATAAATTCAATTCACAACTCTTTGGTCAGCGGATTTGCTAGATTCAAGTCGACAGCCACGTCAAGTTCTGATCAGTTGTTCAAATGCTGTGGTAAAGTTACGATCCCGAACACCACCGCACCGTCGTGATTTGAAGAATTACAAAAACACTCGGGTATGTAAATTATTGACTACTTTGTGATAGTGAATCGCTGAGCAAAGCCATTAATACATTGTAAGAGGTTATTGACGTGGAATCAGTGAAACGTGGATCAGTGAAACACCCAATAAAATTATTTGTGCTTACTTACTTATGTTGGCGCTACAGTCCAGGTCGGATCAGGGCTTCATTCAACAAGCTAAGCGTCTCCTGCAAGATCGGTCTCTAGCTAGCTGTCTCCAGTTTCGCACGCCAATTTGGTTCAGGTCCTCTACCACTTGTGTGCTCCACCTGAGTCGCGGTGTTCCTCTTCGGCGACGTCCTTCCGGTTTGGATTCGAAGACTCCAATACTTTCCAATCGCTCTACTAACCCAACCATCTATTGGACCTTAACTTTCCTGGCTAGGTCAGTGTCGCTGAACAGCTCGTACAGTTCTTGATTGAATATTCGTCTCCATTCTCCATTTATGCAGACTCGACTAGAAATTACTCGAAGAATTTTTCCTCGAAGCAGCCCAAAGCGTTTTCATCGGATGTTGCCATGGTCCATGTTTGTGCACCATACATTAGGAACGGGATGATGAGGGTTCTGTACAGTGACACTTTAGTTGCTCGGGAGAGGAACTACTCAATTGCCTTCTAAGTCCAAAGAAGGAGCGATTGGCAAGAGTGATTCTTCGTTTGATTTCAGCGCTAGTGTTGTTGTCTGAGTTTAAAGCGGATCCTAGGTAGACGAAGTCCTTAACTACCTCGAAGTTAAATCTGTCTATGTTGACGTTTGCTCCAAGACGTCGATATTGGGAGTCCATTCTTGTTGACAGCATTAACTTGATCTTGCCATAGTTAACCACTAGACCCATCTTCCTCCGTCTCCGTCTCAAGGCTTACAAACGCTCCACTGACATCACAATGTGTTCTTCCAATTATGTCAAGGTCGTCTGCGTTTCCTAGTAGCTGGACGGATTTTTGAAAGATTATGCCTCTGGTGTTTCCGTTGGAGTTCTGCACTATCTTTTCAAGAATGATCTTAATGTGATGTCGCATGACAGCGCATCGCCTTGTCTAAAACCTTTTTTGACATCAAATGCGTCCGTCAGGTTTTTTCCGACTATGATGGAACAGCGTGAGTTTTCCTTTATCATCTTACACAGACGGACGAGTTTTTCTGGGATGCAGAAACTAGACATCTATATAATTGGTCTCTATAGACGCTGTCATACGCGGCCTTGAAATCGATGAAAAGGCGGTAGCTATCGATTTGAAGTTCCTGGAGCTTCTCCAAGATCTGCCGTAGAGTGAATATTTGATCGAAGGTGGACTTTCCGGGTCTGAAGCCGCACTGATAAGGACCTATCAGGTTGTTGACGAAAAGCTTCAAACGTTCACACAGCACGTCAGACAAGATCTTGTAAGCGATGTTAAGGAGACTTATACTTCTGTAGTTGCTGCAGTTCAGGGGATCTCCTTTCTTGAGGATTGAGCATACGATGCTGAGATTCCATTCGTCGGGCATGCTTTCCTCCGACCAAATTTTGCAGATGAGCTGGGCATGCTCCTAGCCAAATCATCTCCAGCTGCTTTCCACAGTTCGGCGGCTATCCCGTCTACTCCAGCGGCTTTGTTCGACTTAAGTTCAGATATCGCTATCTTCACTTCGTCAATGACGGGTGGTTGGAATTGTTGGCCTGCTGCACCCAAATTGAATGGTTCTGTATAGCTGCCGAAATTTTGCTCGTCATCGCCATTATACAGCTTGGAAAAGTGGTCTTTCTATATTCTCAGCACTGACTGTGGTTCCACTACGATGTTCCCATGATGATCTCTACATGCTTCGGTTCGGGGTGTATAAGCCCTGGTGGTTTGTTTTACCTTTTTGTAAAACTTTTGAGCCTCGTTCCTGTTGTGACATCCCTCTATCTCCTCGATCACGCGCTTCTCATGCTCAATTTTTTTCTTTCTGGGAAGTTTGTGCTCCTCTCTCCTTTTCTGCTCGAAGAGAATTATTTGTTCGCTTATTACAATTTCTAAACATGAAAATGAATTGCATGAAGTATGTACTCGCATTGAATAAACCAATCAATTCACTTAGCTTTAATCTTTTCAAAGATAAAAAATGTTTTGCGAAAATAACAATAAAACTGCCATCAACCAGCTGCGTTCGTTGTTGTTTGATGACAAAGTCCACAAGCGTAATAATTCTTTTCTTTTGAATTTAAATAAGATTTGTCCGGACTGCTGAATCTCAAACTACATCAAAGCCACGATGGCAACTTGAACGTTTTTCGCTTCTGTTAATGAAAATGAGAACGAAACATTTAATTTCTTTTTTCCATACACAACACAGGTATGGGGCGAAAGTTCGAGGCCAAAATTATTATTAAAATTTTTGTTGTTCGCAAATGACGTGTTGCGAATTAGAAGCAAGTCATTTGAGTTTGTGTGTACTCGAGTCTTCATCGGATTAACATAAAATTTGTGTTTGCCTTGATGGAGAAATTATTTTAATGTAAGAACTCACGCATAGTTAATGATTCAAAGCAAAATGAGGAAAGAACAGTCCCTCCCAAATGGACTCTCTTGAATATATTTTCCTTTCGTTATCAGTGCGAAACTATTTTAAGTGCCTTCTTGTTCATGAGACCTGAAGGGGTGACAGAAATTGACCTTGCAGTGTGCTTTCTTCCTTAACTACTTAAAGTGGAGCTACAGTCCAGGGTGGACTTGGGCCTCAACCAACAAACCTCTCCAGCCAGCTCGGTTACTAGCTAGCTGTCTCCATTTTCGCACACCGATTTGGTTGAGGTCATCTTCAACTTGCGCGCCCCACCTGAGCCTTGGTCTTCCTCTACTGCGTAGTCACTCTGGGGTGGATTCGAAGACTTTAAGCGCCGGAGTACTGGTGTCCATCCTCTCCACGTGACCCAGCCATCTGACTCTTTAGACCTTCACTCTTTTAGCTAGGTCAGTGTCGCTGTACAGCCCGTACAGTTCGTGGTTAAATCTTCTCCTCCATCCACCGTTTATTCATACAGGACCATATATCTTCCGTAGAACTTTTCTCTCGAACCGGCCTAGGGCGCTCTTATCCGTTTTTGACAGGGTCCATGCTTCTGCACCATATAGTAGGACGGGGATGATGAGGGTCTTATAGAGCGTCACCTTAGTTGTTCGGGAGAGGGCTTTACTACTCAATTGCTTTCTTAGCCCAAAGAAACAGCGATTAGCAAGAGTTATTCTCCTTCTGATCTCGTGTCCGTGTTGATAGCGGAGCCAAGGTATACAAAGTCCCTAACTACCTCGATATGCGTCTATCGTGACGTTTTGTCCAAGACGTCGGTGTTAGGTGTCCTTTCTCGATGACAGCATAAACTTTGTTTTGCCCTCATTGACAGCTAAACCCATTTCAGCCTCTGTCTGTATACTCGCAAAAGCAGTGTTGACATCATGCTGCGTTCTCCCAATGATATCAATGTCATCATCGTCCGCGAGTAGTTGCACAGACTTCTGGAAAATAGTGCCGCTAGTGTTGACGCACTATTCGTTCCAGTATTATATTAAAGAAGTCACATGACAGTGCATCACATTGTCGAAAGCCTTTTTTGACATCGAAGGCGTCGCGTCGGTCGGTGAGATCGTTACCGACTTTAATGGAGCAGCGTGAGTTTTCCATAGTCATCCTGCTCAGACGAATGAGTTTTTTGGGAATGCCAAAACTGGAAACGGCTTAATACAGTTCTTCTCTATAGATGCTGTCATACGCGGCCTTAAAATCGGTAAAAAGATTCGATTTGGAGTTCTTGAGTAGACGGTAGTCTTGGAAATCTTGGCTTGCGTCGTTTTCATTGAATGGTTCATTCTGCCTGACAGCGGAATTTGATTGCTTCGCAAGTAGCTTTTCTTTATGTGATTGGGAAGTCGCTCCAACGCACGACCCCCATCCTGGAGAGCCAGGACCTTATTTTAACTCCAAGGGCGAAGAGCCGGATAAACCGCTCCTTATCGGCCTGAGCTCCAAATATGTCGAAGTAGCCCGTATAAGGTGTTCACTGAGTAGTTCAACCTAACTGGAAGTGTAGACGCCACCGTTGACTCCATCCTGGGAATTATTCCGCTGCTGCCTTGAAAAAAGAGTAGTGCCTCAGTAGAAAACACTTCCCCGCCCCCTCTCGTTAGCTGTCGCCATAGCCTTCTATAGGGGTTCTCACCATATCTTCAGCTGAGGTACTAGACACCCGGTGGTTACCACGTTGAGGTGAGAGTAGGACTTGGTAGACAGAGGTTGTTGAGGACGCTTGGGTCCTCATGAGTGCACTGATATCTACCATTTGACGCACCAGACTCTCTTGAATTTATTTTCCTTTCGTAATCAGTGCGAAACTATTCTAAGTGCCTTCTTGTATCTGAGGCCTGAAAAGCTAACAGGAATTGACCTTTCTTCCAACTTTTTAAAATATTTCTTTCATTTTGAATCAACCAATAATTTTTGTTTTTCCAGAACAACAGTGAACAAAAAAAACGACTCAAGATGACGGCATTTCAAGATTTCAAAAAATTAAGACTGATCCACCTGTGTATAGCTATGACGTTCTTCACATCAGGACTAATAATCAACTTTGTTCAACTCATATTGTTTATTGCCCTTAAACCGTTCAATCCAAAGCTATACAGAAGTTTGATGTACTACCTCTGCTTCTCCCTCTATTCACGTAAGTTCAACATTTTCAAAATTCATTTGGGGATATTCTAACTGCCCTTACTTTCCTTTTCAAACAAAAAGAACTAGTTTTCGTGGCGGAATGGTGGTCAAACAGCCGAATAGAGACGTGGATATCCGAAGAGGATAACAAAACTGCCGGCAAAGAGCATGTCCTCCTCATCATGAATCACACATACGAAATCGATTGGCTTGCCGGCTGGATGTACGCTGACAAGTGTCAGGTATTGGGCAATTGCAAGGCATACGCCAAGAAAGTCATTTCATACATTCCGTGCATGGGCTGGGCATGGAAATTCGCAGAATTTGTGTTCCTCGAGCGCTCGTTCGACAAGGATAAGGAAATTATCGCACGTCAGTTGAAAGCAATCATGTCTTATCCACATCCTGTGTGGCTGCTGTTGAATGCCGAAGGTACACGATTTACTCCGCAAAAACACGAGGCGTCTGTGAAATTCGCCCAAGAACGTGGTATGCCTGTTCTGAAGCACCATTTAATTCCACGCACCAAAGGCTTCACTGCCAGTTTGCCTAGTCTTCGCAACAAGTGTGTCATCTATGATATCAATGTTGCTTTCAAGAAGGAGGATCCGGTAATTATTTTCTTTTCTTTTCGTCCTTCCCTTCTAATTGTTCTTTTGTTTGATTAAGGTTGCCCCAACTATTTCAAACTTGCTAAATGGTAATCCAGTAAAAGCGTACATGTTGATTCGACGCATCACATTAGATAATGTTCCCGAAGATGAAGCCAAGGCAGCACAGTGGTTGCAGGAAATTTTCCGTGAAAAGGACCAAATTCAAGATAGTTTCCAAACCACTGGGAGCTTCTTCAAGACATCTGGAATCAAAGAAACGCCCAGTGAAGTCCATCAGCCGAGGTTAAAGGTCCTTATTAACTACGTGGCTTGGGCGACGTTCTCTATTTCAACAATTCTCTACTACTTGATTTCGTCGTTGCTGGCACACAACTGGATCGGGCTTTCGATTGCCGTTGGTATTCTGCTGACATGTGAGTACACTTTTATTAAAGACTAATTTTCTTTAGTTTTATTTTATTAAAGTCTCAGTTTTATTTTAACAATGGTTCTTGCCGGTACAAAAGAAAGAATAAGACTGATTTATATTTCGAAAAAAAGAAAGAACTCTCTGTCGCAAACGTCAAACAGCATCGATGACGTTTAATTCTTCGAACATGAGTCGATGATGTTTGACGTTTCGAACATTAAAGGGTAGCTTACATTAGAACAAAAAAAAAATTATAATACCATAAACAAGCTAAAGTCGAGCAATAAACGAATTATTCTTCTCTTTACAGTCTACATCCTGATGTCGAAAGCAATTGGCATGTCAGAAATCAGTAAAGCTTCGTCCTATGGAGCCGAAAACGGCAAAAACAAAGAAGATTAGTCTAAAACAACTAAAAACCGTTAAATTGTTATTTAATTGATTCAAATTCAAAGAATATTCCTTCAGTATATAACTTGTGTATACAAAACAAATTTGAGGATTTTTTATCTAGAAAAAACCTTCCTAACAAAAGAAAGGAGACCCTTTTATTTAAAACTAAAAACTTGTAGCATATAACTTATAGTTGAATTTAATTTAATAGCAGATTAATATTGTTGAGATAAGGTATTAAGCGTAGACATTGATTAAGCGTAACAAAAAGGATATCCTCCGTGGAACTTGATAAATTATAAAATGCCAGTTGTATATAATTTTTTTTTATGTTGCATTGGGTTAGTTCTAGTTTGTAGTATTGTTTAATTAAAAAACAAAGAGTCACAGTAGAGAAACAAAATATAAATGTAACTAAGAAGGAATTAAATTCTTTTGTAATCGAGTACCTTTGAGCGAAACTTTGCGGAAGTAGAAAGCAAAGCAAAGCAATGAATGCAGAACATTTTGTTTCAATTGTTGAAGATCTTTGGTTTTTCATTGGAAAAATAAATTGTTGAAATTAGTCGAAAATGTGTTTTGATTTAAAATGTTTCTTTCATCTGGAGTTTACTGTTTTCTATGGAGTTCAATTTCCATCATTACAATTTTAGTTTTCAGCTTTTTCCTCAATTCTGAGTACTACTCAGAACGGGGAATGAGGAGGCAGATGTTGTGATAAAGACAGGTGCGATCACTCCGCTATAAGGGCAGGAACCCTACTGTGGAATAGTAGAAAATACCATCAGAGGTAAAAAAAAAAAAACATAAGAGGAAACCAGGAGAAGAAACAACTTGGCATATCTACCTGGACAAGCGCTTTTTGACCTGTATCAACCTAGACAGGAATAAACTCGGGATAATCACTGGTTTTCTCTCGGGTCATTGTAATTTAACAAGGCATCTAAGCATTCTCAAACTAGTCGAAAGTCCAAAATGCAGATTCTGCATTTCTGCAAGGAAACAGATGAAACACCAGACAATATTCTAGCCAGATGCGGTGCACCTATCCACCAAAGGTTAAATAAAACACCTAGGCCACAGATGAGTTTAAAAGGGAGATGGGAAACTAAACTGTCAAAATGACAATCATCCTTATTGCGAAGATCAACTATCAACCGATTGACGATTGATAGAATTCATCAACTGAATTAAAAATCGGTATTGTGAAAATGAATTGATAAAATATTATGCTATTGTGAATGTCTTACAAATATTTGTATTATTGTGAATGGGAATGGTCATCTAACAGATGTTTTTCTTTTTTGAGGAACGTGCAACATAAAATTATCAGATTCAATAACATTAGAAACCAACAAAAGAAATATTAAAAAAAAAAAAAAACAAATAGGTACGAAATGACTTCAACAGAACTTTTTTTTGATGATTATCTATGAGGATTTGGATGATCCTGCTTTGGTTGAAATCGCAAGAACGTGAAGAAGTTTGAGGGATGCATCCAATCCTTTAGAATTGGAAATCCAAATGTAAGCATGTAAGCAGTGATTTCGATTTTTAGATATAAATTAATTAATCTATGCGTGCTGGAGGCCCTAGGCTACTTTTATTTAGCTCTGCACCAATTATTTCCCACTTTGCAGTAGCCACAGCTTTGGAACAAATTCCCTTGGCGAGTTCTATGTTCTCTTCCATCAACTGGACCAATCTGTTCAATTGTTTTTTGTTGCTTATTACTTTTTGAGACCTATGGAAATAAAAAAAAATAAAAAAAATGATCACTTTTTAATTTTAAACACATCTTTCAGCTATTTTTATACACAGACCGAACTCATCAACTGCAAATTTACGATTTGAAAGAAAAATTGATAGCTGACAACAAAATTGATGAAAATTGTTGTTCACGATACCGATTTTTTCATTCACAATAAACTATTAAAAAAATATCACAATGGATCAACAAAATTGACAGTTGACAGTCACAATACCATTTAACAAAATTGATTGATAAATGTTAATTATTAATTGATAGTTGATCATCACAATAATGGCGTATTGGCAATCTGGAAGTAAAAAAAAGCATTCTGAAAGCGTTCAATTGGGCAAAAGTGACAGTTCTGATTCTGAAAAGAAGAGAATTCCCTTCTGATTTCAAAAACAGAATGCTTCTTTTTAGATTCCAGATTGCCAATTAAAAACGCCATAAGAATGTATCCATTGAATAAGAAGTACAGGAAGAGGAAGGGGTCTTATGAAAAAGAAGTGAAGCATTTTTCAAAGAAATGTTATTTCACAAACACAAATGCATTACAACAGGGCTGGTCTGCAGCTAATTGGTTAATCTCAGGGACGCCAAACGAAATTTGATTGAATCAAGATTATATCGATTGTGCTTCAATTTTTCTTTTCAATTTTAATTCCTTTTTGAGTTACATAGTGTTTTAATGCTCAAGGTGCACACGTACGATTTTAATTTCTTCAGTGCATGTTCTTCATTTTTCATCCGTAATTCATCACATTTATTGCGCCTTTTTGGGTCGTAGGTATTTGAAAGTGCATACTATGAACAACTTAAGTGTTAAAAAGCACAAGAAATTGTACAGCCCATTACAATCACCAACAAAAATAAATGCGCCCCTGAACGAAAATCCCAAAAGCACTTTTTACAGCTCGGCAAAATGATAACACAAGACCAGGAGAAAGATTGACAGTACAGTAGAAAAATTTTACATTATCAGAAATTTTTGGTGCTTCACTCACATACACTGTTCATGTAGCTAACACCGCTTCCTGTACTTATTATTCAATGGTTCAATGAAGATCTGTCAAACAAAGCAGGCAGCTACCATACAAACATATACATAAGGGTTCAGAGGAAAAACGGCACAAGTCCATTTTTGTATTCAAAATTAAACTAATGATGGCATCTTGTAGCTTTTTGTCAGTACTTTATGATGTTCTGTTCCCTTAAAAAAAAAAAAAAAATCTATCTAAAACTAAAAATAAAAGAAGCCATGATGCGGAAAAACAGCATATGTCCTAAGCGTTGTATGGAAGAATGGCACAAGTAAATGAACTTGTGTCGTTCTTCCATAACATCTCCGACTTGAATATTAATCATTCTATCTGTCCATGAAATACGTATTTTTCTGATTCTAAGAACATGATCGGTTACAAAACTGTTGTTGAAGCTTTGATTTTGGTTTTAATTTTGCTGATATTATGTACATATGTAGGTAAACTTATAATTTCGTGTTCTGCTTAGAAGGGCAAAATGACACAAGTCTCATACCGCATTCATTAAATTATTTTTATTAAATGATGGGCTAAAAAACTGCGCTTTTGTACTTTTAATTTCCTTCTATATAAGCCTGTGTATAAGAAAGTGAACCCAAAAAATCATTTTTCGCCGAATTGTTTTTAGGTGACTTATGCCGTTTTTTCGCTGGACCCTTCATATTAAAAAAAAACTGCTTCAATGATAGGTCTCAGGATGGCGCCACCATCGTTTGCCATCTTAAGACTACTGTCAAAATACATAAACAAAGATTCTATCTATACTTTAAAAAAATTCAAATATCTAATTTGAAAGGAGTAAAGTGGCAACGCTTGAACTAACTCATCAGCTAATTAAGGAGATTGGAGACAGAGATGATATAAGGTAAGGAGATGGGAAACAAAATTGTCAAAATGACAGATGCCTACAAGCGTTTTTACCAATACTATCACAGTTTGGACGATACTTTCTTTGAAAGTATGCGTGTTTTAACCAATACTATCACAGTTTGGACCATAGTTTTTGTGAAAGTATGCGTGTTTTTACACAGTAAATATGGTCCTTCTTAAGAAACAAGATAAAACTATTACAACATGCAATGACAAACAGAATATTCAATACAATAAACATCATGGTGCCAAGGAACGACATTTCGCTGCAGGTGATATTGTTTACGCAAAAATCTATCGCAACAATAAAGAATACTGGGTATCAGGAACCATCATCGAACGCAAAGGAACTGTCAACTATAATGTGCTAGTAAATTATGGAAATAAAACAAAACTAATAAGATCCCATACGAACCAAATCAAGTATCGATATTCTCAAACCATCGAAGATAATTCAGAAAATCTATTTCTGGAATTAATGGACATGTTTGAAGTAAACAAGCAACCAAACTTGAAACCAGACCTTCCAGAGAGAGTCAATCAGGACTTGGACTTAGACATATCAACCGATTTTGAAGATGCGAACGAAGATTTAAATTCTCCTGAACCAAGACAAGTGACTTCATCAAACATATCCGCAAGATCCCGCACTCACACTCCTGAACCGACAAACGACTTCATCAGGACGAACTGTACATGCAACTGCATGGATGAAGGACTACGAAACCCGTTAAGCGAAGGAGATGTTGGAGTAATGAGAATTTACATCATTCGACAATTAGATGGCCAACCAACTTTGTATTTCAGTTGGCTAGACTGATTTGTAGAAAATTCTAAATATCTAATTTCCGTTTTTCACTTTTTCACTTTCTGTATTCTGCTCGAACACAAAACATCTTTGCTCTGTTGTTCTAATTAAAATAAATCTTTTATAATATTTCTAATAATTGTTGGATCATTTCTACTTCTTTGTATGTCACTCGCAGACATAACAGGAAACGTGACGAAATCCCATCCAGAACACCGGAGAATCAGATATGCTTCAAAGAGTTCAGAAGAGCTTCGAAAATCGGGTATATCTCAGTGTATCGAAAACGGAGGCCATCATTTGTCCGATATCATCTTTAAAACCATGTAATGAAAAATTCAGATCGTGTGTAACAAGAATAAACAAGTTTTGTAACGGTATGTCAACTACTTTTGGTTTTATTTCCTTTGAAAATCAGCAAGTTTTCTTGCCGCACCCTGTATTATCAAAAATACGGTTCTATGGGAGGTACCGTTTTGGAGGAATACAAAAATTTTTGTTTTACATAAAATACATGAACGTTTAAAAAAATAAAATTCTAGGAAGTTTATAAAAAATCGTAGGAGCCGTTTTGGAGAAAATTGAAAGTT
This sequence comes from Sphaerophoria taeniata, assembly GCA_943590905.1. NCBI lineage: Eukaryota > Metazoa > Arthropoda > Insecta > Diptera > Syrphidae > Sphaerophoria > Sphaerophoria taeniata. The sequence goes on along the minus strand of OX016541.1, from coordinate 147,340,518 downwards.
TTGGTTTTTGGCCAAAAAAATCGTATGGTAGCTACCCTAAATTTTGATCTTATAGCGTTTTTCTTTTTTGGTAATCCGGAATTGTACACAGAACTGTCCGATTCCGGATTCCAAACGAACAGGCAAACCATTGAATAAGAAGTACAGGAAGCGGTGTAAGCTACACGCACAGTGTACGTGAGTGAAGCAACAACAATTTCTGATGGTGTTAAATAGGGGGCATTCATCTGTCAAAATACGGGGCACTCATCTGTCAAACTGGGCATGTGCTGTCATTTTGCTGAGCTGTAATTGGTCAAATGTTGTTTTGTATTTTCATCTGTCAAAAAAACAAAAACTCGAGTTCAGGGGCGCATTTATTTTTGTTGGTGATCGTAAGGCGCTACACAATTTCTTGTGCTTTTTAACACTTGATCAGTTTGTTCATAGAATGCACTTTCGAATACGACTCGAAAAAGGACAATAAATATGATAAATTAAGGATGAAAAATGAAGAAAATGTAACGAAAAATAAAAAAAATAATAATAATAACCGTGCATGTACACCTTGAACGTTAAAACACCATGTGGTCCAAAAAAGAATTGAAATTGAAAAATAAAATTGATGCGCAATCGATATAATCTGGATTCAATCATATTTCGCTTGGCACCCCTGAGATTAACCACTGCAGACCAGCCCTGTTGTAATGCGTTTGTGTTTGTGAAACTCACACTACTTAGAAAAATGCTTCACTTCTTTTTCATAAGACCCCTTCCTGTACTTCTTATTCAATGATTATACGTAGTGTTTGATAGAGTTCAATTAGCCATATGCCAAAGCGCTCAGAATGGTCGATGTCGAATAGTGCAACCGAATCTCCGGTACTATTACTAACATGCTTCACGTCTTGCTTTTATCTTTAAGGCCTCCATCCCTGGTTAAACAATATTTAGGTAAATATTATTTATGTAATAATAAATAGGTATATAAAATACAAAAGTTCTAAGCTTTCTTATCACCTACACATTATGTAGGTGCATACAAACATTTGTGTACATACACATGTATCTAAAGATAACATTTGGGTTTCTATTTTTGAAACATTGTCAATAGAAAAAATGAACTTTTAACATTAACATGCGTCGTTCGATTATGATTAATCAGATTTTATTTCAAAAAATGATATTCTGCTTTGATAAATTCAATTCACAATTTGCTGTCGCGGATTTGATGGATTGAACTCAGTTGTTTTACTGTTTGGTTGGAGGAAGTATCCGCGAGGCGGTCCCCATTATACAAAAATTGCAAGACGTTGTAAATAATACCCAATCAGGTATGTAAACCGTTTTACATTTGTACGTTAAAAAACCGAACGCGAAAAGTAGCGATTTCTTTTTATATGAATGCGTGGTTTAGCAGTTGACGCAAATTGTGGGAACCAAACCAACTGTCAATCTCGAAGTATGTGTCAAAATACGTGTAAAACCCATTGAATAAGAAGTACAGAAAGGGGTGTTATGAAAAAGAAGTGAAGCATTTTTCTAAGTAGTGTGAGTTTCACAAACACAAACGCATTACAACAGGGCTGGTCTGCAGTTGAATGGTTAATCTCATGGGCGCCAAGCGCAATATGATTGAATCAAGATTATATCGATTGTGCATCAATTTTATTTTTCAATTTCAATTCTTTTTTGGACTACATGGTGTTTTAACGTTCAAGGTGTACATGCACGATTTTTATTATTATTATTATTATTTTCGTTACATTTTCTTCATTTTTCATCCTTAATTCATCATATTTATTGCCCTTTTTCGAATCACTTTCGAAAGCGCATTCTATGAACAACTTCATCAAGTGTTAAAGAAATTGTTTAGCACCTAACAATCACCAACAAAAATAAATGCGCCCCTGAACTTGAGTTTTTGTTTTTTTGAATGACGAAACTACAAAACAACATTTGACCAATTACAGCTCAGCAAATGACAGATGAGATTCAAAATTTGACAGATGAGTTTTAAAATTAGTCATCATCAGAAATTTTTGTTGCTTCACTCACGTATACTGTACTTGTAGCTTACACCGCTTCCTGTACTTCTTATTCAATGGTAAAACCGTCTTCCGGACGGAAGTGGAGTTTTATTCATATTCAAATTTTAAAACGAAAACTCGAACTGTATCATAACAGCCATGAGAAGAATTACTTTTACTTCAATTGCGTGTAAAATAACAAATTCAATGTTCTTGTTTTTTTAGTGTGAACAAAACTAAAAACCTACTCAAGATGATACGATTGTTCTACCTGTGTTCAGCAATCACCTTCTTCACATCAGGACTGATAATAAACTTTGTTCAACTCATATTGTTTATCGCTCTTAAACCGTTCAATCCAAAGCTATTCAGAGGATTGATGTACTATCTCTGCTTCTCTCTCTATTCACGTAAGTCTAACATCTTACAAATGAAGTGTCAAAATTTTAAACTATTTGGTTTCAAATCACAGAACTAGTTTTCGTGGCAGAATGGTGGTCAAACAGTCGATTAGAGTCGTGGGTATCCGAAGAGGACGAAAAGATGATGGGCAAAGAAAATGCATTTCTTCTCATGAATCACACATACGAAATCGATTGGCTTGCCCTTTGGTTGTACGCCGACAAGTGTCAAGTATTGGGAAATGCCAAGGCATACGCCAAGAAAGTCATTTCATACATGCCATGTATCGGCTGGGCATGGAAATTTGCCGAATTCGCCTTCCTCGAACGATCATTTGATAAGGATAAGGAAATTATCGCACGTCAGTTGAAAGCAATCATGTCTTATCCACATCCGGTGTGGCTGCTGTTAAATGCCGAAGGTACACGATTTACTCCGCAAAAACACGAGGCGTCTGTTAAATTTGCCCAAGAACGTGGTATGCCTGTTCTGAAGCACCATTTGATTCCACGCACCAAAGGCTTCACTACCAGTTTGCCTAATCTTCGCAACAAGTGTGTCATCTATGATATTAATGTTGCCTTCAAGAAAGATGATCCGGTTGCACCGACTATGTCGAACTTGTTTAGTGGTAATCCAGTAAAAGCGTATATGTTGATCCGACGCGTCACATTAGATAATGTGCCCGAAGATGAAGGAAAAGCAGCAGAGTGGTTGCAAGAAAGATTCCGCGAAAAGGACAGAATTCAAGACAGTTTCCACAACACCGGGAGCTTCTTCAAGACTTCTGGAATCAAAGAAACTCCCAGCAAAGTGCACCAGCCGAGGTTGCGGGTCCTTATTAATTCCGTGGCCTGGGGAACGTTTTCTATCGGTATGCTGCTATACTATCTGATTTCGTCGTTATTGGCACAGAACTGGATCGGGCTTTCGATTGCAGTTGGTATTCTGATGATATGTGAGTATAGGTTTTTTTTACTGTGCAAACAAAAAGGGATCCACTGACAGACAAAAAACATTTATTTTTCTCTTTACAGTCCACATCCTGTTGGCAAAAACAATTGGCATGTCAGAAATCAGTAAGGCTTCGTCTTATGGAGTCGAAAACGACAAGAAAAAATAAAACCGTTGAATTCAAGTTAAAAGCAAAATCCTTCAGTTCATAACGAAAACGGTTATATTTGAAAAGGAATTTGAAATAAAATTATAGTAATTTATTAACATGCCTAGTATTAACCTTTTGGAAAACAGACATATTTACGGTGTTTTTAATTGGCAATCTGAAATCTAAAAAAAGCATTCTGTTTTTAAAAGGGGAATTCTCTTCTTTTCAAGATTAGAACTGTCACTTTTGCCCAATTGACCACATTGGATGCGTTCAGTTGGTCTTGCGTCTTGGATTGCCTATCTTAGATAGCCTATGCAACTCGTTTTTTAAGGTCCAGTTCGATAGCTATGCAAACAAGAGTACAAAGAGTCTTTGTTTATCTATCTATTGCTGGTATTGTCAAGATTGACGATTTCAATTTTCTCTGCTTCATCAAAATATTTTGCTCAATACAAACTTATGCAAAAAATTGCTATCTCGGCTTGTAACTAGTTGGCGCTAGATTCGAACACCAGGTCGATTATACCTGTCAAAATTATATACAAAGCAAAGAGCAATGACTGTTCTGTCAGATAGCCCCTATACCAGAAATTGTTGGATAGCTTTGGTTTTGTTTGGTTTGAACCTCTGTTATTTTTTTTCCATGGAACCGGGTAGCCTTTCCAAGTCAAAGAGAACGCGCCCATTTATAACCCTTTCAGTGAGTCTCCACACGCCATGAGCCATGGCGTGTTTTTTAGACAAGACATGAAATGCCTAGTGGAGTCTCAAATAATCCATGTCTCATCCAACATCAGACTTTCATGCCTTTGTTTTAAATTTGGACAGAGAAACCTGCCATGAAATTTGACAGATGCTGTTTTTTTCTATTTTTGACTCAAAAATGACATTTTTTTCATAATTTTTTGTATTTCACAGCAGTCGGATCGGAACTTTTCAAGACATTTTTTAGCATGCTCATATTTAAAGAGGATTTTATTAAACCAAACGGAAAATAATAGAGTATAGTGGCGCGACAGCTCTTGAAGAGCCAAGGCCTAAGTGGCTTACTCTCATCAACAATTCTCTGAGGAAAATAATATTTCCTTTAAATTTTGGTATTTTTTTTTTTTTTGATGTTCACCAATAATTTATTTATATCCAAGAAAAAAAAGGTGTATCAACAGTTTGTTTACTTTCTGTAGCTTTTGTGCGAGAAAACCATACATCCACCACGCTTGAAGGTTCTGTCACAAATGAAAAATCATGCCATAATTTGCCCAGTCACGTTGACCGAGAAGTTTGCCATGGGGATGCTGTCGTAAAAACATGACATGGTCAGTGCCTAATGGAGATGGAGACTCCTTGTTACATTGTACAATAAATTCACATAATGATAACATTTTAAAACTGACAGACATATGAAACCTAGCCAATGGTCATTTTCCGAACGAATTGAATGCATAATTTGTTTCATTAACTTTAAATTTTTGTTTCAGCAGAATGAGGGTGTAGTATGTCAATGGCAATATATTATAGAGCAGCGCAGCAGTGCTACCTTGACATTAGCTTTGTTCAGCGAGAAAAAAGACAGCACAGAGGTGCGTTTTTGCGCTGACGATAGTTGACTATAGTTTTTGTGTCACAGTTTGACACACCAACCACTTTCAACTCACCTCCTGAGATGGATTGGAAATAGTTAGAGATAGTTACGATTTGACACATCAACACAGACCGCAAAAACGACAATTGTGATTACGAATCGTAACTATTGGCGTGCAAAAACGAGAAATAGTCAACCATTGTTGATTATAGTTGATTATAGTCAGCGCAAAAACGCACCTCAGTACAGCACAGCACAGAACAGTACAGCACAGCTGCATGAGAAATGTCAGAACAGTTTGGAACAGTTTAGAACACAAAATGTGTTCTACCTAAAAAGATGGAACAGAAAATCCTGTCCTAAACTGTTCCAAACTGTTCTAGACAGACTCAATGAACACCAAAGCAGAACAGTTTGGAACAGCAAATGTGTCAATGAACACCAAAAAGCTGTACTTTTCTGTTCCAAACTGTTCCAAAGTGTGCAGCACAGTGTCGCTGAACATACCTATTAAGTTGTCGCTTTAAAGTTCCAGTTCTGAGTGTACTTTGTACAAACATCACATTTTTGTTCAGAGTGTACGTATACTGAACGAAGAATTTTGTTTTCTTGTGATATTTAAGTCACTTCTACACTTTAATATTTAATGTAACGTTAAATTGCGTTTAAATTTGATACACAGTTGAATTCCAAACAGGGATTAAGTACTCTACAATAATTTTACTTTTAGAGTGAAAATCACGAATGAACCTGTAACAATTTTTACACAAGACTGACAGATTTGAAAACTTTAAGGTTCATTTACAATTGAAAAAGGCAATGGATGGCATCGTTGCCATATTCAAATTTTCAACGAGTGGACTGGAAATGCCGATGTCCACATCCGCCCCTGTCCACATCCACCCCTTCCTCCCCTAAGCTTCAAAGTTCAGGAAACACCCAGTTGTACAATCCAACACAATGAAACAATGCACTCGGTGCGAAGACCCTTCCCAATGAAGAGCCATAATATTTTGGAAATAACACGTTTTTAAAACAAAATTATGGTAGTGAAACTGATAATAAATTATTGATTACCTTCAGAATTTGTCAGTATTACAAAAATAATAATCCAAATACAAACATAAAAATTAAGCCATTTCAAGTTGAGAAGTGTAGATAAAAACTCAAACGTCAATTGATATTTTTGACATTTCTCAACATCAACTTAACGAAACTGAAACGAAAAGTCGTCAAAAGGTCAACCAGAAAAGAACAACGACACGAAACACAATCAAAAAGCAAAAAATAAAAAGAAAAAAAAGATAAAGAAAGAAACTTCTCTGCCTACATGACCGATTAATTGTAGTAATTGACTCGTAAAATGTGATGAATTTTTCGCTTAAATATCAAGGTACGTGTTTCTCAACAAATATTAAACCAATTCGTCGTCGCAATCAAATCAAATAAAAGTGTTTTCGAAATGTCTGGTAAAATCCAAAATCCACAATGGAAAAAATCCCAATCATCGTCGTATTAGGTTTCGTTTTCATCCTCACCCCCTTGCTCAACCGACATCGGTAGTGAAATTTGTACCGAGAGAAAAAGAAAAGTGTGCCTGCCCCCTTTTTGCCCAACCACCCCTTAGCAAAAAATAAAAAAAAAACAATCGTACACACACATCGTGTGGGGGGAAACAGACAAGATATACGACACCCAGTCTGTGTATTTTCTGGTTTTACCACAATTCTCATTGGATAAAACGAGAAAAAAAATATGTGTCTAGTTGGCACTTTGGTACTTTGGTTGGTTTTTTGAGTGGTCGACGAGCGACAACGACGACGGACAAATACATTTTTTTTTCTAATATTTGGGTGACACCAAGGAGATCGTTTCGTGATTTCGGAGTTATAAATTTTGCATTCGAATTATTTTCCTTTTAACTATTTTCTGTTGTTGTTGTAACTCGTTTGTGACTGACAAATTGTCGAAAACAAAGAAATTCAGTTCCTAATAAAGACCTCGAGGCCTTATTAGGATTCTCCAAAAGAAGATTTAACATAAAATGTGTAAGCCTCCTTAGCAACTCTTGGTTTTTTTCTTTTTCTTGAAAATATCAATTCGTTTCTCGAGATTATAAGAGGCACGACAAGTACAAAACTGATTGACCAGTTCAATTCAGTTCAAGAACTTTTGGATTTGTTCGAAAGAAAACTGAAAATTTATGTGTAATTCGTGTGACCGTGTAGAGAGCTGATCATCAGACAGTGAGCCGTGGAGTGATATAGAAATTTTTGATTTTTTTTTTCTGCACCTGATGTGGCCAAGAAAATGTGAATGTGAAAAGTAAATCATCACCAGCCAGCTGGTTGGAATTTCGAGACGTTGGAAAAATAGTTTTCCTCCTCTGACCCAATTGTGGCGATTTGATTTCGATATTGAATCAATTTAGCTCCAATTGAGAGAATTAAAAGTCAAATAATTCCATTGTTGCAGGCATATACACGTCTGCAAATTGGGCACTGAAAAGAAACAGAAAAAAATGATGTCGTGTGATCTTGAACTGGAATGTTCATGTTCAGTTCGGTGTACACATATGGCTGTTACCACAATTCGTTTTTATTTTCTTTAATATAATTTTGTTGTTGTTGTTTCAAACACATTCAAGTATATGGATGTAAATTTATTTGCTTTTGGAGTGAGTGTCGTCGGTCTATCGTCTGTCCTCGCGCAAAGGTCGTCAGTAAAAAGTCAAATGTGTGACATTCTCTTGCGGACTTTGGTTAGTCATCGTCTTCATCATCATCATCAAAATAAATATCTGAATATTATGCGAACTCTTCATAATTGAAGCGTGCGAAAAATCAAAGTGAATGCTCTTTCCGATTTTACATTTTCTTGGGTTGAGAAGTCGTTGTCTTCACTTTGAAGTGAAGTCTGGGTGGTGTCATGCACTCAATTGGAACATTTTTTCTTCTCAAATCTGAAATTCCTCAGGCACTTCTTTGTGGCTGTACAAGTGATTAATTTAATTAGAAAACAGAAATTCGGTAAATTTCCGTAGCTCAGTCGATGAGGGGTAGCGGGGAATAGACAAGTGTGAAATTTGGGGTGTTGGTGATTCATGTTCTGCCTGCAGTTCTCCCTGATATGAAAATCACTACTCATCGTCACCCACTTCCCTATTAAACCATATTGAACGAACCTTTTGTTGCTTGCTTACTTTCTTACTTATGGTGGGGCTACAGTCCAGGTCGGACCAGGGCCTCATCCAACAAACGTCTCCAGTTTCGCACGCCAAGTTGGTTTAGGTCCTCTACCACCTGTGTGCTCCACCTGAGTCGCAGTCTTCCTCTACTCCAACGTCCTTCCGGGTTGGATTCGAAGACTACGAGCCGGAGCATTATTTACCATTCGCTCTACGTGACCCAGCCATCTAAGTCGTTGGACCTTAACTTTTCTGGCTAGGTAAGTGTCGCTGAACAGCTCGTACAGTTCTTGATTGAATCTTCGTCTGCATTCTCCATTTATGCAGACTCGACTAAAAATTAGTCGAAGAATTTTTCCTCGAAGCAGCCCAAAGCGTTTTCATCGGATGTTGCCATGTTTCTGCACAATACATTAGGAACGGGATGATGAGGGTTCTGTACAGTGACACTTTAGTTGCTCGGGAGAGGACTTTTCTACTCAATTGCCTTCTAAGTCCAAAGAAGCAGCGATTGGCAAAAGTGATTCTTCGTTTGATTTCAGTGCTGGTGTTGTTGTCTGAGTTTAAAGCGGATCCTAGGTGGACGAAGTCCTTAACTATTTCGAAGTTAAATCTGTCTATGTTGGCGTTTGCTCCAAGACGTCAATGTTGGTTGTCCTTTCTTGTTGACAGTATTTACTTGGCCTTGCCGTCGTTAACCGCTAGACTCATCTTCCTGGCCTCCGTCTCAAGACTCACGAACGCTCCACTGGCATCATGCTGTGTTCTTCCAATTATGTCAATGTCGTCTGCTTATCCTAGTTGCTGGATGCACTTTTGAATGATTGTACCTCTGGTGTTGCCGTTGGCGTTTTGCACAATCTTTTCAAGAATGATGATGAAGACATCGCAAGACAGCGCATCGGCCTGTCTATAACCTTGCGTCCGTAATATTTTTTCCGACCATGATGGAACAGCGTGAGTTTTCCATTGTCATCTCACACAGACGGACTAGCTTTTCTGGGATGCCAAAACTAGACATTGCTCTATATAGTTGGTCTCTATAGACGCTGTCACACGCGGCCTTAAAATGGATGAAAAGGTGGAAGGCATCGATTTGAAGTTCTTGGGCCTTCTGCAAGATCTGCCGTAGGGTCACTGATAAGGACCTAGGTTGTTGACGAAAGGCTTCAAACGTTCACACAGCACGGCAGACAAGATCTTGTAGGCGATGTTAAGGAGACTTATACCTCTGTAGTTGGTGCAGTTCAGGGGATCTCCTTTCTTGAGGATCGGGCACACGAAGCTGAGGTTCCATTCGTCGGGCATGCTTTCCTCCGACCAAATTTTGCAGGTGAGCGGGTGCATGCTCCTGCTCCTAGCCAAATCATCTCCAGCTGCTGTACAGTTCGGCGGCTAGACCGTCTGCTCTAGCGGCTTTGTTCGATTTAAGTTTAGATATGGCTATCACTTCGTCAATGTCGGGTGGAATTCTTGGCCTGCTTCACCCATATTGAATGTATTGAATGGTTCTGTATAGCTGGCGGGATTTTGCTCGTCATCGCAGCTTGCAAAAGTGCTCTTTCCATATTCTCAGCACTGACTGTGGTTCCACTACGATGTTCCCATGATGATCTCTACTGACTTCGGTTCGGGGTGTAGAAGGCCTGATGTTTGTTTTATCTTTTTGTAAAACTTTCGAACCTCGTTCTTGTTGTGGCATCCCTCTATCTCCTCTCATGTTCCCTTGTTACTTCCTATTGTGAATTAATCAAAAATTTATTGAACTTCCAGAATGCCGATACAGGCGCCCTCATGGACAGACTTTTTATCCTGTCCCGTTTGTTGTAACGAGTTTGCAGAAAATCAACGTCCTCCAATAAGCTTAGGATGCGGCCATACAATATGCCGCACTTGCTTAGCCACACTACACAACAAGCAATGTCCATTTGACCAGGTACGCATCCATATCAATAACTGTCATTCCTAAACTAATCATTGATTCATTTCAGACCTCAATTACAACCGATTTAGAAAATCTACCTATTAATTATGCCTTGCTACTGCTGGTCACCCCCAGCAACAGCAACACCACTATTGGCAGCAGCCCTGGCAGCGGCAGCGGAAGCAGCACCAGTACCAATTTCAACAATGGCTCACAAACAACCGCTGCCAGTTTGGCTGCTGAATCAGAAGCATCTACCACAAATACACCGAGCGTTCAAAGTCTGCTGCCGGACGACAAACAGTGTTACAAACTTGGAAAGAAATGCATCGAAAGTCTAGCTCTACACCTGAAGCCATTCATTAACAATGGAAATTTTGGAAGTCTGCTTTCCAGACCAATGCAACGAAAACTAGTTACTTTAGTCAATTGCCAACTTATGGAAGATGAAGGTAGATCAAGAGCATTGAGAGCAGCACGTTCGCTGGGCGAACGTACTGTCACCGAACTGATACTACAGCACCAGAATCCGCAACAGTTGAGCTCGAATTTGTGGGCGGCTGTGCGATCGCGTGGCTGTCAATTCTTGGGTCCGGCCATGCAAGAAGAAGTACTTAAACTAGTTCTATTAGCCCTCGAAGATGGATCGGCGCTATCGCGAAAGGTTCTGGTGATGTTTGTTGTTCAGCGTTTGGAGCCGCATTTTCCGCAGGCCTCTAAGACCAGCATTGGTCATGTTGTACAGCTCCTTTATCGTGCCAGTTGTTTTAAGGTATCCAAACGGGAGGCTGATTCATCGCTGATGCAGTTGAAGGAAGAATTCCGCACCTATGATGCACTGCGCCGCGAACACGATGCGCAAATCGTTCAAATCGCAACAGAAGCCGGTCTTCGGATAGCGCCGGATCAGTGGTCGTCGCTGCTCTATGGCGATACTATTCACAAATCCCATATGCAAAGTATTATCGACAAACTGCAAACGCCACAATCATTCGCTCAATCCGTGCAAGAGTTGGTAATTGCTCTGCAAAGGACCGGCGATCCGGCCAACTTGTCTGGCCTGCGAACACACCTCAAACATTTGGCCAGCATCGATTCGAGTGTTGAAAATTCAGTTCCCAGCTGGCAGGAAGTAGCAAAGGCGCTGGACGCTGTCAAACAAGTGGTGATTGGATTGGTGGAATTTGTTCAACACCATGGCAATCGCAAGCTCCAGGAATCGTCCACAACCAATCCCAATACGAAGTACAAGATCAGTCTTTGTCGTGACCTAACCCTTCGGAGAATATGTCCGCGTGGTACCAGCTGCACATTTGCTCATTCTGATGAAGAACTCGAACGGTACCGGGCGAAGAACAGGAAGAATAGTACAAAAACTCCAATCGTCAACACAAAGAAGACTGCTTCGGACTACCTGGATGGCCAGTCGCAGCCGCCGACTTCGTCGCTTTCTTCGTCGTGCCTCCCACCGGATGAAATGTCGTCGCCTTTAAGATTTGGTAATGTAGTTAGTAAACCATCGCCCGTAGCGTCCATGTCAGCGCCTTATCATCCACAGCCGCAAGGTGCAATGCCCTCGGTACCACCTAGCTATGTGGATTTGATCCCACCGCAAATGCATGGTCAAAGTCCCATACCGCCATCACAACAGCGACATCGCTACGACAACCATTATTCAGCATTGAATTTCCCCCCGCCACCTCCTCCGCCAAGGAACTCATCATCAGCCGTCGGTGGTGTTGGCAGTGGAGCTGGCATATCGCTTACATCGCCTAGATCCCACCACAGTAATTACCCACAATCCGGAACACAACAGCCGCCAGTAAAGCAACCCGTATTCCACACTAAATCGTGTCCAACGGCCAGTAGTTTTGGTCCATCGGACATGTACGCTGGCTCGAGTAGCTTTGGCAGTCAAGTTCCCTCCTCAATGCAACAACCTGGATTGAGACCTCCAAGGCACAATCCAGTTAGCCATACAACATCCTATATGGGTCCTGCCAATGACTATGGAAAGCTCACCGTAGATGGAATTCGCCAGTCTAGCTTATGGGACCATCAACGACAGCAGCATCAGCATCAGCACCAGCCGACGTCTCAGCATCAGCACCACCATCCACAGCAGCAGCAACAACAGCAACACAGTGGTGGAAACCTTATGAACATTGGTCTTAATCAACAAACCTCATCATCCTTTCTGGGTGGTGCCAATAGCAGTAACAATAACGATTCTCCCTCCACTCCTCTATTCCCTATGCACCCGGATAAGAAGCATTTGGAATATCTTAAGGATTTAGAATACACCAAGACATCAGCAGCCTTGTTGAACGGAAGCAATTTGTACAAGAACTCGGCTGTTTGTCAGCTGGCTCAACTTGTGAACAATAACAACAACAATAACAACTCCCCAACGAGTAGTGCTGTCTCCAATAACAACACAAACAACAACCCTAGAAGCAACAACATTCTAACAAAAGATGACCTGTTGAATGCCTATTGGCAACAAGCCGCTTCCTCGCAGAGCCTTCAAGACGTCAGTGCTGCTGCGAATTTGTTACGTGACACACGCGATAGTTTTGTGCGTTCTGATTCGATTCTGGACGAGGACAACTTGCCTTTTGATGTTCCCACATCGATTAGTAAATTCGGTCCAATATGCCCGATGTACAAGGGCTTCAATCACGTCACCGATAGCTTGGGCGGCAATAATAGCAGCCTCAACAACCTCGGAGGCTTGACATCGTTTCAAGATATTGCCAACCGTCTAAATGGCCCCTCAGCATCATCGTCGGCGGCGGCGGCAGCAGCAGCGGCATCGACGCAGTCATGGCTCTACAACAATGACAACTCAAATGCCAATAGCAAGCAAATGGATCCATCCGGCTCGTCTTCGTCGTCGTCATTATTCAACAACGATGCACTGGCAGTGAATGTAAACTTCGATAGGTTCGGTGTTGGCAGTGGAAGCCAAATCAACAAACGCGACAGCAGTACCAGCAATAACGCTTCGTTCAGACAAGTGGCCAATACTTTTCCAAATCTCAGAGATTTGCAAAAGTTCTCTTCCGAATTGCAGGCGTTCAATAATAACAACAACAATAACACTAATACATCACAGGGAAATAGTGGTGCTGGTGGCGACGTTGGACTCAATTCGTCGCAACACAACATCTTGAGTCGGCATGCGAGCAATGCACCAAGTAACTTTGATTTTGGTCTGAGCAGCCTCCAAATTATGCAGAACAGCGATAATAATTTGACTGGAAAGGTAATTTTTATTTTTAAAACCATATGTACCAAAGCTTCTGAATGTCGATCTTTGGTCTATGATCTAGTCTTTGGAAGACCTGTCAACATTGAGACAGCAAATATCGGGCGTCTTGGGCAGAAGCTGCCGTCTGTGGACTTAAACTTTGATTTGATTGAGAGTTGGTTCTGCATTCTTCGCTGAGTTCCGAACTACGTGCAGCTTGAGTTCTTTACTTTTAGATTAGATTTAGATTACTACTACTTACTTACTTTTATGTTGACGCACACGTTCAAGTCTGCCAAGGTTATCTTACTTACTTACTTACTTAATCGGCTCCCAATCTATGAGGGATCTCAGCCTGGAATACTGCAGCGTTCGATCGGAAACGGTCCCTCGCATGCACTCTCCAGTCGCCAAAACCAAGCGCTCTGGCATCCGCAGTCACTTGGTCCTTGTACCGTAGTTTCGGTCTTCTTTGTGAAGACTTTCTTGGCTGCAGCGTTGTCGTCCATTCACTCGATGTGGCCGAGGCAATGTAGTCTTCTTGGCTTTCTGGACTTCATCCACATCTTGGTACAGCTCGTACAGTTCGCGATTGAACCTTGTTCTCCATTCGCCATCGTCGCGAACGGGACCGAAAATCCGTCGAAGAATTTTTCTTTCGAAAGTGCGCAGTGCCATTTACCCTTTTTTACTTTTTCTCCAACACTTGGCGCCGTAGAGTAGGACAGCAGACACTTTGTCTTTCGAGTGAGGAGTTTTGAACCCAGTTATTTTGCCAAACCGAAGCAGCAGCGGTTCACTAGGGTAATTCTTCTTCGGATCCGCACTAAGGTGTCGTTTGTGGGATAGGTAGGTGAACTCCTTAACTACCTCGAAATTCCTGCTACCAACAGTGACGTTTTGTCCTAGGCGGTGGACAGATGTTTTTTTGTTTGTTGTACTTTGTTTTGTTCTCATTCACTTCAGGGCCAACCAGTTTCACCTGTCCTACAATCGCTGTGAAGGCCTCAAGCACAGCTCTCTTAGATCCACCGATGATGTCTATGTCGTCCGCATAGCCTAGGAGCTGGGTAGATTTCTTGAAGATAGTGTTTTCCGTGCTCACACCTGCCCTGCGCACTATCTACTCCAGAACTATGTTGAAGAAATCACGCATGACAGCGCAGCTCCTTGTCTAAACCCTGCACATGTTTGAAACAACTCGGATGAGCTGTTACCCATTTGCACACTGCACTGCGTATTGTTTAGCGTCCTGCGGCACGGCTGGACCAGTTTGTTCGGGATCCTGAATTCAGACATCGCCATCATAAGCTCTTGGCGGTGGATGCTATCACAAGCAGAAAGATGGTGGTTTTCGACTTGAATTTCATTTGTCTTTTCCAGGATTTGCCGCAGTGTGAATATTTGGTCTATCGTTGTTCTGCCTGGCCTAAAGCCACACGTGCCGGTTATTGTGTTGCAGCACGGTTTAAGACGCTCACACAGCACGTTGGATAGGATTTTGTATGCAACATTAAGCAGGGATATGCCTCGGTAGTTTTTGCATGACATAGGATCGCCTTTTTTGTAGATGGGCATATGGAGCTTATGGAGCATGCATTTTTCCTCCCACACTTTGTTGATGACCTGGTGCATGCGGTTCATCAAAACACCTCCTCAATATTTAAAGAGTTCCGCAGGTATGCCATCCGACCCGGTGGACTTGTTATTTTTTAGCTTTTGAATGGCTCTTTCTACCTCTTCTGTGTTGGAGGCTGGGACTGGGTCTTCATCGACTGGTCTTGCTTCTCTTTCGTCATTGGCGCTCGACATTATGCGAATTCAGTGCTGCTTGAAAACATCTACAATTCCCTGTGCTTCGGTGACTAGTTTTCCTTCACTGTTTCGAAAAGCCTGTGTCCCGGTTCTGAAACCAGAAGCTAATTGCTTCGACCTTTTGTAGAAACGTCCGCGTCGGGTGCTGTTCTTAGCCCGAAACTCTTCTAGATCTGTGAGTTGAGAAACTGCGGATGCTATTTTCTTCCTTCGCGAGGTCTTTGTACTCTTCTTTTGCTGCTCTTGTTTTCCATTGCAGCATCTACAAACTTGCATGTTCCGTCTCTCTTTTCAATGACGCGCATTCATCAACGTACCACGGGTTCTTTTTCGGATGGTGGTCTCGGCTACATTTTTAATTATTTCGCGATATCGTTTCCACAAGGTGTTGACATCTGTGGTATTTGGGAGGACGGGGGATAGTCACTCACGCAGGCGCTCACTTTAGTCTCTGGCATTATCCGGGGTGCTAAGGCAACTTCTTTCTTTGGGCCGCACGTGTTTTTTTGTCATTTGATATTCGAGCTCTAAACTTAGCCTCTAACAAAAAGTGGTCAGAGTCGACATTTGCTCCTTGGAGCACGTTTAAGATGTTGAATGCGTGCCTTGCGTCGATTAGCACATGGTCGATTTGGTTGGTGGTTCGACCATCCGGAGATCGCCAGGTTGCTGTGTAGATCTTTCGTCTTGGAAACCTAGTGCTACTTATCACCGTATTACGAGCTGCAGCAAAGTCGATTAGTCGGAAGCCGTTATCTGTTGTTACTTCTTGGAGGCTGTGCTTTCCAAGTAATCCGCCAAAGATGTCTTCCTTCCCGATTTTTGCATTGAAGTCTCCGAGTACGATTTTGACGTCGTACTCTGGACAGGCTCTATCCAGGAGGTCGTAGAAATCCTCATTGCTAGACTCCTCAGCATCGTCGGTAGGGGCGTGTGCACATATTATACCGATGTTTTGTAGTGTGGCCTTGATGCGGATTACAGCCAGGCGATCACTAATTGGCTTAAAATCCCTGGCTTTCGATCTAAGCCGATTTCCCACGACGAATCCGCATTCAAATATATGCATTCTTTAACTGCGTTTTATTATCCTCACTAACCCGTATGGGTTTATTTTTTATACACAAAACAAAAACAATTTGAAACCCCGATAGCTATCGGGGTTTATTTTGTAACTCAAAAACTATGTTCTAAATATGGCGGATAGATGGCGAGTGTGAGACAAAAAAGAAGTTATTGTAGAAAGATTTAGTAATATCAGCCGTATTAATAAAAAAATAACGCGTATTCCACTCTTAGCCACAGTTTTATAAAGCCATAGGATAAGAGTCAATCCAATTAATTAATAAAAACAAGTTTTTTGCGGAAAAGCAAAATAAAATTTAGCTGAGGGTTGCGTCTCGGATAAAAACATAGCTTAAACTTCTACCTTTTTAACCCAGATCGTTTTGTTATCACGGGGTAACCCATATGGGTTAGTGAGGATAATAAAACGCAGCTTTTGATGACAGCTGTAATAAATGTCGCAATTTTTCCTTTTCATTGTCCCTGATCGTATTTCCTGGATCGCAGTAATGTCTGCCTTATACTGCGAGAGGACAGATTCAAGTTTCTGAGTTGCACCTGGAGTGTAGAGTGTTCTTACATTCCAGGTACAAACTCTCATTGCAGAGGGAGTTCATTATCCGAGGGTTGTATCTCTCATAACGTTCAAGTTATGTTTACTCTGTGGAGGGGTACAATTATTATAAAATCTTATTTCTCTTTCAGCACTCAACTCTAAGCGAGTCCCTTTGGAATAACAATCTGCCAAGGAAGCAGCCACCAATTGGTTCATCAAACTTCTGGGGCGATGCTACGTCATCGTCTAAAGAAGCCCTATCCACGAAAAACCAAGTTCCTGAAGATGAAGTCGGCATCGACAATGGAATGCGCGAATTGGAAATTCGATTGAAGTCCGAGCTAGCTATTGAGGATTGATTTTTTGAAACAAAACAAAAACAAAGTTTTCAAGTAAAATGAGCAACAAGCAAAAGGTTGGTGATCGATTGCCTTTCTGTGAACAAGAAAAACAAACAAAAAATCATCAAAACTGTTTACCCTTATTTAGTTTTTTTTTTTAAATTTCATTTTCAAATGAGCGTTTTGAGATTGGTTATACAATTTTTTTTTTGTTTAATATTCTAGCTTGAGCTTAAACTACTTCTCTTTTATAATAGATTTTTTTTATTACTTGTAATCTATTTAGACAAATTATTATTGATTTTTATATACAAATCACTTAGACGCATACAAAATGAAACATACATATATATATTTATAGTATATATGTCTTAACATATAACGAGCTATATAGTAATATATTTCTTAAAGAAATTTATATAGGTTTTATGAAACACAACAAACAAAAACTAAAAATAAATAAATAAATGATTAGACAACAGATACACGCATATATGCACATTTATGTGTACATATTATATATATATTTTTTTTTTGTAATCGTAAACTTCCCACTTCCATTTTGATAACATGAATGCATCATCTCTTTCAAGTTTAATATTTAAATTAAAAGAAAAACATAACCTTAAAGGCTGAATCACAATCACGCTGCAGCTTCAGCTTCGTCTGCGTTACGTTACGATGCAACTGCTTCGAGTAGTATCCGACGATTTTCCGCCGAATCCGAATATTAGGCTAACAGAAAACCTTCGGTCGAAGCTGAAGCCACAGATAATAAATTTATACAGATGTCTCACCCTTATGGCGAGAAATGATATATGAAACTGAAAGCTACCAAAAAAAAAGCTTTTTCCAAAAGCTTTAACGCATTCACTTAAGGCATTAAAAATCTATTTTCGCTCGCCTCATTGCCCATAAATGAATATTTAGGCAAGGAAAAAAGCTTCAGAAAGCTCCTTGTCTGTTAAGGCTTTGTCTGTTAAGAGCAAAAAAATTTTAATTTTTTTCTGCAGGGATGAGACATCTGTATAAATTAATTATCTGTGCTGAAGCCTTTGTAACACCTTATAGTATTTTCAGCGTCGAGAATTTTAAGTTGGAAACTTTACCCGTCGTTGGCGCTAGCAGTTATTCATGGGAACTATAGTACCGACATAAATAGTTCTGGTTGGTAATACACGCGTCGCTGTCGTCGATTCTCGACGCTGCAATTACTATAAGGTGTATAATTATACAAAGCTGAAGCTATCCGATTACTTGTTATTTGTAAACTTATGAGTTCAATGAAGTATGGTTAACGAACTGAACAGTTTAATAAAGCGAAAAATTCTCATTTCGAATAAAATAAAAATACAAACGATGTGACAAAATGTGTATGGCAATTTAAAGAATTCAAAAAATGGGAATTGTTTCCACGCCTACTACGATTTTACACTAATAAACACAGAGTCGTGTGTCCAACAATTTCAAAAATTCAAAAAATTGATTTTTTTCGACGCCTACTACGATGCTCGATATTAAGAAACAAATTCTTCGGCTTTGGCTTATTTTATACCGAAACCGAAGGTTTGGTGGAATTCGACTAAAGCCGAAGCCTAAGCTTCAGTCGGACACTAGCTTCGAGTTTGCTTTGAATGACAGTTCTCCCTCCATCATCTTCATCCCTCCAAAAACAAATGAATTTTGTTTTTGTATTTTTATTTAACACCTGTTGAGCTGTCACACAAAGCAAAAGTTCAGTATATTTGAACTAGAGCTTCCGTTTGGAGTCATGTTACGTGATATTACGTACGAAACGTAAGGCCGAAGCATGCATTGAATGCCTAATGGCTGAAATCGTAAACGTCAGGACCAGGAGAAGCCGAAGCTGAAGCGTACTTGTTGTCGAGCCTTAATTCAGCGAGAACATAATGCAGTTGATTATACAACTCTACGCAACGCAACGCAACGATGGGACGTGTGCACGAATTGCGGTACGTATCGTACCATTTTTGTGGCACGGAAGCCTGCATTGACAAACTATATTTTAATAGTTTTGTAAAATGATTATAAATTATATTTGGCATTGTTGAATAGAATTAACAAAATAATATTAGAGCTAGAATCCATGTTTCAGTTTTCTATTATTTGTTTGTATAGTTGAAAGTAGTAAAAACAAAAAATACGCGACTTATTTAGATATTTATTTACTATTATCTCTCCAGTTAGAGAATAAAAAACCACAAGTTAAATAAATAAAATATTAATATTTACTATTGTAAAGAGCATACGCAACATATATATATATTGACTATATATTATTGATGATTTTTTCTTCTTCTTTTTTATTAAGATAAAATAATAAATATTCTTTTATTGCAAAATTTATTTTTGTAGAATTTCTCAGCAATTTTTATTTGTTCGTTTGTTTATTTGATAAAAAAATTACATTTTATATTTAAACAGTTTAATGTTAAAAACAATAACAAACAAAAAAAAATATATTAAAACGAAAAGAAAAAAAATGTGATGTTTTTTTTAACATAAATATTATATTTAATATAAACATATTTTTTTATTTTATTTTATGTAACTTCATTATGTTTAATATTTTCTTCTAGTAAGCAAAACAAAACAAAACAAGAAAAAAATGGAAAGGGTTTATGGTGTTCATTTTTTATGAATAAAATTATTTATAAAGCGTATTTAATTAAATCAATTATTCGATTAATAAATGTTTTATTTCAATTTTTTGTTCTTTTCTTTGTTTTCTAATTAAGAATAGGGTTACAGTAGACTCCCGTTAGCGTGAACGCCGGTTAGCGTGAACACCGGATAACGTGAACATATTTTTATCTTGCTTGACATCTCTGAAACGTGAACAAATCATAAACGCCCTAAAACGTGAACAAAAATTTTTGTTCCAAGTTACCAGTAAATTGTTTAAGCAGGCTATTTTTTGGCTTCAAAATTTTAATTTTCTTTTAAATGCATCGCCTGCTACACCTTTTGAATTGTAGAACGTCAGTTTGTTTCTCGTTGCTTCTTACAATAATTACTATATATGAACGAAGAAGAGCTAGCGATGTGCCGAATAGTGATGGCCTTAGCAGTTATTTTCGAGTAACCGTTATAACAGTTACAGTTATTTCTGAATAACTGTTATTCTTAGCCGTTACTCAGTAACGGTTATCCATATACATACTTATACGAAACAAAAAAAAATATTTAAAAATGAAAAACATTTTATTTATCACAATAAAGAATAGCATAAAATAAATTCATTAAACTTTTGGGAAATTTAAGAACATACAAAAGAATTTCAAGAAAAACAAACCCATAAAAAAAAAATTCATAAAAAGGAAAAACAAAACATTTGAAAATTATCATGATTTAGAAATTAAATTAATAAAAAAACATATTTAAATATTAAGAATTAAAATAGAAAAACACTGTTTAAAAAACAAAAAGTTATTCAGTTTTTGATAACTGGTTCCTTTAGTAACCATTTACTTTGAGTAACTTGTTCCGTATATAACTAGTTATTCTGAGTAACTTTTCCTTCAAAAACTAGTTATTTTGAGTAACGGTTATTCTTAGTAACTGTTATTCTGATAACGGTTATTCTCAGTAACGGTTATTCTGATAACGGTTAGTTATTCTGATAACGGTTATTCTCAGTAACGGTTATTCTCAGTAACGGTTATTCTGATAACGGTTAGTTATTTTGATAACGGTTATTCTCAGTAACGGTTATTCTCAGTAACGGTTATTCTGATAACGGTTAGTTATTTTGATAACGGTTATTCTCAGTAACGGTTATTCTGATAACGGTTATTCTCAGTAACGGTTATTCTGATAACGGTTAGTTATTTTGATAACGGTTATTCTCAGTAACAGTTATTCTGATAACGGTTAGTTATTTTGATAACGGTTATTCTCAGTAACGGTTATTCTGAACAACGGTTATTCTCAGTAACGGTTATTCTGAGTAACTGTTACCGACTAACTGTTAAGATCGATATTGAATTACTAGTTATAGCAGTTATTCACGAATAACAGGTTATTGGTAACCGTTATTGATATATCGCCCTCCTCTAGTGCCGAATCGTACCGACTCGGTTTGCCAACTCGGTTTTCCAGCTCGGATTGCCCTGAAAATCGATCTAGAAGACACTTAAAAGCCGGAAAAAATGAGGTTTTTAATCCGTCAAAATCTCTGCCATCTGCTGATGGAATTTGAATGTTAATGGCTCAATAGAGAGACAAGATACGAATCTAGGTCAGTAGACAGATATTTCGTTCTAAATGTTGCCGGATTTATTTATTTATTTAATCATTCAATCTACGATATAAATCCACAGATTGGCTTATATACTAATGTAATACCTATACAATTTTGTTGATGTTTAATACCTATACATTTAATTTTAAATAATTTACTAAAAATTATTATGCAATAATGTAAGCAAAGAAGATTTAAATTGGATTCTAGAAAGAGAAATATCCAGTTCATTACAGTTATAGTACATATTAAAATATTCACTACAATGAGAAATTGGTTCACGCTTGCCGTAATTTGTGGAGTGAGGATATTCAAATATGAAATATCTCGCTCTTAAAGGTCGACTTGGTGCATAAATATTAATTAAAGAGAGCAGGAACTCGCAATCAATATCATTTGAAAGAATATCACGAACAAACATAACACTAAACATTCTACGTCTTGATTCAAGTGTTTGCATCCCTAACAAAAGGCATCTAGATTTATAATTGAGATTAACATTAGCATTTGATCCGAAATTTCGCAAAGCAAATCTCAAAAAATTCTTTTGGATATTTTCAATTCTAGCAATCAGTTTTATAGTACTAGGATTGCCCCGAAAATCGCTCTAGAAAACATTTTAAAAAAACCGGAAATACTAAGTTTTTAATCCATCAAAATCTCTGCCATCCGCTGATGAAATTTGAATGTTAATGGCTCTATAGAGAGATAAGGTACGAATTTAGGTCGCTAGAGGGATATTTCGTTCTAAATGCTACTGGATCGCCCCGAAAATCGGTCTAGAAAACTCATAAAAAATGGAAAAATTAAAAAAACCCTTACAAAATTAGAAACAACTCGTTTTTTTTTTTTGTTTTATCGATTGCCGAGTTGGCGAATGGCGAACCGAGTTGGCAAACCGAGTTGGCAAACCGAGTTGCAAACCGAGTTGGCAAACCGAGTTGGCTAACTCGAGTTGAAAAAAAAAAAACAAACCGAGTTTACTCGAGTTAGCAAACCGAGTTGACCCATCACTAAAGAAGACCTCGATTTTTGCGTTTTCTCTGCTCTGTCATCAAGTTTTATACACTTTACGGTTTCGTTTTTTTTTTTTTTATTTCTTGTCAACAGGTCGTCAAAAAAAACCAAAGTTTTTGTCACTTATAAGGACAAATGCGCGATAATTGAGCAATTCAGTCTTGTTTAAAATTAAATATTGAACTAAATATGGGGTTATTCTAAAGGAACAGCGCTTTATTTTGAATTTTTTAAAGATAAAAATTAAAAAATGAATACATACAAAGTGAGAGTGGCCTATTCTTTGATTATAATTAGATCTTCACAAACGTGAACTCTCTCGAAAACATGAACTTCCTTGGTTTTTAATTTTTCACGTTATCGAGAGTCTACTATACTTTAAATTGTTATATTTGCCTTATTTATGATCCTCGCCGTTTTTATCAGTTTGTTAATATCGAGCGAAAATCCGATGATTTTCCATCTACTCTCAACTTTCAAAAAATCAAAACACATCATCTTCCGATCCCCAAACTTTAGCCAACCTCTTCGCGAACTTCTTTAGATCGTCTTTTAGTGACGGCAACCTAGAACCCGATCCTGTTTATTTCAATTACTTAAGCAACTGCCCGCAAACATCCTCGATGGTAATCGATTCTTCAACATTGAGAGAAAAAATACTTCTCCTTAAAGATGACTTCTCCCCTGGTCCCGATGGTCTCCCTGCTATCTTTCTCAAAAACTGTGACAACACCCTTTTCCTTCCCCTCACGAAATTATTTCAACTCTATATTTCCCAGTCCTCTTTTCCTATAAGTTGGAAAGATTCTTTCATTTTCCCAATCTTTAAGAAAGGCAATAGGAATGGAGGGTCTAACTATCGTTCTACTGCTTAGCTTTCTTGTATCCCCAAACAAAAGCATCGACTATGACTATTTGCTTCCATCATCTCTCCTCTACAGCATGGTTTCCTTAAGGGCAGGTCTACTACAACCAACTTAACACAATTTGTCTCTAATTCCCTTCGTGCCTTACAGAAAGGTTATGACGTTGACTTCAGCAAAGCGTTCGATAAAATCTCCCATAAAATTATAAACCTTAAACTCAAAGCCTTCGGGTTTCCTGTCTGTTGTTCCAACACCCAAGAAGCAGCAGCGTTGTTAAACGATCCATTATCGTAAATGGCAAACATTCAACTAATATTATGACTGTGCAGATGACAGTTAAATCTGACACGTATCAAACGCCAGCAAGTGCCCGTGGTTATGTGCGTTGGCGGCTAAGCAAAACGTTGTGGGTTCTAGTCATACTCGTGCCCGCAAAGTTTTTATTTCATCTTTCACTGCCTCTTGCGAAGAACGGACAAAACCTTCCAAGAAAAAGTACTCCTCAACTTTGTCGGAATCGGCGCTAAATTGTAGGTCCTCTCAATTCAATTCTTCGCAAGTGCTCAGAGAATTGTTGATGAAAGTAAGCCACTTAGGCTTTTGCTCTTCAAGAGCTGTCACGCCACTCTATCTATTTATTTAATCAAATGCTAGCGCTACCAACTTGAAGCCACTAAATGAATGACCCTATATTAGTTACGCTGGAAATTACTCGTACATTGAGCAAGATCAAACGGGCAATTAAGTCGGACGTGAAGTGAACTGTCATTTGTCAATAATACAACGGAAGTCGTGGCGTGACAAAAACATCTTTTTCTAAAATTGCATCACTACAATGTCAAATTGTAAATCGTTTATCTCCAATGTTTACTCAAAGATACAATACTAGCTGTAAATAATTTATAGTGTGCGAACTTGTTATTTAATTCTTATATGAACCTCATTTGTCAAATCTTCCATCTGCTATGATGCTACGTAAATGAACATAATCATTCAGCAGAACGTTTGAAGGCCTGCCTGAGCAAAATTTCAATTGGACACCCCAAACTCGAAAAATTACACAAACGCTAAGAAAATGAGATATAAAACATACTAGCGACTATTTTCAACTTTTCTAACCTCAAACTGTCATTTTGAGTACACTATATTGTTGCCAATGCAAAACTCAAGTAAAAATTGCAAATTACATACCCGATCGAGGCGAAAGACATTGATCGCATTACGAATCCTAGTACTAGGGTTCGGATTCGGAATGCGCTCATTTTTCTCCGATGTATACGAATCATTCGAATTTTCTGCAGTCAACATTAACGGTAATTTATGCATGGTACTCGGCGAAAATCTTTGCTCGAATTGTTACATTTTTTTTTTTAATTTTAAATTGTAATATTGTGATTTCTATCTTAAAAGTAATAAGGGCTTAGATGTATAATCAACTGCATTAACTGCGTTTCTGAAGTATGTCCTTGTCATAATTTAAGGTTAAGTTATAGTTTTATGACGTATTTCATGCTCAAAATATTTAAAACAGAAACAAAAATCAAATACACACTTTAATTTGATGAACAATATTTTTTCACTTAAATACACACATATTTTAACTTTGCTTAAATTATATTGCATGTCTAGTTAAATAAACTATCAGCGTTTTTATTAACAATTGTGTATATTTTATTATATAAAATATACAAAATTTTAGTAAAAATCTGTCAGAGAAGAAAATTGCAATTTATATCGTGTACGAATAATAATCAAGCTTAACTCGGAAACATTAAAAACAAAAATATTTAGTCAAATGCCCCAGGGTGCGATAGAGAAGAAAGAGAAAATTGATTAAGAAATGATTAAATTCATTGGCCTGTCTGAATCACATCATGCTCCACGATTTGTTTCACAAAATCATAATGCCAAATTGCTCCTCTTGCATAAATTTAGTAAAAAAAAAAACAAAAATGTGGTAGTACCTAACCTATTTTCAAGTTCTATTATTTTATTATAAACACCTGGAGCATGTGTGGTGAAGTTTTATTTTAAACCCAATGGGTTCATAAGCTGAAGTATAGAAAAAACAAAAATTAAATATTTTAACAAAGTTGTCAATCGATCAATGGACACAAAAGAATCCACGCATACGTATGAACGTTTGTGTGTGTTTGAACAAAATAATTGTATTATTAATCTAATCA
The DNA here is from genome assembly GCA_943590905.1 of Sphaerophoria taeniata. Lineage (NCBI taxonomy): Eukaryota > Metazoa > Arthropoda > Insecta > Diptera > Syrphidae > Sphaerophoria > Sphaerophoria taeniata. The sequence goes on along the minus strand of OX016541.1, from coordinate 147,314,943 downwards.
CCAAAACACAAGTATGAACATACATACATATGTGTATAGTATGTGTATGTTAAATTGAAAAATTTGCAACAAAATAAATTATTAAATTATGATACTAAACATAAATATAATAATAAAGAAAAAAAGAAACAGAAAAAGTTAACATATTATAATGATATATACTAAATATTATCTTATATTTGTATTTATAAACAAATTTATATGTGTAAATGTAAAAAAAAAAACAAAACAAAACCAAAACAATACTCGACTTAATGTTTTACTCGCCTTCTTTTTATTTTAAAAATGAAAACAAATCTTTACCCATATTTTTTTACTTTCTTTCTATTTTTTTTTTTTATATTTTTCTTATAAGTATTTTAATTCGAAAAAAATTCAAATCGAGGAGGAAAAGTTAGGGTCGGGAACCTCCCAAGAAATTTTATTACAAAAGAAAAATTTAATTCCCAAAAAACATTTCTATTTTAGCCCTATCACCAATTTTATGGGAACTTTTTTCCCAGGGAAACAAAAATTACCCCGGAACAGAAGTTTCCCATCGAGCATCTCCCAAGAACTTTTATTTCCCAGGGAAAAAAGTATACCAACCTTAAAACCTTAAAATACTTAATTGATTTTCGAAGTTGTTTTGAAAGCTTCAAATTTTCATAAAATATTTTGTTTGTAATACAAATAAAAATAATTGAAATTGTGGATATTGATACCAAGAAAAAAATCGATTTCGCTAAAATTTACCTATGAGTTATTGATAGTTCTTATTATCCAGAGCCTATTTCTGAAAACCAAGCCCGATTCCTAGCCCTGGTTGTCAATATATTAGAAAATATCTACATACATATATGGAAAGAAGAAGCAAAGAACTGAAACCACGAAAAATAGTTTTCGGATCAGAAGTCGGTAACCAGACCGCGCAGATAGTTTAGGTTCTCAATGACTTATAGAGGGCTTATTGATCTTTGTTTTCGTGTATGAATTCGTGATCTTTAACGGCAATATTTTTGTTAATCTCATTCATATTTGATTCCTTTATAACCATATGTACATATAGAAGTTAAACTGCCTCTTGTTGTTAAAACGTATTTTATCTACGATGTTGATCTATTACGGCCGTGGTGTTTCCCTTACGGAATATCAATCGTCGTGCTGATTCCTGTTCGACTGTTCATCGCCAAGCTAATTGTCTGCCGCTCTACTTGTCTGCTTTCTTCTGTGAACGGATTCCACTGCTTAACAGTCGCCATTTCGAATCGTGTGGCCAATTCACTGCTACTTTCGTCTTCGTATAGTAGAGTGAGTCTATGGCCTATGGACCATAGGGTCCTAACCAGTTATCGCATGAAATTCATCATTTGAGATACGGTTGGGCCAGAAAATCCTAAAGATGTTTCTGAAACATCTACTAACGAAGCTTGAAGCTTTGTGACAGTGTCTGTGACTCCAATGGTTTCAACATTGGAGCGGAACAGTCGAGGGTTTTTGAGCTAAAAGTGTTGTCCAGAAATATTTACTTCGATTGATGGTTAAGTTCCAAGGCTGATCCTTTAAATTTTTCCGAGTTGATCCTAGGCCCCACGACTCCTGCCCCTTTCCCCACCAAAGAAAAAAGAAATAATCTTCCAATTCACTTCATGGTGATGAACAGCAAGTTTTTCCCTCAAAACTAACTTGGGAAAAACTCTGTTCCAAATAAGTAAAAAGTTTCTTGGAAAAAATTATTGGCGATACGAATTTTTCGAAATTAAGCTTTTTTCCCATTCTCGAAAATTATTATTGGGAAAAAACTCCAAGGGAAATTTATTCGTGATAAGGCTGGTTATCGTGAAACTCCTTCGGAATGATGAGGGAAAATTCTGTCAACTTTAAAAAAAAAAAAATTATTTTCAGAAATTAATTTCGAATTTTTTTGACAGACAGAAATATTTCTTTCGCGATGAAGGATTGAAGTGGTGAATATAAAAAATTAAATTAGTAGGATCGAAGAATGTTGACATACTTGTTCTGGGTTCATGTTCTGTAACTCTCACATCGAATAAGTTTTCGCATAATCAGTACGAATCAGAACAAAACTACGACGGAATGGGTCGAAAATCTCTTTTTCGCATTCAACTGTTTCTGTAACTTGTTTTCACTCGATCAGGAATATAATGAAATGAAAATATTGGAAATCCTGGGTCCATGTTCTGTAACTTGGTCGAAAAGTTTCCCATTTGATTCAAGGTGGAACTCAATATTCAAACGTTTCTCTATTTTGGAAAATAAACTGTGTCTATAATTTGATGCGAAAACAGCCTGAGTGAAAATTACAATTTCCAGTTTTCCAGTCACAGTGACAGTTAAAGGGCGATTTTGTTCACTCAAACTTGAATTTAATTTTGTGACTTTCATTTTCAACTTTTGAAAAAATAGATTTCTCTCTCAGCTTCTTCTATTTTTGAAAATTGAATAAATCTAAAGTTGATTAACTCAAGAGTTCAAAATTAAAAGTTGAAAACTAACCTTTGACTGAATAAAAAGAAATTCAAAAGTCCCAAAGTTGACTTCAACTTTGAGTGAACTAAACCGCCCTAAGAAAATCAAAATTGATGATTATAAAATTATCCGCAAAACACACAGGCAACAAAAATTTATGCAAACAAGACAGAAAAGTATAAAAATAGTGCAATTATAATTCTTAAAAAGTTTATTTCCTCCTCAAAAAATAAATAAATAATTTATAGTTCGAGTAAAAACAATAAACAAGCTTGAATGAAGCTTCAAAATATTATCTCACTTGCTTGAGAGTGGTCGAGTTATTTTGACTGATAAGTCGAATAATTATTTCGACTTGAGAGTTATAGACACAGTTTAACACACATTTTTCCAGGATTTCCAATAATTTCATTTCATTATATTCCTGATCGAGTGAAAACAAGTTACAGAAACAGTTGAATGCGAAAAAGAGATTTTCGACCCATTCCGTCGTAGTTTTGTTCTGATTCGTACTGTTTATGCGAAAACTTATTCGAAGTGAGAGTTACAGAACATGGACCCTGGAAAAATGTGAGTAAAACTGTGTCTATAACTCTGAAGTCGAAATTTTTATTCGATTTATCTGCCAAAATAACTCGACGATTCTCAAGCATGTGAAATAATATTTTAAAGCTGAAGCTAATAAATAATTTATTTATTTTTTGTGGAGTGAATAAACTTTTTAAGAATTAATTGCACTGCGTAAATGTTTGGAATCATAAATTTGTAATCTTCTCTTTCAATGATGATGCTGGACTAGGACTAGATATAATTTACAGTTTTGAACTCGACGTCAACAAAAGTTGACTTGATATGATGTGCAACAAAAATATTGGTACATGCAGCAATTTTTTCACTTTTCCTTCTTTTTTGCATACATTTTTGTTGCCTGTGTACTTTAAGGATAATAATTATAATCATCAATTTTGATTTTTGTAGGGCGCTTTCATTCACTCCAAGTTGAAGTCAACTTTGGGACTTTTGATTTTTTTTTTGTATTCAGTTTAAGTTTTAATTTTCAACTCTTTATTTTGAACTCTTTAGTTAATCAACTTTAGATTTTCTCAATTTTCAACAATAGAAGAAGCTGAGAGAGAAAAACAAGGATTTTCTCTATTTTTTCAAAAGTTGAAAATAAAATCACAAAATTGAATTCATATTTGAATGAACAAAATCCCACTTTTAAACTGTCACTGTGAGTGGAAAGTAAAAATTCCTTCCATTGAAAACTGGAAATTGTTATTTTCACAAAGGCTGTTTTCGCATCATATTACAGTTTATTTTCCAAAATAGAGAAACGTTGGAATATTGTGTTCCACTTTGAATCGAATAAGAAATTTTCGATAAAGTTACAGAACATGGATCCTGGCTCAGGGACTCATATTTTTCACTTTGACACATTTTTTTAAATATTCGGCAGCTTGCGAAAAACGTTTTTATTTTTAATTACTGCATTTTTATTGACATTCTTCTTCTCAGTCAGTTTTTTAAATGTAAGCAACACTCATGGAAAACATACTGAATAAATGATAACCTATTGGTGATAAGGGCTACCAAAGTTCAAAAGTCTCTATTGGAGACTGAGGGACTCATTTATTTTCAAAATGACTCATTTTTTCAGCTGCGAGACTCATTTAAAATTTAACCTGCGGTAACACTACTGATAGCAATAAATTTCTAGGAGAATTTCGAACATCGTTCACGAATCACGATACGAATTTTTGAACGTGGGAAATATTTCCAGGGAAATTTAATTCCCGATTGGGTCCATTTAAAGTATGGTTGATAGTACTTCGTCGACTTATGAGGCCCAGTCGGTCTGGTAAACAGACGGGTGAGGGTGAAAGTCAAAGGCTAACCTAGAAACAATTGTTCCGTTGCTATCCCTCCATTAAAATTTTCTATTTTATAAAAGAAAGAAAACTTTCAAATTTACATATAATTTTTATAATTCTTAGGCCGTGTGCGAATTCAGTTAAAAATGGGTTAAAACTTGACGTTTGGTTAAATTTTGACACTTCGCATTATTTGACTAGCTGCTGAGCAGGTTAAAAAATGATAGTAGTGGTTAAAAATTCATCCATTTTTATTTTTTAACCACAATTCATCCAATTCGCACACGGCCTTAAAGTTAAAAAAAAGCAAATTTTGTTCTTAGCATTTAAGTTTTGTATATTTTTATTAGAAAACATACTGAACATACAAAAACCATTTATCATAAACAAAAATTCTAAAACTAATATACTTAAATAAAAAAAACATATGCCTATACTTTCCCTTTTAAATAAAAATAAAAATTTAAATAAATATAATCTTAAATAAAACACACATTAAATGCCACTTTCCAAATGCCTTCATGTTCTCTATGTTATTGTTTTCATGGTTAGATATTTTGAATAAAAAAAAATATTATATTTAAACAAGCAAAAAACAAACACATTTAAGACGGAATAAAACATTAAACAAAAATTAAAAAAAAAAACAGAGGAAAAAGATAAGACACACTCAAACCACCTAAAACTTTTTTCATATATATATACTTGTAAACTAGCTATATATATATATTATATACATATACAATACATACATTCTATACATATTGATATAGATATTTAAACAAAATATTTTTAATTTGCATTTTTCCTTTAAAAAAAAGCAAACAAATCTAACATAAAATTAAATTATACTACGACATTATATATGTATGACTTATGTGTATATATATATACGAGTATAATGGACACAAAGGCAAAGCCGCAAGTAAAATGAGTAGGTCTAAGTTAATATGACAATTCTAAGTGTGAACAAAAATTTACTAAAAATTAAAGCAATTTAAATACAAACAAATATATTAGAATTGAACCAATATTAAAAATTAAACAAAAAATCATAGTACCATGTATGTATATTATTAAATTAATATATAATTCGATGTTAGTTGCAAAGAAAAACAAAATCGTTCTTAAAATGACACTAAATTAATCTAAAATCTATGAATTATGGAAAATACTAAATTTTATATTCTCTGTCTTTGTATATCTCAATGCATATTATATGCTTTTTGTGATTTTATTTTGCTATAAGCTTTAAAAGAACTTTAACTAATTTATTTTCAATTTTGACAAGAGAATTGGTAATCGAAAATTGTTTACTTTTTGAGTGCCGAGCGAATGGCTCATAGAAGCATTCTGGTGGAAAACAAAACTGTCACACTTTGTTCAGGGACTCAAGAAAAAGATTCTTTATTAGTTGCCTCTATTGTTTTCTGCATAACGAATAAACCTATCATCACAAAGCAAAGATTCGTTTGTTAAACACACATACCGGCACTATGCGATACTGTAAGACGTGCTATTTTTTATCAAGGGCTGAGGTAGGACTCAGCGGCTTCCTAAGACTAACTACTATTAATACGGTTTTCTCCAAAATATCAGAGGCCACTACTTAGCACAACCTGAAATAGCAAGCGCCACTAGTCATTACAATCTGAACAAGCAGATGCTACTTGATTATTACAGTCTGAAAGCAGACGCAATTGTTTAAGACCCAGTGAATGAACTTCACAGTCTATCAAAATTTACAAGAGGACCTTCCCTAATCCCTAGTACAACAAGTCTGGTACTTAACCGCTGCTTTTGTCTTCAAATTTCACCTCTATTAGTCAATTTTGTGGCTAAACATGAATGTGAATTATACTTGGCAATCGAAATGATTCCATACACTTTGTATCTCTCTGATACACAGCGTATTTGGCTGTTGGGTGATTGTAAGAAACGACTGTGTGTGCTTGGTTTTGGTTGTGTGTGTGCAGCTGTTGTTTGTCGACTGTGCGCTGCTGCTGGTTGTCGTTAATCTTCGATGGTGGAGTGTGATGTTTATTATTTGTAATGAATGTTTCATTTCATCGACTAACGGCTGTATCAACAAAAGCGATAAAGAAAACGTTTGTTGAAATTTTCATTTCAGTAATCGAGAAAAAATTATTCGATCGAGTTCGAGTTCAGTTCATTCGAATTCTTGTAATCGTCATTCGAGTTCTCCTCATCATCATTTGAGTTATTTAAATTCAAGTTCTCCTCATTCGAGTTCTTTTGATACGTCCCCTCGTCATTCGAGTTCTTTTCATTCGAGATCCAGTCATTGGAGTTCTTTTCATTCGATTTTGCGTAGTCGTCATTCAAGTTCTTTTATTTCGTATTATCACCATTGTCATTCGAGTTCTCGTCATCGTCATTCGAGTTCCCCTCATCATCATTTGAGTTATTTAAATTCAAGTTCTCCTCATTCGAGTTCTTTTCATATCGAGCTTTCGTCATTCAAGTCCTTTTCATAACAGGCCGACTCCACTAGAGATAATTTCTCTCAGAATACTCATCCTGACATGAAAAGTCTAAAGACAAGTTTTCATTTGTTGTTGTTGCAACGCGACTCCATTAGACTTTTCATGTCAGGATGAGTATTCTGAGAGAAATTATCTCTAGTGGAGTCGGCCTGTAAGAGTTCTTTTCATTTGAGCTCTCGTCATCGTCATTCGAGTTCTCTTCATCGTCATTTGAGTTATTTATATTCGAGTTCTTCTCATAATTTCGTAATCATCATTCGAGTTGTTTTCATTCGAATACTCGATATCGTCATTCGAGTTCTCTTCATCGTCATTTGAGTTATTTAATTTCAAGTTCTCCTCATTCAAGTTCTTTTCATTGAAGTTCTCGTCATTCGAGTTCCCGTCGCTCGAGTTCTCGTCATTCGAGTTCTCGTCATTCGAGTTCTCCTCATCGTCATTTGAGTTCTCCTCATTCCAATTCTTTTAATTCGAGTTCTTTTCATTCGAGTTCTCCTCATCGTCTTTTGAGTTATTTAAATTCGGGTTCTCCTCATTCAAGTTATTTTATTTCGAGTTCTCGTCATTAGAGTTCTTTTCATTCGAATTTTCGTAATTGTCATTCGAGTTCTAGTAGTAGTAGGTTTGAGAAATCATTTGAATGATTTTACAGTTCATACTCGACTGATCTCGAATAGTTACATGAATCGATTATAATCGACAAAATGATTCGCATAGGCCCATCATTAGTTGAAATACAGACCGAACTGTACAAACAGAGCCGGATTAAGAAGTTTAGAGGCCCGGGGCGGCAAAGGAGTAGAAGCCCCAAATTATTATTTTCCAAGAATGTAAAATAAAAAAATTTTTTACAGTTGAGTTTATTATACCTACTTATTTATTGTGAAACCAAGAATATTTTATTTTATTATTTAACAAACATATGAGAAATATAATTGGAAACAAGAATGATTAAATTTTAGTGCTAATGAACGGAACCGTGCGTCGGAGCTTTGTCCTTCGAGAAATAGTTGATTATTTCGCCGAAATCCAGTTCCCGAAGTAGAAGATCACTGCTATAGGTACTCAGGTGAGAAAGATTAGACGGTTTTGTCCCATCGTGGTTCGAAGTCTATTTTTTATAATTTTAATTTTTGAAAATGAGCGCTCTTCAGTGCAATTTTATATCATCAAAACCAAATACATTCTCAATGTAATTTCAAGATTTGGGAATATAGCTCTGATATTTTGATCTTCGAGGATTTGGTAATAAAATAGTTCCGGAGATTGGTTTATCCCATTCTTGTATGAATCGATCGAAGACACAAATTGAAACAACTCATTATTAAGACTAGGTTCTAAATCATCTTCATAAACTTTCACCAATGCCTCTGCTGCAGCTTGTAAATTGTCAGCACCCACCTTCTCAATGTGATTGAGAAATCCAAACATCCAACGTATATCTACAGCTTTATAAGCATACGCAATCTTTCTGTAAGAGAAACGCATATTTGGCCGATCACTGCAGGAATAAAGACGGATACTTTGTAACAGATTATTTCTGTAACAGATTTTCGTCTTGCGTTTTTCCGTAATCAAGCGGATTCAACATCACGATTCTCCTTCTGGTCCTGTCACGTGATTGTACGAATTCATCAGTCTGGCAGCTTCCTCATAATTATCGACATCATTTCTTTTCGCTTTCACGAATGATTTCAATGAATGTTTGTAGCGTTAACGCTACAAGATATAGTTCCAAAAGCTTGCGAATAAAGTGATTTCGACACCACTCATCTTCTAAAGAAAGTGCGCTGCTTAATTCCTCGTGATGTCCTTTTGCTCTTTATCGGAAGATATGCTGTTTAGAGCTTCAACGATTTCCGAATATCCGTCGACTTTGCCTTTCGTAGCTTAAGCTCGACAAGACCGACGAGTATCACTTAGCTCTTTCAAGACGTCAAATTGTCCGCTTTTTTTTCTTCGACAATTTTCCGATCAGAATTCCAACGCCAAAAGAAAGATTTCTTATGTTTTTACCCAACTGCAGTCATAGTGGCGAAGTCACAACAAAATGTCAAAAAGTCAAATGTTGAGGTGACCATCAAATAGACATAAAGAATTGCCGCGGCCAATCGTACGACAAAGCTGCAAACATAAGTGGCAAATACAAAGGGATGACAGAATTGGTTCATACTCGGCTTAGTGCTTAAATCCGCAGAATGAACTTGTCTTTATAAAGGTGAAAGTTTCAGGCGATTATTACAGAATGACAAATTATAATTTATGATTTTAAGAATATAGAGAAAAATGAAAACTAGGATACTAGATTTAAACAAGTGAAGTATGAACAAGTGAAAAATTGAATTGTAAAAGGTAAGATATGGGTTATTTCTGTAACAATACTGTAATGTGCATACACGCTATTTGAAACACAAGGGCGAAACTGTGTTTGTACTTTAATTACTTTAAAAGTTATCGAGCAATAGCTATTATTGTTTGTAGAATCTCATTGTGGGGGCCCCTCTTTTGTTGAGACTCCGGACTGTAGCCCCGTTTGCCCTCCGTTAAATCCGGCCATGTGAACAAACATGATGATAGTCGGGTCAGCTAGTGAAGTAATTCATTTCGGTCACGTGGATTCCAAATTTTTAGCATCCTAATAAACCATGTTTCATTCTTACAGCTGAATTATGAATCTCGACCAATTTTGAATCTACATTAACATTCTATCAAAATTGGTATACAAATCATCGAACCCCAATATTTGATGCATCCGAAGAAAGCTCTTAGAAAGCTCTCTATTCGAGAAATTAAAATTTCTTATATACTTTCAATTAAATTATTTGAACATAACAAACCAAATCCATTTGATTATCCGCAAACATAATTAATTAATTATGTAGGCAGGGCAGGCACTTTCAGATATTCGAAGTTCTTGATTACCAATGAATATTCCATCAGAATGAACATTTCTGCGAGTTATTTGTTAAGTTAATGAAGAATGGCCATTTTTCCAACCCTTCTTTGTGTTATTTTTCACTTTCCAAACTATTTTCAAATATTCACTCAACAATTTACAGTGATGTGAAAAAAAATGAGTTATGAATAAAAAAAAATAAAAATATTAATTTAAATCTTTCAACTTGTGATGTGAAATTTAGAGTTAACATTAACCATTCCCAGTTCCATGGGGATCGAAATAAATTTAAACAAAAATATAATAATTATATTATTACAAAAACAACAACAACAACAAAAAAACCAATTTATGTATGTGTATGCAAATCACATACCTTAGCTATACCCATGAATATTATCAAATAAAAAAAAACATACAAAATTATATATTATCTACATAATGTGTGTAAATCATATTAATGTTATTTAAAACCCTAAACTAAAATTAAAATACAATTTTATTAGAAAAATGGTAAACTAAAAATATCATGAAATACAAAAAAATCAAGTTAAAAAATTAACATTTGTGTATGTGAAATTATATATTTATTTAAATTTAAAGATATGAGTGTTTGTTGAAAAACAGATTATCTAAAAAACAATCAAACCATAAAAAATGGATTTTGTGGAGACGTCATCATAATCGTAAACTTTAGTTTACATTTAGTGTAATTTTTTGTTTTCACTTAATATTCAAAGAATATTATTTAACAAAGTTGCTTCTTATAAACATATACAACATGAAATAGTCCAGTCAAATAAGACTTTGATTCGCATAGAGCTAAAAATTGGTATGAATGGTACTATTTTAAATGAATTGTGAAAAGTCCTCATCAATTCCCTTCGTGCAAAAAATTGTATTGATGGTGAAAGTTTGCAAAAAAAGGTTTTTCGAGTTTTTCAGCTAAACGGTGAGTTTTACGGTAAAAATAGTATGGACAAAAATTGTAGATCATCCGATTCTCTAAAAAAATGTATCTACACTTTTTTTCAGAAGTATTGCCATTTTCGAGATACAGTTCAAAGATCTGAACAAAACAATTATTCGTAATATGCGCACGTTTCCACACCAGCTACGAGGTAGTGTTAAAGTAGTTTCCCCGGTAGGCCTATTCCACGAACTATTGTGATCCTATTGAATTCAAATTGAGTATTGAAAATGATGAAAGCTGTGTAAATGAAAAAAGAATTTGGAAAAAACTATTCTTCGGATTCATAATAGTCCAATGGAACTTCTAGTGTATTGTCTTCAATTTCTTCTTTCTCTTTTTCTTCATCGTCTTTTTATTCATCTTCCTGCCGAAGAGTGACGCATCATAATATGTTTCATCACTGATATCGTAATTATCCTCATCTAGTATCGATTCAAAATTGGAGCACGACTATCCTTGACAATTGGTAGGTACATGCTGAAGACAGAACAGTCCAACCTTTTTACAGCCGCATTTAGCATTACCTACTGTAAAGGATAATGTAAAGAAAACCACTCTAGGAGGCTTTTTATGTCTTGAGAAACTTTATTCGAGAATCATTTGCATCAACATGCTGATCTGTTGAATCCATTCTAACATTAGCGAAATCTCCCCATCCTACACAAATAGCATTCATTGCATCCATTTACTTACTAGGCGGGGATCCCTCAATCCTAAAGGTGCACTTACACGGATTAAAAAAATTTTTATATTAAAAGATAGTTTATAGAAATACCAACAAATTAAGCCCGGTATGATGAGGCCTATCCTGGCACCAGTATTTTTTGCAATTTTTTGCATTATTAATAATTTGCACTTATCGCGGATTTTAATTTTAAATAGCGCATATTATTGGAAATTTAATGTGCTTTCAGGAAAAAATGGTATGACAGCTGCCATCCTGGCACCAATGTCTGTCATACCTATTTTAAAAACATATGAGCAGTGTTGCCGAAAGTACTCCTTTCGGAGTATTGTACTCCTTTCAGCACCAACGTACTCCCGTACTCCTCCTTTCACATTCGTACTCCTATTTTACACATCTAGTAAAAGTGTAATGTCAACCTAAATAAATTCAATTCACTTTAAATATATTGTAAATTTCTCAGAACTTTTGCATTCAAAACTGTCTTCGAAAAGGGAATTTCGTTGGTTCTTATTTCATTGTTACAAGGAAATTGTGGTTCGGTGGTTGTTTTTTTCGCGTTTAGAGTTCGGGAATTTGTTATTTCTTCAATAAAATGAAATATAAAATAAATAGAGTGGCGCGACAGCTTTGAAGAGCCAAGGCCTAAGTAGCCTACTCTCATCAACAATTCTCTGAGTGCGTCTGAAGAATTGAGGGGACCTACAATTTAACGCCGATTCCGAACGGCAAAATTGAGAAGCACTTTTTCATGACAGATTGATACTCTTGGAAGTTTTGTCAGTTCTTCGCAAGAGGCAGTGCCCGTGAAAGATGAAATAAAAACTATGGGCACGAGTAGGACTCGAACCCACGACGCTGACGTTCTGCTTAGCAGCCAACGCACTTAACCACTAAGCTACTGGACAACTGCTCAATAAAATGAAAAGGTTTGATAAATTAATTCTGAAAATATGCTTGGTTTACTTAATTCACAGTACATTGACTTGATATATAAGCAAATATATATTTTATAAGTAAATTGGACTTTTTATATTGAAAAAAAAGTTTATAAATATTTTTTTCAAAATACAAAAAAATATTTAAAATTTTATTGAAAACAAAATATTATTGAGGCAATATATGTATAGTATACGTACTTTCAGAAAAAAAAATACGCTGATCGAACTTTTATTTTTTGAGAAAATCTTACAACAAAAAAAACGGTTCTATGAAATGTACCGTTTTGGAGCAATACCAAAATATATTTTTTTTATATAAAATACGTCAGTGTTTTGAAAAAAAAATCGAGGAAGTTTAAAACAAAATCGTAGGAGCCGGTTTTGAGAAAATTGAGACTTGGTTTTTGGCCAAAAAAAATGTATGGTGACTAGACTACCCTAAATTTTGATCTTTAAAAAAAAATCAAAAAATTGACCCAAGCGCATTTGCTCAAACCTCTAATTTTCAAGTTTGAAGTCAATTGGAACAGTGGTTGAGGCTGTAGGTGCGTTTACAGACAGACAGACAGACAGACCGACGGAATCACCGGACCCACTTTTTTCGACTTCTCTGTCATCGTAATGTCATATTTGATCAAAATCTCAACTTTTTTTTACGAATCCAAAACTTGTCATATCTATATTCAATATGTCGCAAGTAAAAAAAGTCGGTACTACTATTTTATCGAAAATACTCCCCTTTTTTTGCTTCAGTACTACCTTTTAATATTTTTGTCCGGCAACACTGGCTGTGTCCGTGTAGTTTGTTTTTCTATGTCCCGTATTTGTTCCTGTCCCCCCGCGCGTGATTAAAAATCGCAACAACAAAAACAATAACATAAATTAAACAAAAAACCGCACCCAAAAATACAATTAATTAAAGAATCAACACCAATTAAATAAAATCAAAAACAGCATCAACCCAATACAAAAACTAATATATATAATAAGAAAGTCAAGCAGTTAAACAACGAAAAAAAAGCACACACAAAAAAAAGGCATATGAATACCTACTGCCACAAGAGCACAGTGAGTTAGCATCCCATTCTCTTTGTTTATGGCTTTACAGTTGCATGGTTTACCATATGCATTACATTGCATTGAGTTTTTTTTTGCTCATACAATGTAATGTATGCATATGATATGTCGTCAACAACAGATGAATAAAGATTTGCTGTTTGAATTACAGGGTCGGATCGATTCACGCTGCTGTTAAGGCATAACACTAACAGTGGCGCCGAATCGTAAAGAATTCCTTCAATTTAATTCAGTAACTCTTTTAGATCTCGTCTGTTTTGGTTTTTTATTATTTTTTTACTTGCAATGAGTGGCAATTTCAGGGTAGACTACAGTAATATTCGCGGGCTACGTTCGAATTTTCTTGCTATGTACGTCCACACTGTGACTAACAGGCCAGCTGTTTTGGCACTGAGTGAAACCCAAGTAGGTGAGAATTCCGATCCTACTGAATTTCTCATTCACGGGTATAGCTTAGTGCCATTATTCCTTTCCCACCATGGTCTCGCCGTTTACATCAGGAGTGATGTTGCGTATCAATTCTTACCACAGTATGGACGTTGCTCCAACCCTTTCTTCAATTTTATGTGGTTTAAGTTTTCTGTAAATAAGCACATCATTCACTTTTGCTTTCTTTATCGAAGCCCAAACCTGGACAGAGTTTCAACTTCCCACGAATTCGATGCTCTGTCTGACTCCATCCAAAGAATTGTTTCCCTGTACCCTCACACTGAAATCGTTATTACGGGCGATTTCAATGTCCACAATTCTTCGTGGCTTCTCCATTCGGGCCCGACAACACCCGAAGGTATGTGTGCTGAGATCTTTGCTGAGTTCAACCATCTTACTCAGCTGGTCACCGAGCCTACCCGAATATCGGACATTGATGGCCAAGCGGAGAACACTCTTGACTTGTTCCTTACGTCCGACCCTGATAAATTTACAATAAGTGTATTATCACCTCTAGGCCGATCCGACCATAGTATCATATCTGCAAATTTCTCGTGTCAAACTAATCCAGTTAATGAAAGAGCTCCGAAAAGAACCGTTTGGCAATACGAGAAAGCCAACTGGGACGGTCTCAATAACTTCTTCCGGATCTTTAACTGGTCACTATGCTTCCTCGATGGTGACTCCAGCGCAGATATGATTACTAACATGATTATTTTGGGAATGAAAACTTTTATCCCGAATAGGGTTAAAAGCATCAAACCCAAGGAAAAGTCATGGTTTGATTCAAGCTGTAAAGAGGTTATCAGGGAAAAAGAAGTAAAGTTCCGGTGTTATAGAGCCAACCCAACTGAGGAAAACCGGAACAAGTTTAAACAAGCCAGGAAGGCCTGCAATGCCCATATTCGACGGACAAAGTTTTCATGACCAAAAATTAAGGCAAAAAATACTGCAATGTCCCAAAGGCAGTAAGAATTTTTGGTCATTTGTTAAAAATATGAAGAATTCTTCTTCTTCCTCGGTCCCTACGCTCGTTGACAATGACACTCCAGTTGTTAGCTCTCTCGCGAAAGCTAACCTTTTTGCTAGGCAGTTCGCCTCCAACTCTTCGCTGTCAGAGAGTGTCATCACTCCTCCAGTTATTGAGCGCGTCAATGATTCCATGGGACAAATCTTCTTCCGCACTCGTGCTGTGGCGAGAGTCCTAAAAGATCTCAACATACACAAATCCGCTGGTCCGGATGTATCCCCGCTATTATTCTGAAGAGGTGTTCTTCCACGCTGGCAAAACCCTTGCGTAAGCTTTTCCATCTATCCTATTCTTCTGGGCTCGTTCCGAGCAGTTGGAAAACAGCATTTGTCCAGCCAATCCCAAAAAAAGGCGATTCTTCTTCTCCCTGCAATTATCGACCGATTGCACTTACGTCCCTTCTTTCTAAGGTCATGTAAACGCTGATAAACTATCAGCTCAAGAAATATCTCGAAGACCGAAAGCTTCTTAATGACCGGCAGTACGGCTTTCGTAGCAACAGGTCCACTGGTGATCTGATGGTTTATCTCACTGAACAGTGGAACAAATCTTTACATCGTTTTGGAGAAAGTAAGATTGTTGCACTTGATATTTCAAAGGCATTTGATAAAGTCTGGCATCTTGCTCTCTTATCGAAAATGCGTGCCTTCGGTATCGATGAATCCCTCCTTCGTTGGATTAGATATTTTCTTTCGAACCGTTCTATACAAGTTGTATTGGACGGGTTCAAGTCTAAAACCCATAAAATAAATGCTGGTGTGCCCCAGGGCTCCGTTTTGTCTCCGACCCTCTTCCTCATTCTTATTAATGATCTCTTGTCTGTTTTTTCTAATCCAATTCATTGTTTCGCTGACGATAGTACCCTTAGCTTTTCATATTCGTTTCCAGACCCACATCCCTCCTCTTCGGATGTGGAACTGCAACGGCAAAATATGATAAGCTCATTAAACTCTGACTTAAACAGCATTGTACAATGGGGAATACAAAATCGCGTAGAGTTTAATGCTTCGAAAACTCAATGCTGTCTTGTATCGTCGAAGCGAGATATACCCCCCTTGCCACTATCCATGAGTGGCACTTGCATCAATGAGACCGAACATCTCGAGATTCTCGGTATGTGCATCACTGACCACCTCTTGTGGAACGAGCACATATGCGATGTCGCCAAAAATGCCGCAAGATGTTTGGGTTTCTTAAGAAGGTGCAAGAAATTTTTCTCCCCGTCTGATCTGGCTATTATCTATAAGACTTATATACGTCCAAAGCTTGAGTATAATACCCATCTCTGGGCTGGTGCTCCAGCTACATACTTAAGCCTCTTGGACGGTATTCAAAAAAGTGCTATAAGAATGATTGGTGTAAGAGACATCACTAATACATTCACGTCATTGGAACACCGTCGTAACGTCTCATGTCTCTCTTTGTTCTACCGTTACTTCTACGGTAATTGCTCTAGTGAAATAGCCAGTTGCATTCCTCCCCTTAAGATATTCAACCGTAATACCCGCGCCTCCAGGAATGCCCATCAGTTTACCCTCGAGCCCAACTTCGGACGTACTGTTAAGTATAGAGAATCGTTCTTTAGCCGTACTACGCGAATGTGGAACTCCCTTCCACACTCTGTCTTTCCCAGTCATTGCAATGTTGATGAATTCAAAACCAATGTACACCGACACTTACTTTCAAACCCTTTCTAAATTCTTAATGCGCTCACTGTGTCTCTGGCATAATAAGGGTATAAACAGCCCCTTTAGTGTGTGCTAATTATAAAAAAAAAAAACATTTTGTAGTTTTTCGTAAAAGAGAGCGCTCACGAGAGAGTAAACTATTTCCCCAACCTACGAATTTTAGCCCAAGAAATTTCTTTGGGCTGATTTGTGAAAAGTGTCAAATATGATTGAAAATAGCAAATAAATAAATAAATTCAAATTCAAAGTTTGAATTTTTCATACAAAAACACTTGACAATTAAAATGTGGGCAAAATTTGTTGTTTTCCCGTTCGCTTACTTTTTTGTAGTTTTGTTTTTCGATGAGAGAATTTTACCCCCACTCCTTAAAATGTGTCTTTTACGAATTTTAGTGCAGAAACGGACCTAATATGCGCTAGTTAAAATTAAAATCCGCGATAAGTGCAAATTATTAATAATGCAAAAAATTGCAAAAAATACTGGTGCCAGGATAGGCCTCGTCATACCGGGCTTAATTTGTTGGTATTTCTATAAACTATCTTATAATATAAAATTTTTTTAAATCCGTGTAAGTGCACTTTCAGGATTGAGGGCCGGTGTATACGACACTCTATTTCGTACTACTCCCTCGAGAAAGCTAACTGGAAGTAATGTATGAGTTCCAGTAGCTCTCGCGTATGCATGACCGTTGAGCATTTTATCTCTTGACCCAGTTACATAAATCAAAGAAAGTATTTCTCTTATGCCGCTTCCTTGCATGATGTAACCAATCACTCCAAGAAATTACATAATCAAATGAAATCCTCCGAGCCTGATTATGATTTTCTATAATTCAGACCCTTCAGGTATCGAGCTTTTGCATACAGAGGCTGATCAAAAGAAACAATGCATATGTACATCATGACCAAAACGTTTTTCATTTTCGGAAGCACAAAGCTTGATTTAAAATATTATGGTGACTCGTATACTTACGTACTTACTTAAGGTGGAGCTACAGTCCGGGTTGTACTTGGGTTTCAACCAACGAACCTCTCCAGCCAGCTCGGTCTCTAGCTAGCTGTCTCCAGTTTCGCAAGCCGAGTTGCTTGAGGTCATCTTCAACTTGTTCGCCCCACCTGAGCCTCTACTGGTACGTCCCTCTGGGGTGGATTCGAAGACTTTACGGGCCGGAGTATTGGTGTACATCCTCTCCACGTGATCAAGCCATCTAAGTATTTGGACCTTCACTCTTTTAGCTAGGTCAGTGTCGCTGTACAGCCCGTACAGTTCGTGGTAAAATCTTCTTCTCCATAGACAGGACCACAAATCTTCCGTAGAACTTTTCCCTCGGACCGGCCTAGGGTGCTCTCATCTGTTTTTACAGGGTCCATGCTTCTGCACCATACAGCAGGACGGGGATGATGAGGGTCTTATAGAGCGTCACCTTAGTTGTTCGGGAGAGGGCTTTACTACTCAATTGCTTTCTTAGCCCGAAGAAACAGCGATTAGCAAGTGTAATTCTTCTTCTGATCTCGGCGCTGATGTCGGTATAAAAAGTCCCTAACTACCTCGAAATTATATGCGTCTATCGTGACGTTTTGTTTAAGACGTCGGTGTTGGATGTCCTTTTTCGATGACAGCATATACTTTGTTTTACCCTCATTGACAGCTAAACCAATTTTTTCAGCCTCTCTCTATATATATTCGCAAAAGCGCTGTTGACATCACGCTGCGTTCTCCCAATGATATCAATGTCATCAGCGTACGCGATTAGTTTCACAGACTTCTGGAAGATAGTGCCTCTAGTGTTGACGTGGGAGTTCTGCACTATTCGTTCCAGTATGATATTAAATAATTCGCATGACAGTGCATCATCTTGTCTAAAGCCTTTTTTCACAATGAAGGCGTGCGTCGCGTCGGTGAGGTCGTTACCAACATTAATGGAGCAGCGTGAGATCTCCATTGTCATCCTGCTCAGACGAATGAGTTTTGTACGGATGGCAAAACTGGACATGGCTTTATACAGTTCTTCTCTATCGATGCTGTCATACGCGGCCTTAAAATCGATAAAAAGATGGTAGGTGTCAATTTGGAGTTCTTGAGTTTTTTCCAGGATCTAGCGTAATGTGAATATTTGATCGATGGTGGACTTTCCTGTTCTAAAGCCAAACGGCTTTAGGCGTTCACATAGTACTGCAGAAAAGATCTTATAAGCGATGTTTAATAGGCTGATGCCTCTGTAGTTGGTGCAGTTTAGAAGGTCTCCTTTCTTCAGGTGAGTCGTATAACGGTTCAAAAATGTATATAAAAGTACATTAATATGCATTTTAAGAATAAAATATTTGTTCAGTTCTTTGAACAGCTGTATCACGGAAATGGCAATACTTATGAAAAAAGTGTAAAAACATTTTTTGTAGAGAATCAGATGATCTACAATTTTTGTCTGAACTATTTTTACTGTACAACTCACCGTTAAGCTGAAAAACGCGAAAAATAGTATTCTGAACATTCATACCAATTCTGAGCTCTATGGTTACCTTACTTCTATTTTAAGAGCTAATTTGACTGGACTTAAAAACATTATTATATCATGTTCAGTCATAGCATTATTCACATTTCATTATAACTCTTATTGCCCTTTTGATTGTTATTGCTCCCAATGTTCCCGTTCCGCTCAATTAATAGTCAGTCGAATTTCCCTTGTATCCAAATATTTCCAAATTAAACTGTCCTAATTGTTTTAAACAAAATATGTATATGCATAATGCACTTTGTAGGTACATTAAATAAAACAGTTCCTTATAAATGTGTAGACAAACAAACAAATTACTAAATATTATTAAAAAAAAATAAAACAAAAAACAAATATATATAAAATGACTTATTCAACTGCTTTTGCATCATAAACAATTATATCATGTTTTGAAAAAATAAAAAAAATATATAATGAGAAGAAGAAAAAAAACAACAAACAATAAACATCAACATTTAAACAAAACAAAACTCACACAAATACACAAGACAATCAATGAATCCCGATTTTCAGACAAAAAAACAAAAAAATATTAAAACTAAAAATAAACAAAGCAAAACACAATATTGTTAATAAATTTTATTCAACTCAATTTGATGATTAATAAAAGTAAATATTTTTGTCCAAATCGATATTTCAACAGGCTTTTTAAAATCAGATTCAAATAAACAACAATTCGTATACATAATGGTACTATTAGTTGAGCAACAAAAAAATCAATTTTTTTCATAACTTTGTTTAGCAAAAAAAAAAACTTATAAGAACGAAAAAATTAAATTAATAAGTAAGAAAATAATCCCACTGAATAGTATATTATATATAAACAAATAAAATATTTATATACCTATTTATATAAAATATATTTATTTATATGAATGTTTAGATGCATTGCAATACTATGTGTAACTTAAAAGCAAACAAAAAATTAAATTAAACAAATAAAACAAAAATTAATAAACAAAATGTATTTCTTGGCGATCTTAATGATATAGACCGATTATATTATCATTAAAAATTATTATTATTGTTTTTCCAAGTTCGATTTAGAATTATTTTTATTGTTAAATGTCTGTGTGTTGAATTTGAAAACAAAAACAAAAAAAACCAAACAAAGTCAAACTTATTTTTAGAACAATTGGTGTCTATTTGAAAACTAAATAAAATTTTAAACAAAAAATTATTAAATAAAAAATTATAGTAAACAAAAAAAAATAAATAGCAAATTTATCTATGTATCAAATCAAACATAGGACATAATAAAACATTTATATATTATGGCTATTTAAACATTTTATTTCAAGCCCTTCATATAACGTTTATTCGCATCCTCTGTGTCCTGATATCCAAAGTAAGATTATTATTTACATAAACTATTATATCAATACAAACAGCATCAAATTCAAAACTCTATAAATAAAATATTCGCTAAACAAAAAAAAATACAAGAAAATAAAACAAGCAAAATAAAAATATATTCATAAATATATCAAAGAAAAAATTAAAAAAACATGTTGCACATGTACAATTTAATTTCAACAAATTATTATACTGATTACATTAATCACGAAATTGTATTTATTGGTGGAAGTATATATTAATTAAATATACGTTAAGCATGTTGTACAACACATGTATATTTGTTTTATTTTATTTATTCATTTTTTTTTGCTTATTTGTTTTAATTTGGTAACTACAACATATACATACAAAATAATATATTGATGTCTTTTGTTCGTCAATTGAATATTTTAAGTATTGAATTTTAAAATATATATAAATTTGAAACAAATCAATTAAAAAATTTAAAAAATATTTATTTTTGTCGTCGAACGAATTCATGGTAAGTAAAACAGTAATTTTAGTTTTGTGTGAGAAGTAAAGAGAATTTGGTCCTTACAAATAGCTAGAAAACAAGAGCCAAGTTCCCGTCAAGACACTAAATTACCCGTCAAATTTGTCTACACGCCAAATCCATTTTTGTCTTCAAATTGTACATCAAAATAATGGCTTAAAAGATTTCTACCACTTCAAATCAAACCCTCTTCAGTTCTTGACAAATTACTGTCTTTGAAAGATGACTTTAACCTTAGACCTGATGGTATCCATGCTATCTTTCAAATAAAGTATTCTGATTCAATGTATAAACCTCTCTCTATACTCTTCCAGGGGGTCAATTCCCGATCTATGATAATGTGAAATGATAAAATATTTATCATTTTAGTTTTCATAGAGACTTTTCATTTTTTGTTTTCATAAACTCGCTTTGTGCGATTCTCTAAGGCTGCGCGTACAGTAGTGCGAGAAAGCGATGCGATGCGAGAAGCGTTTATATGCGAGAAAAATATTAACATTGATTCTTATGAGCGTGCGTACAGTGAAGCGATATCTGGAGCGAGTTTCTCGCATAGCAAATCGCTTCAAAACTCTTCCGACCAGTTTTTCAAGCGAGTTGAAGCGAGATTGTTTGTTTTGAGTTTGATTGTGACGTTTGAAAATAGAAATAGAAAATGGAAAATTTATTTATTTCAGTTCCAGCTTGTGTTGTGTGTTTTGGAATTTGTTTTGGTGTAGGTATATTTTAATTATTATGAAAAATACTAAATAAAGAACATGATGAATTTATTCTTTCTTAATTGGAAGTAAATATGTTTTTTCGTCGTTTTTCTTTCCTTCAACGTCCGGAAATATATGTTTTCGTTTAAAAATTAATTTTCAAATGATGACAAGACTCCATTTTCTTGACACTTCTAGTCGCTTTTACTGTGCGCACCATCTCGCATCTAAAACGCTTCTCGCATCGCTTCTCGTATCGCTTCTCGCATCGCATCGCTTTCTCGCACTACCGTACGCGCAGCCTAACTTGTTTGTACTAAAAAGTACTAAATGATAAATTCTGTATGAAAAAATATCAAAACAAACTTCAAAACTTTTCATTTGATAAATTTCTTTTCACAAAATAATATAGCTGTGAAAAGAAATTTATCATATGAAAAGTTTTGAAGTTTTTTTTGATTTTTTTCACAGATCCAGAATCGAATTTATTGTGAAAGTGTGATAAAACTTATCATTTCACAGTTTCACAGATCGGGAATCGACCCCCAGCTCTCGCTTACACAAGGTGTTTTTAGGCTTTCCCTCAATTTGGAAAAACTCCTTTTATTTCCCATTTTTTAAAAAAAGTACTTAATATCAAATTTCCAACTATCGACCAATTGCCAAGCTATCTATCCCTAAGATCTTTGAAAGTATCATTTATGACTGTATTTACTTCCACTGTAAGTCCATTATTTCCGCTTCACCGTATGGTTCCTTGAAGCTGAAGGGTAGTATAATGTTTGTGGGGAGGAGAAAAGTGTTCTAAGCTACTAGAGCCGCTTATGAGCCCGAGCATTAATTTTGGTTTTGAGCATTAGACTAAGCTCTTGACAACAACAAATTTATTGAATTCGTTACAATGACTCTTTCACAGCTTGAAAAAGGTAACGATGTGGATGTTATAGCCACAGATTTCTCCAAGGCTTTTGACAAGATTAGTCACAGAATAATCTTAATTAAACTTCAAATGTACGGTTTTCCTTCAAAATTCATCCAATGGATAATCATACCTTCAGAATCGTACTTATCGGGTTGCTTTCAGACATTCGGTATCTGAATCCATTCATCCTCAATCTCGTGTTCCTCAAGGCAGCCATTTGGGTGCTCTTCTTTTTATTTTGTCAATCAACGACGGAGTTAATATTGCTTTATCCTCCAAGGTTTTAATTTATGCCGACGACATAAAATTCAACAAAGTCATCTCACCAAATGACCACCACTCTCTCCTTCAATCTGACTTCAATAACTCCTTGACTTGGTGCGACAAAAATCACTTTGAACTTAATATTACTAAAAGTCAATTCATGTCCTTCTTACGTAAACGTCTACCCCCCTGCCCCTCAAATATTAGAACCAATTTCTTGCTTCACAAACCAGTTCCTAATGTAACTTTAATGCGCGACCTTGGTATTATATGTGACAAATACTTAACTTCCGTTCGCACTTCGACCACTTTATTGCTTAAGCCAACTCGTCCCTCGGTTTTATCAAACGCTGATCGAAAGATTTCTCTGATCCCTATGTCACGAAAAGACTTTGCACGACCGGTTAGACTTGAATACGTCAGCCAGGTGTGGTCTCCATTTCAAACTTCACACTCCAATCGTATTGAAGCAGTTCAAAGAAGGTTCTTACGGTTTGCTTTACGTGGTCTGAACTGGACCGACCCGTTTAATCTCCCCCCTTACGAAAAGCGTCTCAAGCTCATTGGTATGAATACTCTCCCAAGCGTGTTCAATCGGGTTGATACACTGAATCTCAAATTTCTTTTGAGACATATTGATTCATTACTGATTCTATTATTTTCAACCTACCGACTCCAGATGCCGAAAAACAACCCATACCATAACACTCCCACTTCCATGCTTCATAGTTTTAACTGTGCATTTTAGATTAAGGACCCTCAGGTGTTGTATTTGGACTCGTTAGAGAAGTTAATCTTGCGCCAGAACTCTGGACTCTGGAGGCTTGTTGACGTACTCCTGGCGAATTCAAGCCTTTTCTTCCGATTAATTTTATTTACAAATGGCTTTTTCCTCGGTGTGCACGCCTTATATCCATTTTCAATTTCATTCATCGTTCATTCATTTTCAATGGCTCCGATGTGATCATTCTGGCTGTCGCAAAGTGGTCCTGGTCCACTATCCGCCCTATTAATCTCTTGTCCCTTACCGATAGTTTAGATGGTCGGCCTGATCTTACCTTTAAATGGAGTTGCCCTTCATTCCTAAGGCGATCAATAGTCCTTTGGATCTTTGACTTGGTTCTTGACAGTTGTTTTCCAATTTGTCCGTATGACATTCGTTGCTTCACGTGAAGATTAATAATTAACTTTCTCTCTCACATTTTTGGTGTTTGAATTTCGCGAATTACAAAACTTTTTTCTAGCCATAAAACTCAAAGAATCAAAGTAGAAAGAAAATGTCATTATTTGTAGAATATTTAATGCCGAAGTGTTTCAAACCGTACGCAAACTTTTATGATAGAATTAAAGGATTTTTTTTTTTGGTTTTTTGTCAATAATGGTTTCAATAAATTATAAAGACATTGGCGCAAAATTATAGTCCGCTAATGAACAATTTTAAGAGAATTTAGTGTGACACGACACTAGCTTAAAATGACGTTTGAGACATGACTGAAACGTCATTTTAAGCTAGTATGACACTACACACTAGCGGACTATAATTTTGCGCCATTGCATTTATTTTTTTCATAAAATGCATTCTTGAAAGTAGAATCCTTGAAATATTTTCAATGCGGACATTTATAAAGGGTTTTCCAATGAGAGGTGTTATTTTGATATTCAAAGAAAAATGGCATTTTTTGAGATAAATGATCGGATGTTTATTTCATTATAAAGAGGAATGCCGTTAATAATGAAACACAACATCAGCCAAATGGCCGCCACGACCACGCTTACAGGACCATATCCTTTTCATGAAATTTTCCATAACCAAATCGCAAAGTGGTTGCCCTATGTCCTCGATAGCCTCACGAATTCCATCTTTGACCATAAACCGCACCAAACAGTCACGCGTTGAGGATGGAGAGGCTTTTCAACAATAACTCTTGGGTTTTCCGAGCCCCAGATGCGACAGTTTTACTTTTTGACGTAGCCTCCGAGGTGGAAATGAACCTCATCAGTCAAGATGATTTTTCGATGAAATTGTGGATCATTTTCATGCATTTCAAGGACCCAATCAGCAAAGACACGAAGTTGTTGATGATCAGCCGGTGATGATCATTTTTATTAATGGCGAAGTTTCTACTTGTCAAATGTCAAAAAATGACAGCTTCAAAAGTGACAGCTACCGAAATACCGGGCTATTCAAAATAACACCTCTTATTGGAAAAGCCTTAAACTTACCATTTGTGAGGAATGCCTCTTTCCTTTAAGATTTTATAAAAGTACGCAAACTTTTGTGGATCACTGTATATCAAACTCTATTCATCAAGATGGGTAACAAGTTTCTTGAAGGCCTGGTAGCGGAGATATTGCCAAAAATGTTTCGCAAAACATTTTCCCGCAATTTCAAATCGATGACTCACAATTTTCATCGACAACCTCTTATATTATTTTGCCATCAATATGAATGCCTACAGATATTCCAACCCTTGCACGTTTCCTTTTAAAGACAATTTAAACTTCAATTTAAAAATTGTATGAATATATTTAATAAGTCAAGTTTAACACAAATTTTACGGCTTAGAAGAAACTTCAGTAGATACAAAAAAAAAGATCAATCTAAGTCCTCAAAGTTTTATCGCTGCCGTTTTCTGCATTTTTTAGTTCATAGCATGAGTCCCAGAATTTCTTCAGGCGCTGATCTTGATTTGAGCAGAATTCTCTAAAGTCTTTCAACATTTTCAATTGGAAGAGCTCGCCATCTGGCGAACAGTTGATAATCAGTGATTTCCATTTTTTATTGGCAATCATATGATTCCAGGACCAAAGGAAGCCGACCTTATGAAGTGAAAAGCACAAAAATGGTGTCAAGGATATGAATGAAAATCATTGAGTTTGAGAATTACCTTCTTAGGGACGTTGGTATGACTTGTGTGACCATAAACAAGTCGTGTCACATTACCTTCCTGCCGACTGGGAGATTCAATTTGTTGGTTACCCTTCGAGCACCTTATTAAAACAAACATATTCCCTGAACAATGCACATATTGATATTCCTTGGGTAGCTATAGAAAAAGGACTTTTGTATGCATGTTTCTTGTAACGTTATTTGTACTTACATCTTTGTTCAAGCTAATATTATTTTTAACAACGCAAGGCATGAATCCATATCTAGTCAAAATTGCTTCTTGAAACAAAAGCATTCGATCACCACGTGTTTCCTCAGCAAATTCTAGAAACCAAACTCTTTTAGTTGAAAAATTGAATGAGTTATTCTCGATTTACCTTCGAACAGCATTTCATCGTTCCCCAGAAAACAAGTATTCAGGGGAATAAATATGGGACCCCTCAACGGATCAGATTTTTCTGTAAAAGGCTCGGCAAGTGGATCGGCTGGAACTGGCATCAGTTGAAAACCACATTGCTGGGCTTTTCGTTGCCAGCCGTAGATCTGAAATCGGAGTCATTTTAAGACGAAGTTTAAGAGTTCATTTCAAAAACAAACCCACCAAATCATACACAATCGGTCCAGAAGCTGTTACCCACTCAACAACTATTTCAAACGCATGTCCAGGCTGCATAACACTGTGATATTTAACGTGGCCCCATTCCATGCGATCGCTTTTCTTGTTTACATCGATTTCCAAATGGGAATGCTTATAGATATTTCCTAAGAAACCAAACAAAATTAAAATATTTCTTCGTTTTGAAGACGCATCCGGTATTACTTTGTCTTTGGATATTGCACCATGTTTGTGGAGGCGGTGTGCTCCGAAGGAAATTGGGAATTTTATTTTGTGCTTCTTGCACGGCTAACTCGTGTGATGACATTGGCTTGAAACCCTGAAGTTCAACCTCAACCCATTCGTTTTCAAAGGCACACAAGTCGTTTAAGGGTGGAACGAAATCTGTGAAATTTTATTGCAAATGAAATTGAGCCGAAAACGTATTACAAACACAAAATAACCTTTCTTGTCTTGAACCCCGATGAAATACAAGTAAAACCCGGGAACAACTGGTTTATTCCAATCTCCAGATGCGTGGCATATCATACGTTCTCTAAACCAGAAAAAAAGTAGGGAAAAAGGTACGTATACGCCACAGTGAACATCGAACTTTGAGCAACTTACTTGCGCATTGCCTCTAAGATATCGAGTGGATTTTTGGTCCCATCGAGCCGAGTTTTCAGCCACATTAGAGCGTCATACGAAACAAATGTACAAGAAGGCAAGCCTTGGGTCGGTTCGAAAAATCCAACACCAGTAATTGGATGTTTCATCGCTTCGAAAATTTCAGCAAGGGTTGCATTTGGACGTAGTTTAACCTCACTAAGGAATCTAAAACAATTTAATTTTTGTTCTCATTTTTGTTTCCCTTAAAAAAATGTTTTTAGGTATATAGGGTCCGCCATCTAACGTTTTTTTTCCAACTAGTGCTTATTTCGTGAATGGTAGCACTTAATCAGGAGAAATACCGGAAGCAGATGGCTGCAGTGCAAAGATGTGGAGCTCTACGGGTAGCCAGCTCTTTCCGAACGGTATAGAAACCAGCCGTCCTTGTAGTCGCTGGAGTGACCCCTATCGATCTCCTAGCGATGGAAAGGAAGTACGTGTACGACAAGAAGGCGGAAATGGGAATGGCAGCGGCAACTGAGGTAGCTAAGCATCTGGCGAAACAGAAGTGGCAAGAGCGTTGGAGCTCGGAGAGCAGAGGACGATGGACAGCAAGACTGATCAGAAATTTGGATGAGTGGAAAAACCGAAAACACAGTGAGGTTAACTATTACGTGATTCAGTTTCTCACCGGGCATGGATATTTCAATGCCTTCCTCTACAAGATCGGCAAAACAAGCAATCCCGCCTGCCAGTACGGAGACTTGCAAGTACATGACGCACAACATACCTTCTTTGACTGCAGCAGATGGGAGTACGAAAGAGAAGACCTGGAGAGAAGCATCGGCATCATAACACCAGACAATATTGTGGGAAAAATGTTGGCAAGTGAACAGTCCTGGAACAAGATCTGCACCTACGTCAATCACGTTCTCAGATGGAAGAAAGAAGAGGAACAACAGTTCCGTGAGATAGTGTAAGCCTAAGATGGCACTAGATTGGACCCCCCTTGAAGTAATACAAAAGTGGTCCCAAGGGGGTGATCTACGAGACACTTTTGGAGGTTTAGCCGGTATGGCAATAAAATTTACTGGACAGTCCGGCACGCGGACCTGGATACCTCCTTATGGTGCGTAACGCATTCCTCCAAAAGTAAAAAAAAAAACACTTAGCTCATGTCTGATTTGACAGATAATAAGTTTTATCCTTCCGCTGAACGCATATGGTTGTGTATATGCTTGAACAACGCTGGGAAATATTGCGACATTACTTTGTTTGGAAGAAGAGAAGCACCGTCAGCTCCGTATGTTCGTTATCTTGTGAAAAAAGTGAAAGAAACTGGCATCCTCATCGATGAACCAAAGCGTGAAAAGCCAAAAACAGTGCGCCGTACACCCGAGAATATGGCTGCTGTGGCAGAAAGTGTGCGTGAAGCGCCATCAACATCAATTCACCTCGTTCTCATCGGAGACATCATTGAGATGAATTTTGCATAAGGACATACCAAGGTCGCCATACAAAGTCCAATTGGTTAGGAAGTTGAAGCCAACTGATCATCCAATACGTTTTCGCTTCGTTAAGTGGGCCTGCAATCGACTTAGGCAAGATGCCGATTTTGACAAAAAAAAAATCATCTTTTCAGATGAAACTCATTTTGATTCTTGGCGAGTATGTCAACAGAAAACCCGCACGCATACATTGAAAAGCCGATACACCCAAAACGAGTCACTGTTTGGTACGCGGATTATAGTCCAGAGGCATAATGGGGCCATTTTTCTTCGAAAATGAGCAAGGAGTGGCAGGTGGCCATGGTTCAGAGGATAGAGTAGTGGATTTGCGAGAAATTGCTTAATACGCTTAAGGAGGAAATTAAGCCCCTTCTACAACGCCTTAAGCAAAAACAGGAGACGCGCCGGCAAGAAGAGGCAGCGGAATTGAAAAGGAGGCAACTGCAGAGGCAGCAGCAGCAAAACCAAAAACAACAACCACAGCAGCAAAAACAACAACAACAACCACAGCAGCAGAAACAGCAAAAGCAAGTTGCTACGAATAACAAGCTACAACAAAAAGAGCAGCCTAGACCAAGCACAGGGGCGGCACAATCAGGCCCCAGCTCATCGGGGGCCCCCAAACCAATGGAGGCAGCAGCACCAAAGCTGCCCGCAGCATCAGGAACAGCTGCAGTACCAGCTGCAGCACCAGTAGCTCTACAAGCAGCACCAACAGCAGCACAAGTAGCAGAGCCGGAACCATCAACATCAGCAGCAGCGAAGCAGCAACAACAGCAACTTCAGCAACACCAGCAACAACCACGGCAAAAGTCGGAGAAAGTGCCACCAATAAGGACGTACAAGGTCGACCTACAGGACTTAAAACAGGTATGTAAGTCGGCCACGGATAATAAATTTAGTATTAAAATTATAAATGAAAAACAAAAGCGATATTCGGTCCAATGCTTCACATTGGCCGAATACAAAGTAGTTAAAGAGTGTCTTAAAGTAGCCACTGCTGAATTCTTCAGCTTCACTCCTAGGAGTGAAAAACCGAAGACGGTCCTTTTGAAGGGCATCAGTTCCTGCACGGAACCAGAAGAGCTCCTAGCTGAGCTCCGTCAGAATGCCAGCGATGACCTCGAATTCATCGGAGTCAAGCCTTTTTCTACGGTAAGGTCCAGACGGGAGGGGCATAAACTGCCAATATTCATTGTAACTCTGTCGCCCCAAAGTAGACTGGAGAGTCTCAGGAATATTACTGTCCTAGACTATCAGGTCATACACTGGGAAAAATTAAAGAGGCACGACGACATGCTGCAATGCATGCGCTGCCAAAGGTTCGGTCACGCTGCAGCCAACTGTGGAATGCAGGAGCGCTGTGTGAAATGCGCCGAAACCCACAATAGGGGTGAATGCAGGCTAGGGACTGAGCGGGTCGAAGACATGACCCAGCTCAAGTGTGTTATATGCGGGAACGAGGGGCACCCTGCAAATTATCGGGGCTGTCCTAAGGTCCAAGAGATACGGGACAAACAGGCCAGCCAAAAAGCCGCAGAAAGTCGACCCGTACGACAAGCTCCGACAACAAATTCACTCGTGAGACCCGGTGTTTCTTACGCAAGATCTGCGAAAGGAATGGGTAAAGCGAGACAGGCTCCACCACCGGTCGCCCCACAGGCCCAAGTGCCTAAGGCGCCGGAGGGGCAGTCAGACATTCTGTCCTTGTTGCTGAGCATTCAAGGCCAGTTGGCAGGACTGCAAAGTCAGATCGTGGAGCAAGCCGGAAGAGTAGATAAACTCTACTCTATGATGGCTGGCCCAGCGCAAATTCAGGGTTAAGGGCGCGCTGCCGAAGACGCGCCTTAGGATCCTAGGTTTGAATGTGAATTCATTGATTAGGATCGAACGTAGAGCCAATTTGTTCCAGTTGTTGAAAGACCACAGTCCCGATGTCTTCATGGCTAGCGAAACCAAGCTAAACCAGAAACATAAACTGACTAACAACAATTACAATATCGTAAGAAGGGATCGACCCGACTCTACCCAAGGAGGCGGTGTTGCAATCTTCATACGAAAGGGCATTAATTATAAAGTTATATACAATAATGATTTGCGAAAGCTCAAGACGCTAGAAGTTTGCGTCGTATGCATCTCTCTCACTCAAGGGAAGCGGATGTATATGATTGCGGCTTATGCGGCTGAAGCTCCGCAGGCTACTACCTTTATTTCAGAGCTCGAGATTCTCTTCAGGGTACTAAAACTGAGCTTGGAAGAAAACTACTTCATTATGGCCGGAGATTTGAACGCGAAACATGAAGATTGGGGAAATCAAACAAATAATCCAAGAGGTAATCATCTTTTTAATTTGATGAATCTTCACAGTGTTGAATATGGTGTCGACTTGCTGGCTACTGAAAGGCCATCGTTCCCAAGGAGCGGTTCCTTCCTGGACCTTTTGCTGTACGATACCAGACTGACAATTACCGACAAAGTGGGTAATCACCATCGAAACTGTTTACAGACAGTCGAGTACGACAGTGACCACTGCGGGCTCGCTGCTGTAATTCAGATTCCGAACGAGCTTGTGGAATTGGATGAATTTGTTCCAACGCATTCTTACAATTACAGTAAGATGCGATGGCCGCGTTTCACCCAAGTCCTTGCAAGAGAACTTCGTTCGAGTGACATAGCCCCACCAAACAACAGAAACCTGACAAATACAGAAATCGACCAACACCTTGAACAGATGGACAACATAATAAAACGAACAATGGAACGGACAATACCGAAGTACAAGGAACGCGACCAAAACGATGTCTACAGTAACGCAACGATAGACGCACTGCACAGACAGAAAAGCGGACTGCTGACAAGACTGAAAAACTTGTACAGACGATTTACAGACCCGAACGACCTGGAGATTAGGACACTGAAGTCGTCGATTAAAAACGTCAACACCCTGATCAAGGAAAACTACAGGTTATCTATTAACTTGTACTGGGACAAGAAAATTCGGGCCGTTAATTCTAGCGACCCGAGTATGTTCCCTAAGATTAATAAGATATTTAGGTCCAAGAATCAGAACGACCTTCCGTGTCTTAAGCTCCAGAGAACAGTAGAGAACAGAGACGTACTTCTGACAGCGCAAATTGATCCTGAGGAAGCCGTCTTGGACGATGACTTCTTTGTGATTGAAGATCCGCAGGAGAAAGTGGAGACAGTTGGTGCTGCTTTCCAGCAAGTGTATAAGGTGAATGCTTGCACTCGCCCGAACCACGACCTGGAGAACAGAGCCTTACTTCATCACTTCTACCTGAGGAATGATATTTCGCAGTGGCGATCCGAGAACCGCGGTTTTACACGGTTTGATGACGACTTCTTAGCAAACGCTATAATCGCCGAACGAACGGGCCCAAGTCCCTTGCTCATCACGAAGGTAGAACTCCAGCTCATCTTCGATTCAATAAAGAATAAGAAGTCAGCAGGTGTCGACGGTATATCCAACATTGTACTAAGACACTTACCGATTGAGGCCATCGACATTTATACCACTCTGTTCAACAACGCGCTGAATAATGCATATTATCCAGAGCGTTGGAAGACAGCTGTGGTTCATCCTCTCCCGAAAAAGGGAAAGGACAACTCCAATCCTTCAAATCTCCGGTCAATAAGTCTTCTTCCAAGCATCAGCAAGGTATTCGAAAAGGTAATCAATAGGGCTCTGGCTGAGTGGGCTGCGGACAACAAAATAATTCCGGATAACCAGTTCGGGTTCAAGGCGGGACATGACACCATTCATGCCGCGTCTAAGCTCGTTTCTGATATCCAATGGAATAAGTCCAAGAAACAATGCACGGGTGCTGTTCTGGTTGATTTGGAGAAGGCCTTCGACACCGTATGGTTAGAAGGGTTGTACCTAAAGCTCACCAGACTAGGCATCAGTAAACCATTATTGTATATGCTTCATGATATGCTCAACGATAGAAAGTTTGTTGTCAAAAGTGGCAATGTAACTTCTACCACCACCTTTGAAATTAAAAACGGTCTTCAACAGGGAGCGGTGAACTCGCCGATCCTCTTCAGCATTTACACCAGCGATCTGATAGGTAGCTTAACTAACGCAATTGCGTATGCCGACGACCTGATTGCGTACAGAACGGCTCGAAAGGTTGAAGTTATTAGAATTCTCTTGCAGCGTGACTTCGAGAAGATTCAGCGATACTGCGACGATTGGAAACTGAAAATAAATGTCCAAAAGTCGGAGACAATTTTGTTCCGGACTCCGTTGGCTAAAGCCTCGCGAGATACGTGTAAGAATTGGCGCAAGATGGTCATTGTTGATCCTCACGAACAGGCATTGACGAGCAAAAGTGTAGTGAAGTACCTCGGTATCTGGTTGGACCAGTATTTGTATTTCGACAGACATATAGATGCTGCTCTGACTAAGGCCAGAGGAGCCTTCGCTCTGACGAAACGGCTGTTTTACAGCAGTCGGCTTGACCCCAGAGTGAAGGTAATTTGCTACATGGCCCTCATACGGCCAATGATTGTTTATGGTTGTCCTGTGTGGTTCAACATTGCCCCTTCTCAAATGGAGAAGTTTCGGGTGTTCGAGAGGCAGTGTCTTCGGCGCTGTCTCGGTTGGTATCGGACACCGGAATCTTCTTATCTGCATTATTATTCAAACGAGGTTCTATACAACGGGGCTCGAATCAATAGAATTGACAATTTCGTGATAAAACTTGTTCGGGGCCACATTGCGAGAGCTATGACTTCGACCAACAATTTGATTTTCGGGCCGTTCTATCCGAACGACAATTACTTCGACAATGCACGCTTGAGCGGCTTCATCCCACCAGAGGCATTCCTCTATCTAGACCAGTGCGGCATGATACAAGATAGATTGGCAGTACCGCTTATCTACCACGTCAGGCGAAGAACCGTAGACCGGCGGCTCCTGTATGAACGAGGCATCCTCGCTCGTGATGGAGCGGAGCTGCTTCGGTTCAGTAGGGCTGTGTCCGAAAAGGACCGTTTTGATAGGGTGAAGCAGGAGAACCAGTTTTGGTGGCTTCAAACTGCATCTGACAATGGGTAATCCGGGGTGGGGTATTTTTGCCTTGGCCGGCTTACATACTTGTTTTAGTCTTAGGTTTTAGGTTTAAGTAGAGTAGGTGGTATGCGGTGGCACTAAAGAATAAAAAAAAAAAAAAAAAAAAAAAAAAAAAAAAAAAAAAAAAAAAAAAAAAAAAAAAAAAAAAAAAAAAAAAAAAAAAAAAAAAAAAAAATAGTGAAAAATGCTAACAAAAAAGCGAAAAAAGTGAAAAAACAAAAAACAATATGAGAATGTGAAAAAAAGCAAAAAAAAAAAAAAAAGACAATTATAAAAATCACGAACACAACATCAATGGACATAGTTTTTGCCGCTGTGGTTGTTCTAGTTTTAAGTAGTTTGTAGGTAGTTTAGGTAATTTTAAGTTTTATTTTTAAGACTCTAGTTTGTAAGAAAAAACCCGAAAAAAAAGATAAAGATATTAGTTTTTTTTAAATTTTCTAATAAAAAAAAAAATAAATAAATAAAATGAAATAAACGTAAACATAGTTCGTAGGCCGAAAGGCACATTTTAAGAATAATGAATTGCTTAGAGCGCCCGATTAGGGCCAGTAAGTTATATATAAGTAGAATTAATTAGGCTAGTTTCCCATTTTGTCTAGCATGTAAGTAGATTTAAGTTTAAAATGAATAAAAAAATGAATTACAAAAAAAAAAAAAAAGAGTAGTGGATTGCTAAGCCGAACGCTACGGGTTCAAACCCCAGCTTCAGCAGCATTCTTTTTCTACAAAAATCGCCAGCTTATCTGAGGCCACCTGTGCGATACCATGAGACAATACAAATCTAAGTCTCCTCCTCTGAGCCACGTAGGTTTCTGTTATGTGTGCTTTCTTTCTATGTCTATCTGTCTCTCTCTGTTGTATGTCTTGTTCTGTCCCAGCCGATGGTCTCAGTCACCAGTGCTGCTATGTGTCTGTAGTTCATTACATTTATGTGCGAAGTACTGTGAAATGTAATGTAATGAGCAAGGAGTGGCCGTTACAGGCAATGGCGATCGTTATCGGGCCATGTTGAACGAATTTTTGTTCACAAAAATTGAAGAGGAGGATATTGGCAACATTTGGTTTCAACAGAACGGCACTACGTGCCACACAGCCGAAACTACACTCGATGTTTTGCGTCCTGTTTTTGAAGATTGCATTATCAGCCGCAGAGCTGACGTCGTCGGAGCTGCGATTTGACACCGTTGGACTATTATTTGTGGGGTGCCGTAAAATATAAGTGTTACGCCGACAAGCCAGAGACAATTGACGCTTTAAAGGACAATATTCGTGAAGCCATTGATGAAATACAGCAGCACACGATGGACCGATCGTGTAGGCTACTGCATGGCCAGCCGAGGCAGCCATTTGAATGGAACTATTTCCCATTATTAACCGGAAGGATTGTACTTTTCAATTAAAAAAGGAAATTTGAGAAAATATTCAGTAGTTTTTTTTTATAGCATTTTCAAAAAAAAAAGTTATTTGGCGGACCCTTTATAAATATTTAAGAATTACGCATCATCTCGATCTTCGTTGACATTTATTTCCGAATTCAATGCAATCACTGCAGCATCAGCAGCCGGTGATATTCGACCACGTTCGAGCGGTTTTGTGCCAGCTCTAGAAATGAAGCTGTAATGAAGTTTGTTTTTTGTTCCAAACGAAAAACAAGAATTGCATTCGATTAGTAATTCAATTGTTAGGTTGTTATTTGTGCATTTTGTACAATTGTTATTCAATTAAATTTAAATCGAAATTAAAATTCAAAAATCATAAATAAAAAACTAACCTTGCTGCATTATTAAATTGCTTTTCAATTATTCTATTCGTTGCATGCTGAAAGCCAAAACCAAAAAAAGAAACGAACAAAAATGTAATGCCTAGGTATGTAAAAGTGCAAATTTTATTACTGAAAAGTGTTAATTTTTTTAATTGTTTATGTAGTGCCAGTGCCATATTAAGAGATGAAGAAAAAGAAAAAGTTTTAAAAAAAAGTAAAAAATATAGGAAATGATAAAATGAAGAGAGTGTGAGGATTTTGTTTATACAAACAGAGCGAATTAAATTATGAAGACCTGAAACAAAGTTTAATTCAAAACATAATTATTACAAAAATACAAAAATATAAAGGAGATGCAAGAAATTAATTAAGTTGGTTCTTTTTTACAAATATATACAATCACAGAGATATGTTATACCATCGAACTTTAATTAACCCAAGAAGTAAATTTAACTGGCTGATAAAAATGTTTCTAAAAAGGTAATCTCCAATTGGTTCAGTGCGTCGAATCAAAATAGAGTGGCGCGACAGCTCTTGAAGAGCGTGTGAAGAATTGAGGGGACCTACAATTTAACGCCGATTCCGAACGGCAAAGTTGAGAAGCACTTTTTCATGACAGATTGATACTCTTGGAAGTTTCGTCAGTTCTTCGCAAGAGGAAGTACCCGTGAAAGATGAAATAAAAACTTTATGGGCAAACTCATGCCACACATACCACTATGCCACGGGCATGGTTCAATGCGTCGGAAGAGGGTAAAATGTTTGTTCAGTACTATTTGATTAGACCAATAGAATATAAATTAGCCTTTTCCTTTTTTCTATTTCATTAATTCCTTACCAATTATCGACTCAAAATTTGTGCCTGAAAAGGGATTTTTCCTTTTTTTCTTTTCTCCATTATTTTGAGTTGCGTTTTTCTTGTTTATCTCAGAGCATGACATGAAACAAATTTTTGGTCAAACAGAACACAGAACCGTACCAGAGCTCACACAACTTTAACATTGGAGATTCGAGCTACACGCCCATGTTATGAATTTCGATCGAAAGTGATCACTTTTCAATTTCCCGTGAAATGAAATTGCATGTTCTTCAATTCGATCGATTTCTAAAACTTCGTAATTGTTTCAATCTGTCAGAACTGAAGGATTATCCATTTTTTTATTTTGTTTCTGAAGTAAAATGTTTGCTGTTTTGTTTTTAAAAAAATAAGAAGACGAATTTTGCGAGACATATCAAATATATTGGATTTACCTGACATAATTTGAGTGTGGGAAAATTATGTAGAATTGATAAATAAAGTAAATTCTTGATTTCCTCTTTTAAGCTTTCATGGTAATATATGAAACACTTTTGAGCAGGCTCCAGGTCAAGCCTGCTCAAAAGTGTTTCATATATATACGATTTGGAGAGGTCACTACGAAATTCCCATAATACTTTCATGGTAATTTTATATTAAACAAAGACACTTTTTTATATGTTTTAAGGGAAATAGAACCTTTTATAATACCTTCATCGATTCCTGCAATTCAAAAACTTGCTGCAACCGATTCCTAGCAGAAGGAAGCTATCAAAGATCAATTAGGTTAGGTTAGGTTAAAGTGGCTGTCATGGATGTTAAGAGACACACTTAGGCCAATCAAAAGGCCCGTTGTGATACCACATGAATCTAAGAAGGCTATTCTTCGAAGCTCATTGAAACCAATTAGAGTTCCTTACGAAACGTAGAAGATTATTTAAATTAATGTGTTCGAGATCGTTTAGATCATTGTAGAAGTATTCCCCTAAGTGGATTCTACGTTTATGAGCAAGAGCGGGACAGGTGCAGAGGAGGTGAAGAACTGTCTCCTCCTCCTCCTCATCCATACAGCTTCTGCAGAAGTCATAAGAAAATACGCCCAGTCGCGCAGCGTGTCTTCCAATGAGACAGTGTCCGGTAATGACACCAATTAAGGAGCTTATATGCAATCTGCTTAGAGATATCAGGCATCTGGACCTCTTTAAGTCCAAATTTGGCCAAATGTTTTTCGTTGCCTGACAGGTGGTTATGTTATTCCACCTGATGTTAGTTCTCTTAATAGCATCTTGTTGTAGCAAAAGTTTACATGTAGCGATTGGTATACCAACATTAGCCATTTGTTGCTTAATGGGTAATGTTGTACCATGTTTGGCGAGTTCGTCGGCTTTGCAGTTTCCTGGAATGTCTCTATGGCCCGGCACCCAGTGAAGGTGAATGTTAAACTGTTGTGTCATCTCCATTAGAGACGATCGACAGTTTTGGACCGTAATCGAGTTTGTAGAGACAGCGAGTCCAGGGATTTTATAGCTGCCTGACTGTCTGAGAAGATCCGGATATCAGATGTGGATACCACGTTTTCTCTGAGCCAGGACAGGACCTCCTTAATCGCCAAAAGTTCTGCCTGGAACACGCTACAATGATTTGGAAGGCTGAATGAGAGACTTAGTTTTAGTCGTTCGGAGTACACACCTCCACCAACCCCATCATTAGTTTTCGATCCATCTGTATAGAAGTGGATTGCCTCGTCTTCCAGGAATGCTTTATTTTCCCAGAAGGAACGGGGAGGGATAGAAGTTTGAAAGTTTCTATCGAACTGTAGTTGAGGAATGGTGTAGTCTGTGTGCTTAGGAATTGATTCTAAATAGTTAAGAATAACAGAGTGGCCAATGTTGTTGTTAGTCCACTGTGAAGAGGCATTCAGGCGAATAGCAGAACTAGCAGCTATTTGTTTGCCAATTATGTCCAGAGGTGTTAGATAGAGTAGGGTGTCTAGTGCCGCGGATGGGGTTGTACGAAGTGATCCGCTTATACTTAGGCATGCTGAGCGTTGCACTTTACAAAGCTTATCGCAGTTCGTTTTTACGTCCAAGGCAGTCCACCATACTGACACACCATAAAGAAGAATCGGTCTGATTACCGATGTGTATAGCCAGTGAGTGATTCTGGGTTGCAAACCCCATTTGCTACCAATGGCTTTCTTGCAGGTGAAAAGAGCTACCGTAGATTTTCTTATTCTTTCAAGTATGTTGCTCTTCCAATTCAGTTTTCTATCTAATATAAGACCAGCGCTGCCACTTTACTCCTATAGCAGTAGATCTACTGCGTTTTGGCCCAAACGAAAATATACTGCGCAGCAAAACCAATCTACTCCTTTTTTAGAATTTTGAAAAAGAGTATATTTTCTAGACAACTTTACGAATCTTTCATTCAAAATTCTATACTAATATATCTAGAAAAGTACTACGTAGGTACTGATATTTGCTCTAATTTAAAAGATATTGTATCTTACTGAGTAATTATAACAATAAAACAAACTAAACTAAAAAAAACTAAACTAATATATAAAGCTGAAGAGTTTGTTCGTTTGAACGCGGTAATCTCAGGAACTACTGGTTCGAATTGTAAAATTCTTTTTGTGTTAGATAGTCCATTAATCGAGGAAGGCTTTAGAGGCTACTTTACAATAGACTGTGACCAATAGGAGCGAAGAATCTGTTGAAAATGTTGAAAAAACGGCAAAAAATATTAATTTTTCTGCGTTTTAATGCTCTTTTCTCAGGAAGTGCTTTGTCAAATCGATCAATTCTTTTTGTGTTGAATTGTCCATTTTTCGAGGAAGGCTTGAAGCGATATAATACTACGCTGCGACCAATAGGAGCGAAGCGTCAGAGAAAAATGTTGCAAAAACGGCAAAAAATATTCATTTTTGAAGGCTGGTATTGTTTGCTTGAACGCGCTGTTCTCAGGAACTGCTAAATCAAATTGAAAAATTCTTTTTGTGTTGGAATGTATCAATTTTTAAGCTATACAACGGTACGGTGCAATAATAAGAGCAAAGCATGTATGAAAAGCTTTGCTAGAACGTCGAAAATTATACATTTGTAGGCTTTGAGTTAAGGAGAATTTCGACTTAGGAAAAGTTGACTGTTATACAATTTTAAAATAACTTCAAAACAAAATTCCGACGGGCGCCTTAAGACGCACATCTGGCCGTTGGACGAGGTACAGGCGGACGAAGTCGCGGCAACTGCTAGTTCAAAATAAACTCTTAACTCTGAATGCTCAAAAACATCAAACTGAAAGCTGGCTGACACTAGATGTCGTACAATTGTGTTTGTTTTTATTGAATTGTTTCTTGTTTTTGATATGTTGTGCTTTTTTTTGGAAATGGACAAATTTGTAACTAGGTCTGCAACGCCAAGGTATTATAGTCGTATCCATAGGTTTTGCATATTTTAAAATCTACTGCACTTTATTTCAATCTACTGCGCTTTTTTGTCGAATAAACTGTTCGAAGGGTGGCAGCGCTGTATAAGACCCAGATATTTAGTTTCATCTGAAAACTTTAATTGGACACCGTTTATAGAAGGAGGGTCGATATGCGGAATTTTATATTTCCTGGTGAATAGGACCAAATCGGTTTTGTGTGGATTAACGCCTAAACTACACCGATTCGCCCAAAGTGATAGCTTATTTAGAGCGTTTTGTAAGAGTTCTTTTAAGGTATTAAGATGCTTTCCTGAAACAGCTATAGCAACGTCATCAGCATAGGCTATCACTCTGAATCCCTCTCTATCCAGACAGGTAAGAATTTCGTTAACTACCAGATTCCAGAGTAGAGGGGAGAGAACACCACCTTGCGGCGTACCTCTGCTGACAGATCTTCTTGCGGAAAAGCCGCCGAGTTCTGAGTTAATTATTCTGCTATTAAGCATTAAATGAATTAACTCCCCAAGCGAACTCTCCACATTCAGAGATGACAGTGCAGATGAAAGATCAATTAGCAATTCACAGAAATAAAAAATGTGATTTGAATGCGTTAAAAAAAATGAAACAAACCGAAATACAGAACATCAATTTTCATGTTCGAAAATCCAAATCACAAAAATTGTGGAACACTCAAATTCACTTTCACAAAGTGTATTCACAATAAGTGAAATGCAGAACATGGGCGACAGAGTTTCGTCGGTTCATTCTGTTCGCGTTCATTCTGTTTTTCATGAACGAGTTCGATAGTTAAATTTGGATAGCTATGAAAACAAGAGTACGGATGGATAAAACATTTAATTTTACAGTAGGATTCAGTGTTAAGCTATGCGTAGATAAGATAGTGGGAAACTGGCCACCGGAAATCGAAAACTACAATCCGCAAACCTAAAATCATAAACTTGAAACCACACATTTCAAATATGACGTTTGTAACCGAAAATCAAGAATAAAAACGAACGTTAGTTTCAATTGAAATACGGTTAGGTTTTTGGAATTTAAAAAATAAGATTTTCGAAAATATGAAGTTGTAGACAATTACGTTTGCGAAAAAAGAGTGTAACAAAGCGTTAAACTTCACGCCCTATTACTTCGAAGCACCAGCCATCAAAAATAAAAATATAGGAAAATATACAACTTCATGCATCCAGGCTATAAAAACAACAGACAGCCGTATCACCCGGACTATAAATCACCTTGACTCAAATGCAAGTGACATCAACGAAGACAACAACATAAATACACATGTTTTTAGCATTTAAGTTTTTTTTGTCTTTTTATAATTCACTCGTTGTTTTTACAGAAAAGTTGCCAAGTAGAAGTGAAATAAAGTAGGAAATTCGAGTAACTTATTCCTTATAGAAGTAGTTTTCCCACCGCTACAAGTTGATCCGCAACGAGTTATGGATAGTTTAGCTCCTTCCGAGAATCCCCCTCACTTCGAGGGGGTTTTTTGTACCCTTTTGTACCAGAGACACAGTGAGCGCATTAGGAAGAAAGTAGGAGTCGGTGTACATTGGTCTCGAAAACTTGAACATTGTAATGATTGGGAAAGACAGAGTGTGGAAGAGAGTTCCACATTCGCGTAGTTCGGCTATAGAATGATTCTCTATACTTAAGAGTAGGCCCGAATTTTGTTTACTGAAGCGCAATTTACGGCCGAATTGTTTGAGGCGAGAAATGCAACTGGCATACCGTTACCGTATAAGTAAAAATAGAACAGAGGGAGACATGAAACGTAACGACGCGACGGTGATCTAATGAATGCAATGACGCAGTGATGTCTCTATCACCGATCATTCTTAGGACTCTTTTTTGAATAACATCCAAGAGGCTTAAGTATGTAGCTGGAGCACCAGCCCAAAGATGAGAGTTATTCTTAAGCTTTGGACGGATGTAGGTCTTATAGATAGTATCTAACAAGATCACACGGGAAGAAGAATTTCTTGCACCGTCCAAAGAAACCCCAACATCTTGCAGCACTTTTGGCGACATCTCATATGTGCTCATGCTCATTCCACAAAAGGTGGTCAGTGATGGACATACCAAGAATCTCGAGATGTTCGGTCTCATTGATGCAAATACCGGTCATGGACAGTGGCAGGGGAGGTGTTTCTCGCTTTAACGATACAAGACAGCATTATGTTTTCGAAGCATTAAACTCTACGCGCCTTTTTATTCCCCTTTGTACAATGCTGTTTAAGCCAGAGTTAAATGAGCTTATAATATGTTGCCGTTGAAGTTACACATCCGAAGATGAGGGATGTGAGTCTGAAAACGAATTTGAAAAAGCTAAGGGTACTATCGTCAGCGAAACAATTTATTGGATACGAAGTTACAGGCAAGAAATAATTTACAAAAATGAGAAATAGGTTCGGAGACAAAACGGAGACCTACGGAACACCAGCATTTATATTGTGGATTTCAGACTTGAAATAGTCCAATACTCCAATACAACTTCTATTGAACAGTTCGAAAGAGAGTTTTTAATCCGATGAATTAAGAATTCGTCGATACCGAAAGCACGCATTTTCGATAAAGAAGCAAGATGCCAGTCTTTATCAAAGCCTTGGAAATATTAAGTACAACAATCTTACTTCCTCCAAAACGATGTAAAGATTTGTTCCACTGCTCGGTGAGATAAACCATCAGATCACCAATGGATCTGTTGCTGCGAAAGCCGTACTGCCGGTAATTAAGAAGCTTTCGGTCTTCGAGATATTTCTTGAGCTGTTAGTTTATCAGCGTCTCCATGACCTCAGAAAAAAATGGACGTAAGTGCAATCGGACGATAATTGGAGGGAGAAGAAGATTCGCCTTTTTGTCGAGGAAAATTGTGAAAAGTTTGGATTTGAAATTGAGGGATAAAGCTGCGAATAATAAACATTTTTGCCAATATCTCGGCTATCAGGTCTTCAAGAAACTTGTAACCTCTATATTGATGACCTTTTCATTGATGTATCATTCGATAGGTTTTGGAAGTTTTTTTTTCTGTCCAAATTTTTGGCATGGGGTTAGATGATGTAATATTTTTCGAAAACCATAAAAAATGAATCTCTCTATAGCACGACGTAACCTTGGGGCACGAAATAGGATGGCGTAGTTTATACAATGGGAAAGGTGGAAAATCCGGGCCTCCTGGATCGGTGGTGGTGTTGACTACGGCAAGACCTTGACGATGGTGATGATAATTGTTATACCATCAATACAATAAGAATAAATACTATTGCAATGAATTGTACCATTATAATATTAGTGCCCCTATGGCAACACTTGAATTAAATACGAAATTGTTTAGCTTTAAGAAACCGACAATGAAATAAATTTAGTTTGTAATCGATCATAGTCCATAGCATTTCACTCTTCTCTCCAAGACTTAACAATAATAGTCACTGATTTTGGCAACTTGACAATATATTTTTTAACGTCAACTTGTTATTTGAATGTTGATTTTTTCTCATAAAAAATTGGTTTAGTTACATGTATGTAACAAAAGAACCATGTTTTGCGAACCCATATACAAAAAGTGATGCTATAACATATCTCTTAGCAAATAACACACACACTGATCGGTTTAAGTTTTTCAAACAAAATTTTGATCTTAAAATGTAAATTTCAAATGAATCATAAATGAAAATGGTAAATGAAAGGCCAAAAATGATCAATCAGACCAGTGAACGTGTACATTGCAATAAACATAACCTTAAAAAACCAACACCTTATCAAGCTCCACAAACCGCTTCTTATAAAAAGCCAAAAGCAAATAGTTTTCTGTAGTATCCAAAAAGGACTTGTATATACAGAAATCATAAATAATAAAAACAAACTATTTAAAAAATAAAATGCCAATACAATTGCACACTCATTAGCAGCAGGAGAGCTTTTTGTCAAGTTAAAGTTCAATAACAACCTGGGTCTTTTGTCTGGTAAGCGATTACTGCCAACTCGTTCTCGAAACGGAGAATTTCCCAGTCCCTAAAAATTGGTATATACAAAATTTTTTAATTATTTTTCTTCGTCTTTATGGTTCGCTTCATTGCTAGTAGTTTCAAAAAAATTAAAAAATTTAAAAACAAGCAAAAATTAATTCAACACAATTTTAAATGTTATGAACTTTTAGAAAAACATTAATGAACTCAAAATTAAATTGAAATTAAATCCGAGCGCATTCAGTTCGACCAATCAACAATCCAAATGTTGGTAAACAAAAAATGTTGATAGAAAGATTATGTA
Source organism: Sphaerophoria taeniata (assembly GCA_943590905.1). NCBI lineage: Eukaryota > Metazoa > Arthropoda > Insecta > Diptera > Syrphidae > Sphaerophoria > Sphaerophoria taeniata. Next base: position 147,271,142 of record OX016541.1, on the reverse strand, counting down.
GTAATAAAGTTCAGAAACCTGATTAGGTGGAGCCCTCGATATAATGCTCGTGCTATGGCGTCGTCGCGTAAGATGACTTGGAGCTGTTGGACTGTCCTGAAAAATTATTAACTTCAAACATAAAGCGGAAAGCATTCAAATAGAGCTTGCTTAGTTTTGTTGTTGTTGTCAAAAATGCAAGAAAAAACATAGAATACTGTTACTGTCACTTGTAAAAATATAATACAAAATAGCTTAAGAAGAATTCAGAGGAGGATATTCAATTCTACGCACATAGGACATGTACATATAAGAATAGAGCTAACTCCAAGGACGATTTATACTTGTCGTGATGAGAGGTGAGAGCTACAAATTGTAAATGTAAGTAAAAATGATTAGGAACCTTCGCGTAATACTGGCGATCAATAAAGGAGAAAGCTGGAAAATCAAACATGTTTTTAGAGAGATAAATCATAAAAAAGGAGTGAGTTGCTATTTTCAGTTAATTTCAAAACTTTAAATCATCTGCGGCTTCTGATTGCCTTACCCTTGCCTTGCGATTGTGAATGCGTTTGATTTTGTTCAAATGAACTTCGACGAATTTTAGAAAGTCATCGATTTGTTGCTTGGCAGCTTCTGGACTTGGTTCGGTGTAGATGTCACATCGTAAGCATCCGTGTTCGAGGATTTTGTTCATAGCGACGATGTCCTTTGGTAGGAGATACATTCTGTAGCGCCAGTATTTCAAGCTCTAAAACGTCGATATAATTTGATAATTTTTAACGAAAAGAACATTTGACAGTATTTACATCAAGAAGAAGGTAATCGGTATCGCCACGAGTGCAAATATAGTGATCCATGTAGTTCCAGTTGAAGTGTTCCAGTTTTTCTGTTGTAAAATTGACGCCAGAGATTTCATAGGTGTCATGTTGAGGGGCATGGAAGCGGTAGCGATAGTCCACGTTAATAGGTGGATATGGATGCCTAGACGATTAAAATTTCAAAATAAAATGTCACAAGAAAAATATTTACAAGTTCACAAAGAAAGAAACAGCGTATGAGTACACTATGGGCACTATGGCGTATGAGTGTTTTTTTTTGGAGTTTACTCCTTTACAGAGTTGGACAAAATTTATTCGAATAATCAATCGAAAAATAAATAATCATTTTATTCGTTATTCACGAATAATGAATAATTTCATTTATTCGAAGAAAATTTATTCGAATGACGAATAAATTATTTTATTCATTATTCGAATAACGAATAAACGAATAACGAATAATATAAACACAAGAAATTTGGTAGAACAAAAAATATTTTAATTTTTTTTAATTTTTTTATTTAAAGTTATTTACATAGTTATTGGTTAAAGCTCCTTAGATTGGACTTCATCACTTGTCTTTGTTTAAACATATTGGCAAGTTTATCATGGTAGCTTATGAAAAAACTCTTTCGACTGATGCATTCAGTAGAATAGAAAGATTGCAAAAGCGTTTCTCAAGATACTTATCTTTATGTCAGATTGGAATATTCCTCGTCCATCGTATAGCACTCAGTGTTTATTGTTTGGCTTACAAAGTCTGGAGATTATGTTTGTGAGAGATATCCTCAATTGTAAAATTGTCTGTACCGAATTGCTGAGTAAGGTTTGTCTTATTTGCTCATCCTATGCTTTCATAACCAATTTTAATTACTCTCTCTAATAATTTCCAAGAATTATCAACCACGGATCTGTATCATATTCGTTCAAAAAAAATTTCTCAGCAATAAAGAAAGAATGAAGGAATTCGAACGTCTAATTCCAAAGGAAACGTAAATAAAAAATGTGCACGACTCGGTCGTACGAACTTGCTCCTGCATTCACAATTATAAATCATAAAAAAAAAATTAAAAAAACTCATAAATAAAAATTTAAATTGAAATATGTACCTCAAAAATGGATTCAATCGGAAAAAAATTGATATCATATGATTTCTTAAGAAAATGTTGATTTTTCAATTTTTTTTTAATTTATTTAAAAAAAATTAAAATTTGAAAATATACCTCGTAAATACATTTAATTCCAAAAATTTAAATGCCAAACAAATTTAAATCTTATTTTTGATTTATTGATTTTTTTTTTTGAAAATCGTCGGAGCCGTTTTTTTTAAATTAATTTTTTATATATAAAATTTTCCAAAAATGTCTTAAAATTAATTTGGATATGCAGTATTCAAGAATATGTAAATATACATTTTATAAGTAAGTTTTGATTTTTAATATTGATCCGTTTTTAAGATACACAATTTTGAAAAAAAAGTTTAAAATATTTTTTTAAAAATCCAAAAAAAATTTTGAAATTTTTTTGAATACAAAAACTTATTTGGGCAATATATACGTACTTTCAGAAAAAAAATTACGCTGATCGGACTTTTATTTTTTGAGAAAATCTAATAACAAAAAAACGGTTCTATGGGAGGTACCGTTTTGGAGCAATACAAAATTTTTTTTTTTACATAAAATACATGAGTGTCTAAAAAATTACATTCGAGGAAGTTTAAAAAAAATCGTAGGAACCGTTTTGGAGAAAATTTAAAGTTTTGGTTTTTTGCCATAAAAATCGTATGGTGGCTACCCTAAATTTTGATCTTAAAAAAAAAATGAAAAAACTGGGATATGGGTTTTTGCTCAAAAATCTTATTTTCAAGTTTGAAGTCAATCGGACCAGTGGTTAAGTCTGTAGGTGCCTGTAAACTTCCCGACAGACAGACAGACGGAATCGCCGGACTCACTTTTTTCGACTTCTCTATCATCGTAATGTCATATCTCATCATCATCTCAAATTTTTTTTTTGTACGAATTCAATACTTGCCATATATTCTATATGTCGCAAGTAAAAATTTAAGATAAATAGACAAAGAAAAGAAGGAATAAAGTCGATTTTATTCGTTATTCAGAATAACGAATAAAATCACGAATAAATTACGAATAACGAATAAAATCACGAATAATTTATTCGCGAATAAATTATTCGTGAATAAATGAGTGGCGAATAATTTTTTATTCGAATAATTATTCGAATAACAATTTATTCGAATAATGCCCAACTCTGCTCCTTTAGAATCGATTCATATATAGACCCCGGTATGAAAAAATTATGGATAGGAAAATCAAACATTGAAAAAAGCGTTATAAAAATTGACTACCAACGCTTTTTTAACCTACTGGATCGATTTAGATGAAATTTGGTAGTAAGATAGACTAGAACCTGCGGAAGGGCATACGGTATTTAACGCAATAAAAGGGGTTGAAAAGGTCACAAAAGGTTGAAATGTTAGGTCAAAGTTTGTATGGAGGTCGATTAAGTTAGAAGTTTAAAACTTATTTGTATGGCTTTTGACTAAACATAAATAAGTAAGACATTCAAAGTGTAAAAAAATGAACCGAGGGGGGTAGAAAATAGGGGGTAAAAGTTTTAGTGCCATTTCGAATTTATTTTATTGAACAGAGATTTCAACGTAGAACGGTGAAATTTTCACACATGATACAGAATTTCATGCTCTTCAATTTATTATACTTTAATTATAACGGTAACTCATTAATATGGCCAATTAAGACATGTCACATAAATTGGTATATAAGTTTTAATCCTATAGACTGGTTGTTGAAATTTCCATATGTCTAGTCTACATGAAATAACGGTGATTTTGAAACCTCATTTGTAAGGATACGTTTCGTACAAGCCTCACAATCTCGATTTTAAAATAAATATAACTGCACACAAACCTGCTTGGTTCGTACAAAATGAAACATCACCTGTGGGAGAATCCCGCTATGGCCAAAATTCGATCGGTGTTTTTCGATTAAAAGCATCCTAGCGTGCGTTCTAATAATCGGATTTTCAAGATTAAGATCTCTTAAGAAGCACAAGGGTTCAGGCTTTAGTTAAATGTACAATTCAATGACATTCAATTCCATTTTATATGCAATAATGCATGATAAATGTGGGCCCAATTGAATTTTCATCATTAAATAATGAAAAGTTGATAAGAAATTTCACTGTTCTGAAAATGTAATAATGCAGTTTTGTAGTATTTTTTATTCCGACACGCGTCGGAGCTGACACGTACAATTTTTTTTTCAGAAACACGCGTCGCTTAAAAGAAAAGGAGCGAACCGAGTATGTTTCCCCTGATCAATAATATATTTAATAAAAAATAATCAGAACGATCTTCCGTGCCTGAAACTCTAGAGAACTACAGAGAGCAGAGACGTACTCCTGACAGCGCAAATTGATCCTGAGGAAGCCGTCTTGGACGATGACTTCTTTATTATTGAAGACCCGCAGGAGAAAGTGGAGACAGTGCTGCCCAGAGCTGCTTTTCAGCAAGTGTACAAGGTGAATCCTAGCATTCAACCAAACCACGACCTGGAAAACAGAGCCTTACTTCATCACTTCTACCTTCGGGACGATATTGTGCAGTGGCGAACTGAGAACCGCGGTTTCATGCGGTTCAAGGACCACTTTTTGACAAACGCCATAGTTGCCAAGCAAACGGAAGCAAGCCCTCTGTTAGTAACGAAGGTTGAGCTCCAGTTCATGTTCGAGTCAATAAAGAATAAGAAGTCAGCCGACACCTGCTGACTTCTTATTCTGGTATATCCAACATTGTACTAAGACACTTACCGGTTGAGACAATAGACGTCTTCATCACTCTGTTCAACAACGCGCTGAATAATGCATATTATCCAGAGCGTTGTAAGACAGCTGTGGCTCATCCTCTCCTGAAAAAGGGAGAGGACAGCTCCAATCCGTCAAATCTTCGGTAAATAAGTCTTCTTCCAAGAATCAGCAAGGTATTCGAAAAGGTAATCAATAGGCCGCGTCTAAGCTCGTTTCTGACATCAAATGGAACAAGTCCAAGAAACAATGCACGGGTGCTGTTCTCATTGATTAAGAGAAGGCCTTCGACACCGTATGGTTAGAAGAGTTGTACCTTAAACTCACCAGGCTAGGCATCAGTAAACCATGATTGTATAAATGCTTTATGATATGCTCAACGGTATAAAGCCTGTTGTCAAAAGTGGCAATGTAACTTCTACCACTAACTTTGAAATAAAAAATGGTCTGCAATAGGAAGCCGTTAGTTCGTCGATCCTCTTCAGCATTTACAGCAGCATTTACAGACGACCTGATTGCGTACAGAACTGCCCCAAAGGTCAAAGTCATTAGAATTCTCTTGCAACGTGACTTCGAGAAGATTCAGCGATATTGCGGTGACTGGAAACTGAAAATAAATGTCCGGAAATGTGAAACAATTCTGTTCACGAGCTCGCTGGCTGATCACTAGAGGGATACGCACAAGAATTGGCGCAAGATGTTCATCGTTGGGCCTCACGGACAGCGATTAATGAGCAAAAGTGAAGTGAAGTACCTAGGTATTTGGTTGGATCAGTATTTGTATTTCGACAGCCATATAAATGCTGCTCTGGCCAGGCACAGAGGAGCTTTCGCTCGACGAAACGGCTGTTTAACAGCAGTCGCGCTTGACCCCAGAGTGAAGGTAATTTGCTACATGGCCCTCATACGATGATCGCTTATGGCTGTCCAGTGTGGCTCAACGTTGCACCATCTCAAATGGAGAAGATTCTGGTGTTCGAGAGGCGCGGTCTCGATTTGCCTCCAACACCGGAATCTGCTTATGTACATTACTATTCTAACGATGTTCTATACAACGAGGCTCGGATCAACAGAATTGACAATTTCGTATGATAAAACTTGTTCGGGGTTACATTGCCGCAGCTATGACTTCGAGGAATAATTTGATATTTTGGTGTTCTATCCGAACGACGAGTATTTTGATAGTGCACGCTTGAGTGGCTTCATTCCACCACTCTCCCGTGATTTTATCTTTTCACCCTTCGCAGTCAAACTCTTATTTTCTAACCTTACTGGTCGTGTGCAGGCAGTTGAAGTTAATAAAACTCTTTCCAGTTTAGGGGAGTCCCACAGGGTTCGATTTTTGGCCTGTTACTTTTTTCATTATATGTTAACGAATTTCCTACAATTGTAATACAATGTTCGATACGCATGTATGCTGATTACACCCAGCTCTATTTGAACTGTCCATTGGGACTAAGTGAACACTCTGCGGCCTGCATAAATGAGGATTTAAACTTTATTGGACGTGGTCAGTTGATAAATGCTTACTTTTGAACCCAAAGGATCAAAGTGTCTCGTTATTTCAAAAAGCTTAATAGATGTGTCTTACTTTCCAGCAATTCTTTTAAACAACTGCCCTATTGCTTACATCGATTCAGCTAAAAATTTAGGGGTGGTTTTTAACCGCAACCTTACGTGGGCATAACATATAAATAACACAATTGGAAAATCGCATGGTGTCCTACGCACACTATGGTCATCGCAGCATTTTAGCCCTCTAAAGCTAAGAACACTGCTAGTGAAAACGTTAACTCCACCTCTGCTAACTTACGTTTGTGAGATTTTTTGCGAGTTAGACTTCGACAGCAAAAGAAAACTAACGGTTTCATTTAATAGCGCAATAAGATATCTTTACGGTCTGCGACCGTCGCTACGATAGACGCAGTATGCATCACAACTTTTTGGGATGTCCTTGGGATGATAACTTTATAAAATTTCGCACCATATCCTTGTTTTCTGACATATGTTCTTCTAACTTGCCAACCTATTGATCTTTTAAACGAATTAAACTTCTTCAACTCTAAAAGATGTCATGATCTCGTAAGTCCGCGGTTTCAGTGTTTGACATCCGAACGTACATAAGGTACGTGACAGAAGGTACACTATGGCGTATTAGTGTTGTTTTTTTTAAGAAACTCATCGTTCAAAAGAAACAATATTGATACTTACCTTGGCTTGTAGCCCGTCACAGTGATCACTGACCCCCTCCAAGATATCTTGTGGAATATTCTTCCAATTGAAAGCAAATACTCCTCAGTCAACTCCGATGGAGGCAATGTCTTCAACACTGAAGATTGCTGCTGCACCTGCTGTTGCTGTTGTTGTTTTTGCTTCAAACCACCACAACACGGAGCCTGTGATGGCGCCTGATTTTTATCTTCCAAAACAATCAATTGGAATCCTTGAGCCAAACGTTGTGATACAATTTCCTTAAAGACCTCTTCAGTTGTCAATGGTTTGCGGTATATTGCCCTACTATTGGCGTAGTCTATGTTAACGTCGTCCGGCAACAATGTGTAATCCGAAATCACATAGTCATTGTGAAGAGAACGTTTGTCCGGAAAATAATCGGTTGTGATTGGAAGACAAGCCGGTATAGTTAGAGACTTCCAATCAACTCCTAGAAATCATTGGAAAACCAAAAGTAATGAAGTATGGATTTTAATATATTCGAAAATGGGATTTTTGAATTTTGTATAAGCCATCGCCATATTGAAAAACGAAAATTAAAATAAATTGTAAACCAAAGTATTTGGGGTTTGCTTTGTTTGTAAGCTGAATTGAAATGTACAAAAAGTGCATTTGTGTGCAGAGTATGGAAAAAGTACAGAACTTATAATTAAAATGCAATATTCGTGCAGTTTACTTTTAATCTACTTAAAATTTAAAAATTTGGAAAAATAAAGAACAAGAATGTGATTAGATTTAAAGATGCTTTCCAAGACCATAGTGTTGTTGGGAGGTAAGATGTCTTTTGTTCAACTATTGTAAGTACATGTGTGTAGGTTGGTATGAATGTGGCATAATTTTGTAAGTATTCGTGCTCGAAAATGGTAACTAATTGAACAGAAAGTTATTTACTTAAGCGCTGAATACAATATGAAGTGTTTTATTTACTAAAATCAAAACAGTGCTACTTACTTAACTTATCTAAAGAAATAAAACAAACAGAGCGAATCCAAATTGTTTGCAAGCTCGCTTGTGTATTTTCAAGGGAAGAAGACAACGGATTTATGCCCACTGGCAGTTCTTATATTTCAAAATAGGTTGTAGAACGATTGGCGAAAGTACTTCATTTAAGATACAACTATTCAACTACATACTTACTTTGAAACCAAGCAAAACACTAAAGTAGAATCAATATAAATGCAAGATAAGCTAATGTCAAAATGCGAGCCTAATTTTTATTTTTCATTTATTTATTTTTCGTTGATGGCTATGGCTACTGCCCCTTGCGTTGAACTGACAAAGCTTCGAAGAGTATCATTTGCAATTAAATTCTATGCCATTCGGAATCGGCATAAAATTGTGGGTTCCCTCAATTCCTCAAGGAATCTTCAAAGAGTGTGGGCTACTTATTGGCTGAAACACAAACACGTTTTAGCTTCGTCTTTGTTTGCGTTACTATGAATCCGCTCCAACTTTGCTTTGAATGACATTTCTCCATTATGATCTATAGGTAATGTTTGTTGTTTGTTTTTTTTTTTTACAGCTGTCGAGACAAAGCAAATGTTCAGAAGATTTGAACTAGAGCTTCCGTTTGGAGTCGCATCAGGTAACATTACGTACGAAACGTGAGGTCGAAGCTTCATTATGAGAGCATGCATTGAATTACGAGGTGTGACAATTAAGTAATCAGACTGATTCCATAAAAACCGTATATTTCAAAATTATTCTACAACTCTGCCATCCCCTTCAAAGTAGTGCCCTTGGGCAGCTTTACAACAATTCCAGCGCGTTTTCCATGCTTCGTAACGTTTCTGGAACGCTTCGACAGGTATGTCCGCGAGTACCCTCGTCACGGCCGCCTGGATGTCCTCAATCGACTCAAAATGGGTTCCTTTGACCACCGATTTTCTTCTAGGGAACAAAAAAAAGTCACAGGGTGAAATATCGGGCGAATAAGGCGGTTGTTGCAACACGGCGGTTCCTTTAGAGGCCAAATACTGGGACACGCTGAGGGCGGTGTGGCACGGTTCCTTGGAACCATCTTCGCGCACAACTTTCTCATCCCAAAATCGTCGGTAACAATTTGTCTGACTGTTTCACGGTTCATACCCAGTTCCGACGCCAACTTTCGAACTGTTAAACATCGATCTTCACGCTTCCGGGCGCGCACACGCTGCGCATTCGTGTCAGTCCGCACCTCGACTGGTCTCCCGCTCCGCGCCTCGTCTTCCACGCTTTCACGCCATCGAGACACCTGGGCACGACTAAGAGCAATATCAGCATGCACTTTTACAATTTTAACGTATGTTTCCGAAGCTGTTTCGCCCAATTTGACGCAAAATTTTATCGGGACGCGTTGCTCTTGATTTCGTTTTTCCATTTTCGTGACGAGCACCACGAACACACGTTTACTCAACGCGACAGAGCAGGCGAACTAAACAAGCTAGAGCGATGGCAAATATATCAATGGAGAGGGGAAGGATGCCGGGAGAAGGGAAAGGGAATTTCAAGGTCGCAGGGTTACTACAATCGCGGCAATATAATCAGTCTCATTACTTTATTGTCATACCATGTAACATGGCTTAACTCGCAAACGTCAGGCGAAGCCAAAGTTGAAGCGTGTTTGTGTTTCAGTCATATAGGCCTCGGTTTTTCAACAGAAATTCGGAGTAGGTGACTGCAAATCTAATAGCGTTTTTTTTTTTTTTTGTCGTCCGGAACTGTTCCGAACGATTCTGAATTCGTTCACTTGGCACAAGATGCCAGTTCTTGTTCTGAATAGAACAGAAAACCGATTTCGAATTTAACATGGGAATGCAAAACAAAATCGCACACTGTTCGATGTGCGCTCTGGGTGCAATTCCACCGTGTTCGATGTGTATCCAGTGCTCGCCCCGGGAGCGCTCTGAATCACCCCAACAAAGAGAAAAAAACAAAACAGAGCACTACAAAGGCGTTCGATTTGAAACAAAAACCAGAGAAATTTTTCAGTTTTTTTTTATAGCACCGTTCAGGGTAGTGACAAGTGACAAGCACCGGGCCCCCCCCCCCCCCCGGGGCTTTTCAAATCGAACGAAACTAATGTCATGTCATCTGCAATAATTCTGCATATTATGAGGTTTAATACATAAATAGACATTCCAAGAGTAGAAGCAAAAAAATGTGTTTGCATGTTCGTTTGGTATCCGGAATTGTACAGTTCTGTGTAGGTACCAATTCCGGATTACAAAAAAAAAAAACGCTATAAGACCGTTAACTCCAATTTACGGTCGTAATTCTCCCCTAGAAGGCAGGCAACAACTAGTTAAATGCAAATACATATTCGTTGTATGATGATTCCGCGTCAGTGCGACAACGGTTTGGTCGGAGTGTCGAAAATATCGTTGCCGTTCAGGCGTACGTATACTCCAAATCGATACCCACCACCTTTTTATTGATTTTAAGGCCGCGAATGACAGCATCTACAGAGACAAACTGTATAAAGCTATGTCTAGTTTTGGCATCCCTGCCAAGCTCGTTCGCTTGTGCAAAATGACGATGGAGAACTCACGCTGCGCCATCAAGGTTGGCAAAGAGCTTACGGAACCTTTCGATGTTAAAAAAGGATTCAGACAAGGCAATGCACTGTCATGCGATTTCTTTATTCGTTCGGATGAATGTGCCTTAGGCTGTTTTCGAGAGGAAAGTTCTTCGGGTCATCTTTGGCCCCGTGTGCATTGATGGGGAATGGCGAAGAAGATACATTGTGCGGGTTGTACAATGACGTGGACCTAGCCAGAAGAATCAAGGTCCAGAGACTCAGATGGCTCTGTCATTTAGAGCGGATGGACACCAATGCTCCTTCCCGGAAATCCTTCGACACTATTCCCGTAGTAGAGGAAAACCGCGACTAAGGTGGCGCACACAAGTGGAAGAGGACTTCAATGAACTTGGAATCCAAAACTGGAGACAGCCAGCTAGAGACCGAGCTGGCTGGCAGAGACTATTGGTTGAGGCCACAACGGACTGTAGCACCACCTTAAGTAAGTAAATTCAGGCAAACGATCCAAATGAGTCTGTCCACGGATTTTTCAAGAATGGGTATAACTACCGATTCTTCTTTTGTCCGAATTGGAAGATATTGACCTGAACGACAAGTGGTTTTATCAGGACGATACCACAGCAAAAATAACAAACGATTTATTGAAGAGTTAGTTTGATGAGCATGAAATGGACCAGTTGATTGGCTGCTTAGTTGGTGCAATTTAGCGCCTGTACACTCTTTTCTTTCGGGCTACGACTTTAAGTCATTGGTTAATGGCAATAGCCGACGACGTTGGAAAGGCTCAGTGCTGTTGTTGAATGCGAAATAGCTGCCGTTCCAGTCGAAATGTGGGGCCGCGTCATCGAAAATTGGGTCCAACGTATTGACCGCTGCAAGCGTGCCCGCGATAGTCATTCATAATGAACAAAGTTAGTTTACATTCGTAAATGTTTTGATTGTACTTCATGCCGACAGTAAAGGCATTGAAATATCTCAAATGGTTTGCGTTCCCTTTACTTGTGCAGTTCTTTCCTTACAGAAAGAAGAGCAACTAATTTTAACCTTTTTTTATATAACAATACCAAAAATATAAACAATTTCTATAAGTAGCACTGCATATTCCAAAGCAAATACTGTAATCAACGAAAAAGAAAAAAATACAGAAAGTTTCCAAACCAAAAATTAAATAAAATAATAACTTTGCAAAAATACATAATTCAGTGAAAAAGGAACAGTAAATAAAAATAAATCTATAAAATGTTGAAATTAACAAATTATGTAGCGCTGTTTTTTTGTCAACTACGAAGTAAGAAAAATGTGTTTATAAGTTTGCCTTTACGCAATGAATCAAACCTATGATTATTCTTGCTCTTCCTGTTGCATCCAATTTTGGTTTCACGTTTCATCAAGCATTCAATTTATTATTTTGAAATCCAATGCACAACCGTTTTGTTTATTCCGCACAAATATGGTTTTTAATCGAATACAGTTTCCATTATATTTACGAGATGAGTTTTAAAGATATAAAAAATATATTGAAATATGGAAGTAAAAAAATCAAACATTTAAATGAGCATTACTTATGTTTTATGTAGATATGTTGTTAATATTAATAATAGTCCAGTCAATTTAGACATTCAAGGTTACATAAATTCCCAACACGCTGAGAGTTGGTAAAATTGTTCAAAACATAATTATACATAAAATTTGAAAGTTCCCCATCATTCCCCTGTATGGGAAAATTTTTATTCAAGGTCAAATGTCAGCAAAACGGTAAGTTTTATCATGAAATGACCCAGATAATGTGTACTAACACCTTTTTCCTAAGAGCCAACGTTTCTGAGATATAACGATTCATTTCGACGCCACCTATCAGGTAGTGTACTTAGCGCGTTTTTGTTAACGTTGTTTCCTTAGAAAGCCTGTAACGAACCGTTACTATTTTCAACCGCACCCGCCAGACGATAACTCGAGATTCGCAACCTGACCCACCAGACTATTTCGTTACAACGACAAACAGCATCGTATTCAATAGGCCAGTTCCACCTAACAACATCTCACTGAGATCTCAGAGATTTCTTAAGTGGAACAAAAAATCTCAGCTGAGAATTGAGATTAAAATATTTTGGATTCGATTTCTCACTCAGCTATTTTGACGTGACTGACATATGTACAACTGAGAATTATGTTCCACCAAATGATTTTGCCTCAGTCAAAGTGACATTGAGATCTCAGTGAGATGTTGCCAAGTGGAACTGGCCTAATAAATAACGAAGTCAATGGGCGCGTTCACTTTGACTTGGATAGGCTATCCGGATAGCTTTTTGTTTTTGTTTTCCATGTAAAACAAAATAGCAGAGGCTCAAACCAAACTAACCCAAAGCTATCCAACAATTTTTGGTATAGGTGGCTATCTGACAGAACAGCCATTGAAATTCGTAAACAGCTGATTTTTTTACACGTGTTTTCACAGCTTTCCAAATTTAGCTATCGAACTCGTTCATGAAAAACGAGTTGGATAGGCTATCTAAGATAGGCTATCCAAAACCAAACTGAACGTGCCCAATGGCTACGTTCAATCACCTATCGGATAGACTATCTGAAATACCCGTATCTGGGATATCTTTTTGGACGAGACAGATACCTGTTTTCAGATATCTGTCAAAACGTCTATAAAAAAAAACAACAAATCAAACGCTTGAAAACAGGTAATTGTTATGACATCTTCCGAGTCATCTGAATTATAAAGAATATTGTTAAAAATAACATCGATAGTCATTTTGTTTATATTTCTATCGATTTTCTTCTAAATTGGAAGCTGATAAAATAGCGCGCCTAACAATACAAGACAAAAAATCATGTGTTGATCAGCTGATCACTCGGATACCCGAGGTATACCAAAAATTCTCAGATACCGTTGGATTTCTTTTTTGACAGAAAATGGTTCTTGTATTTGCTATTTTTTATTATGGATTACAATAACAAAAAGCTATCCAATACCTTTTGGTTACGTGATTGAACCCACCCAATAGGTCTGTTTAATGTGTTCCATGAGTAAAATCCTTGCCCCAATCTGTCATTTTGTGTTCCATGAAGTTGTTCATCTCAGTTTAGTTCACATTTTTCTGCCCCTCCTTTTTTGATGGTGCAGCTTTTTGAAAACTATAAAATGTCAAAATTTCAAATGCCAAATTATTTTTATTTTTTTCCAATCAAAAATTTTTTTGAAATTATCTCGATTGAAGAGTTTTCCGAGGAAGTAAAAATATTACTACTATACTCCCAAGTAAAAATTTCTCTAAGAAAAACTAATAAGCTATTCAGAATCTTGTTTCCAGCAAATGAAAATTTGCTTCAATTTGATTTGACTTGGAATATTTATTTAACAGCTGATTTTATTCTGTCAAAAAGATTACATAGGAAGCTGATCTTTTCTGTTCTTACTTGTTCTGACAATTTTCATTTACTTGTGCTGTTCTGTGCTGTTCTGATCCTGGTTTTTCTTCATCAAACAGTCCTAATAACAACAAGCAGGCTGTTTTCTCCAGTTGTACAGAACAAAATTAATACTTCATATAATACAACTCACACCGTGTATCTGTACAAATATTATCAAGTAAGAGTGGGATTTCAATAGTAATTCGAAGCTCATCCCTATCGTATTAAAAATATAACGAGCACTGGGTAGCCTGACGCTTCCGTCCCTCCTTTGTTAGTATCAATAGAAGAAAATAGTTGGTGTATTTTTTCCGAAATTTATTATTGGCGCCTTCAGAGTTAGCCCCGCCGTTTGTTTACCGTTTGCTCCTTCTGAGCTGGCTATTTATTTGCATTTCTGAAACCGAGAATACCCTTCCACCGGGGATTGGGGTCTTACAGAGTATACGTATATAATATCATCTCTTTCAGAGTTTGGTCACATAGAGTTTCCCTGTTCCTATCCTAACCAGAGTTTGGTGTTTGGTCGTACTGTGTATACCTACTCGCAACAGAGTTCGGTCCTATTCAGTGTTTACCTTCTCCTTACATACAGGGTTTGGTCATAGTTTATATACCTACTCCTAACAGAGTTTGGTCATCCAGTGAAATACCCACTCTTGCAGAGACGTGGTCTTACTTTATTTTAAGGTCAATAGCGATGTATCGTATGTTAGTATGTTACCTTTCTAGAATCAAACGAATCCTCTATTGTTGATGATTTAACGTTAGAGCACCACCGGCTTTGACAATCTCTGACCTTCTCTGCACATGTCTTGCTCTTTCCTTAAGACGCAAACTTCATCTGGGAGAGTATTTTTATGATAATCCGAGTGAACTATTATTATTATTATTATTATTTATTTACAGGTAATTAAAATTATCTAGCTGCTGGGACTATTGGCTCTGTTTGAATAAATTACAATATTAGATTGCATTTTTTTAAGAATTTCGTTATTCGCCCCTATCGAGGTAATAACCGTCGGAGCGGAGATTACTCCGCAACGCATCCTTCTTCGGAGACTCAATTTCCGATCGAGGTAGCTGTCATCGGATGAAATTTTTCCGAAATGCGACAACGCATTGCGATGGATATAATTGTCAGGTAGAGATGTGAAAATTAACCGATACATCGGTAATGTGATATCTTTTCGATAACCTTTAGTAAAATAATCTTCAAAACCACTTTTAAGCACAGAATATTGTTGGGAGAGTGAATTTATTGTTTATTAAAAGTAAGTTTTTCAGTTTACATGCGTTTTAGCCTTCTTAAAAAACGTTATTAGATGCACCGATTTTCAAATCAAAACTATCGAAAACACAAACTTGAAAATAGAGATGTTACTATGTATAACATCTCTATTTTCAAGTTTGTGTTTTTGCATCTATTTTAAGGCCGTGTGCGAATTGGATGAATTGTGGTAAAAATGGATTAAAGGCCCCGACCCATAGAATCCGTTTCATCCGTTGCGTCGACGTATTGCACTGACAGCTGGATTAAACACATGGGATGCTGCCCATAAGCAACGCATGCGGTGAACGCAACGGACAAAGTAGCCGAACTTTTAACTTTTCCCCTCCGGCAGATGCGATGAAAGTGACAGATTGAAAACAAAATATAAAAACAAAAACAAAATATAATAAACGTCAACGCATTCATTGGGTCACCTCAAATTCATCGCATCCGGCAACGTACACGGATGCGTTGCCGGAACGGATGAAACGGATTCTATGGGTCGGGGCCTTAATTTTTAACCACTACTGTCATATTTTAACCTGCTCCGCAGCTAGTCAAATTGCGAAACGGAAGCAATTTAAGCGAATTATCTGACAAGGTGTCAGTGAATTTATTTTCTAATCGAATGTTTGCCTTCTAATTCTGCAATTCTCTTCCAGATTCAGAAAAATTTCCGTCTGAATGAAAATGCATTTGCGTGTATTTTGGAGCAGATTCAACACAAATACAAAACGATTCACCAAACAAAGGACTTCATCGCAGAGCATCGCATACAAACGGCATGCGTTGAATTTTATCGGAGAAAATCTCCGATCAGCTGATCGGATATATACCTCGAACCTCGAAGCAAAATGTCTCCGATTCGGAGGAAATCGGAGAAAATTCCGCTCCGACGGTAATCTTGATAGGGCCGATTATTTCTATATGTTTCTGACTAGGGTTTTTTAAATGTTATTGTTTTTAAATATGTTTCTTATTATGGGTTGCAATAATGGGCATTGTTCCAAAATATGATTTAGGTCCAATCTTGTATTGCATGTAGTGCATAGAGGGGGCGAGGTTTTGTTGAGTAGATCTGTTGGTGAGTTGTTGTGGTATGTCCAAGACGAAGGCGTACGAAGTTGGATATGTCTCGTTTAGAGACATTTGTGGGGTATATGACGGTGTTTTTTTCGGGATTGACTTTTATGTAGTGGTGGTGATATATACTCCAGCTGTGGGTTGTAATGAGTTTTGAAGCTTTTTGGGTAGCTTCCAGTAGATCTGTTTTGGTGAAGACATTAAAGTTGTATACCGGTGAGTTTATGGCTGAGTTGGCAGTAGTGTCCGGATATGATATCGGAGTTGTTGTTAGGTTTGGTTATAGCGTTTAATACTGGAATGCTGTCGGAGCAAATGATGTATTTATTTTGTTTGTTGGTTGTGGTTTTAAGGGCTTGAAGAATAGCATAAGTTTCTGCTGTGAAAACTGAGGCAAACTCTGGTAAGTTACCGATGGAGCTTAAAGAACCGTTTTCAAATACAACAGCTAATGATGTATTGATGTCTGTTTTGGATCAGTCGGTGAATATGAAATTCCATCCGTCAGCTTTAAGGTCCAAGAGTTGTTGGTAGGTACTGTTCTTCGTGCTGGTTTTTTTTGTACTGAGCCAATGTATTTATCACTGATTCCTGACTGAGGGACCATGGTGGATATCGTGGAGTTAGATTTCGGGTTTTCTTTGTAGGCAAATTAAATTTGATTGGTGAACTAGCTAACAAGGATATCAAATATCTTCTTCGCTTTATAAAAAGCTCAAAATGGTTCGACTAGTAAGAAGTAATTCTCTAGATTCATGTGGTATCACAATGGGCCTTTTCCTTTGAACAATCTTGTCAACTTTCAGCTTGTTGAGAATTTATGTACTTTCACCATTGTTTTTTGGTCTAAATTGACCGGACTATAATTTGAAAATGATATTTCTAAATTCGTTAAATTTGACTAGTTGTGAATTATTTATGACTTCCAGAACATTGCTACAGAGCTACGTCCTCAACAATCAATCTAATCCAAACTTTACCAAACATCTTTATACTAAATCTGTTTCAAAAAATTAGTTTAATAAATGTTCAATATGACTTTGTGTTAAATTGCAGTGTTAATCTGAGTTCAAGGTCCCATAGGACCATCCATCTACAAAATGTTTGGCCTGACACAAACTTAGAGTAAACCTTTCTTTGCATACTGATTTGTTATGGCTTCATAACATCAATTAAGTCTTTTTGGAAATTTAAAATTTGGAAACTGTGTTGTGTAAAACTGGGTAGATGTAATGTATTAGGCAGTAGTTAACGAAGACGGACCGCGGACCGAATTTTGATGTCGTCTTATGATTCAGACATTTTTTCGTCTCAACCATAAAACCATAATTTTGTTGTTTCGGACAGGAATCCAATTTTTTTAATTTTATCTTCAAGAGTTTTTGATTTTGGTTATGTGGATAGGTGTGTTCACAAATTAATGCTTAACCATTGCGTTTTACCTGTTGTTAATGCTGGTGTCCATTCTTGTTCACCTGTTGCTCCCCATAGGAATGTTAAACTCTTTGCTGGTGCAGCTCTCGAAGCTGTCCCTGATCCACTCAAATGTGAATTTCTCTTTTTCAGTTCTGAAAACAAATTAAAACAGTTTTTCAATGTCACTAATTAGCTTTAAAAGGAACTTACGGTCCATAGAACAATCATCTCCAATACTCGACGAGAGCGATCGGCTTAAAGAAGAGCAATTCGATGTATGATCGTATTCGCTAGAATTGAATCCAGATGAATAGTTTTCGGTATTGTTGTTGTCATAGCAATCAATTCCATTGACAGGATAGTTACTGCTTGCCAATTGCTTTGTTGGAACAGCTTGATAATGATGCTGTTGTATGAGTACTCCTGTTGGTCCCTAAGGAAGCAAAAATCAAATCCCTGTTAACCTATGAACTAGCTGTCTTCAACGAGTTGTGTATACCTTTGGAAAAATATGAGTCCATCGTCGACGATTTGATGTTAGTTTAATTGTCACATGAGATGGATCGAATGGGTTGATTAATGCTCGGCCAGGCCTTACAATTGGTGCTATCGATACAATGGAACGGCGGACATTTTTATCCGAAGCTATTGTATCCGACAAATTTGGTGAACCAGTCTGAAAGGGAAAACAACAAGAGATTACGGTATAAGGTCTTCTTTTTCGTTGTAGTGAACATACCAAAGTTGAAAGAACACCAGAAGTTCCATGATGAATATCTGGATCAGACATTTTCCGCCTTCGGTTTGTAACTCTCGACGGTGTAAAGCTTTCCATATCACAAAAATTGTTATTGCTGTAGGTTTCCAAACTTGGCACAGATGTCTTCTTCGCCCGAACAACTCGTTGGAGGGAACTGTAAGTGGAATCAATTAATTTAAAGTTTAAGGGTCTCTCTTGAGCTCTTCTTTACCATGTTCCTTGGGCTGGAGGCAACTGGAATATTTGCGCATCGTACGCATCGTAGTCAAAAAGTGAATTATGAATATATTCCGATTGATTGCAGCTGAGAAAGGTTCTTGTGTTCTCCTGAAGAGTTCAATGAATTACAGATCAATAAGTGAAATCTTAAAATCGCATATTGTTGCGAGGCAAGAGGAGGGGAGCCTTGGGAAAATCTGACAAGTCAGATTTGGAAGAGAAACGAAACTATGAATGGGATACTAGGGTCGGAAAAGGAAAGAATTCCAAGTTTCGGGGACGCGGCCTGCTTGCGATGCACGTCGGCGTCGTCAGCTCGTCGGACGGGGGGATCTTGCCCCCGAACCCTAACCTCACCTGCAAACAAACACATATATCAGGCCTAAACACATAGGGAAAATATAGGACTCGAAACTGACGGACGGACTATCTTCACGTCAGAGGCACTGCTGGTGTTAGTGCAGTGAGGCCATTACCCACCCTACCATAGGAATCTTCGGCAATTTTTAGATTCCCCCAATTATTCGCCCCAGTCCAACGCGTCCGAGCGTGTAAATAGGATCTTGCTTGCAGCCATTAGGTCGTATCTGAAGGACCAACGGGACTGGGATGTCCACGTAAGGGAAATAGCTGCAGCGTTGCGAAGTTCGGTACACACGGCGCGTTTCCTTAATTTGCCGTATTTCGGATGAATATGCTAACCCACGGCAGCAGTTACAAATTGGTACAAAAATCGAACTTGCTTGAAGTTAGGGAATTCGAGATTCCGGCCGAATGGCTTCCAGGCTGGGAGGGAACAGGCCAAATCGTGACGTCATCAATGGTTTCCGAGGAAAGCGACAAGTGCTGGTAGTGAATTTTTTTGTAACTCTAGCAATCTCTAAGGCATGATCTATGTTTTTGAAAGCGGTGAGGTCCAGATACGGTGGCAAGACCCCCCGTCCGACGAGTACAGCTGAGCAACGCAAGCATGCCGCAGCTACCGTAGCAGGCATTCATTCCCTTCCCCGATTCCGACCCGAATCCCTCTCCTAATGTTCCCTTTCTCGCATGTTCATATCTTACCCATACCATCCCTATTGCCTCGTTTCAATATTACCTTCTTGTTTTCATTTCCAGCTATTGTAGCTGCAACCAGCGGCGTTAACTTAATTCTGGGTATAAACGTAGAATAGGCGACTTTTTTGTTTGTTGAATAGAAACTCAAATTGATCCAATGTGGCAATGAGTAATCATCTGCCGAAGTCAATGAGGTGTCCTTGTTGTGAAATTTTAGCAATGGAACTGCATGCAACGGCTGTTCTCCCACACACACTAAATCGCTTCCCACTCCGTTGTCAATAATCTTGAAAAATAAATAAAATCATACAACTCCGACATAACAGTAACAACCTACCCTTTGTTTGGTTATGTTGGTCAATTCACGATCAACTTCGAAAACCCCAACTCCGGGAGTCAACACGACCGACAATTGACCCGTTCGGTCGAAACTCCTGTCCAAGTAGTGTTTTTCAAACGTGTTCAACGATATATTCAAGACTTCAAGGAAGTTTCCTTGTGCGGCAGTGCTGTTGGTTGCCGTTGGAATTTTAATGTTCTCCCGTTCATGATAACGGAGCACCGTCGACTGATAGGTTGTGAACAGTTTCCGTAATTGGCCCAATATCGTGCACCAATCGTCGTTGCGTTCATTCTGTATGGCAACTCTATAGAAATCCTCATAGAATCGTCCTTTGTAGTCCATTTGCAAGCAATCACGCATATGTACCGGGAACTCATCCAAACTCTTGGCTGCATAGAAGGTTCTGGAAAACAAGACAATCGTGACCTCATGATTGCAGCCGAGCTTGTTCCATTTGGTGAACAATTCGGTGAGGAAACCGTTGACGGCTTTTTCGAAATATAAATCGCCATGGATGTCAAAATCCCACATTTCCGAGGACATTTGAAGGAACAAATACACCATTGAGGTACTACTCCGGAAGACAATCTTTGTGTCTTCGGTTATAACGCCACAAGATACTCGATCTCCTTGTGACCACATTTCGTATACTTGGCATCGAATTGATTTATCGAAACAATCGATTTTTTTGTTTATGTAGACGCAGGTGTTTGTCTACGAAGAGAAAAATGATTTCAAAACAATCAAATGATTTGGAGCGACGACGCACTTACCAAATGTGTCTTCAATCGCCACATCTCCGACCGGCCCATGTACTGATCCTTGAAAGTTATTTCAATGGAATCTAAAGCCACATCTGCAGCATTGACCAAACGCATTACAACAGCAGAATAGGTCTTCAAATTGAAAGCGGTCGCAATAGTCGTTTCGATGCTTATAAAATCGCGTTGGTTAAGGTCACTGAATGCTGTTATCTGAAGCAGCAGTTTGCAATCTTCATCGTCTGTGGGATATATTTCAACTACATCTCCTTGTTTAGCGTCTGGATGTTCTCTTGGATTCAAGACCAAATCAGCAGCTGAGGGTAAATGCATTCTTTGGTATATTTTACGTTTTGGTAATGGTCGCAATTGTACTTACTGTTGAAGGACTTCTGATGGGTATAGAGCTTGTAGATCTTCATTTTGTAAGGAAATATCTGTTACTCCATGAACATGATAGGTTTATGTTGTGTTTTTGATAAGAAATTTTCAGGGAATAAACTGTTTAATGTGTTTAATCTATTTTTAAAAAATGATAACGAAAATACAAAAACGATTATCACAAAGCACAGAAAAACAATAAACTCACGGTTGTCAAAAACAGCTGTTTGATGTTGCACAAGTGGAACTGCAATGTTTACAGAAATCGCGTTCAGGTTTTTAGGAACAAAATTGTACAGTGTGAAGTGCGTTCAAGAACTAAAGTTGAGTGCAGTAACAAATTGTTGCATTTAACATGAAAATAAATATGCGCCTCCACTTTTTTCACCATTTCATCATAATATCGTCACTTTTCGTTCCTTTGTTGATTTGCAGCTTAATGCTAATAACAGGCAGTCTCCATTGGCCATAATCGATGGCAAACTTCTCATCCTCAATCCAATCAGCAATCAAGTAATTTTCTTTCGGTGGGCAAATTATGTCAAGTTTCCTCATTTCATCATTGAACGCAGCAAAATGTCTGTCAGTCATAGGGAAATATATCTTTCTTTTTTCCGCACGTACATGATGACAGAATTTTGATCCGCTGGAAAAATCCAGACTGCGATGACCGGATCATGGACTGGATGTTTGTCTCTACTGGATTATCTGATGATAGGCCGATAGTCCTGTCATCGGAGATGTTCAATGGAGCCCCCATGTAAGAACAAAGTTACCGCCGTGTTAACATTTACATTGTACGATTATTCTAATTTTCTATTCAACAAGAAAGAGAAAAACGAGTTATTTATACTCCCCGTCCCGTTAAGAACAAGCTCAAATTTTTAGTCGCATGATCTATTTTAATGTTGTTTTCTATTGGTCATCCAGAAGCATTCGGAAGAGTCCAGAAGTCTTCTGAAACCATACCATTATTGGACTGACTTTGACAGACGGAATGCTTCTGAGAAGAGCCAGCACCCAGAACTCTTCTGTTTTGAAAACACATACATCCTAACCCGTTCCATTGGAGGCAGAAGAAGAAAAGTAAAAAAATACCAATGGAAAACGACATAAGATCCTCTGTCCAAGTCGATGGCCGCTTCTGTAGACCTTCTACTTTTGCCTCGAGTTTGACGTCTGTTAAAATCCTCATAATCCCATCACCTCCCCCACAATTAATTGTTTACTTCCAAATTGCATTTGTTTTTTATACGCAGACTAGACTAGTGTCTTCCTCATCCTCGTCCTAATAAAATTAATTTTAGATCAAAGCATTTACAAACAAAACACAAAAAATGAGTGGATTCATAGCTGTGCACACTGGTAGGTCAAATAAAAGCAATAAATCACTAAAATTGTATACAAACCAACAAATTTTCATCGCTTCCAAATTAGGTGCAGGCAATAGAATTGATGAAACCAAATATCAGCAAGTTATCAAAGAATCCTGCATGAAAGGCAATGAGATTCTCAAAAATGGTGGCTCCGCCTTGGATGCGTGCGAGGCGGCTATCATTCGTTTGGAGAATTGTGGCAGCACCAATGCCGGCTTTGGATCCAACCTAACATGGGACGGAAAAGTTCAGTGCGAAGCATCGATTATGAATGGTTCGAATTTGCAATTCGGAGCCTGCACCAATGTTTCAACGGTGAGAAATCCCATTGCATTGGCGAGAACTATTTGTGATAGGCAGTCGAAGATGCTCTCGATGGACCGAATTCCACCAATGGTCCTCGCTGGTGAGGGTGCAGAAGCCTACGCCGTCGAAGTCGGGTGTAGAATGATCGAAGCTGAAAAAATGATTTCGTCCAAAGCAAATCTCTTCTACAATCATTACAAATCGAAGGTCTCCGACTGCGAGAGTCGCTATAACATCAAAATCAATTCACTGGACACGGTGGGAGCAATCTGTGTAGACGAAGATGGCAGTTGTGCTGCTGGGTGCAGTTCGGGGGGTCTGATTCTTAAGGTTTCCGGGCGTGTTGGACAGGCGGCCACATATGGGGCGGGATGTTGGGCCGTTAGCGATCCAGACATGTCGGTAGCCACATGCACCACTGGCAATGGTGAGTATCTGATGAAGACTCTTCTGGCTAAGGAAATCTGCACAGATTTGATGTCTTCCGAGTGCGGTGTGACCAGTATCCACAAGGTGTTCAAGCAGAAATTCATCGAGAGTCCATTTCTGCCTGCCGATCAGGATCTCTACGGTGGTGCATTGTCACTTGTCTTCCATCCGCGTTCCAATTGCGGCGAAGTTATATGGGGCCATACGACTAATTCGTTCTGCCTTGGTTTCATGAGTACCCACTTCAAGGCACCAAAGGTTTGTGCAGCTTCATTTCGTTTGGTTAGACGATCATTGACTTTTTTTTCTATTTCCAGTTCGTGCTGTCACAGTTGCCAAGTTACTGTAACGCTGGCAAGTCAGTCGTTGTAAACGGGCAACCCTTTAGTTTTAAAAAATAAGCCAACGGTCTGCATTTTAAGTGATTATTTTCCTGGATGTGTTCTTGTACATAAAATGTATTCCCCCAACTTATCCTTCTCGTCGTCGCGTCGAAAATAAGTGAGCAATCAAGATACGTTCATAAATGTGTTCTGTAGACAACCCGCCTATTTGTTAAGCATTAAATTTTTGTTTGGTCTTATTGTAGTATTAGTAGTTTAGACACATGTAAGTCATCGATGTATAATCTGTATTCTCTAAGCTTTTGTAAACTTGACCAAGGAGATATTAAAGTGAATTATTAGTTTAGTTTATTATTTTTGTTTGTAGAATTTAAATAAATCTGTCATTTTACATTTAAACTTGATGGTCTATATAATTCGTGGGAGGGGGGTGTGTTTATCCCACGTTTAAACAGTTTAAAGACTGCCATTCTTCATTTTGTTCGTTGGTATGATGTCCAGGGGTATTGTGGTGCAGTTTAAATTAAGTGTACTAGATTGTTCTGGTCTCCTCCAAGTACAGACCTGATCATCCTTATACGAGGTGTGATAATTAAGTAATGAGACTGCTTCCATAAAAACCGTATATTTCAAAATTATTCTACAACTCTGCCATCCCCTTCAAAGTAGTCCCCTTGGGCAGCTATACAACGATTTCAGAGCATTTTCCATGCTTCTTAACATTTCTGGAACGCTTCGACTGGGATGTCCGCGAGTACCCTCGTCACGGCCGCCTGGATGTCCTCAATCGACCCAAAATGGGTTCCTTTGACCACCGGTTTTGTTCTAGGGAACAAAAAAAAAGTCACAGTTGCAACACGGCGATCCCTTTACAGGCCAAATACTGGGACACGCTGAGGGCGGTGTGGCACGGTTCTTTGGAACCATCTTCGCGCACAACTTTCTCATCCCAAAAACGTCGGTTAAAATTTGTCTGACTGATTCACGGTTCATACCCAGTTCCGACGCCAACATTCGAACTGTTAAACGCCGGTCTTCACGGATCAGGGCTCGCACACGCTGCGCATTCGTGTCAGTCCGCACCTCGACTGGTCTCCCGCTCCGCGCCTCGTCTTCCACGCTTTCACGCCCCTCCTTAAACTCTTTATACCATCGAAACACCTGGGCACGCCTAAGAGCACTATCACCATGCACTTTTACAATTTTAGCGTACGTTTCCGAAGCTGTTTCGCCCAATTTGACGCAAAATTTCATCGCGACGCGTTGCTCTTGATTTCGTTTTTTCCATTTTCGTGACGAGCACCACGAACACACGTTTACTCAACACGACAAAGCAGGCGAACTAAACAAGCTAGAGCGATGGCAAATATATCAATGGAGAGGGGAAGGATGCCGAGAGAAGCGAAAGGGAATTTCAAGGTCGCGTCTCATTACTTTATTGTCATACTTCGTAACTTCGCAGGTTGGGTGCTTGCTCTTGGTATTGATCCTATTTATCCTATGATGGTTTTCTGCTTCATTGATATTCTCGTAGAAGTTGATCTGGCTATTTCCAAGGTTTGGGTGATGCACATGTGTTTTAATATATACACGGGGCTCGAATTCCTGGATGGATATTGTATTGAAGAAACGACAAAATGTGCCAATGTGGTAATGCTAATATTGAACACTGCGGCCGAAGCAGTTTTCACGGGTTAACTGATATGCATTTCTGAAAGCGCTCATTTGTTGTTGCTTTATTTTGGTTTAAGAATGCAACAGCATTTACTTACTAAAGGTGAGGCTACAGTCCGTTGTGAACTTGGGCTTAAGCCGACAGTCTCCGCCAGCCAGTTTGGTCCATAGCTAGCTGTCTCCAGTTTCACATGCCAAGTTGGTTCAGGTCCTCTACCACCTGAGTCGCGTTATACCTCTTTTGCGAAGTTCCTCCGGGTTGGATTCGAAGACTCAAGGGGCTGGAGCATTATTTTCCATTCGCTCTACATAACTTAGACATCTAAGTCGTTGAACCTTAACTTTTCTGGCTAGGTCAGTTTCGCTGAACAGCTCGTACAGTCTCTCTCAAAGCATCCCAAAGCGTTTTCATCAGCTGTTGTCATGGTTCATGTCTCTGCACCATACATTAGGACCGGGATGATAAAGGTTTTGTATTACTCAATTGCCGTCTAAGTGGCAAGAGTGATTCTTCGTTTGGTTTCAGCACTAGTGTTGTTGTCTCAGTTTATACGTAAGTACTTACTTACTTAACCGCCTTACAATCCATGAAGGATCTCAGCCTGAGATATTGCAGCCTTCCATCGGGAACGGTCCCTCGCACACACTCTCCAGTCGTCGAAACCAAGCGCTCTGGCATCCGCAGTCACTTGGTCCTTGTACCATAGGTCCGGTCTTCTTTGTCGTCTCGAACCGGGGGCTGTGATTAGAAGACTTTCTTGGCTGGAGCGTGGTCGTATGCATCCGTAAGGTTTTTTCCAACCATGATGGAACAGGGTGAGTTTTCCATTGTCATCTTACACAGTCGGACGAGTTTTTCTGGAATGCCAAAACTAGACATTGCGCTGTCATACGCGGCCTTGAAATCGATGAAAATGTGGTAGGTATCGATTTGAAGTTCCTGGGTCTTCTCCAAGATCTGCCGTAGGGTGAATATTTGATCGTTGATGGACTTTCCGAGTCTGAAGCCACACTCATAAGGACCCATCAGGTTGTTGACGAAAGGCTTCAAACGTTCACACAGCACGGCAGACAAGATCTTAAAGGCGATGTAAAGGAGACTTATGCCTCTGTATTTGGTGCAGTTCAAAGGATCTCCTTTTTTTGAGGATCGGGCATACGATGCTGAGGTTCCATTCATCGGGCATGCTTTCCTCCGACCAAATTTTGCAGATGAACTGGTGCATGCTCCTAGCCAAATCATCTCCAGCTGCTTTGTACAGTTCGGCGGCTAGCCCGTCTGCTCCAGCGGCTTTGTTCGACTTAAGTTTAGATATCGCTATCTTCACTTCGTCCATGTGGGGTGGGTGGAATTGTTGGCCTTCTGCACCCAAATTCAATGGTTCTGTATTGCTGGCGGAGTTTTGCTCGTCATCGCCATTATACAGCTTGGAAAAGTACTACTTACTTTACTTATCCGGCTCACAATCCATGAAGGGTCTCAGCCTGAGATACTGCAGTCTTCCATCGTGAACGATCCCTCGCATGCACTCTCCAGTCCCCGAGACCAAGCGCTCTGGCATCCGCAGTCACTTGGTCCTTGTACCGTAGGTTCGGTCTTCCTTGTCGTCTCGAACCGGAGGCTGCGATTAGAAGACTTTCTTGGCTGGAGCGTGGTCGTAAATTCGCTCGATGTGGCCGAGCCAATGTAGTCGTCTTTTCTCGGCTTTCTGGACTACATCCACATCTTGGTACAGCTCGTACAGTTCGCGGTTGAACCTTCTTCTCCATTCGCCATCGTCACATACGGACCGGTCTGAGTTTATATCGCTGGAGCGTTGTCGTCCATTCGCTCGATGTGGCCGAGCCAATGTAGTCGTCTTTTCTTGGCCTTCTGGACTACATCCACATCTTGGTACAGCTCATACAGTTCTCGGTTGTATCCTCTTCTCCATTCGCCATCGTCGCATACGGGACCAAAAATCCGTCGAAGAATTTTTCTTTCGAAAGTGCCCAGTATCAATTCCCCTTCAAGCTTGGAAAAGTGCTTTTTCCATATTCTCAGCACTGACTGTGGTTCCACTACGATGTTCCCATGATGGTCTCTATAGGCTTCGTTTCGGGGTGTATAAGCCCTGGAGGTTTGTTTCATCTTTTTGTAAAACTTTCGAACCTCGTTCCTGTTGTGACATCCCTCTATCTGCTCGATGGCACGCTTCTCCCTTTTTTTTCTTTCTGACAAGTTTAGCTCCTCTCTCCTTTTCTGCTCGTAGAGCTCAGGAGCTGCTCGTGTCCTTCTTTGCAGTGCCGCTTTGTATGCCTCTTGTTTACCTGCATGTGCTCGCCGGCACTCATCGTCAAACCAGGGGTTCGTTGTGGTGGCCGTGTACTTCATAGCCAGATCAAAAAGTAGAAAAACTCATCTTTTAACACCCTTCACTGTACGGCTGCCAAATGAGCTTCCTCTCAGTTTTTATTGACTGCATTTAATTATGTTTTTATTTTTCGGTTAAGATGTTGATTACGTCCATCGACACATTAATCAGATAAAACCCAAAAATAGAAACCACGCAACGGACATTTGGCTCATTCTTTATTTTGAAAAAAATAAAATGGAAAAAAATTAATATAAATGCATTTCGAGTTGCTTCTCACACTCACGCTCATGCTGGCGCAGTGCCAAGCAACACGACGACTTAATCCTCATTAAATTTTGATTTTCTCGATAGAATTCTATTTTCTCAATGATTTATTAGTAAATTATTGTAAATCTCGCAACTGGAACACACAAAGAATAAAACATTCTTCGTTTCAAGGAAAAATAAATTCATTTTAAAACATCATCATCGTTTAGCATCGTTAAAACTATTATCTTACAAAGTTAAGCACTGCAAATTATTAAAACATAAATTCGGCATTGTACATTGTTTTGTGTACGGATCTTCTGAATTTCAATTAAAACTAGAAACATTGTTTGTTGGTTGGAAGTCTATAGCGTCACTGGATTACATGCTCTCGAAGATTGGTTAAAGCTTAAGATTAGTTAAAATGTAAGGCAATTTCCGTAAGCGGGCACTTTATACGGTATACAAGGTAGGTTATTTAATAAATAAAAAAATATATTCATCTGCATCTGGTTATGCTCATCATACGCAACCGTATTCATACCAAATACTGTTGCTCTTGTCTTCGGGTCTTTTGCGGGGCAGTAGCTTGTCGTCGGCATTGCCGCTTTGAGTGCCACTGGATGTGGCACCATTGCGCTCCGCGGCAGTGGTGGTTTCATTGGGCAAAGTAGTATCGACACTGGGACCGATCATTGTGTTGATTCGATTGTACATGAGAAACGTGGACGGATTATCGTTTGGTTGCGGTGTGGTGGTTGCATTGTTTGTGGGTGTTTGAGCTTCGGGCGAGTTTGAAGTGGTCGATTGTGTCGTGTCGGCAATTTTTTGATTTTCATCAATCAGGTAGACTGTTCGGCGGCTTCCGGCTGCGCCTAGGGTTAAGCTGCTTCCAGTTACATCGGGTGCTTCAAGCCTATTTGCCATAAGAAACATAAAAAGTCAAAGTGGTTGGAAAGCAAGTGGTTCAGGAAAGCAAGAACACAAAAACAATAATTCGGTACAAGAAACATAAAATGAGAAAATTAAGAATGAAAAGCACAAAAATGATGTTTTTTAATGTCCAATGAAACCTGGCGCGGAAATGAATTTATGTTGAAAACCAATAAAGCAATGATGAACTGTTTGCTTTATACAATGGGGATTGCCCCTACGGCCGGCGCGGCGGCGAGTCAATTCATTACCCTTTATATGCCAGGAGCACAGTGCGAGTATTAGGGAAAGGATAGAGAAAGTAAAATGATGTGTCGGTGAACATTGGTTTTGAATTCATGAATATTACAAATGACTGGGGAAGACAGAGTGTGGAAGAGCGTTCCACATTCGCGTAGTACGTCCGAAGTTGGACTCAAGGGTGAACCGATGGGCATTCCTGGAGGCGCGGGTATTACAGTTGAATATCTTAAGCGGAGGAATGCAGCTGTCTATTTCACTAGAGCATAAACCGTTGAAATAACGGTAGAAGAGGGTAGAGATGTAAATGACTTAACGATGGTATTGTCACCAATTATTTTGAATGCTCTGTTTTGGGGTCTTCTTAAGTACGTCTCTGGAGCACCAGCCCAGACGTGAGAGTTGTACTCAAGCTTAGGACGTATGTAAGTTTTATAGATGATAGCCAGATCAGAAGGGGAAACAAATTTCTTGCATCGCCATAAGAAACCTAAACATCTTGCGGCATTTTTGGCGACATCAGGTGATCATTCCACAAGAGGTGGTCGGTGATGCACATACCGAGAGTCTCGGCCTTAGGTTAGGTTAGGTTAAGCGGGCTGATAGTTGATGTTGTTACCATCACACTTAGATCAATGTAGATCCATTGTGGTACCCCGAAGAATTGTAACTTCCTGAAAAAATATAATAACCTATGAATCATGTGGTTCGTTTAACCATTTAGAGGTCTTGACAAAGTTAAGTAAACTTTTGCCTGGCAGTTCTGATAGTTCCTCTAGTTCATTGAAGAAGAAGTTGCCTAGAGTTTTCTTCCTAGCAAGACAGAGCGAAGGACAGTGGCAGAGAAAATGAGCAGTGTCTTCATGCTCGTTTTCATCACCACAGCCTCTGCAAAGGTCATCAGTAGTACCTCTTATGGTAGCCGAGTAGGTTGTGTCCTGTAATAATGCCGATAAGGAACTTAGGGAGGGTTTATTAAGAGTTAAAATCCAATCAGATCTTTTCTTATCGTATCTAGGCCATAGCTTCCTGGTGTTAACACAGGTTTCTAGGAGATTCTACCTGTCGTTGGATTTTTGGATGATGGTTTTTCTGACGTTATGTTTCAGTTCACATAACGGGATTTCTATATGATGGTCTATGAGAGAGGGTTCTAGTGTAGAGCCTTCCCTTGCAAGCTCATCCGCTTTTTCGTTGCCTGGCACATCACTGTGGCCAGGAACCCAGCAGAGTCTTACGTTATGCTGTGTACCAAGAACCTTAAGATATTCGCGACAGCAAGAAACAAGCTTCGACTTGATTTAGGTGGCAAAGATCGCTTGTATTGTTGCTTGGCTATCAATGCAAAAAGTGATATCCGCGTGTGATATCGCCATCAAGGATATGTGTTTAGCAGCGTTTTTCACTGCCAAGATCTCGGCTTGGAAGACGCTGGTAAAGTCGGCGAGTCTGAATGAATTGGCAAGGTTGAGGTTTTCCGAGTAGAAACCTGCACCTACTCCTGGTTGAGTCATTAGAGTAGGGCACACTATTTTCCCAATCCAGTTTATTGGGGAAGCTAGTACTAAAAGATTTGTTGAAATCTAAGTAATCAGTTCCAGTTCTGTTTTAAGGGGATTTACTTTAAGGCCGCATTTCTTCTTCCAGTTGCTGACCCTTGATAATGCGATTTCTAATTGTTCGCTAATAGTGGTAAGGTATTTACCCGTCGCCAAAAGCGCTAAGTCATCAGCGTAGGCTACCACTACTATACCGTAATTTTTAGGTTTTATCAGGATCTCGTTCATCACTAAGATCCATAATAATGGTGAGATAATTCCACCTTGCGGGTTCCTCTAGATACGTACATCTCTAAATGTGCGTTACCAAGCTCGCTATGTATCTGTCTGTTATTCAGCATACACATGATCTATTTGATAACTACTTCTTCTATACGTTGATCATTAAGTGCCTTCTCGATTGCACTGTTGTGGACGTTATCGAAAGCTCCTTCAATGTCCAGGAATGATGCAAGAGTGTATTCTTTAACGTCAAGTGACTTTTCTATAGTTCTAACTACGCAGTGTAGTGGCGTTTCTACACTTCTACCCTTTGTATAGGCGTGTTGAAAGTGTGATATGGACATTTGCTTTCCGGTTTTAAATTGCCGCGGATGTACATATCGATGTCTTCCAAGTGTTTTAAGTAGACTTATACATAGGTCTGAATTCTTTGGGTTACGTGTGGCTAGGTTTGGTATAAAGACGACTTTTACCTCACATCAAGTCTTAGGAACATTCCCCCATTTAATGCTACTATGGAAAATATTTATCAGGTGGGAAGTGATAAACTCACTGCTTTTATGCAGCATCATTGGGAAAATTCCGTCTAGGCCCGTGGATTTATAAGGGGAGACAGAGCTAATAGCCCAGTTTACCTTTTCTTCCGTTATAAAATCCGTAGGGATTTCGTACTTGAAGAATAAAGAGTTATCTGATTCGCGTTCACGGCTAGGTTTACTACCTGTGTGTTTCAACCAGGAGTTCTAGACTTTCGCGACCTGATTCAGTCCAGCCGTTGTCAGGTTTTCTTAGAGAACCTACAGAAGTGGTGGTTTTCGAAAAGATTTTCCTGAGCCTAGCTGACTCGTTGGTGCATTCGATATTGCTACAGAAACTTTTCCACGAGCTCCGTTTGGCCCGTTGGGTGTCTATTTTGAATTTTCTTTGACTGGTCTTATAACCGTCCCAGTCACTTTCGAGCCTTGTTCTTTTAGCAGCATTAAAAAGTTTTCTTGTTTCCTTTTTGGTTAGTTCTGTTGTCCACCAGGGTTTTTTTTTTGTTTTTCTTCGCTGATTGGACAACTGATTTCAAAAGCCTTTCGCAGAGTCTCAGTGACTGTCTCTAACTGTCTGGTCCTAGAATAGCGTTGGTGTTAATTTGCTTTATATGATTGTTCATTTCCCTATTGAAGATAAGCCAGTCTGATAAAAATATTTACAAATGGTTTAAAGCCTTAAATGTTAAGAATAATGAAAATAAACTTTACCCGTGAACACTATTTCTACGAGAACTACTCAAGTCGCTTCGTTTTTGCGACTGCAAACTACTGCGGAATCCACCACGAGTTATTGAACTATCCATCAAATCACTTGGTTTTCTAAATTGTATTTCAAAATGTTATTTCGATTAATCAAACAAAAAACAGTAAAAATTTAAAGAGGAAAAACTGTTTTGTCCAGAAACCATAAAAACGTAAACAAACAAAACAATACAAACAACAAGAGAACAAATGAGAAAAACATTCTTACCGTTGCAAACTTTGACGCATTGCAACATTTCGTTGCAGGAGGGGTGTGTCAGAGACAATGGAGCTCGGTTCTTCTATGCTGTTATCTGAATCATTGCCGCCCGACTCGGAGCCAATGGCAAATTGAGACTGCGTCAATCGTGTGTCATCGACCCATGACCGTCGATTCTACAAGAAAAAGAGAAGCTGTAATGCTTTTGTTCAACCAAGAAAATGAGAATCATTACTCTGCTTGGAACAATATTCATCAGATCTGAGCTTGCTTTTTTAACCCTGCGAACGAGATTGCTGGCAAAGGCTTTTCTGTAAGCAAAAAGAAGTGTGAACATTTAAACTAATGAATAAACAGCAATTCTACTTTTTTGGAACACAACTTTCGGACTTCTTGTAATGTTCCATAATTTTCTCCTCGAGCTTCTCCTTTTGGCGATTCAAATTGTTGACCTTGTCCGTGTAGCTTTTCTCTTCTTCGTGGAAATGCTGTTTGTCTTCCAGTGAATGCGTCAATAGCTCGTGGTATTGCGACAGAAGCTGCGAAACATTGTCCATCAGCGTCTTGCGATCGGTGTCCAAGTCGGAGTTCATCTGAAGCAGCATCTGGGGAATACACAAACTGTAATTTCTAAGAATCTAAAACAAACGGAAATCATTTCGTTACCTCACAACGCTGAATTGCCTTTGTGTACTCAACCTCCATGCTCTTAATGTGATCGGTCTTAGCGTTCAACTCGCCTGAAATCTCGGTGTTTTGCAACTTAAGTCGGCTGTTCTCAGCTCGAATCATTTTGTACTGTTCCTGAATATTCTTATATTCGTTCTTGAAACGATCACTTGTGGCAAACAAACTCCGGAAATCGTCCGTCAACTTGGAGTGCTCTGTGCGCAAGATACCCAAATCATCGACACTCGCTTTCATTGCAGCGATTTGTGCCTTCGATTCGTCCAGCTGTTTCTCCAGATCTTGAGAACGTTCCTTGAGCTCACGATTTTCGTTGCGCAAATCACGAACCGTCACCTTAATCTGCTCCTTGTCTTTGTTCAAGGACTCGTATTCGGCATTGAGCTGATCATGCAGGCACTGCAGAGTAACTTGATCGTTAAGCAGATTCTTGTGCTCATGTCGAAGAGTTTCTAGCTGCTTGAGAAGCATATCCTTGTCAGCAGCTAGTTGTGTGTTTGCCAGCTGCAAGGCCACATGTTGAGTGTTCAGTGAAGTGATCTGCGACCCAAGAGTGGCCACATCAACATTCAATCGCGCATTTTCGCCTTGGAGACCTTCATTAGCCGCCTGCAAGGATGAATTCAAACTATTCAACTGCATTATGGTCTCCTGAAACTTTGTCGTGTTCTCTGGCAGGGCCAATTGTATAGAATGCGGGATGTTGTAGGGCTCGTTGAACTCGCCAGTTATCTCGATATTCTTCTCGACCGTGTAAATTTCTTTCCTATGACACAGAACACACATGTCCGATTTCGAATTCTGCTGTTTGGTCACATTCAACATGATTTCACGGACAGTTTTGAAGGTTTCCGGATTGCGAACGAGCTTCTCGACAACATTCTCAACATTAAGCTCCGAATTTTCAATTTCGGAATTGTCAAGGCCGAGCTTCTCCAAATTATGCTTGACTTTGTTTGTTGCCAGTGTTCCGGACACGAGGTCGTTGCGCAGAGTGTCTATGGTCTGCAAATCGATTTCATGCTGCGAGACCAGGTCTTGATTTTGTTTCTCCAACTCGAATATCCTTGTTTGAGCTAGCGCCGAATCCTCCAGATCTCGAGTGAGTCTTTTTACTTCCTTCGATTGAGATTCCTGCTGCAAGGTCTTCTCATCCAATTGAACTGCCTTCTCTTCGAGATTCTCCTTCAATTTGGAGACCTCTTTGACCAAACTGGCGTTTTCTCGATCTAGAACGGAAATTCGTGACTCCAAGTCGTACAACTGATTACGGGCAGACTCTAATTCAGCTGTTCTGGTTTTAAGTTGTTCGACTTCCTTTGACTTGCTGTCAATCAAACGTTCCATATCGTCTGCTCGCCTCTGAATGCTTTCGTTCAGCGTTTGGATTCGTTGTTTTTCTTTGTTTAGAGTCTCGACGTGCTTCTCCAAATCGACCATTTTACTGCGGTCTACATCGCGTTCTTGACTCTGACGCTCGTACGACTTTTGACGAGAATCAATTGTGTCCTGGAGTTTTTTGTTCTCTTCCAGGGCGTTCTTGAACACATCTTCCAGTTCTTTGTTCTGTTGCGAGAGACGGCCGATGTTCTCTTGCATTTGTTCAATTTTCAGGGATAGCTTCTTTTTCTCTCGCTCGAGTTCGAGAATTTTGTTTGTCGATTCGTGGAACGAGGACTCCTTAAGCTGGTCAAGGGCTGCGATTAGACGTCGATTCTCTAGCTCCAATTTGAGGGCTCTTGTCTAAACCAAAGAAATATATTCAGACATCTGTCAACTATGAGAAATTGGTGCACTTACTTGAGCATTATTTGTTAACTGTTCAGAAAGACTGTTGTCTCCGGAATTGCAATCGTCTTCGTTTTCCGATAGTGACTTATCGATATCCTGACTTGTGTTTAGGTTCTTGGCTACCAACTGCAATTGGGTGTTCT
Organism: Sphaerophoria taeniata; assembly: GCA_943590905.1. Lineage (NCBI taxonomy): Eukaryota > Metazoa > Arthropoda > Insecta > Diptera > Syrphidae > Sphaerophoria > Sphaerophoria taeniata. Next base: position 147,236,228 of record OX016541.1, on the reverse strand, counting down.
CTTCGAGAAGTTCTTCGAGCTTGGTTCGATCGGCATCACGTTCAAGAGCCATGTCGTTGAGTTTCTGCTTGTATTTGATGATTTCCGATTCAAGAGTCATGACGTGCTCACTTCGCTTGCGTGAACGTTGCAATTGGTCTTCAAGCATTTCCCTAAAACAAAGAAATTAGCTCTCGAATGGACAAATGCCAATGATTTTACTTTGTTTCTAGGAGCATTCGGTTGTCCTCTCTAAGCTCTTCAACTCTGGTTTTGTAGAACTCGGCATCGGTTAGTTTCTCCTTGAATTTCTGCACTTCGATTTCCAATCGATCGGCTCGTTCGGCACGTTCTCGCAGAACATCCACCTCATCCCTGTAAGCAGACGCTCTCTTGGCTTCGGAATACCATTCTTGGCTCTGTAAACAATTTATGAATATTTTGGGTCGAATGGTTCAGCAAAGGAATTTACCTCCGTCCTTAGCTTCTCGTGTTGTATGGTTTTGTGTTCCAACTCCTCTTTCGCCTCGAGATAGGCTTCTGATTTCTCTTCCCTAAAGAAAGCAAAAAGACTGTCAAAAACCGAGTTAAATGAAAAATTGCTTGACCTACAGTTCTTGTCGCAGTTTTCTTAATTTTGACTTCAGATCAGCCAACTCAACCGCCATGTGATTACTTTCTGAGGATGAGGATGGCGATGTTGTCATTCCACTTGCCGGCGACAATGGAACGCTTTGAGAACTCTCAGTGCCATTCGATTCGGGTTCGACTGCAATTGCTGTGATCCACTTCATGTACATGGCATCGCGTTCTTTTGTCAAACGCATGATGTGAGTGTACATATCGGCGGGGGTGAGCAAATCAATGGACTCTTCAGTAAGCACCAAACTGTGATTATCAGTAACCTGTTTAATTAGCTCCACAATTGCATGTTGGGTATCAACATCGAGCTCCTTTATCCGACCGATGAAGAGTTCCTTGTTTGGACATTGCACGGCCGCTCCAAGAAGAAGTGTCAACAAGACTTTCATCTGTTCCAAGCCATGCCGGGTTTCTATAAATCAGACAAAGGCTTGAAAACGACATTCAATGCAACTCAAGTGAGACTGTACTTACCAGGGTTAAAACCCAAGGTGTAGGAATCGGGAAGCGCTAGTATTGTCTGATTGAACTCTTCCTCGAAGAGAGACTTTAGATTTCGAACGATACATTCGAAGTTTCGTGCTCGTGCAATGCAGAGGGATGGACCATTCAAACCATTTAGCTCAGCTGGATGATTCTGTGGTTCGGGATCGATTTGAAGCCACACACTGTGTATGATGCTGCCATCGAGAAGAGATCCATATCCAGATAGAATTTCTGGCCTGGGAAGACATGATTCCAGCTAAAAGAATACATGAAAATCGTTGACATGAAAATATGAGGAAGAAAGAAGCACAAAGGCATGTCCATTTCTCGTTCTACTGCACACACAAAGAAGGCAATGCGAAAATCAACGACCTTCAAAACAAGCTACACACCAAAGCATTCCGATCCGACTAAATAGGGTCGCTGCATATTTGTAAACAATGCAGATACGTTGCTGCAAATGAAGGGACAGAGGAATGCTAAACGCATTCAATTCAAATTAATTTGCATACGAAAACATTCTTGTGTCTTGCTCTTTCTCATTCGATTCCACAGTAAAAGAAACTACTCCAAAACCCCAAATAACACAACGAAAGCTTGCCTATCTCAACTTAATGGCCAAAATATGTAAATTTTTGTTCTAACCAAGGAGACAATGATTGATTACAATTAGACCAACAATTCGACAAAGAAAGAAGCACTATTTACCCACAACAGCGCAGCACATACACACACATAAAACGTATCTTTAATTTTGGGTTTTCTTCTTTTAATTTAATGGAATTGGAGCCGAACTGGACAAAAAATATAAATGATACAAAAACAGTTCCACTTACCCAACAAACAAGCGCTCCATTTAGGAATTCATCAATCTCAACTGGAGTAGCAGCCATTTCTTCAACTTCTTGCAAAAAAAAACTCTAAAAATGTAATTCAAGCTATTCCGTCCGTTTTGCAGATACGAATCGGAGAAAAGTAGATTAAGATTTTGTGTTTGGTTTTTTCTTGTTCTTTTGAATGATTTGGATAATTTCTATTTCACCATTGTTTACACGAATATTTAAATTTGTTTAGGAATAAGTTTATTCAGGTCTTTAGATCAAGAAAATCACATAATGTTGGATGAAATTTGAACACAAAAAATGTACACATTACAAAAATTTTACAAGACACAAGAAAAAGACATCCAGCAGCTAGCCAACTTCTTTGATGCACTTGCAGAAGAATTATTTTGGTTTTGCAGGTTGGTAATTGTTTGACGTTTACCTGATGTTCGAAAGTCGAATTTGTGTATACGGATCTAGGGGTAAATGAAATGTAGATTTTAAATGTATTACTGTCGCCATCAGTTGCGAGCAAAGAAAGTTTTTTTTTCTCAAATAAGAAGAGTGGCGGGCGGTATTTACACATTTAAGAGCTAAAATCAAATTATTTCAAAGTATGAAAATACTGCTTTTCTGCTATTTTATAAGATGCCGGTAGCATGGCTTGCTCTTAGACACCAGTCAGAATACAATTCGAATATATTCGAACGCGTTTTAAGGATGTCGCTAGTAGATTACAGTGGGAAGGGATGCTTTTACTCGAAGAAAAAATACAATATGAGGCTGTGTGCGAATTGCGTTAAAAATACTGGTTAAATTTTACCACTATCGTCATATTTTAGGCTGCTCTGCAGCTAGTGCAATTTTAACATATTTTATTTAACACGAAGTGTCAAAATTTAACCAAACATGAAGTTTTAACACATTTTTTAACGCAATTCACACACAGCCTTGGTTGTTCGTGTGTAAAAAGGAATGATTATAGAGTAGAAAGGGTAGGGGGACCTTAGGTGCAATCTGGCAGCCTTTCGATGTTCGATAAAGAGCTTAATGCAGTCGCCAGCATTGAATAAGAAGTACAGGAAGGGGTCTTATGAAAAAGAAGTGAAGCATTTTTCTAAGTAGTGTGAGTTTCACAAACACAAATGCATTACTACAGGGCTGGTCTGCAGTTTAATGGTTAATTTTAGGGGCGCAAAGCGAAATATGATTGAATCAAGATTATATCGATTGTGCATCAATTTTATTTTTCAATTTCAATTCTTTTTTGGACCACATGGTGTTTCAACGTTCAAGGTGTACATACACGATTTTTATTATTTTTTTTTTTATTTTTCTTAACATTTTCTTCATTTTTCATCCTTAATTCATAAAATTTATTGTCCTTTTTCGAGTCGTATTCGAAAGCGCATTCTATGAACAATTTGATCAAGTGTTGAAAAGCACAAGAAATTGTGTAGCGCCTAACAATCACCAACAAAAATAAATGAGCCCCTGAAATTGAGTTTTTGTTTTTTTGACAGACGAAACTACAAAACAACATTTGACCAATTACAGCTCAGCAAATGACAGATGAGATTTAAAATTTGACAGATGAGTTTCAAAATTTGACATCATCAGAACTTTTTGCTTTGTTGTTGCTTCACTTCACTGACCGCTTCCTGTACTTCTTATTCAATGGAGGGAATAATGTCGTTTTCCATTGGTCTATTTTTGGCGTTTCTTTTTCTTGTGTGTGTGAAAACATTTTCGATAGGCACATGTTCAACGGTTTACTGTTTATTGTTTGTTTACAGTCTTTCTCCTTAAAGCTAGCCTTAAACGACAAACATGTTTGCCGAACATGCTTGTGCGAGCTATAAATTCGTCGTGTAGGGGATGGTTTGCGAACTGTTCGCTGTTGGCAAAAATTTTCGATTTTCTTGTTTTCGTCCGGTTCGTTGTTTGCCATGTAGGGAGATGTTCGTGAACAAATTTAATTTTTTCATATAACCATAAGCACAATGACTTGCTTCTCTTTTTGACACATCCTCACACAAATGATGTTTGCCAATTATGTGTTTGCCGTGTAGGGAATAACGCAAACGAGCATTTTCGATAAAAATGGAGAAGTTCTATAGCAGGAGGGAAAAGTTGTGATGTGATGATATGTCCAGCAAGTATTTTCGCTTTTATATCTAAAGAATCGGTAGCAAAAATTATTATTCATGGGTTTCAGCTCAGGAGTGTTTTTTGGCAGCGTTTGAGGACGTTAGCAGTTTAATTTGCAAAGGAGCGTCGTTGAAACCCCACATGCAGTGAGAACAGAAACATCCAATGTTACAGGCATGCATATCGTTATTTGAAACTCACGATACAATTTTTCAAAGATACCTATTACATTTTTTGTAGACATTTTTCCTCCAGGCATCCCTCCGACCAGCTTCAAACAACCATCGTCGACCGTCGTCGGTCGTTTCAAATTAGCTAGGAGTTACTCCAGGCATTACTCCGACCAACTTCAAACAACCATCGTCGACCGCCGTTACAAATTGGCGCCCAACGTGGGGCGTGGATGGGAGATGCAAAACCGTAATGCAGAAAGTGCGACGCGTGGTAGTAAACAACTACACAAGCAGGTCCACAAGACAAAAAGATCTATATGGCAGGGTGATGGAGAAAATCATAAAATGTTATGATTCCATAGTGCCGGAAGTTTGTCGCGCGACGAATTTGACATTTCCATACAAATTTAAGCTGTCATATTCGGCGACTGCATTCTGTTTAGCTCTTTAGCAGTGCAACTAGTCTCTTCTAGTGTGCTGCAGAAATTCGAATGCAAAGACAGACATCGCGTAGACCTATATACCTCACGATCTTGAGGGTCTGTTCAGACGTTTAAAAGTTCTTCCTTCTCTTTTTAATATTGAGGTAATAACACAAACCCGCCAAACCGATTTGACAAGAAAACCTTTCAAACACACAAACCGATTTTGTTCTAAATAAATACACTTTATTAAAAATATTCATCAATGTATATGTATGTATATATATTTGTATTTGTTTTCTCTCTGTATAATATTATTAATCAATATCTTATTCGCACAATTGATACAAAATATTGCATTCTACATAATTTTCTCCTTCAAACTGTTTGCATCTAACATTCTCCTTGCAACTAAAGTACTTTTCTTGTTACATAATTAGAAATCACCATAATTAATTTAGACATAAGTAAATCAAAAAAAACGTACAGGTCGATGCCACTATTGCACTCTTAGAGTCTCATGTATGCAATTAAACTAAAAAACATTTTTTTACTTAAAACACTAACAAAAGACAAAATTCCAATGCAAAATAAAATTCTTATAACCTAAAAATTTAAGGAAGAATGGCTGCTTGCTGCGCTGCGGTTTAACAGACTTTTGGATTTTCTTTTAGCTTTCCCATGCTTCGTCACGTTGTTTAGCCGCTAACAGCTTACGTTCTGGAACAAACAAAAACATAAAAATAAGATTGAATTGTGAGGAAATAGAGTTAATGTACCTTTGGCTTCACGTAATACACGCTTTTCATTTTCCCTTTCTTGTGGGGCAGTTTTCAAGCGAACACCTAGCGCACCTGTGACCAGGCGGCGAGCAAGTGCAGCACAAGTCTCAGGGCGGGGCTTGTACGGCTGTAACGACGCTGAACATTTTTTGGCCTTCAGGCGAGATTCCATCGTTGCCTCGGCCAGAGGTTTCAATACCACAAATGGATGTCCCATGGCAAGGACTTCAGCAGCTATTTCACACAAACAATACAAATCAGTCAGTGTCATGACTCATGAGCAACATTTGCGAAAAAACTCACCGACTTGAGAGCTACTGAACACAGCCAAAGCGTGAGTATCGTCAACCCATTTTATTTCGAATCCTGATTCTTTGTATTGCGAAAAGACCATCAACAGGTCTTGATTTTTGAATTCCACCGGAAAGTTCGACACCTCCAGTACATGCGGGAATTCCTCATCGTTGAGAATCGACTGTTTTGTTAGAAAGGCCTAGGACATGAAATTATTAGTAAAAATGTTCACTTCTCTGTGTTCGAAGCAATCAATCATTACCGAATAATCCATCTTCGGCATTTCAATTTTGACTTTTCCCACTGACGCAGTTAGTTCTTGGATTATCTTTGGATCCAGACAATCACCACTATCGTCGTACATTGAATCCCAATCGTCTTCTTCGTTCTCATCGCTGCCACTTGTTATTGCACTGACGCTCTTGGAAATGGTTTTCGGAGATCGTTTAGCATGTCCCGAGCGGGATTTCAGCACTGTCTTGTCCGGAATTTCAAGAACGTCAGAGTTGAAGGTTTGTTTCATTATGCGACGATTGCTGCGGTTTATTTCCTAAAGAATAGAGACTTGGCATTTATTATCTGGAAATGATGTGATGAAAGCGGTTAAACACTACAAAAACTGATATCCGGAAGAATGCTTGGATCACGTACGGCCATCGTAGTTTCAAAATTTCGTTCAAAAGTAGAAAAACTTCCTAAGCGTGTAGTACAAAAGAAGACATGTTCTTCCGCAATTGTATCACATTGCAAGCACCTACTTCGATGAAAACAGAGACATTGTGTAGAAATAATAAAAATGCACGTCCGTCGTCGTCGAACGACGCTATTCAATAATATCATCGATTTCATCGCGTATGACAGCGTCTATAGATACCAACTATATAGAGCAATATCTAGTTTTGGCATCCCAGAAAAACTCGTCCGTCTGTGTAAGATGACAATGAAAAACTCACGCTGCTCCATCATGGTCAGCCACTCTGTTATTCTTAACTATTTGGAATCAATTCCTTAGCACACAGACTACACCATTCCTCAACTACAGTTCGATAGAAACTTTCAAACTTCTATCCCTCCCCGTTCCTTCTGGGAAAATAATGCATTCCTGGAAGACGAGGCAATCCACTTCTATACAGATGGATCGAAAACTAATGACGGGGTTGGTGGAGGTGTGTACTCCGAACGACTAAAACTAAGTCTCTCATTCAGCCTTCCAAATCATTGTAGCGTGTTCCAGGCAGAACTTTTGGCGATTAAGGAGGTCCTGTCCTGGCTCAGAGAAAACGTGGTATCCACATCTGATATCCGGATCTTCTCAGACAGTCAGGCAGCTATAAAATCCCTGGACTCTGTCTCTACAAACTCGATTACGGTCCAAAACTGTCGATCGTCTCTAATGGAGATGGCACAACAGTTTAACATTCACCTTTACTGGGTGCCGGGCCATAGAGACATTCCAGGAAACTGCAAAGCCGACGAACTCGCCAAACATGGTACAACATTACCCATTAAGCCACAAATGGCTAATGTTGGTATACCAATCGCTACATGTAAACTTTTGCTACAACAAGATGCTATTAAAAGAACTAACATCAGGTGGAATAACATAACCACCTGTCAGGCAACGAAAAACATTTGGCCAAGTTTGGACTTAAAGAGGTCCAGATGCCTGATGTCTCTAAGCAGATTGCATATAAGCTCCTTAATTGGTGTCATTACCGGACACTGTTTAATTGGAAGACACGCTGGGCGACTGGGCGTATTTTCTAATGACTTCTGCAGAAGCTGTATGGATGAGGAGGAGGAGGAGACAGTTCTTCACCTCCTCTGCACCTGTCCTGCTCTTGCTCATAAACGTAGGATCCACTTAGGGGAATACTTCTACAATGATCTAAACGATCTCGAACACATTAACTTAAATAATCTTCTACGTTTCGTAAGGAACTCTAGTTGGTTTCAATGAGCTTCGAAGAATAGCTTCTTAGATTCATGTGGTATCACAATGGGCCTTTTGATTGGCCTAAGTGTGTCTCTTAACATCCATGACAGCCACTTTAACCTAACCTAACCTATCATGGTCGGAAAAAACCTAATGGATGCATTTGATGTCAAAAAAGGTTTTAGAGAAGGCATTGCGCTGTCATGCGATTTCTTCAACATCATTCTTGAGAAGACTGCAAAACTCCAACGTCAACACGAGAGGCTCAATCTTTCAAAAGTCCGTCCAGATACTAGGATTCGCTGACGACATTGACATAATTGGAAGAACACTGCGTGATGTCAGTGGAGCGTTTATGAGCCTTGAGAGGGAGGCTAGGAAGATGGGTCTAGCGGTTAACGAAGGCAAGCTCAAGTTAATGCTGTCAACAAGAAAGAACACCCAACATCGACGTCTTGGAGCCAACGTCAGTAACTTTGATTCAACTTCGAGGTAGTTAAGGACTGAGTCTACCTAGGATCTGCTATAAAATGCGACAGCAAAACCAGCGCTGAAATCAAATTAAGAATCACTCTTGTCAATCGCTGCTTCTTTGGACTTAGAAGGCAATTCAGTAGTAAAGTCCTCCCTCGAGTAACTGAAGTGTCACTATACATAACCCTCATCATCCCCGTCATGGACCATGACAACATCGGATGAAAACGCTTTGGGCTGCTTCGAGAGAAAAATTCTTCGAGTGATTTTTGGTCCAGTCTGCATAAATGGAGAATGGAGACGAAGATTCAATCAAGAACTTTACGAGCTGTTCAGCAACACTGACCTAGCCAGAAAAGTTAAGGTCCAACGACTTAGATGGCTGTGTACTGTAGAGGGAATGGAAATTAATGTTTCGGTCCGTAGTCTTCGAATCCAACCTGGAAGGACGTCGCAGAAGAGGAGAACGCGACACAGATGGAGCGCACAGGTGGCAGAGGACCTGAAAAAACTTAGCGTGCGAACCTGGAGGCAGCGAGCTAGGGCCCGAGCTGGCGTTGGATAGTGCTCTGGTCCGACCTGGACTGTAGTGCAAACATAAGCAAGGAATCAAGTATCTAATAAAGGGTTTTCCAATAAGAGGTGTTATTTTGAATAGCCCGCTATTTCGGTAGCTGTCACTTTTGAAGCTGTCATTTTTTGACATTTGACAAGTAGAAACCACGCCATTAATAAAAATGGAACGATACACGCTTCAACAGCGCATTGAAATTATTAAAATTCACTATAAAAATGGTGAAAATTTGGCAGAGACGGTTCGTAAAACTAAATTATTTTTGGGTCGTCGTGAAGCACCTTGTCGGACCGCAATACAGAAATTGGTGGACAAATTCGAGCTGTTGGGACAAGTTAGTGATGTGAAGAATAAAACCCGTGCACGTCGCTCAAGAACAACTGAGAGCTGAGCTGTTGTAGCCCAAAGTGTTGAAGAAAACCCAGGTTTGTCCATTCCTCGTCGTTCTTTGGAATTAGGCATTCCACAAACGTCATTACACCGTATTTTGCATAAAGACTTGGGTCTTAAGGCTTATAAAGTTCAGTTAACACAAGAACTCAAGCCGGCTGATCATCAACAACGTCGTGTCTTTGCTGATTGGGTCCTTGAAATGCATGAAAATGATCCGGAATTGCATCGAAAAATCATCTTGACTGATGAGGCCCATTTCCACCTCGGAGGCTACGTCAACAAGCAAAACTGTCGCATCTGGGGCTCGGAAAACCCAAGAGTTATTGTTGAAAAGCCTCTCCATCCTCAACGCGTGACTGTTTGGTGCGGTTTATGGCCCGACGGGGTCATTGGACCTTACTTTTTCGAAAATGAGGCTGGAGCAACAGTTACGGTCAATGGATTGTGCTATCGAGAGATGATTAATGATTTTTTATGGCCGGAATTGGATGGTATTGATCTGGACAGTGTTTACTTTCAACAAGACGGCGCTACGTGCCACACAAGCAATGAAACCATCGATCTTTTACGGGAAAAGTTTCCGGACCGTGTTATCTCTCGAAGAGGTGATCACAATTGGCCACCAAGATCTTGTGATTTAACACCTTGCGACGTCTTCCTTTGGGGCCACGTGAAAGATAAGGTCTACGCCAACAGCCCAGCGTCGATTCAAGACCTCAAAGATGGAATTCGTGAGGCTATCGAGGACATAGGACAGCCACTTTGCGATTTGGTTATGGAAAATTTCATGAAAAGGATATGGTCCTGTAAGCGTGGTCGTGGCAGCCATTTGCCTGATGTTGTGTTCCATTATTAACGGCATACCTTCCTCTTTATAATGAAATAAACATCCGATCATTTATCTCAAAAAATATTCTTTGAATATCAAAATAACACCTCTTATTGGAAAACCCTTTATATGCCTGCGACATCCACCGGGTTGCGATATACAGTCCTGCACTACTACTAAGACAACTAACGAACAGAAGGGATTTCCCTGTTCACGAACATTTGATGCTTGTTATTTTTGTTGGTTAACAATAGCTTCTTAAAAAAAAAAAAAAAAACTAAAACAATTCATCAATATTGTCGCATTGAACGTTAAGAAACAAAATTCAACAGTTGCCAACAAACGAGAATAATTGACTGCGACCAATATTGAGCGCAAAATAAAGTAAAAAAAAAATGTTGAACCCCTAATTATTCCAACCTTTTATTTAAATACACAGGCACGAGGCACGAGTTGAATTCAATTCAAATAACCTGTTTCTTTCACAAGCCATCGAACTGAATTCCACAATCTCCGCAAAACAAACAAACAAAATTTTATAATCGAACAAAAAAATTGCAACACATACCTTCGACGCTCTGAGCAATTCCTCTGCATCCCGATCGCACTTACTCGACCGCTCCCCTTCCCGCAGCAGAGCATCTTCTATTCTAAGGTTTGCTCCATTATCAGCAGGCAACTGCTGCACTGGCATTTTCTTTAGCACTTTTTTAATATCACTCGTGGCTGTTTTCTTACTGCAATTATTCATCGTCGTCGTCGTCGGCGCTCTACTAGTATTTGTACTATCGGAAAATTCTTTTGGATTATTTGATATATCACAGGCCGTAACTAGTAATGCATTCCTATCGTTACAACAGTTGTTCGATAATAACGATTCGTTTGAGTTTAAACTACTGCCACCACCACCGCTTGATGTTGTTGACTTTTCGATAAGAACTCGATTTTGGTGTTGTTTACGCTGATCAACACCACCGCGAACCGAAACTGACTCCTCTTCCGAATTATGATAATAATTATTGGAATTTTTAATTTTGTGAGAATTATTGTTGTTGTTTATTTGATGATCGTCACTTGTTGATGAAATACGTTTTGACGACGATGATTGTGATTTTTCTTTAGTGCGACTGCTGCTCACACGATCCTTATTCGATCTGCGAGTTTGGTTTGTTGAAGTTTTCTCACCAGCTGGACTTTTGCAGGTACGTGCTGTTGTAGTCGTCGTTGAAGTTGTTGTGCTCACACCACCGCCGCTTAGCAACGATGACGATGATGGTGATGTCAATGAAGTCAGCTGGTTATTGCTGGTTTCAGTTGTTGCTGGCTGTTGTTGTTGGTTCTGTTGCTGAGTTGTGACGGCTGGGGGAGTGGTTTGACTGCGTCGTGCCCTTGGAACATATACGGCTCTATCTGGGCGCCTCTCTCTTCTAACTTGTCTGTTGAACAATAAAAAACCCACAATTGTTAATAAAATTATTTGCTTTGTGTTTTTTCTTCTCTTTTTGTTCGGTCGATAAACGAGAAATGACACACTTACCTTTGTTGATTGCTGCATGCTGAACTAGATGGTGTTTGTGTGTCTATACCATTGCAGCCGTTTTGAATGGTGGCGCTTGTTGGAGTTTCAGTTGCTGCTGAATTGACTGAAATGCAATTTTTATCGTTTGATGGCTGGAGTGGTGGTAGTTTGGATTGTTCTTCTCGCTGTTGTTGTTGCGACTGCGATTGTGACTGAGACTGGTATTGCGGAAGGTAATGGTTTTCGTTGTCAATTGATTCGTAATTCCGACGCAGTGCCGGTGGACGATAGATATCAACTGAATGTGACTTGTTTACTGTACGCACAAGTAAAAACACAAAATTTAATTAAACAATTAAACGAAACACTTAAAAGTCTTATGATGTAATTTTTATTTTTTTCCGAAGCCACATGCCTAGCAAGCTGTCTCGTGAGTAACTTCGACCAGAGAGCAAAGCAAAAATTAAATGACCAGCCAGATAGCCATTGAAAATCCCAAAGAGTAAAAATATGAATACAGTTAGTCAAAGAATTTACTTTACGAGTAGTCTACCCAAGTCAAATTCGACTTGAAATAAAAAGGTTAACCTTAAACCTGCTGTACGAATCATCGAAACAACATTCATCAACAGGCAATCAAAACCGTGTTCGATCGGTGGAACGCCATAAAAACGAATTCGATTGACTGTATGTTAGCCGACTGAAGAATGAATTAACGATTTTGACCTCAATTCGTCTACATGACGTCGAATGTTGTGCGAACGAAGATGATTGCCAGCCAAAAAGTTTAAAATTGGAATGCGATTGGCTCAATGGCGGGCTCTTCTCATATTTTTGTTTGTTTCTTCATACACCGCCACTGTCTTTGCCCTTTAGTTTGGATATTGTTCGTCTTTTTGAAAATGATGTAATAAATCATTGTGAAGAAATAAAAATGAAGAAAGAGAAGAACAATCTGTAAACAGAAACACAGAGGTGAATGTAAAAAAGAGGCAGAGGGGAAAAAACAATCGACCTTGAATTTTTGATTTTGTTTAGCCGGCTAGTGTGAGACTCAAAATCGGTGTGTGATAATAGTTTGTGCATAGATTTATGTTGCCAATAACAATTGGAAATTGGACGTGAAAAGTTTGTTAATGCAGTGGATCATGTTTATGCTTGAATTATTTAAATGTTGGTGTTGGTGGACTTGGGTTAACCCAACAAGTTTTGAGCAATATTGACACAGACTGTGTTAAGTGTTCCAATTGGGTTAACAACCTCTTTGTTTTGACATTGTTTTTCTGTCTCTCTTCCCCCTCAAGATACAGGCAGAAAAATGAATATTCAACTGTTGGATGGGAAGGTATTGCTGAAATGTGCGTTCACTTAAAAATACGCAACACACGATAATTGCACATTTATTGATCATTAACCGTAAAGACAGTGCCATTAGTGAGCCCGTTTTGAAAAAAAATGTAAGTGCTGATAAAGTGAGGAAAGAGTTTTCATATTTCCTCATGTTAAACTGCCATTAATAAAGTATTAACTTTTCTTTTTAAAAAATACTTTGCGCCAGCAATGCAGGAGCACTCGGGGAGTATTTTTTGATAAAACTGAAGGTAGTAGTGCTTGTTGAGTGCTTTGTCGATAAGATAACCTACAGAGGGAATATAAACATCGAGAGCCATCTTGAGATCTTCCGTGATTTGGCGTTGAAAACTTATCTGTACTGATTCTTAAATACAACATTAATTTAATGGAATGGACTCACTGGTCTTAAATGGTATGGTAGCTTAGTATCGCATGTGTCAACTGTTCCGAAATTGCTCATGACAGAGGTGCAGCATCAACACTGATTTTCCATCGTTAAACAACTACAGCTTTCTTCTGGTTTCAGAACCGGAACACAGGCTCTTCGAAAAAGCGAAGGAAACCTAAACCCCGAAGCACTGGGAATTGGAGATGATTTCAAGGAGCGCTTCCAACGGCTGCTGAAAGCGCATAATATCCAGCGGGCCAATAACGAAAGAGAAGCAAGACCAGTCAATGAAGACCCATCTCAGCCCCCCAGCACAGAAGACGTAGAAAGAGCCATCCAAAAGCTAAAAAATAACAAGTCCGCCGGGTTAATTGGCATACCTGCGGAGAATATGGAGGAGACGTTTTGATGAACCGCATGCACCAGGTCATCGACAAAGTGTGGGAGGAAGAATGCATGCCCATTGACTGGTCGATAAGCTCCATATACCGAGGCATATCCCTGCTTAATGTTGCATACAAAATCCTATGCAACGTACTGTGTGAGCGTCTTAAACCGTTCTGCAACACAATAATCGGCACACCACCACCAAATATACACCAAATATTCATTGAGGCAGATTCTGGAAAAGACCAACGAATTTCAAGTTCGACCCATCCATCGCCAAGAGCTAATGATGGCGATGTCTGAATTCGGGATCCCGAATGACGCTAAACAATACAAAGTGCAGTGTGCAAATGGGTGACAGCTCATCCGAGTTGTTTCAAACATGCGCAGGGTTTAGCCAAGGAGATGCGCTGTCATGTGACTTCTTCAACATAATCCTGGAGCAGATAGTGCGCAAGGCAGGTGTGAGCACGGAAAACACTATCTTCAAAAAATCCACCCAGCTCCTAGGCTATGCGGACGACATAGACATCATCGGTCGATCCAAGAGAGCTGTGCTTGGGGGCTTCACAGCGATTTAAGAACAGGCGAAACTCGTTGGTCTTGAAGAGAATGAGGACAAAACAAAGTACATGCTATCAACAAACAAAGCAACATCTGTCCACCGCCTAGGACAACACGTCACTGTTGGTAGCAGCATTTTTGAGGTAGTTAAGGAGTTCACTTACCTTAGAAAAAACATCAGTCCCACAAACTGTCGTTTGGAGACTGTGGAGATCGAAGAAGAATTACCCTAGCAAACCGCTGTTACTTTGATTTGGCAAAACAACTGGGTTCAAAACTCCTTACTCGAAAGACAAAGTGTCTGCTATACAAAACTTTGATTTTACCAGTCCTACTCTACGGCGCCGAGTATTGGACGATAAGTAAAAAAGGAGATTTGTTACTGGGCATTTTCGAAAGAAAAATTCTTTGACGGATTTTCGGTACCGTATGCGACGATGGTGAATGGAGAAGAAGGTTCAACAACTGTACAAGCTGTACCAAGATGTCGATGTAGTCCAGAAAACCAAAAAAAGACGACTACATTGGCTCAGCAACATCGAGCGAAGGGACGACAACGCTCCAGCCAAGAAAGTCTTCTCATCGCAGCCCTCAGGGGCCTGATTATGGGATTCGCGGCGAATCGTTTTGCTAGCGAGTTTGACATTTTTCAATTATTGCGTTCGCTTTCGTCTTCTTCGTTTTGAATTCGACCAATTAACGAATTCGAAGGCGTATTTGAAATGTAATGTTTGCTGACGAGTTGAAATACGACAGCTTTTTATTGGCGGATTCACAGACGAAAGAGTGTTTATTCAGAGTTACCACCACTCGGCATTTTCTGATAGTGTGATTTTTGACAAGCTGGCTCAGGGACTCATATTATTAAATTTGACTCATCTTTTTAAGTATTCTACAGTTAGTGCATGAAAAAAGAGTTTATTTTCATTTCTGCATGTTTATAAACATTCTTCTTCTCATGCAAATTATAACATGTGAACAATTATCTTGCAAAACAGACTGAATTAATGACAACCAACAGATGTAGCTTCTTTTACTTCGTTCCTTTGAGGGACTCATTTATTTTCCAAATGACTACATAATTTTTTCAGCAGCGGGGACTCATTTAAAACATGCGGCAACACTGTTATCATTATTAACTGGAATATGAAGTATCAAATCACTGGAATATTGGAAGACATTTTCTCGCTTCGCCGCGAGTTCGTTAATAAGGAAATACGACGCGAGTCGAATTTGAAAGGTCGAATTGAAAACGATCCGCCGCGAACCCCATAATCAGGCCCCAGGTTCGAGACGACAAGGAAGACCGAACCTACAGTACACGGACCAATTGACTGCGGATGCCAGAACGCTTGGATTCGGCGACTGGAGAGTGCATGCGAGGGACCGTTCCCGATGGAAGGCTGCAGTTTTTCAGGCTGATATCCTTCATGGATTGTGAGCCGGATAAGTAAGTAAGTAGTTAAGTAAGTATGGTAGCTTTTCGCAGTTAAAAACTGTTCCGAATTAGCTCATGACAGACAGGTGGAGTATCGAAATTGATCCTCCATAATTAAATAACTACTGCCATCAGGAACACCGATCTTGTCAGAAGAGTCAAGGTGCAACGAGTCATCTTGAGCGAATGTACAACAGTTACCCGGCTGAAAAGGTCTTCGAATCTAATCCCGAAGAGAAAGAACTCGAATCAGCTTAAAAATCTTGCTGGATGAGGCCCTTGTGCAACCCGGGTTTTAGTGCCACATTCAGTATGCATGTAAGATCCATAAAACTCCTTGAGTCAGCTTTTTACAACTTGATTAGCTCCTACGTAATAATCGCAAACATAAACAAATAAAATTAAAGCAAAATCGATTGAAAACAACTTCCAAACAAAAGTGAAAGCAAACAAAGTGCCCACAAATGGCATTACTTAAGATGCAAGTGCAATATAAAACCAACAACCTGCATTGCCTATTAGACATTTCTAAAAACCCATCAAACATGAAGAGGAATCTGATATTTCTTATATAGCGACCCACTAACATCGCCACAGATAAACAATTGAAACAGGTTACACAACACGAATTAAACTCTTTTTTCTTGTCTTAAAACTTAAGTCAGCTTACACTTACATCGTGCTGATGCGGAAGAGGATGAATCCAAATGCTTTTCCACTCCCATGCTGATGCTGTTGCTGGTGGTGCAACTGCTTAGATTATTGAATGCGGTTGTTGCGGGAACGATGTCTCGTAGTTTCGTTGTTTTCGAATAGGAATTTGATGAGGACGACGATGGTGGTGGTAAGGACCAGAATGATGGTGTTGCAACACTGTCGATCTGATCGGTTCCACTTCTCCAACTTTTAATCCTTACTGGTTTTTTCCTGTAAAGAAATAGACAAACAATGAAACAGGATGATTAGATAATTGACTTTATGATGAATTAAATACGTTTGAGTTAGACTTTGTTCACAGAAACGAATTGTCCCCGTTTTAGAGCAAACAAATTAACCTTAACCCGACGTCATAAGTTCACATTCCTATGAGAACGTGATAATTTATTTATCTTCCGCATCAAATCAGACGTGATCTGAGGCGAGAGAGACAAAATCAGGTCATGAGATAACTATGTGTGTGTGTCTCTATGTAACGCGTCATGTCTGCCAGCACACGAAAGCCTTGACCTCAATGAAGCAATTGTTTGTTTCTATTGAATTTAATATCTAGAAAATTACTGAAACATGCCAGTTTAGGAAAGAGCATCGTGATTGGATCAGTGGGACACAAGTGCATCACATAACCTACTTTGCGCCAGATGTTGAGGCTTTAGAAAATTTAACTCTGCTGAAAATGAAATGAAAATAGTTCAACTTACGTCTCAGAATTGGATGCGGCTGTTAATTTGATGGGATCCAAAATTTGACTTCTGAAGCAAATAACAGTGCGACGATAGGGTCCTTGGCCAACGGAAAATGTGGACAAATCGAAGTTCTCGCGATAGTTTTCACATGATTGATGGATCAGGAATCGACGATAGTTATTCACCGGTGGAAATAACAAAATACTGAAATTAAACAAAAATGAATGTTTCTTTATTTAATTGAAGAAGCAAGAAAATATTTCAGACTCAGAAAAGGTTTACCTACTCGATTTGGAGGTATCAAAGTTTAAATAGAAAAATTAATAAATGTCGGTACTACAGTGCCTTGCATAAGTATAACCGCACCTGAAAAAATGCGTTTTATAGAAAACCTACAATAGGAGTGACTCCTTACTATTTTTTTTATTGAGTTGCATCACTGATCAAGGCCGTGTGCGAATTGGATGAATTGTGGTTAAAAAATAAAAATGGATGAATTTTTAACCACTACTGTCATTTTTTAACCTGCTCAGCAGCTAGTCAAATAATGCGAAGTGTCAAAATTTAACCAAACGTCAAGTTTTAACCCATTTTTAACTGAATTCGCACACGGCCCAAGTAAATTGAGAATAAAATAAAGTACCGTTATTTCCTCTACATGGTACGCATTTAAGCGAAATTGAAAAACGCAAAATATTGGCTTTTCGGACAAGCGGCCTTAAGCACTATTCACATGAGCACGACCAATGAACGACAAATGAATGAAGAAAAGTGACTTTAGATACGTTTGAAGCCGTATTTCCTTGCAAATTCTCAACAAAACGATAAAAGTAAAGTTTATGTTTGATTTATGATGCAAAAATTAACTTTTTGTTCTAAAATGTTAGTAAATTTGAGAAAACAAAAAACGAAAAGAATTCTAGTTGATACGAACTGCCAAACTCTATTCGCGTTCCACATCATCCACACTCCCAACGAACAAAATATTAGCACGCGTATAACCTCAAAAATCATTCTTGCTTTGTGTTTTGGTTGTTCGTTCGCGACGAATTAAAAACTTTCATGTGAAAGAAATGTCAAAATCGACGAATTTTCGTTCATTCGTTGGTAGGGTTATTGGAAGACGAATTTTACGATCGGATCGTGTCGTTCGAAATTTTTTTAAAGATCCAGAATCTTATGGGACAAAAATAAGACCCGTGCGTCCGCAGAAGCTGACACGTCGCGACAAGAGGCGTATAATAAATGCTGCATCCAATATTTCGTGACGAATTGGGTTTAGGAGTTTCGGTTTCAACCGTTTCTCGTGCTTTAAAAAACAGTGGAGTGATTGTTCGGGGCAAAATGATGCCAGCTACAAATCTAACAGCAGCCCACAAATAAAAAAGAATGGAATTTGCCCGCCAAAACATTAATCGGGTTTGGAAAACCATAAGTGACTTTCTATTAATCTACACTAAAATCTCGTTATTCCAAATGGCATACTCGAATAACGGTAATAATAACGGTAATAACGGTACTTTATTTTCTTCTCAATTTGCTTGATCAGTGATGCAACTCAATACAAAAATAGTAAGGAGTCACTCCTATTGTAGGTTTTCTATAAAACGCATTTTTTCAGGTGCGGTTATACTTATACAAGGCACAGTAACAGTATACTAATTGTCTTGACTTCAAAGTTTAGAGGTATTTTTTATATTGCACTAAAAATGCCACGTCTGCTGAAAACATTGACAATAGTAGAAGGTGAAGGAGCACGAATTGGAAGTAGTCTTCAAGTCAATAGTAGCAGCCGATAACAATATGGAAGAGGAAATACGCTGGCGGCTGCTCAAAACCAACAGAACCTACTTAAGTCTTTCAGGGCTCTTTAAATCCAAAAACTCTTACCATTACTTCGAAACTGCTGCTCTATAAGACTATATATAGTCCTATCAGTACTCGTTTACGGATCCTACACTTGGGTGCTTATCCAAAGGAACTCTGAACTCTTGGCCGCGTTTGAGAGAATAGTCTTACGGAGAATAGTTGGACCCATTTGTGAGGAAGGATGACTCCGAAGACGATGTTAACACGTGCTATACCAAATCTAACGCCAAACTAAGAAGAGCCGGCATGAAAAAACCTCCGATAACGGGGCGAAACATAGTAGTAGCCAGTACGCGTTACCGACATCTCAACATTCACAAGGGGACCTGGAGGTCTCCAGACCAATCAACTGTCAACCAGATTGATCATATTGCGATCGACGCAAGACACTCTTCAAGCATTATTGATGTCTGAACCTTCCGAGGGGCCAAAATCGACTCGGAACAGTACCTTGCTGTAGCCAAGGTAGTGCAGCTGATATCTCGACCAAAGCCAAAAACAAGAAGTGCTAGAAGAAAGTATGACGTCAGACGGCTACTATCGCAAGAGATCGCCAGATCCTTTTCCGACCAAGTGCCAGCATCGAGTATTGAAAACCAGTGGCAGAATTGCCAGGAAGCCATTAGGGATGCTGCCTCTGATGTGCTGGGTTTCACGCGGCCACCAAAACGAAACCCCTGGTTTGATGAAGAATGCAGGTAAGTACATGCAGCCAACCAAAAGGCATATAAAACAGCGCTGCAGAGGAGGAAGAGATCAACTCGGGAACTCTACGAGCAGAAGAGGAGAGAAGAACACAAGCAGTTCAGAACGAAAAAGAGAGAGCATGAAAAGCGATCGATCGAGGATGTTGAGAGGCTAAAAAACAGGAATGAGGTTCGGAAGTTTTACCAAGGGTAAAACGAATGACTCAAGGTTACGGAGCACGAACTGAAAAGACCAACAGGGAAATATCGTAGTAGTGTCAGTCAATGCTGAGGATATGGAAGGACCACTTCTGCAGACTGTACAACGGCGATGACGAATCAAATTCAGCTGTCAAGCGGAATGAACTATTCAATGAAGATGACGTTGGTTGAGGCCCAAGTCAACCCCGGACTGTAGCGCCACCTTAACTCAGTAAGTAAGTATACCAAATCTACCGCCAATCAGACGTGATGACAAAAATTAAACTTTGTAGTTCGTTGGGCCGGACACCTACCTCGTATGAGCGAAGAGGAACTGGCCGGAAAGTTTTTACGGTATAATTCAAGTAGAAGACCAAATTTGAGCTGGAAGGATAGCGTAGACCAGAACGCTAAAAGCTTTGAGGCGCGGAACTGGATGGCGTCGGCCAACAATCGGGATATGTACATGGAAGAACTTGCTGAAGGAGGCCGGGACGAATGGGTGGAACGACCTTGATCATTTAAATTTGAAAAATACTTAAATCGATCAATACGGAAACATTCCACGCGATTCGTTCGTTTACCAAAATTACCGTCAGGCAAGAGGCCCATTTCCCGATGAGTAGGTACCTTTGCAATAAACAAGAGTGAGATACAAGAGCGTCTAATACATCCCGAGTCCAATACATCCTCATCATCAATTCAAACAAGTAAAGAATGTAATTCTTTACGATCGAATCGATGATCCAACACCAGAGAAATAAGTTGTCCAACCACGAACAAGTACACCTTACCATACCTTAAATTACTCGATTTGCGTGAGTTAAATGAAACCTGAATGGTTTATACTTCCTGCTGCATTTCCCTAACAACATGCAAGCTTTTCTTGCGACACGCAAGATACAGGTTAAAAGCAAATGCAAACATACAGTGGAAAAAAACTCGACCAATATGAAGTCGAAGAGGCATTCAAAAGCACAAAGTAAAAACAAAACGCAAATTGCAAAATAATTCCTTCCAAAATGCAATCGTGAAAATTATCGTAATTAACAAAAAGAACAAACGCAAAGAAACAACAAAATGCTGAAACAAATTCGGCAGCGCACACTCTACGTTGCGAGATTGAACTTCTTGATCATTTAGCGTTTCCCATGCTTACGGTAGGAATTCATAAACTTGCTTGCTTATAGACAAACAAAACCATATCAACCTCATGACCAGAGAGAACAAGATTGACGATAACAGAGACACCAATCAATTCATTCAGACTGTTAAGCGCTCTAACTTTAACTACCGCAACACCGATACCGACCAAAAACGTGAGAGACACACAAGCACTACTTTACTCAGCGCTCAACCAAATAAAATAACAGTAACATTAATATTCCACCGAATTATGCAATAAACTCTTGGTTTGCTTCTACGGTCACCATCACCCAACACCACCGCCAGCGATAACGTAATACCTTCGCCGAAGCCGATAGTCGGATCAAATCCAAGACACCGAAGCCACTTACAGCTTCAGATAAAGAGCTCGAGTTGCTTAAGACTAAGTCGACGATGTGCTTCCAACTGTGGCGGGGTCGACTTCGACTACAGCAGTCCGTGCAAAAGTAAGAAACTCAACCAGACTCTAAGTAGAGCCGAAACAAACCGGTAGTCTGTTTCTGCAAAAAAACAAAAGTAAACACACTTCCTACAGACCAAGCAGAAGAGTATCAGTGCAAAGCAACGTTGATATGTGAAGTGGATGTGAAAAACTCACACTTTACAGCGGCAACGGAGTACTTCCAAGCACCAAGCAAGGTGCTATAGATTGAACAAGTTTGATAATTTATTTGGTTTTTGTTTTGTGCTTCTTTTTTCTTCTCATTATCGAGGCACGACATGACGACAAAGAGAGCTCTGGGGGTTGTTATGGAATCAAAGCAAGGAATGTGGATACACATATCAAGGGAACCAGAAATACCAAAGTGCAATTTATGAATTTGTTTGTTTATGAGCCTAAAATGCAAAGCCCAACATAAAATACTAAAAATATTTGATTGCGGACGACGACGAATGGGGGCAGAGACCTTAAGCACAAAAAAAGACAAAAAGAATGAAACCTCGAAAATAAAACGCACAATGTCCTTGAAATTATTTTCGTCTACGTATGAGTTTGAGTATGTACCTCGAGTTAATTGTTTTTTTTTTTTTTGTTTAATGTGCAATCAATGCTTGAGAGACAAGCTATGTAGGTATATATGTAGAGCTTGAATGTCTGTTTCTCACCAATTATTATTTCGACGTGGTTTTTTCAAAAACTCCTCAATATCACAATTCACATTATAAACAAATTCCTCGTCGGACAAACTGAGATTCGTTGCGATTTTTCTCTCCAGTTTAACTTTTTTATTTGGTGTACGCGAGGACGGCAACGACGAAAACGACGAACCGACCGAAAAAAAACAGGCAAACTGGATTAGATCGAGGATGGATGGGGAATCGGAATAATATATTTTATTGAAATTAAGTTCAAATAAATTGCGATAGTTGCGTTGAGAATTGAATCGCTTTTCTTATATTTTTATTTGCAACAAAAAATAAAGAACATTTATCAACACGAATTATTCCTTTTATTCTTCCACCATTCTAGTTAGAACTTATTTTTCGTATGGTTCATTTTCTTGGTAACACTTGAGTGAATTTTTTGGTAAATTCATTCATTTGGCAGAAAAACAAGTTATTACACTTGGTTCGCTGTCGAGTGGAAATGTCAAAATGGAGGCATTGCCATGAATTAAAACAACTTAAGGGCAGTGTGCAATTTTGTTAAAGGTGGAATTTACGTTCATCACGAGATTTATATTACGGTTCCACTGAACGATAATCTAGATTATCTTCCAGTTTAATTTAAAATAATCTAGTAGTGTTTCCACTGGATTTTGTTAGATTAGAGCTGTCAAAATTACAATGCCTACAAGCTGTGGACCATAATAACTGCGATAGGTGGTAGGTAGGTAGAAATGGCTGTCCTGCTTCGCGCAGGACACAATAAGCGCTGAGTGCGCCGTTTTGATACCGTACCTCGTGAGATTCTAAATGGCTTTGAAAATGGGTTATGGATTATGTATGTTCCGCACATACAATCCTATATAATAGTGTTGTATTATTTTCCTACCCTACAGCCTATTATCTCATAGTGCCATTTAATGAGGGAGAAATAAAAGGGGGGGGGGGGGGCGTTAAAGCCACTTTGTGCTATTGAGGTATGAGATCAAATCTTTGATCTTAAAATCTGCGAGTTCCTCAATACCGTTGAAGAATTCTTTACCTAAATGGAGTGCTCTTTTCCTAGCCAGGGCCGGACAATGGCATAGAAAGTGTGGGACCGTTTCTTTTTCCTCCTGGTTCTCACAGCTACGGCAGAAAGAGTTATGTGGTATACCCAATTTTGCCGCATGCTCCCCTACAGGCCAATGCCCTGTGCAGGTAGCGACAATCCTGGCTATGTCATGCCTTGGTTTGGAAATTAAATTGGTTGATTTTGGTTTGTTATAGGCGGGCCAGATTTTCCTAGATATAACGCAACTCGTTAAACTACTCCACCTATGATTTGCTTCTGATGTGTATTTGGTCAGGATATTGCCCTTCACAACTCCAAGAGGAGCATATACTCTCACTGCCAATGAGTTGTGAAGGGCTGATCCTTGCCTAGCTAGCTCATCTGCCCTCTCATTTCCCTCATAGCCCCTATGGCCCGGTATCCAGATTAGAGTGACGCTCAAATCAAGTTCCTTGAGAGCCTCTTTGCATTGCTGGACCAGTTTAGAGGATGATAAAGCAGAATCTATGGCTTTAATAGCTGCCTGACTGTCTGTTAGTATAGCTACATTTTGGTTCTGACGGATATTTTTAAGGGCTTTACAAGCTTCCCTTATCGCTAACAATTCTGCCTGGAATACGCTGGCAAAATCGGGAAGTCTATAGGATTTTGAAATCTCAAGAGATTCACAGAAGACACCTGCACCAACACCGCATTCCATCTTTGAACCATCCGTGAAGATAGTTGTGTCGAAGTCTTTCGTCACATCACCTTCCTCCCAGTCGATTCTTGACGGGAGCAAGACTCTAAACTTCTTTGAGGTGTCTAGGGTGGGGATGCAGTAATCGGTGGTAGTGGATAGGATGTCTGATGGTATAAGGCTTGTTTGATTGCAGTGCCCATAGGATCTAGATTTCCAGCAGCCTATTTCTTTGAGTCTCAAGATACTGCAGGACACCTGATATTTAATAAACAGGTCGATCGGAAGAAGGTCCAGGATGACGTTAAGTGCATCTGTTGGGCAGGACCTGATTGCCCCTGATATCCCTACGCAAGCATTTCTCTGCACCTTTGTTAGGTTGTTTACTATGTAAGCTTTGCTGAGAGCAGGCCACCATACAACGGAACCATAAACAAGTATCGGTCTTACAACCGCTGTGTATGTCCATTTTATCATTTTTGACTGGAGGCCCCACTTTTTGCCGAATGTTTTGTTGCAGGCGTAGAAGGCAACACACGCCTTCTTCACCCGTTCTTCAATGTTAAGCTTCCAGTTCAATTTGGTGTCTAGTATTACGCCCAGATATTTAGCACTGGAGGACAATGATAGTGTTTGTCCGTTTAAACGAGGTAGAGTGAAGGGTGGTACCTTGGTTTTGGTGGTGAAAAGCATCAACTCGGTTTTGTTACTGTTAACACCTAGTCCGCAGCTCGCAGCCCAGGTGCTTACTTTCTTCAAAGCCATATTAGTGATTTCACTGATCACGCTTGGAAATTTTCCTGAAACTAGAATGACCAAATCATCGGCGTACGCAACCGCTTTCACTCCACTACTCTCGAATTTCACAAGAATGCTGTTCATGACCAAGAGCCATAAAAGAGGAGACAGTACCCCTCCTTGGGGTGTTCCTCTGCTGGCATATTTGGTGCACGTTGAATATCCTAACTTTGATTGAATCCTCCTATTACTTAGCATGGATATTATCCACCTTCTGATGTAGTTCTCTACACCGAAGTCTGCAAGTGATTCTGCGATGGATTCAGTTAGGACATTGTTGAAAGCTCCTTCTACGTCTAAGAAGGTAGCTAGGGTATATTCCTTGAAATGAATCGTGTTTTCTATCGTTCTCACTACCTCATGAAGAGCAGTCTCTGTAGATCTACCCCTCATGTAGGCATGTTGCGAGTTAGATAGGGGACAACTACTCAGAATACTCCTTATGTGAGATTCTACGATTCTCTCCAGGGTTTTAAGAAGAAAGGAAGTAAGGCTTATAGGTCGGTAATCTTTGGCAGATTCATGCCCTCTTTTACCAATTTTTGGCAAGAAAACCACTCTTACCTGTCTCCAAGACAAAGGGACATGGTTAAGCAAGAGGCAACCTTTAAAGATACTCTCAAGCCGTGGAACCACTAATTCAAGCTGATTTTGCAGCATTATAGGCAGTATTCCATCAGGGCCTGGAGATTTGTATGGCGAGAAAGTTTTAATAGCCCAGACTATATTTTCTCTAGTTATAAGGGCGTTGACATGCTCTATGGAGGTTGGCATGTCGAGAGTCAGATTAGATTCGGGTGGTTCTTCTGCACAACCTGGGAAGTGTACATTCATTAGTAGCTCTAATGTCTCCATTGGAGATGCTGTCCAGCTTCCATCTGTTTTTTTAAGAAATGAGGGGTTCGAATGTTCTTTCGATAAAACCCTACTAAGCCTAGCCGAATCTTTGATATCTTCGATGGACTGACAGTACTCTTGCCATCCTTGTTTTTTGGCTTGAGCTATAGAACGCTTGTATATTCTCAAGCAGTCCTTATAAGGCTGATAAAATTTATGCTTATAGCAGATGTTAAAAATGGTTCTTGTAATTTTCCTCAGATTAGATAAGTCATCATTCCACCAAGGTGGAAAGGTTTTCTTACTATATCTTATCGGGCAAGAGACCTTGAAGGCAGTGTTTATAGAGTCCTCGAAGTTTGAAATCTCTAACTCAAGATCTGTAACCGACTCGTAACTCGTGTTCGTTATATTACGTAGCTTTGAGCTAAAGGTTTGACTAAATTTCTTCCAGTCAATTCTTCTGGGATTTCTATAATGGGAAGGAGTTTCCATTTCAAATTTAAGATCAAATAAAATATATCTATGGTCAGAAAAGGAATTAAGAAGAGATACTCTCCAATTTTCGATGGAGAGTTTACCGTGATTATTGACAAAAGTAACATCTAAAACATCTTCCCACCCTTCTGTGTTATCCGTACTCGGAAAGACAAAAGTAGGAGTGTTACCCCTGTTACAAATAGTCATGTTGCTTTCAATAATGTAATTAAAGAGAGACTCACCTCGGTCATTAATTTCAGAACTGCTCCAGATTGAGTGCCTGGCATTGGCATCGCTTCCTACGAGCAGGCTTACTTTCCTAGCTTTTGCCTCTGCCGCTAGCAATCGCACTTCCTCAGGCGGTGACTCCCTGTCATGCGCCATGTACGAAGAGGCTAGAATCAAGCCCTCCGCTTGCCTACCCTCTAACCTAACCACTGTTAAATCAGGGGTGCTAAAATTTGGACACAGAAAAGCTTTTAAGTGTTTTTTAGCTAAAATACAAGTTCTAGGCTTACCTTGATTCTGGTTATCGGGCTTGTAAAAAAGGTCGTTTTGGTTAACCTTGAGGCCTCTTACCGCGAGGCCGTTAACCCATGGCTCTTGGATCAGCGCAACATCTATGTTTTCCTCTCTGAGAAAAACCTTCAGGTTATCCGTGGCACATTTTGAGTGCTTCAGGTTAACCTGGATGGCGCATAGCGGATCGTTTTTAATTCGGCGGAACTGCAGGGCCAGGATCCAGCGCCTCGCTGGGGGCTCCAACCCGCATGGTGACGTCGTCTACCTCGACGATGTCATCACTCAGGGTGGGGCCAACTTCCTGACTCTGCAGAATCTTGATAGAGACACTTTTGATGCCGAATCTCAGCTTATATTGTGCCTCTTCCAGGGCTTTGCGGCTTGCCTCGCAGATCCTAAGAAGGTAGACCGCGCTATTCTTGCGCGGTTCCTCCGTTTTGATGACCACCCAGTCATTCATCGGAATCTGCGGATTCAGTCGTTGAAGGCTCCTAATTAGCTCCACTCCTGTTGGCTTAACACTCATGAGCGGCAACAAGATGCGAGCCAATGGTTTCCTAGGAACATCCCTGGCTGGAATAAGCTTGAGCTTCAAGCCCTTCCAGTCGTTGCTAATCTTAGCAACTCCTTTGCCAAGGAAATCCCTCGAAAAATCGTCAGCGCACCTTATCACCTTGTAACCCCTGAGCATTTCGCCGGAGTCAAAGCTCGGATAGGGACCTTCTTTTGCTGATATGGTGTATTGGAATACTATTTCCGAAAGTTTAGCCTCGATTGAGTTCCACGCTGACATCAGAGCTCTGTTGTCTGTGGAGAGCTCATCTACAATCGCCACCTGGAGGTTGTCTCTGACGACCTCGCTCAAGGCGCGCGGTTGCGCTATCGCCCTCGGAGTCTCTTTTTTGGCATTGCCACCAAGTTTGGTTCTCTTTTGAGGTGGCTTCTCCTCCTCCAGAGACCTGTTCCTCTTGGTGGACTTTTCTTTTTTGCTGGGTGGCGCACTCTTCTCCCGACTGTTGAATTCTTCAACAATTTTTTGATATTTGATTTTGTCGGCAGCATCACGCTCATGTACCTTTCCGGCTTTTTCGTTCTCGGCAATCTTGCCAAGAATGAAAGTAGCCTTCCTGTACTTGATCCTGAGCTGATCCGCAGGAGAGTGCTTGTTGGGCTTGGTAGCGTTGCTCTGGCGAGCCTTGCTACTTGAAGTTACGGGCGTTTTTTGAGAGGGATGCTGAAGCACAGGGGTACTAGTACCTCCCGTGTTACCTCTAAGTGTAGCCTGCTCTGAGGTGCTAGCGTCTCTAGCTTCCCCTGAGCTACCTACAATAGTATCCTGACTGGAAGCCAGGAGTTCATCCTCGGACTCGATGGATGGGATTTTAACACATAAATTGGACGAAGACATGGTTGTGAAATTCGATTTGATTCCCACGAGTAAGACGGAAAAGAAGGTCACCCTCGGCAGAGCCGCATACCGAGGGAAGGTATAAACAACAAAAACCGTTACCCACCACAGGCCTCCGGCATACTGCGATAGTATGCGTGTTTTTACCAATACTATCACAGTAAATATGGTCCTACCACCTCATTTTTGTTGCTGTTTTTTCTCATTTATTCACAGACACGAAGTTACAGTAAAATGAATTTTGCGGAATCCGGAGGGTAAAACGTAAGTCAGTTTCCGATCTCCTTTTGTCTCTTCTTTTTTTTGTCTTTTCTTCTCTCCTTCTTCCACCGATTCCTTGGAAATTGGAAAATGAGTGCGTTCAGCACAGTCCAAATCAAGTAGATTAATTTGAAATCTTGAATCGAGATGATTAGCTTTTGTATGGTAAATCTAGTGATTTCGAATAGATTTCATGTAGATTTGAGATAATCTCAGATTATCGTTCAGTGGAAACAGCTTATTAGCGAAGTAGATTAAGGCCGTGTGCGAATTCAGTTAAAAATGGGTTGAAACTTGACGTTTGGTTAAATTTTGACACTTCGCATTATTTGACTAGCTGCTGAGCAGGTTAAAATATGACAGTAGTGGTTAAAAATTCATCCATTTTTATTTTTTTACCACAATTCATCCAATTCGCACACGGCCTAAAGAACAAATCTCGACTTTTCTGGGTAGAGATTTGTTCTTAGTCTACTTCTCTTAATCTAGCGACAAGCGTCAGTGGAAACAGCATATTAGGCCGTGCGCGAAACGCGTTAAAAAGTGTGTAAAAACTTGACATTTGGTTAAATTTTGACACTTCGTGTTGCATAAATGTGTTAAAATTACACTAGCGGCGTAGAAGGCTAAAATATGACAGTAGTGTTTAAATTTAACTAGAATTTTTAACCCAATTCGTCCGATTAGCACTCAACTCATTTTGAGAATTTTTATCCTCTTTTTATACAATGCAAAAAAAAAGAAAATGGCTGCATAATTGTTATACGAAAATATGAGATCACTTCAAAAACAAAATATAACAACGCTGGTGTATAGAAAGGTGAACAATGAACTTCTCTTTCTTATAATGAACCCTTAAATGAATCGTTCTCCTTTCTCCTTGCGATTTGCGCCGACTGCGAAATTTCAATCAAAACAAACGGTAAACAGACATTTGATTTGAAATAAAAATAAATATTTTGCAAAAACCAATAAAATGCCGCAGGAAATTCGTGTTTTGTGTTGTTACAAATGCAAAATGTTCCAGGTAAGTGTTGAAACCATTAAGTTCTCTTGTTTTGTTATTTTACTTTTCATATCCAGGCGGACATAGTAAAGAAAACCAACAAATGGCAATGCAAATTGTGTCAAGAGAAACAAAGCGTATTCAAAGAATTCTTTCGGGGCTCCGGTGCCGAGTGCCGCCAACATGTTCAAGAGCTTAATTTAAACAAACAAATCAAATCAACCGAAATCGAGAATGAATTATTGAGCCTCTTGGACAGTGACGACTTGGACATTGATCTTGACGCAATCATCAAAGAAAACGATATGAAAGACAACCAACAAAGAGGCCAAGGTAAGATTGATTCAGGGTTTCAAGAACGTAGCAAAAAGCCCTTGGAAACGATAAAACCAAATAATAAATTGAAAAGGAAGTCAATGGAATTGCCTCGTCCGTCCGGCTGGGCAAAGAATCCAAAACCTAATTGGGATAATTACTTGTAGAAAATAAATAATCAAGACTTTACTTAGACTTTAACACTTTTAATTCCTTACACTGAATATTTGAAAATCCCCTTCATAGATTCCGGTCACAATCCAGAGTCTGAAAAGAGACACTTTCTAGCAAACTTGTTCTTTGTTGCAAGCAAATGAAAAACTTACCCATTGTCACTCATCTTTATCATATTGCCCTTACCTTGTAGAACGCCTTTCACGTTTGAATGGTTTCCATTTTTTATTCTGGAGAGAAGCAAATTACAATCCTAAACCATACATAGGACCACTCACCTGTAAATCAATAATGACCCATCAACTCCGGGACAAAATATCAGTTTGCCATCCTTCGAGCAGGCGATATTATTCTGAAATGGCAGAGGAATCCTCAGAATTGTTTTCCTACCGTCCTGGAAATCAAATGAGACTTGTTGAGCACTAGAGCAAACATTGAAGAATTTACATGTTCTCACATCATCCGAACTGTAAATATCGTGAAAAAACACTTCGCCGCTCAGATCACAACTAATCACATAGCGACTTCCGTAGATGTTCTTTTTGAGCAAACTGCTAACAGCAAACTTGTGCCCCTGCATCGGAACCATTTCAACATCTGTCTGATGAGCTCTCATATTTGGGTGGCTACAATGGTACAAAGCCCCATCGCCGCACCCAACAACAAAATCTGTCAGCGATATCGAAACTATGGACGTGAGTTCTATAGCAGAATTCTTCTGACTCCGTACTAAAAATCTACCAGACAAACAAAATATTAATCTTTCGTCTTGTGTCTTCCTAAAAATGCACCTACTCTCGTTCCTTAACGAAATGCTTGCCAATGGTCCACAGACACACCCATCCGTTGGCATGACAAGTGAGCACACGATCAATACTTGGCCAATCAAAGCCCACCACACTTCCGTATTGAAGATTTTCGCAAAACACCTCTTCAACATCACCCTGGTCCTTGTTCGAAATAAATCTCCAAACATACAAATCCCCCGAAGCTGTACTCCCAGCAAATAGATCCTTGTCAAAGGGATTAGTCGAAAGAGTTTCAAGGCAAGCCTTAGTCGGTATGGTCTTCAGTTCCTGGAACACAACAAAGTGCCTCGCTGACATCCGCTTGGGTATGAACACCTTTATGAACTGATCAAAATGTTCACACCAGTCGTCGTGTCCAGCGGAACAGGCGAGAACCAATATTGGAGTATTGTTCGTGTAGATCGAGAGCCATGTAGCCAAGCCTATGAAAAACTGCCTCGATTGCTGGATTGATATCTTCTGATAGGGCTGTATGACTAGTTCGTCGTCGTTGTCAGTTGAGTTGAAAATTTGTTCAGTCGACAGTGGTGTTGGGCCTTTGAGTAGTTCCTTTTCGACGAGTGGGTAAATTTTGTTCAACCATTTGGCCAGTTTCTGTATGTCAACGTCAACCGTTTTGCCAGTGGCGGATTCGGTTTGGGTCTGAAAGAGTTCATCAATGTTTTCTGAAGGCATAAATACTAGTAACCAACCTCGCTATTGCGTTTTTGATTTGTTTCAATGGCCTTGTCCAGCAACGGAGGTAAAGGGTCCGTTCCAGTTGAGGAATCCCTGAACTTGGTCTGCTCCTTGCCTTGGCTGTAAGGCAGGAATTCACTTATCTCGGAGCAAAAATCACTCAACTCGTCCATGGTAGGGAACTTATTGCACCTTTTTTTGTTAATTGTTTGACCAAGACGAGTTGAAGGATAGCAATGTGTTGCCAGGCAACCAATTCAACTACAAAGAGCTTGAGGGGATGAATTTTCGTCGTAGGACGGAACGATGAACGTAAAATGACTCGTCTTCCTCATCGCGATCGTATGTCGGGCTTTCTAGCTCGATGACGGTGACGTCCTAGTTTGTCCACGCCATCTAGACTGCCTTTCGCTACCTTCTCATGGAAATCTTCATTGCAAACCTTAGAACCTGAGGTCGCGCATCGAGTCAAAGTCTGGAAATAAGTTGGCTAACATCTCCAGACGACTCTCGGGTGGACTCACAAGAAAAAACAAAATTAAACAACGTTGTTTTAGAACTAAACATTTTTCAAAATATAATTCAAATTGTTCGAATTTTATTTTCTTCTTTTTCTATTAATATTAATGCATGGATGTTGGTTGTTCTTAAAAGTGTCTCCTCAAATTAATGTGCAACGTAATTTACTTTGCACGGGCAGCAAGAGCATTCAGATCGGCAATGCACTTGGTGAGTGTTTCCTTCTCGGATTGTGGGGTGATCGATTTAAGAACGTTCTTAACAACCCAGTCCACCATGTGTTTCTGGTTGATGCGCCTCTCAACATGACGACATTGAACTTGGTAATCCAATCGGCGTTTGACCTAGACAGAATTCAGAGAGATTTACGTCCTGTTCAAATAGCAAGGAAAGCGCTAAACATCTTACTTGATTATAGACATTCATTGCTCGTTCACGGAAAGCAGCTTCCAATTGAAGAGCAACGTTTTCTTTCTTGGCATCCATGAGCAAAAGGGCACCTTCGGCGCGCCATTGCTCCTTCTTCTCATCCTCGATGGCATCGGTGAGGGCCTTCAATTCGTTTTTACGACCGTCATTCCATTCGGCTTCGATTCTCTAGGGAAATCAACAAACAATCCATAAAAAAATCGACTAACGGTAAAAAGAAAAGAAAAAAACTAACGTCGATTTCCTTATCGCAGTACTTAGCGGCAGCTGGACCAAGTTTCTTTACGGCGACAACGCACATAATACCCAATGACAGACCACCGTAGTATTCATGCTCCATGACAAGAATTTCCTTGGAGCACAAGTAGGTAAGGAGACCAGCACCGAATGTGTAAGGACCGGTGACACCAGTTTTGTTGTAGAAGAACTGGAACCATTCTTCTGGTATAAATCCCATACGAACTTTGCCAGGATGTTCTGGACGCATTGGCCTCTTGAATTCTTCACATTGTCCAGTTGCTGCGGCTCTACTGGCAATGAGTGCTGCTGGCCTTTGGACTGCAATATATTATTTAACAAAAGAAATTTAGAAAAATCGAATTTATACACGTTTTCCAGTGGGAAAAATTGACTGTCAAAATTAAGCGATTACATAAACGATGGTCGAAGTGGTATAGGTAACTTTTTTCTCAGGCGTGCCGTTTTTTTCGTTTTTTATAAACTGTTGGAAATAGTTTCTTGATCGAAATTAATAATAATTTTATTACCTGAGAGTAAAGCGGCCCTCGAAATCATCTTTGATAAATTTTATTATTTTCTTGTTGGAAAAAAATCGACGTCCGTGAGACTTCCCTTTTGCTCTGCTCAACGACAGCGAGATGTGAGTTCACAATTGAATTAAATTTGAACGAAAAAAATTGGACGGGTTGATTGTGAATTGCTGAAACGTTTTTGACAGCTAGACCTGTTTCATTCACCAACTGTGATTTATTGTTTCTAGAGAAATATTTGGAGTGTTCGCAAACTGTCATATTTTAGCCTGCTCCGCAGCTAGTGTAATTTTAAAACATCTTATTCAACACGAAGTGTCAAAATTTAACCAAAAGTCAAGTTTTGACACTCTTTTTAACGCAATTCGCACACGGCCTAATGTCGTTTTCAATTGGTATTTTTTTGACGTTTCTTCGGACGATTCTGTTTTCAAAACAGAAGAGTTCTGCTCTTCTCAGAAGCATTCCATCTGTCAAAGTCAGTCCAATGGAATGGTTTCAGAAGACTTCCGAATGCTTCTGGATGACCAATGGAAAACGACATAAGTGATATATTTGTAGGTGAAACCTATTGAAAAAAATCCGACAGTGTAAATTGACAGAACGATTTGAATTGGTTCTAAAGATTGTAATTATGTATAAGCCGAGCGAGGTGTATATTACTTATTTCATTTTTATTCACTTCAAACTTCAAAGTACTACAAAATGATATCAGAAACCTGAACTTCACTAAAATATTTGACGGGTTAAAAACCAAACAGAACTCTACGAGTTCGAGTTCGAGCGAGTGCTTGTTTGTTGAATCAAACCAAACCAGCAAGTTTGAACCAAACGTCATTGTTTTTAT
Source organism: Sphaerophoria taeniata (assembly GCA_943590905.1). Lineage (NCBI taxonomy): Eukaryota > Metazoa > Arthropoda > Insecta > Diptera > Syrphidae > Sphaerophoria > Sphaerophoria taeniata. The sequence continues at coordinate 147,202,601 of OX016541.1, read as the reverse complement.
ATCGGTGACTATTTTCAATTAAAATGTACAAAAATGTTTACAGATTCAATTCAAAAATAAATTTGTTGAAATTAGGTAAGAAATTTCAACATTTAAATGCCAACAATTGTACAGCGAAATAACATTTGCATCCACAATCCGACTTTAACCCATAGATAGAGCTTTTACCGGTGAGGGACAAGTGCAAACATGTTGGATGTGCATTTTTAGCTTGACAAGTTTTGTTTGAACAAAAATCAAAATAACAAACTTCCTTTTTTGCACATTTATTGCAGATAACCACTTTTCAACTAAACAAAACGCGTTTTTAAGTTTAAACAATTTCAATCAACAATCCCAGCCACTTGCAACAAATCGAACCAATTGCCTCTTGCCTGCGCAACATCCATATCCCAATCAGATTCAAAGTTCACGACGAAAGTATTCCACGAATTTCATTGACCATTTAATGTAAGAAAACAAATATATTTCAAAATGGAAAATAAAGGAAAAGTAAGTTTGTAAGCCTACAGTTGAATCTATAACTTCTTTACTTATGTATACACTTACACTTAGTCTCAAGGCGGTGGAAATGAGAATAAGGAAAAGCGCCGCAAAGAATCTATCCTCGATCTCTCCAAATACCTCGAGAAGATGATACGCGTAAAATTCGCAGGCGGACGAGAAGCAGCTGGTGTTCTCAAAGGATTCGATGCCCTTCTCAATTTGGTGCTCGATAACACTGTCGAGTATCTGCGCGATGTCGATGAACCATTCAAACTGGCCGAAGAGACACGTAGCTTGGGTTTAGTAGTTTGCCGAGGGACAGCTTTGGTACTGATCTGCCCACAAGACGGCATGGAATCTATACCGAATCCCTTCATTTCCCAAGATGCCTAAAATTAAAGACAATCACGAACACTCCGAAAAGGAAATAAACTGTATTTTGCTTAGAAACTAAGAATGTGAGAAAATAAATAAGTTAATTCTAGTCCAATCCGAATTCGTTCCTCAGCCATGGGTACTGCGGCGGGCGTTCCTTGCCTTGGTTTGTTACAAAGTAGATGTCGTCGGGCAGTTTTTGAAGATAGTAGAGGAATTTCTACGAGGGAAGGTTTAAATTCATCCCTCCTCCACTGATTTCAACAACCACCAAAAATACGTCCAGATGATCTTCTTGAACCAAGTCGAATGGAAAAACAGCCCTAATGGAGCTCGATTGCTCAAGTAATGTGGTTTGAAGTTGTGCATTAGCATCTTATAGACATATTCGCCTCTCAGCTGTCCACCATCTGTGTGGCATTTTTTTGTCAAGAGTGTATGGTGGATCGGTGAACGGAGCCACCATCGACGATTCGCAAATAAAACCGAACTCCATCATCAGAAATTGTCTCAGAAATCTCCTCTATGCGAACTTATTGATGATATTTGCTTGGCCAACAAGAATGTTACCGAGTGAACCGCTATCTCATGGCCATCGTTCCAGAGCGTCTGCACAAACTGATAACTATCAGTAAACCAACTGGTTTACTGATGGGAGACGTAGAATCTACCATTGATGGGACATCTGTTGGGATTCTTTCGATTTTGAGTGAAAATCACTTTAGAGAAAAGTTCCCAGCTGTCGAAATTCACAGCGTCGTCGAAATTCAATAGAATAATTTGCTGCGATTGCTATAACCGACCTATCAGAAAAATTCCAATGATGTGTTTCAATGATGAAAACCAATGATAGCTATAACTGGCCTCTAAGAATAATTTCTGATAGAGTGATAGACTGACTGACTGACCCATCGCAAAGTACTCAATCGCTTAACGGGTGAGTTTGTAGGCAAGAAGAACGCGGAGTGAAGGGGGAAGATGATCACGAAGGGAACTGAATTTTCTGTGTGAGCAATACAGTTCCATTCCTAAACTGTTCCTCTTTTCGATGTCAAGTTTATTCTTTTTTAATTTTTTAAGTTCCATCTGCACAACCCAGTTCGCTGTCGTCTTGAAAATCGGTTTCTTCCAGAAGAGGCTTCGGGACACGAGCCTCTACAAAACAAACGTTTTAAAATTACTTCTTATAAAGTGAAAAGAAGAATGATTTACATTTGGATAAAAAGAATATGTCCGATTTAAGCTCGCTGATGATGACACCGCGACGGTGCCGAAACAATTGTACGGGTTTAAAAATAAGCAAAATAAAATATAACAGTTTTAAAAATCGTGTTTTGTATTTTATTGTTGCATGTATGTGACGTAAAGGTGTTAATACCAAAATATAAAATATTTAAGAATCACATTAGCCATTCGCCCCTTTTTTAAGAAATTTAAAATTTAAATTTTATTCTTTTTTAAAAATAACTTGAATACATAAAAATGTCTTCCAAAAGAAGAATGACACATCATAACCCGTTCCATTGGAGGTAGAAAAAGAAACGTCAAAAAAGACCAATGGAAATCGACATCAATCTTTTAAAATATTTTCGATTTTTTCCTTCCCCTTACGTCTTCTGCAAGCAACCCCGCTTGCCTTCACTAATCAAAGACAAAATTCAGAATTTCTTCACGTGTAAACAAGGTCATTCGAACAAGGCCGTGTGCGAATTGGATGAATTGTGGTTAAGGCCGTGTGCGAATTCAGTTAAAAATGGGTTAAAACTTGACGTTTGGTTAAATTTTAACATTTCGCATTGAATTAAAATGTCTTAAAATTTGACTAGCTGCTGAGCAGGTTAAAATATGACAGTAGTGGTTAAAAATTCATCCATTTAAAAAAAATTCATCCAATTCGCACACGGCCTAAAAAATAAAAATGAATGAGTTTTTAACCACTACTGTCATATTTTAACCTGCTCAGCAGCTAGTCAAATAATGCGAAGTGTCAAAATTTAACCAAACGTCAAGTTTTTTAACCCATTTTTAACTGAATTCGCACACGGCCTAAATCCCAAAAAAGTCGAGATTTGTTCTTAATCTAGTTTTCTAAATCTTGTGATTAGCGTCAGTGGAATCAGCATTTTAGAATATCAGCAAAATGCAGACAAATCTGCACTTCTGGCAACACCGCGTGTGAACAAGGCAAATCAAACCAGCAAGTTTGAATCAAACGTCATTGTTTTTATCTCTGACTCTCGATCTCGGTGTCAATTTTGATTAAAATGTACAAAAATGTATACAGATTCAATTCAAAAATAAATTTGTTGAAACTAGGTAAAATATTTCTAAATTGAAATGCCATCAAAATAACCCCAGTGAAATAGCATTTGCATGCATAAACCGATTTCAACCGGTGACAAGTGCAAACATGGTGGATGTGCATTTTGTTGGCTCGACAAGTTCTGTTTGAACAAAAATCAAAATAACAAACTTCCTTTTGCACACTTTTATTTCAGATAATCACAGAATATTTGCCTGTCACGCTACAATAAATTTTCATAATAATTGTAAACAAAACGCGTTTTCAAGTTTAAACAATTTCAATCAACAATCCCAGCCACTTGCAACAACTCGAAACAATTGCCTCTTGCCTGCGCAACATCCATATCCCAATCAGATACAAAGTTCACGACGAAATTATTCCACCAGCAACACTTCCAGTTGCATTTGTTCCGTTAATCAGAGAAGTGCTGGTTGCCTCGTTGCTGATCTGCTGTCACACACGGGTGTCAAAAAAATCTCCAATAGTTCATTTTATTGGCATAATTTTTGCAAGAATTTCTCTTCCTCGTCGTCGTCGGTTCCAAGCGCAAATTCATTGAAGCAATTTCATCAAGCAATTTTAGTTGCATTGAAAGAAGAATTCGCCGATTGTCCGGAAAATATGTCGAAAAAAGTGTTTGAACGTCTACCAAAATCGGTTTTGCCGTCTCACTATGACTTGGAATTGAAACCGAATCTGGAGGCATTCACCTTCGAAGGCAATACAACTGTACAAGTTAAGGTAAATAATGAAAAAAAAAACCGAGCGCAATAGTATTCTAAATTTATAAACCAAATTTCGCCACGTACGTAATAAAATTTATGTACAATGGACGTAACTGATAAAAAGTATTTGATAAATCTACACATTCGGTTTGAGTGGTGGAATAAGGGGAAGGCATTCGCTTCGCATTGGCGCTGGAGTTTTTGTCTGCCTCCTTCCGTTTTGTGTCATGCTGTGGCTGTCATGCAGGAGCAGAGAGGCAAGAAACAGTCAAGTCACCAAGTCACACTGGAAACTGCCGCTGCGAAATAAATGTGGCAGTGGATGGCAGCAAACAACAAAACGAAAGAACAAAACTTTCGCTTTCACTTTTTGCCTCCGTTATTTTTTTTTCTTTTATTTTAATTATTTTCAGTTTTTTTTTTATTCTTTTTTGCAAGCATAGAGCTGAAGCGGGTACGGGTTGTTTATCTTTTTGCCATCATTCTGCTTCGGTCGTTCGGTCGTCTTAGCTTGCTTTTCTTTTAGCAATTGGTTCGCCTTTGCCAGCCTGACCTGATTCCGAACAACGACAACAGCTACGGCCAAGTCAGTGTACTGTTCAGTGATCGACAAAAGTTGTGTGTTACAATTTTATTATTGCACCACAAAGGGAAGACGTTAAGAGGATTGAAGGGGGAGGAGCGGAAGAACGGGTTGAATGTTTTGTTATTGTTGTTGTTTGCAGGTGGTACCTTCTTTGACTGGCAGCCTCTGAGCTCTTACTCTCCATCTCCAGCGAACAACTTTGGCAACCTTTCACTTCATACACCAAACGGTTCTTTGGTTGTAACTTGGAACTTGCAAGTAAATTGCAAATTGAATTGTTGTTTACTGTTGGTTTGTTCAAGTTGTTTTGTTTTTATTTTCTTTTGCCACAAGCCAGGTGAGATAAGTCTGTCAACTGCCTGGAAATGACAAAAACTCGAGATTAGTTCCGCGTACAAACGAAATGGTAATTCGGTCTCAACCAATTTGAACAACAATCCGTTGAACGATTGAGTTGAGAATCCAATAGCCAATTTTGTAGATGATTCATAAAAAAGCAATTCAAAACGAATAAAATCGATCAAATAACCTATGCAGAAATTCGCATTCCAAGATATTTGAATTATGCATAAATATGGTAGGGTATAGCGCATACCGTTGTTTTTTGTTTGTTTGATGAAAATCAATACCTTTTGTTGGTAGACTTAATTAAGTAGGAGACACAACACTTGCGACAACAAAAATATTAAAGAAAGGGCAATGACCTACCACTGTTTCGTTTTTAAGGACCGGCTGTCAGGTGTTTCATTCAAAATTAAATCATCAGTTAAATGTTTACTTACTTACCGGCTCCCAATACATGTAGGATCGCAGCCTGACACAGCAGGGAAGATCCCTTGCATGCACTCTCTAGTCACCAAAACCAAGCGCTCTGGCATCCGCAGTCATTTGGGCCTTGTAGCGGAGGTTCGGTCTTCCTTGTCGTCTCGAAAATGGGGGCTGAAATGAATAGACTTTCTTGGCTGGAGCGTTGTCCATTCGCTCGATGTGGCCGAGCCAATGTAGTCGTCTTTTCTCGGCTTTCTGCAATACATCCACATCTTGGTACAGCTCGTACAGTTCGCGGTTCAACCTTCTTCTTCATTCGCCATCGGGACTGAAAATCTGTCGAAGAATTTTTCTTACTTACGGTGGCGCAACAGCCTAGGTCGAACCAGGGCCTCATCCAACAAGCGTCTCCCTAGCTAGCTGTCTCCAGTTTCGCACGCCAAGTTGGTTCAGGTCCTCTACCGCCTGTGTGCTCTACCTGAGTCGTGAGACGTCCTTCCGTGTTGTATTCGAAGACCGAACGGTTCGGAGCATTATTTTCCAGTCGCTCTACATGACCCAGCCATCTAAGTTGTTGGACCTTAACTTTTCTGGCTAGGTCAGTGTCGCTCAACAGCTCGTACAGTTCTTGATTGAATCTTTGTCCCCATTCTCCATTGATGTAGACTGGACCAAAAATCACTCGAAGAATTTTTCTCTCGAAGCAGCCCAAAGCGTTTTCATCGGAAGTTGGCATGTCTCTGCACCATACATCCGGGATGATGAGGGTTTTGTAGAGTGTCACTTTAGTTGCTCGGGAGAGGACTTTGCTACTCAATTGCCTTCTAAGTCCAAAGAATTTGCGATTGGCTAGAGTGTCTGAGTTTATAGCGGATCCTAGGTAGACGAAGTCCTTAACTACCTCGAAGTTAAATCTGTCTATGTTGACGTTTGCTCCAAGACGTCGATGTTGGTTGTCCTTTCTTGTTGACACTAATTGCCCTCGTCAACCACTAGACCCATCTTCCTGGCCTCCATCTCAAGGCTCACGAACACTCCACTGACATCACGCTGTGTTCTTCCCATTGTGTCGAATGTCGTCTGCGTATCCTAGAAGCTGGACGAACTTTTGAAAGATTGTACCTCTGGTGGTGACGTTGGAGTTTTGCACAATCTTTTCAAGAATGATGATGAAGAAATCGCATGACAGCGTATCGCCTCGTCTCAAACCTTGTTTTTTCCCACCATGATGGAGCCCGTCATCTTACACAGACGGGCGAGTTTTTCTAGGATGCCAAAACTAGACATTGCTCTACATAGTTGATCTCTATAGACGCTGTCATACGCGGCTTTGAAATCGATGAAAAGGTGATAGGTATCGATTTGAAGTTCCTGGGACTTCTCCAATATCTGCCGTAGGGTGAATATTTGATCGATGGTGGACTTTCCGGGTCTGAAGCCAGACAAGATCTTGTCGATGCTGATGGCACTTTGTCTTTCGAGTGAGGAATTTTGAACCCAGTTGTTTTGCCAAACCGAAGAAGCAGCGGTTCGCTAGGGTAATTCTTCGTCGGATCTCCACTTAGGTGTCGTTTGTGGGATTGATGTTTGTTCCAAGGTAGGTGAACTCCTTAATTACCTCGAAATTGCTGCTACCAACATGTAGTTTGGTCCAAGGCGGTGGACAGATGTGTTTTTGTTCGTTGATAGCATGTACCTGCTTTGTTTTGTCCTCATTCACTTCAAGACCAACGAGTTTCGCCTGTCCTTCAATCGGGAGGTGAAATCATGGATATTGGCAATTTAGAAAGGAAACATGTTTCTGAGTACATATGGTAGAAATTTGAAGTGAACGTGCTAACCTACACCTTCTCGTGGTGCCTCCGAGAGGTTCTTGTCAATTTATTGGCATGAACTTGCGGACGTAGGCAGCTTTAGTCTAATGAAATTAACGGATTGAACCAGGACGTACGATGAAGATCAATGCGACCCTTAACAGATACCATAGCCTGTCATATAGTAAAGGAGGAAATTACGATTAACGAGTACCGAATGTGGATAAACGTTAAGGAAATTAGACAAAATGTTGGGTGTGTCCCTTGTTTGGCTGCTTCATCCCTTCGATCAATGTGAATATACCTGACAGAGGGTGAGCGGTGTCCCTCATCCGCCAGCTGGAGAAGCTGCAAAACAAAAATATCACAAAAAAAAACAAAGTATAACTATTTATAGTTATACAAAATGTGACACCACCCCTCACCCAGGGGCAATGGGTATCGCGGGTAGTAAGATTTAGCACCTCACTAGTGGGATGGACCTTCGCAAATCACGGTTAACGGCTCTTCTTTCGATGACGAAAGTTGAGTAGTTTCCGTGACCGGACAACGGCTCCTCTTTCGGTGACTGAAAGTTGAGTGCAGTTCCGTGGTGTTGCATTAATAGTAGTCTAGAATCAAACCAATATGAATAAGAGCTGGCACTAATTCGATTGGTACTGGTGTGAGTCTAGATACGGGGTACCCGCTTCTTGTTGAGTTGAGGTGTGCTTTTGTATGCTGGTGGATCATCAGGAAGAGGTTTAGTGTCCTCTTAAATAAAACATAGTGACTTCGGTTGGAAATTGTCACGCCGACAGTGTGGATAGGTCCACCGTCAGATAAGGCTTAATTGCTAGGTGCTGACGTTAAATTTTTCTTAATACTGTCCTTCAATCGATGTGAAGGCTTCAAGCACAGCTCTCTTGGATCGACCGATGTTGTTTATGTCGTCCACATAGCCTAAGAGCTGGGTGGATTTGTTGAAGATAGTGTTTTCCGTGCTCACACTTGCCTTGCGTACTATCTGCTCCAGGAACCAGGACTATGTGGAAGAAGTAACATGACAGTGAATCTCCTTGTCTAAAGCCTGCGCATATTTGAAACAACTCGGATGAGCTGTTACCCATTTGTACACTGCACTGCTTATTGTTTAGCGTCATGCGGCAGAGCTGGATCAGTTTGTTCGGGATCCCGAATTCAGACATCGCCATCATAAGTTCTCGGCAGTAACGAAAGAAACATCAGGAAGAAATGTTGAAGGAACGTTACCCATAAGAATTAGTTCAGGGACACAACACAAAACTGTCAATAACTACCATTTTGGGTTGTTAAAAACGGTCTTATTGTTGATGAAGCGATTTGGATAGTTTGATTATTAACAGCAAGCAAACAATTTATCAAATTAAAAACTATAACAACAACGGGTGGAAAAAATTACCCTTTTCACGCGATAACCAAAGCGTGACATGTTTGAAAGCAAATGTGAACCAATTATTTAAAATTAAAATTTAAAATTAACTGTTTAGCGATGAAACTGTAGAATAAAGTAAGCGAATAAGGGCATAAACAATTGTTACTATGCTCGAAGGAACTAACAATTTAGGTGAAAAAGATGTAGAGAACCTAGGAGTTTTGATTTTCTACAAGAAAACCGAGAGACTCAATCAATTCAAATCCCATTTCTTTTCCAGATCAACGAATCAACGAATACAATCGTCTTGAATGCACTCGATCTAATCATAAGCAAGATTGTCGTTGAATCGCAATCGACCAAGGAAAAGTTCGAAACCAAGACGGTCAGTCATTCGCCCGAAAATGAAACCGTATCACTGGTGTTCAACGAAACCCTGCCCGTTGGCGATGCCACTCTGTACATGGAATTCAAAGGCGAGCTGAATGACAAAATGAAGGGCTTCTATCGCAGCAAATACTTTACACAATCGGGCGAAGAACGCTACGCTGGCGTAACTCAATTCGAAGCCACCGATGCCCGGCGATGTTTCCCATGCTGGGATGAGCCTGCAATTAAGGCGACATTTGATATAACACTAGTCGTACCTGAGGACAGGGTTGCATTGTCGAATATGCCTGTCGTCAAAGAGGAGTCCATCGGAACTAACTTGCGGCGTGTACGTTTCGATCGTACACCCATCATGTCAACCTATCTGGTGGCAGTTGTTGTCGGTGAATATGATTTTGTTGAAGGCAAATCTGACGATGGAATCATTGTGAGAGTGTTCACTCCCGTCGGAAGGAAGGAGCAGGGTTTGTTCGCTTTGGAAGTTGCCACAAAAGTGTTGCCATATTACAAGAGCTATTTCAACATTGCCTATCCGCTGCCAAAGATGGATCTGATTGCCATATCGGACTTTTCGGCCGGTGCCATGGAAAACTGGGGTCTGGTAACCTATCGCGAGACTTTTGTCCTCGTCGACCCCGAAAATACATCACTGATGCGCAAGCAGTCGATTGCCCTCACAGTGGGCCATGAAATCGCCCATCAGTGGTTCGGTAATTTGGTGACCATGGAATGGTGGACCCATTTGTGGTTGAACGAGGGCTACGCCTCGTTTGTTGAATTCCTCTGTGTGAATCATCTCTTCCCCGAATACGATATTTGGACTCAATTTGTAACTGATATGTATACACGTGCCTTAGAACTCGATTCGCTCAAGAACTCGCATCCCATCGAAGTTCCTGTTGGTCATCCATCGGAAATCGATGAGATTTTCGACGAAATAAGCTACAACAAGGGAGCCAGTGTTATCCGGATGTTGCATCACTACATTGGCGACGAGGACTTCCGCAAGGGTATGAATATTTATTTGACTCGGCATCAGTACAAGAATACCAGCACTGAGGACTTGTGGACGGCCTTGCAAGAGGCCAGCAGTAAGCCCGTGGCTGAGGTCATGTCGTCGTGGATCAAGCTCAAAGGATTTCCAGTTGTCAGTGTGGATTCTGTGCAGAAGGGCACGCAGCGTGTGCTGACGCTGACACAGAATAAATTCACCGCAGACGGTTCGAAACCCGATGGCGACTACATTTGGGTGATCCCGATTACGGTTTCGACATCAAAAGATCCTCTCAAAATTGCCAAGACGTTCTTGTTGGACAAACAGTCAATGGAAGTCACCTTGGACGATGTGAGCGAAAGTGATTGGATCAAGGTTAATCCAGGAACTGTTGGCTACTACAGGACCAGCTATTCCGCGAAAATGTTGGAGCAACTGATGCCGGCTGTAAAGAACATGGAACTGCCACCCTTAGATCGATTGGGACTGATTGACGATATGTTTGCCATGGTTCAAGCTGGAAAAGCAAACACTTCAACTGTAAGTTTTTGACTTTAATTAAAAAGAAGGAAGATTTGACATTTCTTGTAGGTTCTTGAATTGATCGATTCGTACAGAAACGAAACCAATTACACCGTGTGGACAGCCATTTCGAATAGTTTGTGCAATTTGCAACTCTTGGTATCCCACACTGATCTTGCTGAGAACTTCAATCGCTTCGGAGTCAAACTGTACAAGCCTGTGGCCGAGCGTTTGGGTTGGGACGCCAAAGAAGGAGAGAACCACTTGGACACACTGCTCCGCAGCTTGGTGCTCGCTCGCCTAGTCTCGTTCAAATGTAAAGAAACAATTTCCGATGGCAAGAAAAGGTGAGTAGCGTTTGAACTTGCAGTTTCAAAGTGTGTTAATCTTGAATTTTCAGATTCAAGAAGCATGTTGATGGAGTGGCAGCTCTTCCAGCCGATTTGAGGTCGACTTGTTACAAGGCTGTTCTCATGGAAGGCGATGAGTCGACTTTCCAGGAAATGCTCAAAATGTACAGGTCAACAGAGTTACACGAGGAACAAGATCGTATTTCCCGAGCCCTTGGCTCCATTGGAGATGTCAATATTCTTCGTAAAGTCGTTGATTTTGCTATGTCGGTTAGTTGAAATTTTTACAATTTAAAGAAGTTTTGAAACGAAAACATATTTTGAAGGGTGAAGTTCGTGCTCAGGATGCAGTATTCGTCGTTGTTGCAGTTGCCATGAACCCCAAGGGACGTGACATGACTTGGGAGTACTTCAAAGAGAATTATCCGAAACTATTGGAACAGTATCAGGCAAGTGTTTCTGTTTGTCTTGCAAGAAGCTCTAACTTTTGCTCTTAATCTACTTCCAGGGTGGTTTTTTGCTTGTTCGCCTAATCAAGTACTTAATTGAAAATTTCGCCTCGGAAGAAAAAGCTCTCGAAGTGGAAGAGTTCTTTAGAACTAGAGACTTTCCCGGTACCGAAAGAACAGTATCGCAATCTGTCGAAACAATACGTTTGAATGCTGCTTGGCTGGAACGTGACTTGCAATCGCTCACAAAATACCTTTCTAAACAATAAATTTCCCCAAACAAACCTATGCGCTCATTCTAACCACAATCTTTAAACAAAACAAAAAATATTTATAAATTATCAAACTAAAATTGTAATATTTATTCAAAACACCCACATAAATGAAGCCAAAGTATTGATTCAAAAAAGAGAAAGAGTTTAACCGAAGAAGGAAATCGATTTATAACCGAGAAATAGAGCTTAACCAACGGATTCACACTCACAAGCACTTATTTAAAAGCATTGAACGAAAGCAACGTTAATTAAAATAGCCATTACAATTGTTTTGATTTAGAACAACAGTAAATAGTCTGAAAAGAAAACAACATAAGTAATCAATTTTGTAATTTGTACCCCCACCCATTATTCATTGTTCAATCACATTATTGTGGCATTTAATGTTAGTTTTATATAATTATTTAGATGAAATAAAATATTGATTTTAGTCAACTGAGAGTTAATCTTATGCAGCCAAATTATTAAACCCAGAATAGCGAAGGATTAACCCCTATTCTGTGGACTAAGTGGAAAATGCTGGTAATTTAATTAGACTTCTCTTAACGGACGTTTACTATCTTGTTCGACCGTCAGTTCAATAGATGGCGTAACAACAACAACGTCATCGCCGCTACTATTCCGGGAACAAATCAATGAGAAATCATAACAGAAAGATCAACTCTTATTCTCTGGGTTGGTTAACCTGTGGAATAAGAAAGGAATAGGCGTTTTCTTATTCACCCTTATTATGATAGGCGTTTTTCTTAAACGACAATTCTCACTTTTTGAGTCGAGTCACTTTTAAGGCGTTTTAGTGTCGGTATTATGATACTTAAACGCCAGTCGTTGTCGATCAACTTGCGTTCCACAAAAACAAATAAAATTTGACAAATATAATTTTAAATTCAAATGGCATTTGTTTTCAAAATTATTTTCAATTTTGTAGGATTTCTTCTTCTCCTGGAAATTTTTCTCAGTTTCATGAGCTTTTCCACAACAATTCTGATTTGGGTTACCAAAATCCGCTTCCTGGCCTCGTAGCAGGGACAAAGACGTTCGTGCAAGAGCTGCAGCGCTCTGGTTTTTTGAAGGTCAGGGTTTTTCTGTATTCTGGACGTGGTATATTCTTCAGAAATGCGAACAGCGGGAGAGATCGTTCGTCTTCAAGGACTGAAACAGGCTGGTGGTGTTGTTGACTGGGGAGAAAGTTGATTTATTGCTTCTCCTATTTTTTTTTCTCGAAAAAGCAATTCCTTCGGAACCGTGAAATGCTCTTCGACACGTTTGCCAAGTATCGACGATATAGGGCAGGGGTTGTGTTTTTCCACGAAAGAGGAATCTCTGCCGATGTCCCCTCCTTTGCAAGTCCATCAAGTGTAATTGCGAGTCAGTGATCACTTATACCAAGATTGGAAACCTTGCTGTCAAAGTGACATTTGCCTACAAGCTGAGGGTCCAGGTTAGCTGAAACAGTATGCGTGTAATACAAACTTAAGGGGCCAGGTTAGCTGTAAGTGTATGCGTGTTTTTGTAATAAAGATACAGTTGCCTACATAATAAAAAGCAAGTGAGCTGCAAGAGTATGTGTGCATGAAAAAAATAACTTTTGCGGTATTTGGAGGGTAAAACGTAGGTAGGTTTCCAATCTTGTTATAAAGTGATCACTGTTGCGAGTCTCCTTTTCTCTTTCAGCGTGAAAGGCCTCGATTTCAGTTGAGAGATGGCACTACGACGCACGGGCTGGTGGAACTGTGGCGTGTCCTAGCCTTGTTTTCTGAAAAGTGGTTTCGCGACATTTTTTGTTATTGAATTGTCATTGAACACGTAGCGGCCATCCAGTCTTTGGCTCCCTACTCACGAGCTAAAAAGGGGCTTTAGTCTGGACATCCCTTTATCTCCTGCTGCCCGGACCAGCCTCATACGGCTGTAGGAATGAATTGTGAGTGTGGTTTACGAGGAGGGGGGGGGGGGAACGTTTGCAAGACTCCTCTTTGAAAATTGGTCGGCAACGATGGACTCCGCTCCATCAGCTCGACGAAACGCTTCATCTGCTCTGGGTTAGTTATTTTCATGTTAAATTCTAATTTCACCAATGAGTCGTTTGAAAATTTGTGTTCGACAAAAAATAGCGTTTTGAGAGTCGTTGTAGGCGAGTAAAACGACACTTATAGCGTTTTTTTTTGGTCGTCCGTAACTGTTCCGAGCGGTTCTGTACTCGTTCACTTGGCGCAAGATGACAGTTCGTGTTCTGAATAGAACAGAAAAACGATTCCGAATTGGAATTTGGAAGTCGGAATCAAAAACAGAATCATGCATACATGCACACACTCGCACATACGTACTCGCTGCCATGTTTACAAATAAAGAAAATAAAAACAATGTCATGTCATCTGCAATTCTGCATATGAGGTTTCACAAATACATAACCATTCGACCCTTAGAAGCAAAAAAATGTGTTTGCCTGTTCGTTTGGTATCCGGAATGGGACAGTTCTGTGTACCAATTCCGAATTACCAAAAAAAAAAAACGCTATTATAATACAAATGAGCGCCATTACTCAATTTCTCATACAAAAACTTACGTTCCACTCAGAAAAGGCGTAAAGCACTATTCACATGAGCACGAACGACGACCAACGAATGAACGAATATTCGTCGATTTTGACATTTCTTTCACATGAGAGTTTTTAATTCGTCGCGAATGAACAACCAAAACTCAAAGCAGGAATGATTTTTGAGGTTATACGCGCGCGAATATTTTGTTCGTTGGGAGTGTGGATGGTGTGTGGAACGCGAATAGAGTTTGACAATTCGTATCAACTACAATTCTATTCGCGACGAATAAACTTGTTTTCTCAAATTTATTAACAATTGAGATTAAAAAGCTAATTTATGCATCAAAAATCAAACATAAACTATACTTTTATCGTTTTGTTGAGAATTTGTAAGAAAATAAGGCTTCAAACGTATGTAAAATCACTTTTCTTCATTCATTCGTCGTTCGTTGGTCGTGCTCATGTGAATAGTGCTTAACGACTCAATAAACGACTTTTAAACGCCACTCATAATACAAATTTTTGAAAATGAAATTTGTCGTTCAAGTGAAACGACTACTACTATAATGTTGATTACTACGGTCCCCCGTCCTGTTATTATCCTTCGTTGCCTTATATGCTGATTCCACTGACGCTAGTCACGAGATTTAGCGAAGTAGATTAAGAACAAATCTCGACTTTTCTGGGATTGGTTTCACCCTGAGTCCACGATCTCCTTTTTCTAAATTTCAAAATGTTTAACAATTCTTGTTATACAATATACCTACCTTAAATTTGGATTTTCAATATCATCCATCGTTCAGCTATGTCAGCGTTTCACGGTTTTAATATTTTGTCAACAAACATCTCTTTTTCTTCGTTTTTTTTTTGCAGTGGTGCCAACATTTACAAAAGAAACTCGCCATCTGTTGGCCAGAACTATAACTAATTTCTGGTTTAGTGAAATAAACCCCGATAGCTATCGGGGTTACATGTTGTTTTTGTTTTGTGTGAACAAAATTAACCATAACCCCGCTAAAAGGATAATAAAACGCAGCTACAGATGATATCGAACAAGTGATGGCCTCCGTTTTCAAAACACTGAGATACCCGATTTTCGAAGCTCTGCTGAACTCTTTCAACACAGATGAGCTACAAGCTGCGGTCAAAGTTTACTGCAAGAGTATGCGTGTTTTTACCAATACTATCTCAGTAAACTTTGACATACCACCTGATTTTTGTTGCTGTTTTTTCTCATTTATTCACATACATGAGTAACGGTAAAATAAAATTTGCGGTATCCGGAGGGTAAAACGTAAGTCAGTTTCCGATCTCCTTTTGTCTCTGTCTTTCAAGCATATCGATGGGTATGTTCGCTATTGCTCCACGAATGTTGTCCTTCAGATGATTTAGGATTCGAGGCCGATCAGTGTAAACGATAGAATTAAGGTAACCCCATACAAAAAATCGCACGGAATCAAAACAGGTGAGCGCGCCGGCCACATAAAGTCGCCTCTCAAGGAGATTAGACGTCGGGAAAATGTGACCTCTAAAGATCCATTGATGCTCGTGCTGTGTGGGCCGTGGCTCCATCTTGTTGAAACCACACGTCACAAAGGTCCAGTTCATCGAGTTTTGGGATAACAAATTCTTCAATCATCTCAAGACAGAAACTCTCACCCTCTCAATGTTTTCTTCTGTTCTGAATCTCGTCCGGCGTGCTGCACGGAATTTCGTCACATTTCCGCTCTCCCTGAATGTTTTTACCCACGAAACAATCGATTGACGGTCAGGAACGCGACCTCCAGTAATGATGTTAAAGCGAATACGGAAAGCACGTTGAGTGGAAATTATGGAACGACCGTTGGAAAAGCAAGCCTCGCAGGCAAATGTGCGTTGCTCTTTCGGCCAATGCATGATGTCGACTGGCTGCACCGTAGATGAAACTTTAGGAAATACCCTAAGAAATTAGACGCTCCCCACCCACATCCGACCACTCCACCACGCTTGGCGCGTAAAATAAATCAGCAAGTTTTCGTGCCGCACCCTTTAATTAAAAAATTAGCTTGCCAAGAGGAAGGAGTTAATATAAGATTTAAATCAAACGAATTGGTTTCTTCAATTAAACAGCTTCTTTGGGTCTTGACTGACTGACTTATTGTGGACCGCCAGTAGTTATACGCAATTCTCAAACAAAATTTGAAAACAAATGTTTCCACCGACTTGGCGATGCTAGCCCTTGAAATTGAGATTGGATTTTAGATTCCCTAAAAAAAGTACGCTAATAGAATAGACCACAGCTACTCATCTTTCCATGTAAAGTTGGCTACTAGCTGCCTATTTCTAGGTAGAGTATGAACATAAAGGGTTTTGGTTGTCGTTGAAAACTTACTTAAAACTTACATCACGTTTCGTAGATAAAGGGTTTTCAAAATTCAATAAAGAGTGAACTCTTGATTTAGGAATTAATCTAGGATTAACACACACTTTTTTTTTGTAACTTCTCAAAGGTCATCTGTTTTCAGTTTATTGAACTGGTCTATTTTCACGAAGGCACCCTGTGCTAAAATCTGACAGCTGCTAATGTTGAAATTTGACACAAACGTCACTTTTCCAGGCCGACATCAAACAAATTTCAAAATTGGTGCTGATTTCAATTTTAAGTTTTATAAATTTAACAATTTCAATTGTGAAATTCACTAAATAAAACGAAATGAATAAACGTCCGAGTTCCAAAGATTCCGAAGCTGATATTTTGGAAATGCAGCGAGCGTTTTTAGCTGAGAAAGCTAAGAACGCCGCCTTCCAACCAGCAGCTAGCATCGTTAAACCCGAGAAAGGTAGTTTTCAGATCAAATTCAGTTTATCCTTCGCAAATAGTAATTGAAATATGTACCCAAGCTCCAAAAAAGTCAATTTTCGCAAAAAGTAGAGAAAAGACTTTGATTTCCAATACGCAAAAGAAAGAAACTCCGTCTGCTCCAACTGAACCGATTGACAAGCCTAAAGATACCACAGTCACTTCAGTTTCAAATCTCATTCTTGGCGATATTGTTGAAAAACCAACCACCGAGCCAATACCAACATCCGTCACAGATGTTAGTACCTCCTTTCCGAAAGTCGAAAGAGTCTCGGTAAGGGTAAGTCCAATGGCGGTCATAGAGTCTTCAAACTAATAAATAGATTTCTTTAGCAAAATACAGGAGGAAAGAGCCTCTTTGCATTGTCAATAGAGAAAAAGAAAGACGATTCAAGTGCAGATAGAAAAAGACAACATGACGAAATGATGGTGATCATGGATTGCGAACCGATTGAGAAGAATCCCAAAACATCGTTTGGCAGCGAGAGCTACATCGTTGAAGACCAAACTACCGCCTCAGCTATCCATGCTGAAAATCTTGAAATTCTTAGGAAGATGAAAGAGGAAGAGATTCTGGCCGAACAACAACAGATATTGCAGTCAGTTGGTATGCTGAGGGATATCTTAGTTTCTCAGCGTTTCATTAAAACCTTTTTCCCTAGATCCTGCGCTTTTAGAGTTTTTAGCCAAGAAGAGAAAGGAAAAACTAGCCCAGAAACAAATGCAACTTACCAGCTCACTTCCAACGACATTCGAGCATAAATCGAGCAACACAGATTTGCCTGAGGGCAGTCCTGCCGTAGAATTGCTCAAGCAAAGCACATCCGAAAAATGGATTAATTTCGATGTTGTGGAGAAGGACAAATTAGATTGGATGCGAGATATCCCCTTGAACGTGCCCAAACCAGACGAAAATCAACCATATGAAGCGAGATTCGACTGGAAGGGTGTACTTCTGCCATTTGCCGAAGATTCTGCCGAATCAAAGGACAACCGGGAACTATACTTGCATGGAGACGAGCCATCCCGGCCAGGCTATACACTGCAAGAGCTATTTCGTTTAGCAAGGTTGGTTTTCCCTTACTTGACTTTCCTACAAAACTTGTATTTTTGTTTCCAGATCAAATGTCATCCAACAGAGAGTTTCAGCTTTCTCGTCAATTGGTGGTATTCTCAGTATTTACAACCAGGGCTTCTACGACAGTGTCCTTGAGCTTCCGATCGCCAAGATATTCTTCTTGTTGCGTTTCGGTTTTGACGAAAATACTCCAGTGATCCTGGAGGTTGTTGCAAAAGCGTTGGCTTTGATGTTCTACAATGAAACCGATGAGGTGACTAGAAACAAACTTAAGTACAGAACAGTCTTGATTTTCTTCATTTCATAAGACTCTTTTAGACTTTGTCTATGAGAATACTGGCTGTTATTGGCAGCCAACGTTTGAGGTTAAATCCATTGACGATTCAGATGATCCGACTTCGATTGAATCTCTGCAAAAGCAAATGAAGAACCTGAAAATGTCCTCGTCGCTTAAGGCAAGTGTGGAGGAAACAGAAGAAGAGAGCAAAACATCAATGACCGATTTCCAACTGGCCGAGACTGATTTAATCGAATGTTTGTTGAGGTCGAACATTATTCAACGAATATAGTAAGCTTCGACTGTTGAGCAATTAAGCTTTGTTTAGTTCAACTCGTGTTTTTTTTTCAGCTTCATTATGAGCAGCGTTAAGCCAGACAACAGCACAGTAACTTCGTGCTTGAAAATATTAATTCGAATTGCCCGGACGAACAAGGAATCAGCGATGCATATTTTCAAATCAGAGAACTTGCTCAAGTGCTTATTTACAAACTTTTTACCCGGTCTTCAGAGTGTTGGTAGGTTTTGTTTCAAAATTTAAAACTCGTTCCGAGCAGTTGAAAAACAGCATTTGTCCAGCCAATCCCAAAAAAGACGAATCTCCCGATGATCAGCCAGGCTGAGGGCCCAATTTCTAAAAATAGCTCAGTGATACCAGGCGACCTCCGGATTAGCTAGCCTTATCTGTGTAAGCGAATCTCTGCACAGACGAACCCCCCCCCCCCCCCCCCCCCCCTTTTACTTCGCCTACTCGTGGGAACCCAAATGAAAAAACAAAAACTTCAAACCGGTACCGGTACTCCATCTACACCGGGCGGCTGTTCGGCGGTAACGTCGGCTGTCGTTACTCCTGTGCCAAATACCGGAGAAGGGATTGTGCCAAGTCACTGCCCATCTTCTAGTGCGGTACAGGTTGTATCTACACCGGGCGGCAGTTCGGCGGCAACGTCGGCTGTCGTTACTCCTGTGCCAAACACCGGAGAAGGGATTGTGCCAAGTCACTGTCCATTTTCTAGTGCGGCACAGGATGTATCCTTGGCGAAAGCACATCCTCGGGTCGGTAGTGGAAAGTTCGTGAATAATAATCTTTCCACTACCAAAGAGAGTAAACCTCTCCAGGATGTTCCTAGTGGTAGTCTCCGTAGTGTTAGCAGCGTCGTCGTGAATAATAACCCTGCCTCCACTGCGAAGACCGCCATCCAACCTAGGATCTTATACAAACAGCGTCGTTATGCGATGAGAATTCTAAAATCCCCTGGTGCCAACATTGGGGGATAGAAGTAATCCCATCCATAGCAAGAGGATTGAGTGGGCTAAATCCATCATAGCCAAAACCAAGACCAGCTGCGACTCCACGTCAAAGCGAAAAAAGGTCTTTGGAGGAGTCCACTCCCGTCCCTAAAAAGCCCAAAGTGCAGAACACCAGCACTCCCAACATTCCTAGAGTACCTCTCACTAAACCTTTTAGTGATGTACTTAAGGAACACAACAAAATCGTAGTTGCGGTCATTTATAGGAGCAATATTGATGGCCCGCTTACCTCTGACCATTGGCAGATGGTAAAACTGGGACTCTCGGCTGGCTTTCTCAAAGTCATGCGAGAGAATCCGGGTCCACCGCCTGTAACAAGCAATGGGGGTTGGCATCAAGGTCATGTCAAACTCATCGGTTGTAACGATCAGAGGTCGCGCGATCTTTATACGCTTGCTGTCGGCATGCTGGGCGAAGTTTGGCCAGGCGCAAAACTCGAGGTTGTTGCAAAGGAAGATATTCCCTGCAGGCCCCGAGCTCGCGTATGGATCCCGATAGAACCCTCAGGTCCAGAAGACATCCATGAAATGATCAGGCTTAGCAACCCGGACCTCTCTTGTCACGACTGGAAGAATGCGAAACTGGAAGAGCCGAAGGGTCTTTATCGAAGTGCGACCATCGTAATCAATAAGGACTCTGCGGCTTCTCTGGCGCGAGACAAGGGAGTGATAAGGTACGGTATGGCTAAGAGAAAACGTGATATCAACTTCTGATATCCGCATCTTCTCTGACAGTCAGGCTGCTATTAATTCTCTCGACGGTGTCTCAACCAAATCTCAAACGGTCCTCGATTATCGATCGTCTCTTATGGAGATGGCGCAGCAATTTAATATTCACCTCTGTTGGGTACCGGGCCACAGAGACATCGAAGGAAATTGTAGAGCCGATGAACTCGCTAAAAATGGAACCGTCATACCTATTTCACCCGAAAGGGAGAAGATAGGTATACCGATAGCTACATGTAAACTTTTGCTAAAAGAAACAGCCTTAACGATAACAAACTCTAGGTGGCACAATTTACCAACGTGCGCAGCCACAAAACTCATATGGCCTTCACTGGACCTAAAGACTTGTTATCTCAAAGTAGACTTCATATTAGCTCCCTAATAGGTGTCCTTACGGGACACTGTCTTATAGGCAGACACGCAATACGACTTGGTGTAGCCTCAAATGACTTCTGCAGGAGCCATACAGCTCCGAGGAGGAAGAGGAAACAATCTCACCTTCTCTGCACTTGCCCTGCTCTTTCACTAAGGCGCAACCTTCATCTGGGAGAGTACTTGATAATCCCAGTGAACTAGCTAATAAGGATATCAAATATCTTCTTCGCTTCATAAAAAGCTCAAAATGGTTCGACTAGCAAGAAGTAATTCTCTAGATTCATGTGGTATCACAATGGGCCTTTTCTTTTGGCCTAAGTGTGTGGATTCTGTATCCGCAGCCACTGTAACCTAACCTAACCTAACCTACACCGACACCTCCTTTTTAACCCCTTCCTTTCCTCCTAATGCACTCACTGTGTCTCTGGCATAATACACATTTATTCTCCTCCTTAAAGACACGTCGTTGTCCACGCCTCCATTCTACAACTACCCACAGTATCTCGTTCTGAAGCTTTGCCGCATACTAATTTCCCAGAGTCTATCATTTGCCCTCAAGCTCCTGTCTCTAAACATCGTCGATCGGATTCAAAATTACCTCTTCAATCAAGAAGACATTAAGGTAACGTTGACAAAATGGTTATTTTATTTCAATTAAAACATTTCTTTTTATAGCAAAATCTAATATTGGTCCAAATTGAATCATTGCGGGTGTTCCGTTCCTTGATGTTGCTGCAATCGGACAATGCACTTTACAGGTAACTTTCCTCAAATCAACATTGCGCTCTGTAGAATATTTCCAAGCTTAATTTTTGTTAATTTTTTAATGACAAATCCTTGAATTCAAATCTACCATACCTGAGGATCGGTTTCGAAATAACATTTCACAGTCAAGTACGCTGTTTCACAGCTATCTGCGCCTTCTGTTGAATGAAAACAATCTTGTTTTGGGTGAATTTAGACAAAACAATATTCGGCCCAATCGAGGTAACCGTCTGAGCGTCGTCGGAGGAGGTGAAATCATGGACCTGGCAATTTAGAAAGGAAACATGTTTGCGAGAACATATTCGCTGGCAAGTGAACGTGCTGACCTACACCTTCTAGCGGTGCCTCTGAGAGGTTCTTGTCATTTTATTGGCATGAACCTGCGGACGTAGGCAGCTTAAGTCTACGGATTGAAGCAGGACGTATGAGGAAGATCAATGCGATCCTAAACAGATACTATAGCCTATCATATAGTAAAGGAGGAAATTACGAGTAACGAGTACCGACTATGGATAAATGTTAAGGAAATTAGACAAAATGTTGGGTGTGTCCCTTGAGTGGCTGGTTCATCCCTTCGATCAATGTGGATATACCTGATAGAGGGTGAGCGTTGTCTCCCATTCGTTAGCTGGAGAAGCTGCAAAACAAAACATCACATAAACAAAGTATAACGAAGAGTTATGCAAAATGTGACACCACCCCTCACCCAGGGGCAATGGGTACCGCAGTTAGCGAGGTTTAGCACCTTCACTAGTGAGATAGACCTTCGCTGCTATTCGCAAATCACGTTTAACTGCTCTTCTGTCGGTTACTGAAAGTTGAATGCAGTTTCCGTGACCGGATAACGGCACTTCTTTCGGTATCTGAAGGATGAGTGCAGTTCCGTGGTGTTGCATGCGTAGTTAGTCTAGAATCAAACCAAGATGAATAAGAGCTGGCACTAATTCGATTGGTACTGGTGTGAATCTAGATACAGGGTACCCGCTTCTTTCTTTTTAGAAAGTTGAGGTGTGCTTTTGTATGCTGATGGATCATCAGGAAGAGGTTTAGTGTTCTCTTAAATAAAACATAGCGACTTAGCTGACTTCGGTTGGAATTTGTTACGCCGACAGTGTGGATAGGTCCACCGTGGGATAAGGCTTAATTGCTAGGTGGCCTCGTTAAAGCTACTCTATTTCTGAGTAGTCGCCGGAGGCATTTTGCTTTTCGGAGAGCTACCTCGAAGCAAAATTCGGAGGAAATCGGAGAAGATTCCGCTGCGACGGTTACCTCGATTGGGCCGATTATGAATCGCTTACGTTTTGTGCCGCATGAGTTGACTAATCTTTCGATCATTGCCTGCATTTCTGTTGGAAGAAACTCAATTATGTGCTCCAAATGGACAATGTTGTTCTCGTCAATCTGTGAGCAAATTGGGGCTAAGGAAAGGAACAATGAAGTGCTAAGGGTGTAATACTCACCAACCCTGACTTGTGGAACAGACAATGGATGTAGCACTGTAGTTTTCTGTCATTTGGCAAATTTCCATCTCTGCTTTGAACAATCAGAGCTGCAATTTCCTTGTCTCGTTTAAATCGTTAAATAAATATTGTTTAAGCGAATTTACCCTCATCGACGCCAATTTCCTTCTGACACCTATCGTGTAATCTCTTGACATGTGCCTTAAGATGTTCAGGAACTTCAATCTACAAACAGAATACACCTCGCTTATGCTTCAAAAAGAATCAAAAAAGTCTACTCACAGCCATGTGCAATGAAAAATGTCCAAAAAACAGAAACGCAATGTAAATATACTTGTTCTCCATTTGAACCAACAAATCAGCACAAATAACAGACTAAAATACCATTTTGAACCTTCAGCTTCTCTATTTAAAGCCAACTCCAACGCACGACTTTAATTAACATTCGGCAATTAAATCCTCCAATCAACCTTTTCATGTGCGTGCATAGACCCTAATCAATACCTTCCATGTCGTTTGTTGTTTAGGAAATTCTTACCTGCGTTCCGTTACATGCTAGAATGGCACTATCACCACGTCGTCTACGAAAAGGGTGGTCCCTATCTAATAAGACAACACGCAGCCGCATTGCTGTGTGCGATTTCAAGCGGCCCCAATGGCTTTGAAGTCAGTTCGGTGTTAGGATCGTCATTGGTCGACTGCTGTTGCAATTGGTTCCATAAGGCAACCAAATCAGGCATCGAAGAGTTCTCACAATCGACATTACTCACAGCGTGTTTGAATACCGTAGCTTGGTTCACAAGGAACAGCGATGTAGAGAAGTTTAGGGAGTTCTTTGGGAAATATCTGAAGAACTTCCTTGAATCGGAAGCGTTTGCTAGTTTCGAGAAGTCCCTCAAGTAAGTTGAGAATCTTGAAAGTTTGATTAACCCAAATACAGTATATCTCATTGACAGCACAACCTCGATAGTTCTGCGAGCACAGGACGTCATTGACCGTCGAAATGTCTTTCCAGCGCTCCCCAACGCCGGAGCAATATTGATGCAAAAACACGGCCCACAGCTAGCCATTCCACAGACTTACTGCATATTTTTCCTCACATCGCTTTGGCAGCTTGCCGAGCAGAGTGTCAAACGAGGCGATGACAAGATTTTAGTCAATTGTCTGTTTACAGTTCGCATTGTTGATGTCATTGTCGAATTTTTGAAGAACCTTTCCAACGGCTTGAATATCTATCTAAAGACGAACTTCTTCGCCAAGTGCGAGTTGCGATTGATATTCAAGCTTCTCTGTTTCGAGGGATTCCAGGAATTTCTTGGGAAATCCACAATGCTACGGGCGGTGTATAACTATTTGTGCAGTCTGAGTGCGGAGCATATTCCAGAAATCGAGAGACTTTTCGAACAGGTGATCTTCAATCGGGAGTATTTGGGCTCGGTGGAGCAAGAGACGCTGGATAAATGGCGAAATATGTACTTGGAAGTGGTTTATCCTCATTATGTTGTTGTTGTAAGTTAAGTCAAATAGTTGCTTGGAACACATTGCGAATTTTCGTTTTCTTTTTAGTCACCGACAGAAATTTCGTTGAGTATACCATCGTCGGCAATTCCTATTCTTCCAAGAGACTGGCCCTATTTTCAATTGAAGACAATTCTGGAAGACTATGTGCAGAATATTCACCAAAGGCCAGCAGCACTTGTCTCAGGTAAGATCTCGAAACAGCGATGTGCGTGACAGGACGGCACACCCCTACAATCTTTTTAATGCTTGATTGCAATGTCGAGATAAATGGCATGTTGTCATTTAACTGTTGATTTCGTGCTGCAGCTTAACCATAAAGCTTTGAGCAAGTGGCCATAGCTCAGAGGATAGAGTATGTAGTTGATTGCTAAGCCGAATGTTACGGGTTCAAGCCCCAGCTTCGGCAGTATTCTTTTTCTACAAAAATCGTCAGCTTATCTGAGGGCATCTGTTCGATGTCATGAGACAATGACAATCTGTGTTTCCACTTCTGGGCCACGTAGGTTTATGTTATGTGTTCTTCCCTTCTAAAGGGTTTTCCAATAAGAGGTGTTCTTTTGAATAGCCCGCTATTTCGGTAGCTGTCACTTTTGAAGCTGTCATTTTTTGACATTTGACAAGTAGAAACTACGCTATTAATAAAAATGAAACGATACACGCTTCAACAGCGCATTGAAATTATTAAAATTCACTATAAAAATGGTGAAAATTTGGCAGAGACGGTTCGTAAAACTAAAACATTTTTGGGTCGTCGTGAAGCACCTCGTCGGACCGCAATACAGAAAATGGTGGACAAATTCGAGCTGTTGGGACAAGTTAGTGATGTGAAGAATAAAACCCGTGCACGTCCCTCAAGAACAACTGAGAATATTGCTGTTGTAGCCCAAAGTGTTGAAGAAAACCCAGGTTTGTCCATTCCTCGTCGTTCTTTGGAATTAGGCATTCCACAAACGTCATTACACCGTATTTTTCATAAAGACTTGGGTCTTAAGGCTTATAAAGTTCAGTTAACACAAGAACTCAAGCCAGCTCATCAACAACGTCGTGTCTTTGCTGATTGGGTCCTTGAAATGCATGAAAATGATCCGGAATTTCATCGAAAAATCATCTTGACTGATGAGGCCCATTTCCACCTCGGAGCGTGACTGTTTGGTGCAGTTTATCATCCGGCGGGGTCATTGGGCCTTAAAAAAATAGAGTGGCGCGACAGCTCTTGAAGAGTCAAGGCCTAAGTGGCTTACTCTCATCAACAATTCTCTGAGTGCGTGTGAAGAATTGAGGGGACCTACAATTTAACGCCGATTCCGAACGGCAAAGTTGAGAAACACTTTTTCATGACAGATTAATACTCTTGGAAGATTTGTCAGGTCTTCGCAAGAGGCAGTACCCGTGAAAGATGAAATAAAAACTTGGCCTGAGTAGGACTCGAACCAACGACGACGTTCTGCTTAGCAGCCAACGCACTTACCAACTAAGCTACGGGCAACTGCATTGGCAACTGTCATTGGACCTTACTTTTTCGAAAATGAGGCTGGAGCAACAGTTACGGTCAATGGATATCGCTATCGAGAGATGATTAATGATTTTTAATATGGCCGGAATTGGATGGTATTGATCTGGACAACGTTTACTTTCAACAAGACGGCGCTACGTGCCACACAAGCAATGAAACCATCGATCTTTTACGGGAAAAGTTTCCGGACTGCGTTATCTCTCGAAGAGGTGATCACAATTGGCCACCGAGATTTTGTGATTTAACACCTTGCGACTTCTTCCTTTGAGGCCACGTGAAAGATAAGGTCTACGCCAACAGCCCAGCGTCGATTCAAGACCTCAAAGATGGAATTCGTGAGGCTATCGAGGACATGGGCAGCCACTTTGCGATTTGGTTATGGAAAATTTCATGAAAAGGATATGGTCCTGCAAGCGTGGTCGTGTCGGCCAGTTGGCTGATGTTAGGTTTCATTATTAACGGCATATCTTCCTCTTTATAATGAAATAAACATCCGATCATTTATCTCAAAAAATGCCATTTTTTTTTAATATCACAATAACACCTCTTATTGGAAAATCCTTTATGTATCTATCTGTCGCATGCTGTTGTATTAATGTCTTGTTCTGTCCCAGCCGATGGCCTCAGTCGCCAGTGCTGCTATGTGTCTGTAGTTCGTACATTTATGTGCGAAGTACTGTGAAGTCAATGTCAATGTCATTAAAGCTTTGACTTGATCGGATTGACGGGATAGTTTAAATTTTCTTATGAATTTCTAGAAGGTGAAGTTGTTCGAATGACGCTTACGTTTACGAGCATCCTGGAAAACGAGAATTTCCAAATAACAACTCCAACCGAAAAGCTAATGTATCTAATGATCACATTCATGGGGCCTGACTCACAGTTCCTAGAACCAACAATCAAGGCCTTACTCAAGGAGCATCTCATGGCCTTTTTTAAGTCTTGTAAAGACATTTGTTTTGATTTCGACAAGGATTATGAAGGTAAATGTATTGATAACGAAATGCGAGGCCGACGTTCATCGTTTTCTTTTAAGGTAAATGCAAGTTCCAGAATCTGTATGCCCTGTTCGTAGATCATTTTCAAGCGGCCAGCTATGGTGACGATCTGTTTAGTGCCATGGTCCTTATCCCATTGGCACAGAAATATGACAACAAATGGCGTCGAATGATTTGGTCAGAGCACGCGTCTGTGTTGAGATTTTTAAACTGTGATGAGAGTTTGGTGAGAGAACATTTGTATTTGCAAAGAAAAAATAAAATTGATTATTTTTCAGCTCATCGGAGGATTGGATGCTTACCTCAACCCACCGGAAGAAGAGGAATCACTCATCAACTGCTATACAAAAGCGTTACACTCCAACTCGTTACGCCCAAATACGATTGTGCATAAAATAGCTAAGCATCATGTGGACAAGTACAGTGAAACCCACAAGGGGCCCTAAATGTATGTGTTTGTATTGTAAACTCTTCTTTTTACGATGAAATAAAAATGTTTCTATTTAATTTGATACAAAAAGTTCATTTGAATTTGAACTCACTGAATGACTCACTCATTTCATGCATCGAAATAATTTATGTAGATACGTTTTCTGTTACAAATGGGACAGCTGCAGGCACAGCTTGTAGTCGAGTTTGACCTCTTGCACTTTTTGATTCAATTAATGGTCGGGAGATAATAAAAATTATAATAATTCTGCTAATTTCTAATCAAGCGTTTCTTATTGTTACTAAATTCTTTGCTCGTGTGTTCTCACAAAAAAAAGAAAAAAACTGATCGAAACTTGTTCTTTTGTTGGATGGGAAAATGTGATTCGACTGATTAAGTTGACTCGTATTGGCATTCAAAGACTTTTATAGTTTGCCGCTCATTAAAAAAATACAAATTAACAATTTTTATTTTGTCCACTGAAGAAGCAGACATCAAAGCTGGAATTCATTTGAAAAGGGAAAGGAAATTTAAGCTGTTTTTTGAAATGGCACAAAGCATCTTTAATTAAAATAAAATGAATATTCTTCTGAAGTCAATCAAATGATTGGTAAACATTAAGGTAAGAAAACATTTCTTTTCGAGGAAGATGTCTTCTCTTCTCGTTCATAAACAATTAAATACGATACAAAATTATTGTTTATAATTCGCATCAATTTTTAACTATAACTTTGTATTTTATATAAAAAAAAATAATCGGCGTGCCCTCTCCTTAGCATGAACAATCTGGAACTGACTGATTTCCCAAAAAAGCAACTGATTATATAGAAATATTTGAACGAAAAATTCGAATGCTTCGTTCTCCATGATTCTCAGCATTTGATGTCTCTTAAAAATTCTGTTTTTCAAAAAGGATGTGGCCTGATACAGGGTTGTTTGAAAAATCGAAAAAGGTACCAGATTTCGATCTCCTTAATGCTCCTAACTTTGAGTAACGAAAAAAAGTAGTTTCTCAAAGGGAGGGTTTTTTGCGGTCAAATGAGATACAGTCAAACCGAGTGCGGTTTGCTGTGCAAAATTTGTACAACCACAGGCAACGGCTGAGGAAACGTCTTCAACGGATTCACCACCGTCAATAGCGACTAACAGGCAGTCAAAGCAGAACTCCAATGTACCAACACCATGTTCCGGAACGCCATCCAATATCACAACAACCTTCATTTCCAGAAGAGGCTCCAGGAAATAAAACCTGATCCCAATATTTTCAAGCAAGGAAGGAAGGAGAGTATTCCCGACATCATATTCTACAATGGCAATGAGGTTTCGTCAGCAGCCGACAAAGCCGAGGCATTGGCATCCTGCTTCGAAGGAAACTTCACACCATCTCCATCCACGGACTCCGCATTTCTCGAGGAAATCGAGGAATCAGTGCAACGATCCATCCAGGCAAGCAACGAAGAAGTCATCTTTAGCTCCACAAACCCGATGATCCCACTGAAAACAATGAAAAGTTTGTGTACAAGAGAAGAAGTCAGCGAAGTCATCATGAACCTGAAGCCAAAAAAATCAAGAGGACCTGATGGAGTCTCCAACTTCATGCTGAAGAAACTCTCCCAAGTATTCATCGTGTACATCACCATTATTTTCAACAATTGCCTCAACAACTGCTTTTTTCCTCAAAAATGGAAAACTGCGAAGATAGTGGCAATCCCGAAGGAAGGCGCAAGGAACCTAGTGACCAATTTCAGGCCAATCTCCCTCCTCAACAACATCAGTAAAATCTTGGAAGAGATTATATTAAGTAGACTTAAAATGTGCAGCTCCAGCAACAACCTCATCCCGGACTTCCAATTTGGATTTAGAGAAAAACACTCTACTCTGTATCCACTGGCTAAGCTCCAACGTGTATCCGTTGCGTGTCTATAAGATGCGGAAAAGGCATTTGACACCGTCTGGATTGAAGCACTAAATCACAAATTATACCTACTAGGCTTACCATCAAATCTAATAAAAATTGTATTTTCTTTTCTCTCTTCCAGGAACTTCTTTGTTCAATTGGAGAATTTCAAATCATCGACAAGGACAATAAAAGCTGGAGTAGCTCAAGGATCAAAACTTGGACCATTCCTTTTCAGCCTGATGATCAGCGACCAGCCAACATGCAGTGAATGTGCGAGTCTTCTGTATGCAGATGACTCAATAACATATTTATTTATTTATTTATTTATTTATTTATTTATTTATTTATTTATTGGAACCCAGTTGTTTTGCCACACCGAAACAGCACGCTAGCGTAATTCTTCTTCGGATCTCCACTAAGGTGTCGTTTGTGGGATTGATGTTTGTTCCAAGGTAAGTGAACTCCTTAACTACTTCGAAATTGGTGCTACCAACAGTAACGTTTTGTCCTAGGCTTTTGTTCTTAGTCTTTCGGCAGCCAATTGAATCAATATCCAAAGCAAAAATAAGCTTTAGCTATTTTAAAGAAGTCTTTATTGTTCGAAAGTTCAATGTGAAGTGAAGATCAAAAATATTTATTTTGATAAATACTAAAAAGTATTCTTAGTTATTTTTGAACTTGAAACTAAATAGTGAAGTAAAATCTTCAAAGTTCAATATAGGCGGTGTCCTCATTCACTTCAAGGCCAACGAGTTTCGCATGTTCTTCAATCGCTGTGAAGGCCTGAAACACAGCTCACTTGAATGGACCGACATTGTGAATTTCTCTTGTAGGAAAACCATTTCAAGGTCACTCGCTATTTTTCTTAAATTATTGTTTTCCAATTTTTCGTAAACGAGATTGCGATATTATCATTGCACAGAGTCTGAACTGTGAATTGTATTGAATTTTTTTTTCGCTTTTCGTTCTTTAAGATAAATTGAATCAACCTCCTTATGATGCAATTTTAAAAACAATTTTCTACTGCTTGGAGCTACGGCTGTTGTGTTGTATCTTCTGCACGAAAATTGCATGCAGTTCACAATAAAAGTCAATCTTCAAATTTGAGTTTTCGAAAAAAAAAGTATTCTCTGTTGCACGATGGATGGATGCTCACAACGCACTAAATAAAGAAAAACCCTCACTTAACTCATGAATTTATATGAAAAACGGGCCCTGGTTACTAAAATCGATGGTAACAAAGGAAATTCTTACTTTGATTTAACAGGCCACATATTTGTTGAAAGGAGACTCCAAATGATGAGAATCATGGAGAACGAAGCAGATAAATGCCTTTTTTAGATTAAGTACGGCATCCCAAAAAGTTCTGCAAAGTTTTTTTTTGTGAAAATAGGGATGATTTAAGGAACCACACGAAGAATGGTTTTCCACGTGAGACGTGACCTTAGGTTAACGGTTTTCCTCGATTACAAATTTCAATGTTAACATTATTATCACTTACAGTGTTCCACAAAAGTCATGGTACAGCATATACTTAAAAAAATCCACAACAAAGCAAAATTTCAAAATTTTTCGTTTTATTAACATTTTTGTTAACATCTTATTTTTAGAACACGAAAAGGAACCTCGATTCCAACATTAAAATAAAATCAATAAAATTTGAGAGAAAAGCATGAATTTTCTTCCACAAAAGTCATGGTACACCTATCAAAAAGAGAAAAAAAAACTCAGAATATTTTTTTTTGTGATTTGTGATTTGCGAAAAACTGCATTTCGCGAACTTTTGACCACCATAACTTTTTTAGCCGGCACGATATCAATGTCGATTTTTCACATCGTCATAACAGCACCGTAATAAAGGTGTACACAAAAAAGCAGCCCACTAGGAATTTTTCCGCAGATTGAAGTTTTATATTACTAAAATGACTGGACTACCTATAAATAAAAATAACGTTTACCGGGACAGCTACTAGAAATAAAAGAATCCTTTAGCCGATTCCTGTTTTTTTAACTACTTCTCCACAAACTTTCAGCGAAATCGGTTCAGCCGTTCTTGTATAAATATGTAGATTTGCTCTTTCGTGCGACAAAAAATCAGAGTTCCTCTCGGCATCGCACATAAAAAAGTTTGTCCTGAACTAGCCCCGTAGCCCTATTTAAAAAATTTGTAGCTCAAAATATCAATCTGCAGTTCTATATGAACTATAATCAAATAGAGCGATCTTATTCCATTGGTCGATACTTTGAATATTTTCCCACGCAAAAATGGACGGCTCGGACAGAACGTCACAATAGACGCATACAACTTCGAGGTAGTAGAGGAGTTTGTCTACCTAGGCTCCGCTATTAACACGGGCAATAACACCAGCGCCGAGATAAGACGAAGAATTACTCTTGCTAATCGCTGTTTCTTTGGGCTAAGAAAGCAATTGAGTGGAAAAGCCCTCTCTCGAGCAACTAAGGTAAAACTGTACAACACCCTCATCATCCCTGTCCTGCTGTATGGTGCAGAAGCATGGACCCTGACAAAATCAGATGAATGTGCCTTAGGCTGTTTCGAGAGGAAAGTTTTTCGATGGGGAATGGAGAAGGAGATACAACAGCGAACTTTACGGGTTGTACAACAACGTGGACCTAGCCAGAAGGGTCAAGGTCCAGAGACTCAGATGGCTCGGGCATTTAGAGCGCATGGACACCAATGCTCCGGCCCGGAAAGCCTTCGACACTATTCCCGAGGGACGCAGAAGGAGAGGAAGACCGCAACTCAGGTGGCGCACACAAGTGGAAGAGGACCTCAATCAACTTGGAGTGCAAAACTGGAGACAGCTAGCTAGGGACCGAGCTAGCTGGTGGAGATTGTTGGTTGAGGCCCAAGTCCACACCGGACTGTAGCGCCACCTTAAGTAAGTAGGTAAAAATGGAATTATCATCAAAGGCACTTTCAGTTTGGCCGAGTTTCGTTTATTTCCTTTCATTTCATTTGTTTATTTCGTTAATATTTCAGGAAATTCAAAGCTCATCTGTTGTATTTTATTTCCACTTTTAAATTTGTTCAAAAATTGGTGCCAAATTGTAGAAATTTACAAATGCATATACGAACAAATATGGCCCTGATATTTATGGCACAATAATCATTACGAAAATAATGAAGCAAGCAGCAAAAACTAAACAACATTGACGTACCTATTTACGTCGTCGGGTTGAGGTCGAAAAAACGAAAACCAAGTATGACCGCAAACTATTTTCCCGCACTACTGGTTGGTTGGTTAAGGTGGCGCTACAGTCCGGGGTGGACTTGGGCCTCAACCAACAAACCTCTCCAGCCAGCTCGGTCCCTAGCTCGCTGTCTCCAGTTTCGCACGCCGAGTTGGTTGAGGTCGTGTTCAACTTGCGCGCGCCACCTGAGCCTTGGTCTTCCTCTACTGCGTCTTCCCTCGGGGGTGGATTCGAAGACTTTACGGGCCGGAGTATTGGTGTCCATCCTCTCCACGTGACCGAGCCATCTGAGTCTTTGAACCTTCACTCTTTTAGCTAAGTCAGTGTCGCTGTACAGCCCGTACAGTTCGTCGTTAAATCTTCTCCTCCATTCACCGTTTATGCAGACAGGACCATAGATCTTACGTAGAATCTTTCTCTCAAAACGGCCAAGTGCGCTCTCATCCGTTTTTGACAAGGTCCATGCTTCTGCACCATATAGCAGGACGGGGATGATGAGGGTCTTATAGAGCGTCACCTTAGTTTTTCGGGAGAGGGCTTTACTACTCAATTGCTTTCTTAGCCCGAAGAAACAGCGATTAGCAAGAGTTATTCTTCGTCTGATCTCGGCGCTGATGTCGTTGTCCGTATTGATAGCGGAGCCAAGGTATACAAAGTCCCTAACTACCTCGAAATTATATGCGTCTATCGTGACGTTTTGTCCAAGACGTCGGTGTTGGGTGTCCTTTCTAGATGACAGCATATACTTTGTTTTGCCCTCATTGACCGCTAAACCCATTTTTTCAGCCTCTGTCTGTATACTCGCAAAAGCACTGTTGACATCACGCTGTGTTCTCCCAATGATATCAATGTCATCAGCGTACGCGAGTAGTTGCACAGACTTCTGGAAGATAGTGCCTCTAGTGTTGACGTGGGAGTTCTGCACTATTCGTTCCAATATGATGTTGAAGAAATCGCATGACAGTGCATCACCTTGTCTAAAGCCTTTTTTGACATCGAAGGCGTCGGTGAGGTCGTTGCCGACTTTGATGGAGCAGCGCGAGTTCTCCATTGTCATCCTGCTCAGGCGAATGAGTTTTGTAGGGATGCCAAAACTGGACATGGCTTTATACAGTTCTTCTCTATAGATGCTGTCATACGCGGCCTTGAAATCGATAAAAAGATGGTAGGTGTCGATTTGGAGTTCTTGAGTTTTTTCCAGGATCTGCCGTAATGTGAAAATTTGATCGATGGTGGACTTTCCTGGTCTAAAGCCACACTGATATGGACCTATCAGATTGTTGACAAACGGCTTCAGACGTTCACATAGTACTGCAGAAAAGATCTTATAGGCGATGTTTAGGAGGCTGATTCCTCTGTAGTTGGTGCAGATTAGAGGGTCTCCTTTCTTCAGGATCGGGCAAACAATACTGAGGTTCCATTCATGGGGCATGCTTTCTTCCGACCATATTCTGCAGATGAGTTGGTGCATGCTCCTAACCAAGTCATCGCCGGCTGCTTTGAAGAGTTCGGCAGTGATGCCGTCAGCTCCTGCGGCTTTGTTGTTCTTAAGCTTAGATATTGCTATCTTCACTTCTTCAAGGTCGGGTAGACGGAAATCTTGGCTTGCGTCGTCTTCATTGAATGGTTCATTCTGCCTGGCAGCGGAATTTGAGTCGTCATCGCCGTTGTACAGTCTGCAGAAGTGGTCCTTCCATATCCTCAGCATTGACTGTGACTCTACTACGATATTACCCTGTTGGTCTTTACAGGCCTCAGTTCGTGCTCGGGAACCTTGAGTCTTTCGTTTTACCTCTTGGTAAAACTTCCGAACCTCATTCCTGTTTTTTAGTCTCTCAATATCCTCGAAAGATCGCTTTTCATGCTCTCTCTTTTTCTTTCTGAAGAGCTTGTGTTCTTCTCTCCTCTTCTGCTCGTAGAGCTCCCGAGCTGATCTCGTCCTCCTTTGCAGCGCTGCTTTGTATGCTTCTTGCTTAGCTGCATGCACCTGCCTACATTCTTCATCAAACCAGGGGTTTCGTTTTGGTGGCCGTGTGAAACCCAGCACATCAGAGGCAGCATCCCTAATGGCTTTCTGGCAATTCTGCCACTGGTTCTCAATACTCGATGCTGGCTGTAGCGGACTTCTCCTGAGGTTACTTGACACTCGGTCGGAAAAGGATCTGGCGATCTCTTGCGATAGTAGCCGTCCGACGTTATATTTTCTTCTAACACTTCCTGTTTTTGGCTTTGGTCGAGATATCCGCTGCACTACCTTGGCTACAACGAGGTAGTGGTCCGAGTCGATGTTGGCCCCTCGGAAGGTTCGGACATCAATAATGTTTGAAGAGTGTCTTGCGTCGATCGCAATATGATCAATCTGGTTGACAGTTGATTGGTCTGGAGACCTCCAGGTTCCCTTGTGGATGTTGAGATGTGGGAATCGTGTGCTTGCTACTACTATATTTCGTCCCGCTGCAAAATCGATAAGCCTGAATCCGTTATCGGAAGTTTTTTCGTGCAGGCTGTGTTTTCCGACTGTTCCACCAAAGATGTCCTCTCTTCCTAGTTTGGCGTTAAAATCTCCTAAGACTATTTTTACGTCGAAGCTAGGGCATTGCTCGTATGTCTTGTCAAGGAGCTCGTAGAACTTGTCTTTGGTGTCGTCATCTTTCTCTTCTGTGGGGGCGTGAGCGCATATTAGGCTTATGTTGCCGAATTTAGCCTTTATCCGGATTGTCGTGAGGCGCTCGTTGACAGCTCTGAAACTTAGGACATGCGGCCTAAGCCTGCTTCCAACGACAAAGCCACATCCAAACAGACGCTGTTGTTGTTCTTTGTAGCAGTTGCCATAGTAGATATCACAGTTTTTCATCTTCCTTTTGCCCGGCCCATCCCATCGCATTTCCTGGATGGCGGTTATATCCGCTTTATAACGGTCTAGGGCCTCCGCTAGTTGCTCGGCTGCGCGTGGTCTGTTAAGGGACCTAACATTCCACGTGCAGATCCGAATCTCGTTGTCCTTATTTCGTTTGCATGGTTCGTCATCAGTAAATCCGTCCGTATCCGAGGCTTGTTGATGCTTCGCAACTAGCTTTTCTTTATGTGATTGGGAAGTCACCCCAAAGCACGACCCCCAACCTGGAGGGCCAGGTCCTTGTTTAAACTCCAAGGGCGAAGAGCCGGATAACCGCTCCTTATCGGCCTGAGCTCCAAATATGTCGAAGTAGCCCGTATAAGGTGTTCACTGAGTAGTTCAACCTAACTGGAACTGTAGACGCCACCGTTGACTCCGTCCTGGGAATTCTTCCGCTGCCGCCTGGAAAAAAGGAGTAGTGCCTCAGTGGAAAACACTCTCCCCGCCCTCTCTCGTTAGCTGTCGCCAAAGCCTTCCATAGGGGTTTTCACCCTATCTCCAGCAGAGGTACTAGACACCCGGTGGTCACCACGTGGAGGTGAGAGTAGGACTTGGTAGACAGAGGTTGTTGAAGACCCTTGGGTCCTCATGAGTGCACTGTTATCTACCATTTGACGCACTACTGTTGCCCGAATATCATTTGACCGCAAAAATTCTTACTTTTTTCATGACAATTTACTCCTTTTCGACACTAAGAATTATGAGAATTAAGGAGATCGAAATCTGATATCTTTTTCATATTTTTCTTACAGCCCTGAATTAAGCCACATCTTTTTTCAAAATCAGAAGTTTTATAAGACACCAACTGCTCAGAATCATGGAGAACGAAGCATTAAAATTCTTCGTTCAAATATTTCTATATAAGCAAATGCCAATTTGGAAAATCAGTCAGTTCCAAATCATTCACATATTCTTGCAAGGGGCAGGATACGTTGATTTTTTTTTTTTTTTTTTTTTTTTTTTTTTTTTTTTTTTTTTTTTTTTTTTTTTTTTTTTTTTTTTTTTTTTTTTTTTTTTTTTTTTTTTTTTTTTTTTAAATAAAATACAAAGTTATGTTTAAAATTCGAGTGAATTTCAAACGATGTCAATTTGTCTTTTCTTACCGTAAAAGAAAAAAATCTTTTTGAGGACGAAAAATAATTCAAGAAGAGTTGTGACCTTAAACAGTTAAAGTTAATCTCGCAAGGGAAAAATATACAGTCTTATTGTTGAAAATCAAGCAATCTAGCAATCTGTATCTTATTAGTAATCAGATCACTTTTCATTTAATATAATTTTTCATTCTAATTCAAAATTCAAAACTCTGTTCAAACAACATAGGTTAGGGTTAGGTTTAGGGGCTGACAGTTTATGTCATTACCGTCACACTTAGATCAATACAGATCCATTGTGATACCCGCGAGTATTGCTACTCAAGCTAATAAGAAAAACCTATGTGTTCAGTTAGTCAAGCCATTTAGAGGCCTTGACGAAGTTCAGGATGCTAGTACCTGGCGTACTAGAGAGTTCTTCTAAGTTCTCAAAGAAAAAGTTGCCAAGCATTCTCTTCCTTTGATGGGAAAGTGCGGGACAGTGACACAGAAAGTGCGAAGTATCTTCATGCACCTCCTCGTCTCCGCATCCTCTGCATAGGTCATCTGAACTGATTCTCATCTTCTTCATATGATAACCTAACAGATTATGTCCAGTGATTATGCTTACAAGAGATCGAAGTGATCCCTTGTGTAGTTGCATAATTATTGTAATTAATTATAACATATTGTTATAATAAATTTTCTTTATTCGAACGCCAAAACATTATATCTTAAGAGAAAATGAAGATATTGCTGTAGCTCATAACGATGTTGCTGCAGTTAGTAGCGATTAAATTATATAGGAAAATGAGTCAACTATTACAGGACAAGAGGAAAAAAATATTTGCTACGTAAAACAAATTTAACTATAATTCAAATAGAAGTCGGATTCCTTAATAGTCGGCCCCTTAAATTCCAGTAGTCGGCCACGGGAGTTGTCAGTAGTCAGCTCCCTTTAGTAAATTAATTACTTATAATTTATAAGCCGTTGTTAAATCTTAAATGTATTAACAAACCTTTTTTAAAAAATTTCTAAATAAATAAAAGACAACATATAACAAATAATTAATTAAAACAATCTTGTATTATGTGTTAAATTGGGTAAAAGAGCGTAAAAGATGATTTCGTTAATACACAGAAGTCGCTTGATTCCATTGAAAGGAGGGATTTGTGGCCATCGACCTAAAGCAGTTCTGAGCTTTTTATATAACTTTCCATAATCCGTTCGTTGAAACTATATTGGCCACATATTGAAAAAACGTGTCGGATTGTATCCACCTACTTTCAGATCTACCTAAGAGGTAAGACCCATTCATCCGGAACACTTTTTGCAACAGTTTGAGGAGGGAGCACATAGAGAAACACAAGCAAAGGTGTCACCACTGAAGTGAAAAAGTACAGTGATCGTCTGATCTTCGTTTCCATGTTGTACAGTATAAAGATTTTTCCAACCTCTTGGCGTCCACCAAATGGCTCGACCAACCATAGAATTCATAGGTTAAATTACTTTTTCAGAAGTTACAATACTTCAGGGTATCACAAGGGATCTACATTGATCTATGTGCGACGGTAACAAAATCAACTGTCAGCCCATATAGATATAACCTAACCTAACCTAACCTATGTGCGACTCCTGGTTTTAAAGATAGGCTGAATGATGTTTCATCTCCATTAAGAATCTTGAGGGGTCTTCTAAAATACCGGCTGCGTCAATCTCTTGTAAATACTCATACGTCCTGATTGCTCGTCCTCTGCTGTTCTGAGTCCCTCAGTTCATAATGTAATGTGAAATCTTGAAAAGGCCTAATACTACGTTTTCCATTGTAGGCTATCTTTGAAAGCAGTCCTACGTTTGTCCTTAAGATAGACGTTTGTCACCAAGAGGTCTGTCCGCTTCTGAGGAAAGCCACACTTGGCAAGGTATATGAGCCACTTAACAAGATTGTGTTCTCCGGCTAAGCTAAAGACAGTTTCCGGTCCCATTTTGTTTGCTTCTCTACAATTCTACCATGGATACGATCTTGTAGTCGCTACCTCGAGGGACCCTGTATGCTTCTCTGATCGGCCAATTGTGCTGTTATTTTTACTAATACGTTCGAGGTACTTGTGGAATTCGCGTTTTACTTTCTGTTCGGAACTATCCATTTTCAGAGTGCTGGAATGTTAAGATATTTTTTGAAACTAAGCTTTTCTTCACAGTAGGTACCTATTTATGTTGTTAAAGAAACAAATCATTTGCTAATTTTATCTTCTTAAGTCGGCCCTTACTACTACTTACTACTACTTTATATAAGCGGCTGACTACTGAAAATACATTTGCCAATCAAGAGAGAATACAATTTCCATTAAAAATTAATAAGAAATAGAAGGTTTCAGCCTTGTAGGGCAACGGCACACACACAACATGCTCGTTTGCATTATTCCCTACACGGCGAATACAAAATTGGCGAACATCATTTCGTAATTCGTACGTGTTGATTCTTTAAGGTGTGTGTGAGGATGTGTCAAAAAGAGAAGCTAAGTCACTGCGCCAATGGTTATTTCATAGAAAAAATTAGGTTTGCTTTCGACTATCTCCCTACATGTGAACAACGAAACCTACGAAAATGAGAAAATCGAAAATGTTTGGCAACAGCGAACCATCTACCTATTATGACGAATTTAAGGCGAACACGAGCATGTTCGTCGTTTAGTTTAGGGCTTCCAGTTATTTGGAACCCACCAATCGTAAATGATTAAAAATTGTCGGTTAACATAGTTTGAGAATTTGAGTTGGAAATTTATTTTGTACCGTTTCTGTACTTTTTTTCTTTTGAACAATAATGGATATTTGTTTACTGCACATTATTCTCACATTTCGGGGGGGGGGGGTGTTCTAACCCCCAAAACCCCTACCTGCGTTCGCCCCTGCCGGAAATACTACTTTCATCAACTGGACGTTAAGACTGCGTTTCTTCACGGTGATTTGGAAGAAGCGCTTTACATAACTGTACCTAAGGGCTTAGAAGCAAGAGAGCGCAAGGTATGCAAACTTCAAAAGTCACTTTATGGTTTGAAGCACTAAGCAGTCACCTCGTTGTTGGAACTATAAACTTAACGAATGTTTAATCAAAATTGGATATAACCGATCCAACCATGATTATTGTCTGTACACAAAATTCAATTTGAAAGAAAACGATGTTTTGTTTTTGGTCATATACGTTGATGACCTTTTAATTGTTGGAAACAAGTTATCATCCATTACAAAGTTGAAGAATGAACTGTCGTCTCAATTTGAAATGTCTGACTGTGGACCACTGAAATTCTTTTTGGGGATGAAGATGGATTTTTCTGAAAATTCTCAACAAATTTGGTATGTCAGAGTGTAAATCTGTCAAGAGCCCAATGGAAAATGGATTGCAACTCGAAAGAAATAACACTGGAAAAGAAATTGACCAACCTTATCGTGGGCTTCTTGGCAGTATTATGTACTTAAGGCTTTGTTCAAGACCGGACATTTGTTACGCTGTCAGTTTTATGGGTAGATACCAACAAAATCCATGTGAAATACACTGGCAACATTTAAAAAGAATTATGCGCTACTTAATAGGAACAGAAAGCTTAAAACTTAACTTTGAATCCAAAAGTGAACAAC
Source organism: Sphaerophoria taeniata (assembly GCA_943590905.1). Taxonomy (NCBI): domain Eukaryota; kingdom Metazoa; phylum Arthropoda; class Insecta; order Diptera; family Syrphidae; genus Sphaerophoria; species Sphaerophoria taeniata. The sequence continues at coordinate 147,162,622 of OX016541.1, read as the reverse complement.
AATTGATTGGCTATGCTGATGCTGACTGGGCTTCTGATATAGTTGACAGAAAGTCAGTAAGTGGATACTTGTTTCAAGTTTATGGTAATAATGTTTCCTGGTGTAGTAAGAAACAAACTACAGTAGCCACTTCGTCTAGTGAAGCCAAATATATAGCTTTAAGTTCAGCTGTAGCTGAACCGATATGGCTAAGAGGCATAATGCAAGATTTACGGGAAATGAAGAACGAGCCAGTTTGTATATTTGAAGATAACCGAGAATGCATTGGCATGGCTCACAATTTAGAAACAAAGCGAGCCAAGCACATTGATATACAGCATCATTTTATAAGAGACAATATCGCAAACGGAATTATAAAAGTTCAAGCTATTGGTACTAAAGAACAATTAGCTGACATTTTTACAAAATCCTTAGATTCAATGAAGTTTATGGAGTTAAGGACAAAACTTAATTTATTTTAATGAAGAGTGAACATTATAAGAAGACTTACGATTGAGAGAGGGTGTTGAAAATCAAGCAATCTAGCAATCAGTTTCTTATCAGTAATCACTTTTCATTTATATTATTTTTCATTCTAATTCAAAACTCTGTTCAAACAACATATTTGGCCCTAGCGAGGTAACCGTCGGAGCGGAATATTCTCCGATTTCCTCTGAATCGGACGAATCGGAGACATTTTGCTTGTCGGAGAACTACCTCGAATCAAATTTCGGAGGAATCGGAGAAAATTCCGCTCCGACGGTTACCTCGCTAGGGCCGATTGTTATAATAAATTTTCTTTATTCGGACGCCAAGGCATTATATCTTAATACTTATGATATGTGGTAATATGTACTCTTTAAATACAATAGCATTATAACTAGTGATGGGATCATTCGAATTATATAATCGATTATAATCGATTATGGCAATCATTCGAGATCATTCGATTATTGAAATCATTCGAATGATTTCTTAAACCCTGCTACTACTCTTCAAAATTAAAATCTTAAATGAAAAAAAAAATCGAATGACGATTATTAGTATTCGAATGACCACTATTATCATTCGAATGCAAATAATCGATTATTAGTATTCGAATGAAAAACCATTCGAATGAATAATCGATTTATTAATAATCGAATGAAAAATCATTCGAATGAAAATAGTACTCGAATGAAAATAGTACTCGTATGAAAATAGTACTCGAATGAAAATAGTACTGGAATGAAAATAGTACTCGAATGAAAATAGTACTCGAATGAAAATAGTAATTGAATGAAAATAGTACTCGAATGAAAAGAATCGATTATTAGATAGTATTCGCATAAAAACAAATCGAATGATGATTATTTTAAGTTTTAATTCGAATGACGATTTTATTTCTAGTTGAATTTGCAAATCTTTGGAATGGAATTTTGTTTATGATTTTTGGTTACTTTTTTAAAGGCAAACAAAAAATTGTATTTGGATATTCTTTGCTTTTTTTTTAATCATAGCTTTGGTCTGAAAAAAATGATTAGAATACGGAACATTGTTTATAGCTAAGAAAAATAACAGGCTATTTTTAAAAATGTTTCTAAATTGAAATTGAACAATAAACCCAGGTCGGTACCTACCATCTAAGAGGGTATTTTCTAAGGCATTGACGAATAACCTTCAATATTATTATAACTGTAAAATAGCTCATTGTGCACTGTAAACTTTAAATTGTTCACCATTTTCATTCGATTTCGTAATTCGAATGATCATCCGAATGATCATTCGATTATTCAAATCATTCGAATACTATTTTCTCGATTATTGAAATCATTCGATTATGCCCATCACTAATTATAACTTTGACATTGCTTCTGTTATATATGTGGCTTAAGCAGGAATCACTTACATAACTTACGGCAAGCGTGTGGCAAACAATTGGAAAAAAGCAATTTCCATGCAGATTCAATGTTTTATTTAATTTAAATATTCACACAATATTTTCTCCGTCATGTTGAAAAAAAAAAACATCTATGTATGTTCATATTTAAAATTTAGTTTAAAATTCCATTTTCGTCCAGACTGTCTGTGACATATCAATGGCCAGGTTGCTGAAACTTGCGAAAAGCACATTTTTTTTTACCTCTCCAAATATTTACCTGCAAATAATAAAAATAATCCTACCCAACTAATAGTTTTTAGATTTTGCGAGAGCTTTTTCCCAAACAATAATAAATTATTTATTTAACAAATATTCGAAACATGAAAAAAGGAAGAACACCTGAAAATGATTGTGCCGCAAATTGAATTCCCTTTTGACCACAAATATTTTTGTGAACCAGAATAATTATAGTCACCTCTAGTTAATTAAAATGTCAAGAATGTAGCCCATTTATTATAACGTGTGTTTGTGGTAGCTAATAGATATCAACGCTATGGTAAGTACGGTATATGACAAACAACCACCCACACAAATTTCTGCGGTGTCAATTAAGTCAAACATCAACGATGGCGATGTAAAGATGATCAATAAACTCTGGTGTATAATTAAAAGTGGAATTTACTTACATTCCCTATAAAAGATGTTTTAACGACACATTTGCACGCAAGTACAGAGCTGCTGAGTGCTTGCCTTGTTCCCATAATATTCAACTTTAGTTGGAAACAAATTGATTCGAGAGTCTTTATTATCTTCCAAATGACGACACCACCTAACCAAGTGATAAATATTCAAATTAAGTAGGTGTATACCTAAGTGTATGTGCCCCGTACCCCGCCATTCTAACCTCTTAAACGAAATGTGTGAGCAATGTTGTAAACATGAGTCTGTCTGGAGGAGTTAAACGTTAAGATTTGCGACAGCGACAGGATAATAATAAAATTATTTAAGTCCTTAAATCATCGTGCATGCAAGCTTTCAACGAGGTGAAATGTTTGGCATGACATAACGGCGACAATGGCTAGTCTTCTCATGGTGTCACGGAAGGGGAATGTGACGATGAATTTTATCCGTCTTCATGTTCGGTGAGCTGTTTCATTAATTTCAAACATTTGATTGAAAAGTCGGATGCGTTCAAAAATAATCAAATCCCGACAATGACTCCCATATGGCCATTCGAACAATGTGCAACATTTATTTTTTCTTATTCTAATTTGCCATTGTCAGTTGAGGGTAATTTTAAATTGCTTCTTTAGACACTGAAAGATTGTTTAAGTTGAATAATTAATTTAAAGTACCTCACTTCCACATTTAAATACTCTTTCGTACGTAAACCTTCGCAAGAACGTTTTAAATTGCCTGTACGGAGACGGACAGTCACAATATTGTCGTTAGACAAACAAAACACGAAAACTTACTTAAGACGCAATGAATCTTTAGAATAGAGCAACATCCCGAAGGCCTGGGCCTGGGTACTTATATTGTACTTATTGTGTGTTGGTTATCGTTGGTACTAACTTAATGAGCTTCAACCTCAATGACAGGTCCGATAAATAGGTCTCAATTGAATTGTATGTGAAAGCAAGATAATTCGTCAATTTACAAAAGCAAGCATTGTTCACATTTTTGTTCGATGAAGAATTGACCAAACAAACTATCAAAACGTATATGAATTCTAAATAAAAGCAATTGACGATAGGCAATCGTTGCAACAGCGTTGATAACGTCTTTTGAGTTTTTTTTTAGTTACTGTGAGATAGGATTTTGTACTGCTGTACTGCAGCCTGCAGGTGAAATTATATGTGCGACTTAGTCGGATGGACTATTACTTATCTACTAATGATTCAAGATAACGTTATTATGTCATATTATGATTAAAGATTTCCGAAACTGTCAAATCAGGGCAAATTTTCATAATTGTTGTAAGTCTAATATATAAACGGGGTAACTGAATCAGTTGTTTTCATAGCTTTCATTTGTTTCGGACGGAAGTAACTTTTCGCATTTTGTTTTCATACCGAAATCGAAAATCAAGATCCTGAAATTTAAAATATGAAATTGAAACCAGCAACCTGGCAACCAGGAACTAGAAACCGCATATCGAAAATCGTTGTATAGGGTCATTCATTTTTCGGTTTCGAAAGTGAAGCTAAATAGAACACACATAACGATACATTTTTGATGAAAATTTTATGTCATTATAAAGTTTTGGACCCGTCCATGGGGTAAGCCTTGACGTAGCGGAAGCTTGAAGCTTAGAGCTATGCGATCGCGAAACTTGTTTTCGCAGAAGGGCCTCCCATGTCGACACGTCGAAGCGGAGTAGGCTGTTGCTACTTATTACCCCCCAACGAAGGAGTGCCCCCACCAATGCACCAGACGACCCAAGCAAATGTTTTAAGGATTACGAATTTCGGATATGCACGTAGAATGTAAGGTCCCTTAATAGACCGCGTGCAGTCGAACAACTAGCGGAGACTCTCAATCCCTCAACTGCTACAAACCAGACATTATCCCTATCCAGGAAATGCGATGGGATGGACCGGGCAAAAGGAGGATGAAAAACTGCGACATTTACTATGGTAATTGAGAGCAACAACGGCGGCTCTTTAGTTGCGGATTCGTCGTGGGAAGCAGACTCAGGCAAAAAGTCTTGAGCTTCAAATGTGTAAGCGAACGCATCACGTAGATCCGAATCAAAGCTTAGTTCGGCAACATTAGCCTGATATCCACGCATGCCCCCACAGAGAAAAAAGAGGACACCAATGACGAGTTCTACGAGCTCCTCGACAATACATAATTATGAGCAATGTCCTAGCTATGACCTGAAAATTGTCCTCGGCGATTTTAACGCAAAGCTGGGAAAAGAGGACAACTTTGGTGGAACAGTCGGAAAGCACAGCCTGCATAGGACACCCTTTTTCGACAACGGATTCAGGCTGATTGATTTTGCTGCGGGGCGAAACAGCTCGGGTAAGACAGCTGGCTCAAGATCATCGAGCAAGAACCGATGCTTGCAGTGATAAACAAGGGAACATTATAGTAGAATCGCAGTCAATACTGGGGATTTGGAAAGACCACTTCTGTATACTGTATAACAGCGACGACGAATAAAAGCCCGCCGTCAGGCAGGAGCCTTTCATCGGACACGATGAAAGCCAAAAATTCCGTGAACCCAATCTAGAAGAGGTGAAAACGGCAATATCAAGGCTGAAATCCAACAAAGCCGCTGGAGCAGATGGTCTAGCTGCCGAGCTTTTCAAAGCAACAGTCGACGATCTAGATAGGAGCATGCACCAAAAAATCTGTAAAATATGGTCGAAAGAATGCATGAACGATGACTGGAACCTCAGCATTGTTTGCCCGATCCTGAAAAAGGGAGATCCTCTTAACTGCGCCAACTACAGAGAAATCAGCCTACCTAACATCGCATACAAAATCCTCTCTGGCGTAAGATGTGGACGTCTGAAGCCTTTCATCAACAATCTGATTGGCTCCGCTATTAACACGGACAATAACACCAGCGCCGAGATCAGACGAAGAATAACTCTTGCTAATCGCTGTTTCTTTGGGCTAAGAAAGCAATTGAGTGGAAAAGCCCTCCCTTGAGCAACTAAGGTAAAACTGTATAATTCCAGTTCTCCTTGACTTTGACAAAATCGGATCAATGTGCCTTAGGCTGTTTCGAGAGGAAAGTTCTTAGGGTCATCTTAGGCTCCGTGTGCATTGATGGGGAATGGAGAAGAAGATACAACAGCGAACCTTACGGGTTGTACAACGACATGGATCTAGCCAGAAGAGTCAAGGTCCAGAGAGCGGATGGACACCTTCGACGCTATTCCCGAGGGAAGCTGGACGCAGAAGAAGAGGTAGACCGCGACTCAGGTGGCGCACCCAATTAGAAGAGGACCTCAATCAACTCGGAGTGCAAACCTGGAGACAGCTAGCTAGGGACCGAGCTGCCTGGCGGAGACTGTTGATTGAGGCCCAAGTCCACAATGGACTGTAGTGCCTGTGCCACCTTAAGGTAAGTAATCGAACATCTGCGTTGTGGGTTTTCTCCTTCATACGCACCCAAGGAGAAATGTCTTCATCGCTAAAGAAAATTTTGCTAAAAAAATCGTTGGTTATTGTCTGTTGTTCCAATCCAACACCCGTTGACGACTGCTAAGCGATCAAACATTCAACTGATATTATGACACTTTAGATGACAGTTAAGTTTGACACTTTTCAAATACCAAGCGCAATCAACTTGACATCGCAAGATGAATGACCCTATGTGAGTGAAGCTATATGTTGATAAAAAGAAAAATTGATTACAACCGAGGTTACGACTAATAGTTTAAAGTTTGATGACAAATTCTTGTGTATATTTGTTTGCAAACTTCCAGGAAAAAATATAAAATCCACGTGATTCGGCAGGAGGTCCGACGTTTGAGGCAAATTGACAGGTGAATTACTTGCGTTTCCAATTCGCCGCATCACCACCCCTTTTTATAATTCCAAAGCCGACAGCAATCATTACTCACTCATGTCTTTTAAGACTTGATTACATTTTATCTCCAGAAAACATTCCATAAATCAAACATTCTGCATCTTGACTCATTTTCACACTTAATTGTTTATTTACATTGTAAATAAATAAACGAAACAAGAAAATTAAATAGAAGTAATTTTAATCAAACGTGTGCACAAATTTAGCACGTTCCAACGGAAATTTCCTATAAATATGTGTGTTTACATTCTGCAGAGTGCACAGGTGTGCTTTTTGTGGTACAACCCTATCTTTCGCATCAACAACAACAACTATGTTTTTCAAGTTTTAATTGCGATTTGCTTCATTAGCACATTGTATGAAAATGCTTAGTACCTCTACCTATCGAATTATAAATTTAACTTTTCTCACCTCTTAATTTAGACGAGAGCTTTGACTTTTGAGGTGTGAAGTGTAAATGATGTGAATTCTAGCGCCACTATAAACATGAGTGTTTTGGAGTTACCATGGGAATAATTTTATTTCATTTATTTATTGGTCTTTCTAATTTGCACATAAATTAGCACTCAATTAGACTGCATGAATGATGGAGCTAATAAAGTTAACAGGTAGATAGTAATAAAGTTAATAGGTGCAAACGGCAGTTGTTGATAGTGATGTCTGCATTATGACACTAATAGATAACCCCATGGCCCATAACCCCATCATCATAGAGACATCAACACATAAAACTAGTTGCATCGAACATAAAAGAATGCTTGTTACACTTCTACGTGTAGAAATTCACATCCTCTTCAAATACGATACAAGAATCTTCTTGCTAAATGCTGTTGCAATCGCCGCTATTCATCGGAAGTTCAGTCACAAAACCAGCTTCGATATAGCAATGTTATAGTGCGAAACACGTTCTTTTTCTAACTGTCTGCTTGCCTGTTTCTCTTTTCGACAGCGCTTTGTGCCGCTTAACCGGCTTTTTGAGTGTTTCGTGTACATACACTCCACATATGTCGTATGTTTAATATGCAATGTTGATTTCGGTTGCACTTGATCTTGCATTTCTTTTAACGAAGTTCACTCACTTAGAACTCAGAAGATGTGATGGTAAGGTGATCTCTAGTTTGTAGTCAAGTTTGAGTATTTTGTTTGAGTCGGTTTGATGATGAATGATTCTCAGTTCGAACATGTGTGAAGTATGAGTATGAAACTGATAGTAAACTTAATAGTTCTTCGTGTGCAAGTTGCAACCAATAAGACATTTCTTTGTTGTGCTTGAATAAGTGTCAAAAAATGTCAAAAAGAACATAGGATCTTTCGTGAGATAACACGTTCTCTAACCTTGGTTTCCAATAAATTGATTGTGACATTCTCTGTGTGGCTTGTGGCGCCATTCTGTTGGAACCACAAGTCCATATCATTCAATTGGGGCCAAAAATATTCGGTTATCATTGAACGGTAGCGATCCCCATTCACAGTAACGTGCCGGTCTTGATCATCATGGAAGAAGTACGGCCAAATGACGCCGCCGGCGCATAAACCACACCAAACCGTAATTTTTTCGGGATGCAACGATAACTCATAGAGTACGTGTGGATTGCTTCCCGACCAATACCGCATATTTTGTTTATTGACGAAGCCATTCAGCTAGAAATGAGCCTCATCGCTTAAGATGATTTTTCGATGTAAATCCGAATCAATTTCAAGTTGTTGCTCAGCCCAATTCACGAACATACGACGCATCTGGGGGTCAAGCGGCTTCGGTTCTTGCGTCAATTTAATCTTGCAAGGATGTAGGCCAAGATGTTTTTGCCAAATTCGCCACAACGGCCGACGTCACAGGGATGCCCAACGCTTGAGAACGACGACGTGTGAGAGACACATTTGGGCTTTCTGCAACTGAAGCCTCAGCGGCAGCAATATTCTCGACACTACGGCCACTTCTTTGTCTTACTGGTACGGAACATTTTGTATTGTGCCTGTGGATTCAAATTTTTCCAATAGACGTTGTTGATCTGCTAGGACGATTATGACGACCATAAATTGAACGTAGAGCTCTAAATGTTGAGGCCACTGACTCCGAATTACGGTAGTAAATTTTAATAATTTCGACTCGTTGTTTGCTCGTATATCTTTCCATCACGAAATGGCAAACCTTACTGAAGAAAAAAATGTCAAAAGAGCGGCTTGCTGTCTCTCTACTTTTGTAGCGTCCCTGTTGAAAAACCCTTTAGTTGGGCCTTTATTATTATTCGACTTACGGTAACATCAGCAAAACATTGCACAAGAATGCGTCCTGTCAGCATTTACACCTAAATCAACGAGCCCCCCTTGTGTTTGCTTAATACCTGTCAGTCATTCTGTTATCAACAAACCATACTTGGGTTATGTCAGACTTGTGCGAGACGTTTGACTCTTGACAGTGTGATAGTTCTCCTGTTTTCCATGCTTCCACGATCAACTCGACCATATAGCTTTGTCATCGTATTCAATGATCACCAGTCACCACTGAACAGTGTACAAGCTGAAGCTATAGGGCAAATTCCGCATTGAATTGGGTAGGCACAGGGCACAGCAGCGGTTGTATATTGTATTACTCGTGCTGTTGAAGTCATCGCGATCGGTTGTGTTTGTGTCGCTTACGTTTTCGAAGTAGTCATAGCGACTGCCTGTGTACCATACGATCGTTTGCTTTTATTTTTTGTGTGTGATAATTTCCCATTGACTTTTTCTGCAATAAGAAACTACAAGCATTACAATAGTTACTAGTTTTCTTTTTTTGTTTGAGTCAGTTCGTTTGTCCGTTCTGCATTTTTGAGATAGCCGCTGCGACCGCGACGCGCTTCATTGCTAAAACGACTGCAGTGAAGATAGTCTTTCGTGAACCTCTGATACGATCGGTTGAGGTTGTTTTTTAATTCCCCTGTTTGACGGCGTATCTTTTTTCGGTTTTTGGACTTGTCGTTGTTTTTTTCTTCTTTGGTGCTGTTGAATTTGAGAAACTAAAATAGTCTCTGTTGAATTACCAACTCCGAGTGCCCTTTCTTTACTTTTTGTTCGAAGGGCATTGTGGCTGTTTGATTTTTTGTGCTTTTGTGGAAAGTTTCCGAATTCTTTCATTTGTGAAATGTTTCTTGTTAAAAGATCAAATAAATTTGATTGAAAATTCAACCAAGTTACAACCGAAAGTGAAGTGTATTGAAGGTGGATATTGTTGTTAATTACGATTGCCCTTGGAAACCTTCGACTATCTATCTACAGGAAGAAATATTAACCGATCTATTTCCATATCTACACAATTGTGCGCCAGCTGAGACAACAGGACTTATTTCTGAAGATCATTTTTAATAATTTATTTCCGTAAATAGTTAATAAAAAGAAAGAAAGATAAAAATAATAGTATCTTACGAGAATAAGATCTGATCTGCCCCACTGGATGCTGAAACAAAAAGCAAACGGCTGCTGCTTCTGCTACTATTGCTGCTGAACACTTAAGGTGATAAATATTTGCATAGCTTTCTTGAATCCATAGGCCAAGGCATTTTGTTTTATTAGATGTGTATGTTTATATGGAAGGTATGTTGCGGGGAAAATGTTTAATTTAGATGGAGCTACAGAGGTTGGGCTTCGGGCTAAGGAGCTTATTTACGACTTTTTCAATTGAATTGCCGAGCACTCTGCTGTGTAGATTGCATATTGTAGTTAAAAATAAATATAAAAAAGTGATCTTTCGCTTATTCGATATGTTCATGGTTTTGAAAGTTAAAGAGCAATGAAACATGTTTCGTTTTTGATCCCTTAATTGTGTGAAGACTTCTTCCTGGGTGATTTTTTCTTCTTGTTTTCATTTTCGTATTTTGCTTTGTTATGAAATTAGTCACAAGGAAAGACCATGTGTTCGTTTTTTTGCTTTTTGTATTTTTTGCAAAAAAGGGTTTGCTTGTTATTCAATTTGTGAGGCTTAACAAATTTTGAGTGGCAGCAGGTAAAAGTGAGTTTTTGTAAGGAATGATTAAAAAAAAAATATTTCCCTTTCGAAATTGAGTTTTTTGACTGTTAATTTTGTTAATTTTAGTGCTGTTCACAATTTTGAAAGGAAATAATCCAAAAGATGTGTAAAATAATTCTCTTTCTACAAACATGACCAATAGAAATGTGGAGAATGGAGAAAATAGTGCTTAATTTTTTAGAGACGCAAACAATTTGTTTATTACAACTAACACAATTCGGCTCTACTTTCCTGATAGACTTTGGGTTGGGGCACAAAACTAGTCTCACTCGATAGGTAATCTTTTAAAACACTCTACACAATTAGTTTTATTGGTCGGCAATTGTTAAAAGTATTTTTAATTTAATTAATAAAATTTCATTTTCTTATACAAAAAGTCTGTATTTTTTATTTGATAAACACATGACTGGGTTCAGAATGTCAAAATCTTTGGTGTATTTGCTTTTTTCTTGTCATTTTTATGTTCACCTTTCAGTTGAAATGACAGCAGTTTCTTGCATCAGATGATTTCTTTCGTTAAGTGTGGGTAGACTGTAAGTTTGTTTCGGTTTTTTATTGGGATATGCTGGGATTTTTTTTCTCTTTTGGGTAATTCGTAAGAAACCGATGGGAAGTTTTTCCTTGTGTTGGAGCTTAATGTTTTATTGTGCAGTAACGGGAAAAATGTGCTCTGATACGAAAGATTGTTACTTTGTCTTGTGAAAATAATTCTGAAAATCAGATAAGATAATAGTTCAAAATTTCGCGCGAAATTTTTAACTATTATCTTATCTGATTTTCAGAATTATTTTCACAAGACAAAGCAATAATTTCTAGGTGCAAAAGGGATATACAATACTAAAAATGTGTGCAATATAGAGAGAAAAGATGAAAATCCAGAAATGTTCCTAAAATAAAGATGATTAAAATAACGTCTTAATTCAAGCAAGTTCCTGCCGTTCTTTCTATCGTTTCGGGTATATGGCTGTAATCTTAATTTTTTCTCCAAATAAAGACGAATATAAATGTTGCATCATGCCAAAACTCAACCTTCCATTTTATGCTATGAGTATTTAACTTTCCACATAAAGTACATTTTGGCACAGTCTAACAACACTCACACTAAAAAAAATCCTCGAAATTGACTTGCGCTTACAGCCAAATGTCAAAAGTAAAAAAAAAAATCGTATTTTCGCAATTTTTAAATAATTTTTTAATCGTATTTACGGGGGTCACCGACTTGTAAATCTTTGAAGCTAGCCTATAGACTTGCCTTCCTTCCACCCAAAAAAAATTTCAAGGCCCAGATCCAAAGCCCTATCAGGAAAGTCAACCCCACAATTCAATATGAATTTTTCATTCAAGTATTTGTTATTAAGAATTTTGAAAAATACTTGAAAAAAAAAAATATTGTTGATCGACAAAGATAGCATCGATCAAAAGTTCATGAATAGGAAAAGTCCTCCTGTTCATTAGATGTCTTAGTATGAGTGTAGGATTGCATATCTCAGTCTCAGTCTCAGGTGGATGTGGCAGGCATATAGAGTTCAGTTCTTTCTGTGCATCTGACCAGAAACGGCGTCCTCCCGAGTTCATGAAGGATAAGATGCAGATCCATAGTTTAAGTCAACAAGTTTTAGTAAATTACGCCATGAAGTCAGTACATAGAATGTATTGATGGGCATAATCGAATGATTTCAATAATCGAGAAAATAGTATTCGAATGATTTGAATAATCGAATGATCATTCGAATTATGAAATCGAATGAAAATGGTGAAAAATTTAAAGTTTATAGTGCACAATGAGCTATTTTACAGTTATCATAATATTGACGGTCATTCGTCAATAGACCTGCTTTAGAAAATACCCTCTCAGATGGTAGGTACCGACCTGGATTTATTGTTCAATTTCATTTTAGAAACATTTTTTAAAATAGCCTGTTATTCTTCTTATCTATAAACAATGTTCCGTATTCTAATCATTTTTTAAACACTAATTCGCAAACATTTCTAGCAATCATGTACATATAGTAAAAAATTCAGACCAAAGCTTTGATAAAAAAAAAGTAAAAGCAAAGAATCTACAAATACAATTTTTTGTTTGCCTTTAAAAAAGTAACCAAAAATCATAAACAAAATTCTATTCCAAAGATTTGCAAATTCAACTAGAAATAAAATCGTTATTCGAACTAAAACTTAAAATAATCATCATTTTTATGCGAATACTAATAATCGATTCTTTTCATTCGAGTACTATTTTCATTCAATTACTATTTCCATTCGAGTACTATTTTCATTCGAATGATTTTTCATTCGAATACTAATAATCGATTATTTGCATTCGAATGATAATAATGGTCATTCGAATACTTATAATCATCATTCGATTTTTTTTTCATTTGAGATTATAATTTTGAAGAGTAGTAGTTGTAGCAGGGTTTGAGAAACCATTCGAATGATTTCAATAATCGAATGATCTCGAATAATTGAGACATTTTATAAAACAACTTTGATTTTTACAAAGCAAAACAATACATTTTGGGTAGACCAATTAAATTATTTAATAGTTGAGTTAATTTTAATATTTTAGTTTGATTTAAACGTGAAAAAAGTTTAAAATGGTTAGGAAATGCAATATTGGTGTATAAGCTTATAGTTTGGCTAAAACAAAAGAAGAAAAGTAAATAATATGGAATTATTAGTGTTAGTATATTGGGCTCTTAGTTTAGCTAAAACAAATTGTTTTTTTTTTTTATGAAAATTGTTGAACTCAAAATAAATTCACATATGAATCTGTATAATTCTTTGCGTGTGAAACATATCGCACTAGTAATTTCCAGCCACTCTCACCATTTTAAATACTGATAAGCTCGTCAAAGGATAGGAAGCTTTTACCAAAGTAAAGTCTACGTATTTCCTGTAAAATGGGGCATATAGCGATGAAATGATTAAGACTGGGTTTCCTTTTTTCTTGAACTCCGAGCTCGTGTAAAAGCATGCACTGGTGTTAGTGAATATTTCCCTTTCTCTTTTTTTTTATTTCCATCTCATATAGCCACTTGAATTGAAATTTCTAGTTTTCTATTTCTAGTTTTTGTATTTTTCTCTGCTCACTCAGAATTCAGTTAGCGATGTGTAAGAAATGAGATTCGCTTACGAAGGTCCACAAAATAGGGATGAAAAAAGAGGTATTTTCGCATGTATCTATTTACTATGTGAAATTGTAAACAGTGGTGTGGACATACACAAAAATGCATCTACATTCTACATACGTATTATCTTATGTGCACTTAGAGTAGGAGTAGCATTCATGAATTCTTGTTTTTCTTTTTTCTTCGCAAATTTTGTAATTCGGGATTATGATGGTTTTGGAATTGTTTCTTTTTTTGGGTTCCTGACAAACGATTTTAATTTTTCTTTGGTTTCATCTTTATATTTATCTATAAAGAGACGTAGGTACTTTTTGACGAGCTATGAAAAATTAAAAAAGTTTAAGACGACATTTTGATCAAACATGATTATACGATGATAGAAAAATCAAAAAAGTAATTGCCTCAATTCTGTCTTTCCTTGGGAATTTAGGCAAAAGTTACCCGATTGTCTTCAACTGAGTTTGTTTCTTTAGCCGATTTGGGTTACGGACGGTTGGGAGATTATTTGGCTTTTTTTTAAATAGGCAAAAAATTACTCAAACTATAACATTTTTTTTTTATTTTTCCCAAATGCATTGGGGTTTATTTCTTCAAGGTTTCAAGGAATATAATATAATATAATAAAATTTATTTTTCAAAACCTACCTACGAAAGTAATAATATTATGAAGAAAAATGATTCCAAAATCAAAAATTATTTTTTTGTACCTTTACCTTTATGTACTAAAGCAAAATAAAATCAATCTTTTTTTATACAAAAACAAAACAAGATTAGGTCAAGATTAGACATTAGATTGAATTTTATAATTCTTATAATTCTAAAACAAAGATCTCAAAGAAAGAACCATAATTCAAATCATCGACAAAAACAAAACCCTTTACGTAATCCTAAGAAATGGCACACACCACCACGAAAAACAATCGTTTCTTCATTGCGTAGGTAACAGGTTTGTTCTTCTTCTAAAAGGATATAACGATCCCACCAGCATAGAGAAACGAGAGGAAAAAATGTCATTGCTACAAAAAAACAGAAGCAAAACAAAAAACAAAAAAGAAACAAAACCCTTTACGTCATAATAATAAGAAATGGCACAAACCACCCCGAAAAAAAAGATCGTTTCCTCATTGCGTAACAGGTATTTTACTTTTCAAGCCATTGCACTTGACTCATTTACAAAAAATACTCGCATTCGCATATTCGAAATGAATGCATGCAAATATGACAAATATAGGGAGGTACTCAAAACAACGTTTTCATCAAATACCTACAAAGTACATAGTAAGTGATCACAATTATTGCCTATCTATATGTCTGCATATCATAAACATTCCAGAAGTATAAAAAATGAATTTTCATTCTCAAACGAGTTCTATGAGAACGTTTGGTATGAGGAATTTTTTCTCTATCCTATGAAAAAAAAAACGAAGAAGAAGAGAATGAAATATAAAAGAACGCCACCTAGTTCAATTCGTTTGAACTGAGTACCTTAGTGTGAGCAAACGCGATATTCCTTGTAAAAATGTAAAAAATTACCCATTTTCGAATATTAATATAAAATAAACGGGTAATCGTAAAATTATTTTAGTTTCTGATTTCTATATAAAAAATATGATAAAAAATTAAAAAAAATATATTTGAAAATATTGTTTGCTGCATTCTCCTCATAATTGATACACAAATATTGACTTTTTTAAATGCATTTTTAAATATGTTTTAATTTTTTTCTTTTTTTTCTAAAAACGTTACTGAGTCGAAAAGATATTCAATTTTCATAAAAAAATACTTTTGTTGTTGAGTAAAAATAAATGGGGCTGGAATCTTGTTCACCGCAGAATATTCTAAGAAAAACATGCAATTTTTTACTTTGCACTTCAAAAAAATTTAGTAAAATAATTTATAAAAAAATTAAAAAAATTAATGTGATATTATGTACATTTTGACAGTATAAAAAACATATTTTCAATTTTTTATCTTTATTACTTTAGATATTATTCCAAATAAATCACACCTACTTTTACTAAATTTTGCCCATTTTTCGTGTTTTCGTTAATTTTTTTTGACGAAACTGGACAAAATATTAAAAAAAAAGCCACGTCACTGAACCGTGAGACATTTAAAGAATAGATAAAAAATATAAAAAGAATAAAAAATTAATTTTTAAGGCAACAAAACTGTTCCACCGCAAACGTCTCCAAAAATTTCATAATTTTTCGTTATGCATGACCCTTTTGGGATGAAATACATTTTTTCATATTTTTTTTAGCTTATTAACTTCTTAGCTTATTAAATGTATAATCTATAGTCGTTGATTTCATTTAAATATTCGGAATATTTTGGGAGCTACACAGTTTTGCGCAAAACACCAACGAAATTTTCAATGGGAAACCCAGCCTTAACGTCTTCGTTTTGACGGAGGTTGCATAGAGAACATAAATAGAGTCTAAATCTGTTCTGTGTGGCCTATAATTAAGTTCAAGCATTTCAGTGCGGATTTTAAAAAATTAAACTCATATCTGATATTGAAATTTCTTCCCTAAAATAATTATTACCACATAAGCTCAGATTCAAACGTCTATACGTATTCCTAGAAGTAGACTCTCTAACCCTTTCAAGCTGTTGTTGATAGATTTTTTCATCTACCGCTGATATGCAATCGTAGAAAATATTTTTCCAATCCTCTCTGTTGTTCACATTGAGTTCTAAAGAGACATTGTGAGCCATCGCGAGAGCGTGCCAATTTCTAGTGATACCAGTAGTATTCTCTTATGCAGATTGCTATCAGGTCTATTAATAACCTTGGTAAGAAAGTCTGCATTGGCCTTCAAATTCCTAACATAAACATAAGTTACGCCAGATTCAACATAGATGGCGTTATTTGGAGTATTAGAGGGCAACCGAAATACTCGCTTGAAAAAGTATCTTTGAATGCTTTCAATTTCTTCTAATAATTGGTAACCATACACTTCACTACCATAACAAAGGCAGATATTAACTGTTGCATTGAAAACCTTAAATTTTGACGTTGCGTTCACAAACTTGTTTGTAAAAAAATTGGACCACAAAGTGTTGATTGCTGATTTTGCTACAGCAATTTTCTTATTTTTGTGGACCTTAATATCTAGGTTATGCGTTATAATAAAGCCTAAATACTTGAACTCAGTTACTACCTCAATATTTTAGCCATCTAGTTTCCAGTTCCTTGCAGGGTTATCAGAACGGTTTTGTTTTGTGAAAATCATTATTTTCGATTTATTTATGTTAGTTTTGAGATCCCATGCATCACAAAAAAGTTTAAGCTTATTTATTTGAAGTTGAAGGGTTATTGGGTTATCAAAAAAAATCACCAAGTCATCCGCGTAGAGTAAAAGCTTTATAGATAAGTCACCATAGGACACGCCATCTGGTAAGTGGTTTTCAATATCATTAATGTATAAAGCGAACATCAACGGACTCAGGATGCAACCTTGCGGGACACCTGTTTCTGATCGAAAAGCTTTAGACTGCATACAACCGCAGACATATTCAAAAGAAGCTGTTCATAGACCTGAATAAACTTTGTTGATACTCCAATAGTTGTTAGCTTATAAAGAAGTGAACGTCTTTTTACAGTGTAAAAACGCAGCTTTAAAATCCACAAAATAGGGATACAAAGGCTTCTTTTTGTCTATAAAACGCCTTGCGATGCTTGTAAGAGCAAAAATTTGATCGATTGTTGAAAGATTAGCCCTAAAACCAGCTTGAAAACAGCTTATAATGTCATTGTTATATAGACCCATCTTTCAAGTCTGCAATATAAGATCTGAGCAAAGAGTTTTCTAAGCGAACATTAAACGGATACTGTTCTCTTCCAACTATCAATTTCTACTGGTATCTTTCCTAAGTTATGAAAGGAATCTTTTATTATTCCACTCCACAAAAAAGGCCCAAAAAACGACATTGCTATTCCTACTATAAAAACGAATATAGACCAATTGCAAAACTTTCTTGCATTCCTAAATTATATGGAAGCATAATTTATGAATTCATGTTTTTCCATTCCAGACAAATTTTTTCAACTACATGGTCACCATGGATTTCTTAAGGGAAGATCTACAATTACTAACCTAGTTGACTTTATTTCTTTTTCTCTCTGTGCTTTGGAAGAAGGTTATGAAGTTGAGTCCATCGCTGCAGACTTCTTAAAGCTTTTGACAAGATATCACATAACCTTATTCTTTTTTAACTTGACAAGCTTAAGTTTCCAAATATTTTCAACTCCTGGATAAAATCCAGGACAATATAAGGTCTGCTTCAGAAATCATGTTTCAAATCCAATTATTGTTTCTTCTGGTGTTCCTCAAGGTAGCCAACTCGGTCCAATGCTCTTTACCTTAGCAATAGATGACGTCGATCAAATATTCTCAGATTCCAAACTCTTAATTTACGCTGATGACATGAAAATCTATAAGAACATATCTTCCCATAAGGACGCACAGTTACTTCAGAACGATCTTAACAAATTCTTTGTCTGGTGTAAAGCAAATCTGTTGGAGCTTAATATTAACAAAAGTCAAGCCATAATTTTCTCCAGAAAGCGGTAGTTTATTCTATTAATGATCTAGGATTGCTCTGTGATACTCAACTCAACTTTACTTCGCATATCGATTCTATCATCAACAAGGCTAATTCCACTTTGGGATTTATGATGCGATAGTCTAAGGAATTTAAAGATCATATACAAAATCTCTGTATATGACTTTTGTTCGACCTCTTCTCGAATACTTTTCTCAGGTCTTGTGTCCTCATTATCAAGTGCACATTCAGTGTATTGAAGCCGTTCAGCGCCGTTTAATTTTATTTATGTGGTTTAGGTTGGGTTGATCCATTAGACCTCCCTCCTTATAAGGATCGTCTTAAATTATTGGGCATGCAACGTTTATACTTGCGAAGGGACAACGCTGACATTATTTGTATATACCAGCTTTTAACTGACTCTTTTGACTGCCCGCCCAGACCTGCTCCCAAGGATTTCTCTCTTCATAAATTCCCTTATTTTGAACCCCTTTCCACAAAACTGACAATGGTCTAAACGAACCATTGTCTAGAATGATGACAAAAGCTAATAACTCACCTCACTTTGACCTTAATGTGTCCAAAATCACTCTGAAGAACCTATTAATAAATTAAAACTGACGTTAGTTGTTCATTTGTTATTCCTTAAACCAAAACATAGGGCAGTCCTTCTGATTTTCCATACCTTTTATTAAAAATGGTGAATCTGAACACGTCCAAAAAATTACAGTTGGTGAAAAAAACAAAGCAAACAAACCTAATCATTTGAAATCAAGTCAAAGTGACAACTGACAACCTACAATTTACTTAAAACTAAGGATAAGGAATCACAAACAAAAACTAGTTCTAACATTTTACTAAATCGTTTAAAATTTTTCGCCAATGTGTTCCAACTTTTCCACAATTCGATGCCAAAATATCCCACTAACTATTCAAACTCAAAAATAAAATGTTTTAATTATAAGCATTGAAATTATTTGTTTGAACCACTAACAATATTTTCGAAAGAATAATAGTTAAATTAAGTTTTTGTTACAGAACTTCATTGAATTAAAATTAAATTAGTTCTTTGTAAAGCTTTTTGATTTAGTTAAAAATTTTACTTTATACGAAAACTGCATTACAAAAAAGAAAATACGTGTGGAAAATTAAAACCATAATTTTAGAATTCCAACAACTTGTTATCATTGCAAAATATTAGCACCTATTATTTTTATGCCGAAATCCGCATATGATTTTCCAATTGCTTGTCTTGTAAATCACCATTTACGATGGGTAATAAATAATCATACATGAAACACTAGAAAAACTATCAACTACCTACTCAGAAAAAAAAAACTAGCAACAAATCACGCAAAAGTAGATTTAAAACCGAGATATAGGTATGTTTCGCATCCCAACCGATAGCTAGAGAAAATATTGCTGTAGTTAACAGCTAAAATAGAAGTTTTTATGACAGTAATACATACCTCCTAAATAGTAGTAGAAAGCTGTAAAAAGTGTAATATATCTCCGCTAATACACGTCTCGTTGAATTTATTGTCTTTTGAGTATCTAAAGGTATTTATTTAATTTCCAGAATACAAATTTTTCATTCACTATTGGATTTTTGGTTTTAGCTCGCATTGTCAATGGCGTCATCCGTGCGTTGTTTTTAAAATTTGAACGATGAAGTTCATTTTTACCGTGGCGTCTTCCCTTACTCAACAAAAGCATTTTTATGTTTTCTTTTTTTTTTATTATTATTGTTCTTTGTTGAGTACCTACATTGGAGAAGCAAAGGGAAGCCCCGGAAGTGTTTTTTTGTCTTTCCAAGGTCATGGCAGAATATATATTTTATCTTCATGGAACATGAACACATACTTTGTAGTTTGTAATTTATAAACTGAACACCAATGTTTATCAATCACTCGTTAAGATATTTACTATCTCAAAATAAACATGAAGATAAAATTGAAACATTGAATTAATTTTCGATTTTTACTTTATGGCAATGTAAACACGAAAATTTATTGAAATTATCATAAATACAATTTTTGTTCCTTGTTTTTGTTGTTTAAATTAAATTTCGGTGTGGATCTGATTGCTTATGCGATGAAAATGTTTGTTATATTTTTTCTCAAACATTTTTCTCTTGCATTGGATTCGGTAGAGAGACGGAAAATGTTAAATTTTTACTTTGTTTGATGATATTGGAACACGAGGTAAGGTGTGGAAAATTATAAAGTCTCCTGAGCTGTTTATCAGCTGTCCATCAAATTGCACATTTTTTCTCATAGCTTTACGCAAATATTTACTCAAGTGAAGTCTGTGGAAAAGGAGAAAACAAAAAAACTCCACCACGACTGATGAGTTTGCAACATTCTTGCCTTGTCAATTGCAAATTCTATTCCAAGTGCTTTGAAGAAAATGAAAAATGTAAAAATATTTGAAATAGCATGAAGATTAAATAAGGTAAAAGGATGAAATTAAATTTCCTTCGTACAAAAAATTCAAGAGAATATTTAACTTATACAGACAATCATCTATGACTAAAAAATTATGAATAGAATTAAAATGCTAATAAATCTTTCGTTTTCCAAAGCGAAAGTAAAAATTATGACAGGTGTCCAATGTCCATTATTAAATTTAATGTTATCTACTATATACTTACAGGGTGGCTGACTGATGAATGGTGCTACATTAAGAAACTCAAATAACTTTTTTTCGGAGTTTGGAATTCATTTTAATTTTGTTCATATTAAAGTACATTAAATTTTTATAAATATAGCTTAGTTAGTTTTAAAAATAATGGATTTTAAATACCCTCCCCCCCCGCTCGTTGATGCATGTGCGACATCTAACCAAAAAGTTGTTCATTATACTGCTAGGAGAGTTCACACTGAAATAGCCGCAATTGTTTCTTGAATGGCTTGCTTTAATTCATTAAAATTTGTTGGTTTTGACTTGTAGACTTCCTGTTTGCAATAACCCCACAAAAAAAAAAAAACAAACCGGCTGTAGTAAGGTCAGGTAACCTAGGGGGCCAACGGAATCAGGAAATCAGCTTGTTCGGAAATTTTCTTTTCTTAGCAATTCTGTCATAACAGGCCTGGCTATGTGAGGAGCTACACCATCTTGCTGAAACCAAACAGTTTTGAAAGGAATTCTCTTTCGGCGTAATTCTGATTAGAAAAACTCTCTCAACATGGTCAAGTAACGGTCTCCAGTAACCGTAACGGTGTGACCGTTTTCTTCGAAGAAATAGGGCCCGACAATGCATCGTGACGAAACTGCACACCATACTGTGACACGAAGTTGATGCAATTCTGTCTCATGGAATATCTGTGGGTTGGAAGCACTCCATATTCGACAATTTTGTTTGTTGATGTTGCCGTTTAAATCAAAAATCAAAATGAGCTTCGTCAGACACAAAAAGATAGTTCAACATGTTTTCGTCCTCTTCCACCATTTGGAGCATCTTCTGGCAAAATTCCAAGCTAGTCGGCATTCAGTTTGTTGACCATTTGGGTTTTATAGGGGAATAAGTCCAAGTCATTGTGCATAATTGACTGCAATGACTGTCTGCTTATACCCATTTGAGCAGATAAGTTTATTGTCGAAACTCTTGGATTAATTTGTATGGCAGCAGCTACAGCAGCTATTGTTTCCTCCGTCCGAACTGAAGGATTTCGATGGTAAGGTCCTCTTTTGACCGTTCCATGATCGGCAATATTGTTGACAAACCTCATTATATAGTCCATCTGCTGGGAGGACTGCCGCCAAACGTGCGCCTATATTCTCTTTGAACCAAACTACAGACTCCAGTGCATAATAACGGCGGACAATCCAAATTCTTGCTTCAGTGCTGGGGTTATCTATTTTTAATAAATCTAAGAATCAATCTGCAAAACAAAAAAAAAATTACTAGATTCATTAAATTCCAAAAAAAGATATAACATTTTTTTTGTAGCAGCTTTCGTCTGGCACCCTGTAGGTACTCATTAGATCAAAAGAAACGTTATAAAATTCCAAGGAAAACTTATTAAACAAAAAACTATCAAATATGTACACTAGGGTGGTTCTTATTTGCTTTTTTTTCGAAAATTAATGAAGACATCTGCTCAATCGTCTCCAAATAAATAAAAAAAAAATCCTCTAATTTTTTAAGATTTTTATCTACACCCCTTACTGGCCCTGTAGCGAAGTGAAATTCTAAAGGGACTTTGCGGCTGATTTTTTTATTATTCCCGTATATCTCCATTTTGGCTTTACCGATTTTATTAAAATTTTGCAAAATTATACTTAACATCACCCTTAGTGAAATTGCATTCGAAGATTTTATTTAAAATTTATTCTTGAATAACAAAAAAATCGGAAAAGAAGTCCATTTTTGTAGTACCTTTTGGGATTATAAAACTCTTTTCTAGATTTCTCAAAAATGGCTTTACCGATTTTGTTAAAATTTTGCACGATTATAGTTAACATTATCCTTAGTGATATTGCGTTCCAAGATTTTATTTAAAATTTATTCTTGAATAACAAAAAATCGGAAAAGAAATCCATTTTTGTAGTACCTTTTGGGTTTATAACACTCTTTTCTAGATTTCTCAAAAACTGCTCAACCAATTTTTAAGAAATTTCGTCTACACGTTTGTATGCAATATCTTAATAATGTTGCATACCAAAAAATTTCACAAGTGTTATAATTTCCTTGTAAAAAAATCAGGAAAAGTCCCTACTATTAGAATTTCACTTCGCTACAGGGCCAGTAAGGGGTATAGATAAAAATCTGAAAAAATTAGAGGATTTTTTTTTATTTATTTGGAGACGATTGAGCGGGTGTCTTCAATAATTTTATCCTAAGGACCACCCTAATGTACACAGTCATAATCGTTTTTTCATTGAAAGCTGAAGAGAGTTGTAAATTAATCAAAAACTATAAACGCATTGGCATTTGTCAGAAAAAGCTTTGAGTTCAAGAAGTGGAAATTAAAAATGACAATGTTTTTATACAATTCTTCATATTAATTTGTTTTTACTTAATAGAAGTGAAAAAGGTGCCTCAAAGGTTAGTTTACAGTTAAAAATATTACAACTTTATACTAGCCGTGTTTTATTGGGAACTTAGCTCAGCTTCGTAATAGGAATTACATGTCAAACAACAAAAACCGAAAACTGAGTAAAAATAAGTTAGGAATTTTTCTTAGGAATTTCCTGAGGAGAAGGTTTCAGCAATTCGACACTTGAGTTTTTCGTTGTGTTTTTCGCTTGGTGTTTGGTTGGGTTTTGGTATTTGATATAGTCAAATGTCAAAACCTTTTGGAAGAAAAAAGTTTTTCACCATAGAAACTCATGTAAAAAAAAATTCTTTCAGATAGGTCTCAAGATGGCGTTTGAAAGGTTTCGATATTTGATATTCTGGTGAACGAAACTCAGTTTAAACTGACTATAGCGTTTTATTGGAATTCCTATTACTGAGCTAAGCTAAGTTCCCAAAAAAACACGGCTACTATAGTAGGCGTAACCGGAGATAGTTGGCCTCAGGGGTAAGTAGACTTACTCCCAATAACTTCAAAACAAACAATTTCTTTCAAGTTTGTTCTTGTTATTACATTAAGAACAGCAGCCCGATTAGTTACATGTTGTTTTTTGATAAAGTCTAGATTGGTTCAAGAGTTATCGCGGAAAAACACTTTTTTGTTAGCAATTTTTTGCTTTCTTTGCAAGATAGTGTTTGTATTAACAACTCCTAGCAGTTATACAATATTTATTTTATTTCTGAGTACGGACAAAAATTCATTAAGTGCTGAAAGACCTATCAGGGCAAGTTGAATTTTGTTGTTGTTGGTAATTTGACTCACTTGTTTATTGGTAATTTCCAGTAGAAAAACAACAAGGAGGCGACTGAAAAATCAGTTTTGAAGCTTATGTCCAAAAATTATTCTTGAAAAAGGAAAAAGCATACGATCTGATACTCATGGCTATGGGTTCCCTACAAAACGATGCAAAGATATGCGCAAAACGGCAAAAATTTAAGCAGAAGAAGTCGGGACATCCTTCAATTCCTTTTGCGGGGCAGTCTCTTGAATATTACTTTTTGTTTCAAATAAAATTAATTTGAGCGCAATTTTCTTGTAGTTTTTGTATGAACAAGCTGGAAAAAGAATTTAGTCAACTGACCCGATAGTCATAGTCCACTTACCCCGGGTTTGAGGTAGGTTGACCCAACTGAGGTCATTTTATAAATTTAGGAAAAAAAGGTCTTAAAATTTACTTATTTCAGAAGACATATTTTTTTTATAAATCACAAAAAATGGTTAGTAAAAAGGCATTTAATTCGTGTTGATATCTTTTTTAGTTATTTTTTTTTTTTAAGATATCTAAAATTTGAGTCTACTCCCCTAATTTAAAATCAAATTAATAGACCAGGGTCGATAGTTTTTGGAAACAAAATAATTATCCATTACAAATGGAGGGGATTATGATAAAAATGAATGGGAAAATAAATTACGGGTGTTCCGAGTTCGGGAAGTGGAAGTGTCGGCTTTTTTCAAAAAGTCAGTCGGTTTTCCGGTTCGTTCAAATCTCTACTTTCAATAACTTGTTCTTTTTTTTTTAAATTTTTCACATATATTTTGAGGTTATGTGAAAAAAGTGTCAAAACAAAAGTTGTAGATTTTCATGTTACCTACAATTTTGCCATTTAACATTTTTCCATAGGACCTGTAGTTTTTCCTGAAATCGAGAAAAACCATTTTCCCCCCTTAAACCCTACCCCCCACCAACTTACCGACCTCGGATCACTGGTAATTAATTTTTCCTTTCATTTTTATCAAAATCCCCTCCTTTTCTAATATGTTTTATTCTACTGTAATTTTGTTCACTTTTTTTTCCATTTTTTGAACGCTTCGGCACTGGTCTATAAGGTTAGTGCAGAAATATTTCTGACACCGTTAGTCCGATTATGATGCATTTGAAGGTAAAAAAAGAATGAATGAACATTTATACTCACATTCATAAATCACTATAGTACCACCGAAAAAAGGATAAGAGCAAGGGAAAGGTCGTTTCTCTTTGATATTGCAGGAAACCCCGAATATCACGATATGTGTCAATGCGACCTAAACAAATCAGCACCCGTTTTGAGTTTCATTATTGTTTCATGGAAACCTAACAGGTTGTGTCCTGTTAGCATGCGAGTACTAACAAGGTATCGGAAAGATTTAATTTGTGAAATTAACACAATTAAATTTTTTAATTAAATTAAATTTAATTAGCGGCAACAAAAGACAAATTCACTTGCAAACATCGACTGAATTCCAACTTACATTTTACCAAAATTGAGTAGAAGGTGTTCAGCGACACTTGTCACAGACTTTAAGGTTTACAATCTAGTTTTATGGTCTTATTTAGATGCTCCAATACAAATTTATGGGGGAGCTATAAAATAGTGTGTCTCTCGATTTTCAATCCATCCGGAACATATACAACTTGAAAAACCAAAGCAAAGACGTCAAGGGTTAAAACTCAAGAGTTAAGCTTATCTGTTATTTGAATCTTCTTTTACAAGAGGTTTAAGATGCAACCCTCCTTCCTGAAAAAGTTTTTGGATGTAATTTAATTAGTTAAAACCGTTTCCATTAAAATTTGTAGACAACTTTATTTCTCTATGAGTATTGAAGTTTTCAACTGATATCAATACAGTTTCAATAGTGATAAAAACAGCAAATTTGTCGGATGCGCTAAAGTAGCTGTATACAAAAACGATGAACATGGATTCAACTTGTGAACCAATACATTGTAAGGCACCAACATATGACTGACTTACGTTCAATTTCATGCTTCGTTATGATCTAAGACAATACACGACTGCAAAAAGTACTAGACGACTCTACATAAAGTTGTTCTATACACTTGGTTATGTATTGCGGTTTAGTTTCCTCTTAGGTTCCCAGTTCCAGTCTCTCATCTTGATTTAAATGTTTTTTCTTTTCTTTTTTTTAATGCAAAGCATCTTTTGGATCATTGTGGACAGATTGGCTGGCCGACCAGCCATTTACTGCGGCTACTGTCACCATTACCGCGCGTCTGTCATTGTTGACGTCTCTTCGTCCCATGTGTAGTAAGGCATGTAAATAAAGTGGCCTAATGATCCAGTGCCCTTGGCTCTTAAATTGAATGTGTTCCCGTGCATGCTTGTAAAAGATTATTCGTCTCTTATATTCTGTTCCGTGATTTGAGTTTTTTTTTCAATTTTGGTGTTCCATAATCAACTTGCATCTTAACGGATAGAAAGATAGAGAACGAAATGAACAAACTGGCACTTTTGAGTAGCATGCAAACAAGGTGTTTCGTCGTAACGAAAGTAATGATTCAAATGGCTTTTGAATATCTTGAGTAACAATTCAACTATTATTAATTTATGACATAGTTCATTATTCGTTATGGGCAAATGATTTCTATTAAAAACACGTGTATATGTACCTACATGAACTTCCTGAGGAACTATCGAATCGCACCGCACGGCACCTTGTCAACAAAAGTGATACTTGTCAAGTCATGAATAATTAATTTTTCATCTATTTTGCTGGCCATAAAACGAAACTTGTTTAATGCTGTTGTTTGGAACATTAAAAATATAGGGAACTTGAATACAAATTCGGATTTGTTTGTATCATTTTTTGCTTTTGAAAAAATTGGCTGTCTTCTGGTGATATTCTATTAGATGAACCGAAAGGTAGAACATTTCTTTTGATAATTCATGCATTCGATTAAGAGCCTTTCCGCTGCGAATATTTTCCCAGGGTGTTATTCCAAAACAAAACAAAATACGAAATATGTTAATTTATTTCATTCAGTTTCCTCTACAACAAAAGCGGTAGATTGGCTTCAATTTTAGAAACATAACAATTCATTCGAAAGTTGGACAAAATAATTGATCCTATTTGAAACATGCAACAGTCTTTTGAATTTAAATTCACCCTTTTACAAATCAAATTGAATACAGATGCTCTCTGAAATCTGGCTGGAAAAGTTTCTGGAAATATGTAAATTCTAAAAAGAAATGTGACGTTTATTCAGTTAACTTTACGTACAATAGCGTAGCCCTTACAACAACCCCAGAAATCTTCCAAGGTTTTGCAAATTATTTTAGTCAATCTTTTGTTGATTCCCAAATGTTATTGACAAACTCTACTTTCCATATTTAAATAATCGTCCTCAAGTTTTGCTTAATAGCATTTCAATTGAGAGCGACAAGGTATACTTGAATTTCTATCACTTCTTGAAGACAGGTCTTCTCAGGTGAAAGTCAGACATCACATCTTTGATTCTTTTATTACTAAATCCGGTGTCTCTCAAGGCTATTAACGATGTCCCACTTGTGTTCAAAACAGCAAAATTCCCATCTTTGCAGATGATATGAAGATGTTCAAAAATGTATCTTCAATAAATTACAGTTTTTCATTGTGGTGTGAAAAAAAATTTAAATTTGAATCCTATAAAATGTCGAACTATGACTTTTTCAAAGAAGCGAATACCAACTTCTTACAACTATAAAATTTCACAGCACATTTTGTTGGAGCTGTATTCACAACTAGCTTAGACTTTTCTGAGCATATTGACAGCATCATAAATAAAGCCAGATATCACTCGTTCTCTGTATAATTGTTTTGTTCGTCCGCACCTTGAATCCTTGAACACACTTTCCAGGTTCGGACACCATTTTATGATATTCATATCGAGAGGTTAGAATCCGTTCAACATAACTTAACTAGGTTTGCCTTCAACGGCATGCAATGGAGCGATTCCTTTAACATTCCTCCAAAAGAATATCGTTTGTCAATTCTTCAGATGGAAACATTGTCACAAAGAAGAACCAACAATGACATTGTATTTTTCCATCAAATTATTACCGGTGTAACCAAGCGACGCTCCGGACTTGTTAGGCCTTTTTTCATTTAACCATAGAGGAGGAGGTTATAACTCCCGTGGTAGGAACATGATTAAAGAACCTAGGTATCGGACAAACTATGGAATGCATTAGCCCTTGACACGAATGATCAGGCTTTCTAACTGCAACTCAAACAGATGGCATCACAATGAATTTCCAGATAAGAGGCATTTTTTGAGATGTTCGGATGTTTATTTCATTATAAAGAGGAAAGTATGCCGTTAATAATGGAGAACAACATCAGCCAAATGTCCGCCACGACCACGCTTACAGGACCATATCCTTTTCATGAAATTTTCCATAACCAAATCGCAAAGTGGCTGCCCTATGTCCTCGATAGCCTCACGAATTCCATCTTTGAGGTCTTGAATCGACGCTGGGCTGTTGGCGTAGACCAAGTTAGTAGAGTAGACAGAGTTAAACTCTGTACAATCTCTCATTCTTGATCTTTTTCATAAACACGTTCCTTTAAAATCAGTTCGAGTTCGAAATGAAAAATGCCCGTGGATGACTACTGAAGTTATTGATGCAATCAAATCTCGCCGGAAAAAGTATTTGTTATGGAAACGTTACCGTAATCAAGGAAATTGGGACATATATTGCCGTGCACGTAATTAAGCTACCTTGGTTACAAAAAGGGCGAAGAAAGTTTACTATTCCTCCAAATTAGATTCACGTCTTGGTTCTAAGAAACTCTGGACTAATTTAAAAAACATTGGGATAGGAAAGGCTAATTGTTTTAATTGTACAGTCGATCCTTATGTACTTAATGATCATTTCACTGTAGATAGTGAGGACGCTAATTTTGATATAAGTCCACAATGTTTAAATGACCTCGTTTTTGATTTTGAGACTGTAAGTGAAAATTAAATTGCCACAATAATTTTTTCTTTAAAGTCGAATGCTATTGGTGAGGATGGTATTCCACTTAGGTTTTTAAAAATCATAATACCTTATTTTCTTAGTGCTTTTACACACGTGGCTAACTTTTGAATTACCTCTTCATCTTTTCCTGATAATTGGAAAGTTGCCAGACTTATCCCTATAGCCAAAAAACCTAGAGCATTATTACCCAATGATTTTAGGCCGGTCAGCAGTTTATCATGTCTATCAAAGGTCTTTGAGAAGGTTATGGTTGAACAGGTTATTGATCATCTTGATCGAAATGAGTTACTTTATCCCTATCAGTCAGGTTTCAGAAAAAACCATAGTTGTGCCACGGCTATAATAAAAGTTATGAATGATATAAGACTCAAATTTGATCAAGGTGAGCTAACTATACTGTCTGACTTTTCAAAGGCTTTTGATAGGGTCAACCATCATATTTTGTGCTCTAAGTTACGACATTATTTTGGTTTTACTCAAAGAGCGGCCAACCTTATCAAGAGTTACCTGAATAATAGATTACAGAAGGTTGTGATTGGGCCTAAGGAATCAGGTCTCAAAATTCTTAAATCGGGTGTACCACAGGGCTCTATTTTGGGCCCGATACTTTTCTGTATGTATGTAAATGACTTACCAAAAGTATGTAGAAGTGTTTCGGTTCATCTATATGCAGATGACGTACAGTTTTATTTATCGCGACCACTTGGCCTGAATGAAGATTTGGTTTGTAGAATCAATGTGGATGTGATAGCAATACATGACTGGTCCCGTACAAATAGACTTACCTTAAATGAGTCCAAAACGCAACTAATGTTGATTTCCAAAAGTAACTTTGATATTGAAACTCTATCGCCTATATCTCTTTCACATAATAAATTATCATTTGTAAGCAACGTAACTACCCTTGGCTACAAATCGAATCTATGGTGGTCTTCGCAAGTTATGGTTATCGGCGTCATTTACTCCTCAAGGAACTAGATTGAGACTTCTAAAGACTCTTATTTTGCCCCTGATATGTTATTCTGAAACTGTGTATTGTAAGTTGGACTCAGTATCTCAATACAAAATCCAAGTTGCATTTAACAATGCAGTTCGGTATGTGTTTGGTCTTCATAGATATGACCACATTACACAATACAATTTACTGGTGTTAGGTTGCTCACTATCACGTTTCTTAGATTCAAGAAATTTAATATTTATGCAGAAGTTAATAAACACAAAACAACCTTACTATATTTTTGAAAAGTTGCAATTCGCACAATCGCGTAGAACTCTCAATTGTATCATTCCAACGTATAACTATTTAAATTCATCACGTTTGTTTTTTGTCTACATTTCTAGGATGTGGAATGATTTGCCAACAAATATTAAACAAATAACCGTTTCTTCACGTTTTAAGACTACTATACTTAAATATGTATCTGAACGCTCCTTGTAGGTATACATATACATATAAATCTTTTTCAACTCATCTGCCAGTTAAAATTGTACTTAAATTTACTGAATTAGTTCCGCCAACTCCTATTTTGAAAATACAAAAAATTAAATGGATTGATAACAATCTCGATCTCTATAGGCGTAATCTATTTAATGAAACCAATTCTTGTCTCCCTCTTCACAATCTCTCAAGTGAACAAATAATGGACCTTCTGATAGATATCATCAAAAAATCCTCTCCTAAAAATAACTTTAAGAGTAGGGAGTCCAAAGAAAAATGGTATGACTGGGAGTGCATAAAATATAGAAAGAAGTCCTTCTCTCTACTGAATCTGTTCCGTAAAACGAATAGTACTCATTTCAAGAATCTCTATGTCTTAAGTAATAAAGAATATAAAGCCATTTGTGCGACCAAGCAAAGTAACTACTTTAAGAGAATTGCTAACGAGTTATTTAATTGTAAAAATTCAAAAGTTTTTTGGCACAAAGTTCGGAAAATAGGCCACTGTAAACCGTCGACAGCTATTGCAGTTGAAGCAGAAACGTTTGGATTATACTTCGGCCGACTTCTGACAAGAGGAATTTCTCCACTAATTTTCCAATACGCACTTCCGAATGTTGTTGATGAAGATCTCGATGCACCAATTGGATTAAATGAGTTGGTTAACGCACTTAGTAAAATGAAAAACAACAAGTCCTGTGTACTTGATGGCATACCAGTTGAGTTTTTTAAGAATAGCACAGCAAATTTTCATGATTCTCTTTTGATATTCTTTAATAACGTCTTCTTAAACGAGGACGTTCCAAGTCTATTCTTAAAGTCCCTTATTTTTCCGATTTTTAAAAAGGGTGATGCATCCTTAGTTGAAAACTATAGGGGTATATCAATTCTCTGTAGCCTAAGAAAAATATTCGCTCAAATACTTTATAATCGCTTTTCAAGCTGGGTGGAACGTAATAATCGGTTTAGTATCTTCCAAGGGGGCTTTCGTTTTGGTCTTTCAACAGTCGATCAAATCTTTGCGCTGGAGACTATAGTTAGAAAATTTATAACAAGAAAACAAAAGCTCTATGCCTTCTTTGTGGATTTTAAGGCTGCCTTCGACACTGTCAACAGAAACTCACTTATATACAAGCTAAGCTTGATAGGTGTTTCTACGAAATTCCTCAATGTTTACAAAAAACTAATTGCGAACACCTCAGCTGCAGTTTGGAATGGTAGTAATATGTCAGACTTTTTTGTTACTGAAACTGGAGTTCCACAAGGTTGCGTCCTCAATACTATTTTGTTCGCCCTATTCATTGACGATGTATCTGAAAACTTGCCGGGCGGTGTCATAGTAGGAGATACCCACATTAAAACACTCCTTTATGCAGATGATTTAGTGATTTTAACGGACAACCCCCTTACATTACAGCTTCAAATTAATAAACTTAAGAGTTATTGTGACACTTGGGACCTAAACATTAACACCTCAAAATCTAAAATCATGATTTTTCAGCACACGGCAGATAGAAGGCATCCGAGAGAAAAGTGGCAATTGGCAGGCCAACCTATAGAGGTTGTTAAGGAATTTAAATATTTAGGTGTCCTTCTATCTTACAATCTTAATTTGCGACAACATGTAGAGGAAAAAGTCAGTAAGGCAAAAACTGCAATCAATCTTATGTGGCCTAAATTTTATTGTAATAAAAACGTGGATACGGCATCTAAATTTAAGGTCTTCAATGCAACCATCAACTCCTGTCTTTGCTATGCGAATCAAGTTTTTTGCTATAAAAAAGTGGAAGAATTTGAGCGATTACAGTGCTTTTTCTTTAAACGTATTTTTAAACTACCTTCCTCAGTCCCCACCTATGCTATTTATGTAGAAGCGGGAATACCTCAAATTTACTGTAAGAACCTCAAAGCAAATGCGGATTTCATTATCAAAATAATGAAGCGTCCAAGCACAAATCTTCAGAAGCATTTACTTACGTATGCATTTAGACGCAATTTGTCGCCATTCAAAGAGTGGTTGGATTTGGCTACGGAACATGGAATGGTACTTAATTTAACTCTTGAAAACATAAATGACTGGCAAAACAAATTCTACAAGTGCATTGCGCAGATAGATGAACGTTTTTACAAAAGCTGTCTAGACCGCGCGCGCTTGTCTGAATCTAGAAGCTTATATAGGAATTTAAATCACTGTCTTGGTCCAAATAATTATTTCAATAACAGCTTAACAAACTATAAAATCAGTACTATATTTAAAATGAGGACTGAAACTCTTTACCTCAATTGCATGCCACACAGACAAGATTTAACGGTGACTTGTAGTCTCTGTAATCTTAATGTACCGGAAGGCATTTTCCACTTCCTTGCTGAATGTCCAATTTTACTTGAAATTAGAAGACTATATTTCTCCAAAAGCTTTCTCACACTTCAGGAAACCAAAGATTTCTTAAATGGTATATACGGTTGGGAGTCATTATCACAATATTGTATTCATGCCTATAGGTATCGCAACAGTTACATTGAATTATTTTAGTAGGTATTACTTCAAACCTTGTTAACGCAATTCATGATGTATATAATATCTGATTATTCTTTTTAATTATATAAATTATTTTTACTTTTCAATATGTATGTTTTTCTTTCAATCAATCGGCAGACGGCAAAATATAGCCATGTCTTTTTTCTTTTTTGTTAAATATTTATTGTAATTATGTATAAGTTGATCAATAAAGAAGTAAATAATAATAATAATAATACATATAAATCCTTACCTAATCTCTTAAACTCCTTTCTTCTTATCCAATCCTCATGTATTCTCTATCTGTCTCATTTAAAACAATATTTTCTTATACATATTGAATTCAAATGTATTTATAAATGATTTATATATTATTTTATTTACTTAAAAGTTTATTTTTTTTTTATAAAAATTATTGAATTTAATCATAATTAGTACTGTAAAAGACTTAGCCTTATTTGTACATACATTAATAAATAAATTGAAATTGAAATTGAAATTGACCTTATCTTTCACGTGGCCCCAAAGGAAGAAGTCGCAAGGTGTTAAATCACAAGATCCACAATTTCTGTATTGCGGTGAGACAAAAATGTTTTAGTTTTACGAACCGTATCTGCCAAATTTTCACCATTTTTATAGTGAATTTTAATAATTTCAATGCGTTGTTGAAGCGTGTATCGTTCTATTTTTATTAATGGCGTACTTTTTTCTTGTCAAATGTCAAAAAATGACATCTTCAAAAGTGACAGCTACCGGAATAGCGGGCTATTCAAAATAACACCTCTTATTGGAAAACCCTTTATATAGCAAAATAAATAACAAATTGGTTGTCAGGTATCAACAGCAACAAGAATCCCAAATTGAATTTTCAGTACACATTACCTTAGCAGAAATTTAAACTCATAGATTAACTCATAATCTATGGGTTTGTGAAATAAGAGTTGTATAGACGTTTTTTATTAATATGGCTGTTAGAATTTAGAGACCAATCAGATGTAAAATTTAACCAACTAAAAAAAAAATGGTTGTTGGAAAACATTAGCTCCATAATTTTATTTTCATCATCAAACAACATATTTTTCAGTACATTGATTTTTTGCATGCTAGCACGAAAATCATCATCAATCATCGTCGCTGTCTATTAATTGAATTCAAAACCATCAACGTCATTCTTATTTTCGCTCAAAATGTATCTGTCACAATTCATTGACTTATGAAACTTGACATTGTATTCTGTAATTTAATTTACTGTCTACGATATAAATATGAGCTTTGTCTACACCCTCAGCTCAAAAGTCAAAATAAGACATTAACCTTTAACAACTCGGTTTTAAGGACTCGTCTCTATTATATTGAATATTGAATGAACAAAAAATCGTGGAAATGTGTCTCCTGTGACGTTATTCTGCCTATATCATTTTACTTAACATTGCCAGACTCTTTAATCAAATATTTCATTCAATATTACAGCGAATTCTATTTTTTCCAACAAAATGGCAATTTCAGAGTCAATAACGTCAAAGCATGTGTGTTTCAACGAAGCAACACTTTTATCTCCGACACTTATTCGCTTGAATTTTTTGTTCAAGGATTTAACTTCCCTATATTGCACAGAATATACGCTTTTCCCGGAAAGTATCAGCCTCAGGCCTGCAGAATGTTATTTATTTTACAAGTAAACCACTAAAATGATACTTCCGATGAGTTTAACACTTTTCCCACGCTACGTAGAAAAACTTCGTTGCCTCAAAATATTGTTGATAAATTATGTTAGCAAAGTTGTCTAAAGGTTTTTGTTGAATAAAAAATAAGTCAGAAGTCTAGTCTAGACTAGACACCTTTTGAATCTTCGCCTTGGCTTCTCAATTCAAGGTTAATGATGATTTATAGATCGATTTAATTTTTATCGTCCGTCTGAAATTTGTTAGTCTTTTTTCGTGAATATTATGAAATGATGTTTGGAGTTCAATTTCAAGACTTGGTTATGGTTTAAGTTCATGTTCAGTGAGAAGCAGAGTTGAATATTAATAACCGAGTTCGCGTAGGCTGCTAGAACTCTATTATTCGTTTGATGAACATGACTCATCAATTTCCTCTTGTTGTCAGTTTTGACGGCTAATCAATATTCATATTCACAGTGGGATCGTTATTTTTTTACTTCTGTTTGATTTCAAACCAAATTCAAATGTATAAATTAAAGAGAAAAAGAAACAAAAATGTTCAACTGACAAAATTTGTATGCAAATAGAATTAAGATACTCAAAACTAGGTTTGTATCATTCGCATTGTAAAATTCGATATGCCGTTTTTTGTGTTTGTAATAAAAACATGTATTGCTACAGGGTGTGTCCTGAGTCTGAGTGTATCTTGAATCAGTTATTTTACTGAAATTATTATTTTTTCTTCGAGAAAATCTCACGTAATAGTCCAAAGAGCTGTTAAAGAATGCAATCTTTTGGTATTGCATCGTCAAAAGTCACATTTATTTAACTGAATTTTGGGAATGCATTTACATTCCTTATTGCAATACTTTGACTTAAAAAAAAAAATTGCAGTCAATTTTGAAGTCTTTTGTATAAAAATGATTTAGAGCAGTTAGAAGACTTGAAGTCAAAAGAATGCATTACTTTTTTACTGCTTTTGCATTCTTGGAAATCTTGTAAGAGTCTCTTACATTCTTTGCAGTCATTAAGTCTTTTGATTGCATTCAATGTAATGAAGTAATTTGACTGCTCTTGGAGTCTTTTAACTGCTTGAAGTCTTTTTTACTGCTTGAACTCTTTTGACTCCTTGAAGTCTTTTTTACTGCTTGAAGTCTAGAGACTACTTCATCTAAATGTTTAGTGCAGAAAGGATAGTAGGAAACATGTAGGTATATAGGGTGGCTTTTATTAAAACAAAAGAGAAAGCAATCGTCGTTTGACAATTTAAAGCATTTGAAATACTTCAAGCAGTTAAAAGACTCCAAAAGCAGTCAAATGACTACATTACATTGGATGCAATCAAAAGACTTATTGACTGCAAAAGAATGTAAGAGACTCTTACAAGATTTCCAAGAATGCAAGCAGTAAAAAAGTAATGCATTCTTTTGACTTCAAGTCTTCTAACTGCTCTAAATGATTTATTAACTGAGAATTGTCCTTAAAAGTTAAGTACTGACATGAAGTCAAAATATTCAAAAAAATAAGTCTTTTTAATCTTTTTACTGCAATACAAAAATGATTGCATTCTTTTACAGCTCTGATAGTCAATTTACACAAACTATTGATTGCAATTATTCAGTGTTTGGAAATGAATAAAATGAAACAGTTCCTGGGTGTTCTGAATTGCGTTCTTCAGGATGAATTTAAATTATTTATTAAGGTCTTCAGACCTGTAACGTTCATAGAGCATAAGTCTTCCACTACACTTCCTACATCATACGTCGACGTTGACTATTGGTCTGTTTTCAGACATTTTATTTTCTGATATATTAAACCCTGGGGCCCTATTCTTGAATTAACAAAATAGATTATCTTATGCGATATCAAAAAGATTATTCTTGAACACTTTTCGAATGCTGTCAAACGTATCATATACGAAAAATATCGAATGTTTCGTCTCGAGTGGGTAGACCCACTCGAGATGGCATTTCGTATACGAAAATATGCGATAAATACGGGATTTTATTAAACTTTCTTAGAATTATCCAAGGAATAAACCTTTAGATAATTATATTCACTTAAAAGATGAAAGACCATTGTTCTTTGTGCACATACAAATCTTTAGACTCTCATTGTCTCCATAGAAGAATAATTAATAATGGACCTACCTTAGCTCTGTCTCAGGGTATGTTTTAAGAGTACTTCAACTGCGAAACCTCTGCTTATCAGCCAACAACAGTGAAAACCTTATGTAATTGAGGAATAAAAATCACTTAATCAAGTATCGCACATTTCCACCCACCCGCTCAACTTTTTTAGTAAAATAAATCAATCGTTTGCGTTCCTTTACTTCCTTTATTGTTGCAAAAAACGATAGCAGTATTTCAATTAAATCAAAAAGAATGGCTAATCAATCACTTGTAAAAGTTTTAAGGCAGTTGTATTCTAAACATTAAATAAACTATCACCAAAAAGTTTGAATCACAAATATCCAACTTTCCCTTTTTTGCGTTTTCAAAACATTCCAAACTTTCGATAGCCAATGATGATTTTCCTTAAATCTTACAACAATTCGATAAAACAAACTACGAACTAACTTAAAATTCAATGAACTAGTGAAAAACTCTTCGTTTCCCTTGCAAAAAAAGGACAATAGCTTTTTGGCGTAATGTTGTTTAAAGGAAATGGTAATTTTCTATTAAGGACTTTTCTTGCACTTATTATAAAATATGTGCGTCCTTCACGACGAACACGAAAAGGATCACATCACAAACACAACACAAAAAATATAACCCTTTTTGTTAAAGAGATACAGAGTGAACGAGTTTATAACAAATGCCCGAAGTGAAAACTATTAAATGAGACTTTTTGTTTTGTCCTACACTGATAGAAAAACATGCTGAAAATAGAAGTTATCCCACCGCCAGGAGACAACTGTACATCGAATGGACGTAGAAGTCTTGTCTGACTGTCAAGTTTGTGGTCATGGTACGCCTCTCCAAGTTGACAGGAATTAACTGACCGATACACGAAGTTTGGTTATGAGAATAATTCTGATGTGGGCGGTAAATTTCACGCCCAGTATTCTTTTCGAACATTTAACAGACTCAACTCTTGGGTTTAAGAAAAATGTGACATTGATTATTTTTGCCATTAAGGGCCCTCAGTTTAAACAGTGACAAATTGTCAGTTTAACGAGCAATTTCACGCAATTGAGTCAGGCACAGTTTTTAAACAGACTCATCAAATGTAAACCCTTTTTTTCTGAATGTATACCACCATGTTCTAAATTAAAAGGGAAAATAACTTTGGCAGACATTTTTCCAGAGGCTAAGGACGAATTATTCAATCAATTCGTTCTTCTTTCGGAAATTCAAATACCCTCATCAATATCTTAAGCGTTGGGTTTTTTTTAAGGGTTCAGATATCCGATGTCTGTGAATTTTGAAAAAAAGATATGACAGAGAAGAAGTTTGTTTTTGAATGTCACATGAGATCTATGACGAACACTTTAACATGTCGCAATAATTTGATTTTCTTCCCGTTTTGGCTGTCTAAAACTTTATGTGTCATCATCAATCAATTTAGTTTTTATGAACTATGCAAATTTTTTTATTGTGTCGACTTTCCAAATAATATTCTTTTTTATTGGAATAAAAGAAACATTAAATTTCGAAACAAAAATTTAAGTGTCTGTGATGTAAGTTTTAGTTTTCACTCGAATATAAAAAAACTCATGTTCCATTGAATTGAATTGAAGGCTCTCACAACAACACTAGTTTTGTTGGCTTCGAATTTTGTGGATTGTGTCTATAGTTGTTGCATCTGTATATTAGCCGCCTTATTCTTGAAACCATGCGATAAATATCGCATAAGTAAATTATCTTTCATTGAATCTCGCATGCGAAAGCAGAGTTGTATTCTTGAACCAATTCAACTCGTATACTGTAATGAAACATTCATTACAATCAATAAATATCCAACTCTACCATCGATGATTGACAACAACTTGTAGCTGCAAAAACACAACCAAAACCTAGTCGTTTCCTACAGCTACAATCAACCAACAGCCAAATATTATGTACATCAGAGAGATACAAAATGTATAGAATCATTTCGTTTGCCAAGTATAATTCACATTCATGTTTTGGCATGAAACTGACTAATAGAGATAAAATTTGAAGGAAAAAGCAGAGAACAATATCCCAGCGGTTTAGTACCAGACTAACTGTACTAAGGTCATGTGAAATTCATTCACTGGGTCTTAAAAAGTGGCGTCTACTTTCAGACTGTAATTATCAGTGCCTGAGTGGTGTCTGGTGTCTGCTTTTGCTTTCAGACTGTAATACTCAGTGACGTCTGCTTGCAGACTATAATAATCAAGTGGGATTTGCTTGCTCAGATTGTAGTAACCAGTGGCGTGTGCTTTCAGACTGTAATAATCAGTGACGTCTGCTTGCAGACTGTAATAATCAAGGGGCATTTACTTGCTCAGATTATAATAATTAGTAGCGCCTGTTATATCTGGTTTTAATAAGTAGTGGCCTCTATTATCTTAGAGTGAACCGTGTTAATAAGTCGTGTTAACGGTCTTTACGAGATTCTGAATGGCAGTCGGGGCTGGGAGTGTCTGTTCAGATACTGCAAGCACGCCTTATTTTACCGCAACAGCTTGTAAATATTTTTGTGTTTTAAATCATATCAAAATTAATCGACTTTATGTTTCAAATCATTAAAATTGCTCAATCAATATCCTTGCTCTTCCATCTTTCTCGCTCTGGCATCTCATACTTAAAAGTTAATTCAAATTTGTCCATTGAAATATATCTACATAATGTATATATATGTATGACTTATTTTCAACTCAAACCTTTTCTATTTTCTAAATCTTTTTATTTTAAATTGTTCAAATGTATTTCATTTTCTTAATCATTTTGTAAATCTAATCAAATGTCAATACCGGCAGACGGCTCAGTTAGCCACGTCCGTATTCTTTTATAAAATATTGTAACTATTAGCTGTGTTTTTTTTATTCCTATGATCTGATCCGGATCAGATCAAGAAAATAAAACAGCTTCTATC
This sequence comes from Sphaerophoria taeniata, assembly GCA_943590905.1. Classification (NCBI taxonomy): domain Eukaryota; kingdom Metazoa; phylum Arthropoda; class Insecta; order Diptera; family Syrphidae; genus Sphaerophoria; species Sphaerophoria taeniata. Next base: position 147,123,045 of record OX016541.1, on the reverse strand, counting down.
ATCAATTTACTTATTACTTCACATTTGGCAGCTATTTAAAATTTATTCATGCTGTCAATTACAAAGGAGTTGCCCTACGATAATTTTGTAGAACGTGAAAAATTATTTTTTTCAAAAATATACAGCTTTTGATATGTAATTGAAAAATATCTCATTCCCGGATAATAAATGTGTGAAAGTGGCAGCACAGTTTTTATTAAAAATATACGCCAAAATTTCAACTTGTGTGCGGAAGAAGAACTAGTTTTTGGATCACAAAAATTGATCCAAGTAAAAAGCTGGATTTCGATTTTTTGTTGTTTTACATATAAATCAATGATCTGATCTGGATCATTGTGATAATAAAACACAGCTATTACTGAAAAAATAAAGAAATCTATCTATCTATCTATCTATCTAACAATTACCTCACATTTTTTATTTTAAAAACTTATGCCCGATTTCATGAACAACTTTTAAACACTAAACAGGCTTTTAAACCGTAAAATGAGAATTTTTGGTTTCACCAAGCGTTTAGACACTTTTTAAAACTAAATGGCAATTTTTGACTCATTAAATTTTAAAAGTGTCATTGAATATTTAAAAAGTGAATATAACGCTTTCTCATTTTTTCTCACATAATTTTCATGAGGATGTCAATTTTGACAAAAATTTCCCTGAAATTTCCCATTTCAAGTTGGTGAAACTCAAAAGTCTTAAGGGTCTGTTAAATTTTTTTGCTATAAGTACTTTTAGTGTTTGTTTATGAAATTGGGTTTTATTGTTTTAAACAATTTTTAAATATTTAGAATATTTAAATAATAAACAGCTACTGCGTATCTGCACAAAAATTCTTCCATTTTAAATGTAATTTATGCCTCTTCGATTTAAATCTGTTCAATTAAAAACCAAAATTTAATTGAAAGTTTCACAAATATTACGCCACCGGAAATTTCAATAAAGAACAAAAAGAAAAAATTCATATTTTCACATTTCGCATGATTTTTGGCTATGCGTTAAACAAATATTTTAATTAACTTTTTGTCGTGTTCTTCCTATGCATATTTTACTTTACTGCATTAAAAAGTTATTTTTAGTCGACCTAACAAAAATTTTAGTAGGAATCGACGTGAAATAAATTCTTTTATACTAGGAATATTCGATAAAATCAATTTTAAGTTATTCAAGGCCATTTATTATTATGCTTGTGATTAAATATAAATCTAAGCAAGAATCCTCTCTAAACACAAATATTTTCCTTCTATAAATTTATCTCCGTTTAACAGGCGATGTCGATGGTGTTGGTAATTCCTTTTGTACCTATTTATTGTATATCACTTATTCGACAAGGACAAGTCCTAACAAAGCCCTTGTTGATACTAATTCTTAAAGAACCATCTCGCACCACAGCTCTATGTTTATTTTAGATCTAGGTTAGGTCTATTGAATTCAAAGCAAACCAGTCTCTCAATGGCCTTATATCTATAAATTTAGATAAGGTGTCTTTTTATTTGCAGTAAAACGTAGTTTTTTATCTTCTTATTTTTTTTTGAGAGAACAAGTCCGACGTCGTCGTGTCCTTTGTGTCAATATATTCTTATCACTGCAAGAAATTCTTGTCAAGTTTTTATGTATACAGGAAATTATAGAGAGATCATTCCATAGTAAAAAAAAAACAAGCGACAAGAGAAAAAAAATTGTTTAAGCTCAAACACCCGATAAATAAAATCCACAACAACCCTTTTTAAAATTAAGACTTGACAGCCTATGTTCTTTGCCATACAGAGATACCCGGATACCCGAGGAAAATAGAATGTATCCCCCATTCAATCACGTCCGTATTTTCAATTCTACAGTAGAACAAACAAATCCAGAAAAAAGGTCACCCACCACAAGGGTTCCGGGTCAATATGCTCTTTCTAACACTCTTTGTCAAGATACAGCTAGAGTCGCATCAATACTGGGATGGAATACGTTATTTTCGCCCATCAACGAAAAATATATGAGCCTGTCATTTTGGCTATATTTTTTGTGTTTTTTTCGAGTTTTGTTACTGAAAATATAACAAACGTCCAGGGATGAATTTGGATGGGATTCGAAGCCGTTGAGAAAGTGCTGGGCAAAAAAATCCCATGATAAATCTTTTTTGTTTCCTTTTTCACTTTGGTCTGAACAAAAACAAAAAAAATAATGTTCCGGAAGAATTTTTCAGCTAAGTAAATGTTATCACTTGAACTTGAACCTTAAGAGCCAAACCAAAAGTTCTATTCCTGCAATATTGTCGAATGCCTTTACCACGGAAAAAAACAATTTATTCTTCCGGAATTTTAATATTCAAGCTTTATCAGTACTTCGCAAAGGTCATTACTCAATAGGCTAGTAGGTATGGAACCCACGATGCCTTTAAAACCCACATAACCTGGTAAACGCAAATATCCATTAAACGACGCGTATTTTAAATTGTGAGTTATATGTTGTTTAAAGTGTGTTCAAAGCACGTTCCGTCGGGTACGCTAGTTGTTGAGAGAATTGTGAATTCTATAGTTTGTAGTTTGTAGTTTATTTATTCATAACATTAAGCCTTGAAATTCTATCTCATTCATGGCTTAAACAAATTTACATATTTACAATTAAATATAATAATAATAATATTATATACTTGAAAACTTAATGAACATTTATATTAAAAGTACAAAAATTTTAATTCAAAAAATATAAAATAGAATTAATAAATTCATATACAAGAAAAGAAAATGCAAGAAAATTATTGGAGAAATAGAGAGTGAAAATGTAACGCAACCTCTGGGCTCTGGAGGTGCTCCTTCATGGAGCTTATAAATATGTTTAAATTATTTAACAATTTAAAATGAATTGGTAAACTGTTCTAGACTCACAAAAAAGGACCTGCGAGTAACCAATGTTGAGCTTCTTGGAATATTTAAATTATTTGTTCGAGATGATAAAGAAAAAAACAAGCTTGTCATATAAATATTCAGGCGTATGAGAACGTATTAGTTTAAACATAAACTTACAAATTTCAATTATAAAATGTGACATCAAAGATACACCAAATACACAATGTGACAAGTGAGAAACATGATCAAATCTTCTTAACGAATATATGAAACGAATACAAGCATTGAAAGCAACATTTAATTTTTGTTTGCTGACCGAGTCCATACAACTGAATAGAGGAGAACCATATGAAATGATTGGAGCTAACAAGGTTTTAACCAACATAAGCCGCGTTTCCTGAGGCACATAAACTGAAACCCTCCACATCCGCCGGAGACCACCAAAAATACCACAGATTACCTGCTTAACATGATCACCCCAAGTTAATGTTTTATTAAACACAAAACCTAAATTTTTAACGGTTGAGGTAAAAGGAATTACATGGTTATTTAATATTAGGTTAGGAAAATAAGAGGTATCCAAACAATTCCTATATATAGCTATGCTTTGAGATTTGCCCGGGTTCAAGATTAGACGATTTTTGACACTCCATTCATGAATGAATCTTAAATCCTCATTAATGTTATAAATTGCGTTTTCCAATAAACCAAGGGGAAATGAAAAGTAGATTTGCAGATCATCGGCATAAAGGTGGTACTCGCAATGTACAATTGCATTAACGACATCATTTATAAATAGGCTGAAAAGAAGGGACCCCAACAAAGATCCTTGAGGGACACCTACATTGAATTCCAAAAGGTCTGAATTGAGGGAACCAAAACAAACGGCCTGTTTGCGTGAAGATAAAAAGCTTCCAACTAATTTCGTGGGAAGCAGACTCAGGCAAAAAGTCTTGAGCTTCAAATGCGTAAGCGAACGCATCACGACGATCCGAATCAAGGCTAATCTCGGCAACATTAGCTTAATATGCGCGCATGCCCCCACAGAAGAGAAAAAGGACGACACCAAAGACGAATTCTACGAGCTCCTCGACAAAACATATGAGCAATGTCCTAGCTATGACATGAAAATTGTCCTCGGTGATTTTAACGCAAAGCTGGGAAAAGAAGGCATCATTGGAAGAACAGTCGGAAAGCACAGCCTGCACGACACCACTTCCGACAACGGATTCAGGCTGATCGATTTTGCTGCGGGGCGAAACGTTGTGGTAGCAAGCACCTGGTTCCCACATCTCAACATCCATAAAGGTACATGGAGATCTCCTGATCAATCAACCGTCAACCAGATTGATCACATTGCGATCGACGGGAGGCACTTTTCCAGCATTCAAGATGTTCGAACTTTCCGAGGAGCCAACATCGACTCGGACCACTACCTCGTCGTAGCCAAGGCAGTACTACGAATATCTCGACAACGGCCAAAACAAAGAAATGCTGCAAGAAAATTCGACGTCGGACGGCTACAATCGCAAGAGATCGCCAGATCCTTCTCTGATCGAGTGACAAGTAACCTCTTAAGGAGTCCTATGCCGCCAACATCAAGTATCGAAGACCAGTGGCAACATTGCCAGAATGCAGTTAGAGATGCCGCCTCTAATGTGCTGGGTTTCACACAGCCACCAAAACGAAACCCCTGGTTTGACGAAGAATGCAGGCAGGCCCATGCAGCCAAGCAGGAGGCATACAAAGCGGCGCTGCAAAGAAAGACAAGAGCTGCTCGTCAGCTCTACGAGCAAAAGAGGAGAGAAGAACGCCGGCTTCTCAGGAGAAAAAAGAGAGAGCATGAGAAGCGTCAGATCGAAGATGTTGAGAGAGCTAACAGCAGGAATGAAGTTCGGAGGTTTTATCGGAAGGTAAAACAGCTGGCTCAAGGTCATCGAGCAAGAACCGAAGCCTGCAGAGATCATCAAGGGAACATCATAGTAGAGCCGCAGTCAGTGCTAGGGATTTGGAAAGACCACTTCTGTAGACTGTATAACGTTGACGACGAACAAAATCCCGCCGTCAGACAGGAGCCTTTTATCATACGCGATGACAGCCAACAATTCCGTGAACCCGACCTAGAAGAAGTGAAAACAGCAATATCACGGCTGAAATCCAACAAAGCCGCTGGAGCAGATGGTCTAGCTGCCGAGCTGGTCAAAGCCGCAGGTGACGAGCTAGATAGGAGCATGCACCAAATCATCTGTAAGATATGGTCGGAGGAATGCATGCCCGATGAATGGAACCTCAGCATTGTTTGCCCGATCCTGAAAAAGGGAGATCCTCTAAACTGCGCCAACTACAGAGGAATCAGCCTGCTTAACATCGCCTACAAGATCCTCTCTGCCGTATTATGTGAACGTCTGAAGCCTTTCGTCAACAATCTGATTGGTCCTTATCAATGTGGCTTCAGGCCAGGAAAGTCTACCATCGACCAAATTTTCACGTTGCGGCAGATCCTGGAAAAAACCTATGAAATGCAAATCGATACCCACCACCTCTTCATTGATTTTAAGGCCGCGTATGACAGCATCTACAGAGACGAACTGTATAAAGCTATGTCTAGCTTTGGCATCCCTGCCAAGCTCGTTCGCTTGTGCAAAATGACGATGGAGAACTCACGCTGCTCTATCAAGGTTGGCAATGAGCTTACGGAATCATTCGACGTCAAAAAAGGATTCAGACAAGGCGATGCACTGTCGTGCGATTTCTTTAACATCGTTCTTGAGAAGATAGTCCAAAACTCCACCGTCAACACCAGAGGCACTATCTTCTATAAATCTGTTCAACTTCTCGCGTACGCCGACGATATTGATATAATGGGAAGAACACAGCCTGATGTCAATGGCGCCTTTGTGAGGATTGAGACAGAAGCGGCTAAAATGGGTTTAGCGGTAAATGAGGGGAAAACGAAGTACATGCTGTCTTCGAGTAAGGACACCCAACATCGACGGCTCGGACAGAACGTCACAATAGACGCATACAACTTCGAGGTAGTTAAGGAGTTTGTCTACCTAGGCTCCGCTATCAACACGGACAATAACACCAGCGCTGAGATAAGACGAAGTATTACTCTTGCTAATCGCTGTTTCTTTGGGCTAAGAAAGCAACTGAGTGGAAAAGCCCTCTCTCGAGCAACTAAGGTTAAACTGTACAACACCCTCATCATCCCTGTCCTGCTGTATGGTGCAGAAGCATGGACCCTAACAAAATCGGATGAATGTGCCTTAGGCTGTTTCGAGAGGAAAATTCTTCGGGTCATCTTTGGCCCCGTGTGCATTGATGGGGAATGGAGAAGGAGATACAACAGCGAACTTTACGGGTTGTACAACGACGTGAACTTAGCCAGAAGGGTCAAGGTCCAGAGACTCAGATGGCTCGGTCATTTAGAGCGCATGGACACCAATGCTCCGGCCCGGAAAGTCTCCGACACTATTCCCGAGGGACGCAGAAGGAGAGGAAGACCGCGACTCAGGTGGCGCACACAAGTGGAAGAGGACCTCAATCAACTTGGAGTGCAAAACTGGAGACAGCTAGCTAGGGACCGAGCTGACTGGCGGAGACTGTTGATTGAGGCCCAAGTCCACAACGGACTGTAGCGCCACCTTAAGTAAGTAAGTAACTAATTTCAGAGCACTCAAAGAAAAATTAAACTGAGAAAATAATTTATGAAGTAAGATTGAATGATCAACAGATCCAAACGCATTCGAGAAATCAAGTAAAGTTAAAATTGATACTTTATCAGCATTCAATGCTAGCCGAATATCATCTTGAACCTTCAAAACAGCAGACACGCAACTATGCTTCTTTCGAAATCCTGATTGAAAGTGCGACAAGAAATTATTTGCTTCAATGAAATTGGAAAGTTGATTAAACATAATTTTTTCCAAACCTTTTGAAAGGAATGGCAAAATGCTTATAGGCCGAAAATTTGACAAGTCGTTACTAGAACCTTTTTTTCGTAATGGAATAACTTTTGCAACTTTCCAAGAACTTGGGAACTCTGATCTAGTTAAGCAATCATTATAAATACAAGCAATACTCGGAAGAATATAAGGAAGCAGAATACGAATAAATTTAGGATCAACATAATCAAGAGCAATTGCATTGGAACTTATTGAGCTGAGCGAACAAAAGCATTCATCTAAAGAAACGCAATTAAAAGAAAAAGACCCTTCAGCAGATACAGGTATGAGGTCCAGGTTGGTAGCCGTATTAGAACTAACATTCGACAATGAAACAAAGTAGTTGTTCAAACGATTAGCAAGAATCAGATCTTGTCCACTCTCAGAATTCTGTTTGCCAGCAGCACCCAAGTTTTTCAAATTATTCCATAATATTTTTGTAGAATTTCTAGAGGTATTTTATTTATTGAAATAATATGATTTTTTCGAAACTCTTATGCATTTTACAACCCTATTTCTGCAACTAGCATATCGACTCCAATCTTCAGCTGACCTTGAGTTCTTAAAAACTCTGTACAGAAAATTTCTTTCAGAAATCAAATTATTAATTTCTGTCGTAAACCAAGGGCACTTAGAGTTAAATGGTTTACGCTTCGTAGGGACGTACTTATCAAACAAATACTTAAGTAGGTTTGATAAAAAATCCACCTTAAAATCTACCGAGATGGAGAATCGAAAAGAATCCCAATCAATTTGAGAGACTTCACGATAAAGTTCATCAAAATTTATGCTCTTAAAATCACGATAAAGGATAAATTTTGATTGAATACAATTATTGACCTGACCATCGTAAATAAGGTAAGTTAAGTCATGATCAGCGACTCCATGAATTTGGTTAAAAAAAAGGACTTTGTTCAAATTAGAGACAACAAACAAATCAAGGGCAGTTGCACTTGTGCGTGTAAAACGCGTCGGTAAGAAGCTTACTATGTTTAAACCATTAGCGTCAAAGACATTTATCAAATGTGAAGCCATTGAGGAGCTCACACTTACATCAACGTTTAGATCACCACACAAAACGATATTTTCATATGATGCGCTATATTTAGACAGGAATGTTTCAAATACATCGAATGGGAATCTTCTAGGATGCCTGTAGGTACAATTGACTAAGACTTTTTCATCTGCTAAAGAAACTTCAATTAGCAAACATTGTACATCGTCATGCTTTAAAAAATCTAAACAAACTGCTTGTATTCCTTCACGTACAAAAATCAAAACACCCGAACAACGAACATCACTGTCACATCGAAATAAGCGATACCCTTTAATACCAATTTCCCAATCTTCAACGAAATACGGAGTTTTACTTGTTAACCAAGTTTCAGTAAAGCAAATAATATCAGTCGTTAGGGACTGAAACATTAATCTTAATTGATCAATCTTAGACAAAACACTCTGAACATTCATATGACAAATCTTCAGGCCATCAGATCGCGAAGAAAAAACATTCATCATTGTATTACTCAAGTCAATGACATTAGCACTAGCTGGAGAAGAATTATTATTGACCCTATTCATTATAATGGAATTATGAGTCACAAAAAAAAAAAACAAAAACAAAACAAAACAAAGAAACACCACCACCAGAGACAAGATTACCTTTTTCACTTAAATTCAAAAAATTTAATTAAAATAGTAAAAGATGTGTATACAATAAAGAAAAAAGCAAGATATATTGTACAATTTTATAATATTTGAGATAAGCTTTATGTTCGAGTTGTTGATTTATTTGCATTTGCAGCACAGGTACCAGCAGCGGCAGAAACAGTATCACCGACGACGACTCATCCAATCTGTATCCAATTTGTATAATTAAATGTATTGATCAGATGGCAAGACTTTGACCGCAACCACGCCATTGAAAGACTGCACTGAGTGTAATTTATTTTCGGCTTTGACCTTCATTGCAGCTTTGCGGATTAAAAGAGCACTTTCAGAGAGGCACTCAAATGCTCCAATAGCCCGATTGGAGGTAAAACCAACTTTATCCAGGGTGATTGGGGCCGCAGAGAAGAAGCATTTTAGAAATTTAATTCGTTCGCTTTGACTATGCAATTTAAGAACAACAGGTGTAGAGTTTTTTTTTCAATTGTTTAGAGTTCATTTTTAAGCGGAAGACTTCAAATGACAAGAGAAAGTATGTTGTTACGGAACATATCTTGCGCATAATGCTTTGTAGGTCTTCATTGGGAGTTTCTGGTATACCCGTCAGGAGAAGATCACCTTTGCGTGCATCACTTTCTAGTTTATTGAGTCTCATTTTGATCACACTCAAGTCATTTATAACCTCACTTTTAAGAGTAGACAGGTCATTATTAAAATTCAATGAAAAGTCTTCAACTTTTTTGTTTAAAACACTAAGATTGTTATTTACAAGGGACTTAAACTCTCGCATATCTTGTTTTAAGCCGATGAATTGGCTATCAAAATTTAATTGCAATTTATTTATCATTTTCGCAAGGTCATCATTAGTAGTCATGATGAAGGAGGCTTCACTTTAAATTGTTAATTTATAGTAAGATTTCAAACAAGAACACTTTGAATAAATCACAAATTGATATTTAAATAAATTTGAAATGATTTAGATCGAATAATCAGATAAATTGTCCAAAATAGTTAATTTAAAATTAAATTTGTCGCAGCTAGTAAAACACGTGCACTATTCGCTATTTGACATTTCTCTATAGCTCAAGCAAAAACACAAGGATGGCAAGAGTACTGTAAGTCCATCGAAGATATCAAAGATTCGGCCTGGATCAGTAGGGTTTTTATCGAAAGAACATTCGAATCCCTCATTTAAAAAAAAACAGATGGAAGCTGGACAGCATCTCAAATGGTGACACTAGAGTTACCAATGAATGGCCCACCCGAATCTAATTTGACTTTCAACATGTCAACCTCCATAGAGCATGTTAACGCCCAAGAGTCTGGCCATACAAATCTCCAGGCCCTGATGGAATACTGTAATGCTATAAAACCAGCTGGAACTATTAGTACCACGGCTTGAGAGTATCTTTAAATATTGCCTCTTATTAAACCATGTTCCTTTGTCTTGGAGACAGGTAAGTAGTTTTCTTACCTAAAAAAATTGGTAAAAGAGAGCATGAACCTTTAAGCCTTGTATCCTTCCTACACAAAACCCTGGAGGAAATCGTAGAATCTCACATAAGGAGCATTCTGAGTAGGTGTCCCCTATCTACAGAGACTGTTCTTCATGAGATAGTAAGAACGATAGAAAACACGATTTATTTCAAGGAATATGCCCTAGCTACCTTCTTAGACGTAGAAGGAGCTTTCAACAATGTCCTAAGTCTTAACTGAATCCATAGCAGAATCACTTGCAGACTTCGGTGTTGAAGACTAAGGTAGGTGCGGGCAATAAGGTCTGGCTAAGGGAGAATTGAAATAAAACAAAAAATATTTACATTAGAAGGCGGATAATATCCATGCTAAGTAATAGATATTCAATGTGTTCCAAATATGCCAGCAGAGGAACACCCCAAGGAGGTGTACTGTCTCCTCTTTTATGGCTTTTGGTCATGAACAACATTCTTGTGAAACTCGAGAGTAGTGGAGTGAAAGCGGCTGCGTACGCCGATGATTATGTCATTCTAATTTCGGGAAAATTTCCAAGCGTGATCAGTGAAATCACTTACATGGCTATGAAGAAAGTAGGCATCTGGCCCACGAGCTGTTAACTAGGTGTTAACAACAACAAAGCCGAGTTGATGCTTTTCACCACCAAAACCAAAATACCACCCTTCACTCTACCTCGGTTAAACGGTCAATCAGTAACATTGCCTTCCAGTGCTAAATGTCTGGGCGTAATACTGGACACCAAATACAACTGGAAGCTTAACATTGAAGAATGGATGAGAAAGGCGTGCGTTGCCTTCTACACCTGCAACAAAACCTTCGACAAAAAGTGTCGCCTCCAGTCAAAAATTATCAAGTGGACATACACGGCGGTTCTTACATAGTAAACAAGCTTACAAAGGGCCAGAGAAATGCTTGTGTAGGGATATCAGGGACAATTAGGTCCTGTCCAACAGATGCACTTAACGTCATCCTGGACTTTCTTCCGATTGACCTCTTCATTAAATATCAGGTGTCCTGCAGTATCTTGCGACTCAGAAAATAGGCTGCTGGAAAAACGAATTCTTCGGGCACTGCAATCAAACAAGCCTGATACCATTAGACATTCTTTCTACAATCACCGATTACTGCATCCCTACCCTTAACACCTCAAATAAGTTAAGAGTCTTTCTCCCGTTAAAAACCGAATAGGAGAAAGGCGATGTGACGCAAGACTTCGACACGACGACACGACTATCTTCACGCATTGATCGAAGATGGAATGGTGCAGGTGTCTTCTGTGAATCTCTTAAGATTTTAAAATCCTATAGACTTTCCGACTTCACCAGGTCGTGGCAGGTCCAGATCGATAAGGGAAGCTTGTATAGCCTTTAAGAATATCCAACAGAACCAAATTGTTGATATACTAACAGATAATCAGGCAGCTTTAAGGCCATTGATTCAGCCTTATCATCCTCTAAATTGGTCCAGCAATGCAGAGAGACCCTCAAGGAACTTGACCTGAGCGTTAATCCAATCTGGATATCAGGCCATAGGGGCTATGAGGGTAATGAGAAGGCAGACGAGCTAGCTACTCAAGGATCAGCCCTTCACAACTCACTGGTGGTGAGAGTATATGCTCCTCTTGGAGTTGTGAAGGGCAATATCCTGACAAAATACACATCAGAAGCAAACTATAGGTGGAATTGCTTAACCAGTTGCGTTATATTTAGAAAAATCTGGTCCACCTATAACAAAACAAAATCAATCAATTTAATTTCCAAACCAAGGCATGACATATCCAGGATTGTTGCAACTTGCACAGGGCACTGGCCTAAATGGGAACATGTGGCAAAATTCGGTACACCATATAACACTTTCTGCCGTAATAGCTTTGAGGACCAAGATGAAAAACAAACATTGCCACACATTCTCTGCCATTGTCCGGCTTTGGCTATGAAAAGAGCACCCCACATAGGTAGATAGTTCTTCAATGGTATTAAGGAACTCTCAGAATTCAAGATAAAAGACATGATCTCATACCTCAATACTACAAAGTGGCCTTAGCGCCCCCCCACCCTTTTTATTCCTCCTAAACTAAGGGCCGTAGTATAGGAGAAAAATAATACATTAAGTATAGAATTGTACGTGCGAAACATATCATTTTACAATCTTATGAGATATGGTATCAAAACGGCCCATTCAGCTCTAACTGTGTCCTTCACGCAAGTAGGACAGCCATTTCTTCCTAACTACCTACCTACCATACTCCTCTGAACACCATATTATAGTTCAAGTCAAGAATATCGGTTCCATAATTGAAAAGAAGTTCAGCAAGCTGTATACGTACAAAAGAATAAAATGTATATTTGTACTCATTAGCGCACCCGCTAGACGGTGTCTGTATTGTAAATAGAGGTTAAATGTCAGACTTAAGATGATGAGTCAAAAATTCAAAAATTCGCGAATGTACTAGATTAAATTTAACCATTATCGAATCCACTTTAACATTAAAAAAAAGAGAGTGTTACGACAGCTCTTGAAGGCCTAAGTGGCTTACTCTTATCAACAATTCTCTGGGTGCGTGTGAAGAATTTAGGAGGGCCTACAATTTTACGCCGATTCCGAACGAAAAGTTGAGAAGCAATTTTTCATGACAGATTGATACTCTTGAAAGTTTTGTCAGTTCTTCGTAAGAGGCAGTACCCGTGAAAGATGAAATAAAAACTTTATAGGCATGAGTAGCATTCGAACCCACAACGTTCTGCTTAGCAGTCAACGTACATAACCACTAGGCCACGGACACTACATTTTAACATACAATCACAAAATTTCATCAAAATCAGTTCAACCGTTTAGAAAAATCATTAAAATATGCACCTATCGACAATTTTAATGATTTAGTTATTAAAAAATAGAATAACTTCTTCAAGAAATGAAAACACCATATTCGCCCCATTTTTCTATTTTAATTGTCGCCCCCGCATCCGTTCTCCTTTTATTCCGGATCTACCATGAGACAAAAGCAAACTTTTCAGACATCCCAACGAATACTTCCATTTAAATAGAAGCATACTCATACTTGTGCTGCTAGTTGGTCCTACTCGACTAACAAAGTATTTTTTTTACCAACATTTTCATTAAAGACCGAGATCCAATCATTATTCTTATTTGACCAAGAGTGAAGAGAAGGTACGTGTTAGTCTGTGCTCAAGCGGAAAAAGGTCTACAGAACGAGAATAATTTAAACACAAAAAGGCATTTACGTACCAATTATCTTGTGTGTGTATACAATTTATATGGTCATCTATTTTTTGTCATAAAATGTCTCAATCAATGTTTTTGTGGAAAAGACCGGAATTCTTTGAGTTAGTGCCATTTAGTGGTCACACCTTTTTTTTCTATTTGACAAAAGGAAAACAAAATAATGTTATTTATGCATTCTGAAGTGAGTCAGACATATTCGGAGACTTCGAGAACAAAAACTGAATACTTTTCACAGACACCTTAAATCAAATGACACAACTTAAATGCTCCAAAAACTGAGTTGTATAAAATTAGAGCAAAATTCACAACCCACCATAAACTGCTTAACCTCAATCACTGACCCATCCTAATCGAGATAATTTTTCAGTTCAAAAGTGATTATTGAACTCATTTCTATGCATCACATGAGCTTGAGCTGGCTTAATTAATTACTCCATGCCGGTATAGATTCACCGATCACAGCATTAGTTGCTTTGCTCTTGATAGATATTTCTATTTTAGTAGAGTAATTGAGACGAATTCAAGTGAAAAGTTCATAAACGGTGCTTGTTGAACAATGATTTTCTCCATTTGGTGTAAATGGTAAATCGGCCAACCAAGTTGGGGTCGGTTCATTGAATTTAAGAGGACTTATTGGGTTGGATGAATAATGAAATTCCCAATCAAAAATATAGTTTAAGTGAGTTGATTAATTGATGTCATTAACAAATGACTTTTTTGATGAAAAACGAAGTTTATTGTATTTTTAGTAAACATCAGTGTAATCAGTTTATGTTGCCACAAAGAGAACTTTAAATTTAATTAATTAAAATTGCTTAAACTTTCTCGTCACATAATCATTAAAAAATGAAATTTAAGTGAATATACCTTTTGTTTTCGAGTGTCGTGAACATCGTAAATTGAAATTAAATGAAACAAAGTTATGAATTTACTCAATTGTAAATTTTTTTGTTTCCGAATTTTATTTGAATAAATTTTAATGTTTCTAATTGAATCAAAAATCTGCTGAAAATTTGCTCTCTTTGTTAACAATTTAAATTATGATTCTATAGTCTAGGGATTGTTTGTTTGTATATTTCTAAACAAAAAAATTGCTCATTTACGTTTAAACTGACATTCTCTCTTTTATTTGCAGGTAAGGCTTCAATATCCGAATACTCATGGTCATTTTAAATATCCTTAAAGACAAATATCTTTGTAAGTAAGTTTGTTTTTAAAAATGAAATTTGTAGATTGGCGTTTTTTTTTTTTCTGTTTTGGTTCGGCAGCTCGGAAGAGAGTTTTGTGAATAAATCATTTCAATTGTAAAAAACTACATTTTTTTGGTATTTGCTTTTAATCAAATAAATAAATTAATTCCTTCAAAAAAAAAAACAAGTATACGCCAGAGTGAACTTTTCTCTAGCACGTTAAGTCAAATATCTGAATAAAGTCTTATAAAGGTATAATCAAGGCGAAACGTTTTCAAGCGTCAAGTTTCAATTAATGCATTCACTCTGTCATAGGTTACCTTTCACACCCGATCCTTTGAGGAAATTGGTATACTATACGGAAAATATGGGCAATGGAAAGGTCTTTGTGGAAATTTCGGAAAAATATTATACAAATTTTTGAGACTGATAATCGATGGTGCAATTGTTACGGAATTGAATTCGATCGAAACAATTTTATAGTAGAAAGTTCCAGATAGACTAGTAAAATCTTAAAACCGAAAAATATTTTTTTTTTCTCAATTTCATATCACTCTGTACCTACTGATTCCAATGGGTTGGCTAGTTTAAAATATTTTCGTTCATTCCAAGAAAAAACATGAAAGTTCGAAGCATAAAACTTTGACCAGGCTACACAAAACAGTTTAAGAATGGATGAGTGAGAGCTTGGTATACCGTTGAAGGGAATTATTAATCTTTTGTTTCTCTTTTCGGATTTTGCTCGATTGCTGTTAAATTTTTTAAACAACACAGATACTGTTAAAATGCAATATGATTTCCTTGAATCAAAATAGAGAACTACATATCTGAATTTTTCCAAGCTTTACAACTAACTTTCTACTCTCATTTAAGCATGAAGTAAAATGCAAATTTCGTTGAAAAACAAGTTCTCGTTCTTCTGTTGTGTTTTGACTATTTTACAAAATCAGAATTCCACACAGCTTTCGATTAGGTATCCCCTTCAGCCAGCAAGACTTTCCCGTAAGATTGTCCCAAAAATGTGTTTTTACCCTGGAAATATTTCCCACATTCGGAAAAATCGTATCGTGAAAAATGTTCGAAATTTCCCCTATAAATTTATTGCGATCATGAACACTTTTCCCGTGAGAAATTTCTCGTGATTTCTCTGAAGTTTTTTCCCATTTATTTATTTTGATGGAGAAATTGCCAGCTAAAGCCTTTCTGCAATGGAAAGAAAGCATTCACGGACTGAAAAATAGAGTTTGGCTTCAGTTTTGGGAGTAGGATGTTTTTTTTTTTTACCTTACAGGAATAGAATTCGAACTAGGAACTGTGCACAAATCCGTGGAAGCAATCTTTGGGCCTACTTCAAAACCACATGCTAGAATCGAAAAATGGGTTCTTCGGCTTCAGTCTTTTAAATTTGAAATCGTCTATCGGCCTGGAAAATCTTACACATAATAGATTGTTTGTCAATATTAACCGATATTCAAGAAGCTGACTCCTTCGACAGAAATTGTGAATGCAACGTTTGTGCATTAAAAGTAAATGTGGTTCCCGGTGCTCTTACGATAGTTGAGGTGGTGAAGGAGAGATTAAAGAAGCTGTAGAAATATCAAGAAAGATGACTGGACATCTAGTAAATAAGTTATTTCAGCCACAGGCCACTGGTGAAGTTGAGAATATCAATCGATCAATTGTAAAGTGACTAAAATAGCCCACGGAAATGGGGCTGACTTTAAGAAAGAAAAAAACTATATAAATTCAATTTAATATATAATGTGACACCACATATTGTACAACGGGAAAGACACCTTCAGAGTTATTATTTAATAACTTTAATAACTTAATAACTTTTCCCACTCTTCCATGAGATTTTTCCAATATTTTTTTTCTTCACAGAAACCATCACTGAATACAACAAAATTTTAGAAACATCTGTTGGGCCATTTTGGAGTCCATTGGAGACATACAAACATACATCCGTTTTTATATATATAGAAGATGAAAAATCAGCCTGGCTCTCAAGTACTTAAGAAGCTACCCTAAAGTAATCTTAAAAGATTTACTTATGTTTAGTTCTTGGGAGACCCCAAATGGTGCATTGCTACTACGCCTACACGCCTTCGTGTTTTGTTTCCGGAGATGTATTTCAGCTCAGCTTCCTCCAGTTCTTGCCCAGCGAGTGAAAAAGAGTTGAAATAATAAATTAATATCAGAAAAAAAGTTTTCGGTTACAAAGAATTAAGTTTGATTTCAAAGAAAATTTCGTTTTCTTTCATTTTCTAAGGTGCCACTGTGTATTTTGTCTCCTTCTAATAAAGTTTATTAAATAAACAAACTTTATTGAAATTCAATGTTAATGTATTTATCATATTGGAGTCACTACGGCGTATACGCACTTTTTTCACAATTTCCTGCAAAGATTATCACAGACGTGACCTACTTTGTGCCACGAATATTCTTTAGTATTCTTAAGAGTTTTATTCAAAACAAGGACTTCTCGGGCTTAAAATCCGAGAAAATTCTTTCCCTTTGCAACAATTTTTCTTTTTAGAGATTTCATCGATTTTTTAGCTCGTCTTATGCTTAAGACATCCTGGCCCATCTCATTCTACACATTTTAACCATATGATATATGAAACAAATGGATTAACTTATTTGCATGCCTGCGGTTGGCTTGAATACTCTCTCTTGTGGTTGTGTTTTGTGTTATCCCTTTAGTGCCGTAAAACGACAAAAGCTTATGTTCTTAATGAATCTTATGTTATTGTCTTTAGTTTTAACGAGTGTTTATATTTACACAAAACTCTGGCTTCTTCTTTTGGGAAGGAAGGAGGATAATTAATTTACAGAAATAAGTTCTTAAATAAAATACAAAGTTTTTGATAAGATTTGTCATGCTTACAGCAATGGGATGAGCCCTGTGTCAACAAAGAAAATGCCAAAATTAATGGAATTCCCCGCAGACAGTAGAGAATTGCTTTAAGAACATAATAAAGTTAATGTTTGCTTTAAGGCTGGGTTTCCCATTGAAAATTTCGTTGGTGTTTTGCGCAAAACTGTGTAGCTCCCAAAATATTCCGAATATTTAAATGAAATCAACGACTATAGATTATACATTTAATAAGCTAAGAAGTTAATAAGCTAAAAAAATATGAAAAATGTATTTCATCCCAAAAGGGTCATGCATAACGGAAAATTATGAAATTTTTGGAGACGTTTGCGGTGGAACAGTTTTGTTGCCTTAAAAATTAATTTTTTATTCTTTTTATGTTTTTTATCTATTCTTTAAATGTCTCACGATTCAGTGACGTGGCTTTTTTTTTAATATTTTGCCCAGTTTCGTCAAAAAAAATTAACGAAAACACGAAAAATGGGCAAAATTTAGCAAAAGTAGGTGTGATTTATTTGGAATAATTTCTAAAGTAATAAAGATAAAAAATTGAAAATATGTTTTTGATACTGTCGAAATGTACATAATATCACATTAATTTTTTAATTTTTTTATAAATTATTTTACTAAATTTTTTTGAAGTGCAAAGTAAAAAATTGCATGTTTTTCTTAGAATTTTCTGCGGTGAACAAGATTCCAGCCCCATTTATTTTTACTCAACAACAAAAGTATTTTTTTATGAAAATTGAATATCTCTTCGACTCAGTAACGTTTTTAGAAAAAAAAGAAAAAAATTAAAACATATTTAAAAATGCATTTAAAAATGTCAGTATTTGTGTATCAATTATGAGGAGAATGCAGGAAACAATATTTTCAAATATATTTTTTTAATTTTTTTTCATATTTTTTATATAGAAATCAGAAACTAAAATAATTTTACGATTACCCGTTTATTTTATATTAATATTCGAAAATGGGTAATTTTTTTACATTTTTACAAGGAATATTGCGTTTGCTCACACACACTAAGGTACTCAGTTCAAACGAATTGAACTAGGTGGCGTTCTTTTATATTTCATTCTCTTCTTCTTCGTTTTTTTTTTGTTTTTTTTTCATAGGATAGAGAAAAAATTCCTCATACCAAACGTTCTCATAGAACTCGTTTGAGAATGAAAATTCATTTTTTATACTTCTGGAATGTTTATGATATGCAGACATATAGATAGGCAATAATTGTGATCACTTACTATGTACTTTGTAGGTATTTGATGAAAACGTTGTTTTGAGTACCTCTCTATATTTGTCATATTTGCATGCATTCATTTCGAATATGTGAATGCGCGTATTTTTTGTAAATGAGTCAAGTGCAATGGCTTGAGAAGTAAAATACCTGTTACGCAATGAGGAAACGATCTTTTTTTTCGGGGTGGTTTGTGCCATTTCTTATTATTATGACGTAAAGGGTTTTGTTTCTTTTTTGTTTTTTGTTTTGCTTCTGTTTTTTTGTAGCAATGACATTTTTTCCTCTCGTTTCTCTATGCTGGTGGGATCGTAATATCCTTTTAGAAGAAGAACAAACCTGTTACCTACGCAATGAAGAAACGATTGTTTTTCGTGGTGGTGTGTGCCTTTTCTTAGGATTATGTAAAGGGTTTTGTTTTTGCCGATGATTTGAATTATGGTTCTTTCTTTGAGATCTTTGTTTTAGAATTATAAGAATTATAAAATTCAATCTAATGTCTAATCTTGACCTAATCTTGTTTTGTTTTTGTATAACAAAAGATTGATTTTATTTTGCTTTAGTACATAAAGGTAAAGGTACAAAAAAATAATTTTTGATTTTGGAATCATTTTTCTTCATAATATTATTACTTTCGTAGGTAGGTTTTGAAAAATAAATTTTATTATATTATATTATATTCCTTGAAACCTTGAAGAAATAAACCCCAATGCATTTGGGAATAATAAAAAAAAATGTTATAGTTTGAGTAAATTTTTGCCTATTTAAAAAAAAGCCAAATAATCTCCCAACCGTCCGTAACCCAAATCGGCTAAAGAAACAAACTCAGTTGAAGACAATCGGGTAACTTTTGCCTAAATTCCCAAGGAAAGACAGAATTGAGGCAATTACTTTTTTGATTTTTCTATCATCGTATAATCATGTTTGATCAAAATGTCATCTTAAACTTTTTTAATTTTTCATAGCTTGTCAAAAAGTACCTACGTCTCTTTATAGATAAATATAAAGATGAAACCAAAGAAAAATTAAAATCGTTCGTCAGGAACCCAAAAAAAGAAACAATTCGAACACAAATGTCATCAAACCTCAAAACCATCATAATCCCAAATTACAAAATTTGCGAAGAAAAAAGAAAAACAAGAATTCATGAATGCTTCTCCTACTCTAAGTGCACATAACATAATACGTATGTAGAATGTAGATGCATTTTTGTGTATGTCCACACCACTGTTTACAATTTCACATAGTAAATAGATACATGCGAAAATACCTCTTTTTTCATCCCTATTTTGTGGACCTTCGTAAGCGAATCTCATTTCTTACACATCGCTAACTGAATTCTGAGTGAGCAGAGAAAAATACAAAAACTAGAAATAGAAAACTAGAAATTTCAATTCAAGTGGCTATATGAGACGGAAATAAAAAAAAAGAAAGGGAAATATTCACTAACACCAGTGCATGCTTTTACACGAGCTCGGAGTTCAAGAAAAAAGGAAACCCAGTCTTAAATGTTCCAGTTTAAAAGAGAGATAATTGCTTGAGATTATAATGGGTAAAGAAAAGTGCATCGTTCTATTCAATCTGTCTTGAACTTTGTGTTGGAAAACCTGAGGGGCTGTATAACATTGAAAACAGCACTAAACTACTTAAATAACTTTTCGATTTAAATTGTTCCTTAAGTTGTAATAATTTGTTCAAAGCAACAAGAATAAAATGGATCTGCAGTGGAGTATACACAACACATGCACCATAATAAAATTTACTTCTACTTTAAACTGTCGTTAGTTCTTCGTTTCGTTAAAATGAGGAAATAGGCAAACAACGACGATGCGATGCAATATTTTTGTTCCCATTAATTTGATTGTCTAAAGGATAAATGTTTTTCAAGAAATATCTATTTTTGCTGTTTGAGATTGTTGTAAAAGACTTAAACACTTCTGAGATGTCTGCAGTCAATAAAAACTCTACTTAAAGTACTTGAGATTTTAATAGGCCACTAGTTCACTTCGACATTAAGGCTCCACAAGCTTAATTATCAAGGAAGAATATGAGCACTTAAATATAAAAAAGGAATAGGCACGCTTGCTTAACGGTAAAGTTACTTCTTAATGGTTTCTGCAGCCTTCAACTAAATGGTATTTTCTGGTGAAAAAATTACATATTTCCTTTTAAATTTCATCGATCGATTTGGAAACATCCCAACAGACATGATAATCACATTATCGGCGTTTAATCATTTTCTGGCTCCAACATTGTGTGAAATTTATTTATTATTCAAGGCTCGATTACTCAGCGTAAAAGTTTTCAATCTCATAAGCGTACAAAATATTGGAAAGAGAAAATTATTTTTTATGTTTATGACTGCAAAAAACAGATATTTTCAGAGTTGTTTTTTGTATTGACTAAAGTTTAACGAAATTGAGATGTCCCACTAAAAAAGTTTGTTTTATTAGATTCTGCTTGAAAACATGAAGTAAACAAAAAAGAATGTTGATAGTACTGGTTTTTGGGGCTTATGAATTCTGATAGTGTACACGAGTACATATTTTCAGAATACAAATAAGACATGTAAAATTGTGACGTAATTGTTGTTTTCATGGAAAGTCAATGGTTACGTTCGTAACTTTAACTTTGAAGTGAGGTATTGTTAAGTTATATCTAATTATGCCAGTCAATGGCTTGCCCTGCTTTTCTGACAATTAAAATAGTTATTCCCAGAGAAAATGTTCATTATTTTTGCAAATTTTTATGGCGCCATAAAATTTGAACTGAATTTGTATTTAAGAGGATCAACGTTTGAAGTTTGTGCCATAATAAAATATAATGAACTATCTCGGATATAAACTCAGGTTTTTGCGATTATTGTGTGCATGTTTGAATTGTTTTTAAAGTTATTAAATTTACTTACTTACTTGCTTACTTATGGTGGCGCTACAGCCCAGGAAGGACCAACAAACATCTCCAGCCAGCTCGGTCCCTAGATAGCTGTCTCCAGTTATTCACGCCAAGTTGGTTCAGGTCCTCTATCACCTGTGTGCTCAACCTGAGTCACGGTTTTTCCCTTCTGCGGCGTCTTCGTCTGCATTCGCCATTTATGCAGACAGGACCAAAAATCACTCGAAGAATTTTCCTCTCGAAGCAGCCCAAAGCGTTTTCATCCGATGTTGTCATGGTGCACGTCTCTGCATCATACATTAGAACCGGGATAATGAGGGTTTTGTAAAGTGACACTTTAGTTGCTCCAGAGAGAAGTTTTCAACTAAATTGCCTTTTAAGTCCAAGGTAGCAGCGATTGTTAAGAGTGATTCTTCGTTTGATTTTAGCGCTGGTGTTGTGGTCTGAGTTTACAGCGGATCCTAGCCTAGGTAGACAAAGTCCTTAACTACCGAAGTTAAATCTGTCTGTACTGACATTGGCTCCAAGACGTCGATGTTGGTTGTCCTTTCTTGTTGACAGAATTAACTTGGTCTTGCCCTCGTTAACCGCTAGACCCATCTTCCTGGCCTCCGTCTCAAGACTCGCGAACGCTCCACTGACATCACGCTGTGTTCTTCTATTTATGTCGTCTGCGTATCCTAGAAGTGGACGGACTTTTGAAAGATTGTGCACCTGGTGTTGACGTTAGAGTTTTGCACAATCTTTTCAAGAATGATTTTGAAGGAATCAAAATGACAGCGCATATATCGCCTTGTCTAAAACCTTTTTGGTATCAACTGCGTCCGTTAAGTTTTTTCATCTGTCATCTTACACAGACGGTCGATTTTTTCTGGGATGCCAAAACTAAAGTCCCTATAGACGCTGTCATACGCGGCCTTGAAATTGATGAAAAGGTTGTAAGGTATCGATTTGAAGTTACTGGGTCCAAAATCTTCCGTAGAGTTGTTGACGAAAGACTTCAAAAGTTCACACTGCTGTGGCAGACAAGATCTGTATTTTTTGCAGAATTCTGCTCGTCATCGCCATTATACTTGGAAAAGTGGTCCTTCCATATCCTGAGCACTGACTGTAGTTCCACTACGATGTTCCCATGATGGTCTCTACAGGCTTTGGGGTGTATAAGCCCTGGTGGTTTGTTTTACCTTTTTATAAGACTTTCGAACATCGTTCCTGTTGTGACATCTCCTATATCCTCGATCGGTATAAGGAGTTTGTGCTCCTCTCTCCTTTTCTGCTCGTAGAGCTTCCTTTCCTTTTTGCAGCGCTGCTTTGCATGCCTCTCGGCACTCATCGTCAAACCGGTCAAACCAACGACTGTGCGTCGATCGCAATGTGATCAATCTGCTTGACGGTTGATTGATCGGGAGATTTCCATGTCCCCTTGTGGATATCGCGTATTATCTACCATTACTTCTCGCCCCACAGCGAAGTCGATTAGTCAAATCCGTTACCGGAGGTAGTGTCGTGTTGGCTATGTCGTCCGATTATTCCACCAAAGATTTCTTCTCTACCCAGCTTAGCATTAAAATCTCCAAAGACAATTTTAATGTCATAGCTTGGGCATTGCTCATAGGTCTTGTTAAGGAGCTCGTATAGAACCTGTCTTTGGTGTCTTCATTCATTTCCTCAGAAGGGGCGTGAGGGCAGATGAGGCTTATGCTGGTGAATTAAGCTTTGATGCGGATTATCGTGATGTGCTCATTCACTGAGTTGAAACTCAAAACCTTCCTCCTGAGTCGAGTTCCAACTACAAATTCACATCCAAATAGACGCTGGTTTTGTTCCCTGCAGCAGTCGCCGTAGTAGATATAACAGTTGATCATTTTACGTAGGCCCGTACCATCGGATCGCATTTCTTGGATGGCGGTTATATCTGCTTTATATCTGTCAACGGCTTCCGCTAGTTGTTCGTCTGCACGTGGTCTGTTAAGGGACCTAACATTCCAAGTGCAAAACCGAAATTCGTTGTCCTTAAATCGTTTGCGAGTGTTGTCACCTATCCGAGGATTGTTAGTGTTTGGATACTATATTTTCTTTGTGTGGCCGGGCAGTCTCCCCGACGACGCACGACCCCCAAACTGGAGGGGCAGATCCTTAGTTAAGCTCCAAAGACGAAGAGCCGGCCAAACTACTCCTGGGCTGCGAATATATCGTAGAAGTTGGTTCTATCTTGGGAGTTCTTCCGCTGTCGCCTGTTGAAAAGGAGACATGAATTAGTGGACGCATTCCTCTTCCCCTTCTCTTTCTTTGCTGCCGTTAACTTCCCACTGGGATTGGAACACAATCTTCGGTTGAGGTATTATAGGCACCATGTTTACCTTGGGGAGGTATAGAGTAGGAGTTTATAGACAGAGGTTGTTGTGGTCGGTTGTGTCTTCTTGAATGCACTGTGTCTACCCTTCGAACACCATTTTAATACATAAATATTTTAAACAGTTTCGGTACAGAAATTTCTCTTTGTAGTTTTTGTTAATATTCCAACAAGACATAAAACAAAAAACCAAACAATAACAATATTTTGGCACGCTATAATTTTTTTCTTTTTTGTGACCACAATTATAATTGCGACACGTGCAACTGTCCACTTTCTTTTTAACGAGTTAATTCCCTTTTTAATAATGTGCCACTGCCAAGTTTTTCTCTCTGCCAGTTGTTCAATCTTGGCACCACCACAAAGTACATTATCTTTAACATCATATGAAATGTCACTCTTCGATTAAATAAACAATTGAACACTCCTAACCAAAGACAGTTTAAAGATATTCTACTGGGAAATATCCTTACTTCATAAACAGCGGTTTGTTATTGAAAGTGGAAAATTTTACTTTTTGATTGAAATGTTATAACGTCGGTTGTAAAAACGAATTCAAAAAGTCAGTCTCTACAACTCAATGTGTCTACAACAGAACGAAAAATGATTTCCTGTAAAGCAATAAGAAATGCCTTGTTAAACTTTATTTACAATTCAACGGATACAAGTTTTCAAGAATTTCTTGACTGAAGCATCAAAGAATTGCTTCCAATATACTTTTTCTTCTTCAAAAAAAGAAAACTCAATGTGAGAGAGTGGAACTTTAAATATAACTGTCAATACTTTCAATCGAAATCCCGACAAACCGACTGGGATGCAGATACCGACTTTGAACGTCATTCAGACAAAAATGTCAGTTCAATTTTTGACTTCTATTCAAATTAATTATCAAAATGGAAAATCCTTTGGTCTTCTGTCAATATTCACTTAAACAATAATATCTCAAGTTCCAATTAATTTGATCCTATTCACATTCAAATTAATTTACCCGAAGCCTATTTCCAATTAAATACATTTTGCTAACAATAAATGCACACACTGTTGTTTGGACACCGCGCCGGACGGCTTAACAAAACAATTTACACTGCAACACTGATAAGATTTAGTCAGGCATAATATTGAGAACAATCCAAATGTCAGCAGTGCGTAAAATCATGCTAATTAACTATTCTATATTATGCCATTTTATTTGGACACCGAAATAACTATATTGAGTTGTTTGCATTAGTCAAACAATGGCGACACTTCAAACTGACATTCAGCTGTCGAATTAACACATTTAACACCTGGAGAGAGGAAGTGCTCTTCGGAAGTTGTAATTTTGTAGCAAACTTAAATTTACATAAATCTGTGTTCGGCCTGGCTGGCTTTCGATACTTTCAAATGTCACATCGGTTCTTCTAATTCGCAGTCCGTTCTTTAGATTACAAGTGAACGAAGCTTTGTCAAGTTATATAGTTAGTGCGAGAGTTCTGAACTTCAAGATAAAGTGCAAACAGCCATTTCGTACTTAATTCTCGTCACGGAGCGTGAAACTTTGACTCTGCAAAGGCAACATTAGAAGAATTCGTATCCACTTTGTTTGAACGGAGGCGTTTTGACAGCGTTCGTCGGTTCATGCCTGAAGTTTGATTTATCGCCTCGTCAAGGTTTGTATGGGATATTTTGTTTGCACTTAAACAATATTATGGCAAATTCATTAAGAAGTCAGCCTGTCGATTGGGTTTGGGTTGGTCTGGGCTCTGGAATTATAATATTACGGATGCGGAAGTGTCGAACGCAGGGAAGAGAGCGGATGATGTTGATTTCTGCTCGAAAAGTTTTTCTTCTTTTTCGTTTCAACCAAATTCAATGGGAAGCGTCACGAAATGGCAATAAAAACAAAAGTTCGTAATATCAAATCCAACTCACGTCTCCCGTCCTGCAAAATGAAACACAAAAATGCAAAAAAGAGAAGAAAAAAGAAAAACAAAAAATAACGGAAGCACAAGAAAGCAGAAGCAACAGAGTATAAGTCCTTAATGGTTGGACCGATTTTACGAGGCATAAAAATATCATTTTTATGACTTTCTATTTTTTTCGATATGAATTCAAAAAAAAAAAAAAAAATCAAAATTCTAATGTACAAAAATAAGGAAAAGAACAATAACATCGCCACAGAGGAGCATAGGATAGAGCTTGGGTGCGTCCTTAATGGCACCTCAATTGGGAATTTTAAAGTGGATCGAGTGGGAAATCATTCATTCTTTGCACTCTCCACAAAGTTATGGTTACCATATTTCACATTAAATTGTTTTATTTGCATGCAACTTGAAGTCATAATTTAAATATTTTATGAAACAAAAAGGAACTTCTGGTCACCACATTTCAAATGCGATTTTAAGAATGTTTACGGCCGGGTTTCTATTTATCGACTGAATTAATGATCTGGAGTTGGTTTAATTTTCTCCATCGAAGGCCATAGAGCAAACAAAAAGGAATTTTCTGCTTGGTGAAAAATTTAGTTGGCCTGTTGGTAATGGTCTTCGTGTGGTTGTTGTCGTCATCGTCGAACATTGATAGCCAGGCCAATGTGACGGTGACGATGTGGTATATAACAGTCAGTCAGCATAAAGGTAGTAGTGTTTTGTTTAGCGGCAAGTTAAATGAGGTATGCTGCTGCCAGTGGTTTTTTGTTGACTATATTTTGGAAAGCATGAATTAAAATTGAAATTCTTTGGAAAAAAGGTATTAAACGGCATTGTAAGGCATTTCAAATGAGATGGAGTGTAAAGGAATGCGCACTGTGTTTAAGTGTAATTTTTGTGGTTGCTGTTCTTTTATTTATTCTTCAAGAGCGAAATGGCTGAATTCGTTAAATTTAATTCACTGATGTGACTTTTTTCTTTAATGAGTACAATGAATGTGGGAAATTTACATTTTGGATTTTGGAAACGTGTTTGGTTTTTTGGAGAGTTTCCTTCTTAAAAGCTGTAAAAAGCTTTTGATCCCTTTCTTTTTTTTTGTATCTGATTGTTACACAGACGTGTGTCTTATGTTTTGTATTTTTTTATGTTTGGGGTTGAAAGACCGAGAAACATTATGACCGCAAAAGCGCAAACCAAAAGAACGCAAGCCATACTACCGCAAACTAATTTCCCGCACTTATTTTGCCCGAATGTCACTTGACCGGAAAAAAATCCTACCTTTTATCATGAGAGTCTCCTCCCTTTCTTAACTCAAAGTTATGAAGATCGAAATCTGATTTTTTTTTCGATTTTGCTAAAAGCCTTAATGAGGCAACATCCACTTCATGAGACGCCAAACGCTGAGAATCAGGGAGAACGAAGCATTAAAATTCTTCGTTCAAATATTTTTATGTAAGCAATTGGTTTTTTGGGAAATCAGTCAGTTCCAGATTGTCGATGAGATAATTGGGAGCGGGCGCGTCGATGGCTTGTTTTATTAAGAAAATACGCGAGAATTTCGGACTATAAAAATCGGACATCCAAAATCTCCTGCCTGTAGCACGAAGAATCTGTAAATTGATTGATTAGTAATTTCAGAGGAAATCAATTGCTTATGTGGAGTTATTTGAACGAAGTAGTGCTAGGGGGCATTTTTTCCGAAATCCCTCTAACCAGTCTCCAAATTCCCTTTTTTTCCCACAGACCATTTCATTTTTCCCTTTTTATTTCCCACAGACAAAAAACCAAAAAAAACGTGTGTTGAAAAACTTGCAAGTTGTCTTTGTTTTATCGTTTTTATTTTCCATAATCCAGTCTTTAAAATTCTGGAAAAAGTCAACAAAGATGTTTGGAAGACTAGCAACTTTTTGCTTTCTTTTATTTTAGTGGAATATTCTTCCTCTGCTTGAAGTTTCACCCATTTTTTGCATAAAAATTATGTTAAATGCCAGGATAATATTCAAGTAAATTTCTATTTATTTACCTAGAATTGAAAATATGTATACAAAATTTATTTTGTTTAGAGCCGATTTTTCAATCATCGAAAAAATCTTAAAATAACAAACTGGCAAGTAAACTTATCTGAGTATTCATCGGTCGAATAAATAAGAGCATTTTTCGTCAGATAAAGTCTATCTGACGATTGAAAAATCCAATATTTTGTTATTTGTCGAATAAACGCTATCTGCTTCTTTATCTGACGATTGAAAAATCGGCTCTTAGAGAAATAGAATCCATCTTCTAATGAATATAAATTTGCAACACAAAATGACAAAACTATCATCGAGTTCGAACGTAAATATTAAAAAAAAAAGGAAACCGTTATAAGGAACAAGACTTTCCTTCTTTTTCTTTCCTTTAGTTTGCATTCTTTATGGACAGCAGCTTGACTGTTTGGACTTACATTAGTTTTATTATGATTAGGGCAACCAAAAATATGCTCTATAAAAACCATTTATAGCGCTTTACCTAAATATGCTCTAAAAAGCCAATTATATGCTCTAAAAATATGCTCTAAAAAATTTCGAAATACCAAAAAATATGAAATTTCGTGTTGTTTTTTTATTTATTTACTTGTCAACAAAATCAGGAGTGCTCAAAATATCCTTAGAGACAAATAAAAGAACAATAAAACAAAAACATAAAAAAAATAAATAAATACCAAAAATCAAAAATGAAAATATAAACCAGAATAATTAACAAAAAAATATTTGTTAAAATTTTTGTTGCAATAAAGGAAAACAGTTTTACTTAAATTTTTTTCTGAAAACATTTTTGTAGGCACATCATCCGCCAGTTATATCTACATGCAAGCCTTAATGACATTATTTCAGATGCAGTTTTTTTTTCTACGAATAAATTCTGCCCTAATAAACAATTTGAGCCCTCTAATTTTTGCAAAACATCGATAATTTTTTTTTTATTTCGATATTGGAGTCGACGGTATTAACTTTAACTTGGGCATCGATCAATAATTTTAACTTAGCTGAAGGCCGCTTGTTTCCAGTTGTGCAATACATTTCGATAAAAATGTATAATTGGATGATAGAAATATCAAGTCACATTTAATGCCACTTCAATTAAACAATTTTTTAACAACTCGTATTTAATGTTTCGAAAATGCTTTCCACTTTTCTTAAACATTCCTACACAGTAAACTGCTTCCCTTCAAGATACCCAACGAGTCGTAATCGGTTGCGAAGGAAGTGGTGTTTCCGGTGCAATATCCTTGAATACCCTTATTCTTGACGGAGCTTTTAAACACTTATTTTACGTTTGCGATGAAAATATTAGCTTCTGGAAATTGACCTCGAAGTGTTACACAAGTTCTATGGAGCCTGTGGGCCTCACCTGTCACATGCGTTAATTTTGGATTGTATACTTGAATGGCATCGCGAATTTTTCGCAAAAAAAAAATATATTAACTCCAAAATTTGCATAAAAAATCACAAATAATGATGAAATATGCCAAAATATGCATTTTAAAGCAAAATATGCAAAAATATGCATTTATAACAAAATATGCTAAAATATGCTCTAACGAATGGGGTCCAAAATGCTTGTTTTTTCGTGAAACGTA
Organism: Sphaerophoria taeniata; assembly: GCA_943590905.1. Taxonomy (NCBI): domain Eukaryota; kingdom Metazoa; phylum Arthropoda; class Insecta; order Diptera; family Syrphidae; genus Sphaerophoria; species Sphaerophoria taeniata. Next base: position 147,093,777 of record OX016541.1, on the reverse strand, counting down.
TTTCTATCTTGTCAATTGTCAAATTCAACGTTCCAAAAAAAACATACTCGAGCATATTTTTGGTTGCCCTAATTATGATATATGTTAAATGTTCACACTTTTATTATCGAAACCAATTAGAACTTGATGAAGATGTACTTTTTTTTGGTTTAAGGCGAAATTCCCACAAAACCAGGTGATTTTCCCTTTATCCCTTTTAGGGTCGAAAATCTCACAAAAAGGGATTTTTCCCACGATCCCCCAGCACTGGAACGAAGAATTTTAACGCTTCGTTCTCCATGATTCTCAGCGTTTGGTGTCTTCTTAAATTTCTGTTTTTTTTTTAATTTGTTTGGCCTAGTTCAAGGCTGTTAGAAATATCGAAAAAGGTATCAGATTTCAGCTATAGATCAAATTTTTGTACTTAGACTAGACGTTTCATCGAAGTGTTTATACGCGTCTTTCGTCGATCTAAAAGCGGCCTTTGACACTATTAATAGAAGATTCTTATATTACAACCTCTCAATGGTTCATCCACTATATTCTTAAGAGCCTAAGTAGTTAAATACCAAGAGAATTTAGTTGTGATGCAGGTATCACATTTGCATTGTTTATGAATGGTGTCGAAAGCAATATATCTGGAAGTTTTCGGTTTGCAGACAATCCACCTACTAAAAAACTCCAGATAAACAAGCTTAAACAGTTCTGCGGTCTATGGGATCTCAAAATAAATACAACAAAATGGAAAATGATGTTTTCAAGATCTCGAAATAGGTCTTTTGGCTATATTATTGGAATTGGACTTTGAATGGTGAAATAATAGAAGTCGTAAACGAATTTAAATATCATGGATATACTAAAACATACAAATTAGCATTCATAACAATCTAAAAGAAAAAACAAATGCTGCAAAATCCGCGATAAATACAATGTGGTCCTAGTAGTTTGCCAATAATGTCATCGATTCGGTCTCTAAATTCAAAGTCTTCAACGCCACTGTAAATACATACCTGATTTTGCTATTGTAATGAAGCGTATAATTACGAAAAGTTTGAGGAAATGGAAAATATACAAGGGTATTATTTCAAGCGAATATTTAGGGTACCTTTCAATACTCCTAACTACGCTATGCATGTAGAGTCAGGCCTACCTCAAATTTTCTTGAAAAACTTTAACTCAAATGCGGATTATCAAAGTAATGAAGCGATCCGATGAAAACCTGCAAAAGAGGATTCTGAAAATTTGTTTTAGTTGCGGATAGAGACCTTAACAATGGAATGCATCTCTGTCATAGATGACGCAATGTATAGGCAATGTGTTACGCGAGGGACTACATCAACATCCAGAAATATATACCCATAACTTAATCTGAAGCTTGGGGCCAACAATTCTTTCAGGGAAGAGTTTACGATCTCTGAAATGAGCTTGATTTTCAAGATAAGAAGAGAAATGCTTGATTTAAGCTACACAAAGAACAGACATTGACCCTATTTGTTTGTTTTTTGCAACCTTGGTCAAAATGAAGATGTTCCACATTTCCTAGCGTTTTGTCCAATATTACAGGAAATCCGAGACTCTTCTTCCACTCTACTTTCCTTTCCGTGGAGGAATTTGTCTGCATAAAGGCTAGAAGCCACTTATTCGCTTTGTATCTCATGCAAGAAACTACCGCAACTATTATTTTATTTATTTTATTTATTTATTTATTTCGATATGGCTATACACATTAAGATATTAAGATTAATTATTATTAAGATATTATCTTATAAACTAGTGATAACCTATTAAGTTTAACAATGAAAGCAATGAAATAAAAAAGAATAGAAAAGAAAGATAAAGTTGTAGGCAAAAATTATACAATATTTATAATAAAATTTAATGATTGTTTGGAAATAAAAGGAGAAAATGAGAGAAAGAAGAGATAGGAAGAAAGCAGGAGGAGGTGGAGAAGAGGAGGGAAAAAGAAGCTATAATGGTTTAGACAGGAGAGAGAAGAAAAGAAAAGAAAAGAAAAGGAAAAGAAAACAATTTTAAGATACTGATAAAAATTGACGTAATTTTAACTTAAAATTTGTTATGTTGTTTATTCTCTTGATATGGCAAGGCAAAGAATTCCACTTACGTGTAGCATTAATAAAAAATTGGCGCTCAGATGTTAGGGAGGCATATCGGGGTAGAATCAACTGGTCAGACCTAACTGAAGAAGCCCTTCTTATTCTCTCAAAAAGGTAGGGTGGTTGGTGTGTAAGCAGGACATCGGAAAACAATGATAAGGTACGAAACTGAAAATAGTTCTCTAGTGGCATGTGAAGTAAACTATTTGAAAAATGAGATACTCTGTCGTATCTACGAAGGCCATAAATGTATCTGATGATGCTGTTGAAAATGACGTTAAGCTTACTTTTGCATGCAAAGTTACAACTCGAAAAAATTTCGCAGCCATAGGCCAAAATTGGAAGAATTAAACTTTTTGCAAGCATTGCACGCGTCTTCATAGGTGTATAAGCCTGGGAGACCCCAAACATGCGTAATACTCCGTATGATTTTCCAATTATAGCGTTAATATGCTTATCCCATGTCAAATTACGAGTAAAAAAGACTCCAAGATTCCGAGCAGAGTCCACATATTCTATAGTTGCATTGTTTAAAATAATTTGTGGGAATTGACATACTTCCTAGAACTCTTTTAGATATAACTAAACACTTAGATTTAGATGGATTTAATGTCAGTCCATTAAACTGTGCACAACCTGATAGTTTTTCAAGGTCCTCATTTAAGCGGTAAGCACCATCTTCAATAAGACCAAGATCGCTGCCGAGATACATCTGTACATCGTCAGCATACATATGTAGTGTGCAGTTATGAATTACGGAGGGAATGTCGTTTACATATAAAGAAAAAAGTAATGGTCCCAGAATAGATCCCTGTGGAACTCCACAAGTGGTTGGAAGAAAGTCAGACAACCTGTTACCTACTTCAACTGCTTGCATTCTTCCAGATAAATAGGAAGAAATAAGTTTTACTGCATCAGAGGAGAAGTTATAATGCTGGCGAAGTTTATTTGCGAGTTTGCTGTGAACCACAGTATCAAAAGCCTTCGAAAAATCAAGGAGGACTAAAAAATTAACTTTATCGTCATCCAATGCTTGACGGAAGTCCTCTATGACATCAAGCAGAGCCGTAACACAGCTATGCTTCTCTCGAAAGCCACTCTGTCTTGGAGTTAAAAGATTGCTCTCCTTAAGGAACTCACCTATTTGATTTTTCAGGATCCTTTCAAAGACTTTAGAAAGAAAAGTTAAAATGGAAATTGGCCTATATTCGCTACACTTAGCATTTTTGGGTATAGGTATGACTTTTGCCAATTTCCAGTCCGAAGGAAACTCTCCAGTAGTAAGGATAGTATTGAAGATATGAGTGATATACGGCAACACAACGGGAAGTATAATTTTTAAAAAGGTAGGGTGCATTTCATCGAGGCCTATGGCATTTGACTTTACTGAAAGTAGACTTTCAACAACTTCAATACTGCTAACACCTGTGAAGCCAAAGTTGGAGGAAGTATTTTTCGTTGATAAAAATTGAACTGGAAGCACAGAGTTAGATAGAGAAGTCGTCAGAGGAGTACAGACGAATTTTCTATTTCTTCTCGATATGACTATGTTTTGATTTACCAAGCCCAATGCTACGCAGATTACTCCACAGCTGACGGTTATTAAAGGCGGCGGTATTAAGTTTACCCGAATAAATCCTAGTCTTGGCTGAACGAATTTCCATCACAACTCTATTGCGAAGTGACTGATATATTTGTCTAAGTTCAGGTAAACGATATATTTTCCATGAGTTGTACGCTCGATCACGTTGCTGCATTTAGATACGTATTTCATTGGTGAACCATTATTATTATTGAATCTGATTTGAGTCACAACAAATTGACACATATGTAGCTTTATCTACTAAATTTTTTATCTTTTTCCTTGCGTTTCCAACAAACCTAAATTCATAATATTCCGTTCTTTTCTGTTTGAACAAGCACCTCTTTGATTTGCAGATATTATTCCTATGGGTACTTTTTAATTTTTGAAGATATACAATTTTTCAATTTTTGATTTTATTGCAAACACCATTAATTGCGTCTGAATTTTTTGCCTAAAACCAAAGAAAGCTACCCAGACCAAAAACCAATTTAGATTCTTGCTTTTAATTCCTTCTACAATCCAAAAAAAACCTCCCACTGGCAAATAAGCTGAGAAATGTAATAAATAATCCAAATAAGTGATTAATTTTCGAGGAATTTAAATCGTAATCCTAATCGTATGAACAATGCCATATTGACAAAGTCAATACTTGTCCTTTTCAACATATATAAAATGAAATACATACAGAATTTGTGACACTGCCATTGTAAACCAATTTAATATTTTATACTTCCGAGGCCTTGTATGCATTTACTGAATGTTCATTTATTTTTAAGCAAAGGATTATAAATCTAGTTTACTTTGCAGCGATTTCAAAGACCACAGCATGATTTTCTAACTAAATTCCTTAATTTGACTTTCAAAAGGCATTCAATTTGTGGAAAGGTTTTCTCATTCATATCAAGTTATGCTCGTATAAATACCACCACAAGAACCAGAATACAAAGCAAAAATAAATTCAAAGCCAAATACATTTCCTGAGTTTTATGGAACGTACTAAGTTGGGTATTTCAGAATTTAGGTGCAGTAGAATGGTTCAAGTTCGTTGTGTGGAGTAGCTATATTTCATCAAATATGCGGACATTGTGGACTGGATAAATCTCTTATTTCAATTTTTAACAAGTCACATTTTTGAGCTTCCAATTTATTGAACATGATGTTGGGAACTAAAACGCATTCTTTTTATGAGTACTTACATGAAAAAGTTTATAGACTCTGTCCAGTGAAGATCTATTTATAACTATTTGAACGGCCACAGCAGCTTCATTGCTTGGTGAGAGGTTTGATTCTTCTTGGTATTCCTTTTAAAAGTCAAGTAGATTTATTGGAATTGCACTAGTCCCACTTAAAAGTATTTGCGTTTGCACGGATTATGTTCAGATTCAAAAACTACCAATTAAAAACCAATTGAAAAATCTCTATGTAGACAATTGAAAAAAAGTTACATAAAGTGTTAATTCCACTTAAAAACGGAAATTAATTGGTTTTATTAACTTGTTAACGTGCTGCGAGCTTAAATCATTTTTGAGTCCTTAAATTGAATTACATTTCAAAATGGTAAATTCTTGGAATTCCAATTGCTACGTTTTAAAATGACCAGATGGTTAAAAAAATATCTGTAATCCCACAAAATCGATGTAATCGATTTTCGACAGAAAAGAATTCATTGTCGTTTTTATTCAGATATTCATCTCAATGCACATTTAGCTTGCGTTTTGTGGTTTGCGCTCAATAACTTTCTGGATTTGAACATTATTTGCTAATACTTTTTTCTGTTTAAACATTTCTGGAAGCCGTTTCAATCCCGGAAATTGAATGTTGTTTTTAAATTCAGTCTTACGATATTGAAAAAAATACGTGCACGCCTGTCGTAATTTAAATTTCTTTGGAAACGTAAAAATTGATGAAAATGAAAGAGCTCGAGTGGGTAAAGAGCAGCCTGCCAGTTAATTGCATTCATTCATTTGGAAATGATTTATATAGACTTTAAGGAATGTCGTTTTTTTTATGACACAGCACGTACTGACAGTTCCGTTGCGTGCCTAAAACACATATTTCCGCATGAGGGACAAAGTTTTCCCAAAAGATATAATTTTTCTCTTTGCTTTTTTCTTGCACGAGTATGTTCATTTCGATTTGAGAGCAATCCAAACTTCAATTTTTCCGAAAGACTTCTAGGTAGAGTTGCTTAATACTTGGAATAGAAGAAAGTTGAAAACAGGATTAATAAGTTGGTCTCTGTGATTTTTTCTGAACGATGCAGGTATTTTTATGGATTTTGCGTAATAAAACTTTGATTAATATGAGTAAAGTTTATTTTAAAATGAGACGAGAATCTGCAGTGTCTGAATCCGGAATGAAATTAAAAAGAGTTTTGCAAGTTCATAAATAGTAATAATGACTTTTTCTTTTTACTTTTTTTTGGATATTGGCTTCGTAGTTATGTGCGTTGGCTGCTAAGGAGAACCTTTTGGGTTCGAATCCTACTCGTGCCCATACAAGTTTTAGTTTCACCTTTCGCGGGTACTACCTCTTGCGAAGAATTGACAAAGCTTCTGTCATGAAAAGTGTTTTTCAACTTTGCCATTCAGAATCGTCGTTAAATTGTAGGTCTCCTTAATTCTTGGTGAGAGTAAGCCATTTAGGCCTTGGCTCTTCAAGACCTGTCGCGCCCCTCTATTTTTTTTTTTTTTGATGTTTCGAAAGTTTATGTGGGAAAAAATTTAAATTTTGTTTTAAAAGGTCCTTGCATAAAATCGGTATTATGCGGTGATCGGAAACGATACACAAAGCGGCTGCGAATTGGCAGATACAATTTCCCTGGTGTAGTTGCCCGTAGCTTAGTTGGTAAGTGCGTTGGCTGCTAAGCTGAACATCGTTGGTTCGAATCCTACTCAAGCCAAGTTTTTATTTCATCTTTCACGGGAACTGCCTCTTGCGAAGACCTGACAAATCTTCCAAGATTATTAATCTGTCATGAAAAAGTGCTTCTCAACTCTGCCGTTCGGAATCGGCATTAAATTGTAGGTCCCCTCAATTCTTCACACGCACTCAGAGAATTGTTGATGAGAGAAAGCCACTTAGGCCTTGGCTTTTCAAGAGCTGTCGCGCCACTCTATTTTAATTTCCCTGGTGGCAGACAAAAACGGAAGAAATTACTTCAATATCGAAACCCCTTACATCTGGCTTCCCCCACCATTATGAAATTGTCAGACTATTTCAAGCTAACTTTGACCCATATTATCTACTAAGTTAATATTACTGTTTCATGAAGTAGTACTAGTAAAGTCGAGCTAAATACGATTGTACTAGCATACTTATAACATTTTCTGAAGCGAGTGAGTGTGAATTGAATACATAAAGTTCAATTCCAAATGACAAAAATATATATGAAAAAGCATGTGACTGCGATACAGTCATCTACGGTGGTTCTTGTCAAGGACAGCTCTGTCAAAGACTTTCTGCCAAAAAGCAAAAAACTCAAATTAAAATGGAAGGGCACTGGTTTTCAGCTTTGAATATAAAAAGTTGTTTCCGGATGGTGGAAATCCAACCTGCCAGTCAATAGAAGACGCTTTCTCCTCAGTAAGTGTTCTATCGCAGTTGATGTCGTTTGGACTATGTACTTTTGCAGCTGCTTTTGAACGTTGAATGTAGGGGTTGGGGTCGCGAGACCGCAAATACTTTCCCGCACTCCTTTTTACCGAATGTCATTTGACCGCAAAAAATACTCCCTTTTTTCATAACAATCTGCTCCTTTTCATCACTCAAACTTATGAGAATTAAGGAGATCGAAATCTGGTACCTTTTTCATTTTTTTCTAAAAACTCTGTAGCCTGTATTAGGCCACACCCTTTTTCAAAAACAGAAATCTTATCAGACATCAAATGCTGATCATCATGGAGAACGAAGTGTTCGAATTCCAGATTGTTCATGCTAGGGAGAGGACACGCCGATGTTTTTTTGTTTTTTAAACTATAACTTTGTATTTTATTTAATTGTTTATAAGGAAATTAAATGAAGGTTTAAAGTGCAAAATTTTTTTTGCGATCTTATGACATGCGATCATTTTTTTTCTTGTCTTTCGGCATGCACCGGAATGGAGTGCACTTTGAATGGATTAACTGTAACGGACGATATACGATTAACATTGAAATTGCTTTAAGGCTGTGAGTGTGAATAGTGTATAGTGTATATTCCAGGGGCTTCGATCACCTCATCTAAAGTTGAACCCAGAGAAATGTGCCCTTTCCAAGACTAATGGTGGGACATGTAATCTTATCCTTAAGAAGAGAAGACTGTACTGAAAAAGTTGACACTCTGAAAAATTGAATTGCTTACATTAGCTGTGTTTTATTGGGAACTTAGCTTAGCTTAGCAATAGGAATTCCAATAAAACGCTATAGTCAGTTTTGAACTAAGTTTCGTTCACCAGAATGTCAAAAATCGAAACATTCAAAACGCCATCTTTACACCTATCTCAAAGAAATTTTTTTACATTCAGTTGCTATGGTGAAAAACTATTTTCTACAAAAAGGTTTTGACATTTGATAAATGAAAAACTCAAGTGTCGAATTGCTGAAACCTTATCTTCAGGAAATTCCTAACTAAAATTCCTAACTTATTTTTACTCAGCTTTCGGTTGTTGTTGTTTGACATGTAATTCCTATTGCTAAGCTGAGCTAAGTTCCCAATAAAACACGGCTATTGTTTTTTTTCCGTAAAAGTGTAGTCTCGCCTCTATTTCAGTGTGGAATCAATTTTGAGTTCAGAGGTTTTAAATATATGAATCCTATTTTGCTTGGGTCATTCTCACTCCCTAAAAGAGTTCATTCCGATAGTCGTGTTGAATTGGCAAAAATAGTTTAAAATCCAAATGTACGCTGCGCTGCACGCAAACCCACTTCAAATTCTCAAATTGAATCATTTTCATCTTTTATTGACGTAGCGATCTTTCTCTTGAAACACCCTGTCTCTAGCTGAAAATTGCATTTAAGCCCGTTAATCTATTTAAAAGTGACAATTTATTTATGTTGAAGATTTAATCTGGCTACGGAAATAGTACACCAAACAACATGCCACCCATGCATCGCCCCCAGTTATTTCCCATATTATCATTATAAATGGTTTTGTAAACCTGCAGTTTTTCAGTGTTCCTTTCCGATTGCACGTGAAAACAAAAATGTAATTAAAAACTTAACAACTTAACATGACATTATAAAGTTTAAGAGCTTATACGAAATAAAAGCCCTCGTCAAATCGAATTAACTTATTTTTAAACTTTGTCCAGGTACAAGCAACAAGTTGTTTGTGGGCTGGCCAGTGCTCATGTTGGGTCTGTGAAGTTGTTTTTGTCAAACGAAAAGTTCTCTTCGTTTAGTATTTACATGTATATTTATAATAGGCTGCTTCAAACAAATTTGAAACAAAAATGAAAACCTTACCTATTTTTTAGTGTTCGAAAAGGGTGATAAAGAGCTTCATGTTTCCCCCAAAAACACTTTGAGTAAGTTGTAGATCCTCATGAACCCCAAGTTTTTTAACTAATTTTTTCTGCTCCTTGGAGTAAAATTCCCATATACGAACTTTTATTTTTGTCTTCTACCAAGTTTCCATCGTAAGAGGCAAACCAAAGCAAACAGAATGCGGCTTGAAAACCTCTTATTTCCGGCTTGCCTCTCAACCAGAATGTCTTCAAATCGGATTTATCGCATCCATTAGCAGGACAGAAAGCAGAAAATCCTGGCTGGTATGGTGTGTAGATGTTATGAGAATAATAGATGTGTTTTGTTTATGCCTAAGGATACGGATGAGTGGATTTTGTGCTTGTTGAAGTGGAATTTGTATAGATGGAATCTTTTGTTGTTCTTGAACTTCAAAGCTTTTCGGGAACATATTGGGTACCTTGTATGTTATTTGTGTGGAACAACAAAACCACATGAGGTTAAGCCACTAAGCACTCTCAATGAAGCAAAGAAACTTGTACTCTTGTTTTCATTCTTTTTTGTTGGCTAGAATTTGAATATATCCGCTTATATTATCATTTTTGATGTTCGAGATTATTGAATGTGGTTAATATTGAAGAACATTTCTTATGTTTGACTTTGAAAATTGATTCTGTTTTGACAGAACAGATTTCAAAATTTTCTGATGATTCTTAATTCATTTGAATTACATAAACCGAAATAACAAAAGATGGCAAGATTTGTGTTCTGAACATCTGAAGTTTTCGAGGCAAGAATCAAAAGTAAATTTTATTGATACCAGGTTTTGATTTTCTAATTAAGCGAAGACTTATCACTTTCAAGAGCTATTGTCTTTCTATTCTCGACTTTTGTTTTCTCAGAGAGGTAAAGATATAGATATATTTATTTTATAGAGTGGCGCGACAGCTCTTGATGAGCGAAGGCTTAAGTGGCTTACTCTCATCAACAATTCTCTGAGTGCATGTGAAGAATTGAGGGGACCTACAATTTAACGCCGGCCGACCCGAAACGGCAAAGTTGAGAAGTACTTTTTCATGACAGATTGACACTCTTGGAAGTTTGTCAGTTCTTCGCAAGAGGCAGTGCCCGTGAAAGATGAAATGATTCTTTGACTTAAGGAAAACGAAACGCTTTCTTAGCTGCTTCATCTGCTGCCTCGTTACCTTTTATACCGACATGACTTGGAATCCAGGCTATAACAATGTTGACGCTGTTGTATAAAACACTTCGAAAATAGTTAGATAAGGGTTGTCTGTCAAGATCAGCGTCTTAACTGAACCAGGTTGAGCTAAAGAAAGTGCTCTGATTATTGCTACCAATTCACCTAGAAAACTACTAGCTACGTCTTGGAGGATGCCTTGGGATAGGACCGTACCCTCGTTTGAATCCGAAAATTCGATGATTGCAAAAGCGGAGTTGTTTTCCTTGTAGGATCCATCCGTGTATAACGGTTTCGATTAGTTCCCGGTGAAGGAGAATAAATTGTTGTACAGATATGTTTTCTTTCTTGTAATTGGCTAGACAGAGGTCGAGGCAGTAAGTGTCTTTTCCAAGGAGGAGGTGTAGATGTGGTACGGTTAAATGCATTTTCCAGGTGAGAATATCCGTAGCGATAGATATAATTCAATATTTTACTCAAATAGATATCGTATTCGTCGTGTTCTGTTGCGTTTTTGAGAGAATCTCAAGAGAAACACCATGAAGGGGGTGGGTAGTATCCGCTAGTGATTTGCTTATCAAAATAACTGCTCTTTTTTGTCCTAATCTTCTTATTAAGCCGGCTTCAACTCTTAAGGTCTCAATTGGTTTTGTTTTTAGCGCTCCTGTTGCTGTTCGAAGACACTGGTTCACGGCAACGCTAAATATGTGCACGTTCATAAGGTCCACGTACCATCCATGTTTCCAATATTTTTCAATATTTTTTGTAAATTTTGAACCCACTTAATAATTACTTTCAACACTATGTCACCGAATTTTTCAAGATACTGGGGAAGTCTCTTGTAAACAGAAAAAAAACAATGGACTAAAATAGCTACCCTGAGGTACCCCAATTGGCACCTACAATTTTATGCCAATTCGAATGGCTGAGTGGAGGTTTATTAATTTGTAATTAATCTCTGCTTCTGCAGACAGATTTAAGAATAAATTTGTTTCGCATTGACGATAAGAATAGTCTTAATGTAGATACTTTTTGAGGAAAGTGAAATACCAGTTGCCTGGAGATTAAATGCTAGAAATGTTATACAATTCGATACTTGGTAGCAAACTCAAACAAGAGTCAACCTAAATTCCATTTTAACGAAGAATTAGGACATTTTTGCTACCAATATTATGAATTACAGAAGAAGTCTCTGAATTCTAAGTAGAGTTGTTATTCTAACCTGCCTTTTGTCTGTCTGCCTAAAATGTCATCAAATCTCTTATTACGAAATTTGTCGCCAATTGTATCAACTTCAAGGTTATACACAGACCGAACAAGGCTTCCCTTCTTAAAATCTAGAATAATATAAATTTCCCAAACGAGGGAACAAAAACTTGGATCAAATTCAATTCAGTTTCTTAGAAATCATTTAGGATCAATGCCAGTTTTAATACAATTAGGGTTTTGGTTAAGCAGAAAAAAAAGTTCCTCTTAAATCCAAATTTAATTGTGAATCTCATAACCGAACAATAAACGATTGCTTTCAATCTTCATTTTATTGAACATTTAATTTGTTCTCAAGAACAAACCATCGATATCGTTAGAAATTTTAGATTTTGGAAATGTAAGCATCAATTAGGTAACAGAAATGCAAACAAAATAATTCGTTAACGAGTTGATATTAAATTTTCTGAACTGGAAACTTGTTATCATTTAAAATGACTAGAATTTCTTCCAGGATTTTTGAAATCCCTTTCTACAAATGAGAGTGTTGTTTGTATATTCCGATAACCTACTTGAGTAGATGGCTTACCTGTAAAACCAAACACATAAGAGATGCATGATTTATCCCAAGGTAATCGAATTCACCGCATTAAAAATTTAATGGCAGGAATTTCATTTAAATCGACAAGGACTGTTGCTTTGTTTTTATTACAGTGAATGAATTAACTCTGAGTGAGTTTAAATTTGTACGGTTTTACTTTATGATCTTTTTAAAGCCGCCATATAATTTAAGACTAATTTTGAATCCACGTAATACCTTTTATGGCACCCGAAAACTTAAAATAGAAATTTAATTCTTTCACCCTTGTGAACTATTTTGAAAAACCCATTAAAATAATCTTCATCTACATATGGGCCTAGAAAATAAAATGTCGGAAGTGAAAATGAACAGCGGACAGACTTAAAACTGTCAATATACAAAAAGGCTTTCATTAGCTCTTAAAAACAGGGAAATTACCCTGGGAACTCGCATCCTCATCGTAACCATGACCCTTGCCTCTGCACAGTCCAACAACGTCCCCACAGACAGTTAATCTTTAATTACAAGCACTTTGCAAATTTACATTTTTGTACCTATGCCTCCGCATTGTTTGGTCTCTTTTTAAAAAAAACCTCATGCCAGTCGGTCTCATGAGTGTGTCCGCAGATTCTAATCGATTGTTTGACTAACTCGTCGTTCTCGTATTGCAGTGAATGAATCAACAAAAAGTTCATGTAATAGTCATGACTTAAGTTTGAACGGCTGTCGTTGTCGTGGGTAGGCTTTCAAGCAGAGAGTGATTTTATTTCTCTTTGCTATCATTATGGCTTTCGAATCGTTAGGATGATCCAAAGAAAAAGAAAAAAACGAAAAATTAACAAAAGGAAAAGTTGAACATTTTTAAAGAGTTTTGAATTTCAAAGTTTGAACAACAAATACTTGACTTAACCAGACCTTTGAAATGTTTAGATGAAAACCAATTTTTCGGACCACCCTATAGATACAAATAATATGCAAAATTAATGTTGTAAAGCCAGGTTCACATACAGAACATTGAAATGACTGCCAACCAGCAAAGTGTCACTGTTGGCATTATTGCTGAATATTTAAAAATAGAATTGCAGCTGTGCCGCTGGAACTGTCTCCTCAACTAAATATGGCAAGAAAGCAAAGACAGTAAAAAAGCCAATGTCAATTATTCAAACTATATTGTCGTACTTGGGGCAACCTACAGACACAGGTCAGTAATTTAGGATGCCAACTAATCACTCTGCGGCAGAAAATAAACGAAATTGAAAACCTCGGTCATTCGTATGATGGAAAATTCCTTGATTTTGACCGCAACACAGTGGCGGAGGCAAGTTTCGGAAAAGCATTTAAATTTTAAGCATAATTCTAGGCCTCTGGGTTATTTTAATGATATGTATGACGAGTATTGCAGTAGAAAAATGTCTGTTCACGGTGGCGTATACGTGTTTTTTTTTTAAATTGTAAATTGCATCTAAAATTTTTAATGAAACTTGTGCAGCACTGGTTAATATGATAGCAATGCTATCAATTGTTTTTGGTTCCTAGACTACATTTCCATACCTAATGAAAACATTTTTTATGGAAATTCATTGAAATTGTGTGATGTTCGCCCCTGAACTTTCAAGCTTGAATTAGAATTCTGGTGCTCTTTTGCTTGGCTTCGAACACTGACAAGCACAACGTCAAGATGTACCCTTTTTTCTCTATTTTTATTGTACAAACACACACAAACTGAACGTGGTTACAAATGCACATATTATGGAAATGCCAAATCAAGTTGCTGGTCAATTATGCTAATATTTACAACCCAAAATGAACTGGCTCTAATGCCATTTCGCATGGAAAGGACTATCTAGAAAAGGATTTTTCGGAAAAAAAACTAATTTAACCCGATATATTGGAGGGATCTTTATTCTGACAAACTTTCATCACACACAAGACCCTTGACGGGAATATAGCCCCTTAGGGAGTAGACTGCTATATTTTGTACGATATAAGTTTCTGGTGGTCGTTTAAGTTTCGTCAGAACTTTTGATTTGCGATCCTTATGAACATACAAGAACGAGAATATTGTGTCAATATTTGTCAAGAGAAATATTGATTAAAGAAATTTGGCAGAAAAACCTACCCCCAACTGAAAGTTGGGTTAAGTTAGTTTCAACAGTAAAGCTGTTTGAAAATTGTTGATTGGGATTTAGAGTTTTCTTCTCAAATGATGTTGAAATTCCATATTGGCTGTGATGGTGACAACGCAAGTTCTCGATCGAATCAATTTATAATGAATTCAAAATCTTACATTTTCATAAATATTCATATGTCAGTCAGATGTTCTCCGTTTTTAAAGGAAACATTTTTGGAAGCACAATTAAATTAGATCAATAATCCTTGAAAGTATCATTTTTTATATTATTCGCAAACCATTACTATTAACATATATTGTTTGTCCAAACCATGAAAACTGTGATTCCGGACTGCGTAGCCATTTATTTGCAGGGAGTACCTACCTCCTCCACCAATTGCACTTTTTTCAAAAGCCCGTTTTTGGTACATTTTATGAATTAAATATTTTCTCATAAAATATGGCCTTTCTATGCAGATTCGCTGATACATTTAAACAACAAAAAAAGAACAAAAGTCCCATAAAAAATCATAAACTTCCCAAAACGTACTCCATTATCAAAAAACAGCCATAAAAGTTAAAACAAAAAAATCAGTTTCCAAAGTATTTTGATGAACGGCGCAAAACATAAATAGAAAAAAAGATTTTTTTTTTGTTTGCCAGGTGGAACATCTCATTAAACTTTTTAACGGGTCTTCTTACGACCCTCATTCAATCGTTCCGTGTCGTTAAAAAAGTCAAATATAAAACCAAAATAAATAAATCCCATAGCAAGGATGCTTCCTCAGTCTTCTTAATATTTATTAAATTAACATGCGACATGCTTTTGTGTCAACTTGCCTGTGAATGTATTTACATATTCTTTGTTTGTGTTTTATTTTGAGGAAATGGGAAGCCTGGTGTGTAATAATAGATGCTTTAGGCTTAAATAAGTGAAAGTTTGACTTTTATGGTTTTGCGGCTCTTAGATTATTTAAAAAAAATATTTTCTACATAAATGCAATAAAAATGAGCAAAAAAATTAAAAATTATGCCAGATGTTGTGTAAGCAAAGAAGTCCGAAGGGGTCAGCTTTTTCATTAAATAAAATGGTTTTCAAATTTAAGCCAAAGGACCTCTAGATTGAAACTAGTTGTTCACAAAGACTCTTGCACCAAGAATCAAAATTACAATATTTATAGCAAGAACTATAGACAATTTTAAAATAACGTCAATTCGTTAAAAATTGATTTTTCTTTTGCTTTGCTCTAAAATGAGTTTGTATTCTAGTGAAACAAACACCTCCTATTCACCCACAAGAATT
This sequence comes from Sphaerophoria taeniata, assembly GCA_943590905.1. Taxonomy (NCBI): domain Eukaryota; kingdom Metazoa; phylum Arthropoda; class Insecta; order Diptera; family Syrphidae; genus Sphaerophoria; species Sphaerophoria taeniata. Next base: position 147,078,255 of record OX016541.1, on the reverse strand, counting down.
AAAATTAACAAAAAATCTTTAATGAAATTCTGCATGAAAATTGGCCTTACGCATCTCCCTTATCTGGCCTTATCCATTCAAAATTTCAGAAATGAGAAAATTTGAACATCAACAATTATTACAACACCTGTTAAAGAAAAATATTTGTCAGCTTAACATTAGTGTTGAACCGGATCCATTGCTGGTTATACTTTACTTTGATGGAAATTTTATGTGGTAGATAATTTGCATCTAAACCGTAACCGTCTAAAGAGACAACGTTTTCTCTTTTTTTGTTGGCTGCTAGCACTCCAAAAAGGAAATAGCTGTGTTCATTATAGAGCTGTGGTCGTAGAAGTGAATTTTGTTATGCAAATCGCTTTCGGGATCAAAATCAATTAGTGAACACGAGGTAGATGCATCAATGTAATTGTCGTTGTTTAATCCTCTTACTGAGTCCAAAAGCAAAAAGGAGACAGGCTCTTTATCAGGTATAATAGAATTAAACCTATAGAGCTGCATTTAGTATGATTTATTGCATAAGCCTATTTCAATTCATTGTCTGCCTCATTGCCCTGACTCGCATTATCATGTGTAGGTAAGTGTATATTTCTAATATTTACTCTCAAGGATCATCAATATTCTGAAAGCTCTTCTCATATTGGTTAATTTCAATGGCGCAAATTTTAAGTCAGCCCTCGTTTAAGAAATAAAGTCTACTCTACTTAAAGCACTTCTAACTTTTTCTTATTTTTAAACACTTTAAACGAGTCTTCTAATTAGATTGGACTTTAAACATAACGTTGTGTGAACTCGCCTAAATGTGACACATCGATAAATTGAATTAGTGAACTGTCATTTTACGCTTGCAGTTTTTATCGGTTTTGAATACATTTATCCCCCCAAAATAGGAAAAAATGTGATAATTTAGTGTTTGTATATTTAGTTTTAATAAATGTTATGTTTTTCTTTGTGAAAATGTGTTTAAATAAATATCCAAGTGATGTTCCAATTTGTTTTGTTTGTATTTGTGATTCTGAAGGTGGAATAGTGTGCTCTGAAATGGGTTAGTAATATTCCTTAAAAACAGGAATAAATTTCCCTACAAGGGTAATTTGCTTATAAGAACTCCCAAATATGGCACATTTGTAATAAAATTAAAAGCAAAGAACGTACACACACAACTGCAAGAAGTGTAAAAAAAACAAGCAGCAAATCCAGCTTGGTAGTCCAGTGGTTCATATTTTTTTTCCTTTTACAAAAATGATAAATTAATATTTGAATTTAAATAAGAGCATGCACGAATTTGATAAACTCTTTGCTTTCTTATATATTCAAAATCTTCGAAAATCTCAAAATCTGCTTCCTCAAAACTACACTTTAAAGAGTTAAACGAATGATTTCTCCCTTTTAAATTTAGACGACCACTTTAGCGATAAAGTATACTTTAAGTCGTTCAAAAATGAAATAAAGTCGACCTTGAATCTAAAATTTGTTTTTAGAGTCGACTCCTATTTTAAAGTGGATTTAAAGTAGACTTTAAATGTTTCAAAATTTGCGCCAATGATTCGAACAGAAATCCATTAATGAAATATGACCAAAACATTATTTCAATTGCTTATTTCATTATTTGATAAACTTCAGTGATAAGAATTTAATTAAATAGGCAATACTAGACACACGTGTCAGACTATGTTGAATAGTAATTTAATTGATTTTTGTAATTGTTTCAAGCATTTAAACATACCTGCATGCATAGCATGCATCAATTGGTGCAGGTACATAACTTCACATAGAAAATAATATCACCAGTTAATTGTTTATTACCTGGGTTAAATCTCTCGCTTTTTTTATCACAATAATGTGAAAGTTTATTACTCAATAACTCCCGAACGGCTGGACGCATCTGGATGAAATTTAGCCCACAGAACAGATAGATTACTTACTTCTAGTGGCGCTATAGTTCAGGTCGGACCAGCAACAGACAACGACGGCATTCACAGTGGATGAATAAGGGATGCATATTTAATAACAACAGGCGCTCTTCATAGGGTGGAAGGTTAAACAGACAACAACAGGTGCGGGTGCATAACATCACGGGTCATAACTTCACATGGGTCATAATTTCACCTCTAGTGAGTTATAATTTCACTTACTTCGGCTGAAGTTGTGTCCCATCTAAGGTGGGAATTAGCTTCACTTTTTTGTGGGCCAGAATTTCACTTCTGTGTGAAGTTATGTCCCACTCAAATTGGGATACAATTTCACTTTTTACTGCAGTTGCAAGAAATTATCATTTTGTACTATTAACTTATACATAGCTAATTTGTCTACCAAAAACTACATTAGCCTGGCGCGATTTTTTATTATTTTCAGAGTCTTGAAAACTGAATTTCCAAACTACTAACTAACTACAACTACAAAAAAGTCTGATTAATAACCATTTTTATTTACTTTTTATCGACAAAATGGAGAGAGCAATTCATTTTTCAAAGCTGTTGCCGTTTTCTTTAATTTGGAAAAGCAACCACCACACAACTTGTAATGCATACTAGTGTCTGGCAAGCAGGTGCTGCAGGGCAATGATTCATTTCGAGCATGATGACGATCTGTAATATTCAAATTCGATTTGTATTGATTTGGAGGTAATTTTACCTGCTACATTTGTTGGTTCAAGCTCCAAATCCGTAATACAATTTTCAAAAACTTTTAAGACTGATTATAGAGTTAAAGTTTAGTATTGAAAAACTCAATAATGAATAACGTTTTCTTGATAAGAATTGCCGACTGATAGCATTGAAAAACAGCGCTTCCGTCTGCATTCGCATGATGCAAGGACACTGAACATCCCATCAATAAAAAATGTCTTTTCGAAGGCGCTGTTAATGTCATTGAAACAGCTCAGCTAGTTTAGATGACAAAAAGGTGCAATAAGATGAAACTGGATTCAACTACAGTTTGCTTGCCTTACTCTCACCTTACCGAATACCAAAGTTCAGGAGATCGTTTGCATTTGCAAAAATTTCCTTTACGTCACATAGACATGCGGTATATTTCAACCGTTATGCACTGAAAAAACATTGAAAATATGTAAAAACTGTCTACTCAATTTATTGTTTTAGAAAATGTTTAAGACTTAACGCGAAGGTCAGAAACCCCGAATCTAATGTCTGGACTTATGACTCATCATAGTTGGTTAGTAGTCCCAAAATAAAATTCGGCACTTATGACCCACCATAGTGGGTCATTAGTCCCGAAAACTATTTTCGGGACTTTTGACTTCGAGACCAGATTCTCTGCGCCGTGGAATGACTAAATAGGTGGGAAATAATTTCACCCAAATTTCAGTAGAAATTATTGCTCACCTAAGGTGGGAAACAATTTCACCCGAAAAAAAAGTGAAATTATAACCCACTAGAGGTGAAATTATGACCCATGTGAAGTTATGACCTGTGAAGTTATGCACCCGCACCCAACAACAACAGTTGCAGCTGGACAGCGTTACGTTGAATGTGTATTTGATAGTGGGGATACCAGACTTGTGATGAGTATTCAAGGTCTGACAAAAGTTATATAAAGAGATTGAAAATGATTTATGTCATTTTGGAGCAGCTTCGCGTCCTTAGAATAAGAGATTTGTTTATTTTTCATGTGGTTTGCATAGATTAGAAGCTCAGAACTATTAATAGTTTTTTCAACGTAATTGGTAATAAAAATGAAAATAAGAGGGCCAGTATGACTTCCTTGTGGGACACCAGATACAAATCTTACATTAATTATTTTAGAAATTCCATTCGTCTATATTGACGATCTGATAAATATGAAAAGATCCAAGAGATGAAAACTGGTGGGAAGTCAAGTTTTTTGAATTTGAACAAAATAAAATTATGAGATATCTTATCAATGGCCTTACTAAGGTCAGTGATATTGAGTCAACTTCTTTGCCATTTTCTAAAGCAGAAAATGAAAATGATACAAATTCAATTAGGTTCGTAAGTCCCTTAAGAAACCCATGTTGTTTGGGAGGGAAGATCTGCTTTCTATGAAAAAACATAGAGTCGTAAATTATACTTTCAAATAGTTTTGGTATATATGAAAGTTTTGCTATATGCCGATTGTTAGAATACTAATTTGATACTTGTTAATGTTTAACTCAGCTATATTTTATTAATTTCTCTATGTGAAATATTTCATTCAAAATAGTATTTAAGAAACTTTTTCTTACTTTATACTTTACTTCAAATAATATCTTCATTGAATTAACATTCAAATATATCTTGTTAATAAAACCACATCGTTATTTTATCAGGTTATGGGCCCAGGCATTTAATAAGGTTACATAATAATATTTTTTCTTTTTGAAATTTCGAGATCACCTCAAGAATTATTTTTGCCTGTTGTTTCCTAACATGGAGAGCCTTACACAAAGAGTAAAACCCTTCGATGGAACGAATTTTTCAAATTGGAAATATAGAATCCAAATTTTGCTTGAAGAAAAATCTCTGGAAATTTTTTTGAAAATTTGGTTACTGTTTTGGAGACGTTAGATACGTCTAAGTTGACAGCTGAATTTGTCAAGAGTCGCCTTTTGGACGAATATGCAAAGCGTGCTGCTGGGAGTTGTATACGTAACAAAACAAGTAATAGTGTGGCTATGCAAGTTGAGAAATCCAAAATTATTTGCCATAGATGCAAGAAACCAGGGCATGTAAAATCGAAATGTCGAGTTAATTTATCGAAGAAATATAATCGGAAAAATGGTGATGCTAATTATGCTCAAGATGAAAATCCGGAATTTTTGATTTGTGAAGAACAAGATTCAAGTGAGGATAATGTTGTATCTTGTTGCATAAGTTCCGAAAAATTAAAGCAATCAACAAGTAATGGTTTACGAAGAATACATTTTATCTTTGATTCTGGTGCAACACATCACATTGTTAACGACAAGAATTTTTTTAACAACATTCAGAAAATAAATCCGATTAATATTTCAACTGCAGAAGCTGGTGCATCATTGGTTTCTGAGTGTCAAGGAGACATTTCAATCAAGACGTATTTCCGAGGCGATACTTCAACTAAAATAATTAAAAATGTTTTGTTCGTTGAAAACTTGAAATGTAATCTCCTATCTATTCGCCAACTTACAGAAAAAGGTTACAAGATTACTTTTAATGGTGTTGAGGCGTTAGTTTCGAAAAATAATAAAAACATTTTTGCTGCTCAACGAAATGGACAACTTTATGAAGAAACTTTTTATAACGAAAGAAGCATTTTTGCTGGAATTGCCAATGAAGATAAATTAACCAAAGCATCACAAACATTGTGGCACTACCGTTTAGCCCATTTAAATATCAACGACATGAAAAAGATGATTAATCAAAATATGGCAAGTGGCTTCGATAAACTAAACTTCAAAATTGAATCCAAGTTTTGTGAGTCATGCGTGTTTGGCAAACAGAAGCGTTTGTCGTTTCAACCGAGGAAGAAAATCCGAAGTGAACGAGTTTTGCAACTAATACATACTGATGTTAGTGGTCCAATGAGTGAGGTAGCGCATGATGGTTCCCGTTTTTTTGTTTCATTTACTGATGATTTCTCTCGGGCAACCATGGTATACTGCATGAAACAGAAGAGTGAAGTTTTAGAGAAGTTCCAAAAATATGTTGCTATGGTTGAGAGGTTACATGGACAAAAAATAGTGACATTGCAACTTGACAATGGAGGTGAGTACTGCTCTAATGAATTTAAATCTTTCTGCCTATCCAAGGGAATTCAATTGAAATATAATGTGCCCTATAATCCGGAAATGAATGGTGTTTCCGAACGATTCAATCGCACTGTTGTAGAAAAAGCAAGAACAATGCTTTTATCTAGTGGCTTAAGCCGGCGATTTTGGAATGAAGCCGTTATAAATGCTAACTACATAAAGAATCGTTCTCCAACAAGCGCTTATGGTGACCAGTTTTCTAATAACACACCTGCAGAAATTTGGTATGGCAAGAAACCAGATTTATCACACCTTCGTATTTTTGGTTCTATTTGCTACAATCATGGACCAAAAGAACTTCGAACTAAGCTGGATGCGAAATCAAGAAGATGTTACATGCTGGGGTATGGATCATCGTCATACACTTATCGACTCTGGGACATCGAAAGTAACAAGCTTGTGATTGGCCGAAATGTGACTTTCAATGAAAAGTCGTTCTTTGAACGTATGAACTACACTAATGTATTTGACTCGGAAATTGAAAGTGATGATTTAAAAGATGCCCAGCAAAACCTTAGTGATGAAGAGAAAGTCCAAAAATCAGCACAGAGAGACGATCAGGACTATTTTACTGATGCTGAAGATAATATTATTGAAGTCAATGAGACTATCCATTACCATTTACCGAATGCAATTGGACCTCGTCGGAGTGAACGGTTAAAAAAGAAGACAGATCGGTATGGATATGACTCTAGTGCTTCGCTGACAAATTGTGCACTCTCGGCAGAAAATTTTGTGCAAGAGGATCCAATTTCTATAAATGATGCAAAGAAGCGCAATGATTGGCCTGAATGGAAGAAAGCAATCGATGATGAATATTCATCTTTACTTAAAAATGGTACTTCGTATTTATGCAAACTTCCAGACGATCGAAAACCTATAACATCCAAATGGATTTTCAAAATCAAGCGAAAACAAAATGGTTAAAAAGATAAACATAAAGCAAGACTTGTAGTAAGAGGATTTTCACAAGAAAAAGATCTCAAATTCATCAAATGACCAAATTGCAAATATCATGGCAAAAAGTCTCGGTAAAATTCATTTTTCAAAAACATCATTCAAATTCAAATCTCTAAATCTAATCAAAACGTTAATTTGTTTGTTAATGTCAATTTAAATTTAGTTTAATTAGTTTCCCTTAAGATTTAATCTTAACACTTTGCATTATATAACTATTAATGTTTCTGTTTTTATGTATGTATGCAATCTCTATTAATCGAAATTCTAATCTTTTTGGATTAAATGTTAGCATTTTGTTAAACATTAAACGTCCAAATTAAGAGGCGGTGTTAGAATACTAATTTGATACTTGTTAATGTTTAACTCGGCTATATTTTATTAATTTCTCTATGTGAAATATTTCATTCAAAAGAGTATTTAAGAAACTTTTTCTTACTTTATACTTTACTTCAAATAATATCTTCATTGAATAAACATTCAAATATATCTTGTTAATAAAACCACATCGTTATTTTATCACCGATAATTTGTTATGTTTTTTTTTGGTCCTTTTTTATGTATAGAAATAATAAAAGAATTTTCCAAATACTAGAAATGGACACTTATTTTCTAGGGGTGAGTCTAGGTTGTCAACCCACCTTTGTAACACTATTGGAGGAATTGCAGTTGCCCGTAGCTAAGTGGTTAGGTGCGTTGGCTGCTAAGCAGAACGTCGTGGGTTCGAGTACTACTCGTGCCCATACAAGTTTTTATTTCATCTTTCACGGGTACTGCCTCTTGCGAAGAATTGACAAAACTTTCAAGAGTATCAATCTGTCATGAAAAAGTGCTTCACAACTTTGCCGTTCGGAATCGGTGTTAAATTGTAGGTCCCCTCAATTCTTCACACGCGCTCAGAGAATTGTTGATAAGAGTAAGTAGGCCTTGGCTCTTCAAGAGCTGTCGCGCCACTCTATTTTATTTATTGGAGGAATTACATCAGGGCCTGCAGAGTGACATACTAGAAAAATTAATGCCTTAACGGATGCGAATTATTGCAAGACAGTCTTCTTAGACTATTAGAATGGAGCGATACAAATATTGACAAGTGTCGAGTTTTAGAAAAAAGCATAATGCACTTAGCTATAAATAAACGTTAAACTCTTCGAACTTGAAGAAAACTTTCTAATTGGATCCATATAATCTTCATCAGTGTGGATTCAATTTGAATGTAGCCCAAAATAACAAACCAATCAAGTTCGAAAAGTCCGTAAAACCCCTAGTTACCTACACAATTATAATAAAAATTGCTTTCTTTTAAGCTCGTTCTAAATATAAAGTGCTAAATCCTCAAAATCTATTCTTTCCCTTATTGTATAAACTCTTTATTTTTCATTTAATTTCTTAAATAATAATGTTGTGTGAATCTGTGTTAATAAACGTAATTGATTAAGTAAAAGCTCATAAATACGTTAAAAGCCTTTAGGGGCTTCATGAACAATTTTTTGTTTCCAAATTTGTTTTTTTTTTTTTTTTGTAATTCATTTTTTTATTCATTTAAACTTAACTCTACTTACATGCTAGACAAAATGGGAAACTAGCCTAATTAATTCTACTTATATATAACTTACTGGCCCTAATCGGGCGCTCTAAGTAATTCATGGTTCTTAAAATTAATGCATTTCGGCCTACGAACAAATTTTTAATTTTATTTCAATTTATTTTTGATTCATTAGAAAATTTGAAAAAAACTAATTCGAATAACTTTTTTGTGTTTTAACTTACATACTAGGGTCCTTAAAATAAAACTTAAAATTACCTAATCTACCTACAAACTACTTAAAACTAGAACAACCACAGCGGCAAAACAACTATGTCCTTTTCTGAACTGTTGTGGGTTTTTGTATTTGTCGTTTTCTTTATTTCGTATAATTTCAATAATTTTTTTTTCTTTTTTTATATATTTTTTTTTGTTTTTTTTTTGTATTTTTTTTTATTTTTTTTTGTATATTCTTTAGTGCCACCATACCACCTTCTCTACTTAAACCTAAAACCTAAGACTAAAACAAGTATGTAAGCCGGCCAAGGCAAAAATACCCCACCCCGGATTACCCATTGTCAGATACAGTTTGAAGCCACCAAAACTGGTTCTCCTGCTTCACCCTATCAATGCGGTCCTTTTCGGACACAGCCCTACTGAACCGAAGCAGCTCCGCTCCATCACGAGCGAGGATGCCTCGTTCATACAGAAGCCGCCGGTCTACGGTTCTTCGCCTGACGTGGTAGATAAGCGGTACTGCCAATCTATCCTGTATCATGCCGCACTGGTCTAAATAGAGGAATGCCTCTGGTGGGATGAAGCCGCTCAAGCGTGCATTGTCGAAGTAGTTGTCGTTCGGATAGAACGGCCCGAAAATCAAATTGTTGGTCGAAGTCATAGCTCTCGCAATGTGGCCCCGAACAAGTTTTATCACGAAATTGTCAATTCTATTGATTCGAGCCCCGTTGTATAGAACCTCGTTTGAATAATAATGCAGATAAGAAGATTCCGGTGTCCGATACCAACCGAGACAGCGCCGAAGACACTGCCTCTCGAACACCCGAAACTTCTCCATTTGGGAAGGGGCAATGTTGAACCACACTGGACAACCATAAACAATCATTGGCCGTATGAGGGTCATGTAGCAAATTACCTTCACTCTGGGGTCAAGCCGACTGCTATAAAACAGCCGTTTTGTCAGAGCGAAGGCTCCTCTGGCCTTAGTCAGAGCAGCATCCATATGTCTGTCGAAATATAGAAACTGGTCCAACCAGATACCGAGGTACTTCACTACACTTTTGCTCGTCAATGCCTGTCCGTGAGGATCAACAATGACCATCTTGCGCCAATTCTTGCACGTATCTCGCGAGGCTTTAGCCAACGGAGTCCGGAACAAAATTGTTTCCGACTTTTGGACATTTATTTTCAGTTTCCAATCGTCGCAGTATCGCTGATCCAAATTTGTACATTCATAATGGTATCTCACTGTTGACTTAATGTTTTCTACGCCTTCAGCCTATGGTCTCAGTCACCAGTTATATGTCTATTGTTCATTACGTTGCATTTATGAAGTCGATGGCAATGTCAATTTTCTTTAATTCGATTAGAAATTTCATTTTTCAGTATTGAAAAGTTATTGGAATCTTTGCTGGCATATCATCGGAGCAGGCCTCTTAGGACCAGAGGGCAACTTGCTTCACTAACCAACAACGTGGCAATGTCCCAAACGAACAAGTTCCTTAGTTACAGGTGTCCATCTCTGGTTTACTTCGTTTATTACATTTTTTGTAGATTTCTGTTTTGCTTGAAGTAAAAGTTTTTAGGCAAAAGTAGACACTAGATAATAGGTGATTTCATCATTTCAGCTACCGAAATAAAATAGCCTACGAGGCATTCTAACTAACCAACAAAATTGAAAAACAAGAAAAATGTTAAATTTCATTCAAAGTTGACAAAATTTTGAATCTATATAAACTTGCCAAAGAAATTGTGTTAATTTCGTGAAATTTGTGCAACTGACACAGAAATTTTTAATTGAAGTCAGTAATTCAAACAAATTAAAAAATTCTTTGAAACTCATATTTTGTGCCTTTTTTCACCTGCCAACCAGCTTTCCGGTTGAAAAGCAAATTTTCGTAATTTTCCTTATAATTTACAATTCAAAATTAAATAAATTCTTAGCGCAGAATTTACTTGAAATGCAATATTGCAGTTTTCATTAGAAATAAATTCAAAAGTACACAACCAAATTATTCAAGAATGATGCCCTTGTGCTATTTTTGTTTTAAATAACAAAAAAACAACTCTAATGGAATATTTCTGTTTCCACTCGTTTTGTTTAAAAAGAATACTTCTTTTCATAAAACAAATTCTAAGGAACTTAAATTGTGCGAAAAAAGTTTAAAAAAAATCAAAAAATCTTGGCAGTTCTATGAACTCAATGTCGAATAACTTTTATCACAAGGTAAAAAAACAAACACAATTATCAAACGCTGTTCCAGATGTCTTGCTTGTTATGTTACATGGAAATTCGTTTTCGAAGCAACCCAAAACATTGCCATCATACATCTTCATTCTTCACTTTTTATACAAGCCAGAAATAGAGTCCATCATAAATATGTATATACATCTACATCAGCCACCTCATATCATAAAAATGATAAATGAAAGTGAGAGTTTACGACACTCACGTTTCTGGAATCATTACACGATACATGGGTCCTTGATGTGAACGTGTCAAATGCATTTTCAGGTGATTTGTTTTCAAAACTTGAACTTTTGTCAAGTTCATTACGTGTCGGACAACACCAGATGCCATAAAGCAAAATTGTAGCATCTGTGATGATACCAAAAAAACTTTTTCAGCGTGGTTCTTGGTTCAAGGATCTTCTGCTTCTGTTTTCTGTGTGTAGCCTTAATTAAACTTGAAAATATCGATTTTTGTTTTTAAAGTACGTTCATCGGTCATCACCCTTAGCAAAAAAGAAAACACATCAATTCAGAGCACGTGTATTTTATGAAGCAACCAAAATTAATGAAATTCCCCAAAAAACAGGAAAGACGCTGATGGTGCACGGTGGGTGATATTAAAAATATGAAAACACTTTTTTCGAGTAAATTCCTCCTTTCAATATCATCAGAAGCATTAACAGAGCTGAACCACAAAAATGTTCACACATAATTAAGGTGGGCTTAAGTTAGTTTATGGGACACACGCTCGCTCCATTGAGTTAACGATCCCATCTAAACACTCACTTGACTTCCTTTAGATATTCTTTTCACACGATGTTAAGTTGCTGAAGGTATGGGCTCGTCTTAAACTTTGATATTGTAAAGGTATCAACATTAAAACAACCCTTTCTAACCATAAAGAAAATACGCCACTATCCAACCACTTGGGCTCTTCGTGGGGGCTACACGGAATAAAATGCAAAGCCTTCAAAAAGTGAGTCACCCACAATTCGGTCACAGAAGACCTCCTTCCACATCTATCATAAAATGGTTCTCTATTGTGTTATGTAGGTAGCACTAAGCCGGCTTTAGAAGTATTTTTCTGCTTTCGTTCATAGGGCTGACATGACCACCTCGTCGGTCCTGCTGTTGATATTACAAGAGGACCCCATTAAATTAGGTTCGTGGTAGCTGCCTTGGTCAGTAGAAGAACGAATTTATCTCTTTCTCTAGTTCCAGGAATCTGGCATTGGAAACCGTCACGTCCTCATATTCTGAAAATCAATCATTGATATACTACTCCAATGTCATCAACGAATCGAGTGGGATGTGTCGAGAAATAGCGCACTGAAAGTTTTTGCGAACTCGCGACATGCTATTGCTGATTGGTTAAAACACGATTTAGGTAACCAATCAACATCTCACCGCAGCTATAGGTCCCGAAGCAATCTTCGGAAAATTCTTTGAGTGCATTCCAAATGGAAATACCACAACTACCGTGTGCGGCTTAAGTAACATCCATACACGATAATGTGAATGTATTCTAGTTTATGAAACCAAGGTTTGGTGCAGATTAGCACGTTCGTCGCGTTATTTCAATTTACTGTTATTGCACCCCTTTCTGCGGGGCATACCAAAAGGGGATTCCATCCACTTGAAAATTTCATTACCTCGTAAATAAGAAAAGCCACACCGCCGCCGTCGACGTCCTTAAACTCAAAGGACTCCGCTTCCTCCTCAGTAAATATTATCGACTCGACATTAAACTTTCGATATTTGAAAATCTTTTGTATTTTTTAAACATTTTTTGCATTAATTTGTTTTCTTCCATTTCGTTGCAGACAAAAAGCTAATGCTTGAAAGTTTATCCAAATGACAACGCGGGCGAACTAAGGCCGTTTGACGGGAAGTCTTTTAATTGAGTGCTTTTTCGATTTTCGTTCTGCCAGAAATAGAAGAGGAATACACAGAGAACGAAGCTTTTTTGTAATTGGCTTAAAACGATTGGTTATAGTATTAGTAGGTGCTATAGAAATGTCAGAATCTACATCGTTTGAGTTGGGTTCGGTGGATAGACCGACACGGTTTCAAGTTAACCCAGTTAATAATAAGAATAAAGATGACAATAATGATAAGGACAATGGCAAGGACGATGTGCCGCATGAAGTTTACAGACGGTTGACAAACATTGACGGTGAACCCTTGGAGGATGATCAATTTAATGAAGACGCTTCTCAAATGCCCCAGCAGCCACGGACACAGAGGTGAGTTTCCGGGCACTTTTAATTTATATTAAATTATCATAATTGCGTTGTTGGATTTTGTGGCGCAGCAGCAGCGTGGTGTTAGGAGGCGAACAAAGCATATTGTTAAGTAATTAATTGGACATAAATTCACTGGCGTGTTTGTTGATGAGATGGTGCCGCGTTGCGATTAAGGAATTACATTTTTTGATGAGTTTTGATTTAATGAGAAAGGTGTTAGTTAAATCAATTAGTGTAGTTAAGTTGAAACTGAATACGTTAACATATTGAAAGCTCCATTTTGGTTCAGTGGTCCATGATAAGTACACAACTCTGGGTCGGTACTCATCAAAAGCAATCGATTTATTTAAATTGAAGAAAAAATCGAAAAAAAAGGATTTCAATTTTCCTCAATAAATATCATTGTTGAACTCAATTATCCCAATGTAGTGTGTTCCTGGATTTTCATTGAAAATCACAGTATCACTTTTGAATTGATTTTAACTCAAATTTAAATTGAATTCTCCACGTGTCAATTAATCAGGTCGAATTACGTTTTCGTTTCAATTTCGATGACGATGAATCAATATTATTCTGCTAACTATATTTGCAGTGTTTTTTGACATGTCCAGGTGTCCTTATTATAAGTGTGCTTTTGAGTTGTATAACCCATTTATGGATGCAATTATTTTCATTAAAATGAACGAACAGAATAAATACTTATTCATTCGTACGATGGTTTCAGTTGCAGTGATACTTTATGATGTGGAATTGATGACTGAAAACTGTCGCCGCCGTCGCTTACTCAGAAAGGTCGTGGGAAATTGCATTCAATTATAAGTTTGAAGTAGATCCGTTCTTTATGTGGTTTCATGGAATTATAATTTAATTAACATATATATTTCTTACCCTCAAGAAAAACAAAGATGAACATCCATCTGTAAATTTGTGTTTTCTCTTAATTTAACTTCTGTTAAGGTGGCGTTTGTAGGGCATACATTTGTCTCATGCGCAAGCTTGGAATAACTTTGATGAGTTCGGATCAATTTTTACGGGATACCGATTTCATGGAGGCTGGAGTCAAAAGACCGCAAATTAACGAAAACCGCAAAACGAATTCCCGCTAATTACTTTCCCGCAGTTCTTTTGACTGCATATCAATTGCCCCCAAAAAACCCTACATTTTTCCATGAGAATCTACTCCTTTTAGTCACTCAAAAAGTTATGAGAATTAAGGATATCTGGTACCTTCTTTGATTTTTCTAGAAGCCCTGAATTAGGCCACATCCTTTTTCAAAAACAGAAATTTTATGAGACACCAAATGCTGAGAATCGTAGGGAACGAAGCAAAATAATCCTTCTTTCAAATTATTCCAAATAAGCAACGTCTTTTTGTGAAATCATTTTAACTGATCGCACAAAGTACGTTGAAAAGCATTTTTGTTTTCAAACGACTAATCACTAGTTTTTTTCCTCTCTCTATGCTCACTGTACAAATTCTTCATTAGATGTATTCTGCACTTATTTGACCTGTGATTTGCGACTTGATTGTTTGCATTTGATTTGGTTTGCATCAAATAAATCTTAAGAATAAGAGCCGATTTTTCAATCGTCAGATAAGCAAGCAGATAGTGTTTATTCGAGAGATAACAAAATATTGGATTTTTCAATCGTCAGACTTTATCTGATGAATAACGCTCCTATTTATTCGATCGATGAATTCTCAGATAAGTTTATTTGCCAGTTTGTTATTTGTAGATTTTTTCGATGAATGAAAAATCGTCAATAAATGATTAAAAAAAGCCTAAGCATAGTATGCAACTATATTCTATAGACAGACATCCTGAAATTCAGACTACTATGTCCTAAGCTGTTGGATAAAACGAGCTTGGTTTTTTTGGATTTTTCAGGAACGAAACAAATCCTGATTAGAGCTAAACAGAGTTGGGCATTATTCGAATAAACTGTTATCTAGATAATTATTCGAATAAAAGTTTATTCGCCACTAATTTATTCACGAATAATAATTCGTGATTTTATTCCTTATTCGTTATATCATTCGGTATTATAAATAACGAATTAAATCAACTATGTACCATTATTACTTGTCTCTTTATCTGTAATTTTCTTATTTATACTTTTTTGATGGAATTAGACTTTCATTAGACATTCATTCATTCTTTATTGCTGTTGAAAATTACTTCAAAGAATTCTTCGTATGAAAAAAGAAAACAAATTATTGGAAATTATTCGCGAGTAATAAAAAGTGGTCTTTTTTGTCATCAACATAATAGTACACAGATTAGTATCGTAATAAAATTGATTCACCAATTATATCTTCCAACTTACTGAAAAACTCCTTTCACTGATCCTCCTACCCAAGGTAAAAACAAATGGTTTGCCTGTATAGCACCACATGAACAAAGAAGAATCAAAACAGTTTTTAAACATGAAGTGTCAGGAGAAAAATCCAAACATACGACAGATTCTGAAAATAGTGAAGCTATTTATCCTGAAAATTTATATTTTGACTTCGAATCAGATTCGGGAGGCAAAAATGGCATAGAACTACAGTTGCAGCATACCTACACAAGCACCAACAACCAAATAATATCATAGTATCCTATATCATAGTATCCTATTATTTTGCGTACGTTCAAAGTCATGGATCACTATCCAGAAGTGAAAAAGTTATTTCAAAAATATAATACACCATTGCCTTCATCTGCATTAGTGAAACCAGTTTTTATGAAATAATAAACTTGCCAAAAGCAAACAACCTGTCCGACTGTTTGAACAAAGAATAGTGAGGAAGTCAAATGTGAATAACATTTAATTGAAAACAAACAAAAATTAATTGTTTTATCAAATTCTTTGTGTTTATTTTATTCGTTATTCGAATAACAAATAAAATAATGTATTCGTCACTCGAATAAATTTTCTTCAAATGATTGAAATTACTCGTTATTCGTGAATAACGAATAAAATGAGTTACTCGTTCGTTATTCGAATAAATTTTGTGGCTTACTCTCATCAACAATTCTCTGAGTGCGTGTGAAGAATTGAGAGTACCTACAATTTAACGCCGCACATAGGTCAATATTTCACATTTATGCGGCCAAAAACTTTTGTTCACTAATATTGTTTCCATTGGACTTACTACGACGAAACAAAATACATTTTAATAAAAAAAATAATTTTTAAAGTAAATTTGGACATACCAAAGGGCATGGTAGTGCCCAGCCAAGTTCTAGCACTACTCCCTTCTTACAGGATCGAACTCAAGCACATTTTTAACCCCCCATAACCTTTGAACCAATAGAGTTAGAAGTTTTAAATTTGAATAACGTATTAACTTCATAGGCACAAAGACCCTGTGAAAAACATTATTTTGTAGAACCACTACTTCCTGAGATATTGAACAGTAAAAATTTCAAAAACCGTAATTGACTGACTCACTGATCATCAAAATTATGAAGCAGTTCTAACAATAGCAGAATCTTGAAATTTAGTGCAATAGTAGGTTTTCGGGTGTATACAAACGCAAAAATCGAAAATTTGAATTTGCTCATTCAGGGGGCGTGGTATACGCCCTTTTTCTAAAACTGGTCGTAGGATCTTGAAATTCAGAATTCTAATAGGGTTTTGGAAAAATATATGTAAAATATTTTGGTTTCATTTAGGGGCGTGGTTTCCGCCCACTATCTTAAAAAGGTCGTAGGATGTTGAAATTTGGAATTCGTGTAAGGTTTTGGTTGAGTAACATGAACAAAATGAGAAAAAAACTCTATTTTCATTTAGAGGCGTGGTATCCGCCCACTTTGTTAAATTATTCGAAAACTTCCTATAGCAAGAAAACAATATAATTGTTTCAATATTGAAAATTTTAATTTTTTTGACCAACAAATACGTGTTGTTAAAAATGTAAATATTTTTGTCATCTGCAGTCTTCTGCAGCCAATTTTTGTCACATTTGTAGATGAAAAGGTTATACTTCACAATTCAAAAAGAATTATCATGGGATCTAACGTGGAAATATAACAATTTCAATTTTGAAAATTAAAAAATGTTCAAAATCTGGCCAAAAAAATACCCAAAGTTTAACAGTAGGTACTAAATTTTTAGAGTCATGCATTTCAGCTGAGGAAGTTATGATACAAATAAAAATTCATACCTGAATTATAGAAATCCATAACCTTATTACCAATAACATACACAGAAATAGAAATATTCAATTTGAAACTTTCGTGTTCTTCTAAACTTTGCTGTAAGAAAAACGTGTACTCGATTAGAGATCAACTAATCAACTTACAATTGCACGTATTTACAAACGGTGTGCTTTTGGGAGGTAAAAAAAGTAAAATTAAATACTTGCAGTATTCTCCTAACGATCGACAAGCGGTTTTTTCTATTTATCGTAAGTTTGCAAAATCGACTTTTGGCCGCATAAAAGCTATGTATTGACCTATGTGTGCCGATTCCGAACGGCAACGTTGAGAAGCACTTTTTTCATGACAGATTGATACTCTTTGGAGTTTTGTCATATCTTCGCAAGAGGTATTAGGTACTCGTGAAAGATGAAATAAGGAACTTTTATGGGCCCGAGTAGGTTTCGAATCCACAACGTTCTGCTTAGCAGCCAACGTAAATAACCACTAAGCCACGGACACTACGCTCAGTATGCCAAAGGCAATTCTTTTGAAAAAGTTTACTATTTGCAGTACACATAATAACAGTGGGATCTCTTGAAATCGATAAATAATGAGATCAACATGAGAGCATTGTTCATTGTTCTTTGTGAACAATAATAATTGGCTTTCGTTTATTATTCGAAACCACAAGTCAACAGCAAACAGACAAAATTCTTCATTGGATAGAGACCATTATACGAAATCGTTTCTAGAGAATTTCATATGTTCTAAATGGCTTGATTTTGATTGATGCAATTCAATCGTAGTTATTCATTGAGAATCAATTGATGTTAAGTCTCTTTTGTTCAAAAAGAACCTTAAGCCAATCTAAAACTAAAAATAAATATTAATTCCATTGGTTTCTAAATCGAGCAAAGTCTAAAAATATCAGAGGGCATAATATTTGTCAAACCTAAAGCGCTTTCCCATCCAATAAATCCCAATTAAACTAAAAATATGAAAACTGGAAGAGGCAAAAAAAGCTACCCCCTGAAAAATAAATTGAGTGACAGGATAACTTTTAACAACTAGTCATCATCCATCCTGATACATACCAATTACTTGTCTATCCTAAATTTATACAACAGCTTCATTTTAACTTTTGACAAATATGTACCTTAGGAACTGAAAAACAAAAATACCTGTGTTCAAGATTAAGGACGAAACTTTTATCCAATTCGATTCTTTTTTCCTTTAGACATTGCAGAAATCAAATCAATTCTTCAGAAAAATCAAATCCACTGAGGAGCGTTTTGTTTTCTTTTGTTTGAAAAAAATAAAAATAAAAAACAACCGCTATAAATAAATCGATATCTTGTTAAATTAAAGGAAACACCTCTGTTACATGAAGTTGTTGTAAGCTGGTTGGTATAACATTTCTTTGAAGAAGGTGCCTCCCATAAGTGAGTCACTCTAACACACTCAATTTGACTTACGCCTTAGCCATCAATGCACATCTTCATAAATCCAATAGTCCTTTTCCGTTTCATTTCAAACTTTCATCCAATATTAAACTTTCCATGAATCCTTTCCATATCCTCTTTCCTGTTTCTGGATTTATCGCAAGGTAAATAAAAAAAAAATAAAATAAATAAACAGCAAAGCAAGCACACTCGCAAGTAATACGTTTTAAAGTCAATTTGTCTTTCCTGATTTTGCCTTCTTTTATTTCTTGTACGTTCGTTACTTGTCTTTTTCTTCCTGTTGTCGATTTCCTCTGTGCAAAAAACACCAACAATGTGTCCTGCTGTTTGACATAAATGTTTTATAGCCTTTTTTTGCTTTATATCCTGGCGATGATCTTAAGAAGGATATATTCGTTTCGCATCTGGAAATAAAAATAAATTCCTCTTTCTTACTTTAAAGTTAAAGATATCCTTTTTTAAGGAGAATTCTAATAAAATAAACAAGAAGGTTGGCGTTTATTTGCAAAGGTATGGATTGGACCCATCCAATTGTGGATAAGACTGATGAATGATTTGTTTAATGTTTCTACTTCTCGTTGTACCTATTTTTCTGTGTTTATTGCAGATCAACAAGTAAATAATGTGCTTTTTCAACCTGAAGTGTTTGTGTCTTTTTACCTTTTGAAAAATTGTTTATTGGAGAAAAAAAAATCGTTAATAAAATGACAATTTGGATACAACAATTTTTTTTTTTTTTTTTATAATGAGCACGCACTCAAGGGGTTTGTTTTCCCTTTTTATGCCAAAGCACAGTGCGAGCGTTAGGGAAAATGAGATAGAGGGTTAAGGATGAGGTGTCGGTTAACATTGTTAACATTGAATTCTTGAACATTGCAATGACCGGGGAAGACAGAGTGTGGAAGAGAGTTCCACATTCGCGTAGTACGGCTAAAGAACGATTCTCTGAACATGACCGTACGACCGAAGTTGGGCTCGAGGGTGAACTGATGGGCATTCCTGGAGGCGCGGGTAACCGTAATATCTAAGTAATATCTTAAGGGGAGGAATGCAACTGGCTATTTCACTAGAGCATAAACCATTGAAGTAACGGTAAAAAAGGGTGAGGCATGAGACATTACGTCGATGTTCAAGTGACGTAAATGTCTCAACGATGGTATGGTCACCAATCATCTTAAATGCTCTTCTCTGGATACTGTCCAAAAGACTTTAGTACGTTACTGGAGCACCAGCCCAAACGTGGGAGTTGTACTCAAGCTTTGGACGTATGTAAGTTTTGTAGATGGTAGCCAGATCAGAGGGGGAAAAAAATTTCTTGCATCTTCTTAAAAAACCTAAACAACTTGCGGCATTTTTGGCGACATCGCGTATGTGTTCGTTCCACAAGAGGTGGTCGGTGAAGCACATACCGAGAATCTCGAGATGTTCGGTTTCGCTGATGCAAGTGCCACTCATGGACAGTGGCAAGGGGGGTATATCTCGCTTCAACGATACAAGACAGCATTGAGTTTTCGAAGCATTAAACTTTACGCGGTTTCTTATTCCCCATTGTACAATGCTGTTTATGTCAGAGTTTAATGAGCTTATCATATTTAGTCGTTGCAGTTCCACATCCGAAGAGGAGGGATGTGAGTCTGGGAACGAATATGAAAAGCTAAGGGTACTATCGTCAGCGAAACAATGAATTGGATTAGAAGTTACAGACAAGAGATCATTTATGAAAATGAGAAAGAGGGTCGGAGACAAAACGGAGCCCTGGGGCACACCAGCATTTATATTGTGGGTTTCAGACTTGAACCCGTCCAATACAACTTGTATAGAACGGTTCGAGAGAAAGTTTCTAATCCAACGAAGGAGGGACTCATCAATACCGAATGCACGCATTTTCGATAAGAGAGCCTGGTGCCAAACTCTATCAAATGCCTTTGAAATATCAAGTGCAACAATCTTACTTTCTCCAAAACGATGTAAAGATTTGTTCCACTGTTCGGTGAGATAAACCATCAGATCACCAGTGGACCTGTTGCTGCGAAAGCCGTACTGCCGGTCATTAAGAAGCTTTCGGTCTTCAAGATATTTCTTAAGCTGATAATTTATCAGCGTTTCCATGACCTTAGAAAGAAGGGACGTAAGTGCAATCGGACGATAATTGGAGGGAGAGGAGGATTCGCCTTTTTTGGGTATAGGCTGGACAAATGCTGTTTTCCAACTACTCGGAACGAGCCCAGAAGAATAGGATAGATGGAAAAGCTTACGCAAGGGTTTTGCCAGCGATGAAGAACATCTCTTCAGAACAATAGCGGGGATACCATCCGGGCCAGCGGATTTGTGTATGTTGAGATCTTTCAGGACTCTTGCCACAGCTCGAATGCGAAAGAAGATTTGTCCCATGGAATCATTGACACGCTCAAGAACTGGAGGAGTCATGGCACTCTCTGGCAGCGAAGAGATGGAGACGAACTGCCTAGCAACAAATATTTAATGCAAAGTGTTTTCCTTACATATAACCAAAGGAGAAACTTTTGAACTTAGAAACTAGTTCTTGGAATACATATGTGGCATTTAGATCATATAACAATCTTGTATTCCAAGAACTAGTTTCTAAGTTCAAAAGGAAAGCATCTGCTTTCCTATTGAAAATTCTCAGAACACCAGGAGTGTTATTGATTTGACTTGGCGAGTGTACTGTTGGAAGATGGTGCATGCAGATGCAATTCATCCTTATTGAACCTTGAAATGTAAACAAAATGGAATTTTAATTCCATTAGAAAACAAATGTGATGCACACACCAAGGATAGAATTTCTCGGTATTTCACATGAATCATCGTCGAAAGACATGACTTCATCACATTCAATAGTGTTTTGAATACTTTTCAGAGAATTGAATTGGTTTCATTGATTTCTTTAAACTCTGACTTATGATATCTTAAATT
Organism: Sphaerophoria taeniata; assembly: GCA_943590905.1. Taxonomy (NCBI): domain Eukaryota; kingdom Metazoa; phylum Arthropoda; class Insecta; order Diptera; family Syrphidae; genus Sphaerophoria; species Sphaerophoria taeniata. The sequence goes on along the minus strand of OX016541.1, from coordinate 147,056,788 downwards.
GAAATATTGATGTTTCTGGATTTTAAACCTGTAAGGCTGCTATTTAAATAATTTTATTATTTATTTATTTATTTAAGAAATTTCGACCTACTTAAACACTGTAAGATATAATTACTTATAATCTAGTGATAAGTGTAATATAATAAAACAGATACAATAGATATGGAACTTAAGCGAACATTTTAATAGAGGCACATAGTTGTCATTATTTTTGACACGATATTCTAATACATCTAATTTTTTTTTTTTTTTTTTTTTTTTTTTTTTTTTTTTTTTTTTTTTTTTTTTTTTTTTTTTTTTTTTTTTTTTTTTTTTTTTTTTTTTTTTTTTTTTTTTTTTTTTTTTTTTTTCATTGCCAATAACAGATTACGAGTACATACATATGACAAGATGATAAGAAAATACATATGACACGGTTTTAATAAAGCTTCAACTAACATACACGATAAAAGAAAATAATTACATATTACGATGCAGACAGATGTTTTTTTATTTCATCTTTCACCTTCGATGCATCACTTAATTCTCTTATGGCACGTGGTAAAGAATTCCAAAGACGTATACTATTAACATAGAATTGGCGCTCAGAAGTAAGAGATGAGTAGCGCGGATGTATGAGTTGACGAGTCCTGGTTGATGAAGTACTTCTGAGTCTATTGAAAAGATATTCGGGTGTATGTGAAAGCCAAATATCGGATAACAAGGCTAATGTTCGAAATTTAAGTAAGTTATCAAATGTCATATTCAATACTTGGCAAGAAAAATTTGAAATCCGGTCACGTCTTCGCAGACCAAAAATGTAACGTATAGCACTATTAAATGCCACATTAAGCCTTCGTTTGCTCTCATAACTGGCAGAGCAAAATATCTCACAACCATATGTTAGAATAGGAATAATCAGGGTTTTGACAAGCATGATACGAGTTTTTATAGGTGTGAAATACTGAGCCACTTTTAAAGAACGCAAGGCCCCGTAAGTTCTACCGACAATTATATTAATGTGAGTATCCCATGTAAGTCTTTGGTTGAAGGTTATACCTAGATTTTTTGCTGACTCAACAAACTCAATGGGTACATTATTCATTAGAATTGGAGGAAGGTAAGACAGATCTAAAGGTGTTCTTGATATTACCAAGCATTTCGTTTTAGTAGGGTTAAGTAATAGTCTGTTTGTTCCAGACCAGCGTAGTATACTTTCCAGGTCTTCATTAAGGCATGCTAAATAATGTTCAACTAGTCCAAGCGGACAACTTAAATAAAGTTGCACATCATCAGCATACATTGTTGAAAGGCAGTACTTAATATAAGAAGGTAGAGAGTTTATATATAAAGAGAACAGCAATGGACCCAAAATGGATCCTTGCGGGACACCTTTTGTGTTTGATAGAAAGTTTGATAAGGAACCATTGACTTCTACAGCTTGTGATCTACCGGTAAGATAAGAAGACAATAATTTTACCGCTGTTGTCGAGAAATTAAACTCTCTGTAGAGTTTTTCGCATAAGATAGTGTGGTCAACAGAATCAAACGCTTTCGAAAAATCCAAGAGAACGAGGAATGAAACGTGATCCCTATCCATCGCCTGTCTAAGGTCCTCGATAACATTGATTAATGCAGTCACACAACTGTGTTTCTTCCGAAATCCGGACTGCAAAGGAGATATGGCTTTCTTTTCGGTAATATATGAATTCAATTGCTTTTGTATAATTCTTTCGAAAACTTTTGATAAGAACGGTAAGATCGAAATCGGCCTGAATTCGTCACATTTAGAGTTTTTAGGGATAGGGATAATTTTGGCAAGCTTCCATTCCCTAGGGTACTCTCCAGACATGATAATAAAATTAAAAAGGTGTGTTAAGTAAGGCAGAACAACAGGCAACATAATTTTGAGAAACAGAGGGTGTATTCCATCCAGACCCACAGCTTTTGATTTGATTGAAAGGATAGACTCAACTAAATCTGCACTTTCGATACAGATTATGAAAACAATTACACACGAACACCTGGCCCGAGGCCTTAATTTCGTGGTGGATTGATTCCCAATCCACTCCATTTTATATGCATGAATTACATGCATATTTTGGTGTATTGCCTTGTAGATAAGGGAAAAGGCACAAAATTAGTCTTTTACATATGTCCCATTTGCCATAGACTTTGTCTTCCACCAATTCCATTTTTCTCAAGTACCAGTTTGCTTTTCCCGATAAAAAAAGCCATACTGGTAAATGTGTTTTTATCTATGTAACTGAGCTTAGAGACTAACCACTCAGTTACCGAGAACGGATTTCTCGTTAACCACAGCCACTCTGAAACTCCCACAAGGGGGCCAACCGCAACTGTAGTTGAAGATTCAATTAGAATCCGGGCATCAACTACCCCAGAGTACCAGTTTTTTTCAGAAGACATGGTCGTCTCTTTTGTTATTTTGTACTCCGTGAATGTATGACATTATCATCATACATTCTATCGGATGTGTGAAATTATCACACATCCGTACAAACCAAAAGGATAGTTTTCCAGCTTCGTGACTTATCGGCTCACAGGAACACTGGTGTCCATTGTCATGCAGTCTTTTATCCAGAAAAGAGTTGGGTGACCAATATGGAAGACTGCATGACATATTGCCATGCAACAACAACTTTTTATAAACACTCATTAGTGCCTTATTCTATCACAATGATATTCAAGTACAGTCTCATTAATCACGGCGTTTGGGTAAAAAGTGATTTTGATACATGTACAATAAAAACGTAGGTTCATTCGCCCTGACGGAGTCAGGTTGACGCTCTGCACCACTTGGAGGTTGAACCTTCCGCACATGAGCGGCAAGAAATCTGTACTTGGAATTGCAAGCAATCCTTTCCAAACCCTTACCCACTCTTCGCAGAGCGCACTTTCGATACAGTGAAAGCTGAATCTAGGACCAAGCATTGGAACCGATTCATCATTTCCGGAAATATGAGGTTGATAAGCAGAAGTTGGTGTTGGCGCCGTAACAAACTTTTCATTGAGCATATTCTTATCAACATCACAGCAAAAGTTTGATTTATTCTTACACACTCCAATATTTCGCAAATTAGCCCATAATTTCCTTCCTTCTACAGAGGTATTCAAACGACTGGTAAAGACTTGCGTCTTTGCTCTTCTGATCTCCATCACGACCTTATTTCGTAACAAGCAGAATGTTCGTCGAAGCTCAGGAATGCGATAGCGTTTCCAGTTCTTATAGGCAACATCTCGCTGCATCATCAAAGAACGGATCCTGCTGGTGAACCAAGATGGCTCAGATTGAATTACAACTTTTGTTTTAATCCTAACAAAAGTATCATATAACAGCTTTATATTTTCATTGAGAAAGTCTATTTGTTGGTCGGATGAAGGCATGTTGTAAATAGAAGCCCATTGTATTAGTCTAGAGTTTTCCTCCAGTGATTCATAGTTAATATTGCGAAAGTCTCTGAACTGGAAATTTTGCGATAAATGAGAGAAGTCAAAGTCAAAGGTCAAAAATATAAGATCGTGTTTTGAGAAAGCAGGAGCAGAGAGTTGATCATAGAGTAGAACTTTTCTTGTATCACTAACCCAGAACAAATCTAACAACGTTGAACTTTCACCGGAAAAGTGTGTCGGAAGCGTAATATTAACAGAACGTAGATTAAAAATACTAAACCCATCTGAAAGATCGTTTTGGGTTAGAAGATTATTATTAAAATCGCCACACAATATTAAATTAGGACATGTTAGAGACATATCTTCCATTAGGGTTAACAAAGGCGAGAAATTGATTCTACTGTTTGGTCTATATACCACTCCTACAAGAAGTTTAGTATGCGTTCCTACTATATCTACAAACAAATATTCTATTTCGCTACCTCTTTCACAACTACAGCGAAGTCTACACTTTATATCTCCTCGAACATAAATGGCCACACCCCCACCCCGGCCAACCCTGTCGTATCGAAACGGCTTGTGATATCCACTTAGTGAGCACATATTATCATTTATATTTGGTGATAGCCATGTTTCAGAAACACAAACTACTTCTATACCAGAACTCTCAAAAACATCACGAAACTCGTCAATCTTATTTAGTAAACTTTGAGCATTCAGGTAACAAACTCTTAAACCTTCCTTACGCTTACTCAAAACCCTTACCATAGTACGCAGTTCGTTCCAGCTATTCATGTTGTGTTTGATTTATTTATTATACAAAGGCAATTATGTGGTGCAAAAAAGGTAAAAGGAAACGTATCAAATATAATGCCAATGAAAGTTAACTATATCAAACCCAGTATGTATGTATGTACTCAGAATAGGAAACTATTTATTAGTGTTCTAAAAGAAGCTTTAAACGAAATCAATGATAATGAAAAACAAGTAAATATATAAATAGTAAAAACAGAGCAAAGTTGAGATTAATTGACTTAGAACAAATCAGGGCTTAGTAATGCAAAATACGAAGCACTTTGCTTGAAGTAACTCAAATATTTTCATCGGATGTTGTCATGGTCTGCAACATACATAAAGCTGATTTACAAAAATAAGGAAATTTATTCAAAGTGAATAATTTATTTAGTTAGCTTTTTAATGGAAGAAACAATAGTTGAATTGACGAAATATATAAGAAATTTGAAGATATTTCGTTAAAAATTTTATTAAAATCAACTATACATTATTCAATTTAGATAACTCTTCGGTTATTTTTTTTCCGGGTCTAATAATTTGTAATTGAAGAATTTTCGTTCAATCAACAAGCACTTTGTTTCTTATTTACTAAGAAAATATTCAAATTAACTATTTCTTTTTATTCAAAACTGAAATTTTTTCGTTAAAATTGAAAAAAAAAAATATTCATTATGCCCTTAGCTCTTAAGCATTCTACTTAATCAACGAAACGTTCTTATATTTGAATAAATTTCTTCAAATAACTATGAAAGTGTGATTCTTTTTTGAAAGTTTTAAACAGTAATATAACAGTAATTTGAATAAAAGTTCAAAATCAACAAAAAAATTCTTCAATTTGAAGAATTTTCGTTTACCGATTTACGCATTCTGAAAAATTAACGAAAAATTCCCCGATTTGAATAAATTTTGTCAAAGTGTTTGCGTATTTTTCTTGTTTTCGCGTAAGTTAAATAAAAAATGCAACATTCAGTACTTCTTATCAAACAATTGAACCGTACGGAGCTAAAGTTTGTAATTGTTGTTGTGCTGTGATTGTTACCTACACCTTGCTGTTAATACAGATTTTTGGTGAGTTATAATCTTTTTATTTTATTTCTTTGTCCTTTGGCTTTGTAGACCAATAATTTGGTGCTTATACATTTCTTTTTCTTTCTTTCTTTCTTTCTTTCTTTCTTTCTTTCTTTCTTTCTTTCTTTCTTTCTTTCTTTCTTTCTTTCTTTCTTTCTTTCTTTCTTTCTTTCTTTCTTTCTTTCTTTCTTTCTTTCTTTCTTTCTTTCTTTCTTTCTTTCTTTCTTTCTTTCTTTCTTTCTTTCTTTCTTTCTTTCTTTCTTTCTTTCTTTCTTTCTTTCTTTCTTTCTTTCTTTCTTTCTTTCTTTCTTTCTTTCTTTCTTTCTTTCTTTCTTTCTTTCTTTCTTTCTTTCTTTCTTTCTTTCCACAGCGTTCTTATTCCAACATCGAAAAATCAAAAAAAACTCAAAAACAACTCCAGCTGGCGAAAAGAATAAAACATCAAAATTGTCCATCCGAGACTCGCAGCTCAGCTTTATGCTAGACGGCAAAACAGTGTCGGACTATGAGGAGCATATAAAAGAAAGGATGGACCAAAATATGCAATTCCAGCCATTTGTGCTCCTTACTGGGGACATTTTAAACCCAACGGATATCATCATTTACTTCGATGGAATTAAATGTAAGATGAATTCAGCAATCTCTGCGTTTGATATACCTAATGTTTTAAATTTTTTTCAAGTTTTGAATCTTGAGTATGCAGCACCGTCAGTGCTTGATTGGACATTCATCCAAAAATATTTTTACAATTTAAGAACAGAGTACGACATTGAAAGTACCGCCATTAACTGTTCGATCCAATCAATGAAATTAAAAAAAAACTGTGTTTATTGAAAAATAAAATAATCTAAAGCATTCATCCAGAGCTGCTTTTATGTAACTTATTTAGATCTTGATCAACGGATTGAGTTAGGCATCTACCGTTACTGATTTACAATATTGTATTTGGCTCGATTCGAACAAATACGTGCCATCTTATAGTTTATTTGAAGAATGCATGATGGTGAAATTGAATATTTTTCTTGTTGAAAACACAAACGTTTTTATTTAAACCAAATAAACAAAAAGTTGAATTGACTAAACTAATAAGTCAATTGAAGAAATGTTCATCAAATTCACAACAGTTATTATAGTCAAATTGAATAAATTAATATTCAAAAAAACTCGTCAAATTAACGATCTTAATTAGTAGAATTGAATAAATAATTTATAAAAAAGATTCGTGGATTTGACGAATTTTCTTCAAATTCACAGCTGACTACCAAATATTCAAATTGAATAAATGAATTATTCAAGTCAACAAACGGATTAGTAAGGGTGTATATTAACCTACTTTTCGTTGATTTAACCTGCGATTTAGTTGTTTTCACCACCTTTTTTGGTTCAGTGACGCGGCCTTGAAATCGATGAAAAGATGGTAGGTATAGATTTGAAGATCCTGGCTCTTCTCCAAGATCTGCCGTAGGGTGAATATTTTTTTTCTTTCCATTTTTCTCTTAAAATTTCAGTAACCTAATCTAATCTTATTTGAAATGTTTATCCTTCGTTCTCCATGATTCTCATGCGATCGAGTACCTGTTTTTCAAACAAATCAAGAGAATTAATGCAAAAAATTTTATTATTTTTTACGTAAAGAGTGTCATGCAAGGAATCTTGAGTAACGGGAATCAGTTCTGCTTGATAGAAGTTGTCGTGATTTATGAGATTCTCGAATTCCCACAATTCCAGAAACAACATTGAAGAAATCAAATGTTTGTAATGTTTCCGAACACTGAAGTTAAGTTGACTTTGAACTTTTTCTTTGCGATTTCTTACAATTTGTTGAGTTATACTGAATTGTATTTTTCTTTTCATGTCGTTTTTTCTAAGTAAGTCAACCATCGAATTAAATCATGGCGCTGTCATCGATAAAAAAAAAACAATTAGATCCTTCCTTCCTCTTCTGTTTTCTTTGTTTGTTAACATTTTAATGTCTTAAAACGTGAAAGTTGACTCAAAAAGTTTGACAGAAATTTCAACAAAAAATCATGTTCATTTTGATATGCAGGTTAATAATTAAAATTCTAATTAAAAAAGACTTCAAGAAAATGTATACGACGCAAATAAACAAATTTAATTAAAAAATTATCAACATGTCGAGAATGTCAAGAAAACACCCCTAACAAATATTTGAACAATGTAAACGTCCCAGAAATTAAATACATATGTATTTGGCAAAAATCCCTTTTAATAATTTATTTCTGTGAATTGGTTTGCATTTTTAGTGTTCATGCAAATGTAATTGTGTTTTAGAACGTGTTCAAGTGTGAATTCTGTAAGAAATTCTGTTACGGACATTCTCCAAAATTCACACCATAGAGGTATCGCATGCATCCAAGCAAAAACATTCGAGTTCCTGCAATAAACAAAGACATAATCCCTTAAATGGGTTCACCTGCTCAGGTCAGCTGAGGACATTTTCGAATCACATTTGTTCCCTCAAATCAACACATACCCAGTCAAATGACAAATGTCAAATAATCACATCGGTAAATCTTTCTCGAGAGTCATCTTTTACTCCAACAAATCTCTATTCTCCTAAAATATCCATCCAACAGGACATTGGTGACACCATATGTATGTCTCAGCAAAAACAAAAAGAGTTCCATTTCAGACCCGAAACGAAATGAACAAAACGACCCATTTTATATCCCAATTTGTCAGTCCATAGATTGGCAACTCACTTCTGTGCAGTATGCGACTGTAAGTCGACTTGTCCAATGGTTTGCTTCGAAAAATCCCTAAATCAACCCTGGCCCCAAATTAATCCTATAAATGGTGATGAACGAAATGTGAAAATGTCAAAGTAAATATCATTACTTTTCTTCAAGTATAAGAATGACAAATCTGGTCTCCGACCAACATCAATTTTCCTTTTTCGCAAATATGTATGTGAAGGGACAAGTTACGATAGAAAGTCCCAAAAACATTACATTACCGAATTTTCACATTATTCGTCGCAATGAAGGAAAACTAATTATTGGGTTCCATTAAAAGCCATAAACTTCACACAGCCAAATTCCACATTATTCAAGGATTACTTTGTTATAGACAATATTTTGACTACCTAAAGTATTTAGGCTGTGTCTGTGGGTGAGTATGAGTATAGGTGACGAAAGGATCACAGGAATTATGTCTGACCTTTCCTGCGGGAGGATATTGAATGGGAAGGACTTCCAACATACTTTTATATTTTAGTGTAACATCTATAACTTTTTTTTTATGTCCACTCTGGCACTGTTTTATTAGCTCGCATTTGTACTAGAGTATTTATTAAAAGGGATCAAATCGTCGTAGCATACATTTTTATTAGGTATGTGTATTTTGTTATTATTAAAATCTTATGGGAACACACATAAATATTTATATGAATTATTTTATATGAGTGTTCTTTGCGCTTAAATGGTTTTTTTTTTCGCTTTTGCTGTGGCGTAAAGAGTACTTAAACGGGAGGCTTTATTGGTGTCGTCGGTCGTAAGTGATATGAGTGTATGGGTGATTTAATGTGTCACCGCAAATAAGGATGTTGGAATTTATATTGAGGATATACAGCGCAAAGGGAAACAGAAGTCGTGTGTATATACTTGTGGAAATTAAATCCGACCATGGAGTTCGTATAATGTGACAATAACAAGTTATGTTATAAGGAAATTAATTAATTTACTTCAGGGCTCTTATGGCAGATTAAATTATCAAAAAAATTGGTTTATGGATTTCACATTCGTTTCGAGTTTTATTTTTGTGGGAATATGAGAAATGATTATGTGAATGAGCAATTAGATTTTTAATACTTAATTTAGACAGATTGGAATGAAAAATTGCTTTCCGAAATCGGAACTGAGGTTTGTGAACAAGTGGCTTATGCTCCTGCGAAATTAAAGGCTATAAAAAAATAAAAGCTGAACAGAAAATCAAAATGTGCTTATTTACTTAGGTACTTACTTAACCGACTCCCAATCCATGAAGGATCTCAGCCTGAGACACTGCAGCCTTCCATCGGGAACGGTCCCTCGCATGCACTTTCCAGTCACCAAAAACAAGCGCTCTGGCATCTGTGGTCACTTGGTCCTTGTACCGTAGCTTCGGTCTTCCGTGTTGTCTTAAACCTGGGGGCTGCGATGAAAACACTTTCTTGGCTGGAGAGTTGTCACCCATTAGCTCGATGTGGGCGAACCAATGTAGTCGGCTTTTCTTGGCTCTCTGGACTACATCCACATCTTTTTACTGCTCGTACAGTTGGTGGTTGAACCTTCTTCTCCATTCGCCATCGTCGCATACGGGACCGAAAATTCGTCGAAGAATTTTTCTCTCGAAAGTGCCCAGTATCGATTCCCCTTTTTTTCTTATCTTCCAACACTCGGCACCACCGTAGAGTAGGACTGATAAAATCATAGTCTTGTATAATAGTCGCTTTGTCTTTCAAGTGAGCAGTTTTGAACCCAGTTGTTTTGCCAAACCGAAGTAGCAACGGTTTGCTCGATACTCGATCTTATTCCCCTAGACCTCTTTGTTCAAGAATCTGCGGCCAAAAGTGCCCTCAGACTTAGTCAAACTAAAGTCTGAAAAAATAGTTCCATAGGACATGCCCAGATCCTTCATAAAGTTATGGGTCATAGTATTACAACAGACTATAAAACATCCGAACTTGATTTTCACAAACCATTCCAGGCTGCCATCCCAAGCAGAGAGGAATGGATAGATAATATACCGTACTCCAGTGAGTCGTCAATAGCTATCTAAACTGATGGCTCTAAAATGGACACTGGTTTAGGAGCAGGCTTCTATACCGAATCTCTCAAGTTAACCGCCTCGTTTAGGCTTCCAGACTACAGTAGCGTCTTTCAAGCGGAGGTCCTGGCAGTGACAACAGCTGCTAAAAAGGTATCAATGATGGCGATACCACGAGCTGATATCACCTTTTACATTGATAGCCAAGCGGCAATAAAAGCGATTACTGCAACTGAGGTAAAATCAAAGCTTGTTTCATGCTGCCGCGAAGAGCTCAAGGTTCTTGGCGCACAGCACAACATTAGATTCTGCTGGGTCCCGGGCCACAGCGATATACTAGGCAATGAGAAAGCCGATGAATTAGCAAGATTAGGGTCAATGCTTGACGTAAGCCAAGCTCAGCTAGTTAGCACCCCTACCTGTTATTTAAAACAGGAAATCTCAAAAAGAATAACTATCAAGGCCGATGAAAGGTGGAATCTTCTTGACTCCTGCGGCACAACAAGAAAGATCTGGCCCTGTTTTAAAAAAAATTATGCAGCTACACAAGGGATCACTTCGATCTCTTGTAAGCATAATCACCGAAAAACAATCTGTTAGGTTATCATATGAAAAAGATGAGAATCAGTTCAGATGATCTATGCAGAGGATGCGGTGACTAGGAGGTGCATGAAGACACTTCGCACTTTCTGTGTCACTGTCCCGCACTTTCCCATCAAAGGAAGAAACTGCTTGGCAACTTTTTCTTCGGGGATTTAGAAGAACTCTCTAGTACACCAGGTACTAGCATCCTGAATTTCGTCAAGGCTTCTAAATGGCTTGGCTAACTGAACACATAGGTTTTTCTTATTAGCTTGAGTAGCAATACTCGTGGGTATCACAATGGATCTGTATTGATCTAAGTGTGACGGTAAAAACTGTCAGCCCCTAAACCTAACCTAACCTAACGGTTCGCTAGGGTAATTTTTCGTCGGATATCCACTAAGATGATGTTTGTTCCATAGGTGAACTGCTTAACGACCTCGATAGTGATGCTGCCAACAGTGACGATTTGTCCTAGGCGGTGGACAAAGGTTCTTTTGTTTGTCCTCATTCACTGCAAGACAAACGAACTTTGGCATTTCTTCAATCGCTGCTGTGAAGGCCTCAATCACAGCTCTCTTGGATCGACCGATGATGTCTATGTCGTCAGCATAGTCTAGGAGCTGGGTGGATTTGTTGAAGATAGTGTTTTCTGTGTTCACACCTGCCTTGCGCAATATCTGTGTTGAAGAAGTCACTTGACAGTGCATCTCTGCCAAACTCCAGCGCATGTTTGAAACAATTCGGATGGACTGTTACGATGAAAAGATGCTGGGTTTCGACTTGAAATTCGTTGGTCTTTTCCAGGATTTGCCTCAGTGTGAATATTTGGTCTATCGTGGTTCTGCCTGGCTTAAAGCCACACAGTAATTGGCGCGTACCACTGCCAATCATTGTGTTGCAGAACGGCTTTAGACAATCACACAGTACGTTGGATAGGATTTTTTATGCAAAATTAAGCAGGGATATGCCTCGGTAGTTTTTGCATGACATAGGATCGCCTTTCTTTGTAGACGGGGCATATGTAGCTTACAGACCAACCAGTGGACATGCATTCTTCCTCCCACACTTTATTGATGACCTGGTTTATGTGGTTCATCAAAACATCTCCTCCATATTCAAAGAGTTCCGCAGGCATGCTTAAAAGTGCTTATAGATAACCAAATTTGGAGCAATAGCTTTAAAAATTAAGATTTTAAATTATCGTACTCATTAACTGCAAAATATTCTGAAACATTCCCCTGATTTTTAATCTAAACTTGTTTTTTTTTTACAGAATACTGTCCATCAAAAGCAGTTTTCGAGACAAAGATAAACCTTCAAGGTTTAAGGACTTACAAACCACACGTTTTCAAGTTGATACCCGAAACGATGACTCAGACGATTCGAATGCGTCCAATGAAGATCGTGAACTGCTCGAAAATGAGTATGACACCAAATATGGCAAAAGTTTTCGGTAAGTAAGAAAATCAAATCATCAGTATTCTTGTATTTACTGTAAAAGGTTTAGGTTTTACACTTTACACTTACACACTTACACACTTACACTTTCGCTTACAAAATGTTAGGAATAAGTCAAAAATTTAAAATTCACCGACAATCCTTTCCCAAAAACAAATACAACACACAATTCGTCTGCTTATTGCAAAAATATTTGCTTTATTTCTTTCAATCAAATTTCTACAAGATTGACGTTGAACGAATCAAACGCAGACAAAACGCATTAATGCTTGTGTGAAATTTTTCAATCACGTATCACACTTCACAATCAGTGAAAAAAAGAAAATACAAACAGCCCTAGCTAATACAAACCTATTCTTTGCCTTAATTTCGTGCTACTTTGAATAAATGTTTGCCCCCCAGAGGCATTTGGAACAATAACCACTCTCAAGGAGTGTGCACGTGTAAAATCTACTCAGAATTCTGCAAATTCAAAAGAGCACAAACAGAAAATGGTTCAGGAAGGAAGAGTCGAATTTTCCTTTTATAACCTTGATTTTTCATAAACGGCACAAGTCCTCCGACGACAACGCCGCGCCGCATAGATTTATGGAGCATGTAAGGACCGCCCCAAGAGTGAGTAAAGTGAAAATTTGTGGCTTTCTTTGAGCTAAACATGTTGGTTCACAAATCACACAAAAGTGAATTTTGATTATAAAAATGAAGAAAAACTGAAAAATGCTTACAAGGTTATGCAAAGATATAATAACTTTTTTCCATACACATTTTGATCGATCTATCATTTTGTTGATGTTCGTTGTTCTTCGCTTCACTTAGTTTTATGATGGGGAGCGTAATGGAGAAAGAATTTAAGCACACTCTAATGGTGCAAGGAAAATGGACGAATAAAAAATTCGCTTGTACTTTTTCATCTCAAGAAATGCACAATTGGGGTTTTACCTTGAGTAAAATCAATCATGACGTCCTTAGAGTTTCATTTTTCCTTTCTTTTCTTTTGGTGCTGGTAATCGATCCACGAAACGTTATATGTCGAAAAAAAACGAGTCCATAAATTGGTTTTAATAAATTGAATGAGAAACACAAAGAACTTTATTAAGATTAATTTTTTTTTCAGACATTTTACACGAGAAGCACTACCGCGTCTGGATAATTATCGAAATATTATGTCAATACAAGCTGCTTACCGTCCCACATTGGATGAATTGCACAATGCAACTTTAACCGGGAAGGTAAGTGCATTTTAATTTACTGAAGAAATATTCCCCTTAAGCAAAATTTAATCATACTGAGCTTACTGTAACACAGAATATGTGATGACAAGCGTGACTGTCGGTATCCACTGCAAGAAAACTCGCGCGAATTTTGAACTATAAAACTTTGTATTTTATAAAAAAACGCAACTGCGTTGCAATGATGCATTAGCTGCATACATTAGAAATCCCAAAATAGCAAGAAGTATACCAATAAAATATAATTCATATCGTATCGTATTGAATATAATTCGCACTCAGTTTTTGTAAATAAAGTGCATAAGCGAGCGAACCTTCGACGACATTATCAAGTTGAAGTGTGGTAACATTCCATGCCTCCTAAGATACGGAAGCCGTTCAGTCAGTCAAAGTGCAAGTCCTGGACCTGTCCGTTGAAACACCGGTTAACTGCCGTTGAAAACCGGAGGAAACTCCGTTGATGAAGCGTTTCAAATCCGTTGATGAGCCAAGGGAAAACTAGTTGATAACCTGTTGTCAAGCCGTTGAAAGCCTTGTATTAAATTATTTGCACGAAGAATTTTAATGCTTCGTTCTCCATAATTCTCCGCATTTGATGTCTTCTAAGATTTTTAAAAAAGCTTGTGGCCTAATTCAGGGCTGTTAGAAAAATCGATTTCAATCTCCTTAATTCTCAATACTTTGAGGGAAGAAAAGGTGTAAAGTGTCATGCAAAAGTTATAATTTTTGGGGTCATATGACATTGGGCCAAAAGTACTCCGGTAAAATAATTTGCGGTCAAACTACTTGAAATCACCAGATTTTGGTTGAAAAAGGCTGACAGTCATTGTTGAAGGACTATTCAATCAACTGTACTGCAAAACCGCAGCCTCAACGCAGTTCAAGTCCATCAAACAAAACGGTGTAAATTTAGTGAGGAGGGTGTCTTTACCTTCCTGTCTATTCCAATTTAAAGTTTATAGAACTAGATCAATAAATCAAAAACTACAAATAGAAACACTTTCCTTCTTCTAGCCATCAATTGAAAGAAATTTTTTCAATCATAATCCTAATTAACTCAATTACCAATTGTGCACGATTACTCTTCAACTCAATTAGAAGGGGTGAAGACATTTTCCAAGAAATTGACCCTCTATACCTAATTCGTTTTAATAGTTCGAGAGATAGTGTTCTATTTTAACTACTAGCCTTTTACCATACCGACAAAGAGTAAATCTAATTAACACTAAAATTAAAATAAAGCTGAGTCAACGAGACCATTATATGACTTGCAGAAAATTTTGCGTGTAAGGCAGACTACTTCTAGCAAGGAAAATATTTCTCCCTATGTATCAAGATCAACACTAACTTTCTGGCTATATGCAACCTCTTATTGAATGAAATAATATTCCATCTCTTAGAAGAATAACGCTACTATGATTATCGATAGACCGTTTATACAGTCATACGATAAAAAAGAAAAACAGAACATTATTCTCAGTATGTGCCATCAAGTAGGTACATACAAATTGTCGAGTATATTCCCACACGCTAAATCGATGATTCAATTATCGTATCAAATGTCAATCTAGGTTGGCTGGCAGGCTGGCCGCCCCCACAAAACCCAATAACTTTCACATAGAGTCAGAAATTGTACGATAAGAGACACCAGTGTGTCACTGTAATTGGGTACTAATTAAATTCATTACTAACCTTAATTGATCGATAGATTGGTTAGTTTAAACTAGAGTTAAAGCAGAATATCAAATATATCCTTTACTTGAGATGATGAGATGAGAGGTTTTAAACAAATTATTAATCAATTCTGAAATTAAAGACAAATTCCCAAGCCCACACACACCAAAATATTGCATATCATTAACACAAAAAGGAAAAGGTGGAAGTTTCCTTTTCAGCAATTGTATAAATCTTTTAAGCTTCGGTAATTCTTCAGACGTTTCCATGTTTTTATTTTTACACGAAAGTTGAATAAAAAGTTTAATTTTCTTAACAAGCTTCCATTAAAAATGAATTACGTTAATGATTCGTTATGTCTTGACACAACAAGGACGAAATCAACTTTTGTCCGCTTGTCAAAATGAGCAGAAAAAAATTAAACCGAAAAGCCTAAATAAAAACTTACAGCCGGAAAACGTTGTTTTTCATTAAGATGATCGCCGCTCAAATTGTCGATGAAGCGGCTTCCAAAAAAAAATTAAATAATGGTAAGAAGATTTAAACTTTCTTTCAACAATTCGAGTGATTGTACTTAACTCTAAGTAATGGGAGTCTCGTTGAATATGCTGTTAAATATGAACCAGTAAAAAAAAATGTTTGGATATGGCCTACATTTCCTGAAATTCTTAGAATAACCAGAATAAAACAAAAATGTTACGGAAGGCCATGGAAAAGTCTAAAGAGGCTTTTAATTTATTTTTTTTGTTGAGCCTTACCGTTTATTGAAGCTTGTTCCTGCCAGAAATAAGATGGTGAACATTGTGTTTTTGGTTTTCTTTTCACAACAGGACTTCCTGTTGACCGGCTATTAATTTTCAAGCGTGTCAAAGTCCTGTGGAGTGAAATATCTTAATTATTCATTTGTTTTAATGGTGAAGCAAATGAGCTTTTAAAACGTGTTAACATTTTTTTTTGTCTACTTGTCGTGTCTATCTGAGGCTATGCAAAATATAACTTTTCTTTCATTTCCGGAATGAGGAAAAAAGTTGTTAATTGCCATTATTTCTGTTTTTTTGATTTGCATGTATTAAGAGCAATTTTTTTTTGTTTTACTTCTTAAGAGATGTAGTTGAATAAACGAGAACAACCTCAATCAACTTGCTGGGGGCACTTGTTTATAAACATTTTTAAATCACTTATACAAGACTAGCCAACCCGCGGGACGTTGTACCCGATCTTAAGAAATTGTTAGTAGTAACTTACGGGTTGATCAGCTTTTCCGTCACTTAACAGAGTTGCCACAACTCTAGAAGAAGCAACGGGTAGTATAATTTTTCCAAATAAATGTTATCCCAGTTATGTCTTGGAGCATCCAAAAATAGCATCTTACTTTTGTTATTAACGACGCTGTTAATTAATTTATCGTCAGAATTTTCTTTGTTATCTATCCGCAGAATAATATTTCTATGGCAAAATAACGTTTGGGTCAGCTAGAACGATATAAAGTATCCTATAGCCGATTCCTGATTTTAATTACCTCTCCACTAATCTTGAGCTAATTCGGATTAGCCGTTCTTAGAAGACAGGAAACGGAGGACAAAAACCAAGAAAAATTGTTTTTGGGATCATATCCCGGTAGGTTACCAGACGTCGCAAATGCTGTGACAGATAGATCTGAAATGCGCTGTATCAGCCCGAATTTTTCTTTAAAATTTCACTGAAATACCAGCAGTTAAATTGCTTCGAACTTTTTAGCGGAAATACTCTTTACCTTGCTAAATATTGTGCCTTGTAAATTGACTCTTCACGTTAATGATTAAATACAGGATACAGCACGGCCGACTAAGTTGGTACTGTCATGTACAAAGAAGAAACCCTGAGAACAGTGAGAAACTGAGAACCCATTTCAAAAGACGATAGCAATTCCAATACAATTGTGAAGAAGAGGCAGGCCTAAAAACTTATTGAGAAGACAAATGCAACTGCATTTAGTTGGCCGTAGGCATAGAAAACCTGGAGGCCTGCCGACTTTTCCTGAGGCCAAACCTGCGAACCCTCATGTGGAGCCATAATGGGAATGGGAAGCAGTAAAATGGGAGAGTTGTGATCCCATCTGCCATCATAACTGTTATCGAAAATGGTGAAGAAAAGAAAAATTAAATTTACCCTTCAGTACACATGTGCATGTTGTACATAATATATAAATACAAAAGTACAAATTTTATTCAGGTTAAATTCTAAATACATATAGTAAATCTTATTTTATAATATTGCGAAACACAAACAACTCAGTTATTAGTTTTTAGTTAATTTATTCTTTGCAATGACTTTGTTTTTTCTACTTCAAACTCTGACTGACTGAAGAAGCCTGGAAGGAAAATTTAATAAGCTCTTGAGCTGATCTTCCCGTGAAGATCTGCTCAGAGCGAAGACGCTCTCTCTTCAGCTCTTTTTTATAGGGTAAATGAGCAGTGTGAATTACAGAGAAGAAGTATTTTTATGTAACACCTCCACCCATTAAAATTTTTTGGTCTCCAAAAAAAAGAAATTGGTCTCTTAAGTTAGATGTGTTTTCCTTCTAAGCTTCTTTAAGTTTAGCAGATATTAAGCACCTTGTTTAGATTTGTAAATGACAACTGTTGGTTTCTTATAATTATTTATACAGTTATAGGAGTATGTATAAGCTTAATATTATTTAGAATTTCATAATTAAATTAACAATTAAATACATTTATTTATTTTTTTTACAATGCTTACTTTTAAGTTATAATCTTATATTTTATTATTTCAGCTTCTATGAACAATTAACAGAAACGTTTATTTCAATTTTTTTTTTATTATTCGAAAACAGTTTAATTCTAAGTAATCATATTTTTTTTTTTTTAAGATAAGGTTGGGCAATAATGATACATTATTTTAATTTTTTTATACGGTTCTTATTTACTAGGCGACACTTTTTCAAGAATGGTACTTTCAATTCAAAAATTTAATCTTTCGCATTACTAGGTTAGGTACCTTCTATAATTTAACTAGGAATGTAGTAACATGTTTAAATTAAAATGCAAAATAGTAAGGAAAAAGGTGAAGTAAGTTCGAAAATGATCAATCAATTAAGGTATTGTTTTTTTTTTTTTATTTACTAATTTTTTTGTATGGATGCTGGTATTTATACCTTCTTTTAAATTGTTTTTTATAGTATCGTGTTTTTCTTTTGGTAGACGTGTCTATTGCGTAACCTTCGTTTTCATTGAATGAAGTTAGCATTTTGTATTTGGGTTGGGTTTTAACCACCGTACGGTTTTTTACTATATTCGGACAGATATCTGGGTTTGGGTTTGTGTCTTTATTGTACGCAGCTATTCTTTTTTCTTTATCATTCTGGAATTTTTGGACTAGGGACTTTATGTCATCTCTTGAAAGGTTGTTAGTGAGTATGTCAATGGGCTTCAATTTCGTTGTCGAATGGATTGTACTATTGTAAATTACCACAATATTAAACAACTTTTCATCTAAGTCTGAGTCGTCTTTTTCTGCATTTCTTAGTCGTAGGTGTTCGTTAAAGGTTCCGTGTAGTCGTTCGATGTCTGAGTTTCCCGTTTTTAGTGAAGCTGTAACTTGGTGAAATACGATTTGATTTTCCCGTAAAAATTGTTCTACTGCCGTGTGAACTATACACGTATCCCCATCTGATACAATTTTCTGTGGCTTACCTAAATACCTAATTCGCTCTTTTATGGCATTAAGAATGGCTAGCCAATTCCTATCTTCGAGTTTGTGTATTGTTGCATATTTGGAGAATTTGTCAATGCTTGTAAGATACATCAGATTTTTCTGTGGGTACCAAATATCTATGTGAACGATACTATTAAAATATTCAGGTGTCTCAGTTATTTGCATTGCTATTTTTGGGGGTCGACGATCGTGTTTGGCGACATTGCATACGTCGCAATTGTTTATATATTTCTGGATTTCGATTTGCATGTTTGGCCAATAGTAAGACTTTTTCAATTCTAAAAACGTTTCGTTAACTCCCCGGTGGTTTTTTGACAGATGTTCCTGTTTTATTATTGTTAACATATCGTTTTTATCGGTTACGTCTGTGAGTAAATAGCTCGACTTTAAAACCTTAAGGTTTTGGATCATAGAAAAATGTTGAACGTAGAGGTTTTGGAAATCTACAAACAGTTTAGTGTCCTCGCAAAAAACACAGATTAATCCTTTATTTATAAAAATTTGTTTCATAAATTTCAACAGATTCTTGCTATTTTTTTCTATCTGGATATGATTTTGTACTTTTTTGTTTACAATTTTCATCACCAGCTTATCTTTTTTTTCCATACGATAGATGAATCTGGTTTTTGTACAGGTTAACTGGCTTTTCAGTAATATATATGTGTCGGGTAGCGTCTTCTTTAGCGCTATGGATAGTTGCTCCGGTAGACAAAACTTCGTCGTTATTGTCAATCATATTTAAGCTCGTTTGTGAGGTTAATTCGTCATTTCCTATTTGAAATAACTCATTATTAAATATGTTACCTAAGGAAGCTTGATCGTTTAAATCTTCTTGATTAACGTTATCCTGCGCAATGAATCGACTCAGGCCATCGGCGACACAATTTTCCTTACCTTTTAAATATTGAATCTCGAAATCATACTCATTCAGCATAATCTTCCAGCGCTGTAGTTTAAGATTTGGTTCTTTTATCCCGTTAAGCCAAACAAGTGGCTTATGGTCTGTAAAGATCTTAAATTTCCTACCATACAAATAATTTCTAAAATATTTCACCCCCCAAACAACGGCTAGCAGCTCCTTTTCTATTGTTGAATACTTAAGTTCGTGTTTGTTTAGTGTTCGGTAAGCGTAAGAAATCGGGTGACCATTTTGGCTTAAAACGGCACCAAGCGCATAGTTGGAAGCATCGGTTGTAAGAGTGAAAACCTTTGTAAAATCGGGACTTCTAAGAATTGGCTCCGACATAAGCAGCAATTTTAAGGTGTTAAAGGCTTTAATGTAATGAGGGTCTTTAATGTTAAGTTTAATTGATTTCTTTAGGTAATTTATCATTGGATGCGCGACTTTCGCATAATCCTTGATAAATTTGCGGTAATAACCGGTTATACCTAGGAATTGCTTAATTCCCTTAACAGTTGATGGAATCTGCATTTCATTTATGGCTTTAACTTTATTGTCATCTGGCTTAATGCCATTTTCTACAATTGTGTGACCCAAATAATTAGTAGTTATGTCGGCAAATTTGCATTTTTTTATTTGCAATTTAAGGTTGCATTCTTTTAGCTTCTTAAAGATTTTGTTAAGTGAAACTAAATGTTCCTCAAAACTAGTTGAAAAAACTAAAATGTCGTCGAGATAGACGACGCATATTTTATTAATAAAATCCTTAAGAACGTCATTCATTAGTCTTTGAAATGTCGCGGGGGCATTTCGCAAACCAAAAGGCATTCTCAAAAACTCAAAATGTCCATTTTTAGTCGAAAAAGCTGTTTTTTGAGTGTCTGAAGGTTCGACTTCAATTTGGTGAAAGCCTTTTACCAAATCGATAGTAGAGAAATAGCAACATTTTCCGAGTTTATCGAACAAGTCTTCCATGTTTGGCATAGGAAACCTATCTTCTATGGTTTGTTCGTTGAGCTTTGTATAGTCCACTACAACTCGCCACTGTTTTTCGCCATTATTGTTGTCCTTCTTAGGGACGACCCAAATAGGCGAATTGTAGGGACTATTGCTAGGTATTATAATATTTTGTCGCAGCATTTCACATATTTGCTTATCGACCTCTGCAGAATGAATTTCAGGGTACCTATAGAGCTTATTGTAAACTGGAATGTTGTTTTTTGTATTTATTTTATGTCTTATCTTGTTAGTAAATGTGAGCATATCACCCTCTTTATAAAATATTGATTTATAACTGTAAAGTAAAGATTTGAGTTTTGAAAGGTCAGTATTATTAAGATGCTTTGCAAAAACATCATCTGGGATTTTGAATTCAAAAAATGTAATGTTTAATATTTCTAAGTTTTTATCGTCTTCATAGATGTTCTTCACTATTTCCTCGTATTCGTTCAAATATGTTGGGATTGATGCCATAGCCGTATTTAGGGGGAGGGTTACGGGGTTTAACCCTCCCCGAAATAATTTTGTAAAGCGAAATCAAATAACTATTGATTAATAACTTAATGATTTTTTTTTGTCTTGCTTACACTGAATTTATAACTTTTCCATTGAAGCTTAAGGCTTTTTTTTTTATTTTCCAGAAACCTTTGTATATTTATTTGGTTTGGTATAATCAAGATATCATTTACTACTCCCGCCATCTAGTTACCTACAAGCAGAGATAACCATATTTCTTTTACATATAAGTCTTTACATGACCAAAAATTAAGGCAAAAAATACTGCAATGTCCCAAAGGCAGTAATAATTTTTTTTCTTCTTCGGTCCCTACGCTCGTTGACAATAAAAAACTCCAGTTGTTGGCTCTCTCGCGAAAGCTGCTAGAGAGTGTCATGATTCCCCCAGTTCCTAAGCTTTTCCATTTATCCTTCTTATGGGCTCGTTCCGAGCAGCTGGAAAACAGCATTTGTCCGGCCAATTCCAAAAAAGGCGAATCTTCTTCTCCCTCCAATTATCGTCCGATTGCACTTATGTCCCTTCCTTGTAAGGTCATGGAAACGCTGATAAACTATCAACTCAAGAAATATCTCGAAGACCGAAAGCTTCTTAATGACCGGCAATACAGTAACAGGTCCACTGGTGATCTGATGGTTTATCTCACCAAACAGTGGAACAAATCTTTCGCAATCGGTGAATCCCTTCTTCGTTGGATTAGAAACTTTCTTTCGAACCGTTCACTACAAGTTGTATTGGACGGATTCAAGTCTGAAACCCACAATATAAATGCTGGTACACCCCAGGGCTCCGTTTTGTCTCCGATCCTCTTTCTCATTTTTATAATTTAGACCACCGTCGTAACGTGTCGTGTCTCTTTCGGTTATATCCGTACTTTTACGGTAAGTGCCCAAGTGAAATAGCCAGTTGCATTCCTCCCCTAAAACAATTCGCCCGTAATACTCGCGCTTCTAGGAATGGCCATCACTCATCAGTTTACCCTCAAGACCAACTTCGGACGTACTCTCAAGTATAGAGAATAGTTCTTTAGCCGTACTTCAAGAATGTGGAACTCCCTTCCACACTCTGACTTTCCAATTCAATGCAATGTTCAGGTATTTAAGACCAACGTCGGCTAAAGGTGCAAACCTCGTAAATCCACTTTTTTTCAAAAATGAGATTTTTGTAAAAATATAAAATAGACATTGAAAACTACGTCTGAATTTAAGAAAAAGTTCATTATTGTTGTAATTTGTGTTAAAAAAAATACAAAAAAGAAAACCCCTTAAATCCACGTTGCTATTTTACAATAGGAAAATCCACAATTTAAGCAGAACGAGTGGAGTGTATAAGAAGTGTCTAACAAAAATCTATTATATTTGTGAAAAAAAACAACACTTTTTATTGAAAATCACTTGTTTAAATTGAAAAAGATACATATCTGAAATTATTTGAAATCATTAAAATTTCTGAAAATAAAGAGTTATTCTTAGACTAGAGACGTTTTTTATAAGTACGTGGACATACTTGGTTTTCCTTTTTATGCAATTCATTATCAAACATGGATTTACAGGTTTTTCTTATTTTATCTAATGTACAATAATCTTAACTTTGTTAATGTTTTTAATCTTCAACTACCACTGACGATGAAGTTGTCGTTAAAATATGGTAGTTGAAAACAAATACAACAATTTTTGTTATCAGGATAACTGAAAGTGGCAAGCTAAGCTTGGCTAGAGTAGGAAAATTGTAAATGAGTTCAAAATTTGAAATCCTTATTTATTGCAATGATGCACTATTTGATGATTTATAATTATCATGAGTACATGTTTCAGGTCGATTTTTATATTTTATTCTTTCAAAATATATAAAAAGGCACAAATTCATGACGATAAGTCTATAGTCTTGGATAATGTAGGAGGCAATAGTATGATGTTCCTTTACTATTTTTAATTTCCTACTTTCTTTCAAGTTCTAAGTCAAGAATAATGATGTCACGTGGATTGAAAATGCTTGAGCTTTCCTTGCAAAATGACATTGTATTATTCGAAGAACTTCCAAATAATTTCATTGAGTTTCAAAACCGAATATGAAGCAGAGAATAATGTCATCGATATACCAGAAGATTCGCGTGAAATAACGTCTTCCGATTTTTTTCAAAATATTGAAAGTAACTCAACCTTGAGCACTCTTGTTGACTTTGAAAGCATTGTTTAAATTGAACCGATTTCATCTGAAGAAGCAACGGTCGTAATTTTATCAGAAAACGTTATTCAGAGTGATCCTGGAACTCAAGAAAACGAGAATATTGAAAGTTCGGACACGATTCTCCCACGAAAATGGATCGAAAAAAATAAAGTCGATAAAAAACAGTGGTTTTCTATGAAACAAAAACTTGCAAGGGAAAAGGGACAGTCATATTTTGGGAAAAAAATTGGGTTTGTAGTGGGAATATAAGGTGGAAAAAAGGCCCAAAAGTATAAAAAAAAGATGCACCTGTAAAGGAAAGAACTCTTCTTTAATTAGATGTCACAAGCGAAAGAAAACATACATATTTTTAATGATTTTTGGAAAAAGACTTGGGAGGAAAAAAGGGTTTACGTCGAATGTACGACTAAAATGGAACCGGTAAAAAGAAGGCGTGTTGATTTGCAGGAAACAAATAGTTCAATGTATTATTTTCTGCAACACAAAAATGAAGCAAATCGCGTTTCGGAAAACTCATTGGTTTTTCAAAGGTAAAACTGGAAAATTTCAAAATGGATTTTCGAATGGAAAACAGAAAATTTTTGATGATAAACTCGGAAAACTCATTGGTTTTCAAAGGGAAAATTGTTATTGGAGTTGCTCTGAAGGGGTCAGCTAGTTTGATATGAAAAATCCCCTAAATTTTGCCAAGTAATAAACTACCTAAAAGAAATTGATTAGCATTTACTTGTAAGAAAACCTCTTAAATCCTTCTTATATTTCGTTTTTTGAGGACGAAAACCTCGTAAGTACCTAAAAGATGGTAAGTACTCAAATTTCTAAGGTCTTATTACAATAGGTCTAAGGAACAGAAAAAAATAATTAAATGGTATAATAGACAATATTAGATATGTGTAATGTATAAAATTGGTAGCCAATTTAATATTTGAAATCGCTCTCCTGAACAATTTACAAAAATGGACTTACGAGGTTTGCAGCTTTAGCCGACGCAATGTACACCGGCAGTCCGGCACCTCCTTTCCTACCCCTTTCCATTAATAAAGGGGCTTAGGCGAATTGAAAAAATGTGATAAATTTGATAAATGTTTCCTTTTTTATTAAAAATTTGAAAAAAAATATCATTTATCTTAACCCCCCCTGAAACAAAATCCTAGCTACGGCTATGATTGATGCATTATCTGTTTTTAAGACCCAGTTTTTCAAATCAATAATAGCATTCAGTTTTACCAGTATATTGTTTCCTATCAACCCATCGAAAGAATTGTGGAATGGATACTCGATAAATTCGACGAAAAGATTTTTTTGATTGAACTCAGAAAACAGAGGGAATTTATATTCAACATTAGTACGGATTTGACGGTTGAGTTCATTTTAAAATTCGATGTGGAGCTGATACTTGCCACTTTGGGTCGCAGATTAGTTGGTTTATAATACTTAACTCAGCTCCACAATCTATTATAAATTTTAAATTTCTGTTTTTGGATTTAATTTTTATATAGGGTAGTTGTTTTTGTCGGTTTTGGGAAAATTTTGGCAGTTGCAACTGCAATTACAGTGTTTTGGTTCAGATAACTCTTCGTTTATTGTTATGTCCATGGGTTCAGAGTTGTTATTCATGTTATTAGTCCTGTTAGAACTTCTTGTTTGTCTAGATCGATTGTTGTTTACAAAATTATAGCTTTGTCGTGTTTGATTACTTTGACTATAATTATTATTATTTTGTGTGTGATTGTCGTTTCGAAAGAAATGGTTTCGATTATTGTTTGGAGGAAAATTATTTCTAGCTAGGTTTCGTTGATAAGTTTGGGGATAATATGTTCTATGATCTGATTGATTGTATCTATAATTGTTTCTACCGTTATTATCGCGTTCGTTAGTGAAAGGAATTGTTCTTTCGCTACGAAAAGAAAAACGTGAACAAGAGTTTGATCCATAGAGTGGGTGGTCGATTTCAGTTATAATTTTATAAGCCTCATTCAAAGATTGTGGATTACGACTTAATATAATCGATTTTGTAGGCTCTGGCAAATTTTCTTTAAACGAATCTAAGGCAATACGATTGTTTGAATCTATCATTGATTGATCATTTCGATTATTATCTATTAAAAAAGCGTTATTAATTCGACTTAAGAGAAGAGTAATTGTATTGTAATAATGTTCGATTGTACTTTCGACTCTTGCTGTTCTAATCTTGTCGATTAATTTATTAATAGAAAGTGTCTCGCCGTACCTATTCTTAAGAACCGTTCTGATTTCGGGCCATGTGTTCAGACGACCATGTTTTTGGAGTTCAGTTCTTGCTTCTCCTACAACTTTGTCCCTTAGATAACCAATAAACAGATCTTGAACGCTTTGTTCAAAACTCGGTAAAATATTGGATATTGCCTCAACCCTATCCAAAAAATTAATTAAACTATTGCTTTCACCATTAAATTCCGGTATTTTATTAATAAGATCTAAAATTATCTTAAATCTATCGACAGCATTTATATTTTCCATTTTTCTTTAGTCCAAATCCAAGTCTTCGAGGTGTTCAGGAAAGAAAAAAAAATTACCTTGACTTCTTAATTTCTTGTACAGTCTCCTTTCTCCAAGCTTTATTTTCGTGTTTTTTTCTCAATCTTGTTTTTTTTTTGTTTTGCATAGGCTTTCTTGTCGTAAAGCTTTGTATTATTTTCAGATGATAAATTATATTGTGTTTTTTCTTTTTAATATTTTTTTCTTATAATTATTTTGTATCGTTTATTTGAAGAAGTTACTTAGAATGTTTTAAAGCTTTTTTTTTATGTCAACTTCCCGCTTTATTTTAGCTGTAGTTTTTATGCGTGACGCTTTAATGTATAATGTTATTTTATAGCGGTGATTTGAAATAATTATAATAGCGGTTTATTAGGAGCGTTTTAAAAGCTTTTTTCCCGTTTTTTTTTCGTTTATTTCAAGTACAGTTTTTTGCATGGTACTGAAATGTACTTTCACTTTTTCTTTTTTAGTTTTTGTATTTTATAGTAATTATAATAGTTATTTTTTCTTATTTCTTATTTGAAATTGTTTTGGGACGATATTTCCACAATAAAGTTAATTTTTTTTCTTTTTTCAACTGTTCTTTTATAACTTGTTCAATAGTTTTAAAGTTTTTTTTTTTGTGTTTTAACATCACTTTCAAAAAGGGAAAAAAAAGTCTTGTTTCCGACTGCGCCAGTAAATCTTATTTTATAATATTGCGAAACACAAACAACTCAGTTATTAGTTTTTAGTTAATTTATTCTTTGCAATGACTTTGTTTTTTCTACTTCAAACTCTGACTGACTGAAGAAGCCTGGAAGAAAAATTTAATAAGCTCTTGAGCTGATCTTCCCGTGAAGATCTGCTCAGAGCGAAGAGGCTCTCTCTTCAGCTCTTTTTTATAGGGTAAATGAGCAGTGTGAATTGCAGAGAAGAAGTATTTTTATGTAACAATATATTTAAAAGCAAAATTTCTTGCCTTCACGCCCTCTTCTGTGTCGTCGTTGTATAGAAAAACAAAATTTCAAATATAATAATTAATTTCAATATGACATAAATTTTAAACGAAATATTAAGGGGCCGACCCATAGAATCCGTCAATCCGACAGCGTCAATGCGTACGTTGCTGCCAACGTATTCGCCGGATTGAACCGTTCCATAGAATACGGTGTATAATTTGACAGTCTCATTTACTTGGTGTAATTCACAAAACTACAAATCCGAACAAAAAATTTAAAAATAAAAATATGAAAATCATGTCAAAATTATTTGTTTGCACAAAATTTTCATCGTCCATGAAAAGCAATGGATGATGAAAATTTTGATGCTGTGGGAACACATTGAATTGACTGCTTGTCAAATTTAGTTGTCAACGGATCAACGGACGTAAAAAGTAGAAAGTTTTCCAACTCTATCCGTCGTATCCGTCACATGCGTTGCTTATGGGACGAGTTTCATAAGAACGTGTGTATTCTATTGTGCTGTCAGTTGAAAACGTCAACGCTGACGCACTGACGGATTCTATGGGTCGATCCCATAAGTTTTATGGTTTTTTTTCGATAAAAAACAATTTTCATACAAAATTGAGTATTCGTATATTGATATATTTTGCTAAAGTAGAAAATCCATTATTTTTTAACATTTGCACCATTTGTGATCTGGGGCCGTCCATAAACTACGTCACGCTGAATTTAGCTGTTTTGACCCCCTCCCTCCCCCGGTGTCACGCTTTGTCACACTTGCTATAACCCCCCTCAAATATTACGTCACAAAACAAAGACCCCCCTCCCTTAACAAAAAAAAATTAATTGATATAACACAAATTTCCAAACATAAAATATGTTTTATATTTTTTGTTATAATTCCATTTATTTTAATAAAAAAATAAAATAAAGTGGCAATAAACTTACGTTTTTTAGTCTAACTTTGGCGAACGTCACGTTAGACGTAGACCCCCCCCTCCCCCTTGTCACATCTTGTCACGCTCAGCGTGACCCCTCCCTCCCCCCTAAGTGCGAACGTATTTTATGGACGGCCCCTCTAAAAAATATAAATTTTTTTGTTATAAGCCTTCTACACTTATTATTTAGAAAATCGGTCAACCGGTTGTCAACTGAAAAGATAATATGAACTTAAAAAAAAACTTTAAAAAAAAAATTTCAAACTCAAAATTTTCAAAAAAAAGCCAAAAAAAAATTTTTGAACTCATTTCTTTCAAAATTTTATGTAATTAAGTACTAATTTTGTTTTAAAATTTCAATGTCTTTGTTAATTTTTAGTCGAAAACAGAAAACCGGATGCAAAGTGTCTTTTCGTTTTTGAGAAATTAAAAAAAAAAAAAAAAACCACTTTTTTCTAAGAAAATCTTTGTTTTTATTTTTACCTATCTGGACTAAAAGTATAATTTACTAGTTTAATTTATAAATTTAATTTTTTGTAAATTACATAAAATTTTGAAAAAAATTTGTTCAAAAAAATTTTTTTGCCTTTTTTTTTGAAAATTTTGAGTTTGAAAATTTATTTTTTTAAAACTATTCGTTAAAACCATTTATTTTAAAAACAAAGTGAAAGAAGAAGTTTTAAGCTTTTCAGAAAGGTATAGCACGGTGTTGTGAACTAAGCCGTTGATTTTTAATATTTTTTTTTACAAAATAAGTCAATTTTTCAGAAAATTGCCCGTCCCGGCTAAACAGGGGGGAATAGACCCCCCCCTCTCATACGATTTTTTTCTTGTCTCAACTCAACCTACACGCTCTAGCTTTTTGGCACAACGCTCGTGAATCACCCTGTATAAAAAAAAATTGAGTGGCGCGACAGCTCTTAAAGAGCTAAGGCCTAAGACTTACTCTCATCAACAATTCTCTGGGTGTGTGTGAAGAATAGAGGGGACCTACAATTTAACGCTGATTTCGAAAGGTTCAGGAGAGATTGATACTCTTGAAAGTATTGTCAGTTCTTCGCAAGAGGCAGTACCCGAAAACGATGAAATAAAAACTTTATGCGCTCGATTAGGACTCGAACCCACGACGGCGACGTTCTGATTAGCAGCCTTCGCATCTAACCAACAAGCCACGGGCAATTGCGTTGATTTGGATTCTAGTGACCTCAAAGCATGGAGATTTGCAAAAACTGGAGATTCACAAAATCGGTCCCATTACTTTCCTATGGGAAAGTTAAGAATATCATATCGCCGAGAATAGGGGGAATTGAATATGTACAAGCGAAGTCAATTCTTCGTTTCAGTTTTTTTTTGATTTAGTACAAACGAGTGAACATTTCACTTTGACTCCAGTTTTGAACCTTTTGTGTTATATTAATTTTCATGTATTTGAGTGACAAAAAATATATACCTTTGTTATCTTACAATCACAGTCGTGATATATATTCAGTAAAAAGTTTGTTACTCATGGTTAACAGCAATGAAAATGGAAACCTTACACTTTCCGTTTGGTTGCTGAGTTGCTGCCCACTCAGCTCATACAACACCCTGTTTTCTGCTATCCATTCTTTATGCCAAAAAATGTAAGGCACACACAATGTAAAAGTACGAAACTGCCAGCCAAAGGACTACGCTACCCATTGAAATACTTTTCGTTTAATCTTCTCGTTTTGTGTATATTAATTTCTCGTTGTGGCAAACCTGGAGCTTA
The DNA here is from genome assembly GCA_943590905.1 of Sphaerophoria taeniata. NCBI lineage: Eukaryota > Metazoa > Arthropoda > Insecta > Diptera > Syrphidae > Sphaerophoria > Sphaerophoria taeniata. Next base: position 147,027,355 of record OX016541.1, on the reverse strand, counting down.
ACTTTGTCTGGATTACATTAAAGTATTTCTACTGTTGAGTCTGCTTGGTATTCAACTTGTTCGGTTGACTGTCAACACAATCTTCCTTGCAACAAACTATATTGGCTTTACTCTTGACCCGAGTTGCATGTACATTAACTTTCAGTGGTTTTTTGTTAGTAAACTGCTTTGTGTTCGTCTTTTTTCCGTGTTTTTCAGGTTTTGTAGGAGAGCTTTGTTAAACAATTTATGGCTTTAGATTTTAATAACCGAAATTAAAATTAGTTAGTAAAGTTATTTTCTGCATGGCTGCACGCATTGAACATTTAATTTTCAGTCTAGCAACAGTCGTTGGCATAGTTCAAACCATTTATTAGTATAATTATGATATTAATTTTTGAAAAATGAATGCATTATACTTCATTTAAAATAATGAGTCCCAAAATAAAAATCCTGAATTATTTGCATCTCTTCCAATTGCAAAAACATGTTGTTGTTGTTCATGTGCCTAATCAAAATGTCCCTGTTTTTGTTTTTTCCAAATAAAAGCAAACTTTTCAACTACGCTTGTCCTCATTCTCAAAAACGCTGCTCCAATAATTTAAATCTAATGTTCACCTTTAAGTTTTGCAAAATCTAAATCAAAGCATTGTTCATTTGCTTTGTAGATTTCTAAAATCAACACCTCTACAAGGCAACAAAACTTTGCCCTTGTTTTAATTAAATGAAAAAAAAAACATCCAAAAGTTTCCTACCCAGCACGACCGCATGCTCCACAATCCCCCCACATCTGAATGATAGAAAAATTTCCAACGAATCCCAAAGACGAACAATTTTCACGTTCATTCAAGGCTGAAGGCTCAACACGTTAATCGATAAATTGCTACTAACATTCACACCTTCAATTCAAGGCAATCGCCCATGCTGTTACAATTTAATTTTCGACACACTTTTCACACAGTCATAACACGTGTCTGGCAACCTAAGGCGTTTGAAATTGTTTCAAGTGTAAACAACAATTTGTTTTTCCCCTTTCAGTGTCTATATTTAAAGATCCTTAAACATCTTATCACTTTGAATCCCCAAAATATCTTATTCAATCAGATTTCGTCCTTCGAGAGAGAGTTTGAAAAATCCTTAAGAAGCCTATAATCCTATTTCGTTTTAAAATCACTGACACTGACACCTCAAATCAATTTTAAAACGGTATGATATGCTCTTCGTTGTCGTCTGTCTCAGAAATAATCCCGAAAGTGTTACAAGGTCCCCGAGACAGGCTTAAATATTGCCTAAGTCTTGTCTCATTGCAAATTTATTGCCCCGCATTGTTAAAACAATCTTTAATTAGCAATATAAACCCAATGGAATCTCTTAATCCTTGACAAGGCAATGAACGTTTATATTGAAAATGAGGTGAAATTACTTTAATAAGTGTTATGCTGTGCTTAAGTTTAGCGGTTTTTCTGTTTTTTTTTTCCAAATTAGGTTGACCATTAGGTCAACTCAAAGAAGTCAACATGGTATTTAGTAAGGATATGTGTATCCTTGTTCAATTTTGAACTAGATATGGGTTGACAGTTCACTGTCAACAGGTAAGACAATCTCTGACCGAGATTTCGAAACAACATAATTATATCCAGATCGATTAACAAACAATTTGTATCCCACAATGAGTCCTTCGAGTTATCAATCAATCAGAGGTCCTTTTGAACATGAAAACACTTACATAATATCCTTCTTTAGGGCCGAATAGGGCCAGATGCCTCTAAAACACACATTTATATCAATTATATTAAACTCCACTGGTGGTCCATTGAGTTTTGCCGCAATGAGCATCAAAAATGATTTATTACCTAAGGAACAATAATGTCCAAGGACCCGAGAAGAAAACGACTTTCGTGTTTGACTTTTTTGAGTTTTAGATTTCTGGTTCTTCATATAGTTCATTATGGTTGAATTTATTGCAAGCTCCTTGAGAGGCAAAAGGAGCATGGGTGGCACTTTTGGAGTGATTTTGCTATAACCTGCAGGCGTCCCGTGGCAGATGTGAAGCAATTTCGTCCTTTCGGTCATTTTGGCACATCATAATAATTTGAAGAGAAATTATATACTCTGGATTTTTTTCTTTATAGGAAACGCCGCCGCCACCGTACGCTCAATGCAGTTAGTGTGTGTTTGTTTGCTTGTAATAAATTTATAGAAATAATGCGCCAGTGAAATATATACATAACCATCCAGACATATATCGTAATTCAGAAATCGAAATCCTTTTTATTGTTTTCATTCCTTTGGGTCATATTAAATTCGTTCGCAAGGACACAATGCAGAAGGAAAAGAACAATAAATTTGTTGATTTTATTCTTTTTTCTCTCTGTGTATACTTTTGGGCTTAAAAATCTCAGAGATTGCTTGCTGTGCTTGTTGTTGTTGTTGCTTTTTTTTATTGCCTTTGTAAACAATGAATTAGGACATTTTATTGCGAGAATAATGAGACCATCATGATTGATTTTCATTGCCCATTTTGTGGAAGTTTAACTTATTGGTTGGCAAATTATGTAGGTTGTATAAAAACAATAAAAACGAAGGGAATTTAATATGCTTGTGCTTCTGTTGTGTAGTTCGTTGGAGAAATAAATATTGTTTAGTGTTTTGTGGGAGGGGAAAGGACCTACGTTCTATTTTTGAAGTTAAAGTACATCCACCTTCCCATAAAGTATAATCAATTGCTCAAGTAAATCTGAAGAGGATATAAATGTAAATGCTTTGAAATAATTACAGGGTGCATATATTTTTTAAGAGCACTCATTTTTTTATGCAGAGTTTCATGTACAGTACATAAAGTCATAAACATAAAAACAACTGGATTTCGAAAATAAGACATTGATTCATGAAGAACAATAGAATGATGAATTTTTATTTTTCCTTCGTTCTCCATGATTCTCATCATTCCGAGTCTCGTCTCTTTTTTAAATCACGGCATAGGTAATTAAAAATAAAAATAAAAATGTTCTTATTAAATCGTTCTGCAGTGTTCAGAACACATTAAGCTCAACTGAAAAGGATTTTGCGTTAATTTTTCTCAATTATGAAAGAGAAAGTAAAATTAATTCCAAGATAATTTGTATTTGTCATCATTACAGAATCCCCACAGTTTAAACCGAAATCAAGACCCCGAGGCGGCCAACCTCAATGGAATGCTCAAGTTCGGTTGGATTAAGGGTGTCCTTATCCGATGTCTTCTCAACATCTGGGGGGTAATGCTGTTCCTTCGATTAAGCTGGGTCGTTGGCCAGGCGGGCATAGTTGAAGGATTCTTATTAATACTGACAACAACAGCCGTCACAACAATTACAGCACTGTCAATGTCTGCCATCAGCACGAATGGAGTAATTAAAGGCGGTAAGTTGAACCACAAAATAAATCGATTCTGAGATTTACAGACCTGCGCTTCTCTAAAGGTGGGACATACTACATGATATCACGTTCCTTGGGACCGGAATTTGGCGGTTCAATTGGATTGATTTTTTCGCTAGCAAATGCGGTTGCATGTGCAATGTACGTTGTTGGATTCTGTGAATCGATGCTGGATTTGTTGCGTTCGTTTGGAGCAGAGATAGTTGACGGTGGAGTGCAGGATGTTCGGATTATTGGCAGTATTACTATTCTAATTTTATTAATAATTGTTGTTGTTGGAATGGAATGGGAGGCTAAGGTGAGTGATGAATAGGGATTTAATGATAAATAGTACAATATGTTGAATGGGTATTTCCAGGCGCAAATAGGGCTTTTGATAATCTTATTGATCGCCATCGGGGATTTTATGATTGGTACTTTGATTGGACCGAAAACGGATGAGGAAAAGGCAAAAGGATTTATGGGCTACAATTGTGAGTCAAATTTTTGTGTGCATGGAAATGATGAACATTTAGGAATTTTGTTTTTTTTCTTTTTTGCTTCGTGCAGCCACGATTTTTGAGCAGAATTTATTTGCGGACTATCGGAAAGAAAAGAATATACAGCATGACTTTTTTTCTGTGTTTGCGATATTTTTTCCAGCTGCCACTGGTATTTTGGCCGGAGCCAATATATCCGGAGATTTGAAGGTAAATTACAGTTCTCTATTGACTTAAAAAGTAAATAAAAAGGTAAGCCAGGGAGCTTTTGTATTGTGTGCTGCTTTCTTCGGGATATTGAAATAATTGATATTTTTGTTCTTACCTTAAGCAAGAATGAAATGGAGTTTATGCTAACAAAACAACTAAAGAACAAACTGTACTGAAATCCCCTTGCGTTGTACGAACACCCAGGGTTCTTTGAAATTTTTTGCAGCTTCTGACTTTCAAAAGCTGGTTTAACTTGCTTCTTATGCAAGTCAGAGAATTAAATTCAATAATGACATAACAGAGAAAAAGATTTAGGTACGGAAACGGAATACTGTTTTTGTTTATCCCATTTAATTTGGATAGAAATTATGTCATGAGATAAAATCTTAAAAAACTTAGCCTCGTTGAAAAAAGGTAGAAAAGAAGAACCGATTTAATTTAAGAAAGACCAAAGGTCAGATTTTCTCATTTGAAACTAAACTATAACTGATGAGGATGACTATAGAATGGTCCGACAACCTACCATCATTGGATCTATCATTATGTTGCTTTCATAATAGTAATTTGCTTTCGGTGCCCCAGTCTTCATTTTTTAGCGGATGAAGCAGTTCGCTTGATGGCGTTGGCGCCAATTGTAAAAGCTCACGATCTCGTGTCAACAGGGAGGTTCGGTGCGGATTCGGGCAATTCAGAAGGCATCGACTGAACATTTTTTTCCAACACTTTTCAATAATTTGTAAATGGTCCTGCTGTTGCACCTGTTTGCAGCATTTTCTGCTTCTTACGCCAATGCGTTGATATAATCACGGCGTATACTGCATTCACACTCTTTTTCATGCGGTACAGAGATTCAAGCTATTTGGTCCCCTTGCGGTGAAGTTATTCGAGCCTTTAAGTCTTTGCTTTCACTTTTACCCAAGATTCTTCTGAAAGCCAGGTGTTGTTGCCTCCTTTCTTGCGACCGACTATTCTATCAGCACTATCAGGAAAACAGTGTACCCTACACTAACGACTCGAACATTACCGTCTTTACCGATGGCTCGAAAATGATTAATGGAGTAGGGGCAGGTTTCTACTCAGAAAATCTTAGCCTTGCCAGTTCATTCAGACTTCTTGACCATAGCAGTGTCTTCCAAGCTGAGATCTTGGCAGTGAAAAACGCTGCTAATCAAATATCCATGATGGCGATACCACACGCTGATATCACCTTTTTCATTGATAGCCAAGCAGCAATAAAAGCGATCTCTGCCACGCAAATCAAGTCAAAGCTTGTTTCTTGCTGTCACGAAGAGCTAAGGGTTCTTGGTATGCAGCACAACGTAAGACTCTGCTGGGTTCCCGGTCACAGTGGTGTGCCAGGAAATGAAAAAGCGGATGAGCTTGCAAGAGAAGGCTCGGTACTTGATCCCTCTCTCATAGACCATAACATCAGAATCCCTCAATACGAATTAAAAAGAAACATTAGTAATAATATCATTCAAAAAGCAAATGATAGATGGAACCTACTAGAAACCTGCGGTAACACCAGGAAACTCTGGCCTCATTATGACAAGAAAAAATCTAATCAGATTTTACTTCTCAAAAAATCGTCCCTAAGATCGCTCATAAGTGTGATAACGGGACATAACCTACTTGGCTACCACAAAAAGAAGATGGGGCTTAGTACGGACGACATATGCAGAGGCTGCGGCGATGAGGAAGAGCACGAAAACACGGCTCACTTCCTATGCCACTGTCCAGCACTCTGCCGTACTAGAATAAAATTCTTAGGCAACTATTTCTTTAATGAACTAGAAGAATTATCTGTTTTCCCAGGCAATCGCCTACTGAACTTTATCAAATCCACCAAATGGCTCGATCAACCATAGAATTCATAGATTAAATCACTTTTTCAGAAGTTACAACACTTCAGGGTATCACGATGGATCTACATTGATCTAAGTGTGACGGTCACAACATCAACTGTCAGCCCATATAACCTAACCTAACCTAACCTATCAGCACTTGATGTGAAAATATTTTTCACAGCACTCCAATGGTGTTCAATGTCATCATGTACTGCTGATTGCTCTTATTCCGTGAGACAGGTGGTCCCTCAATTATTGGCGTGTCGTGGGATCCTTCAGTCAATCGATGTTGAACTTGGAAGCTTGATTTATTCCATTTGATCTTCGAATTGAAGCTTTAAGGATAGCTATCATTTAGTAGTGATCATGGGCAAGTCCCATGTCAGCGCTTCTTCTGTTCTGGACATCCAAGAGACTTGTTGTTGACTTGTCGCGAAGTGATCAAATTGGTTGGAAGACTCTTGCCTGTCCGTCGACACCCAGCTAGTTTTGTGAAACGGTTCGTGCTCAAACATTGCCGCACCAATCACAAGGATTAGCGTTGTAGGAGTCAATAAACCTCTCACCTTTTTCGTTGCAACTATTGACTCAATTAACACCTATCACATGTCTTTGTCCATCGTTGTCTTGTTACTGCCCACCTTAGTATTGAAGTTTCTCATAACCAAAGTAATATCCACGCGGTGCGTTTTGTTGACGACAGCACCTAGTCGATTGTAAGAGTTGAGGCGTAAGACTATATAATGTTGACAGCCCGTACTTTGCTCTGAAATCTGGCTTTTATAATTTTTTCTCCAAAGAGCTCCAATGAAATTAGGCTCCTGGTTGCAGTTATTGTTAGGAGTAACCCAACTGCAGCTTCTCGAGCGCTTCCGTGAGCGTGCCCTGAGAAAAGTAGGACAGTGTTATGCGCCGCTGACTTGTATCGATCCAAATCATCGCTTGAACCTGAGATATCAATCCTGTACCGCATAAATTCTCCCTCTAACTGGAGGAATACCAGATGCGGTCCTTCATTATAAAATTCCAGTCAGTAGTAGAGCAAAAATAACACACTTTGTTGAATTTTTAAAAGTCAAGTGCAAATCAAAATTACAACTTGGTAATCCGGTTCAAGTTTGGAACAAGGATGTCAATCGAACCAATTTTTTAGGATGTAGGTATGAATACAGTCGTTAAAGCAGATGCACTGATGGGTCTATAAAATAACTCCCACGAAATAAGTCCCACTTTTAAAAACGAAATAAGTCCCACCAAAAATTGGATCATGTGTATGCTGAAAACCAGACAAATACATAGCGAGCTTGGTAACGCACACTTAGAGATGTACGCATCTAGCGGAACCCCGCAAGGTGGAATTCTCTCACCATTATTATGGATCTAGTGATGAACGAGATCCTAATAAAACTTAGGAATTACGGTATAGTAGTGGCAGCCTACGCTGATGACTTAGCGCTTTTGGCGACGGGTAAATACCTTACCACTATTAGCGAACAATTACAAAGCCCATTATCAAGGGTCAGCAACTGGACCAAGAAATGCCGTCTTAAGGTAAACCCCCTTAAAACAGAACTGGTTCTTTTTACAAACAGGAGGAAAATCCCTCCGTTTGAAATACCAAAAATACAACACTAAAAATCTCCGACCGAGCTAGATACCTCGGAGTTATATTGGATAAAAAACTCAATTGGGGTCCAAATATCCAAGAAAGATATAAGAAAGCCACAATCGCACTCTACTCATGTAACAAGATTCTGGGTAGAAATTGGGGACCGAACCCCAAAATAGTCATGTGGATGTACACTGCCATTGTCAGACCGATTCTAACTTATGGCAGCTTGGTATGGTGGAAAGCGCTGGAGAAATCCACGAATCTTAAAACACTTACCAAAGTACAGAGAAGAGTGTGATGAGGACTACCCCAACTGCGGGTTTAGAAACGATCCTCAATCTCCCCCCAATAGATCTATTCGTCCAAGAATCAGCAGCAAACAGCGCCCTCAGGCTCGGCCAAACTAACATCTGGAAAACTAGCCAGAGTGGCCACGCAGCTATTCTTACGAAATACGTAGACAACAATATCTGCACAGATTATATTACCCCAATAGACTAGATTGGGAAAATAGTGTGCCCTACACTAACGACTCAATCATTACCATCTACACCGATGGCTCTAAAATGGATACTAGAGTAGGTGCAGGCTTTTACTCTGAAAGCCTCAACCTTGCCAAATCATTCAGGCTCCCCAACCATAGCAGCGTCTTCCAAGCTGAGATCTTGGCAGTGAAAAACGCTGCTAAACAAATAACCATGATGGCGATATCACACGCGGACATCACTTTTTTCATTGATAGCCAAGCAGCAATAAAAGCTATCTCTGCCACCCAAATCAAGTCGAAGCTTGTCTCTTGCTGTCGCGAAGAGCTAAAGGTTCTTGGCACACAGCATAACGTAAGACTCTGCTGGGTTCCTGGCCACAGTGATGTACCAGGCAACGAAAAGGCGGATGAACTTGCTAGGGAGGGCTCCACACTGGAACCCTGTCAGATAGACCATTATATAGGGATACCGTTATGTGAACTGAAACATAACGTCAGTAAAACCATCATTCAAAAATCCAATGACGGATGGAATCTCCTAGAAACCTGTGTTTACACCAGGAAGCTATGGCCTAGATACGATAAGAAAAGATCCGATTGGATCTTAACTCTTAATAAACCCTCCCTAAGATCCCTTATTGGCATAATTACAGGACACAACCTACTCGGCTACCATAAGAAGAAGATGGGGCTCAGTACTGATAACCTCTGTAGAGGCTGCGGTGATGAAAACGAGCATGAAGACACTACTCATTTTCTCTGCCACTGTCCTTCGCTCTGTCTTGCTAGGAAGAAAGCTCTAGGCAACTTCTTCTTTAATGAACTAGAGGAACTATCAGAATGCCAGGCAAAAGTTTACTAAACTTTGTCAAGACCTCTAAATGGTTAAACGAACCACATGATTCATAGGTTATTATATCTTTTCCGGAAGTTACAACATTTCGGGTACCACAATGGATCTACATTGATCTAAGTGTGATGGTAACAACATCAACTATCAGCCCGTTCAACCTAACCTAACCTAACCCACCAAAAATTGCTATTTTGAAAGTGGGAGTTATTTCGTTTTTAAAAGTGGGACTTATTTCGTCAATTGGTGGGACTTATTTCGTTACGCGTTTTTATTTTAAGTGGGACTTATTTCGTTTTGAGTGGAAATAAATTCGTTTTGTAAAGGGGGAGTTATTTCATACCCCTAAATTTATATTTTGGTGGGATTTATTTCGTTTTAAGTGGGACTTATTTCATTTTCATAATTTTGAATTTTAAGTGAATGCTTAATAATTTTTGCCGTTATTTGTTGCTCTTCACGTTGTTTCTCATTGAATTTCATAATGTTCTTTTTGTTGCTTTTTAAAAAAAATTTATTGTATTGTAGAATATTCCCTTTTACATAATATTTACAAAAAGGTGTTATGATTTCATTATTACAGATCGGGGACTTATTTCGTTTTCAAAAGTGGGACTTATTTCGTGGGAGTTATTTCATTTTTTTAAGCAATTTTTGGTGGGACTTATTTCGTTTTTAAAAGTGGGGCTTATTTCGTGGGAGTTATTTCATAGACCCGCACTGATAGCATTGTCCACTTTTTTCGACTTCTCTGTCATTGTATTGAAGACAACATGAAGTGGTAAATGTTCGTTACCTCGGAAGTATATTTTTCATTAAAAAAAATCATTAAAATTTTTCTGACAGTCCAGTTAAAACATAAATTCAAAACAATCTGTCAGTCGATGGAGATGCCAGATAGAGACAGAAAAAATCTCAACACTGCTGTTTAAGAAAATTCGAAGGACCAGTCTCTCAAGTTTTTTATAAAAAAATTAATTTTATTTTCAACAAGAGAAACAACTTAATTGAATTATGAAACAGGAATGAAAATTACAATTTACAAACAATCAAAATTGAAGAAAAAATAAATAGCTATAGCAACGATTTAGTGATTAAAAAACAATACAGTGTTTTTCTTTGTACAGTAGTTTGAATCGATAGATATTCTCAAACAACTGCAGTGACAAAAAAGAATTTTCATCATTGAAAAACTAAAATTAAATTGAAAAGTTTCCTGTTAAAAAATATTGTCATTTTAACAAATATTAATTTATTAATCAAATCAACGACATCTTACCTGTTGCCTCAATTTTTCTTTTGAGAAAATGATTTTAAATTAACGATAAGTATACGCCCGAGTGTTTGCCAAATTTGACTGATTTACTCAGCTGTATAAATTTGCTCGATGAAAAAAGAAATTATTACCCAAGTGAACAAGTATTTGCCCACGAAAAGATCAAGCAAAAATATCTGCTTGCTTCACTGAGTTCAAAACTGGACTCAAAATACTGTATTCTTACATGTAGGCATGTAAATCCTTCGTTTGGTTTATCATGCAAAAAAATCCTCAGATCAAGCGCCCACCTCAAAGCTTTTGACCTTTATTTATTTGAGAAATGAACTCCCTTGGAGGCAGTCTATTTTCAGAGAATGTACAATTTCGCTACATTGTTCATTGTATTTACCAGAGCCAGAGCCTGACAACAAGTTTTGTTTTGCACGCAACTCATGAATTTTTTAAATACAGAGCCTGTTACCTTATTGAAAAATGCATTAACCAAAATCTTAAAAAGAAAATTAATACTTTTTGAGCTGATTGAGAGAAACACCCATCGAGTAGCGTTGGCGTTGGTGTTATACCTATTCTATAACTGCAACATGTGTCAATAATAACAACCATGTACCTGAAATCGAACTTCATCTCCACCGCCGCGCCGGGCTCGTCGGTGCATCCGTACATTATTAATGAATGCCTTTTAAAGTTTGAAAGATTTTATGTGTGCATTGTGCATTTATTTATAAATAATTTTTCGAATTTCGTTCGCACATTAAATCCTTCCCTCGAGCAACTTTTAATGAACGCAAGCTTTGCCATATGATAATAAGAACTCCTGGACAAAAAAAAAGTTTTCCTCAATTTTATGAAATTTTCTGTATTACCGTCGCATACGACACAGAAAGTAGATAGCGCACAAAGCTTCCCAGGAATAAAATAGATAAAAAAAAACTAGAGCACTTAAACATTTACTATGTCATGCGAACATTTTCTTTGTCCTTTGAAGGATCCACAAAAATCGATTCCTAAAGGCACCATTCTTGCCATAGTTATTACAACGGCATCATACTTGGCAATGGTCTTAATGGTTGGGGCAACTGTTGCACGTGATGCTACGGGCAATGTCACAGACGCCATTAATGGGTCATTTGCTTTTTTGGATTGTGTGCCAGGTAAGGAAAAAACAAAAACAAAGTCGTAGCATCTCTAAATTTTCATACATTTTTATTTGCGTAGGTAATTGCAGCTATGGTCTGGAGAATTCATTTCAAGTAATTGAGTTAGTTTCGGCATTTGGTCCATTAATCTATGCTGGTTGCTTTGCGGCCACGCTATCATCAGCACTGGCCAGTTTGGTGTCAGCACCGAAAGTATTTCAGGTGAGTACTTTGGTTTTATTTGAAAATCTTTCGTATACATTGAGATTGAGAGTGTAGTAATTTTGTTAAAGTGTTTGAGTTGGAGTTAATGTTCCTTGAAGAGAAATTTGTTTTAGTCATGCTTCAAGCATCATGTTGGCAAAGCATGCGATTTTTGTGTCCTGCCTTTTGTGTTAGAATTAAAGCAAAGGAGTTCATGGTTGTACAATGCATAAATATAAACGAATTCGCTGAAAATATGAGTGGCGCGCATTCGAAAGGTCCAGTTCTCGATGACTTTAGCGCATAAATCTGGCTGAATTTGACCGATTGCATCGATTATGGTGTGTTTGAGGACCGCGGGGGTTCGTGACTCAATTTGATTTCTTCTATCAATGTTGTTTCTGGAACTGCAAAATTCGAATTCGTTGTCTTCGAAATTATCATCAATAGGACTCTGAACTAGTTCGAGTACAAGGCGAGCCATGACTCATGTCTGATATCCAATAAAAAAGTAAAAAAAAAAAATTCTACTCCAATTTTTGAGATTAAAAATTATTTTCCAGACGTATAAATACGGGATTTTTGCTTGTTCTCGTACCCATTTATCTAAAATGGACTAAGAATGATTTTTCGACCGAAATTTGCATCTTACTTACTTACTTATGGTGGCGCTACAGTCCAGGTCGGAGCAGGACCTCATCCAACCACCTCGGTCCCTAGCTTATTGTTACCAGTTTCAAACGACAAGTTGGTTCAGGTCCTCTACCACCTGTGTGCTCCACCTGAGTCGCGGTCTTCCTCTTCTGCGACGTTCTTCCGGGTTGGATTCGAAGATTCTACAGACCGGAGCATTATTTTCCATTCGCTCTACATGACCCCAGCCATCTAAGTCGTTGGACCTTAGCTTTTCTGGCTAGGTCAGTGTCGCTGAACAGCTCGTACAGTTCTTGATTTTATCTTCGTCTCCTTTCTCCATTTATGCAGACTGGACCAAAAAGCACTCGAAGAATTTTTCTCTCGAAGCAGTCCAAGGCGTTTTCATCGGATGTTGTTAAGGTCCATGTCTCTGCACCATACATTAGGACCGGGATGATGAGAGTTTGGTACAGTGACACTTTATAGTTGCTCTGCTCGAGAAGGTAGTAGTACCTTCTAAGTCCAAAGAAGCAGCGATTGGCAAGAGTGATTCTTCGTTTGATTTCAGCGCTGGTGTTGTTGTCTGAGTTTATAGCGGATCCTAGGTGGTGTTGACGTTGGCGTTTCGCACATTCTTCTCAGAAATGTTGAGGAATCGCATGACAGCGTATCGCCTTGTCTTATAAACCTTTTCTGACATCAAATGCACCCATTAGGTTTTTTCCGACTATGATGGAACAGCGTGAGCTTTCCACTGTCATCTTACACAGACGGACGAGTTTTTCTGGAATGCCAAAACTAGACATCGCTCTATATAGGTGGTCTCTATAGACGCTGTCATATGCGGCCTTGAAATCGATGAAAAGGTGGTGGGTATCGATTTGACGTTCCTGGGTCTTGCCCAAGAATATTTGATCGATGGTAGACTTTTCGGGTCTGAAGCCATATTGAAAAGGACCTATCAGGTTGTGGACGAAAGGCCTCAAATATTCTCACAGTACTGCAGACAAGATCTTGTAGGCGATATTACGGAGACTTATACCTCTGTAGTTGGTGCAGTTCAGAGGATCTCCTTTATTGAGGATCGGACATGCGAGGCTGAGGTTCCATTCGTCGTGCTTGCTTTCCTCTAACCAAATTTTGCAGCAGAGCTGATGCATGCTCCTAACCAAATCATCTCCAGCCGCTTTGAACAGTTCGGCGGCTAGGCCGTCTGCTATATTCACTTCGTCAATGTCGGGTGGGTGGAACTGGTGGTCTGCTTCACCCAAATTGAATGGTTCTGTATAGCTGGCAGAATTTTGCTCGTCATCGCCATTATACAGCTTGGAAAAGTGGTATTTCCATATCCTCAGCACTGATTGTTATTCTCCTACCATGTCCTCATTTCCATGATGGTCTCTAAGGGCTTCGGTTCGGGGTTTATAAACCCTGGTGGTTTGTTTTAGCTATTTGTAAAACTTTCGAACCTCGTTCCTGTTGTGACATCCCTCTATCTCCTCGATCACGCGAAATTTGGATCAACTGCTTCAAAACCCAATTAGCGAACACACTTCGCTGAGTATTTTTTTTTGGTTTTAGCTCCTGTATCAATTGGATTTTGTAAGGGTGCAGGCAAAAATCTTATCAGCGACCTAGAATTGACTGCATCAAATTCTGCTGCACACTTTCACGAACAGCGGCGATGTTTGCGCTAGATCTTGCATTTCGTTGCCTTACGGATGTTGGCTTATTGTTCACTGAGCCGATTGACTTGAATTTTGTCACCAAATGTTGAATAGTCGACTTGGAATGTCGACTATTTACCAAAGAAAAAAGAAAATGGGCACAGTGCGCGCACCGTTACACCCAATTTGATAACAAAGTTTTTTTTTCGTATTGACGAGTTGCTTCACGCTGTAACTTGATATGATGATTTGTTTTTAGTGACTGATTAATAGACTATATTTTGACAGAAAGTAAAAGAAACGATATGGTCGCCACGAGCTGTCAAAATAAACCCGTCCCTTTTGGAAAGCCCATCGATCCTTTGATGAGCGCAATATGCACCGTACTGCAATTTCAGCAATCAGGAATAGAAAATCTGAACAGGATCACCAACTCTGAAAGCATTTAGTGCGACGGGCATTCATTTGTTGTAAATTTGTCAAAAAATGTAAAGAATCTCGTGCTGCAACGACCAATCGAAGACCCGACAAAGTTCGAGTCAAACTTTAATGAACTATTCCTCACTGAGCTTGAAGAAATCGTTTTGACTGTACGACGAATCTGCTCGACACGAATCGTTTTAAAGATCCACCGAAGTCTTGAATCGATGTCAACGACTGGCTGTACAGCACAGCACCACTGAAGGTTGCGGTTTGAGTACTTCTTAACAAACATAAAAGGGTTGGTCAGACCTAAAACTTTCAGAATTCACAGAATAAATTAAAGCTGATTGTTGATAGAGGGAGGCGTCTACAAGCCCTGTTCACCCATATGCCTCTCTTCATTAAGAACTATTTTAATAACAACTCTGTTTATGACTGTCGGTTTGGTTTTTAGAAATTATTCCGAACACTTTTCCATTATTTCAAAACCTACAAATCACTAGAAACATATTTCCTATGAAATTAAAATGTCCCCAAAGGAGACCATTCTCAAATATTTCTCTAATATTAATTGTTCCCAACACCCGACGAAAATTTCAATCCTTTTGCCTTCATTATCATACAAAAGAGAGCATATTACATTTTACGATATTGTTAAATTAAATGGGCGATAAAAATCTAACTTAACCAAAAGTCATCACAAATTCAATCTAAAACAGAGATGGTCCCTTATAATGCCTCCGTTCCGATGACCGAGTGCGATGACAATTGAAAAGGAACAAATTAAGCTATTTAGTCAAATTGTCAAATAATCAATAAAAATCCTTTTTCATGCTTCGCATAAAAGTTAATACATTCGAACACAACTCAAACCAACAACAACATGTTTAATTTATATTCTTATTTTTTTTCTTCTCGCTCTTCTCAACAACAAGGCTTTGTGCAAGGACGAACTTTATCCGAAAATTGTTTGGTTTGCTAAAGGATTTGGCAAAAATAACGAACCAGTTCGTGGTTACGTTCTAACTTTTTTTATTGCCATTGGGTAAGGCTTTCTTTTTGCACAACTTGGGTTAAATGAAACAATTTTTGTACATCCTCTTACAGATTCATCCTGATTGGCGAACTTAATTTGATAGCTCCGTTAATTTCGAATTTTTTCCTTGCCGCTTATATGTTAATTAATTTTAGCACATTCCATGCGAGTTTGGCACAGCCTGTCGGCTGGAGGCCAACTTTCAAGGTGAGATTTGTTTTTGAATTTTTCTTTTGTTTGCAAACATTTTTTTTGCTTTCCTTTGTGAAGTATTACAACATGTGGTTGAGTTTGATTGGAGCAGTACTGTGTGTTGCTGTCATGTTTCTGATATCCTGGTGGACGGCCTTGATTACATTTGTTGCTGTACTTGCATTGTACTTAATCGTATCGTATCGTAAGCCGGACGTTAATTGGGGCTCAACAACTCAAGCTCAGACCTACAAAAATGCCCTGCTATCGGTGCAGCAGCTGAACAACGTCGAAGAGCATGTCAAAAATTACAGGCCACAGGTGGAATTTTTGTCTCATGAATTTTTCAACATACTCAACACATTTCTTACAGATTCTAGTACTTTCCGGCCTGCCAAATACTCGTCCAGTCCTTGTGGACTTCGCCTACATGTTGACAAAAAATCTGTCGCTCCTCGTTTGTGGTCATGTTTTGCGTGGATCAAGCACTCAGAGATATCGCAACTATTTGCAAGAACGAGCGAGCTCATGGTTCCGCAAACACCGAGTCAAGGGATTCTATTCGCTTGTTGATGGTGAGGATTTCGAAGCAGGTTCAAAGGCTCTAATGCAGGTAATTCCTTCAAATATCGATTTGAAATGGATTTCTAGACCCTTGTCATATTTTATTTCATGAACAGGCTTCCGGAATAGGAAAACTTAAGCCAAACATCTTACTACTGGGCTACAAAAGCGACTGGCAAACATGTGAACGCAAGGATTTGAATTTGTATTTTAACATTTTGCACAAAGTAAGTTCGCATTTGTCATGAAAATTATCAATTATTAGAATAGCTTAGAGATGCAAATCAAAGTGGCGGAAATAGTATTTCATTCATGTTTCATTCGAAATTCCTTTTAAAAATTAAATTTCCTTCTTAATGATGTCAAAAATCAACAATTCCCATTTCCAAAATCAATCAACACTAGCAATTCATCTATTTCTGTTTGCTAGCTAAGTTTTGGGATAAAACACTTTTTTCAATTAAGATCGATTGATTGCAGGCACTTGATATGTATTTGTCGGTGGCGATATTACGTGTTTCGAATGGACTAGATTGTTCGCAAATACTCGGCGATGAGAGTAATACTCAGCGAAATATCTTGGAAATTCCACGAACACTCCAACCCAATGAGAGTTCAACAGATTTGAATGCGGTGGACAAAAGTGCTCATAATGGACTTGGCGGTAGTATGGATTCGTTGAGTAGAAACGTTTCACAAGGTGAGTTTCGCTATAATATATCTGGGGAATCAGAGGGATTTTTCGGAATTTTAAACACAAAAGACAAGAATTTGTAGGAAGAGAATTCTCAGAAATTGTTTCAAAATTTATAAAAATGAAAAAAGTGGAATTTTGTGATTTTTTGTTGGTACCGAACGCACAATTTTAAGCAATAAAGCAATGAGAGTTCAAGTAGTGCTGACGACAAGATGGTCCATTTATTTTCTGTCGAAAACCTTAGGTTCTTATCAAATTTATTGGAAGCTCTATCAGCGGAATTTTCAAAACTTTTCTAAGAACAAAAATCTTGCTGAGACTGCAAAAATCCTTTTTCAAGGCGCCTCCTATATCAGTGTCCTAAAAAACTGTTTGATTTCGCCACCAAATCAAATAAATCTTTGTGAATCTTTAAATTCAATCAAAATAATCAAAAGATTATGCTAATGACATTTTATGGTTTCTCAACCTGTTTTAATCACAATTCTACTTCTCAACAACTAGGACCTTGATTAATGATTTACCATACCTTGTTTTTCGTCCTTTCGTGCCTTTTCTGTTTCCATCCAAACCTACTGATGATTTGTTATTTATTTTGTCCCGTTTTTGCAAGTTGTTTATGTTTATTTTGCTATCAAATGTTTCTTTAAAAGATTTCCATCTATTCCCATTAATTTTTTTTCGGTTGATTTTCCGACACGTTGCCCTCGACAGAACCGTAATCTAATTAAGTTAAATAAATTATAGGCTCAGGCTCAGTTCTATTTTGAAACTGAAATTAGCGAATTTCTCCTCTGTTTTCGAATGCTTGTAATTTTTAATGGTTGGTTACAGTTGAGGTAATAGGCAGTCAATTAATTTTGTAGAAGTAAGTAATTAATTGGTTGTTTTGGGTTTTTGTTTGGTTGTGAAATGCTAGTGTAACATAATTGTTGAATTTTCTTTTCATTGGTTAGCAGAAATATTTGTTGGATTTTAGTTTGTTTAAACCTTAGTGAGGAGAGGTGCGCCTTATCCAAATTCAACCAAGTACCGTCAGCAAAAGAATCTTTCACTTTATGCGATGCTATGTGATGAACCAACAGAGAAGGACGAAAAGGTCAGCTAAACACAGTTTTTGGCAGTTTGGTTGGCTTACTTAGTCCGGTCTTCTTCTTCAATAAGGGATTGATGCGGTGGAAGACTAGGTTAGCTTTGGCAAGCTTTGCTCTTGAGTGCGTGTGAAACGAAACAGCTTCAACGAAGTTTACTCTCTGGTATCTGGCGTTCCTTTTAGTTTAAATAATTGATCCATTTGGTAAATTCAGTATTAGGGTTCTGCATGCTGCCGCCTATCTACAGCGGCTGCGAATGAAAACCGGTCTCATGATTTGGCGGTGTTTATCCTTTTTCCCCATTTGGTGTAGTACTCGTAGAGTTGCTTAGATAGGTGAGATTCTCACAATCTGATGGCACAGGTTGGTCTGACGTCATTAGGCTGTAGAGAAAGGGTCCGAGCTTCGACCCCTGGGCCACTTCAGCCAAAATGTTCCTTGTTGTTGACTTCTTATTTTCAGCTTCCACGAATAATTTCCTGGAAAAAAGAAAAGAAAATAATATTTTAATTAGTGCCTAAGGGATACCTATACCTAAAATACGGAGCTTGTGAATGAAGGCCTCGATCCAAATGCTATCGAATGCTTTCTCAACATCCAGAAAGCATCCTACCGTAAAACTGTGACTGTTGAGAGCTGAGGTGATTCTGCAATTTCATGAAGGGATTTAGAGTGGAGTGGCCTTTGCAAAATAAAAACTGGATGTCGGGGATGATGTTGCAAAATCGTTGCAAAATCCTTTAAGTCTCCTGAGTATGATTTCCTCCAGAATCTTTCTCATGTTATTAACTGATTGATTTCCCAAAAAAGCAACTGCTTATATAGAAATATTTGCACGAAGAATTTTAATGCTTCGTTCTCCATGATTCTCAGCGGTTTGTATCTCATAAAATGTTTGTTTTGAAAAAAAGCTGTTGCCAAATTCAAGACGAAATCGGTACCAGATTTTGATCTCCTTAATTCTCATAACTTTGAGTGACGAAAAGGAGTAGATTGTCAAGAAAAACGGTACGATGTTTTTCCAGCCAAATGATAGGTGGGCAAATATACTGATTTTGATTAACAGTCTTTCGATCCCAACCCATTTAAAAAAATAGTGTATCATGGGATTTATAAAACTTACTTGATGTATGAAAGTTTTTTGATCAAAAGTAGGGAGTTTTACCAAACCCGGGTTTTGTCGAACTTTCATTCAAACAGAAATGTTTATGAATAACTATGGATAAAATTATTTTTTATGACGTAAATTACTTTCAACAATGTGTAGCAAGAATGCATGAATATGAACTGAATTATTGTTAGATGAATTTAATCCTCAAAATGAAAGCAAATTATGCATGGACTTGTACATTTTTGTTTAAATTACTAATCAAATGTTTCTATTACAAATTTGAAAATAGATTAAGTTCACATTGTAATAAATTGAAATATAATAAATGTTCTTCTTATCTATTTATTTTTTTGCATGCAAATTTCAAAAATCAAATCGCACAAACTAAAAACAAAACTTGTAAATATGCAAAAATAAAGGCGGGCAACAGCCAGACAACGACAGCGGCCTGAAGCTGGTAAAGAGTAAGTACAATTTTTTTTAAATTTCCTGTAAAAATTTAAATTTTCAAATAAATTTTATGTTTAAATTTTGCTTGCTTCTGAAAATAAAAACAAATCTGCACCAATTTCTTTTCCGCAAAATACTCGTATACAAATATGCAGTGTTTCAAATTCCATTAATACGAATAACCTTGCATGACGAAGGTAAAACTTTATTTCAACTATTTAGAGTATCGATTCAGATTTTGTAATTTCAATAGAAAGATTATTTATCAATATTAAACACCGTTTCCTAGATATTTATTTTGTCAATATTCAAAAATTTCATCAACATCCGTTTATCAATCACATGAAGTATCTTCAACATTAATTTGATACTTTATTTGTTTTCCATTAGGTTAGAAAACTAGACTTTTGGACTTACATTCACACTTATGACAGGCCCCGACGTAGTAGATTAGTACTACGAATCCCGAAAAAAATTATCATAGGTCCCGTCGTAATAAAATAATTTGCTACGAAATTCGGAGTTCGTAAAATCGACATCACAAGCCCCGAACGAATAGGAAGTTTGATAATTTTTTCTACGAATATTTTTTTTTGATCGGAGCTGATCTTCATATGAATTGCTTTGAAGACTACCGGGTTCCAAATGCTTCTTTCACTTTCCCGATATATTCTTTAGAATAAGGACCGCCATGGGAATATTTTTTTTTTCATTCCTATTAAAAAAAAACCGCTAAATGATTTCGCTGAAAACCATCAGTTCTCAATCAAGCAATTTCGCGTCGAATGAGACCAATTACACGTCAATATCATTAGTGGTTCGCGAGATAATCGAAGAGAAAAAAATCTGAACTGGGGATTCACAAAATCGGCCCCATTGCAATAAATTCCTTGAGGAAGCTACAAAAAAGTCCCGAAATTGCACAAGAATTAACAAAAGCATCAAAAGGTGGAAGTGAACGCCTATTGGGACCAAGTGAGACAAGAGCTAAATAGCATCGGTCCACCCGCATAGGATGCAAGTACTTGAAGAAGATGCATTTTTTTTCAATTGCAATCGTCTAAGAGTATTCCTATTTTTTGAAGGTTTGGGAGTTTGGATAGATTGGAAGGCGTGTATTTTAAGAAAACTACTATACATACTTAAAGAAAAAGAAATTTAAGCTTCAGGTAGTCAAAATAAAATGCACACTTTTTCAGACCTAGCAAAAACTGTAATTAAAATTACTATCCTGGAAACGTCAGCAAATGGCATACAATTCACTCGTTCTTTTGGAGAAAATAGTTGGATGTTGCATTTTAATGATGTTGGAAAAGTAAAGAAAGTTATTACGCCGAATCAATAGAGGAAAAAAACAAATTTGTGAAAATGAGAAAAAAATCTTGAAGAAATGATTAAATGTCGCTGTGGGTTTCTTTAATTAATAACATCAACTGCAACTGCTAATGAATCCATCTTAAGTAAATAAAAATAAAAACTTCAAATCCGCTTTGCAAAAACTTCGTAGAATTTTAATTTGTTTTGAATTTCATTTTTTTAAGTTTGTCAACTGATTCCGAAAGTCGGAATGATTGATTTGTGTGTGGCAATGCCTTTATTGATTTTGTTCGGGCCTTATGGTTATAATTTTTTCGTATTCGTAGCGGAGCTTTACGTTCGGAACTTTTCTACGAGGAACTCTGTGATAGGGGTGATTATTTCATTAGCTGGATAATGACTTACCTATTTGATTTAACTACTTTTTTAGTTATGGGTTAGTCAATTAATTACGTACTTTGTATGTGTGATGAAAAAAAAAATATTAAAATAGGAGAATTCACTGATTCAAAGGGCCTGACAAATATTCCTGGTTATAAAAATTCTTTGTTGACATTATTAGACCGAAATCAATTTTTTTGTTTGAATTTCCAAAAATAAAGGATAACAAATACACGCGTGTATTTTTCTTTTCCCTTTTTCCAGATAAAAAATAAATGGAAAATGCTTTCTTGACAAAACACACCATGACTATCTTCTTAAAAAAAAAAAATAGTGAGCACATTGAATCTAAATCTAACAAGAAAAAAAATGGTTTAGGAGTGTATTCATACCTACAAATGTAGAAATAGAATAGCTTCAGCAAATAAAATGAAAGAATAAACAAACAAATCCTATGTGGGGAACACCAAGGATGCTAAAAAGTCTACCTTATTTTTCATACATTTATTTTCATAAAACGATGTCAAAGGGTTCTGAGAAGCATTGATACAGAAAGAGGCAATTTCGTAGGTTAACCTATTGCCGAGCGGTGGGAATTGTATCGGGTTAAAGTAAGAAAAAAAAATCTCTGTCGATGTTATCCTTTAAAAAAAATTCAACGAGGTTATGTTTGATGTTTGGTTTCAGAACAGCAGGAAATAGTTGTGTTTTT
Organism: Sphaerophoria taeniata; assembly: GCA_943590905.1. Lineage (NCBI taxonomy): Eukaryota > Metazoa > Arthropoda > Insecta > Diptera > Syrphidae > Sphaerophoria > Sphaerophoria taeniata. The sequence continues at coordinate 147,005,578 of OX016541.1, read as the reverse complement.
TCAGTTCTTAGACCGTTGTATCTCAAAAATGTTGATTATTAGGAGAAAAGAAAGGTGTTGTGAGTAGTCCAAAATCTTACGTATTTTTAATGGGTGTTCCAAGCAAAAGCAGCAGTTTAACCTCTCTTTGAATTTTTAAAATCATTAATCGCAAGAGATCGAAAAGTCTTTTTCAAACTTGTCAGCAATCCTCCGAGGACCAGCTTTCGAGAAGCTCCGGATTCATAAGGAAGAATTCTAAACATGGGATGTATTTCTTGCTTTATTAAAATTATTGGCGGTTGAAATAATGAGAAAATTACAAGGGCCTAGGAAAACGGTTAAGCATTTTGTTAGAAGCATCGGAAACGTTTGACAGATATACGACAGCATTCGAACAGAGTACCGTTTCTACACCCGAAGAAGAGATTTCCAGTCGAATCAAACAAGCGGATGAACTAGAATTCGTCAATGCCGAAGAACTCAACCAGAGATAAGTATCTAAGCCCAGCGAAGGAAGAAAAGAGCATCCACAGTTTCTCAGCTCAAAGATCTAGAAGAACAGTCTCGGGCCATGAACAACCCCCAACGTTTCTTTAAAAGATTGAAGCAATTAGCTTCTGGTTTCAAAACCGACACACTATAGGCTCTTCGAAACAGTGATGAAAATTAGTCACCGAAGCTCAGGGAAGTGTAGATGTTTTCAAGCAACAATTCCAACAGCTGCTGAATGCGCATAATGTCGAGCGAACCAATGACGAAAGAGTAGCAAGACCAGTCAATGAAGACCCAGTCCCAGCCCCCCAGTACAGAAGAGGTTAAAAGAGCCATCCAAAAGCTTAAAAAAAAAACAAGTCCACCGGGTCGGATGGCATACCTGCGGAACTCTTTAAATATGGAGGAGTTGTTTTGATGAACGGCATGCACCAGGTCATCAACAATGCTCCCACTGACTGGTCTATAAGCTCCATATGGCCCATCTACAAAAAAGGCGATCCTATGTCATGCAAAAACTACCGAGGCATATCCCTGCTTATTGTTGCATACAAAATCCTATCCAACGTACTGTGTGAGCGTCTTAAACCGTTCTGCAACAAAATAATTGGCACGTACCAGTGTGGCCTTAGACCAGGCAGAACAACGATAGACCAAATATTCAGACTGAGGAAGATCTTGAAAAGAAAACCAACGAATTTCGAGTCAAAACGCAATATCTTTTCATCGACTTTAAAGCTGCTGATGATAGCATCCACCGCCAAGAGCTTATGATGACGGGATCCCGAACAAACTGATGCAGCTGTGTATCAGTTCATCCGATTTGTTTCAAACATGCGCAGGCTTTAGACAAGGAGATTCAACATAGTCCTGGAGCAGATAGTGCGCAAGGCAGGTGTGAGCACGGAAAACAATGTCTTCAACAAATCACCCAGCGACCCAGCTCCTAGGCTATGCGGACGACAATTTCGAGGTAGTTAAGGAGTTCACCTACCTCGGAACAAACATCAACCCCACAAACGACACCTAATTGGAGATCCGAAGAAGAATTACACTAGCTAATCGCTGCTGCTTCGGTTTGGCAAAACAACTGGGTTCAAATCTCGAAAGACAAAGAGTCTGCAATAAAAAACTTTGATTTTACCAGTCCTACTCTACCGCGCCGAGTGCAGGACGATAAGTAAAAAAATGGGATTGATACTGGGCACTTTCGAAATAAAACTTCTTCGACGGATTTTCATTCCCGTATCCGACGATGGCGAATGGAGAAGAAGGTTCAACCGCGAACTGTACGAGCTGATGTGGATGTAGTCCAGAAAGCCAAGTAAAGACATCGAGTAAATGGACGATAACACTTCAGCCAAGAAACTCTTCTCATCACAGCCCCCAGGTTTGAGACGACAAGGAAGACTGAACCTACGGTACAAGGACCAAGTGACTGCGGATGACAGAGCGCTTGGTTTTGGTGACTGGAGAGTGCATGCGAGTGATCGTTCCCGATGGAAGGCTGCAGTTTCTCAGCCTGAGATCCTTCATGGATTGTGAGCCGGTTAAGAAAGTAAGTGCACAACTTAGGAATCCCCAATTTCGTTTGAACACCACTTCACATAATTCACTACCATAAGATCGATCCACTCATCGCGCGCTGGTACTGCGAACAAAGGGGACACCAGCAACAGAATAATTGTAACCGACCATTCCGATTCCGACTATTATGTTCATTCTGTGGGGAAGGCAGACGATTGACAGACAGCAACCGTACCTTCAATATGATGGCAGACTGAGAAAGCGGCCGAACACTTTATTCACAGACAGGAGATAGCAGCCGTACACTGTACAAAGTTTCTATGTCCATGTCAATTCTGGACAAACCACCCGAAACACAATGTGAATTATTTATATACATATTCGATAAAATCAAATCCATATATGAAAATATAACGATGGCGACGACGACGATGTGTTAAAAGCTCAAAATGTGTGGTTCACTGAATCAAAGTGGAAAATATGTTTCCAAATGTGTTCCAAACGAGTCCATTGACCAGCTTGAACATTTTATATGAAGTAGGTACTAATTGTTACTGTAATAATACTCAAAAATGTTCAAAACATTTGAATAATGTCCGTCTGGAGACCTTTTCAGTTGACAGAAGCTAAACAAGTGTTACAAAGCCTATACACAAAATATAAAGTAGGGACTCATTCTTTGCAAGAAGAAACCAAAAATTTGCCAATTTGACCAAGTCAACAAAAAATATGTCCTTGTTCATGAAATTCTTCTGAAATGTCGATTTTGTTGATTCAATTTCAGTGATGTGCTCTCCCTTTCCCAATCCCAAACTCGTTCATTATAATCGCATTTCAAGTTCTTCATTCAGTTAGTCAAATTACTCGTATCCATGTCCAACAGGCAAACTTTTTTCCATTGAAAAAGGACCTCAATTTCTCTATTGAGTTAAACCACTTGAGATGACTTTAACTTTGTCATTTTTGGTTAAAGGACGAATTATAAGGGTTCGCTGACATCAACGTCTTTTATTTCGTTCACAAATCCATAACCTAATCTACATAGGATCGGTCTCGTTAAACGAACGTGCCTGCTTGACGAAATGGAAAAATAAAGTAATTTTTATGTGTTTTCCATGACGACTTGTTATTTTGTTTCTCTCTCCTGCTCAAGGACACATCACATACTAATTCTTCCTTCACTTTGCTGGTGCGGTGTCAAAATCTGAAGCTGATAGATTGTGTGAACGAAGAACGTTTATATTTTGTTTGAATCTTTCTTCACGATTTTTGATTTTCGCGAGCGTTACATAACGCATACATAACATATACGTAACGTACATTGTGGATAGATATCACCATAGAAAGAGACTGGGCTCAAGTCCTTTGTTTGTTGTGCTGAACTTGAATTCTACATTAAAGAAACAATAGAGGAAGCTCATAAAGGGCGAAACGATTCAGAATTTTGCACAGCACGTATGGAAAAGTGGATTCCTCAACGACGACGCCATTGTGAGTGCTGCATAAAAGCTCCGAGCTATATACTTGATAGTTTGGGGTAAGTGATTTGAAGTTTGGTGTTGAATAGCAAACGGAAATGGGAGTGAAATTTGAATAAAGTGCGTTCAAGAATTTTGCAAATCGTGAATAGAATTGGAAACGAAGCGTACATACCTATGAAAACATGGTTGGAAGTTTGAAGAGAGTCAGTTTTAATTGCATTTGTGTATTTATGCTTGATAAATGAATAATGATAAATGAGCTTCATCTGGTAGAAAAGGTTGGGAGTAAAGAATGAAATTCTTGAGAAGATTTAACAGTGAACCTCGAGGTATTTGCAAATGTTACCTTATACCTTACTAACTGAGAATTATATCGATATTTGTTCAAAGACTGAAGATAAACAATTCCTTAGTATGCAGCAATTTGGCTTTGAGCTTTGCAGTCGTACAGAGTAGACAATTTAATTGTTTTTTGAGGCGCCTTACCTTTAAACAACGTTGATAAATATATTGAAATTTCCAAAGTGAGCGCCGTAAAACAACTACGGATTGCTTTTTACTCCAAAAAGTTGCTGCTTGTTCTAGTGAACAACACTTTTATGCTGTTTTTTGATGCCCACAGCCAAGAACTTGGCTGCTTTAGCGGACAGACGGACTCAATCTATCAATATCAACACGCTATCGAACTCAATAGCTGAACTCTGCAGAATTTTCAGAATTGGTCAACAAAAAATCTACGGAAAATCAACAAAGCAATTGCTTATATGGAATAATTTGAACGAAGAATTATATTGCTTCGTTTTCTATGATTCTCAGAATTTAGTGTCTCCTAAACTTTCTGTCTTTCAAAGAGGATGTGGTTTAGGGCCATGGATCTCCATAGTTCTCATAACTTTGAGTGATAAAAAGTTAAATTGTCATGAAAAAAAATTTAGGGTATCTTGCGGTCAAATGATATTCGGGAAAAAGTACTGTGAGAAAGTACTTTGCGGTCAAATGGCTTTACGGTCTTTCGACCCCATCCTTTACTTACTTTCTATAATGGTGGCGCTACAGTCCAGGTTGGATCGGGGCGTCATCCAACAAGCGTCTCCAGCCAGCTCGGTCCCTAGCTTACTGTCTCCAGTTTCGCACGCCAAGTTGATTCAGGTCCTCTACCGTCTGTGTGTTCCACCTGAGTCGCGGTCTTCGTCTTCTGCGTCGTCCTTCCGGGTTGGATTCTAGGACTTAAAGGGCTGGAGCATTATTTTCCATTCGCTCTACATGAACCAGCCATCTTAGTCATTGGACTTTAACTATCCTGGCTAGGTCAGTGTCGCTGAAAAGGTCGTACAGTTCTTGATTGAATCTTCGTCTTCATTCTCTATATATGCAGACTGGACCATCAGTCGAAGAGTTTTTCTCTCGAAGTAGCCTCAAGCGTCTTCATCCGATGTTGTCATGGTCCATGTCTGCACCAAAAATTAGGACCGAGGGTTTTGTGCAGTTACACTTTAGTTGCTCGAGAGGACTTTACTACTCAATTGCCTTCTAAAACAAAAATAGCAGCGATTTGCAGGAGTGATCCTTCGTTTGATTTCAGCGCTGGTGTTGGTGTCTGAGTTTATAGCGGATCCTAGGTAGACGAAGTTCTTAACTATCTCGAAGTTAAATCTGTCTTTATTAACGTTGGCTCCAAGACGTCGATGTGCATTGTGCAGTGTCCTTTCTTGTTGCCAGTATTAACTTAGTCTTGCCTTCGTTAACCGCAAGACCCACCTTCCTGGCCTCTGTCTCAAGACTAACGATCGCTCCTCTGACATCACGAAGTGTGCCTCTGGTGTTGACGTTGCAGTTTTGCACAATCTTTTCAAGAATGATAACGAAGAAATCGCATCATGACAGCGCAAAATATTGTCCAAAGCCTTTTTGACATCAAATCATTGTCATCTTACACAGACGGACGAGTTTTTCTGGGATGCCAAAACTAGACATTGATCTACATAGTTGGTCTCTATAGACGCTATCATAAGCCGCCTTGAAATCGAAAAAAAGGTGGTAGGTATCGATTTTAAGCTCCTGGGTCTTCTCCAAAATCTGCCGTAGAGTGAATATTTGATTGATGGTGGACTTTCCGGTTCTGAAGCCACATTGATAAAGACTTATCAAGTTGTTTACGAAAGGCTTCAAACGTTCACAAAGCACGGCAGACAAGATCTTAAAGGCGATGTTTAGGAGACTTATACTTCTGTTCTCTGTAGTTGTTGTGGTTCAGGGGATATCCCCTCTTGAGGTTCAATTCGTTGGACATGCTTTCATCCGACCAAGTATTGCAGATGAGTTTATGCATACTCCCAACCAAATCATCTCCAGCTGCTTTGTACAGTTCAGTGGCTAGGCCGTCTGCTTCAGCGGCTTTCTTCAACTTAAGTTTATTTTCACTTTGTAAATGGGTGGGTGGAATTGGTGGTCTGCTCCACCCAAATTGAATGGTTATGTATAGCTGGCGGAATTTTGCTCGTCATCGTTATTATACCACGTTTGGATGGACCATGGTGGTCTTTACAGGCTTCTGTTTGGGATTTCGCCTTTTTTGAGGAGAACTAATACCATGACAAAAATCAGGAAGGAATTTAATTTAACTGCGATTTGTTTTTAAGCAACTTGTTTTTAGTCCACTTTTAAATTTGCTTTGATGAGAACAAACTTTGAACGTTTTTTCGCTCTGTTTTCATCAATTTCGTGTTTAAAAAGACGAGTGTTCGGAACCCTTTCTACTTCTCTTTTCTTCCATGAAAAAAAAACCAGACAGGTATTTTTGAGGAAAAACAAAAATGAAACAAGCTATCAGTCAGTTAAAGTTCTCTTTCCAGCGTTAAGCCTATCAGTGTGTGTTAAACGTTCATGTGCTCGAAACAACCGAAAATGTTTAAAAGTTTTTCCGACACGTACAGTTTAGCACCTATAATTGCTAAACCACGTAAAAAGAAGAACCCTGCATGTAAATTTAAACTTTTTTAATCAAGAAAACTTTCGAAACATGCTGCTTATTGCTTTCGTCCTTTTTCAGGTTAACCAAAAATTATAACAAAAACAAAAAAATATGTAAAATTTGGTTTCGGAAAAGAATTCTTTAGCTTAACATTTTATCCCTGAAGTACTTCCTTTTGTTGTAGTTATTCTTTTTCACCATGAAGCATCCTTTATGAAATTCCATTGTAGAGCTATCAAAAGTTGAAAACAATTTTTTAAACAATTTTCAAAAAACAGTTGAAAACTAAATCCAAAAAAAAAACTATTTTTTCAGCATCAAGTACAAGCGACTTATCATTCACTGTTAATGCCAAAAATCCAGACATAACTGGTCTACCCGATCCAACTGATCCCAAAGGACTACCAATTTTGGTAAGTTTCTTTTTTATATTGAAAAATATTACAAAACCAATTTTGTAAATTAAATTAATTTTTTTTTTTTACAGACCAACTCTCTGAGAAAGTCAAAGAAAGCCCACGACGATCCAGCTTCACTGTACAAAGGTCCTGGTGGAGCCGAATTGCCCAAAGAGGTGCTAAATGATTTGACACAGTTTTCAAGGAAACGCAGTCATGCAGTGATTGATGTTTGGTGGTTATATGACGACGGTGGACTAACACTACTATTGCCCTACATCATTAGTACCCGGAAGCAATGGCATTCTTGTAAACTAAGGTAAGTACCGCCCATTACCATTCTCGATTGCTCCTCAATTCAATGCTCTTAAACAAGTTTCTATATAATTCCCAACAAACACAGTCAAATTAAGCTTTTAATTGCAATCAATAAAACCGCAAATTGTCAACAAGAAAAGCAAATATTTTAATTCAATAGCATTTAACCTAAAATAAATTTCTCTGCCATTAATTGCAATCCAATTTGACTGGGTGAACGACTTTCGTCTATTAGTCGAATAGAGATAACAATAAAATGTTGTGTTCATTGTTTTTCAGAGTCTACGCATTGGCAAACAAAAAAGCCGAAATGGAATTCGAACAACGTTCCATGGCCAGTTTGTTATCAAAGTTCCGCATCGACTACTCTGACTTACAACTCATTCCGGACATCACAAAGAAACCCCAAGAAACTTCAACACAATTCTTCAACGAGTTAATTAAGGACTTTGTTGTTTCCGAAAACAATGTTAATATAACGACGCCAGCAGTTAACGAGGACGAAGGTAAAGACTCTAATTGGCTTGTGTAACCATATTTCGATGTTTTCTTTTCATTTAATTTCGATGATTCACAGTACTGACAACAGAAGATGACTTATTGAATGTCCAAGACAAGACCAATCGTTATTTGAGACTGCGGGAGTATCTGCAGGAGAAGTCGGTGAAATCGGATTTGGTGGTGATGACCTTACCTATGCCAAGGAAGAATATTGTATCGGCGCCAGTTTATATGGCATGGCTGGAGAGTCTAAGCAGGGGCATGCCTCCGTTTTTGTTTGTGCGTGGCAATCAAACGAGTGTCCTCACGTTCTATTCGTAGTTTAATGACCCAACTCCTCCAACTTCTACCCCACCACCACCACCACCCCTAGCACCATCATCATCGTTGGAGCTTTTGTTTATTTGTTTTGTAATTACTTTTTTCTTTGTTTAATTTTTATTTAAGGACACGAAATAGGTTAAACGTTTTCATTTTTGTTTTTCTCTTTTCTGTTTTAGCGTTTTAATTGTGTTTGTCATTTTTAATTAATTTATGTTAAATTTATTATTTTATAATAAAACAAATGGAAATACCTAATTTAAAAATAAGAACTGACCTGAATTCGGTCGGACGCAAACTTATACTAAAACTTATTGTATAATTAAGAGCAACGCTTTTTTTGTAGATTTAGTTTAAATTATTTGAAATAAATTTACAAAACTTGTACAATCGCTTTGTTTTGTTTGAGTGCTGCTTCTGTGTACGCGATAAACTCAAATTTGGCTGCACGGATTTTGACAATTCTTTGTTTTTTTTTTAAAGGTAGTAATTTCTTGATGGTTTGTATGAAGAATTTCCTTTCAATTCACAAATGGTGCCATAGCCTTACAACAACTTATCCGCAGATTAACTCAGAAAATGTACAGTGAAGCATTGATTATGATGATCGGTATGGTTTCACCAAATAGTAAAACGTCAATAATAGTTTCAACACAACAACCTGATATGTCCTTATTAGTGTAGCTTCAGACCCTGAAAGTCCACCATCGATCAAATATTCACTCTTTGGCAGATCTTTGAAAAGATCCAGGAACTTCAAGTCGATACCTATCACTTTGTCTTCGATTTCAAGGTTGTATATGACAACGTCTATAGAGGCCAACTATATAGAGCAATATCTAGTTTTGGCATCCCAGAAAAACCCGCCCGTCTGTGTAAGCTGACAATGGAAAACTCACGCTATTCCATCATGGTCGGAAAAACCCTCACGGATGAATTCGATGTCAGAAAAGGTTTTAGGTTAAGCGATGCGCTGTAATGCGATTTCTTCAACATCATTGTTGAAAAGATTGTGCAAAACTCCAGCGTCAACAAAAAAAACACAACCTTTCAAAAGTCCATCCAGCTACTAGGATACGCAGACGGCATTGACATAATAATTGTAAGAACACTGCGTGATGTCAGTGGAGCGTTCGTGAGTTTTGGACGCCAGGAAAATGGTCTGGCGGTCTGCGAGGGCTGTCAACAAGAAAGGACACCCAACATCTCCGTCTCGGAGCCGACGTCAATAGACAGATTTAACTTCGAAGTAGTTAAGGACTTTGTCTACCTAGGATCCGCTATTAACTCAGATAACAACTCCAGCGTTGACATCAAACGATCTAGCCAATCGCTTCTTCTTTGGACTTAGAAGGCAATTTAGTAGTAAACTTCTCTGTCGAGAAACTAAAGTGTCACTGTGCCCCCATCATCACAGTCCTAATGTATGCTGAAGAGACATGGACCATCACAACATCGGATGAAAACGCTTAAGGCTGCTCCGAGAGAAAAATTCTTCGAGTGATTGTTGGTCAAGTCTGCATAAATGGAGAATTGGGACGAATGTTCAATCAAGAACTGTACGAGTTGTTCGACGACAGAAAAGTTAAGGTTCAACAACTTAGATGACTGGGTCATTTAGAGCGAATGGAAAATAATGTTCCGGCCCGTAAAGTCTTCGAATCCAACCTGGAAGGACGTGCGTGCGTCGTTCGCAGAAGAGTAAGACCGTGATTCAGGTGGAGCACAAAGGTGGTAGAATACCTGAACCAACTTGGCGTGTGAAACTGGAGACAGCTAGCTAGGGACACATAATAAGTAATTTTTTCCTGAGTGAAGTAGATTTCACGAAATTAGAGCGAAGTAGGAGGTAGATTTATCAAAAATTTCCAGAAATCGAAGTAGGTCTACTTCGAAAGGATTAAAGCAGTAACGCTGGATGGAAGTGCCTTTTGAATTCAAGCTTTTACAGTTTTTTTTCTGTTTTGCATGGTTATACTTATACATTGGATCCAAATGTAATTCTATAATCCCGGGATTAAAGGAACATTCCGAAATGGGAACTGCATCAATAAGGAGATGCTGACATCTGAAACAACAGTCAACAAAAAGCAGAAATAAGAAATCATAAGCACTATCTGCTACAAAAACAATTCTAGCAACGAAACAAAAGAAACTGAAGTGTAAAAATGAATTTACTAATAGCTTTTAGTTGACTTAGAAAGTTTATTTCTTACAAAATCAAATTATTTTGCCTGCTATTTCCTTTATAAGTCTATTGAAAGAGTTTTTTGTCAAACCTTTTGTTGCGACTTACAAGAAAAGCCTTTAGGGATGCTAATGGGGGCTTCCATTGATCCATTTGGACTGTGCAAATTCTTCTTATGGATGGTATGAAAACAATGGGAAAGCTTACAATTTAGGAGACTGTTGTTGGGTTCTTTGTCAGACCGATACATTACAACGGAGAAAAATCCATGCCAAAAATTGTATAGTTTAATCTCTTTTCATAACAATTCTATCATCAAGTTTACATTCAAGAAGTATTCCAAATTTGAAACTGTTTAATGTTATGTTATTTTTTTAACTTTTTCATGAGACATACACCCAGGAACTTGCTGAAGATGTCAAAACAATACAGATAGCAATTTGAATCAGTATACCGTTTTTCCATTGTTTTGTAAGCTTTCATGTTCCACAAAATCCACACTCAATCGATCCAACGAACAAAGTGCAGAGCGTACCTATTGATTCTAAAAAATCATTCTTGTTTTAGTTTAAGTGAATTCGCGACGAATAAAAAACTCTCATGTAAAAGAAACTTCAAAATCGACGAATATTCGTTAATTCGTTTGTCGTTTTTCATGCTCATGTGAATAGTCCTTTCAGAGTTGAAAATTTCACAATTTTCACAGAGGAATGGAAGCTTCACCCATAAATTTGAAGGTGAATCATGTGGTGAAACTAATACGAACCTGTCATTGGAGTTCACCAAGTGAATTTCTTGGTGAATATTCATAAGCGAAATCATTGAATACAAGTATCATGCGTTTCATCCAATGAAATATGAAATGATAGCTCATCGGTGAATTAATCGCTCTTTTGAAAGTTGAGTTTTTTTTTCATAAATGAAAAATATGATGAAGACGCAGCTGTGAAATCTTTAATCATCATTATTTGACTCTTTCGAATATGAACATTATTAGGTGAAAAAAAAACTGCTGCACTTGTGGCTAGGGAATATTTTCATTTAGTTTTTGTTCTTTTATTCATCTTCATCAATGTTTATTGTGAACTCGTGAAGCTGTGCAGGATTTAAAAGTGTGGAATAAATTCATTGCTCTTTTCACCGAAGTTTTTCATCGAGGACGAAATTAGCCACTGGGTTAAAGCTAATAACGTGGAGTTCTATTCATTTTTTGTATTACATAAACATTCAATTGGAAAATGGGTTTGCATGGTAAATTAGTTCCCTTCAGTCTACTGACGCATTGCCAGAGGAATTCGTTATTCGAAAACAGTACCTAAATCAGAGATCGGACATCAGGTTTTAGAAATGAAAAACAGGAAATTGGAAAGCAGAATGACGAATACAGAAAACTTTAAATTAAAAACCCCAAATCGAAAACTCGAAATCTATATATATAAAAATGAATAGCGGTTCGTTAGTCTCGCTTAAACTCGGCAACGGCTCAACCGATTTGGCTAATTGTGGTCTTGAAATAATGGTGGAAGTTCAGGTAAGGTGTAAACGGTTAGAAATTTTCAAAAAATGCACAAACACACACGTTTTAAGAAAATTCCTTTTCCCATACTTTGCAAAGAAAAAATCATTTTCCCATATACTTTGTATAAATAATTTTCTTCAAATTGAAGAAATTGAAAATAGAATTTGAAGAAATTGAAAATTGAATAGGTCGTCGCAATCAATCAACGGGTTAACCGCACTGATGACCAAAGAGAGACTGACCAACAAAACAGTCGTATTACTATGTCACAGTTGCGTTCTGTAGTAAGTAGCAATGCAGTAGATAGGCTTAGAATGCAACGAGTTCGTGCACGTCAATCTCAACAACAGCGAGCACGCCATAATGTAATTGAGCGATTCCGCAGACGCAGTGCTGCTATGATTCTGGAACGAGCTGCATTGCATTGTGATCCAGCATTAGATTACTGTGCCGACAAATCGGTAAATATTGGAAAAGTTACAGTAATTTGTTCATATTGCAAGACATTGAAAGACTGTGGTGAATCTACTGGATTATGTTGTGCTGGAGGCAAAGTAAAATTGCCACAGTTGGTCCCACCTCCAGATCGCTTACGCTCTTTTGTGTCTTTCATTCATCCATTAAGGTAGTACGAAGTCTGCCGGGTCAGCTAGTCGTAAAATAAAAACTGAAAATTCAAAATTCAAAAATAGGAACCGAAAAAATTAAGAAAATGTGTTCGATTTGGCGCTGTATGACAAAAAACTGATTAATAGCAATTTTAACTTTTTCTCAAACGCTAAAATATTTCCATATATTTGACTACCAGGCCTAACACAAAATGCCAAACCAAGGAGTTTGTACAAATCTTGACCATCAATTTGTCAATTGACAATAATGCCTTCAATCATGGTTAAATGAATGCTATGCAAATCCTGTTGTCAGGGGCGAACGCAGGTAGGGGTTTTGGGGGTTAAAACCCCCCCCCCCCCGAAATGTGAGAATAATGTGCAGTAAACAAATATCCATTATTGTTCAAAAGAAAAAAAGTGCAGAAACGGTACAAAATAAATTTCCAACTCAAATTCTCAAACTATGTTAACCGACAATTTTTAATCTGTTACGATTGGTGGGTTCCAAATAACTGGAAGCCTTAAACTAAACGACGAACATGCTCGTGTTCGCCTTAAATTCGTCATAATAGGTAGATGGTTCGCTGTTGCCAAACATTTTCGATTTTCTCATTTTCGTAGGTTTCGTTGTTCACATGTAGGGAGATAGTCGAAAGCAAACCTAATTTTTTCTATGAAATAACCATTGGCGCAGTGACTTAGCTTCTCTTTTTGACACATCCTCACACACACCTTAAAGAATCAACACGTACGAATTACGAAATGATGTTCGCCAATTTTGTATTCGCCGTGTAGGGAATAATGTAAACGAGCATGTTGTGTGTGTGCCGTTGCCCTACAAGGCTGAAACCTTCTATTTCTTATTAATTTTTAATGGAAATTGTATTCTCTCTTGATTGGCGCAAAAAAAGGTTTTTTTTTTAAATGTATTTTCAGTAGTCAGCCGCTTATATAAAGTAGTAGTAAGTAGTAGTAAGGGCCGACTTAAGAAGATAAAATTAGCAAATGATTTGTTTCTTTAACAACATAAATAGGTACCTACTGTGAAGAAAAGCTTAGTTTCAAAAAATATCTTAACATTCCAGCACTCTGAAAATGGATAGTTCCGAACAGAAAGTAAAACGCGAATTCCACAATTACCTCGAACGTATTAGTAAAAATAACAGCACAATTGGCCGATCAGAGAAGCATACAGGGTCCCTCGAGGTAGCGACTACAAGATCGTATCCATGGTAGACTTGTAGAGAAGCAAACAAAATGGGACCGGAAAATGTTTTTAGCTTAGCCGGAGAACACAATCTTGTTAAGTGGCTCATATACCTTGCCAAGTGTGGCTTTCCTCAGAAGCGGACAGACCTCTTGGTGACAAACGTCTATCTTAAGGACAAACGTAGGACTGCTTTCAAAGATAGCCTACAATGGAAAACGTATTATTAGGCCTTTTCAATATGTCACATTACATTATGAACTGAGGGACTCAGAACAGCAGAGGACGAGCAATCGGGACGTATGAGTATTTACAAGAGATTGACGCAGCCGGTATTTTAGAAGACCCCTCAAGATTCTTAATGGAGATGAAACATCATTCAGCCTATCTTTAAAACCAGGAGTCGCACAGAGGTTAGGTTAGGTTAGGTTATATGGGCTGACAGTTGATTTTGTTACCGTCGCACATAGATCAATGTAGATCCCTTGTGATACCCTGAAGTATTGTAACTTCTGAAAAAGTAATTTAACCTATGAATTCTATGGTTAGTCGAGCCATTTGGTGGACGCCAAGAGGTTGGAAAAATCTTTATACTGTACAACATGGAAACGAACATGAGACGATCACTGTACTTTTTCACTTCAGTGAAGACACCTTTGCTTGTGTTTCTCTATGTGCTCCCTCCTCAAACTGTTGCAAAAAGTGTGCCGGATGAATGGGTCTTACCTCTTAGGTAGATCTGAAAGTAGGTGGATACAATCCGACACGTTTTTTTCAATATGTGGCCAATATAGTTTCAACGAACGGATTATGGAAAGTAATATAAAAAGCTCAGGACTGCTTTAGGTCGATGGCCACAAATCCCTCCTTTCAATGGAATCAAGCGACTTCTGTGTATTAACGAAATCATCTTTTACGCTCTTTTACCCAATTTAACACATAATACAAGATTGTTTTTAATTAATTATTTGTTGTATGTTGTCTTTTATTTATTTAGAATTTTTTAAAAAAAGGTTTGTTAATACATTTAAGATTTAACAACGGCTTATAAATTATAAATAATTAATTTACTAAAGGGAGCTGACTACTGACAGCTCCCGTGGCCGACTACTGGAATTTAAGGGGCCGACTATTAAGGAATCCGACTTCTATTTGAATTATAGTTAAATTTGTTTTACGTAACAAATATTTTTTGAAACCCCCCCCCCCCCGAAATTTTTTTCTGCGTTCGCCCCTGCCTGTTGTCGTTTTTTACTGTCTTTAAAGGTGACAAGTGTCACTGTTATTTGTTATTAAATCCATCAATCGAATCAACAATATCCCCACGTGCTTACATTATTTCACAAATTTGTCGTACATGTTATTATGCTTCCATAATGTATAAATATTTACGCTTTTTTTCTAACCCAGCAAACAAACAAAATTATCAAAAAACTCGATCTTTACTTTCGTTAATGAATTATCAAAAAAAAAGAACTCTGATGGGCAACAATCCAATCCCAATAACTTAACACGTTAAAGTAGAGAAAAAATAAAAACATTTAAATCCGTAACTAAAGTCTAAAGTTTAACTATGAACTCATTCAACAAAAATAGGAATACAAACTGTTGATCCCTTTTTCCGGGAAACAACAAGCTTGCATGAGTCTCTGATTACGATTATAACCTAGAAGTTTAAAAATAAAAACAGTTCTTACGTCTTTAATGCACTTTTATGACTTTTCTCGGAAATATAAGTAAAATTGCGATGAAATAATCCTTGCCACTGAATCCATTCTCATGATACTATTATCAAATCGGTTTCATTCAATCGAAAGAACTGTGGAATAAAACATTTCTATTAATATCGTATGCGAAAAGCGCATGAACATATTCCACACCATCCACACACTGTTACGTTATTCGAAAGTCATGAATGAAAATTCGGCTTTCCCGATAAGAGCACTACTAGCAAACTCTAGTTGTAAAACATATTTTGAATAAATCGGTTGGCGAACCGCAACGCTTTTAAATAAATTTCCCAACTCCCGGTCGTAGTACACATCGATACCAACGATTTCGATATTGGGGTTCACGGTGCGTGGTTCTTCCGGATTCAGTTTGGTTGTGTGTTATTTCGGATGTGAAGTGCGTGCTTCGGGCTGGTCAGGCACCTTAATGCTGGGAGACAAATTTATTTTCAAGACCAATGTCATGCAAAAACATCAGACGAAAAAATTTAGATGTGTCATTGTCCAAATAACCTTGAACCATAACGATTAAAGGAAATTTTTTGGTAGAGTCTGAATTTTTTTTTGTTCATCACCCATGTCATGTTCGACGTGTTTTTATAAATAAACATACGCAGCAACAAGCAATAAAAACGATACACTTGGGCCAATAACAGATGAATCAATATTTGTCAAACTTTTGTATCGGTTGACACTTAAACTGGGAGATTTTTGGCCTCAAAATGCGAGAGCATAGCGTTGATCATAGTCAGGATTGTTTTGTTGGAAATTCGAGAGTTTTCAAAATTAAAAAAATTTCTCGCTTCAAATAATTAAGTTTTTGTGTTACTTTAAGAAATAATAAAACTCTGTGTTTTGATTTTTTTAAATAACTTATAACCTTATTTCGGGGACTACGTTACTCTCTCCATTTGATGGCATTCTTTTGTTAAGAAAATTTTTACTGGAGAAATAGACCAAGAACACTTCAATGTATTTCTATAATTAAGATGCCCTGATATTACTCTCTTACCGTTATTTAAACGTTAAGTAATTAAAATAGCGAAAACAAAACAAGACAAAAAATTTGGGTTGCATTAGTATTAAGTGCGCGGCGAAAGAAAAGGGAAATTGATCGCGTTCTTTTTTTGGTAGATTGATTTTAATTATTATGGTTGAAGGTTTATTTGGTTTTCGTTTGTCTTTCGTTTCAAACTTAAGGAATCAAAGGATACACAAAGATTTCCTGTGAAACAACGCGACGACTCCCACGCCTAAACTAAGTGCTTGAGTAAAAGAAAACAAAAAGAAAAGAATATTCTTATTCAACCGGAATTATTGTTGAAAGAAAAGTGAAAGTGAAAGTTCCATTATTTGAAAATGTGCTTCAGTGTCGATCCTTAAAAAGGGTTTTCATCTCCATTCAACAAAAAAAAATTCCATTAAGCTTGTGCAAAATAAATTTAAAGTGCAGAATATATTTGGAAAACCCAAAGTTTCTTTTTTCTGTTGAGGGTGTCGACAGAGTGAATAAACACCGTCTGTGTGTTTTGGTTGATGTGTTTAAGAGAAAATGAAGTTAATTGTGCGCATTGAAATGTGAAAAATGTTTACCTTTTTTCCTGCGTTTTCCTCTTCTTATTGCGGATATCATTTTTTCGACCAGATTTTTTGGATAGCAAAAGCAAAAAAGTGGTAGGTTAAAATACATTTATTAAATGATGGATTTTTTTTTTTTTTTTGATAACCACATGCCAGAATTTTTGTTTGTTTTGGATTTCGAATTGCATAGAGATACATGCGTCATTGGAGAATATTCATTAATTGTTATCAGTTAGTGGGAATATTTTGGCAGAGAGCAGACTTCATAGCAAATTTATAATGATTGGAATTAATCGAAGATTTTTTCAGACACAAATTATAGCAATTAAACTTTTTAATTAAGCAATTTTAATAGGTTTGTTTTGGTTCTTGGATTTTAAATTTCTTTGTTTTCTTCTCTTAATTCTGTTCATAAATGTATTTCCAAAAAGAGCACTTTTCAACACTACCCGGGCTTCCTCCCCATGGTAAAAAAATAATTTCAAAGTTGTCTAACTCAATATTTCTATTCGTTGTACTATTTCAAAAATCCGGTAAAAGCATCCCAAGCAAAGAGGAATATTTAGAGAACTTTAAAAAGTTATTTAATTTAATTTCTTATTGTTTTAACCAATCAACAAATTGTTAAGAGTTCCAAGGAAAAGCAAGTGTTCATTGTGCACAATAATGTGGCCACTAGGAATTTTACAAGTTCTAATGAAAACATAATATTTATCGCAATTAAATTCAGAAAAAAGTTGAATATTCAAAAAGTAATTAAAATGCATAAACTTCGTGGCTTTGCTTGTCAATTATTTGGAAATAACTTATATCCTGGAACGGTGTCAGGGTTAAATGTACACAAAATATACGCGGAAAATAAATTCGATGATATCGTCCATGCAGATAGAGGTTTATTGATATAATGCACTGTTTAAAGGTATCTCATGACCTGTTAGAATGCTGAGGTAATAAATATGTACATAATGATGCGAATCTAATTCGCATTAAGTTATGTAATTGTTTTTTATTCATGAATTGATGGGCATTGAATGAATTAATTCTAATTAGTAATATCAATCGAACATGAATTCAAATATTTAAACCAAAATGTGTTCAATGACTTGCTCACAAACAAACTTGTTGATATGCCAACAATTATAAATATAGGGTAGGCTGATGGTGCAGTGCATTAACGCCCATGGAATTAACGCCCGCGGGTGTTAATTCCAATGACAAAAGGAATTTACCCCCGCGGGTGTTAATTCCTTTTTTGATTTGGAATTAACACTCTTTTGGCCAAATTTTTTTCCGCTTGTGTCCATCCATCTTTCAATGTGAAGCCTTTGAAGCCTAAATGGTACAACAAAAGGCTTATTAACTTAAATAATAAGAAAAACAAGGCATATAAGCAATTTCGTAGTTCCAGTAACGATACTCACTTATTGACCACTTATAGGCGTATTCAAAATGAGTTTGAAGTTCTTAATAATTTTTTATACAAAGATTATCTAATTCGTACAGAAGAGAATTTAAAGATTAATAGTAAATGTTTTTGGAATTTTATAAATGGAAAAAGGAAATCTAATGGCATTCCTAATCAAATGTTTTACAATCATGAAAGCTCAACTGACGTTCTCACAATCTGCAATTACTTTGCTGACTTTTTTCAGTCGGTTTACACGACAAGTGACATTCCGGTTTTTTCTGTCGATGGATTTAGTAATAGTTGCTTAAATATTGGAAATTTGAATTTAAATGTTTCGGATGTATTTGATGCCTTGAGTAGTCTGGGTCTTGAGAAGTAACCAGGTCCTGACAAAATATCCGCCTGTGTTTTAAAACAGTGCGCAAATGCTCTCTGCATACCATTAACAATTCTATTTAACCATTCTCTCAATAAAGGTGAATTTTTAAACGATTGGAAAATTTCTTTTATTATTCCTATTCATAAATCTGGACCTAAACAAGATGTTTCAAACTACCGCCCGATCTGTAAACTCTCATTCATTCCAAAATTATTTGAAAAAATCATCTACAAAAAACTATCCTCTCTTTTAAAAGAAATTTTTTCACCATATCAACACGGATTTGTCATTGGTAAATCAACCTCTACAAACTTATGATTTTAAGCAATCATATCGTTAGCTGTTTGGAAGACGGGTTACAATGTGATGTTATCTACACTGACTTCGCAAAAGCCTTCGATCGAGTCAACCACTACGTTTTGGTGCAAAAGTTAAAAGGGTTAGGTTTCCATTCTAGTATTTTGAAGTGGCTTCAATCATATTTATGCAATCGTATCCAATACGTTCTTATAAACAATTTGAAATCTCACCAAATTCTAGTTTCCTCCGGAGTCCCTCAAGGAAGCCACTTGGGACCACTTTTTTTTAAATTTTAATTAATGATATTCCACTCCAAATCCGATTTTCTCAAAAACTACTGTTTGCCGATGATTTAAAAGTATTTTGTCGAATTAAATCAATTTCAGATTGTTAATAATTGTCTAAATAGACTTGGTGTGTGGTGTAAAAATAATTATTTGTTTTTGAACATCTCAAAATGCCAAATCATGTCATTTTTCCGTAACCAGTCTCCCATCTTTCATTCTTATAAAATTGACGATAAACCTCTGCAGAATTAATGAAAAAAAAGACCTTGGTGTTTTATTTGATCAAAAATTTAATTTTAATCTACACATTGACTTTATTGTAGCTAAAGCTAATTCTATGCTAGGATTTATTTCTCGTAATTCTAAGGAGTTTACCGATCCTTACACTCTCAAATCTTTATTCAATGCCTTTGTACGATCTGTTTTAGAGTACTGTTGTGTTATATGGTGCCCCTTCTATAAAACGAGTTCTGATAGGATCGAAAATATTCAAAAACGTTTTACGAGGTTGATAGTTTATCGTCTAAATTGGAATATCCGAATGCCCTCGTATGATTCAAGACGCTTACTTATCGGCTTACCAAAGCTGTCTGATCGTCGTAAATATTTTGCCATTATCTTCATCAGAGATCTATTATCCTATCATATCAATTGTCCCTTCTTGTTATCTGTGGTTAAATTCTATGTTCCTTCGAGAGATTTGCGTAATAGATGTTTATTTTTTGTACCGTTTCACAGAACGAATTATGGGCTAAATGAGCCTCTTTCAAGATGTTTAAGAGAATCTAATTCTGTAATAAATCAAATTGATTTCTTTAATTGTGATAATAGAGAATTATTTAAACAACACTTGTTATATTTTCTTTGTAACCTGCGTGGTAATTAAGTATTTATTTACAAATTATGTACCTATCTAGTAATCGTGAGGAATTTATAAGTTTTTTTTATAAGATCCGTTTGATGAAGTAAATAAATAAATAAAAAAAAAAAAAAAAATAAATAAATAAATAAATAAATAAATGAAATAGCTTGGTTATTTTAGGTGACAGATAGATACCATAAGATGAAATTGGCTTCAAGTATAGTGTGCTTGTAGAATGCCATATCCTCACCGAACTTTGACATCCCAAAGATTTATTCGGTTTTTGAATTTAAAAAAAAAATTAATTCACAAACCGAATAAGTCTTGAATGACCAAAAGTATAATCGTACGAAGTTAGAAATGTAAAATTTGTAAACTTCATTTGTGATGTTTAATTTGTTTCTACTCACGTGGCCAAGGTGTCTAGGATGCCAGCGCAAGTGTTCACATCCGAGGTTGAAAAGATCTCTTCCAAAAAAAATAACACTCGCGGGTGTTAGTGCCAATTTCAAATGGCATTAACACCCGCGGTCGTTAGTTCTTTTTTATGGTGGGCCTTATTGCCAATTCAAAAAGGATTTAACACCCGCGGGGGTAAATTCCATTTGTATTTGGAATTAACACCCGCGAGCGTTAATGCACTGCACCTAGGCTGATACATTCGAGATTGTGAAATTGTTTTCCTGAGGGGAATTCTACAAAGAGATCTCGAACAATAGCTAACAATGTCCGAAAGATTAAGAAATTGGTAGCGCACTACTCTACCATCCACTTTGTTAAGACTCAGGTAATACGATAATCTGTTTAAGCTCTTCGTTTAAGAAATATATTTGAGTTGGCCTTGATAACAGAAAATTTCCTTCAATTTGGAAAAATGCATTTTTAAACTTCAGTATTTAAGAAGGGAGATAAAACTAATATAACAACTTATAGACCTTTATCCAAACTGTCATGTATTCACAAGCTGTTTGAACAAGTTGTGTGTAATACGTTAGCATTCAATTGCAAAAATATTATCTGTAACTAACAACACGCTTTCATGCAAAATCTCTACGATTACAAACCTTCTTGTCTTTGCGAATAAATGCTTAAACTCTTTGGAGTGCGATCAAGTAGATTGTGTCTATACCTACTGACTTTTCAAAAACTTTCAATCAGTTATCCCACACTGTTATAACTTTTAAATTGTACGCATATAGATTTCCCCTTTTTTCATTAATTGGATATCCACAGATCTTGAAGACAGGTCTTATTAGATGAAATTCAGACATCATGTCTCTGATTATTTTATTACTAAATCCGATGTCTCTCAAGGTAGTCATTTAGGACCACTTCTTTTCATATTGGCTATTAACGATGCTCCACTTTGTGTTCAAAACAGCGAAATTCTCATCTTTGCAGATGATATGAAGATGTTCAAAAACTTATCTTCAATAAATAATAGAATTCTTATACAGGGCGACATAAACAGTTTCTCATTGTGGTGTGAAAAAAAAAAAAAATAGTTTAAATTTTAACCCTATAAAATGTCAAACTATGAATTTTTTAAAGAAGCGAATACCAACTTCTTACAACTATAAAATCTGACAGGACATTTTGACTTGGCCTGGAACTGTAAAAGATCTTGGAGTTTTATTCACATCTAGTTTAGACTTTTCAGAGTATATTAAAAGCATCGTCAATAAAGCCAATTCAATATGGCAATTTATAAAGCGTTGGTCAAAGAATCCAGATATCACTCGTTCTCTATTTAATTATTGTTTTGTTCGTCCTCACCTTGAATATACTTCCCAGTGGTGGACACCTTTTTATGATATTAATATTGAGATATTAGAGTCCATTCAACTTAATATTACTAGGTTTGCCTTAAAAGGTATTCAATGGAGCGATCCTTTAAACATTCTTCCTTATGAATATCGTTTGTCAACTCTCCAGATGGAAACATTGTGAAAAAGAAGAACCAACAACGACATTGTATTTTTCCATCAGATTATTATGGGTAAAACTGACTCTCCGGATTTGTTAGGCCTTATTTCCCTTAACAATAGAGGAGGAGGTTACAACTTTCGTGGTAGGGGCATGATTAAAAAACCTAGGCATCGAACAAACTATGGTATGCATTAGCCCTTGTCACGAATGAGCAGGCTTTCAAACTGCAACTCAAACTTATTTGATTTTAATTTTAGTAAAAATCCTTTAAAATCTTTACTGAAACTAGTGTTCAACGGGTTTAAGTCTTTTATGTTGTGGTTTTGTATTTTTTTTAGTTTATGTTATTTTTATTTTGTTAGTTCGCTCGTGTAAGTGTTTTTTCTGTTTTAGCGTTCGCCTACTAACAACTAACACCGCACAAAGTGATGAGCCAGTGGTATAAAACAGATTTTGTGTTGGCAAACCATTGGTCATAAGACAGAGTTTGCTCTTCGATCAAATCTGATAAAGTAAAAAAAAAATTGGAAGTCTTACTTCTTAGTCCGAAAATCATACTTTTTGACGAGGCGCATTTTCATCTCGGCGATGGCTACGCTAACAAGCAAAATTGCTGCATCACAAGTTATCGTCAACAATTTTGCATAACAGATAAATGTTGACCGAGTTTTTTTTACTGAAAGTGAAGACATGAGTTTGAGGTCGAAAGACTGAAAATCAATATCCCGGATAACGAAGTACCGGAAAGCACATTCCCGCAATACTTCATTTGCTCGGAAAAAAAATTCTATATTTTTCATGAGAATCTACTCTTTTCATCCCTCGAAGTTATGAGAATTAAGGAGTTCGAAATCTGATGCCTTTTTATCAATACAAACCAATGTTTGAGGCACATGAAACACAGACAGAGCTACCATCATGCAATGTGATACCTTACGAACATTAACCCTTCCAGACAAATACCTTTGTTAGCAAATTGAAATTAAATGTCAACTTAAGGATTCTTTATACATAACCTCTTTTCAATTAACAGGAATTCGATTAGCTTTAATCGGCTACCAAAAAGGTATCAGATTCTAAAAGCAAATGCCTACACCGCTTTACGCAACATTGCACTTAGTGTAGGCTGTAGGGTTCAGATACCAATGTTAACTCAGTTCGATTGAAATCAAATTACTAGACCTTTTTGTTCAGTTCTATTTTAAAAGTTTCCTGAGAATAATTGAAGAGCGAAAAGGGAACGAGATCCTCCAACTTTTCCAATTGTTTGGGATTGCAGGATTCCAAAAAAAAACTTTATTCTAGGAATTAATTTACTGACTCATTTATGCACAGACTGATCCACAATCAATTTGTTCGTTTTCTTGTCTGAGAAACTTGTCCTCTATTAACATTTGCCTACTTAACTAAATAAAGGTTGACTTTAACGCTGTAAATTTAAAATCTTAAATCCGCTTGAATGTTTAATTTTAAACCAAAAAATGCTTTCAACTCATGCAAAAAACAAAAGTTTATTATTCAGTCAAAAAGTTAAATTTAATTTCAAAACATAATTTTCTTGAGATGTTAATGATTTTTTGGCACTGGGAATTAAATTGTCAATTTATTTCCATTTGATTTTTCAAAAAGATTTTTGCTGTTGTTTTCCCTAAAAAATAGTTTTGGATTTATCATCCCAAAGCACAGAGATGGAAGACTTTCCTTTTCATATTTTCACGGTTCGCTGGATTTTATTTGCGTTTTTGTATTTTTTTTGAGTATCATACTCTTATGAGGGTGATGTATGCGTTTGCTTTATGCATTTTATATGTGGATGAGGAATCAATGGATATTAAGTCATTTCTCTTTTTATTTGATTTGTTTCGTTGCATCTAAAAATATACGCTTTTTATTTTGATGAATAATGCACTTTGTTGCTCTTCATTTTACGTTCGATTTTAAATAAAAGACCCGACGTTTAAGTAAATTTTTTTCTCTATACACAATACACCTCCACACAAAACTGAAATAAAACATGCGGTAGTTGACTTCAGGATACCTATATAGGTAGATACCTATATAGCATGGTTTTGCATGAGTGACAACAGATGTTCTCCTTATTCTATTTTTGTTATCCACTTTTATTTAATGTTGTTTAATGTCGAGAACCATAACAACATTGCAGTCAGAACATCAAACCGTGATGATGTTAACAGCTTTTCATGTTGTCGAAGAGCACAAAAAATAAACATTACCGTGGACTGTTTGCATGTGTAAATAGTACGAAAATATGAGTAGACCTTAAGAAATTTATTTATTTGCACATTTTACTGATGGGAAAACTACTGCAAGATCAAATTACTTTGAAAGAAACTACTTTTCTGTTTCAATGATAAGATACGAGAAGAAATGGGCTTCAAAGTGCTTCGATGCATACATATGTGTAATTTTTAAATGAAAACGAACTTTGCCTTTGAAGTTCTTTTGGATCATCAAAGAAAGTCTATTATAATTATCTGTTATCCCTAATCTGTTCAAAAAGGAGAAAAAGATAAAAAAAAACCCTGACTGGGACTGAAAATGTTACCGAATTGAGTTATTTTGATTTTAATCACACCGAGCAAAGAAATTGAATTAACATAATTGAGTTTTCAAATAAATATCACCCTAAAAATGTAAATGGTTTAAAACAGTCGTCGGTCCCTTATTAAAATTTATTCCTTTTGAATTCAGCCGTAGATTTGATTCACTTTCCACTAGGTACACTTTCACTCTTCCCAAACTTTGTCCTCCTTCTTTCAACAAAGAAAAATATTTACCTTACACAAACCTCAAAATAACAGAATTATCTTTGTGCCCAGTTTCGCAATTCCTTTTTTGCTGTAAAACTTTTCCCATTTACGTACCTTTTTCTCTCTGTTACCCCCTTAGCACAAGGCTTATAGAGTTGTTCAGTGTGAGTAAGTGGAATTTAAGTGGTCAATCGTTGGGATCCTAAGTTTAGCTGTCTGTATTTATATAAGAACCGAAATTCGATCCCGGATATTCCGTTCCCCTAAGTCTTATTTTTACTTTTAATGAAATCATACTACACCATCTTCTTGTAAATATCACAAATGCCCCCAAGACGTCCCTAAACTCTCTTCACCTAATTTTTCTCCAGAGTCCAATGTGTAAACGGAATGGATATTGTTTTCTTTTAGAATATGGTTACAGTTTTTTGAGGATCGTAGTTTGTTTGTGTATGGTGGTTGTTGGCATTTAATATCTTACACTGCACCGCAAGGATACTTTTGGGGCAAAACCATTACACAAGCAGACAGTTATGCGTGCTTTCACGTCCAACTAAGAGCAGTAACTTATGATTTTAATATTTTTTTAAGAGAGTACTCAAAGAAATATAATTTGAAGTTGACTGGGTAATGAAAAAAAAGGTAACCAAGTTGTCTAAGGCATGAAACAGGGGAGCAGACATTATAAACAAAGTTTCGGAACTCTCAACTTAATATTCGCAAACTGATCTGAACCAAGAAAACAGCTTAAGGCAAATCAAACTCATCTTGCATTTTGCATATATACATTGCGTTAAACGTTTTAAAAAGGGCAAGTATGTGAAACAAAAATTTTGCATTCAAATAAATTTTACGTCTCCAGCAGCTGGAACAAGATTTTTTTAAAATATGTTTTTATCAAAGAGTAAATAGTTGACATCAATTGTTTTTTATCAGTATGCAAAAGTAAAGTATTTACATTATTTTGCAAATTTCTTCAGGTCTGCGTGTGTTTTTCATGCTTTAATTTTTTTTTTTCAATACAATTCTGTACAAAAGCAAACATTTGTTTTTGAAATGAAACTTAAAAATGTTTTGAAGTGCTCAATTATCTATACTATTTTTTTTTTTGAGATTGTAAACCAGATTAACTTGAACTTTAACTCAAAGGTTTTAATCTGTCTTCAAAACTTAAAAATGAAATAAATGAGCACTTTAATATATTTAGTATCATTTTAAAACATGAAATACGATGCTCTTAACTCCTCAAAAAATCTACCAATATTCAATTTCAGGAGACTACTATCAGGCGCCCACCCTGGCAATCTTGTCAACACTTGATTCATTTTAACGGACTTGAAATCTATGCTTTTTTCACCATAGAACGTCAATTTGAACCGTTGCGAGAACGTTTCTTAATAAAATAAATAGAGTGGCGCGACAGCTCTTGAAGAGCCAAGGTCTAAGTGGCTAACTACTCCCATCAACAATTCTCTGAGTGCGTGTGAAGAATTGAGGGGACCTACAATTTAACGCCGATTCCGAACGGCAGAGTTGAGAAGCACTTTTTCATGACAGATTGATACTCTTGGAGGATTTGTCAGGTCTTCGCAAGAGGCAGTGCCCATGAAAGGTGAAATAAAAACTTGGCCTGAGTAGGACTCGAACCAACGACCGACGTTATGAACGTTTCTTAAATAGGGAAAAATAAGATTTTCAAATTAAAACGATTTCTAATCTAGATATGAGCTTCTCCCTACAAAGTGATGACCGAGAGTTGCATGACAATTTACTGCTTTTTGTCACTCAAAGTTAGGAAAATTAAGGAGATTGAAATCTGGTACCGTTTTCAATTTTTCTAACAGCCCTAAATCAAAAACAAAAATTTTGGGAGACACCAAATGCTGAGAATCATGGAGAACGAAGCAGCATAATCCTTGTTCAAATGATTCAATGTAAGCAATTGCTTGTGAAATTAGTCAATTCCGCTTCCAGATTGTTCAATGTATATGGTGCAGAGAACTCGATCTAGTTTTTTTTTTTTTTAATTAAAATTTAAATTTGTCTTCTCTTCCGTTAAAAAAAAGTCCTTTTAGGGCCAATTTATTGACACTCAATTAAATTTGAAATAATACGCTCTTAGTTAAAATCGCTTTTAATTACTGCCTCAATTACGATTCCTCAGTTAAAATTTCTTTTTATTCAACCCCTATTAGTTAAAAACTCGACTTCTAATGATACATTTAAGGCTAGGTTTCCCATTGAAAATTTCGTTGGTCTTTTGCGTAAAACTGTGTAGCTCCCAAAATATTCCGAATATTTAAATGAAATCAACGGGTATAGATTATACATTTAATAAGCTAAGAAATTATTTAGCTAAAAAAAATATTAAAAATATATTTCATCCCAAAATGGTCATGCGTAACGAAAAATTATGAAATTTTTGGAGACGTTTGCAGGGGAAAAGTTTTGTTGCCTTAAAAACTTATTTTTTATTCTTTTTATATTTTTTATCTATTCTTAAAATGTCTCACCACTCAGTAACGTGGCCTTTTTTTTAATATTTTGTCCAGTTTCGTCAAAAAAAATTAACAAAATCACGAAAAATGGGGGAAATTTAGCAAAAGTAGGTCTGATTTATTTGGAATAATTTCTAAATTAGAAAAGATAAAAAATTTAAAATATTTTTTTTTATATTGTCGAAATATACATAATATCACAATATTTTTTTAATTTTTTTATAAAATATTTTACTAGATTTTTTTGAAGTGCAAAGTAAAAAAATGCATGTTTTTCTTAGAATATTCTACGGCAAACAAGATTCCAGCCCCATTTAGTTTGACTCAACAACAAAAGTATTTTTTTATGAAAATTGAACATCTCTGCGACTCAGTAACGTTTGTAGAAAAAAAAGAAAAAAATGAAAACATATTTAAAAATGCATTTAAAAAAGTCAATATTTGTGTATCAATTATGAGGAGAATGCAGCAAACAATATTTTCAAAAATATTTTTTTAATTTTTTTTCATATTTTTTATATAGAAATCAGAAATTAAAATAATTTTACGATATCCCGTTTATTTTATATTAATATTCGAAAATGGGTATTTTTTTAGATTTTTACAAGAAAAATCGCGTTTGCTCACACACACTAAGGTACTCAGTTCAAACGAATTGAACTAGGTGGCGTTGTTTTATATTTCATTCTCTTCTCCTTCGTTTTATTTTTATAGGATAGAGAAAAAAATGTTCATACCAAACGTTCTCATAGAATTCGTTTGAGAATGAAAATTAATTTTTTTATACTTCTGGAATGTTTAGGATATGCAGACATATAAATGTAGATAGGCAATTGTGATCACTACTATGTACTTTGTAGGTATTCGATGAAAAAGTTGTTTTGAATACCTCCCTACATTTGTCATATTTGCAGGCATACATTTCGAATATGTATGTGAATGCGCGTATTTTTTGAAAATGAGTCAAGTGCAAGGGCAAGGTAATAATATTCTCTATGTGCAAGGGCTTGAGAAGTAAAATCCTGTTACGCAATGAGGAAACGATCTTTTTTCGTGGTGGTTTGTGCCATTTCTTAGGATTATGTAAAGGGTTTTGTTTCTTTTTTGTTTTTGTTTTGCTTTTGTTTTTGTAGCAATGACATTTTTTTCCTATTGTTTCTCTATGCTGTGCTGGTGGGATCGTAATATTCTTTTTTGAAGAAGAACAAGCCGATGATTTGAATTATGGTTATTTTATTGTATTTCAAATCGAATTCTTGCGAATTCTTTGTTTTATAGAATTATAAAAATCAATCTAGTGTCTAATCTTGACCTAATCTTGTTTTGTAAGATAACTAGATGACAAAAAATAATTTTTGATTCCTTGGAATCATTTTTCTTCATAATATTATTACTTGCAGGTGTAGGTAGGTTTAGAAAAATAAATTTTATTAAATTATATTATATTCATCCGCCGATGGCCTCAGTCGCCAATGGTGCTATGTGTATGTAGTTCGTTACATTCATGTGCGAAGTACTGTGAAAAGGCAATGTCAATATTATATTCCTTGAAACCTTAAGAAAATAAACCCCAATGCATTTGGGAATAATAAAAAAATGTTATAGTTTGAGTAATTTTTTGCCTATTTAAAAAAAAAAAAATCTCCCATCCGTGACCCAAATCGGTTAAAGAACAATCGTAGTAGTTGAAGACAATCGGGTAACTTTTGCCTAAATACCCAAGGAAAGAGAATTGAGGCAATCACTTTTTTTATTTTTCTATCATCGTAAAATCATGTTTGATCAAAATATCGTCTTGAACTTTTTTAATTGTTCATAGCTTGTCAAAAAGTACCTCTTCGTCTTTTTATAGATAAATATAAAGATGAAACCAAAGAAAAATTAAAATCGTTCGTCAGGACCCCAAAAAAGAAACAATTCGAACACAAATGTCAGCAAAACTCAAAACCATCATAATCCCAAATTACAAAATTTGCGTAGAAAAAAGAAAAACAACAATTCATGAATGCTACTCCTACTCTAAGTGCACATAACATAATACGTACATATGCATCTACATTGCATTTTTGTGTATGTCCACACCACAGTCCATAATTCCACATAGTAAATAGATACATGCGAAAATACCTCTTTTTTTCATCCCTATTTTGTGGACCTTCGTAAGCGAAACTCATTTCTTACATATCGCTCACTGAAACTGAATTCTGAGTGAGAAAAAAAAACGAAAACTAGAAAACTAGAAATTTCAAGTGGCTATGTGAGACGGAAATAAAAAAAAAGAAAGGGAAATATTCACTAACACTCGTGCATGCTTTTACATGAACTCGGAGTTCAAGAAAAAAGGAAACCCAGTCTTAAATATGACAGCCTTTTAAAAATATCCCAAGGATATTTGTTTGTTTTTGAAATATTTACAGTGAAATATCAAAACAGTTTGAAGAATTATTTTAATTTAACTTCAATTTGAAGTGAATAAAAAAAAATGAAATGTGAATTGAAACGACTTGTTAGAGAGACAATGATTTTATTATTTGAGTAGTACTTCACTTTGATTATAAAGGCGAATTTGCTTAACCTTTACCATAATATTTTAATATAACACCCTGAGTCTCTAATGAATGAATGATGTAACGCATTCTAGTTTCCTTGTAATTTGATAAATTATTGCAAAAAGATTGGTCATGTGATGCACCGGGCTGAATACATTTCATGCACGTTTAAAGGATACCATCCTTTTCTGTAGGCGAAATTCTAAGCCCACCTGCATACGTTGACATAAGTGTAGTCAATAGCTCCGATGGTTCAAGAAATACTGTCCAGTGTCCACTAGCTGCAGTCATTTCGAAAATAGTTTCAGGCGTGCGAATTAATCTAGATCTAGTTTTCAAAATGGGCCAAGAAACTTTGGGTATTACAAATATTGGATTTTTGACGAATATTGACGAAGTGCTAACACCAGCAAAATCGGCAATATAAATTTGCATAGACCAAAAAGCAAAAAAACGTAATTAAATTACTAACTGAGCAATCGGTGTTATACACCGTGACCTAGAAGATACGTCAAGTTGAGCTATACTATTCATTCTTTCATTCATTCATTTACTTTCAAAACGGCGCACTCAGCGCTAATTGTGTCCTACACGGAAGTGGGACAGCCATTTCTACCTACCTTACCTTTGCAGAGAGTATCCCAAATCGTATAGAATGATCCCAAGTACTCTCACCACATTGGTTTTCACTAGCCGAAATCTTTGGAAAAAAGTCTTTATTATCCCATATTCAACCTTGCCTAGCCATCATTCAGTATTTTCTTCATTCTGTTGAAGGACTTTCACTCAAATCCAACAAATATTCTAAACTACTTCTACTCACGCAGACATTTTCGAACAATTAATAAATGAAATAAAGATTGACAATTAGCGCTAACGGAGAGTGAATAAATAGAAACCTTCTTTAAAAGCTCCATTAGTTCTAAATATCCCTCTTAAAAAGCCGAATTTGGCATTTTAACTAAAAACACTTTTAAATTTAATGTCCCATTAGTTAATGAAAGCAAGTGTCAAAAGAATCGTTAAAAGAGACTCAATAAAACAGTTTTGCGTTTAATTTAAAATTTTCCTTTTTTAATGTCGATTTTAAAGTTAATGGAGAGTCAATAAATTGGCTCTTAGGGACGAAAAATAATTCAAAAAGAGATATGGCCTTAATTGAAAGCATACAGAAGTTGATTGATGTTCCAAAGTGTTCAAAAGACACATATATACAAATGTATTTTGTAGTTTTTCAAACGATTTTGAAATTTTCGGACAAGAAAATTGTTTAATATGTTAATTTGTTCGAAAAGTGAAAAGGAAAAGTGACTCAACTGAGCCTTTCGGAGTGAAACTGTAGGTCCCCTTGTAGGCACTCAACGCATTATTAGTCCCTTAGGCCTTGGTTCTTCGGAGTATTATTCAGAATAAGCCCGATCTGGCACTCTTATTCTATTCTGTGCCATGGTGCAAATTAAATAGCAGACTCAAACAGTGTTCCCAGGTTGAGGGGAAAATCACCATTCTTGCCGATTTTTTTCAGCTAAAGGGGAAAATAGGGGACGGGGATAAGTAAGGGGAAAAAATCCAAAAAAGGGGAAAACAGCTTGAAACTTTAATGAAAACAAAACATTTTTTTTAAATGCACAATATTCCATTTGAAAAAAATTTAGTAGTATTTGCTTCGGACGTGCCAGTGTTATGGTGGGAAAACAAAATTTTGTCTCGAAACTTTTCAAAGATGTCATTCCAAATTTGTTCATCATGCGGTGTGTGTGCCATTCGTTCCATCTCGTGGCAAACAACGTTAAGCCATATCGCAAACACAATGGTTGTCCCTGCATATGGTTATCAAAAGACTTATTGAGTAATACCAAGCTTTAGTGTTGTATTTTTTGGAAAGTTATCTGGAAGATTCTATTAACAAAATTCAATGTGAAAAAATATACGGGGTTCTTGGAAAACCAACAACGGTTTTATATTTAGAATTTTTAGATTTCTTCTTACCATTTTTTTTACGAAACTGAACCTTGAAATGCAATCGAAAGACGTTAAAATTCATATTTTATTTGACTGAGTTGAACTGACACTTAAGACACTTGCTGATTATTTTTTCAATAGCGAATATTTAAATAGTATTCGAAATATTTTTGAAATTGATTGTGTATTTCTTTAAGTTATTATCTATTCAACTCTATTGTGATGGAACTCATTAAAAATAATGTTTTTTTTCGTACTGAAGTCCCCTTTTTGAATTGTTTTTCTTTTTGTATGAATATGTATGAAAAAATAAACAATAAAATTTTATAAAAATTACATGAAAATCCTAATAACTTTTTTCGGGGAAAATTAGGGATTTTTTTTTCGTTCAAGGGGAAAAATAAGTGTTTTGGTGTCAGAAAAGGGGGATTTTGTTTTTGAAAACCTGGGAACACTGGACTCAAACGTTGTCAAAAGTGATTTCTGCTAGAATGCTATGGATTTTGTCTGGAAAATGAACTCTATAGAAAGAGCTTACTCTTGTGTGTTTTGCTTGGAGCATTAATTTAATATTCTCTGTACTGAATTTTAATTCGATATTTTCAAGTTAAGATAATTTTCTTTGAATAATGAATAGTTTTCTCAATATTTCGTCTACACCATTTTTTCCGACCTGCTGTAGGGAAAACAGAAGTTCATATAGGTTTTAATTTCATCACAGAATATTTTCGCAGAAGTTAAAATTGTTGAGTTCTACAAACTGTGTGGTATTAATTTAATATCTACTCATTTCAAGCTAAGGTGTGATTGAATCATGATTGCCTTTTTGACGAATCCGTATTAAACCCACTACTTTTTGAAAAATGCAAATAACAAATGTAGATACGATTAGTCTTTGACAAACAATTCGCACATGACATTTAATGTGTAGGTGCAAGCTCAAAATGGTAAACAGCAATTTTAATAATCCTATTCGAGTTGGCGTTGTATTCCCAAATTTTCCATGAATTTCTTGATAGGAATCCCTCTGGCTGCAGAATTAATGTCACACGAGATGATGTTTTTTCTCCCAAAAATAGAACACATGTCTCTAGAATCGCCGGATGTATATTATGTCAGAATATCAAATTCAATTCGAGTAAAGTATTTGTCATTTTTTCAAAACAGTAAATAGATTTTTCTTTGTTTTGTTTCAGATTTAATTCAACATTTCAATACACTCGTTCAAAGTTCCATTGCGCTTTAATGAATTAATAATCTTCACTTCGAGCAAAAAAAAAAACGAAACGACAAAAGCAATAACAACAACAAATATAAATAATAAGCTGTAATTATTCTAGTTACACACTCTCTAAGTATTAAACTACATATTTCAACAGAGCAGAAGTTTTCCACTAGTGGAGAGCATTTCAGTTTGAAAATTTAACCGGAGCGCACCAGACACCACTTATCCGTGTTACCGGTGAATAGCAAATAGTTTTCCCGCCAACTCTCAAAAACGCACAAAATTACAAGAAATACACAAAAATTCTTCTAGAAGAATAAAATTGATGCCGCCGTCAAGGGGTCAAGTAATTGAATAATTACCCAGCCCGCACTTATATAGATTACCTGGTTGTGAGCTTGATCTTTGGCCTCTTATAAAGTGCACTATCACTAATCGATGTGCAAAGTGAGGCATATATCATATGCAAGGTACTTTTCCAGTGATGTGTGCGCCGCGCGGTCTCGATGCAACGAAATTCTCGAAAATGCCTCACGCAAATAAATATTTGACTTCCTGTTAAGTTTGTTCCATTTCGTTCTTATTTCGGTGCGCAATTTTTGTTTTCACAAGAAAAAAAAATGCTGTCAGTAAACATGCACAACGCGTCGCTCGAATTCCTCGGCCACAACCTGCCATCGTACATGGATGACTACACAAACTTGCTGGCTGCCCAGCAGCAGGGTGTTATCAATGACACGTCCTTGATGATGGTCTCACCCTCGACCTCGTATTCGTCGGCCGTTTACGACCCATTGCTGATGCAAGTGACAAACGACACATACCCCTTCCCGCTGGAGCATGCTCCACAACTAACCAAAGCTTCAATTATCAAAGTAATTGTCCTCACAATAATGGGCATCATTTCGTTGCTTGGAAATGTTGCCACCATGTGGAATATCTACAAGACTCGCATGAGCCGGAGGGCATCGCGCCAAAGTTGGAGTGCCATTTACTTGCTCATATTCCATTTGTCGATAGCCGATGTACTTGTGACGGGATTCTGTATTATAGGAGAGGCAGCTTGGAGCTATACGGTGCAATGGCTGGCGGATGACATTACATGCAAAATGGTGAAACTCTTTCAAATGTTCAGCTTGTATTTGTCAACTTATGTGCTGGTGCTAATTGGCGTGGATCGATGGATTGCTGTGAAATATCCAATGAAATCATTGAACATGGCCAAGAGGTGCTATCGGTTGCTTGGCGGAACCTATGTGCTGTCGATAGTTCTCAGTCTACCACAGGTGAGTGTTTTTCTTTGAATTTTGGATTTCTATTTTCTATATCAATTAGAAGTTTACAACGCAATTTTGAGTCGTAACCTCGCAGTCCGCAGGTGAATGAATGAATGAAAATGTGCTAAGCTACCAACACTGAGATAAATTTCAGTTGATTTTCGAAGAAAAAACTTGTTGAGCTTCCCTACCTTTTTATATTTTTTATATTAAATTCCTTGGAATTGCTTTTACTCTATCGTTATTTGTTCGTATCCTGGGGGTTCTGAAGGATATCCGCACATAAAAGGCAAAACATGACAAAGGTGACGTCAGAAGCCATTCCGAGAATATCAAGTTGGAACCAAAGACAATATTAGTTTCCTTTACTAATTATATCCCCTAGTCTCATGAATGATTTTTTTTCCAACTGGGCATCTATTTTCAGCTACATGAATTCTAGTTGAATTAGCAACGGTGGACAATGGACATGGTCAGGAAGCAATTATTATTATTTTGTATTTAATCAGTTTTCTTAAGAATTCTGTTCGCCCAAAGAAAATGAGCCACACAATAATTACAGCACACGTTATTTTGTCAGGAAATTGAAAAGAAGGATAGACATAGACAGTCAGTCGCCATCGTCAGTGAACAGAGATTAATGATTACGACATTCAATTCCTTGTGGTTTCCTCCATCTATTTTTAAAAAGAATTACGATTATTTCCCAGAAAATATTACTCAAAATGCGTATAAAGTTTTGTTTACGTTTTATACCCATGATTCATGATTTTCCAAAAGGGTCTTGTTTATTTTTTGCAAATTATAGAAAAATCGATGTGACAGTTGAGAGAGATGATTCCTTTGCAGGATAAACGGAAGTTTTGCGATGCTAATGGTTTCCTGGAATCAGCGGAAATACTTTCGCCAACTTCTCTTGAATTCAAAACAAAGTTTTAGAGCTGTCGCAGAATAATAACCTCTACAGTAAGTTATCACAGAACAGGGTTGAAGTTTAAAAAAATTAAACTTGATGTTGAGAGTCTGCAAACTAAAATCCCGGAAATTGGTCTTTCCGGGATTGGCTCTAATTTTTGGAAAAAGAAATAGTACTACAAAAAAACAGTTGGTTATATGGAATCAGTTTTACGAAGAATTATACTGCTTCGTTCTCCATGATTCTCAGCATTTGGTGCATTTCTGTTTTTGAAAAAAGGTGTAGCCTCTCATAACTTTGATTGACGAAAAGGAGTAGATTCTCAGGAAAAAGGGAAACATTTTTTGCGGTCAAAAGTAGTGGTACAGTGTGTTCTGACGTGGATGTTATTATGTGTATCAGAAACCTGGTTAAGGGATGAGTTAAATGATGAGATCTCATTTGTCGCTTACAGGGTTATCGCGTTTACCAATTTAGCCGTATTAATCGTGTCGGGGGCCGTGTTCTCATTTATATCCACATAATAGGCAAAACATGACAAAGGTGTACCGATTGAGGCAATAGACATCTACACCACTGTGTTCAACAACGCGTTGAATAATGCATATTATTCAGAGCGTTGGAAGACCGCTGTGGTTCATCCTCTCCCTAAAAAGGGAAAGGACAGCTCCAATCCTTCAAATCTCCGGTCAATAAGTCTTCTTCCAAACATCAGCAAGGTATTCGAAAAGGTAATCAATAGGGCTCTGGCTGAGTGGGCTGCGGACAACAGTATAATTCCGGATAATCAGTTCGGGTTCAAGGCAGGACATGACACTATTCATGCCGCGTCTAAGCTCGTTTCTGATATCCAATGGAACAAGTCCAAGAAACAATGCACGGGTGCTGTTCTGGTTGATTTAGAGAAGGCCTTCGACACCGTATGGTTAGAAGGGTTGTACCTAAAACTTACCAGACTAGGCATCAGTAAACCATTATTGTATATGCTTTATGATATGCTCAAGGGTAGAAAGTTTGTTGTCAAAAGTGGCAATGTAACTTCTACCACCACCTTTGAAATTAAAAACGGTCTTCAACAGGGAGCGGTGAACTCGCCGATCCTCTTCAGCATTTACACCAGCGATCTAATAGGTAGCCTTTCCCAGGCAATTGCGTATGCCGACGACCTGATTGCGTACAGAACTGCCCCAAAGGTCGAAGTCATTAGAATTCTCTTACAACATGACTTCGAGAAGATTCAGCGATATTGCGATGACTGGAAACTGAAAATAAATGTCCAGAAATGCGAAACAATTCTGTTCCGGACCTCGTTGGCCGGGGCCACGAGTGATACGCGCAAGAATTGGCGCAAGATGGTCATCGTTGGGCCTCACGGACAGCGATTAACGAGCAAAAGTGAAGTGAAGTACCTCGGTATCTGGTTGGACCAGTATCTGTATTTCAACAGACATATAGATGCTGCTCTGACTAAGGCCAGAGGAGCCTTCGCTCTGACGAAACGTCTGTTTTACAGCAGTCGGCTTGACCCCAGAGTGAAGGTAATTTGCTACATGGCCCTCATACGGCCGATGATCGTTTATGGCTGTCCAGTGTGGTTCAACGTTGCACCATCTCAAATGGAGAAAATTCGGGTGTTCGAAAGGCAGTGTCTTCGGCGCTGTCTCGGTTTGTATCGGACACCGGAATCTTCTTATGTACATTACTATTCTGACGAGGTTCTGTACAACGAGGCTCGGATCAACAGAATTGACAATTTCGTGATAAAACTTGTTCGGGGTCACATTGCGAGAGCTATGACTTCGACGAATAATTGATCTTTGGGGCGTTCTATCCGAACGACGAATATTTCGATAGTGCACGCTCAAGCGGCTTCATTCCACCAGAGGCATTCCTCCATTTAGATAAATGCGGTCTGATACAGGACAGATTGGCGATCCCACTAATCTACCACGTCAGGCGGAGAACCGTCGATGGGCGGCTCCTTTACCATCACGACGTCCTCGCACAGAACGGAGCAGAGCTCCTTCGGTTCAGTAGGGCTGTGTCCGAACGGGACCGAATCGATAGGGTGAAGCAGGAGCACCAGTTCTGGTGGCTTCAGTCAGCACTTGATAATGGTCAGTCGGGGTGGGGTTTTGAGCCTTGGCTGGCTTGCATACTTGTTTTAGTCCAAGGGTTTTGGGTTTAGGTTAAAGTAGAGTAGGAATAGTGGCACACACATTGATAAGGACAACAAATACAAAATACAAAATTCAAAAAAAAAAATATATTCAAAAACATGAATTACAAATGATAGATATTTGCTGCTGTGGCTGTTCTAGTTTGTAAGTAGTTGTTAGGTAGAAAATAGGTAGTTTTAGTTATTTTTAAGTTTTATTCTTAAGGACCTAATTTTAAGTAGCATGTAAGGATAAATAAAAATGACATGGTGTTAGTTTTTCATAATGTTTTCTAACAAAAAAAACGATCAATTAAATTTAATAAAATAGTTCATAGGCCGAAAGGCATAAATCTTAAGTAAATCATGAATTTCTTAGAGCGCCCGTTTGGGGCCAGTAAGTTAAATATAAGATTTTAGATGATAAGCTAGTTTTGAATTCCTTTGTCTAGTATATAAGTAGTTATAAGTGATTGAAATAAAAATGAATTTTACAAAAAAAAAAAAAAAACATGACAAAGGTGACGATTTATGTTAGGAGCAAAATTAAATGCAAACTTTAACTTATAGCTAGTGGGAAAAGTGCTATCGAATTTGTATTTGTTGAAATATTAGGTAGACAGGGAAATTAACTTATGGGTGCCATTTACAGGCCAAATAGATGTATTGATTTCTCAGTACTGTATGACGGTATGCGGTATTGGAAGAAATCTCTTTGAGCTCTCCTAATATGTATTACGCTTTGTGGTAACCTAAACTGTAATCTCTTGAGTCCTGATGTTTTCACACATCACATGCTAGCTTTCAATTAATTAATTAAACGACAAAAAGTCGCAAAATATTAAGCTTAATAAGAAGGTGCAGTTTTTGTACTGATCAGTATCATTTTTGTAATCTTATTCAAAACGATAATTCTCACAACTTCATTTACAAAAAAAGTTTAAAGCTTTTTTTATAAAAGTCGAAATCTGTATGGGGCACCTTGATTCATGGCAAAAAAGAAAATGTACTTATGGTAGCAGAAACAGTCCCTTCATTAATATTGTATCTTTCTATTTTTTGCTTGTATGTTCACACCTACAAGAAAAAAACAACATTAGGGGGCACATTGATACGGATTAAACTACCATGTGGTTTTGTGTATCAATTTGCGCCAAGTGTCCTAACTGAATTAAAAAATAAAAATCATTCAACAAAACAATAGTCCATGGTTTTCTCATGCTTTTAGAAATTTGATGAAACAGCGAGATGACGCCAACGCGAATTAGAAAAGGTATCGACTAATCGAGCTGCGTCGTGTGTTTTGCTAACTGCGTAACCGAATAGTAACTAAGATAAGCGAGGCTAAATTCCAACATTTTTGTAAACAGTTTAGTCTGGAAAAACTTACACAGAATTGGAATCGGTAAGACACAATTAGGAGCAGTAGAGGACCGTATATCACTTATGCTTTCTGGGCTGTACTAAGTGTTATGGAAAGTTTATAAAATCATTCCACCTCTTAAAAAACGCTAAATGAGATGAATTTATACCCATTTCTGTATTGTCATGTCAAAAGTCTTTGAGAGGTTCTTTCAAAAGCAAATAAATGTGTTTCTATGTACTAACTCTCTGTTCAACCCTTGTCAATCTGGCTTTCGGAAGAAACATAGCTGTGTTACCGCACTTTTGAATGTTACCGATGACATTAGAAAAGCATTGGATAAAGACGAGGTAAAGTTTCTAGTTTTGTTTGATTTTTCGAAGACGCTCGATTCTGTTAATCTTGCCAATCTTATTTTAGTTTTTCATCAAATTTTCTCTTATTGTACCGATAGAAAGCAAGCAGTGCAAGTTGGTGATTTCTTATAAAAATTTTTACAGAATGTAATTGATATACCTAAAGGTTCTCTACTGGGTTCTCTTTTGTTTTCTGCTAATGTTAATGATTTTCTATCTTCTTTTGTACGTTTGTATGCTGATGACGTTCAGCCACTTGGCTTTATCGGACATGGAGCTTTCTGCGTCAATGAAGACCTGAAGAGAGTTGCAGATTGGTCTTTGTCTAACGGACTTATTTTGAATCCAAATGTTCTTATTTTCCAACGATTGTTTGGAGCAATGCTCCAATAGAATATGTGGTTACAGCGAAGAATCTTGGTGAGACTTTTAATCGTTTTTTGACTTGGGATGATCATATCAATGGACTCGTTGGGAAAGTACAGGGTGTCGCACCAATTGTGGTACAATAAGATATTCAAATAACTTTTTTTTAATCGATGTATTTCATTTTTTTTTTTTATTGGTTAGAAAATTAAATTTTATTTTATATAGTTAGTTGTTTTTAAAGATTATAGACCGCAAATGACCTCCACGCTCTCCCACGCATATGCGGCACCTGGTCAAAAAATTATTCATTGCGGCCTGAAGAGTTGAAGTTGGGATCGCCTCAATTATTGTCGTTATGGACTGCTTTAATTCAGTTAAATTCCTGGGCTTCGTTTTATACACCTCTTGCTTGACATAACCCCATAAAAAGAAGTCTGGTGTTTTGTTTGCGAATTTTTTGTTTAGCTCCGCCATAACTGGTCTGGCTATATGTGCAGCTGCTCCATCTTGCTGAAACCAAACGCTGTTGAATGGTATACGTCTTCGGCGCAGTTCTGGGTAAAAAAAACTCCTACAACATCTTTAAATAACGGTCCCCATTGACAGTAACGGTTACAACGTTTTCTTACACCTTGATGAAACTGCGCACCACACAGTGACTCGTTCTGGGTGCAGTTCCGTCTCATGGAGCATTTCTGGATTAGACTCACTCCATATACGGCAATTTTGCTTGTTTGCATTGCCGTTAAGATCAAAATGGGCCTCATCAGACATGAACAAACAATTGATCAATTTGTTGTCTTTTTCGGCCATTGATATCATTTTTTGGCAACATTCCAGGCGAACAGGCAAATCCTGAGGGTTTGACTTGCTAGTAATTTGGACTTTGTACGGAAACAAGTTTAAATCATCATGAAGTATCCGTTGTAATGACCGTCTACTAATTCCAATTTGCCCCGATAAGTTTCGGGTCAAAACGCTCGGATTGGCCTGTATTGCAGATGCTACTGCTGCGATTGTATCCTGAACCCGAACATTGGCATCTCGATGGTACGGCCTTCGTGCGATGCTTCCAGATTCGGCAAACATGTTTACAAACCTCATAATGGTCCATCTACTCGGGGGATTACCGCCAAACTCCCGCCTAAATTCCCTTTGGACGGAAATGACGGACTGCAAAGCATGGTACCGTTGCACTATCCAAATTCTTTTCTCCGTATCCCAAGCATCCATTTTTATAAATCTAAATAGTAACCTACAAAATAAAAAAAAATAAGCCGATTACTAACACAGAAAAAAAGTTATTACGTTTTATTTTTGTAGCACGATTCGTGCGCCACCCTGTATATGGAGTACTCCGTACATTTCGAGTAACACAATCTTCCACTATACCAAAAATGCATCTGCTTTTTGCTAAAACCATTGGTAATACCTATAGTGGTCTATGGTTGTGAAATCTATTGCAACTGCAGCTTATCTGGTTTTGCTTCGCAATTATTTGGCATGCGCTGCGCATGCCTTTTGAAAAATATATAGAATTTCGTAGTTTAATTTTGCTTTTTTACATACTTTTCACAAGCCAAATACAGTATTGTTTTCAACGAATAAGAACTGGGTCTTCAACCAGATCTCATTATCATTAGTTGATTATTCAGGGCTCGCGTGAGGGCTCAAGCTGACGCAAAACTGCATTTGTCCAGAGCTTGAAATAAAGTCAAATCCAGTGCTGTATCCTGTCTCCAAAGCGCAAGAAATCCCCTTTGAGTACTGATTTCAAGATTTTCTACATACGCCAGGGAGCTTAAACGCATTGCTTTGTGTTTTGGTTTCCTTTGACTGGGAATAAATTTATTGTTACCAAACTTTAATCTGGCTATATACTTGTCCAAAAATGGAGATAAGGTCCCATAACTAGGCTCTAGGCAGGTGTTCTTTAAAGGCACTTGAGATTTCGAACGGTTTATGGTACTGGAACAATGACGACATTTTTCGCTTCGGTTGCAGCTTGTTGCTTCTTAAAGAATTCACTTAAAGAACTTGTAAGAATTTATTTTAAGATTAATAGCATAGCCGTTTTTGATGAAATGAGAATTTTCCAAAAGTATTTGCACGAAGGCTACTAATATTTTGCATCCCTTGCATAAGTGGCTTTATGCGAAGTCTAAATGGAAACGGCTACATCAAGTGGCAATTTCAAAAATTGGTTACTTTATTTTAAATTTTAAATATGGTTTATTTTATTCTGTTTACGCAAGGTCCATGTTAGTCAAAATTAAAAAGTCAAGAAATCTCTCCTTGTTATTAATCAAAACAAGAATGTATCAACTGACTGTTTTATAAATTGCATGTATCTTCCCGTTTTAAGCAGTTTTCTGTTTTGAATACTTTTGGTTATGTACATACAGAATAACAAATATGTATGTACATGTGTCTAAAAAGTATTGTTATTATATTTTTTTTGTTTTGCTCTTTCAAACAAAAGACATTAATCAACTCAGATTGTTTCTATTTTAAATACATACGTACGTATGAGTATCTCTTTGGTGTCTAGATAAAAGAAGAACACTTTTCTCATTCTTTGACAAAGTCTTTCGTCACTTTATCTTTTTAGGAATCACCCTCAATGACCGCTTTTCATAAAACCAAAAACAAAAAACAGCAAAAATAATTAGTTTCTGCATTTCACTTGAAATTGACAAATGAACTAAGAAGAATTCGTGTAAAAAAAAAATCCTATAAGAACATTTTAGACACATGTTAAAAAATTATGTTTAGCTTTGAAATATTTTTACTTAAAAAATTCTGAGTTTCTTTGATGATTTTATCATTAAGGTGAATATTTTTTTGTTTTGGTGCAGCTGGCATCTGTCATTTCGAGTCCAAAAAGAGATCAAATATTTCTAAAAACAATTTTTAAAAAGTAAATCCCCTTTTTATGATTATCTTATTTTGAAATATTCAAAGTAGGCATTTAGTATTTTTTAATAACTTATATTTCATTGAAATATGTATACAAGATCCTATTTTGAGAGAAAAATAAAAAAAAATATTAATTCATAATTTCTGGCAAAAACACGTGTATCCAAGCTTTGCGCAGAGGCGATATCGTAACCAATGAGGCTCTACCGAGGTACAATAGTATTGCTAGTTGAAAAAACATGTGTCCAAAATTGACAGTTGATCAAGTAGCGGACAAACATCTTGCATACTCTGACTACAAAGTTAACATCCGGTTAGCTTTTCCATAAGTCCAAGGTCAGGTTCATACACGCCAAGGCCACAGTGTGACAAATCGCTGATTTAGCGGGATTTAATTGATAGCTCTCATAAATAACTGTTTTCGTTCGGGTTTTTTGGTTTTTATTTATTGAAATTGTTCACAGAATGGAATATAACAAAGTTTTTTAACATATATCTACAAATGTTGTGACAAATGAACACGTGAAAAACAGCTTTTTTCATGTTTTTTTAATTATTTGGTACATCCAAAAGTTTCAAGACTCTATGTTCCATATTACTTTTGTTTCTTCTTCGAAAAGCATCTTAGAGTTGCTTGGAATGGATCCGAGGAAATAAGTTATCGATTTAAGAGGTCAATACTTGTATCTAAACGTCATTTTTTTTCGTAAGCAGTTCCCTATCCCTATACCTTCGAACTAACGAAAATAGCGTTGTTTCTTGACTCTTGCGTTTCTTTTGCAAGTTGTCCGACTGGAAGTATACTGGAATGGAATACCTAATGGAAATTATTTTTTTTCCATGAAACCAAGACCTTTGGGAACCCAGACCCAAGAGATTCTAGGATGATATGAAACTTTGTGATAATTTCCTTATCTATCCCTGTTTTATTTGGGCATTCTTTTCTTTATCTCTAAGAAGTCTTCTTGACGTGTTTCCGTCATTAGGGTTGCCAGACTATTGAGTTGGCATATCTACCAATAACGTTTGTTTGTATTTTTAATACATAGTTTTGAAATTAGATTTTTTCTGGCTTCGAATTTTTTCTTGCTTGATCTCTAACCTGTCACACCTTGACTTCTAGTCTATATGCAATTTTAAGGATACATTCCATAAATCGCATCCATGAGTGAAGTTGGCTTAATCCAAATTACATTGCTTCTTGACTTCTTCACTTTTTCCCGGTCTTCCTGCTTTAGAAGAAGAAGGAATTCGGTACAAAATGTGTTGTGGTGAGGTTTAATTTACATTAAGCCACAGAAAATTTGAATTTTCGAAGCGCTCTTTATGCAGACTATTTCTGGCCCATCTCATCAAATTTTGAAAAAAAAAGTTTTTAAGGTAATTTTTTCGAC
The DNA here is from genome assembly GCA_943590905.1 of Sphaerophoria taeniata. Classification (NCBI taxonomy): domain Eukaryota; kingdom Metazoa; phylum Arthropoda; class Insecta; order Diptera; family Syrphidae; genus Sphaerophoria; species Sphaerophoria taeniata. The sequence continues at coordinate 146,961,829 of OX016541.1, read as the reverse complement.
TTTGTTGCAGTCTCAGAAATTATTATAAGGCTAAAGAAACCCATAACAAGAGAAAAATCAGCATCAACGCGCTTAATTTTGACTTTGGAAATCCAAACGACCAAAATTTGCTTTTTAGTGATTTCGATGGCCATCCTAAAAAACGAAAAATTTAGTATGAGTGTCGCACCTGTGCGCAAGAAGTTGAGGCACATTTTAGTCATACATATGCAAGGCTTTATAACAAACACGGTCTCCAACTTGAACAACACTGAACAACTATCCTTTTCGTCTAATGAATACAAAAATCACATATTTTTTCAATTAATTTTACTTTTATCAACCCCTTTTACTAAACATAAGCTTAGCTTATAAACAAAAATTTTATTTTTATACCAATTGACGATTTATCTACTGAGAAAAAACAAGAAAAAGCTATAAAATATACGAAAACAAATTAAAAATAATATAAACACTTGCACTCTATATTGACCTTCTTATAAGAAAAATTACACACAATTTGAAGTTTGAGATGATTTTTACTTGCGACATACCTATAGAATATATGGCAAGTATTGAATTCGTACAAAAAAAAAAATTGAGATGATGATGAGATATGACATTACGATGATAGAGAAGTCGAAAAAAGTGAGTCCGGCGATTCCGTCTGTATGTCTGTCGGGAAGTTTGCAGGCACCTACAGCCTTAACCACTGGTCCGATTGACTTCAAACTTGAAAATAAAAGGTTTGAGCAAAAAGTCATATCCCAGTTTTTTTCATATTTTTTTTAAGAATTTAGGGTAGCCACCATACGATTTTTATGGCAAAAAAAACAAAACTTTAAATTTTCTCCAAAATGGTTCCTACGTTTTTTTTTAAACTTCTTTGAATTTAATTTTTTTAAACACTTATGTATTTTATGTAAAAAAAAAAAATTGTATTGCTCCAAAACGGGACCTCCCATTGAACCGTTTTTTTTGTTATTAGATTTTCTCAAAAACTAAAAGTCCGATTAGCGCAATTTTTTTTTGAAAGTACGTATATATTGTCCAAATAATTTGTTGTATTCAAAAAAATTTCAAAATTTTTTTTGGATTTTTAAAAAAATATTTTAAAGTTTTTTTTTTCAAAATTGTGTATCTTAAAAACGGATCAATATTAAAAATCGAAATATACTCATAAAATGTATATTTACATATTCTTGAATACTGCATATCCAAATTAATTTTAAAACTTTTTTGAAAAATTTTATATATAAAAAATTAATTAAAAAAAAAACCGCTCCGACGATTTTCAAAAAAAAAAAATTCAATAAATTAAAAATAAGGTTTAAATTTGTTTGGAATTTAAATTTTTGGAATAAAATGTATTTACGAGGTATATTTTCAAATTTTAATTTTTTTTTTAATAAATTAAAAAAAATTGAAAAACCAACATTTTCTTAAGAAATCATATGACATCAATTTTTTTCCGATTGAATCCATTTTTGAGGTACATATTTCAATTTAAGTTTTTATTTATGAGTTTTTATTTTTAAATTTTTTTTTATGATTTATAATTGTGAATACAGGAGCAAGTTCGTACGATCGAGTCGTGCACCTTTTTTGTTGTTGCACTAAGCCGAAACAAAAAAAAAGTGTACAGCCATTATGTGGGATGTTTGCCCTGTCGAGAAACCAGGTTTTGTTTAATTTTGTGCATGTCAATTTATTAATTAAATCCCGCTAAATCAGCGATTTGTCACACTGTGAGGCGGCAGGCTACAAAATGAGTCAGTAGCAGTCGTTCTGTCAGTCTAAGTATAGATTTATAGATTAATATTTCATGCTTCATACACATTCCAATCAAAAAGAATTAACAAAATAATACCAACTCTTAAAAGTTCAAATAAAAGTACATATTTTGAATTAAAACTTCGATTCAATAATTTCAAATAAACAAAATAAATTTCCAGGAACACGAAAAACGCTGACAGATTCAGTTCAAAGTATTATTTTCATTGGAATTTCTCGTTTGAGTCATATTTTCCATCAAAAATACAATATCCTTTCGCCAGCTACAACAAACTTCAACCCTTAGAGCAGTCGTCGATGTCGAACAAAATGCCTTTCAAATAATCCATCGGTTTAAAAATACATCCCTATTCCCTTTTGTGAATACTTCAAAGGATCCGATTTCCCATTCTCGACCAATAATTTTTTTTTGTGTCTAATGTGGGTACGACAATGGGTATGGAAATCGAAATTCAAATAAAGCTTTTTGCATTATCGAACAGTGGGCGTTATTTTGGGTATTTGAAGAAGGATAGTCCAATAAGGATAACAATTTCTTCGTGGCATGAATGGGCTAAGACTTTTGTGAGGGTAAAATGGCTTTATATTTAATTTACATTTTATCAAGTAATAAAATTTACACAAAGAATAGTCAAACGATATCTATTACGAGTGAGTAGTAAAAATTAAGACTCAAAGAATATCCATGTTCGGTGCGTATAGATTTGTATTGGACTTAAAATTGTTTCCTATTTCGATTTTACGATGGGACAAGGGAAAAAAAGACAACTGCTACAGCTTAATGTAACACGTGAGAAAGTCGTAAAATGTACATAGTTTCCTATTTCTCGACATCCGGTTCGTCATTCTGTTTTGTAAGTTTATTTTGAAACTAGCAAACCCAGTGAACTTCGGCTCGCCCTTGTTTAAACTCCAGAAACAAAAAATTCGAATTTCCATGTGATTTCTTTGTATGGAAGAGAAATCAGTAAAAAACGATATTACTCGTACATAAAACAATGTTTTTCGTTTTTGTTTTTCGGCCCAGAAATAAAAATCGAAGATAGTTTACCAACACACGAGCAGGTAAGATAAGGCCGACCGTGGGAAAAATAGGGAAATTCGAGGTTATTCCCGCAAAATTCCAAGTTCCAACGATCGATTACCATTTTCAATTAAATGAGGTTAGAAACTTAATGTCTTGTAAGTGGGAAGCTTGAAATTTATTTTAAGAATCTGAACATCTTTAATAACAGAGACAGAGCTGATTTATTTTCTTGTCTGTTAGATGTACATAATGTGCACGATTCGCCCTTCAACTTAACTCCAAATAAGTTCAATCGAAATCTGCTACCAAAGAAAAAAATACAGACCAGATTAAGCGAGAGAGGACATGTAGCGCAAATTCCATTCGTTGCGTTGCGTTCCTTGACCTTAACAGAAATTGGATTCTAGATCAAACTTTCCTGTCAGCATACCTAAACACATAAAAAAAGATACTATTTTTGGAAGCTTTTAGATCAGCTGCTGCTGACGTTGAGTGCTGAGAGATTTATTTCAAAAACGTGAAACCGTCGCGTCATCGTCAGCTCAAATTAATCAAACTTCTGACATTTTTTTGTTTTCCTCGAAAATTAAAATTCCATTTTATCGGTCCAGCTCTGGGAGCTGTAAAAATAAAACAAACTTCCTTCCGCGAGCAGTTTTTATGACATCCGTCATCGAGGTTTTTATTGTTTTACTGTGGCTTTAATCAAAGCAAAGAAATAAAATAGAATCAACCTATGACTTTTGGGTGAAAAAAATGTGGGTATGTATTTCTTTAGATTTTTTGAGCGGATAATAAAATTTCGCTACCATGATGGGAACCAACATAAAGGATAGGTTAGGTTTGGTGAACGTGGCTGAATTACTTCACACTAAGGCCGCGTGGGCCCATTGTGATATCAAATAATAATTGTAGGGTACTTCCATCTCGTTGAACCATTTGGAACTTTTTACAAAGCAAAAGAGACTATTAACGTCTGTCATTGTAGTAAGGTTCTACTAGGTGAGTTTTCCTTCTTATGGAGAGTGCAGAGCATGAACATAGCAAATGAGGAATTTTTTCGTCTCCCTCCTTGTACATGCAGCTTCTGCAAAAATCATTCGAGCAGACGCCAAGCCGTAAGGCATGAAGTCCTATAAGGCAGTGTCTAGTGATGAAATCTATTATCCATTGTCCTTTTAGGATTTATACTGGGTCAACTATTTGGTGGCAAGTGTACACGTATAAGTGGGAATGTTATCCCATCTGAGGTTAGTATCTCTGTTTGAATCCTGCTTAAGCTTGAGTTTACACGTAGCGATAGGTATTTCAACCTTATTTCATAAAGGCAAGATAGGGAAAGTAGTTCAATTTTCAGCAAGTTCATCAGCTTTGCAATTTCCATGAAAGTTTCTTTGGCCCGGCAACCAGAAGAGGTGAATGTTAAACTGCTCCATGAGGGATCGAAAGTTAAAGCAACTAAGAAGTTTGTAGAGGCAGATTCAATGGATTTGAGGGTGGCTTGGCTGTCAGAGAAGATGCTTATATCAAAAGTTGATACGACGTTTTCTCATAGTCAAGATAAAACTTCCTTGACTGCTAAAATTTCCGCCTGGAACACGCTACAATGATTGGGGAGATGGAACGAGAGGCCTGAGTACACTCCACCGCCTACACTTTCCTTAGTTTTGGTGTGAAAGTGTATGGATTTATCTTCCGGGATCACTCTGTCCTCTCAATCTGTTCTTGTTTGTATGGAGACCTGAAAGTTTTTGCCAAATTTCAGTTTTGGAACGCTGTAGTCTATCTACTTGGGTATTGAATTGAATGAATTCAAAATTCTCGAGTGGCCAAAATTGTTATTTTTCCACTGGATAATGCTAAGAGATGGATGGCTGTGGTTGTAGCAGTTTGCTAAAAATATCGAGATGTGCTATATTAAGCATAATGTCCAGTGCCGCCGATGATGTGATGCATAACGCCCTGGTTATGCATAGGCATGCGGAGTAGGAGGTCTCTAAGTGTAACACACTTTTGACATGCTTTCCTGTGACGACAATAGGAACGTCATCCGCATAGGCCACATCCTTGTATCTCTCTCTGTCCAATGAAATGAGCAGTTCATTGACCACCAGATTCCACAGGAGAGGACAGATGACTCCACCCTGAAGGGTTCCTCTTTTAACTAATCTTTTTGCTGAAAGTCACTCAATTTTGAATTAATAATCCTGCTGTTTAGCATGAGAAACATGCTTTGGGATGAAGACAACTTTTACTTCTCGTCATTCTCGCGGAATATTAACCATGTCGAAGATAATTCCCAATATCGGAATTATGATGTCTTCCATTTTTTGCAGTTCTGCAGGACTTATATTGTCTGGTCCCGCAGATTTCAAACATAAAGCATATGGAAATAGAATATTTGAGACCACTTTTTCTTCCTCCTCTGATAAGATTTTTTTGAAAGGAAACAGATGCAAATGGATAACTACAATGTATTAAAAGCCTTTTTCATAAATCAACCAAAGACTTTTTGGCGAACATATCTGTTGAATTTTCAGCTAAAAGTTAAACTCGAATGATACTTCTCTGTAACTTTAACGTTTTTAGTCGTTAAAGTAGTTGTGTATACTTCCAGCTTTAAAAAATCGCCGATCTCAGTTTTCCACTTGCTGTAAAATTTGTTTCTGAAAATCAAAATGAAAATATTTTTGCTTCTCATTAAAATGCTTACATTCATGTAACAAAACAATAAACTGTGAAAACTTCTGAAGGACCCTATCATATCATCAAAAAACAAATGGTTGTAGCCACGGTCCTTTCGTCCATCTGACACTTAATTTTCATTGGAAATATATAAATAAATAAAATAAATAAATATTTCTTTTTTCAATGCATGTGAATTTTACGCTACAAAAAATATTTTATGCAAACTATTTTCGTACCTAACCGTGTGTGACTTTGCGTCAGGCTCGTGGAAGGTGAATTTTACCCGGGACAGCAGCGGGTCGATTCAACAAATTTGATTTATTTTTACATTTTTATGTTAATAAAATACATCGAATACATGAAGCTGAATGAATCATTGGTACTGATGCTGCAAGGGACAGAATAAATATAAATTGCAGGTGGCTTTCGCAAGCGGATTAAAAACGAATTTGTTAGGATTCCAGAATTTATTTCTAGAGACTTTACTCGATTTTAACGGAACCAAAACTTAACTCAATTCCAAGAAAAATGCTCTACAGTGGTTGAAAACCTAAACCAAAAAAAAAAAAAAATAGAAACTTTATTTGCAATGTGTGTTTTTTTTCCCCATAAACACGAAAATTAGTCAAACTTTTCTCGGTACATTTCAAAGAGTTTTTAATGTGAACATAAGACTAAGTTATCATTATCAAGAATCAACAACAAAGATGAGACTGTGCCAGAGAATTCATTTCTAATTTATTTCTCCTTTCTCACACAGCAAAAAGAATAGTTTTAGAAGTTTATCATTTCCCCTAAGATTTTCAACTTCTTAACACATTCCTAGCTGGAAGCCTATGAAAGTCTTTTAAAATGAGAAAATCATAAGCAGAATCTCTCTTTCATAATGACTAAGTTTTGGAATGACTAATTCATAGACAAAACCGAAATACTCCTTTTTAATGTGGGAATCCAAGAACAATCTGTACGGGTACGCATCTTCATTTTCCTAGAAATTTTCTACCTCGACCTCGAAGGATAGATGCTTAGAAGGGTAAACCAAGATTTCAATTAAAAAAGTATAAAGGAATGTTAAAGAGAAATTTGGTTTTGACATAAGTTTATAGAAAGAATAATTTCCAATGAAATTTTTTTTTTTTATAAAAATTGGCAGACCAATAATAAGATGGGCAAAATTCGATATGCGACATGTGTAACATTCTTAGTAATCCTAATCAACCATCCTGCGCTTGATTGATTCCATGAAGCTACAGTCTAATAACAATGCAATACCCTTGCTTTCACAGAATTCGTCTTGTCAAAGAATATAGTTCATCCTTAAAACAAGAGTATATCGATTGGTTCTGGTTCTTAAACAACCATAAACGTTTTCCCATCATGCATCGCATAATGAAAAGAATTCCCGGAAAAACGAGGGAACTTAGACCGTTGTAATTCGATCCTTTGGAAATAACTAAACTAGGAAAACAGCATTTCCTGTAAAAAAAAAACTTGCAATACGTGCTTGCAATCGGAAAAATCCTAATGAGGGCTTTTTTGCGAAATCAAAATCACCCAAACCTAGAGCATTGATTTTTCTATACTATTTCTAAAGGATGCTTCGATTCAATTCTGAGAGGATTCAATTAAGCGAGTGCATGGGAGTGCTGTTAAAATTTATATATTAGGAGTGGCCTCCAGATTGGTATGAAAATTTAACTAAAATATAAATTTAATTTTAATGAAAAACAAAGAAACGCAAACACGGCTGGCGGCATGCAGCAACATAGGATACATTTAATTAAAATTTCGAGCTTTTGTATTAAGTCGAATATGTTTTTTTTTTAATCAAAAAGCAATGTCGAAAAATTCTATAATATTAAATATTCAATTCTGATTTCGGTATGGATCACATGAATTTTTTGTTGAAATTTCCTCATAAGGGTTATGTATGTCAAAATTATATCAAATATATTACGATTTTACTTCACATCACATGAACCACATTTCTATATAGCAATTTTCGAACCTCTACTAAAAATTATCATAGACTATCTCGCGGATAATGGTTTTGTCTTCATCTGCACTACAACCGGAGTTCGATCTAAGTCTCTTGCATCAAGTCCTCAAGATCCCTTACGACTTTTGGCTAACACCATCCATTTACACATTCCACCGCTTGGAGCGTCCTAATCAGTTAAAAAGTAAGTTTAATTTTTGGTGAAAAAAGTCATGAAAATGCCAGGAAAGTGGTTTACTTCATCAAAATCAAAGCAGAGTTTACTCCAAAATATTGTAATGTGTATACACTTTATTTATCTCATACGCTCTGTATCTCCTTCTATTGTAATGTCTAATACTAATGTGTATACTTTATTATCTCTTACTCTCTGTATCTCTTTCTATATTTAATGTACACACTTTTCTTACTCTCTTTACTTACTCTGTATCTCTTTCTATATTTAATGTACACACTTTTCATTACTCTCTTTACTTACTCTGTATCTCTTGTTTATTTAATGTACATACTCTCTTTACTTAATATCGTTTAATTGTAGTAGTAAACACTCGTGAGGGGCAATAATTAATTAAGATTAAGAGAAACTTTTTGTTTAGCATTAAGAACGTTAGCCCCTACAAAAATCCCAGTATTTTCTCTCGAACTTTCAGCTTCCCCAAGAACCAATAGGAACCAATAGTAGTTTCTAGAAACCATCATTTTTGATAATAGCCGTTTGGTGGCGAGGCGAATATAGTTGATTGTGAACTGCGATAAGTAAAGTACACTGTGTTTGAAAAGTTATAATTGAAAGTGTTGAATAAATAAGTTTGTGAGTGATTTGAATAAAGTGAATTTGTGTTTTATTTAAAAAGTGAATAAGTTTTAATTGTCGGACCAAGCCGAATACTACATTGGTGTCAGAAGTGGGATTAAAACTTATTGAGAATAAAACAGTGAACAGTGATTAAACTATTTTGTGTGAAATAGTGAAGTTAAAAAAAAAAAAAAAAAAAAAAAAAAAAAAAAAAAAAAAAAAAAAAAAAAAAAAAAAAAAAAAAAAAAAAAAAAAAAAAAAAGTTTTGAAAGACTTAACTGTCGCTGAGCTAAAGGCCGAATTAAGCAAACGTGGCTTAAGTGGGGCAGGAATTAAAAACGAACTCGTAAAACGGCTACAGGAATATCTGGAACAACAAAATGAAAATCCAGATACATTTGCTTTCGAAGTGGAAGCAAAATCGGAAGAGGTAAATGCAAATGCCGACTTATCTAACATGATGTCACTTCTTCTAGCCAAATTCGAGAAGAACGTTCGGGAGCAACTAGAAACTCAAAACAAGAATGTTCTGGAGCAACTAGAAACTCAAAGAAACGAGCAGAAGAACGAGCAAGAGAATGTCCTCAAGCAATTAGAAACTCAAAACAAGAATGTTCTGGAGCAACTAGAAACTCAAGGAAACGAGCAGAAGACCGAGCAAGAGAATGTTCTCAAACAACTGGAAACACAAAAGAATGATGTTCTAGAGCGTTTTGATGAACAGAAAAATCTTCTAGAAGGCAGGTTTGCGGACTTCGAAGAGAAAATCAATACTCTCGACGAGTGCGTTGGAAAACAAAATGCACGTATCGAGAAAATCGACGAACAAATCGATACCATCACAAAGGAACTGGAAAAAGTGCGAAAGATGAAAGCTCGAGAACCTTCTGGTGAGTGCTCAAGGAAGAGAGAAGTGAATCCTCCAAGCTTTGATGGTCAGATACCGTGGTCAATCTACAAGAAACAGTTTGAAGCAGCAGCGTTAACAAATGGCTGGGACGATGATGAAAAATACATTGCTCTTACGCTTGCCTTGAGAGGAGCAGCTGCTGAACTGCTACAAACCATCCCAGCAGAGAAGAACGGTGACTTCAAAGTTCTGGTAAACGCAATCGAACAGCGGTTTGGGGATAGCCACATGACAGAAGTCTTCCGAGTTCAGCTTAACAATAGAGCACAGAAAAGAGGTGAAACTCTGCAGCAGCTTCAGGCAGATATCGAGCGACTGGTTCACCTGGCATATCCAACAGCTGGCAACGAGATAATTAATCAACTTGCTGTTGAAGCCTTTGTGAGAGCTGTGGGCGATATAAATCTCCAAAGGGCTATTCGCACTGCCGGCCGGAAAGCAAACACTACCAGAAGCATTGGCTTTCGCTCTAACAATGGAAGCCGCAGAACAAGCTTCACAAAACGTGCATCGCGTGAGAGAATTGGAAGTCCAAGAATGCTCTTGTCAGAAGGCTACTCTGGAAAGGAGTCGGCGAGACGGACCAGCACGATGCTGGAACTGCAACAAGGCTGGGCATCTTCAACGACAGTGCAGATTACCGCGAAGACGAACCTCATGTCAACACTGTGGAAACAGAACTTACTCAACAAGCCAAAGTTACAACTACAACAATGTTGCTTCCCAAGTTGTTTCCCACCCCACCAACTTCGAGGGACAGAAGCTGGCTTCTAGTACCGATAGCTACAGAAACACCATCCAGGTTTCTCAAACGAAACGCGACAACAAGAGCCTGACCGTGGAAGCAAGTATAAACGGCAACAAATGTGTGGCTACCATCGACACCGGTGCCACGGCGTCCATTTTACGGCAGGACCTCGTTAAGAAGACATGGCTCCACAACACCAATAGCTATCGTCTAAGGACTGCAACTGGAGAAGCCGCAAAAGTCTATGGTGAGGTACGTCTTAAGATCCGGATGGCAGAGTTGGAATTCTCTCACCTGTTTCTGGTAGCAGATATATGCGACGAGTGCATTGTCGGCGTCGATTTCATGAAAGATCACGGAGTGATATTGGACATCGGGAACCAAGTCCTGAAATATCGAAACATCGAGATTCCGATGATCTATGGGATCCACTCGCATGAGACCTCGTTATCTGTGAAAACCGTCATCAAAGAAGATCTCACTTTGCCTGCTTCTTCAGAAGTATTCGTGTGGACGAAATTGAAGGGTAAGCCTGGCAGCCATCGATACCTCATGGTCGAACCAGCATCTGTAAAGTCCTCCCAAAACGTTACCATTGGGAAGACTCTTGTTAGACCTGTAAAGAACATGGTTCCCGTACGAATACTGAACATCAAGCCGTACGAACTTAAGCTTAGAAAAGGTGAGATTGTCGGACAATGCGAATCTGTATCAGCGATAACAAGGATCAACGAAGAAGAGTCAAGGCAAACCTCAAAATCTGAGGAGCTGAACTCCATAAAGACCAACATTCTCAAGTCATCTTATCTTGGTCACCAACAACGAAAAACTGCAGAAGGTCTCCTCGAAGAATTTGCAGACATCTTTTCGTCATCGCAAGGGAAATATGGCAGAACACAACTGGTTCAACATCGAATCAACACCGGGGATGCAAAGCCGATTCGTCAACCTGCAAGACGCCTTCCACTAGCCAAACAAGGTGAGGTTGAAGAACTGATAACCACCATGAAAGAAGAGGGTCTTATCGAAAACTCAAAAAGCCCTTGGGCGTCTCCAGTGGTCCTGGTAAAGAAGAAAGACGGATCAACCCGCTTTTGCGTGGACTATCGAAGGTTGAACGATGTGACCAAGAAAGATAGCTACCCTCTGCCTAGGATCAGCGATACTCTGGACGCAATGGAAGGAGCACAATGGTTCTCAACTTTGGACCTGAAAAGTGGATACTGGCAAGTAGAAATCCATCCTGAAGACAAAGAGAAGACAGCGTTCTCGACAGGAAACGGATTGTGGCAGTTCAAAGTGATGCCTTTTGGACTGTGCAATGCTCCAGCGACTTTTGAGCGCCTTATGGAATGCGTCCTGCAAGGACTCACTTGGAAATCTTGCCTGGTCTATTTGGATGACGTCATCGTATACGGCAAAACATTTGACGAACATTGTACAAATCTGAGAGCCGTGTTTCAAAGACTTCGAGAAGCCCACCTCAAGCTCAATCCAGAAAAGTGTTCACTCTTCAAAACCGAAGTGAAATACCTGGGACATATCATCTCATCCCAAGGAGTTAAGACGGATCCTGATAAGGTTGACACCGTGAAGAATTGGCCAACACCACAGGACAAACACCAACTCCGAAGCTTTCTGGGTCTAGCCACCTACTATAGGCGCTTTGTCAAAAACTTTGCTGAGATCGCCAAGAGTCTACATCAGCTAACGGAAAAGGGAAAGCAGTTTAAATGGTCAGGTGAGTGCGAGTGCAGCTTTCAAGAGCTCAAGCAACGCTTGTGTAATGCACCAGTGCTGACCTACCCGACTCCAGGAAAACCGTTAATCATTGATGCTGATGCCAGCAATGTCGGGATTGGTGCTGTATTGTCACAGGTACATGATGGCGAAGAAAAGGTGGTTGCCTATTACAGCAAGGTACTCTCGAAGTCGGAAAGAAACTATTGTGTGACCAGAAGAGAACTTCTTGCACTGATTTTGGCAACAAAGCACTTCCATAAGTATCTCTATGGACAGAAGTTTCTTCTCCGAACCGACCATGGAGCACTAAACTGGCTTTTGAATTTCAAGAATCCAGAGGGTCAAGTGGCGAGATGGATTGAGAGGCTGCAGACGTACGATTATGAAATTCAACATCGGAAGGGGAAGCTTCACTCAAATGCTGATGCACTGTCTCGGAGACCATGTAAGCAAGACTGTAAGCATTGCAGACGCCAAGAAGAAAAAGAAGTGGTCACTGTCCTACGAACCAGAACCGATCCCATTTATGGCTGGAGCAACGACGAGTTGAGGAAGGCTCAACAAGAGGACCCAGATATTGAACCCATCCTCGCATGCAAGGAACACCAGGAAAAACCAGAATGGGCTGATATCTCCGACAGAAGTCTGGCTCTAAAGGCCTATTGGGCACAGTGGGACTCATTGCATGTCCAAGAGGGTGTCCTTCGACGTAAATGGGAATCAGCAGATGGAAAGTCCTATGTGATGCAGCTAGTCTTACCGAGATCGAAGATTGTGGACGTTCTGCGAGAGATGCATGATGGAGTTTCGGGAGGCCATCTAGGAGTAAACAAGACGCTAGAAAAGGTTCGACAACGATTCTATTGGCTACATGCAAGGGAGGATGTCGAGAAGTGGTGCCGAAAATGTGATACCTGTGCTGCCACCAAAGGCCCGAACAAAAAGAATCACAGCCAAATGCAGCAGTATAATGTCGGATCACCCTTTGAAAGGATTGCAATAGACGTGGCGGGTCCATTTCCGGAAACAAATAATGGAAATCGTTATATTCTGGTCGTCATGGATTACTTCAGCAAGTGGCCTGAAGCATACGCCATACCGAATCAAGAAGCCAAAACAGTCGCAGACCAAATTGTGTTCAACTGGGTGAGCAGATTCGGTGTTCCATTAGAACTGCATTCCGACCAGGGAAGGAATTTTGAATCAAACATATTCCAGGAAGTTTGTGGGCTTCTTCACATCAAGAAGACAAGAACAACACCACTCCACCCACAATCTGATGGCATGGTCGAACGGTTCAACCGAACCCTTAAGGAACATCTTTGCAAAGTTGTGGACGACAACCAGCGAGATTGGGACCGACACATTCCACTGTTTTTGATGGCGTATCGAAGTGCAAGACATAGCTCAACTGGCCATACACCGTCTGAGATTTTGATGGGAAGGAACATCAGATTGCCAAGCGAAATAAAATTTGGATCTCCCACGTCGGAACCGCAAGCCGAGGATGACTACTTGGATGACCTCAGAGAAAGACTCCTTCAGATCCATGACGATACCAGGTCAAAAATAAAGATGTTCAGTGACCGAATGAAGACACGCTACGATATACGAGCGACAACAACAGAGTTCCAAGCAGGAGATCGAGTGTGGCTTTACAATCCCCATCGACAAAAAGGGTTGTCACCGAAACTTCAAAGGGACTGGGAAGGTCCATTACAGTGATTAGCAAAATCAACGACGTCGTGTACCGTATACAAAAAGGAGTCAGAGGTAAACTTAAAGTCGTACATCGCGACCGACTAAATCGCTACAGTGGTGATGAAGATGATGGATTTGTTCGGGACGATCAATCCTAAGGAGGGGGCAATGTAATGTGTATACACTTTATTTATCTCATACGCTCTGTATCTCCTTCTATTGTAATGTCTAATACTAATGTGTATACTTTATTATCTCTTACTCTCTGTATCTCTTTCTATATTTAATGTACACACTTTTCTTACTCTCTTTACTTACTCTGTATCTCTTTCTATATTTAATGTACACACTTTTCATTACTCTCTTTACTTACTCTGTATCTCTTGTTTATTTAATGTACATACTCTCTTTACTTAATATCGTTTAATTGTAGTAGTAAACACTCGTGAGGGGCAATAATTAATTAAGATTAAGAGAAACTTTTTGTTTAGCATTAAGAACGTTAGCCCCTACAAAAATCCCAGTATTTTCTCTCGAACTTTCAGCTTCCCCAAGAAAAAATAGGAACCAATAGTAGTTTCTAGAACCCATCATTTTTGATATAAATAGCCGTTTGGTGGCGAGGCGAATTAATTAATTGTGAACTGCGATAAAGAAAAGTACTCTGTGTTTGCAAAGTTATAATTGAAAGTGTTGAATAAATAAGTTTGTGAGTGATTTGAATAAAGTGAATTTGTGTTTTATTTAAAAAGTGAATAAGTTTTAATTGTCGGACCAAGCCGAATACTACAATATGATAAATTATTTCTAGAAGCCGTTTCACTATTCAAAACGTTAATAAGCGCTTTAAAAACGAACAAACATCGAGAACAAGCCACGTAGTGGCGGGATAAAACAAAAATCAAGCACTTGGTAGCCCAAAAACCATTTATAAGTGCGAGCAAGATACGTGGAGAGCTTGAAAAGTACAATGAAAAAATAGTTCATCCTAAAACTGTGCGACGACGACGTGCCATCGTTGAAGCTGGGCTTAGGTCACGTCGTTAATCAATGAGGTTAATATTCAAAGGAGGATTGCGTTTGTAAATGAAATTCCTGACTTCTGGCGCAAGGTAATTTGTTCAGACGAATCAAAGTACAATGCCTCAGATATGGTCGCATTAAAGTAAGACGAAAGTTAGGGGATGTCTTTAATCCGAAAAATACGATTAAGACAATAAAAAACGGTGGTGGAGGTGTAATGGTATGGGGCTGTATGGCTACATCTGTGGTCGGAAATCTTGGTTTAATAGAAAATACCAACCAACCAAGTTACCTTAATATTGTCAAAGACAATTTAGAGGATAATGCGAAAAAACTTGGTCTTCTAAATATATTACTACTTTCAACAAAATAACGATCCCTAGGATACTGCCCAAAAAGTGCGTATGTGGCTAATTTACAACACCCGCAACCTATGAGTGACCCTTCCCCAAAGCCTGGGATTGATCCCAAATGAGAATTAGTGCGGTGTTCTCGAAAAAAATTCAGCAGCGTCATTTACATCAAGACGCAGACAATCGCAGAATAGCAGAGTTTTGCACAAACTTGCACTGAAAACTTAGTCGATTCAATGAAAAACAGACTAAAAGCCGTTATAAAATTGAAAGGCTATCCAGCTTAGCGTTGCCAGACATCCCGATTTTAGCTGGACGTCCCGATTTCTAAACTCGCACAGGACAGGCTCAATCACGCTTTTCGGGGATAACTCGACCTGAATCTTCAGAGCATGCTGAACACGCTCTGAACAAATTTAGCTTAGAAAATTTTCTGAACTCTGATTTAATTTTGAAATGCAATAGAGCACTTAATATTCAGGAATTTGATATTTGTATATTTGTTTGAGTTCTCCATCTCTATGAAAGAGAAAAAGGAAATTTTAAAAGAAGTAAAATCTTAACAGAAATATCACGAATGAGTAACTCTCTTGTCACGTGGAAAACCATTCTTCGTGTGGTTCATTCCTATTTTCACAAAAAAAGTAAACTTTGCAGAACTTTTTGGGATGCCGTATTTAATCTATTTAAAAAGGCATTTGTTTGCTTCGTTCTCCATGATTTTCATCATTTGGAGTCTCTTTTCAAAAAATATGTAGCCTGTTAAAAAAAAGTAAGAATTTCCTTTGTTAACATCGATTTTAGTAACCAGGGCTCGTCTTTCATATAAATTCATGAGTTAAGTGAAGGTTTTTTTTTTTTAGTATAGTGAGCATCCATCCATCGTTCAACAGAGAATGTTTTTTTTTCGATAACTCAAATTTGAAGATTGACTTTTATTGTGAACTACATGCAATTTTTGTTCAGAAGATACAACACAGCAGCCGTAGCTCCAAGCAGTAGAAAATTGTTTTTAAAATTGCATCGTAAGGATGTTGATTCAATTTATCTTAAAGAACGAAAAGCGAAAGAAAAATTCAATACAATTCCCAGTTCAGACTCTGTGCAAAGATAATATTGCAATCTCGTTTACGAAAAATTGAAAAACAATTTAAGAAAAGTGGCAAGTGACCTAGTAATGGTTTTCCTACAAGAGAAATTCACAATGCATAAAATCAAAACAATGAATTCCTGAAAGAGGGTCCTTCCTCATAGACTGACATACCACAGGGCCATTATGCAATGTGCATGCAAACAAAAGACAACAGACCTCAGGAATCTGTTGACATTTTTTTTTTTAAATTCACGTGGTGCCATCTCACTGATGGAAACTAACCAGAAGGCACTTATTTTAACTGCATTGCCATCAACAGATATGTGAACTGCATGAATGAATTTTGAGTACTGAAGCTCGCAGTACAATCTTGAATGTAAAAGAAATATTATTCTTAGAACAGCTACAGCTCCTGTGTTTTTTGAACTGCCATACAAGTTTGTTTTAATTAATTGGCATGTGAAATGGAATGAGAATGGTAATGGTTCAGCTGTGCAGTTCGAAACACAAATTTTCCGTGAATAAGAATCAGTTTGTCTTGAACTTCAACTACTTGCAAGACGACATGGGCTTATGAATAAAAAAACGTAAAAGCAATAACAAAATTAAAATTTTATCAAAAAATCAACAAACATTTATTCATGCATAATTGCCAGCCCAAGGCAGGCGATGGATTACTTACCATAAACAACAACATTTTAAAATGACCTCGACAAGAGGATGCACTGGACAGGCATTGATGAAAGCAATCCATGGACTCTATCGACATCCTTGGAAGGAATCATGCGGTAAAAACCCTGGGGCTGCATATTAATGAAAGAAATATAAAGTATGCTTGTTGGCTCCGTCTGCATAAAACGTTGTTGGTAGAAAAAGAACAACTATTAAGGTTAAGGAGCACGAGTTCGAAGTAGTGCAAATTACCTTGTGTCAGCAGCAGCAGTGCAGAGAAAACATACTCGGACAGCTATTCAAATCGAAGAAAACCTACTTAATTCTTCAAAATGAAAAATCTTACAACCTCTTCGAGACTGCTGCTGTATAAGAAGATAGTCTTATAGTACTTTGGTGCGGATCTGAAAGTCTTAATCACGTTAGAGAGAAAAGTCATGCGGAGAATAGTCGGCCCCGTTTATGAAAAGGAAGGTTCCGGAGACTATACTGGATGCCTTGAAGTGAATGAGGACAAAACAAAGTACATGCTATCAACAAACAAAGCAACATCTGTCCACCGCATAGGACAAAACGTCACTGTTGGTAGCACCACTTACTTACCTTGGAACAAACATCAATCCCACAAACGACACCTTAGTGGAGATCCGAAGAAGAATTATCCTAGCGAACCGCTGCTGCTTCGGTGTGGCAAAACAAATTGGTTCAAAACACCTCACAAAGTGTCTGCTATACAAGACTTTGATTTTACCAGTCCTACTCTACGGCGTTGAGTGTTGGACAATTAGTAAAAAAGGGAAATGATGCTGGGCAATCTCGAAAGCAAAATTCTTCGACGGATTTTCGGCCCCGATGGCGAATGCAGAAGAAGGTTCAACCACGAACTATACTAGCTGTACCAAGCTGCAGATGTTGTCCAGAAAGCCAAGAAAAGACGACGACATGGGCTCGGCAACATCGAGCGAATGGACGAAAACACTCCAGCCAAGAAAGTCTTCTCATCGCTGCCCCCAGGTTCGAGACGACTAGGAAGACCCAACCTATGGTACAAGGACCAAGTGACTGCGCGTGCCAGAGCGCTTGGTTTCGGCGACTGGAGGGTGCATGGCTGCAGTATCTCAGGCTGAGATCCTTCATGGATTATGGGCCGGTTAAGTAAGTAAGTATAAGTTATGAACGGATCTGGTATGCGCTATTTTACATGGCGGTCGCCGTATTCAAGACTTAAATTTCAATAGAAATAAGTCGTCATCTTTTGGCTAAAAGGAAGAATAACATTTTCTCCTGAATTTTCGCTTTCAATCCTTAAAACCTTATCAAATTTGATAGTATTTAAGATAGAACCCCATTTTTCAGCTCCCTTAACAAGTTATCAATTATTTAGAGCCTGTTACGGTTGCTTTCACTTTTCTGGCAAAAAATTTGTTCAAGTCTTTAATTAAAATTTAATTGATACAAGCCCAATGAATACAAGTTGTCAAAGTTACATGGAAATTTCGTATGTCGTCCTTCTTTGTTCATTGTTCTATTTTAAGGCATAAATTGTGCACTCAATTTCGAGTTAATTCTGAAAGTAGCTACAACTACATGTCCTACATGAAGGGTTCACCTTCAGAATAGATTAAATGTTCTGCATGCTCATTGCTCACTTTATGGGTTCAATTAAAAGTTCCTCTGAGCAAAAGTTTGAAGGTTAAATTGTATTTAAAAGCGCGACAAACAAGCATTATCGAGGCCATAATATTTTCTAATGAAACAAAATTGGAGTTTCTGGAAATTTAACTCAAATCGGATTACCATTAATTTCAATAAGTTGCTAAACGAATGGGAAAGCATACGTGTTATCCTCATTATTCTAGCAAATTGTAAATGTTTTCAGCTTCATTGGGTTTCAATTTGTGCGTCGAGTTCGATGAAGTTGAGAGAAAGTGTTAAATTTCAAACACATCTACAAACTTCTGCCTTTCCTACTAACCCGCCTTTATCCTTTTCGCTGGCAAGCAATCTCGACTACTTTCAACCCAGAACCAACAACACAACCACTCTGTCATTTCCAACGTCAGCATCTTCATGTAGATTTTATGGTATTAAGTATTTCCAGAAAAGAAAAAGAAAACAACAACAGAAAGTTTATCCCATTCAACAAGTAGTGGAATTTCGTTGAATAAATTTCAACTCCAGATGGGCAAATTTAAATCGGCCTCTAAGTAGCTTTAGATGTAGCAAGAGACCTAGTTTGTTGAAGCTGCGGCGAATATAAATTTTATCTAATCCAATGGGATATTCATCATCTGCATATTTTTATGTTCGATTTATTATTTCAAAGCACTCGGATTTGAATCAACATAATACATGCTAAGGGCTTTTCTGACAACTCCCAGAATCCCTTACATTATCCTTGACGATAATATGGTGTTGGTGTCTATTTTTTATTTGTGCGTGTTGCTGTGAAATGTAAATGTTGTACAAAATTGTGAAATTAATCAATTTCGTTTAGTAATGCAAATAATCCATTTCATACAAAATTCAGAGGATTATCGCGTTGGGTTCATGCTTCCGTAGAATCAAATAATCTCGCAGCCATATCATTGCATGCATATTAGATAAAATTCTTTTGGGATGTACTCTATTCAATTCTATGGTTATTGTTCGAATATATAGTCATGATTAGATTCAAGACAAAACTTTGCTTAAGTGTGAACATGATTACTTATTAGAGTGCAGAAACATTGACCATTTGCAGAACTGAAAGTTTGCTTGAACGAAATTAAAACAAGGATTCAATATTGATGGCGAATAGGTACATGAGCTTAAATATTTAATTAATTTTTGTATAACAAAAACTGAGCATATAAATATTTTGATACTTTTCCTTTTAACATGAACACATGCCGCACCTATGTGCCAAAGAGACTCCAAGTGATGAGAATCATGGAGAACTAAGCATATAAATTCTTCGTTCAACTTTTTCTATCTAAGCGATTGCTTGTTTTTTTTTTTTGGCAAATATTGATTAGATCGACATTGAACTGGCATGGAACATTAATTGGTTTTATTTTCCTTTCTTCATACGAAAAAAAAGCGTAAACCAGAATGTGAGCTTGTAATGACTCATTACAAATTCACGCCACACGTCTATTTTAATTCTTCGCAATATACAAGTCACATGATGTGCCTCCCGCTCGTTGTATAAATACATCCCATAAATTGCAATAAGATCAGTTACCGATAGACCACCGTCCAGTTAACGTCACATCGATCACCGACCAACCACCACCAGCAGCACCAAACCAGTAACAAGCCGGTTGTCAAGCAGAACCCAGCAAACAACAAACAGTCGTCAATCAACCACCGGCAAATTAGTGTCACCAGCAGGCTGCTTATCTATGGGCTACCAGCTGAGTTAATTCAGACAAAATCAACAGCTGGAAGTGAGCAGACGTGTCCCACGGAGTGGTAAATATAAAACCAAACTAGCCGGACATAAACTCCCCTCCAGTGGTAAGGGGTCTTGTCACACAATGTGTGTCATACTAACCCTGTGGCCAGAATTTGTTATGTTACTTACCAGATTCGTCTCCGATTTACCAGATTCATCTGCTATATACCCAGATCCGTCCGGGATTTACCAGATTCGTCTGCGATTTACCGGATTCGTCCGTGATTTACGATATTCATCTCCGATTTACCGGATCCGCTTAGCAAGCAACATATCAAAGGGAGCTTCAGATGGACAAGAGCAACAAATCTCTCCGAATCAGGAAAACGTTCGAATTTTGAATTTTACTAAAATCATTGCAATTGATAAAGTTGATAAATCTTGAATTCCAAACCTGGAAAGACCGACGAGCTTACCTAAGCCTTAGAACAAAAGTACCTCACTAGCTTAGCAGCCATTTCTTAACTCCGTCTTTTAAACAAACAAAATGACATCGTTCGCGGATGTTTGCACGTAATTCAACTTCTTTAGACCCTTTTTTTGGGTTACCCTGATAAACCAATAATCTGCAAACAGTTCCAGAGAACTTGAGGCTCGAAACCACCTTAATTAATTAAAAGATTGTAAGCAATATCTTTTTGTTGTTGTTTATTGTACATGATTGGCGCAGCATAAATTAAATAACTTGATTGTAAGAACCTCTCAGTCATTCATTCATTATTATTATCTTTTAATTAATTGCATTTCGTAGTGGCGCTCTGCAGTACAAACTCGTATTTATATATATTTTTACAAAAAAATGTGATAATAGCTTCTTAATAAAAAAGTTAAGGCTGCGTGGGAAAAATGGCCAAAAGCAATTTCTTAAGTCAATTTATAATATTTCAGTAGGGTACCTGATAATACGTTGGCATGGTAAATTCTGGTTGACCTTGAATAGACAAAGAAAGGCACATAACATGCTCATGTAGGTATGTACAGTTTTCCAACATAAACCTCTTCCCATTAATTTGATTAAATTGTTTTATATTTTTCAAGAGTGTGTGGAAATATCAAAGACAGATAAGTCTAAACTGGAATTCTGAACATTTTCCTTTGACAAAAGTTCACTTTTACATGTGTTTTTAAATCAAGGGACATTTTAAGAAGATAATTTTGCTCTGATTTTGACAACATGATTCTCGTTTATTATGAGATGACAGTTACTTCAAGAAGTGTTTGTATATGTTCTTATACTTGAGAAGAAGTGCATCGAATAAAGTTTCAACAGAGTTTTATTACAAAAACCAAAGTTGTAAAGTATTTGGAAATGTCATTATAAAATTTGAGGATTGTGCGAAATGGAGGTAAGATTGTCTTAGGATTGGAGCTAGTCAAATTCTCATCTGGGTGGATCTTTGACAAGCTACTTTGTTGAATTTCAAGCACACTGGCACTCAAGAAATCAAGAGTTTCATTTTGAAGGAAAAAGTGTTTTTCGTCAGTAGCGAAAGAAAATGTAATCCAGGTTTTTGAAATTTCTTTTAAAAGTTTGAAATAAGACACAATAACTTTGTTTATGAGTGGCAAAAGTTACGTCCTTCGAGAAAATTCGAATTTAAAATTTCAAAAAAAAAGAAGCACCTGAAGAAAGTGCTTGAAAGTGTAACTTGATTCTTGCTGATAAATTACAGTTTAAAATATGAGGTACGTTAACGCACTAGGAAGCAATCGTTCATCAATATAAGAATTTTCAATGAACTTGGGAATACCTTTTTATGACACTCGCTAATTAAGTACAATAAATTGAAGATGTCTCAAGATACAATTCAATTGCCTGCGTCTAATTTTAGATAGGATATACCTTAATCTGGCAATTTTGTGTAATGAAAATGATTGATGATATCGGGTGAATGAAATAGAAGTCATTCAATTATTTGATTGACAGGGGAAGTTGAGCTCAAAAAGGTGGAAACAAATTTATGTACGTTTAATTCAAACTAGATTTAAGTTAAATTTAAGTATATTTTTATTTTATTTTATTTTATTTTATTTTATTTTCGATATGCTATACACATTAAGATACAATATCTTATTTATTGAGATAGCTTCAGATGGATTAATCGTGAATATAATATAAACTAAAAATAACATAGAAAAACATTATATTTTACAAAATGTAGGTAGTTACAAAAAACAGAGAATATGAAAAATGAAAAACTTAAACTAAATATTAAAAATGCGAAGCTGAGTAGTTTACAATTAGCTATGAATTAATTAATTAATACATTGTTGTTTATAATTCATATATGCATTTGTTTATTTGATTAAAGGTAAAAATTGCACCTAGAGTGATGAAAAGTAAAGTTTTAAATTGTTCTGAAAAATTCGAGCATCAGAAAGTCTTCTAATGTCATTTGGTAGAGAGTTCCATAGGCGTACAGCGTTGACAAAGAACTGTCGCTCTGATGTTAGGCAAGAATGTCGCGGGATTAAAAGTTTGTTTGTTCTGCTTGAGGTAGGAAATTGAAATCGAAAAAAAAGGTATTGTGGTTCATGTGTCTGCTTAATTCTGTAGAAAAAAAGAAGTGTTCGATATTGCAAAAAATGTTCAAACTGCATGTTGTATAAATAAGAAGCATAACCAGAGATATGGTCATACCTCTTGAGGCCATAAATATATCTTATAGTGCTGTTGAAGGCAACAGTAAGTTTTCTTTTACTTTCTGAATCGCAGTTGCAAAAGATTTCACATCCATACACAAGAATTGGAATTATCATAGTCTTAGCCAACATTATTCTAGTCCTTATGGGGGTGAGGTGTTGGGATTCCTGAAGGACGCGAAGAGTTCCGTAAGCCTTACCAACGATAGAATTTATATGATTTTCCCATGTAAGGGACCTGTTGAAGATCACTCCGAGATTTTTGGCGGTTTCCACAAAATCAATAGCAATGTTATTAAGAAGTACACGAGGAAAATATGAAAGATCAAGTGGCTTCTTAGAAATTACTAAACATTTTGTTTTCGAAGGATTTAGGAATAGGCCATTTCGCTGAGACCAAAGGTGGATGCTATGAATATCTTGGTTAATATTATGAACGCAGTTTTCAATGAGGCCTAGTGGACTACTCAAGTAAAGTTGGACATCGTCTGCGTACATATGTGTAAGTGTGAATTTAAGCATGGATGGCAGTTCATTGATAAAGAGAGAGAACAGAATTGGACCCAATATCGATCCTTGAGGAACACCTTTTAATACTGGCAAAAAAGAGGAGAGTTCACTGCCAATTGAAACCGCTTGCTTACGTTCGCTTAGGTATGATAATAGTAGATTAGCTGCAGAGGTTGAAAAATTAAACTGTTCAGATAACTTGCGAATGAGAATAGAATGGTCAATTGTGTCGAAGGCTTTAGAAAAATCCAGCAAAACTAAAAAACTCACTTTATCGTCATCAATTGCTTGACGTATATCTTCAGTCACATTCACAAGAGCTGTAATACAGCTATGTTTTTGACGAAAACCGGATTGAAAAGGTGTAAGCATATTAGATCTGTCAAGATAAGAGTTTATTTGTCTTTGCATAATTCTTTCGAAAACCTTCCAGAGAAAAGGCAATATAGATATTGGACGAAAATCGTTTGAACTTGAATTTTTCGGCACTGGAACTATCTTGGCTAGCTTCCAACATTCGGGAAAAATACCAGTTGTAAGTACAGAATTGAAAATATATGTTATGTAAGTCAAAATACGCGGAAGTAAAGCTTTAACGAAAACAGGATGTATATCATCTACTCCGATCGCATTTGACTTAACAAGCATAAAGCTTTCAACAACATCTGTACATTCAATTCCAGTAAACGCGAAGGCAATTTCAGAAGCGTAGGAAAGATCTACTTCTTCATTAGGTGGTCCATGAAGCTGAGGTGAGAATGCAGACGGAAGTTTTAAAAATTGTGTATTCAACTCGTTTATATCAATGTTATAGCTTTCTGTCCTTTTCTGCTTACCAACACCAACGTCGCGAAGATTGTTCCAGAGTTTTCGACCATTTAAATTCAGATTGAGACGATTTTTAAAAATTTTACTTTTTTCATTACGTATCATACAAACAACTTTATTCCTTAACATCTGATAAGTTCTATGAAAGACTTCTAACCTATATCTTTTCCAGCGAGTGTAAGCTTGATTACGTTAAGCGCTGAGATTTCAGGTTTAAACCACGGCCGTGATCGGTGCGATACATATTTTTGCTTCAGAGGAACATGTGAATTAAAAAGATTTTTTAAATTCATTTGAAGAAATTCTACTTGTTCGGTAGGTGATGGCATGTAGAAAACTCTATCCCACTCAATAATAGAGACGTCATGTTCGAGAGCAGAAATATTGATATTTTTAAAATCTCGATATTGCAAAATAGTAGGTGGTGTTATAATATTGAAATTGATTGTGAAAAAAATGAGATCATGTTGGGAAAAAGCAGGCGCATTGATTTGGTCATAAAATAAAACATCATTCTCATTACTCACAAACACAACATCTAGCAGTGAATTAGAAGTTCTAGTAAAGTGAGTAGGTACACTAACATTCACAGCCGAAAGATTAAAAGATCTCATAATATTAATTAGGTGGTTTTCAGTTAAAAGGTTACTATTTAAGTCTCCGCATAGAATAATCTTTGTTGACATTGTACCAATTTCTTCCATAAGAGTCACTAGACTTGAGAGTTCAACATGTCTGTTAGGCCTGTATACAGTGCCAAGTAAAAGTTTTTCATCACCAGAGACTAAGCTAACAAAAATATATTCTATATCACTTCCAGGACTAGATACACAAATACGCTTACAAGGAATGCCATTTCGAACATAAATTACAACACCTCCCCCTCTACCGCTTCGATCCCCTCTAAAGAGTTTATAACCATTTAATTGAAACATATTACTTGAGAAATTAGTGGGAAACCATGTTTCGGAGACACAGATCGCATCCACTCTAGAGCCCTCAAACACAAATCTAAACTCGTCAATTTTTTTCCGTAAACTTTGAGCGTTTATGTGACAAACTTGAAATCCCGTGCATTGACTGCAGAACACCTTAATCATAGTTGGCAACACTAATCTGTTGTCATCACCAACACCAGCAGGGAAATTCATAATTTCTACTATTAAATTACAAGCTTTTTACCAATAATCTTAAAAAACAAACAACTAGAGAAAAAACAATTATAATGATAATAATAAATCAATAAAATTTAAATTACTACTCAGGCAGAAAAAAAATATGAAGAAAGAGAAGGTAGAAAAAAAAATAAATAAATAATAAATAATAATAATACTCAGTAAAATTGTACTATGAAGCATCAATCGTGACAACCCTGGACAAGATTTCATTATTGTCAATTAGAACGGCTTCTTCATCTTGCTGACATTTGACATACACCAGTCCCAGTATAATTTTAATTCAGGTTACTTTTCTTAGTTATAATTTTTAAAATGAAATGGTAGAAATTATTTTACAATAAGATGGTATGGTGAGTTTGAGTAGGTGTCTATATCGTCTAGAATAGTTGTGCAGGCGGTGTCGTGATGGGGAAAAAGAGATCCGCGCTTGGTTTACGCTCTCCTTTTATAGGTCATCATAATCGCATCGATGAATGTTGGTAGCAATGGCAATTTTCCTTGAAAGTTTGGAGTTGAATTAAAATTCAATGTAGATTTTTGGTCGACACTCTTCACTCTCTCCATCTGCTGTGCATGGGTACTGCAAAATAAGTGCGACGGAGATGGTTAGATGATAATTTTTCGTTTACAAACGATATTGCGATAGGATTGTGAAGTATGGATGCATGAGTAGTATTTAAGCGGGTCCTGGTTCTTATTATTATGCTGTGGGAAAATTTTTGCAAACATGCGCATGAGAAGGATAGATATATGTTCAAAAAATTTTATTTATTTATTTCCCAAAATAATTTAAACTGAATTTATAATTATTATTTATATTGAAGACTTCAGGGTAACATGACCATTTGCAGTCGTTTTTTAGTTCAATCTTAAATTAGATAATACGCATCTAGCATTGAAATTTAAATAGTTTTTTTTTGTCCAACCAATGGACTTAAGTATGAATAGTTGAAAAAGCAAGAAGACCATAATTTATTCAATTGGTAATTTTAGATTGAAACATGAAGGTGCCACACTGATAAATCTACGTTGCAGAAAACACATTTTTCTGGGGCTATCGTGGTATAATAATAGCTTATCTATTGGTGAACAACGTTTTTCCTAACCTCGTACGTAAGAGTTTAATACAATTTTCCTTGCATAGATTCTTTTCCCATAAAATGGCTATCTCATTATCCAAGACACTTTTCATTTTGCTTTTGATTGGATGAAAGGAGTTTGGGATTTCCATAACAAGTGAAAAATTAAAAGTGTCTTTAGCTGTGGTGTCAGCATCTTGATTGCCCTTGATTCCTACATGCCGGGTACCCAAGACAAAAATATTTTCCAGATGCTGGCATTTATTGAGTTCACTCTTAAGGCCATTTAGAATACCTACTAAGATTGTTGGTAAATATTAGCTTTTTTCCAGGTAAGTCTTTTGTGAGATACAGTCATTTTTAAAAGCTGATAATTCCGAAATGTAACTTCCGGTCAGTTCGGGTAAGAGTCTTCAGCGAAAAATGTTGGATTAGATATATATTCCACTATAGCGGAAGATTTCGAATCTTTAAAGGATCTTGTATTTGGCTTAGGAAGTATCAATTTTCAGCGTGCTTCTAGGCCAGGCGGAAGGTCATAGTTGGTAAGTTAGCTTTTAAGACAAACTCCTGGAATTTGTAAGGCTGATATTGTGCCCTTTCATGGTTTGTTAATTTCAAAGGATTTTATAAAGTCTTTATAAAGAGGGCTTAGGGGATTCTCCAAGTCTTTGTTCATTAAGGCTATAGATCTTATTTTTTCCAAGATTTTCAAATGATAGATAACCAACCTCTCTACGGAGAACAGTAATAGGCGAGGCGGAATGCACCTGTTGCCGTTCTGAAGCTTTGGTTGATAGCAGAGTTCATATTTTCAATATTTTTCTTCGTTGTCCACATACAAATAGTCAAGTCATGTTGGAGAGAACCTCCGACTATAGCTTTAGCTTAGTGGGTAAAACGTGCGGTCCTTTCTTTTTTGCGCAGATATTATTGAACGCATTGTAACGTAATTTTAGATGGCTTACTACATTTTTTATTTTCAAGTTTGGGCCCCTTGTTCGGGCCCATTGATGTGTTACTTCATCAACTGTTTTAAGAGTTGTTCAACGTGGTTTGGATCTCCAGACGCTGCTGGTGTGTAGATATTATCTGCGTACACTCCTATTAAATCTAATCCTTAAGTGGGAGTAGTAAGTTCGCATATTAGTGAATCAATGTAGCCGTTGTAAACTACCACTGAAAGTGGAGAACCTTGTGGAACTCCATTTTAAAGTTTGCTAATCGAAGATATAACTATCTACATTTACCTGGAATGTTCTACCTGTCATGAAAGCGAGTACAGTTTTTAGGACATTCTTGAGAACATCCAATGAATGAAGCTGTTTGATGGCTGAAAAAAATATCACTCTATCAAAAGCCTTTTCAGGATTAGCTGACATAATAAAACTATGTTTCCTCATTGACAAGTTTTCAGCTAATTACTCCTCTAAGCGTAGAAGGGTCATATTTTGATTATAGTCCAAGATCCCAGAGCAATCAGACATAACTTATTTTCACACGGATGAAACCTGAAGTTTTCAGTAGCGTCTCGTGTGCCTTGAATACCTACCCGCTTTTTGGAACTTGCCGAGTGACACCTGGGCAGGTAACAGGTGAGAAAGGTAGCTAAAAATAAGTTTTATTTTACTTATTTTCACATGACTGATTTTTATATATGTCACGAAGAATATTATTTTAAAGTAATATCCTAAGTGTCAGACACTTTTGATGGACCAGAGCTTTTGTCAGACGCTTTAAAGCTGCCAAAAAAATAAATGAACTTTACTTGTTTTCACATGTCTGATTTTTTAATATGTTATTGGAGTATTTATTTAAAAGATATATTCCAACTGTCAGACAGATCAGATTGACCAAACATTCCCTAAGACAAAAAATATTCAGCCAGAAGTATAAGGGGGACTCGGAAAACTCATTGGTTTTCAAAGTGTAGGTGCATTGGTTTTAAAATGGAAAATTGCATAATATCGCGTGTGCATTGGTTTTCAAATGGAAAATTTCAAAATGGGTCTTCGAAAGGAACACGGAAAACTCAATGGTTTTTTTAAAGGGTAAGTGCTTTGTGATGAGGAACTAGAAAGCAAATGAAATTAACCCAACTTCGGTCTTACTGTCAAGTACAGACATTATGTTTATTAGCCTAAAAACACGAATATGAATCTGAACACCACACTCTGCTTTTCCCCTTCATTTCAATATTAAGGAATTCAATACTAAATGTTAACCGAAACCTCCTCCTAAGATCTTTCCGTATTTTCCACCTTTCCTTATGCTCGCACTTTGAAAAGTAAGAACATAGCAATAATAATAAAATAAATCAAACAAAAAAGTTTAACATTACAAATCATTTTGAAAGTACTTTATTGCAATTTCAGTAGGCAGTACGAAGTCTGCCGGATCAGCTTGTTATTATAATATATAAAATATAACTTATAGTATACAGTATAGTTCGAGCCTGCGAGATCATATGTTTTTTTTTGTATCCATCAGGTTATTTGAGAGTGTTGTATTAAGTTGTCTGTGTGATTCCGTTGGGGAAGGTCCCCCTGTGCTGTGTGTCGTCCATGTCCGTCGTGTTTTACATTCCGTGGCGTCTTGTCTAAGTTTCGTCGCGTCGTTGTCTGTCCATACACCAAAAAAAAAAAAAAACTATCAACAAAAAGAAACATTTATCTAAACAAACCAAAAACCCAATATTAATAACAAAAAAAATCAATTAACCCAAAACCACACAAAATACAAAAAAAAAAAAAAAATAGCCGCAAGAAAATAACCAAAACAACAGTTAAAATATTAAAAAAGCAAAAAAAGCAACACATAAAATCACCCACAAACCAATAGAAAAAAAAAATTGCAATAAGAAAAAAAAAACAACGCAGCACTCAACTAAAATCTACATAAAAAACAAAAACAAAAATAGCCAAACGCAGCACTGTGAGTACCTTCCTCTTCTTCTTTTCCTCCACCCATCTATAACAGTTGCATGACTTAGCATATGCATCACATTGCAATGAGTTTTTTTTTCTCACGCAGTGTGTGTATGTATATGCTAGGTCGGCAATAACAGATGAATAGAGAAATTACAATTTGAATTCCAGGGTCGGATCGATTCACGCCACCGTTAAGGCATAACACTAACGGGGGCGTTGCTTCGAAAAGATACCTTGTTTCATTGTGTAGTTTTTCTTAGAGTTCCGTCTGTTTTGGTTTTTATTTTTTTTATATTGCAATGATTGAAGACTTCAGAGTCGATTATTGTAATATTCGCGGGCTTCGAATCAATTTTCTGGCTGCATACATCCACACTGTATCCCACAGGCCAGCTGTTTTGGCGCTAAGCGAGACCCAAGTAGGTGAGAATTCCGATCCTACTGAATTTCTCATTCATGGGTATAGCTTAGTGCCATTATTCTTTCCCCACCATGGTCTCGCCGTTTACATTAGGGATGATGTAGCTTATCAATTCTTGCCTCAATATGGACGTTGTTCCAACTCTTTTTTCAATTTTATATGGTTTAAATTCTCCGTCAATAAGCACATCATTCACTACTGTTTTCTCTATCGAAGCCCAAACCTGGACAGAGCTTCAACTTCTCGTGAATTTGACGCTCTGTCTGACTCCATACAAAGAATTGTATCCTTGTATCCTCACACTGAAATCGTTATTACGGGCGATTTCAATGTACACAATTCTTCGTGGCTTCTCCATTCGGGCCCGACAACACCCGAAGGAATGTGTGCCGAGATCTTTGCTGAGTTTAACCACCTTACTCAGCTTGTTACTGAGCCCACTCGTATATCGGACATTGATGGCCAAGCGGAAAATACTCTTGACTTGTTCCTTACGTCCGACCCTGATAAATACACTATCTGTGTATTAACGCCTCTAGGCAGATCAGACCATAGTATTATATCTGCAAATTTCTCGTGTCAAACTAATCCAGTTAGAGAAAGAGCTCCGAAGAGAACCGTATGGCAATACGAGAAAGCCAACTGGGACGGTCTCAATAATTTTTTCCGGATCTTTAACTGGTCACTATGCTTCCTCGATAGTGACGTAGACTCCAGCGCTGATATGATTACTAATATGATTATTCTGGGAATGAAAACTTTTATCCCGAATAGGGTTAAAAGCATCAAACCCAAAGAAAAATCATGGTTCGATTCAAGCTGTAAAGAGGTTATCAGGGAAAAAGAAGTAAAGTTCCGGTGTTTTAGAGCCAACCCAACTGAGGAAAACCGGAACAAGTTTAAACAAGCCAGGAAGGCCTGCAATGCCCATATTCGACGGACCAAGTTTTTGCATGACCAAAAATTAAGGCAAAAAATTCTGCAATGTCCCAAAGGCAGTAAAATTTTTTGGTCATTTGTTAAAAATATGAAGAATTCTTCTTCTTCCTCGGTCCCTACACTCGTTGACAATGACACTCCAGTTGTAAGCTCTCTCGCGAAAGCTAACCTTTTTGCTAGGCAGTTCGCCTCCAACTCTTCGCTGCCAGAGAGTGTCATGACTCCCCCAGCTCTTGAGCGCGTCAATGATTCCATGGGGCAGATCTTCTTCCGCACTCGTGCTGTGGCGAGAGTCCTAAAGGATCTCAACATACATAAATCCGCGGGTCCGGATGGTATCCCCGCAATTATTCTGAAGAGGTGTTCTTCCACGCTGGCAAAACCCTTGCGTAAGCTTTTCCATCTATCCTATTCTTCTGGGCTCGTTCCGAGCAGTTGGAAAACAGCATTTGTCCAGCCAATCCCAAAAAAAGGCGAATCTTCTTCTCCCTCCAACTATCGACCGATTGCACTTACGTCCCTTCTTTCTAAGGTCATGGAAACGCTGATAAATTATCAGCTTAAGAAATATCTTGAAGACCGAAAGCTTCTTAATGACCGGCAGTACGGCTTTCGCAGCAACAGGTCCACTGGTGATCTGATGGTTTATCTCACCGAACAGTGGAACAAATCTTTACATCGTTTTGGAGAAAGTAAGATTGTTGCACTTGATATTTCAAAGGCATTTGATAGAGTTTGGCACCAGGCTCTCTTATCGAAAATGCGTGCATTCGGTATTGATGAGTCCCTCCTTCGTTGGATTAGAAACTTTCTCTCGAACCGTTCTATACAAGTTGTATTGGACGGGTTCAAGTCTGAAACCCACAATATAAATGCTGGTGTGCCCCAGGGCTCCGTTTTGTCTCCGACTCTCTTTCTCATTTTTTATTAATGATCCCTTGTCTGTGACTTCTAATCCAATAAACTGTTTTGCTGACGATAGCACCCTCAGCTTTTCTTATTCGTTTCCAGACTCACATCCCTCCTCTTCGGATGTGGAACTGCAACGGCAAAATATGATAAGCTCATTAAACTCTGACTTCTACAGCATTGTACAATGGGGAATACAAAATCGCGTCGAGTTTAATGCTTCGAAAACTCAATGCTGTCTTGTATCGTCGAAGCGAGATATACCCCCCTTGCCACTATCCATGAGTGGCACTTGCATCAATGAGACCGAACATCTCGAGATTCTCGGTATGTGCATCACTGACCACCTTCTGTGGAACGAGCACATTTGCGATGTCGCCAAAAATGCCGCAAAATGTTTAGGTTTCTTAAGGCGATGCAAGAAATTTTTTTCCCCTTCTGATCTGGCTATTATCTACAAAACCTACATACGTCCTAAGCTTGAGTATAATTCTCACGTCTGGGCTGGTGCTCCAGTGACGTACTTAAGTCTTCTGGACAGTATCCAAAAAAGAGCATTCAAAATGATTGGTGACAATACCATCGTTGAGTCATTTACATCTCTAGAACATCGTCGTAATGTCTCATGTCTCACCCTGTTTTACCGATACTTCAACGGTATATGCTCTAGTGAAATAGCCAGTTGCATTCCTCCCCTTAAGACATTCAACCGTAATACCCGCGCCTCCAGGAATGCCCATCAGTTCACCCTTGAGCCCAACTTCGGACGTACTGTGAAGTACAGAGAATCATTCTTTAGCCGTACTACGCGAATGTGGAACTCTCTTCCACACTCTGTCTTCCCCAGTCATTGTAATGTTCAAAAATTCAAAACCAATGTTCACCGGCACCTCCTTTTACATCCCCTATCCTTTCCCTAATGCTCGCACTGTGCTCTTGGCATATAAAGGGTAATGAAAAAAATCCCTTGAGTGCGCGTTAATTATAAAAAAAAATAAATAATAATAATCATGAAAGAAGAGAAATTGAAATGTGCATTTTGTAAAAAATCTCATGATAAACTTATACTATTCTCCAAAGACATATTGAAAAAGTGCAAAAACATTTTAAAACAGCGAATAATCCATAACCTCAAATTCAAAGATGTAGTTTTACCGGATGACTTGTATGACCGTGGTTACCATCGAGAATGTTATAAAAATTTTACTGCTCTGCCAAAAAAATATTTTTCCGCCATACCAGAAAAACAAAAAAATGCTGAAAAAAAATCATCGAGTATTGTTGAAAATTTATTAGTTGCATCGACATCAAGGCAACCTTGTAATATTAGTACTAACGATGATCTTTGTACAGCGTCTACCTCAAGTCAACAAAATAATTCAACAGTTCCAGATTTAGACTCAAGTCCAGCTAATTCAATGCCTGAACCAAGTGTTGAGCCAAATGTGAAGTCAAGTGTTGACTTACAATCAATTGACACCGGGCCATGTGATGGTTCTTCACCATCTGAACGTGATGATAATTTTTCTACTGAAAATATTTATCTTACAAGTAACGTTGATATAGACAGAAACCAGGTATGTATATACTGTAATCAACAGACTAAACGACATAAAATGAAAAGATTACCGTTACATTCGTGCGAAAAACAAGATTTCTTGAAAAAATTGAATGATGAAAAGGATGACTCAGCTGAAATAATTGAGAAAGTACAATGTGTAACAGACTTAACAATTTACTATCACAAAAAGTGTCAATTAGAATATTCATATAAAATGTCATCAAAGAAAAATACAGTGAAGTCATCTTGGCACGATCTTCGTCAAAAACATCAAATTGTTTTTGATGAATTTTTTAATTTTATACAACAAAATGTCATAGGAAAAGGTCGATATTACTTTCTGACCTATCTCCACAGACATTATATAGAGTTATTTAACGAGGAAATGGGAAACTGTGAAGAAGTTGCTGGTAATTTCACTCCTCATAACTTAGAGGATAAAATAAATAAAGTATTTACGAATGATGTCAAATTTTTAATATGTCAAAATAAGAAGGTGCTTGTACCGAAACATGTCTCTGTCATTGATGAGAAGTTTTTAGAAAATTTAAAAGATGACGATATTCTTTATAAAGCTGCCTTAATTTTGAGGATTGATGGTTTTTTTTACTTCACACCATGAAAAATGTCCCGAAGACTTTTGGAGCTATTTCGAAAAAAATGCTTCTAATGGTAACGCAGCTCAAAGCCACGAGATACGACGTGATTTTTGACCAATATTTCTCTCCTTCTATCAAAGACTACGAAAGAGATCTTCGCCAAGAGTCTTCTCTACTGGATTTTAACATTACTGGCCCTGATCAAGTTAGACCTTCAGATTTTTTAAAAGAATTGAAAAATATCCATTTTAAAGAGGCCCTCGTTGATTTTTTCATTCAACACTGGACATGTGATGAAATGGTCCGATTTATTGAGAATAGCCGGATATTTATTAATTTTAAACAATGTCATTCTTACATCGTCGCGGATAACAAAGTTGTATCAAAAGAAGATGACAGTTTATCGTGTCCAGAGCATGAAGAAGCTGACACTAAAATTGTTTTTCATGTTTGTAATGTTGATGCTCAAGCAAATTTTGTTATAAGATGTTCTGATACTGATATAGCAATAATTATGTTAGGACATATGCATAATTTGAAAAATGATGCTTCTAATGTATGGTTGAACACAGGCACCGGAAATAATCAAAGATACATTAATTTGACAAAGGTTTACGAACACTTGGGACCATCTTTGTGTAGGAGTTTGCCAGGATTTCACGCATTGACTGGCTGTGACTTTAATCCTGCCTTTTTTAAGAAAGGTAAACAGAGACCTTTTAATATACTGATGAAAAAACATGAATATCAGAGATCTTTCATGCAGTTTGGTGATCCAGCATTGTTTACCGATGAGCACATACAACAAGATATTTTCAAAAACATCCAAAAATTTATCTGTGAAATTTATAGTATTCCTGGTATACTCGACGTTGATACTGCCCGGCTTCAGTTGTTTTTTAATAACTACAGCGTATCAAATGTCAATGAAGATTTTAATCCCAAATCTTTGAAAAATTTTGATGCAAGTAATTTACCACCATGTAAAACTGAGTTATTTCAACAATTTTTGCGAGCTAATGCATGCTAATGAAAAAAAACCAACCATTTTTACTCCTGAGCACAATGGTTGGAGAATTGAAGAAAACCAGTTCAACTTTCATTGGTTTGATGGTGACCAATTACCAGGAGAAGTTAGTGAATCTCTTCAAAGATTAGGTACTTTACTTAAACTTCAAGTTTTAAATTCAATATTTTTGTAATTTTATATTTGTAATACTTAAAATTGTTTTTTTGTAGATGAAGCTGCCAGCAACAACATATCTGACGACCATGAAGATGATGACTTGGATGGACAGTACCTTGATTGGATGAACAATGAAATCTCAAATGATTGTCTCGATGATTATGATGAATAAAAAAATACAACTCCAAATATATGCTTTAAACTTATTTACTATTTTATTATTAATTATTTCCTTGTTAAAGTTTATTTTGTTGAAATAAAGATGCAAAAATCTCAGATTGGAAACAGTAAGTGTTCTTAGTACATTAACATTTTTACTTTGGGGCGCATGCGCAAAGTGCTCTCGCCCTTATACTTTTGGCTGAATATTTTTTGTCTTAGGGAATGTTTGGTCAATCTGATCTGTCTGACAGTTGGAATATATCTTTTAAATAAATACTCCAATAACATATTAAAAAATCAGACATGTGAAAATAAGTAAAGTTCATTTATTTTTTTGGCAGCTTTAAAGCGTCTGACAAAAGCTCTGGTCCATCAAAAGTGTCTGACACTTAGGATATTACTTTAAAATAATATTCTTCGTGACATATATAAAAATCAGCCATGTGAAAATAAGTAAAATAAAACTTATTTTTAGCTACCTTTCTCACCTGGTACCTGCCCAGGTGTCACTCGGAAAGTTCCAAAAAGCGGGTAGGTATTCAAGGCACACGAGACGCTACTGAAAACTTCAGGTTTCATCCGTGTGAAAATAAGTTATGTCTGATTGCTCTGGGATCTTACTCTATTAGATGAAATGGGCACACTTTTGCTGTGTGAAAAATAGACAATATAAACATAAAACATCCGCTGTACAGTTTTCCACTGTCAACATGACAACAGGTGTTCACTTCTACTGGCTCTCCTTGTGTACAATGAGCTTTATTTACTTTTTTTTGAGAATGCCACAGAACATGGAAAGTATTTTTTAATTATGAAAATTTAATTCATGAAAATTTAGTTCAAAAGTCACTTGTTTTTCTATGAACAGTTTGCTCTATTCTCAGATTCTTAAGAAATTATAGGTATTCCATTTTAGGTATTTGCAAACTATGACACTTTCAAACAAAATCCGGTAGCTTGTTGCATTTTCTCTGAAAAAGTGGTAATTTTGACTGCAGAAGCAGATAAGCTTCAAGATATTCTGAGGACTAAAACTATGAAAATATTATTTGAGTGTTTTTAATGTTTTCAGAGGGAGACTTAAAACCAGATTCTTTCCCAAAACTAAATCCTTTTTTCAAAGAACATCTCTCCTGAGAACTCGATTATCCCGTTGACGTAGTTTTTCAAGAGAATCCTTTGTTGATGGGACTTCTATAGAAAATATTTTTCTAGAAGTTTAACGACAGATTGGCTGGCATAACACTAAAATTCAAGAAAACCATTCCAGTGCATTCGACTGGTAGCACTTTGATGCGATTAGTATAATCCCCACTGCCATCGTCCAAACAGATTACTTCAAGAAGTTGACACTTCTTCTTGTTTTTATTTCAAAGCTTTTTTCTGTTAAGGGATAACCATATGTTATGCATCCATCTTTTCTAGCGCAATGTTTTCGTTTTAACGTAAGCTTCTTGTACTATATATCCTTGTGGATTCAAGAGCATGCAATTAAACACTTATTCACTCGTTATTTAAATTCTGGCAACTTCGTCGGAAGAAAGAAAACATAAACCATAATCCTTACAACAAGTTTCAAAACTCAATTTACCCATTACTCGAGTTTTGATTTCAATAGCAAACATTGTTAATGGTCTTACATCCTCATTTTTTCCAACAAGAACCCCCATGAAGACGATTTAAATTTCTTAGGATAAAAATCCATACGGAATGTTGTTGCATACTTCAAAATTGTAATTGGCAGGAAACATAGAATTGGATTATGAAGGAATTTGCACACACACTCATTCGTGACGTGGCATCTTGTATCGCTATTTAACAGCCAATTTCGAATTCTTGGAAAAAAAAATTATGTAAATTTCTTCGAATTTTCCTCATGATTGACGTGTGATAATTTTTTTTTCTTGCATAAACGGGGGAGTAATGAAATTTTAATAAAATAACAAGGACGAGACATTTTGGGATCCTTAATTTCCTGGAATGCGCCCTAATGCTCACTCCTTCTGTTTGTTCAAATACCAGCCTGTAAGGGGTTGGTTTAACTTCGTCTCTGGAGTGATATCTGTCGGAGCAACTCAATGAGAAATTATGAGCATTTAAAGACACGCAATCAAGATTTCATTTCAAGGGGCAGGGGCTGATGAGCAAATGGATAATCTGGGAAAATCGAAATCCAAATGAATGTTCATTTTTTCCCGATGAAGAGACGTGATAGATTAAAATTAAATTTCGACTCGAAACAGCGCCTTATTTATTGTGAGGAGGATGTAAACGGGCTGGCATTGGTGAGAGTGATATCATTGGGCAAAATTAATGGCGAAACCGTGTTGGAGGCAAAACAAAACTGAACAATATAACGAAACACTGTATAATCAGACAGCGAGGAGATAAGATTGTGAAAATAATTTGTTAAGGTCAGACAAATGTTGGCAATCATAACACGCCACCCGAATACCAATAGGGGATTATAACCAAACCATTTTGCCAAACTTTTGCTTGTTGGTATTTAAGGCATAGCTGGTGGATGGTCAGTTGTTTTTTTCTCAACTGAAAAATGGACTTTATTATCACTGACCTAACATTATCAGTTATCTTAAATGAATCTGGAGGAGTGGACAAATTATTTTGTTTTTGTTTTGTTCATTAAAACGAAAAATTGAGGATTAGAAATTATGAACGGTGAAGGATATTTATTTAACTCATTTAAATAATTACTTCAAAAAAATTGCAATGTGACAAAAAGCTCAAGGGATAATTTTTCTTTTTTAATGAATAATGAGCGTTTTGTTGTCAAACCTGGTGCTGTCAGTTAAACGTGCTCTTATATAAAACCTTACCGGCAGCAGCGTTGCTTGGCGAAACATGAATGGGTTGCACAATCAGCTTTCTGTGTCCTAGAAAGCAGTAGCTGCACTTTAATTCATTGAAGCACAAAAGGATGTGTATTTTCATTGAAAATCCATGACACATCAATATGAGAACTTGAGTGACTGTGACGGAGACTGAAATGAGCGTCTTCCTCCTTTTCAGAAAAATATTTAAACCAATTAAATATTTTAAGAAGAATTTCCTTTCAAGCAACGTCATTCAAAGTCAAATTTGAATGTCAGTTTTCTCTCATACTATAAGTTATATGTCCCACTATGCTCTTATTCCCAATCCTTACCAATGATTAAGATTTGTTGGTAGATTTGAGTGACGAAAAGCTGTTCGTAACAGAAGGAACACAATTAAGACTGATGGAAATGTTAGATAAAGAAAAGTGAGATTTTTTTAACGAGCACTTATATTTTTAAGTAGAAGAAGAGCTTTGAATTTGAAGGAAATGGATAGAAGAGACATTTTAATGGTAATAACGTTACGAGGACAATTATCTTGAGGAGATAATAGCTAACAGGATATTTTATGGGATGTGAACGAATGAGAGGTTTAAATATCTGCCAATTTTATTTTATTAACATTCTCTTTAGTAGTCTTGAACTCAAATTTTTGCTACTTATTTGGACTACAGTCGACTGATACGTCAGATAGGAAGGGATTCTTTTGCACAATTTATAGGCCTTGTTTATTATTAATATTAACCTTGAGACTTTTTCGAGTTCTCCATCTCAAGGTCAATGTTTTTTAAGAACGCAAAAACAAATAAAACAATCAATTTTCTAAATCAATGTAGGAGAAGAAATGTGTTCATTAACTAAATCATTAAATCCTATAAAAGAACACGTATACGCCGTAGTGTACATATTCATTCATTTTTAGTTTTAATCTAGGATTTTTTGCTCTTTTATTAAATTCTAGATAGGTTTCCGGATTATTCAAAACCTAGAGGACGTTACAAAAAACAGACGTTTTCAGATTGCAATTTCATTCAATCAATTTAATTTTCCTTCATAAAGATTTTTCACTCTAGGGTTTTTTTATACCATTATTATGCCAGAGACATCATCACATGATTTTGGACTGGAAGGTATCCAGAGAGCACTCATTCTCTGACCACAGATACATCCAGTTCAGAATCAATGTTGATGAAGATCTAGTCCAATTAAATTTCGTAATTACCGAAAAACCCATTGGACCACTTATAAAACTACACTTCAGAGTTTAATTAAACCAGGACTCCTAAGCCCCTCTCTTAATGCTAGTGAACTTGACAACAAAGTCAAGGACTTAACCTTAGCTATGAACAGATCGTTAGAGATTGCCTGTCCACCTGTATGTGTAAGGGGAAAAAAGAAACCACATTGGTGGACCTCGGGTCTCGATTCGCTCAGGAAAGAGTGTAGAAAACTCGTTAACAGAGCTAAGTATACTGACTGGGACTCATACAAAAGTTCCCTAAATAAATACAAAATGGAACTAAGAAGATCTAAACGATCGTCCTGGCGATCCTTTTGTGACAGAATAGAAGAAACCTCTGATGCCTCTAGGCTACGAAAAATTCTTTCAACAAATCCAGTGATGCCCAGCTGTCTGAAAAGGGCAGATGGCTCCTGGACAGCCTCAAGTGAAGAATCTCTTAACTTGCTACTAGACACTCACTTTCCTGGTAGCTCTCAAAATGTAACCTGTAACAATCAGTTACACACAATTACTACTACATCATTTACACAAGGTCTAATCACAAGGGATAAACTGCGATGGGCTATCAACACCTTCGAACCGTTTAAATCGGCAGGACCAGACGGCATTATTCCAGCTGAACTCCAAGAAGCCTCAGACATAATAACACCAATCCTTGAGGTATTGTTCAATAGCCGCTTGCATCTGGTCCATATTCCCTCAGTATGGAGAGAAGTGAAAGTTGTTTTCATACCCAAGGCGGGAAAATGCTCGCAAGTTAACCCTAAAGATTTCAGACCCATAAGTCTATCATCGTTCCTTCTTAAGACATTAGAAAGACTGATAGATATACACCTCAGGGCAAACATTGATACAAGACTCATGTCTAACTCCCAACATGCCTACTGTAGGGGAAAATCGGTTGAAACGGCGCTACACACCTTAGTACGCACTATCGAATACTCCCTCCATCATAAAGATTATACTATGGTTGCATTCCTTGATATTGAAGGCGCTTTTAACAACGTGGACACATCTGCAATCACATCTGCACTGTCAACTCTGAATGTGGAGAGTTCACTTGGAGAGTTAATTCATTTAATGCTGAATAGCAGAATAATTAACTCAGAATTTGGCGGCTTTTCCGCAAGAAGATCTGTCAGCGGAGGTACGCCGCAAGGCGGTGTTCTCTCCCCTCTACTCTGGAATCTGGTAGTTGACGAAATTCTTACCTGTATGGATAGAGAGGGATTCAGAGTGATAGCCTATGCTGATGACGTTGCTATAGCTGTTTCAGGAAAGCATCTAAGTACCTTAAAAGAAATCTTACAAAACGCTCTAAACAAGCTATCACTTTGGGCAAATCGGTGTGGTTTAGGCGTTAACCCACACAAAACCGATTTGGTCCTATTCACTAGGAAATATAAAATCCCGCACATCGACCCTCGTTTCATAAATGGTGTCCAATTAAAGTTTTCAGATGAAACTAAATATCTGGCTCTTATCTTAGACAGAAAACTAAATTGGAAGAGCAACATACTTGAAAGAATAAGAAAATCTACGATAGCTCTTTTCACCTGCAAGAAAGCCATTGGTAGCAAATGGGGTTTGCAACCCAGAATCACTCACTGGCTATACACATCGACATCGGTAATCAGACCGATTCTTCTTTATGGTGTGTCAGTATGGTGGACTGCCTTGGACGTAAAAATGAACTGCGATAAGCTTAGTAAAGTGCAACGCTCAGCATGCCTAAGTATAAGCGGATCACTTCGTACGACCCCATCACTAGACACCCTACTCTATCTAACACCTCTGGACATAATCAGCAAACAAATAGCTGCTAGTTCTGCTATTCGCCTGAATGCCTCTTCACAGTGGACTAACAACAACATTGGCCACTCTGTTATTCTTAACTATTTAGAATCAATCCCTAAGCACACAGACTACACCATTCCTCAACTACAGTTCGATAGAAACTTTCAAACTTCTATCCCTCCCCGTTCCTTCTGGGAAAATAAAACATTCCTGGAAGACGAGGCAATCCACTTCTATACAGATGGATCGAAAACCAATGATGGGGTTTGTGGAGGTGTGTACTCCGAACTACTAAATCTAAGTCTCTCATTCAGCCTTCCAAATCATTGTAGCGTGTTTCAGGCAGAACTTTTGGCGATTAAGGAGGTCCTGTCCTGGCTCAGAGAAAACGTGGTATCCACATCTGATATCCGGATTTTCTCAGACAGTCAGGCAGCTATAAGATCCCTGAACTCTGTCTCTACAAACTCGATTACGGTCCAGAACTGTCGATCGCCTCTAATGGATATGGCACAACAGTTTAACATTCAACTTCACTGGGTGCCGGGCCATAGAGACATTCCAGGAAACTGCAAAGCCGACGAACTCGCCAAACATGGTACAACATTACCCATTAAGCCACTAATGGGTAATGTTGGTATACCAATCGCTACATGTAAACTTTTGCTACAACAAGGTGCTATTAAGAGAACTAACATCAGGTGGAATAACATAACCACCTGTCAGGCAACGAAAAACATTTGGCCAAATTTGGACTTAAAAAGATCCAGATGCCTGATATCTCTAAGCAGATTGCATATAAGCTCCTTAATTGGTGTCATTACCGTACACTGTCTAATTGGAAGACACGCTGCGCGACTGGGCGTATTTTCTAATGACTTCTGCAGAAGCTGTATGGATGAGGAGAAGGAGGAAACAATTATTCACCTCCTCTGCACCTGTCCTGCTATTGCTCATAAACGTAGGATTCACTTAGGGGAATACTTCTACAATGATCTAAACGATCTCGAACACATTAATATAATTAATCTTCTTCGTTTCGTAAGAAACTCTAGTTGGTTTCAATGAGCTTTCGAAGAATTCATGTGGTATCACAATGGGCCTTTGATTGGCCTAAGTGTGTCTCTTAACATCCATGACAGCCACTTTAACCTAACCTAACCTAAAATGCCAGAGACACGAAGAGAGTGCTTCAAGGGTTGAAGAGATGGTGCCGGTGTACATTGGTCTTAAATTCCTGAACATTGCAATGATCGGGAAAGACAGAACGTATGGAAGAGAGTTCCACATTCACGTAGTATGGCTAAAGAAAGATTCTCCTTACTTGAGCGTACGACCGAAGTTGGGCTCGAGGGTAAACTGATGGGCATTCCTGGAAGCTGTTGAATTGTTTAAGGGGAGGAATGCAACTGGCTATTTTACTAAAGCAATTACCGTAGAAGTAACGATAGAACAAGGAGAGACACGTGAAGTCTCTATTTATGTAGGTATGTTAAGATGTTTGAGGCCTCTCGCCGCAGTACGAGTGCGAAAGAAGATATGCCCTATAGAATCATTGACTTGCTCGAAGACTGGGGGAGACATGACACTCGGGCAGCGTTGAATTGGAGGTGAACTGCCTAGCGAAAAGTTTACCTTTTGCGAGAGAGCTAACAACTGGACTGTCATTGTCAACGAGCGTAGGAACCGAAGAAGAGCAAGAATTCTTCATATTTTTTTACGAATGACCGAAAATTCTTACTGCCTTTGGGACATTGCAGTACTTTTTGCCTTAATTTTTGGTCATGTAAAAATTTGGTCCCACGAATATGGCCATTGCAGGCTATTTTGGCTTGTTTAAACTTTTTCCGTTTTTCCACAGTTGGGTTGGCTCCAAAACACCGGAACCTTATTTCTTTATCTCTGAAATTCACCAATATCAAATTAGTACGGAATTCGCGGTTTCACCCCACTACTTCTCATAGGACACACTTAAAACCCTATATTTATAGGTGTATAAGACTGGTCCGAGCAGTTTGTGCCTAGACTCCAGCTCCTTTTGGCCAAAGAGTTGGACGGCCGCTGCGTTTTCAATGCCAATTTAATATATCCTGAAATTGTATAAAAAGTCGTTTAGGACCCGCCACAGTTCCACCAGCCGGTCGAAGTGTCATCTCTGAAGAGAAGCGGACACTAGCAAATAAACTTGTTAGAATTGTAAAGGAATGTAGGATATTCGGGTTTTGAATGCCCAAACCAACAGGGAGCCTTTTTCCGTTTTAGATGTGGATGGAAAGATCAATATTCTCGATGCTCGGGAAACGAGTCAAAGAGCAGCTCACGGTTCCAGGGTTTTTGCTTTCCGCGAAGAAACCCCCCCCCCCATGTTGACGGGGGGCGTCAACAAAACCACCAGCCCGTTCTATCAGATCACAGAAGTATCAGATATGGTAGAGAAATATAGGAAAATGTTCCACAGGACAAGAAGAAAGCCTACAAATTTGAAAACTATTGACACTTGTATTTAAAGTTATTTACTTTTATTGAACATTGAATTTACAGTACTTCGCACATGAATGTGACGAACTACAGACACATAGCAGCACTGGTGACTGAGACCATCGGCTGGGACAGAACAAGACATTAATACAACAGAGAGAGAAACAGATTGATACATAGCAGGGAAGAACACATAACAGAAACCTACGTGGCTCAGAGGAGGAGACATAGATGTTATATTGTCTCGTGTTATCGCACAGGTGGCCTCAGATAAGCTGGCGATTTTCGTAGAAAAAGAATGCTGCCGAAGCTGGGGCTTGAACCCGCAGCATTTGGCTTAGCAGTCAACTACCTCATTCCTCTGAACCATGGCCACCTGCTTATTTACTTTTATTTATTTTATTGACTGTTAAATATGTGGAATGCAAGTTGATCGACAACGATTGGCGTGTAAGTATCGTAATAAAGACACTGAAACGCATAAAAAGTGACTCGACCAAAAAAGTGAGTATTGTCGTTTAAGAAAAACGCCAATCATAATAAAGGTGATTGTTTTTGAGATTAAAAAAAAATTAACCTTGAGACTTTTTCGAGTTCTCCTTTATTGTTCTGTCGTGCTTGACCAAAGTCTCAAGGTCGATTTCAATTTCTTAAGAACGCAAAAACAAATAAAACAATCTATTTTCAAAATCAATGCAGGGGCGAAGAAATGTTTTCGTTAACACCATAAATCATATATGAAATAACAAGTATACGCCGTAGTGTACATATGTAGTCATATCTAGTTTGAATCAAGGAGTTTTTATTTTTTATTATTTCTGAAACTTGAGGGACGTTACGTTACATAAAACAAAACAAATAAAAGTAGTTTTCAGATTACAATTTCAAATAACCAATGAAATTTTCCTTCTTAAAGGTTTTTAAACTGCCTTCATCCTATGATATGTGGAACAAATAACTTTTTATTACATTCTTCGTTTGCTTTTACCTCAAGTAAAGAGAGTATCAAATTGATTCAATTGTTGCCTGCCCAACAGGAGTTTTCTCCTGTCTATTCTTTTGAAGGCATCTGAAATTGCAAAGCTGTGATGGTTCTCTCGTCTCTGGGAGCATACAAAACGTAATGAACCTGACTGTCCACAATCCTTTCAAACAAATAGATTTTGTTACACCCTTCGGGAAATGAAACTACGATTTAATATTTTGACAGTTGTTTTTTATCAAAGAACTTGTTTATGCATCAGCTTAAGCTCCCATATTATTCCTTTCCACGCAACATTTTTTACCATCGAAGACAGAATAAATGTTCTGAATGCTGAACCAAAACGAAGTAACGGGTGATTTTTTAGCTGGTTTGGTTTTGGCAACACTGGTTTTGACAGCTGACGTGTGTTTAGTACCTTGTGTCACTGTCAAACAGCTTCAGTTTGGCTTGCAATTTAACCATGGATCGTCTTACAAATGAACAACGCTTGCAAATTATTGAATTTTACTATCAAAATTCGTGCTCGGTTCGAAATGTTCATCG
Organism: Sphaerophoria taeniata; assembly: GCA_943590905.1. Taxonomy (NCBI): domain Eukaryota; kingdom Metazoa; phylum Arthropoda; class Insecta; order Diptera; family Syrphidae; genus Sphaerophoria; species Sphaerophoria taeniata. Next base: position 146,917,036 of record OX016541.1, on the reverse strand, counting down.
CGCGCTGCTTCCATTTTATGATCGGCATTCTCGACCTTCTGAGCAGTCTATTCGGAAGATTGTGACCAAATTTCGCACCAAATTTACTTTGTTGGACATTAAACCACCAACACGTTTACGTACTGTGCGTAGTGAAGAAAATATTGCGGCCGTATCAGCTAGTGTGACAGAAGACCGCGAAATGTCGATTCGGCGCCGTTCCCAGCAGTTAGGCCTTTGTTACAGCACTACGTGGAAAATTTTGCGGAAGGATTTGGGCGTAAAGCCTTTTAAGATACAGCTGGTGCAAGAACTAAAGCCAGCCGACCTACCACAACGCCGAATTTTTGGTGAATGGGCTCTTGGAAAGCTGGCCGAGGATCCGCTTTTTTATCGAAAAATTGTGTTCAGCGATGAGGCTCATTTTTGGTTGAATGGGTACGTTAATAAGCAAAATTGCCGCATTTGGAGTGAAGATCAGCCAGAAGCATTGCAACAGCTACCAATGCATCCCGAAAAAGCCACTGTTTGGTGCGGTTTATAGGCCGGCGGCATTATTGGGCCATATTTCTTCAAAGATGATGCGAATCGCAGTGTTACTGTCAATGGTGAACGCTACCGAGCGATGATAACAAACTTTTTTTTGCCCGAAATGGAAGTTCTTGACTTGCATGATATGTGGTTTCAACAAGACGGTGCCACATGCCACACAGCACGCGAAACAATGGCGCAATTGCGAGGCGAGTTTGGTGAACAGTTAATTTCACGTTTCGGGCCGGTCAATTGGCCGCCTAGATCGTGCGATTTGACACCATTAGACTATTTTTTGTGGGGGTATGTCAAGGCTAATGTCTATAGGGACAATCCCGCTTTGATTGACGCACTGGAAGCCAACATCCATGCATTCATTCGTGAGATACCGGCCGATATGTGTGAAAGAGTATGCCAAAATTGGACTCAGCGGATGGGCTACCTGAGACGCAGCCGCGGTCAACATTTGCATGAAATTATCTTTAAACATTAAATTGCAAGGTTCAAACTATCGATTCAAATAAATATTTCATTCATTTTTTCGAATTTTTTGTGTTTAAAAAAAAAAAAAGTTCTAAACCTCTTAAAAAATCACCCGTTAAAAACTTAGCTTGTCGAAAAGAATAAACCCAACCACAACCAGAAACACTATAAGGGATTTTATGGTCGATGTGAGTTACCCATTCAGGAGGTGCTTGCATTGGAAGGATATGAAAACTACCGCCTGAAGCCTTTAAACAATGAAGTGTTGAGTGAACTTAATTCAACAGACTATCACTGAAATTCGATTATGGAACAGATGGTGCTGCAACACTATCCTTATACAAGGATGACGACGCGCGTAGAATCAAATTACCGGATCTCGTCTGTTTGGTGATTTCAATAGCTCCTAGGAAAAACTGTTCATTTTGCCATTTCATTTGCTTTTCGCAAGTTAATTTTGATAACATTTTCTTCATAATTTCATAAATCTACAGGAAGTCAACAAAAAACGATTTCAAACATTTGTCTGCCACTAACATCAAATTTCGTTCATCAGAACGAAAACCAAGTTCGGTTTTATATTCATAATCAATGTCACACCAAAACCTTTCGTCTTGCAAATCCAATTTTCATATTTCATTTAAGACTTCCTGTGACTTAAAAAAGTGAACAAGACAAGGCCTATACAAGTAAAATCATTTCCGAGATCCGATAAGGCTATGCGAAGGCTTTTCGATTTTTCCTGTTATTCTGCTCATCGAATCCCGAAACAAGACAAATATTTCCACTTGTCTTCTCATCGTGTAGCTGTCGTTGTCATTGTCGTATATAAAAATCTTCCACCTTTGCCTACAATTTATCACATTTTTATTACAAGCCGCTTAAGAGCTTTGTGTTTTAAATGGAATTTTATGTACAAGGAAGGTACTCTCATCGCGTGTCACGTCATTCCATGTGTCTTGTCATCCTTGTCGGAATTTTTTGGTAAACGTGGGGTAAAAGCTTATGGTTCAATGATATTCGCTCAAGGAAGTGTTTGCTTTCATTTCATTAACTCGGAAAATTAAAAAAATTGTCATATTGTAACTTTTATAATAATAAACATCAATTTGTTTTTGTTGGGCGGGTGTGGGTCCTTTAATGCATGAGTATGATGGGAGACTTTTTACGCCTCCAAAATAAGTGAAAAGTATCCAATTAATGAAAAAGTGTGAAAGGTGATATGTTTCCCTTTTTTTTCATTTAAATTTTTGAATTTTAAATGAATAAAAGGTACGAACCTTACAGAGCTGTCGGAAGACTACTACACTACTTCTTTTTTCCATTATTAAGGAGGGATCTTCCAATTTATTTTTGAACAACTTTTCTTCTTTACAAATTTACAAAGTGCAAACAATTATTAAATATAATGAACCGCCCAGAATTCGTACCAAATTAATTCAAACCTCCCACGGCAGCCCTGCTTTAAGTATCATCCTCTTGGAATATTTTTACCCATAAGTTATTCACCCTTCATTGAAGCCTGATTCCATAGTCATCTGAATCTTATTTCAAGTGCGTTATGGGATCAAGCAGGATGTATGATATAAAAACGTCTTCGTTGGTACATGTCCTTGTTAAATGTAAGCGTTTGAATAGGCCGTTTGAGAAAATGATATTCTCGCTGCTCCCAGTTCGCTTGTCATTGCCAAACTTCGTAAGCTCCGACAATATCGTTGTATGTGTGTATTGCGGATGCTATTCGTATGGAAAATTATTATGATTAACGGGTTCAAGTTTCATTCGTCTGTAGGATAGGGAGTATACATAGGGACAAACATACGAAATATGTATATGAACATTTATAAAGTTCTACAGGCTAATGGTGATGTTGAGAAAAAAATGAGCTCCCTATAAGCGTCCTATGTGCCTGGCATAGGAAAATAAAAATAAGCATGTCCTTCTCCTTCTTTACGCGACGCACAGGCCGACATCGACAGTGGTGTAAGCAATAAATTAGGTTGGGGCTGGTCACAACTCACAAGAGTAATAATAATCGGAGTAACAATGTCGTGAATCTAATGCCATACCCACACCCAACGATCGGGATACTTTTATGTTGTTTAAAGACATTTGTCACGCCTTAATAAATCAAAGGAAACAGAAAATCGAAAACGAAAAGATTAACTACAGAACTACAGCTTACAGTAAGCAAAATCAATAACTCTCGGGTTTCATTAATTATTTAATGACCTACACGCTACACAACTGACCCTGACGATTTATTGATATTTGACTCACTCAAACGTTCACTGTTAAGACATTTTGTCGGAAAGGTTCTTATTAAGAAAGAAGTTCTGTGTAAACGGTGTGAAATTTTGAGAATTAATTTCCTTGGAGCTTGTATATGTTTTCGCGAAATGTGATTTCTCAAAAGTGTCCTGCGGGAAGGAAAAACTTATTATTTCGTCGATTTTTTTTGCATTTCTTAAACGAATTATCTTTGGCAAGGTTTGAGGCAGTTTTGGTAATGGCTTTTTCTTCAGAAACTGTTTGTTCATCACAAATGTTAAATGCTTAATAGGCTTACATTAGCAATATTTAAATTCATTTTTTTGCTCGAAGAGACAATAAAAATAATGCCTCTTCCTTTGTTGAGTTAATCACTTCTATCTTCAGTTGAGATAATTTTTCTTATCAAACATCTTTTTTTTCTTTTGTGCGATGAGAGTTGTCTACCTTCTTTTGAAGCTTAATAGACTGCTTGTTTCCACTTTTTGTCGCCGAGATGATGACATTTCAAGTTGAAAGTCTCTTGTATCAAAATAAATTGCCTGATGGCTCTTTTGTCATGTAAAACCATTTAACAGGCAGACTTTAAGGCAAGGAAATCTTAATAGACTTTTGTCGAAGCAAGTTGAATAAATGGCTTTTTTTCAAAGATCCTTGAATTTGTGTGTAGATATGTGATTTCTTTTACTATAAGGAATTCTTTGTTATACTTAAAATTGGTATCATATTATTTTTTAATAGAAAAGTATGCCGGAAGATATAACAGTTTTGACATTTTGGTGGGGAAGATTTCTGATATTTCATTTTGTAACGAAGATCAGAATCAGAATGGACAAATGAAACAATATTGGAAAAATACTATTCTTCTTTATTTTTTTGTTTTTTGTATTGGACAAGATGGCCGAGTGGAAAGAGTTCCCAGCCGGTTGAGGCACAATTAGGTTGGGAAAGAGTCCCCGGCCGGTTAAGGCACAATTAGGTTGGGAAAGAGTCCCAGGTCGATTAAGGCATTAATAGGTTAGGGTAGACACCCGGCCGGTTAGGGCACAATAAAGGTTGGGATAGAGCCCCCGGCCGGTTGAGGTACAATTAGTTTGGGATAGAGTCCCCGGCCGGTTAAGGCAAAATCAGGGTTGAGATAGTGTCCCCGGTCAGTTGAGGCACAAATAGATTGGGATAGAGTCCCCGCCCCGTTGAGGCACAAATAGTTTGGGGTAGAGTCCTCGGCCGGTAGCCTTTACCTTTACAATAAGATTGGGATAGATTTCCCGGCTAGTTGAGGCACAATTAGGTTGGGATAGAGTTTGCGGCCGGTTAAGGTAGAATTAGGTTGGAATAGAGTCCCCAGCTGGCGAAAGAACAATAAAGTTAGGATAGAGTCCCCCGTTGGTACAATTAGGTTAGGAAAGAGTCCCTGGCCGATTAACGCCAAATTGGGGTAGGAACAGAGTCCCCGGCTGGTTAAGGCGCCCACAGGCAAATATGTTGGTGTATGCTAAATCCGCTCCTGCAAATGAGCCAAGTATAGGGTGTCCCAATAAGAGTGCACTTTTTAATTTGCAAATAAAACCAGGTATTTTATGACAGAGGTGTGAAATTTTTATTGTATTGTAAAGAACACATGTTCCGATTAATTATGAAATAAAATATCCGGAAAATGACCCCCCCCCACCCCCTGGCTCCAATGACAGGCCATTACTCTCTTCATGAAATTTTCAATGACTTTTTCACAGAGATGTGACTGTATCTCACCGACAATACGTTGGAGATCCGATTTGAACTCAGGAATTGTTTCGGGTTTATTCGCATAAACCCGAGATTTCACAAAATCCCAAAGAAAAAAATCGCACGGCGTTAAATCGCACGATCTTGGTGGCCAGTTGACATCAGAATTTCTTGAGATAATGTGTTCTGAAAATGGTTGCTACAATAAGTCGATTGTTTCATCCACAATATGGCAAGTTGCGCCGTCCTGCTGAAACCACATGTTGTCCAGATTCATGCCGTCCAGTTGAGGCCACAAGAAGTCCGCTATCATGTTCCTGTTACGAATGCTAAGCTCTGCGAAGAGTGGGTAAGGGTTTGGAAAGGATTGCTTGCAATTCCAAGTACAGATTTCTTGCCGCTCATGTGCGGAAGGTTCAACCTCCAAGTGGTGCAGAGCGTCAACCTGACTCCGTCAGGGCGAATGAACCTACGTTTTTATTGTACATGTATCAAAATCACTTTTTACCCAAACGCCGTGATTAATGAGACTGTACTTGAATATCATTGTGATAGAATAAGGCACTAATGAGTGTTTATAAAAAGTTGTTGTTGCATGGCAATATGTCATGCAGTCTTCCATATTGGTCACCCAACTCTTTTCTGGATAAAAGACTGCATGACAATGGACACCAGTGTTCCTGTGAGCCGATAAGTCACGAAGCTGGAAAACTATCCTTTTGGTTTGTACGGATGTGTGATAATTTCACACATCCGATAGAATGTATGATGACAATGTCATACATTCACGGAGTACAAAATAACAAAAGAGACGACCATGTCTTCTGAAAAAACTGGTACTCTGGGGTAGTTGATGCCCGGATTCTAATTGAATCTTCAACTACAGTTGCGGTTGGCCCCCTTGTGGGAGTTTCAGAGTGGCTGTGGTTAACGAGAAATCCGTTCTCGGTAACTGAGTGGTTAGTCTCTAAGCTCAGTTACATAGATAAAAACACATTTACCAGTATGGCTTTTTTTATCGGGAAAAGCAAACTGGTACTTGAGAAAAATGGAATTGGTGGAAGACAAAGTCTATGGCAAATGGGACATATGTAAAAGACTAATTTTGTGCCTTTTCCCTTATCTACAAGGCAATACACCAAAATATGCATGTAATTCATGCATATAAAATGGAGTGGATTGGAAATCAATCCACCACGAAATTAAGGCCTCGGGCCAGGTGTTCGTGTGTAATTGTTTTCATAATCTGTTACGAATGCTATTCACAGTCACTGTCGAATTGATGTTTTCGGGTTTTAGACAACACTCTCGTTTACAGCAGCAATGTTTTCAAGAGACCGACCAGTACGTTGACGCAAAGGATTCTTATCATCCATAATTGACCCAGTTTCTTCAAATTTTTTGACCACTCTTCGAATGGTTGACATATTAGTTACACTCTCTCGACTGAAAATTTTGTGAAGTTTGCGAAGCGTAACTATCCCCATTTTTGTAATGAGTTTTTACCATTATAACGTGTTGTTCTTTCAAAAAGCTCTCCATTTTTAGTAATCGGAACAAACAGAGGCGACATCTGTCAAATTTCAGTGTTGCCACTTGCATGACAAAGAAATTATTCCAATTTTAAAAAGTGCGCTCTTATTGGGACCCACCTCTACTTGGTAATTTTGACACCAATATGCATGTGTGGATCAGAAAAAGGCAAATACTAAAAATAACACTGCTTCAGCGTAAACACTAATCACACTAATGTGTGAATTCATTGCTCGCTTGTTAATGCTGACAGCAATCGCGCTGTTTTATTGTTTGGTGACTTTCTCGTTTTCTCTTTTTGTTTTATCTTTGATGTGAGCTGGGTAGGAGTTAGCGGCGGCAGCGGCTGCGTTTTTGATTCTTTTTTATATTGGAGTTCTATTCGGTTGATTAGAAAAATTGTTGGCGTCCGCGGCGGCGGCAAAATGTGTAAACTTCGTTGAAAATTCACAAATAACATTGCGCAGCAGACTCTTTGAACGTTTGACTGAAAGAAGACTTTTGCTTCCGTCTATTATTTGATATAGTCTCACTGAGAAAATTGGCAGACGGCACGGCGCGCGGCGCGCCGCGGCGAATTCGTGGATAGCAGGGATATAGCATAAAATGTCTGTTTCTAAAGCAAGATGTCATTAGTTTAGTTGGGATGCAGCTATTTGGCTTTCACCGCATCGGTCGGGATTGGAATTCAAATCAAAATCAACCGCAATGCTTTGTTTGTTTGTCGCTTTGACTATAGAATATTAATTCCTTTCCAAACAAACCCGCAATAATTAATTTCAACATTGAAGCTGTTTTGTTTGCAAATGAAGCATCGCCGATATCTTTGCAAATAAATTCCTTCTCTCATTAATCCGCGATGTTATATCTATCCTATTCTATAGAACTGTATTGAACCCACAATGTGGTATCGCAGAGTTGCATTTTACCAAAGAGCAAACAACATAGTTAAATAGAAACTAATCAAACTAAAAGCTAGGAATTAAGCTGATTTCCACTCAATTTCCTATTTTAAACCAAATAACGTATCAATAAGCAAACATTTTCTATGCTCAAACAGTGAAAAGATATTTAGCCTTTGTTAAGGTTGAAAGACTGTTCCAAAACTGTTTTGAAATTGACTAAACATTTCAAGTCATGATGAGAAAAAAAATCGCAAGAATCGATCTGTTTCTCCTCTTGAATAGTAAAAAAAATAATTGAAAATAATAATATGATTGAAAATAAGAGAGAACAAGCACATAGAATAATATGAGTAATCATCCACAATAAGAAACTACTAGTTCCAATCATTCATAGCCCAGAACTCGTATTTTATTGACCAGAATAATCCTTAAGCACGCAACTCAACAAAATAAATCTAGACACACCTTCTCACATATGGACACGACATTAAAATGCTTGTTACTTGTGGAGATTATTATTAATTTTTTTTTTTTTGCTCTCTGTAAGGAACTTCATAAATTCGAATATTTGTGTATTTTCGTTAATGATTTATTGAAGCAATGTCCATTGCTACTGCTGGTTCATATATTCCCAGCTTACAGGACTTGAAACAAAATCCAAAAAATGTCTTGTATACAATTTATCATTTTATTTTGTGTTTTCGTCTTTTTTTGGTTTGGAGGACTACAAAAGGGACTATACAAGTTTTGTCCACTCTACAAATAACTTTCGCCATGTGGATGCTATTAGCTTTGTTCACAAGAATTTTCAGCTTGTAAGGGAATTGCAGTAAAGTAGAGTCGTTTGGAAGGCTTAAGTTTTGAGTTTGTTGAAAAGCCAATTTGGTTAAATTTTTTGGAGATAGTTAAGGGTTATTCAATTTAAAAATATACCAATGAAAAAATGAAACGAAATGTTGGTCTTTGCGGTTGGAAATTGGTTTTCATATAAGTATAGGGCTCAAAGGATATTAACTTTAACAAATTTAAAATACAATTTTAAATTTAAACCTTGACATTTTAATGACTTTTCTGAATCTATCCTTCGAGTTTTGTCTGTAGGGGAGGATTACTGTATTTATCGATTTTGAAAAATTAAAACAGCTACAGAACATAAAATTGAAATACTTGTTCTCTGCTATATTCGTAAGAATATTCAAAAGGACAATACTTTTTATTTGTTCATTTTCAACCACACACACGATGAAGATTATAATAAAACCCTCCTTTTAAAAGTTTTGTCATGAAAATTGAAACTGTTCCCGAAGGATTTCCGTACTATCATAGAACGCTAAAAAGACACTTTTAATTTTTGTTTGTTGATGATTTTGGCAAAAAAGACAGAGGATGATACTTCAGCGAAACTTGAGACTTTTACTTCCGTACGACACGGCTAGTAACAAGTGAATACTGATAATATGATACGTTGTTACGCGAGTAGCAAATTTTTGTATTTTGTTTTTTGAAATATTTTTAATGACGAAACTATCAAATAGAATTCAGTCACCAGTAAATTTAGTAAAGTTAGCTGTAAATGTTTTATGACCATTCCTTGAAAAACAAGGAATTTGGTTATTTTTGCTTTTTGTTAATTGGAATTACATAACATGACATGACATTTCACAGTACTTCGCACATGAATGTAACGAACTACAGACACATAGCAGCACTGGCGACTGAGGCCATCGGCTGTGGAATTACATAGATGCCACTATTTGGTCCATAAATATTTCATACCGCAATGACATCAAATTATGAAAAGGTATTCAAATACGTATGAACAATCATTAATCTCTTTGGTTTACTTACTTACTTACTTACTTACTTATCCGGCTCATAATCAATGAAGGATCTCAGCCTGAGGCACTCTCCAGTCGCCGAAACCAAGCGCTCTGGCATGCGCAGTCACTTGGTCCTTGTACCGTAGGTTGGGTCTTCCTTGTCGTCTCGAACCTGGGGGCAGCGATGAGAAGACTTTCTTGGCTGGAGCGTTGTCGTCCATTCGCTCGATGTGGCCGAGCCAATGTAGTCGTCTTTTCTTGGCCTTCTGAACTACATCCACATCTTGGTACAGCTCATACAGTTCTCGGTTGTACCTTCTTCTCCATTCGCCATTGTCGCATACGGGACCAAAAATCCGTCGAAGAATTTTTCTTTCGAAAGTGCCCAGTATCAATTCCCCTTTTTTACTTATCGTCCAGCACTCGGCGCCGTAGAGTAGGACTGGTAAAATCAAAGTTTTGTATAGCAGACACTTTGTCTTTTGAGTGAGGAGATTTGAACCCAGTTGTTTGGCCAAACCAAAGCAGCAGCGGTTCGCTAGGGTAATTCTTCTTCGGATCTCCATTAAGGTGTCGTTCGTGGGATTGATGTTTGTTCCAAGGTAGGTGAACTCCTTAACTACCTCGAAATTGCTGCTACCAACAGTGACGTTTTGTCCTAGGCGGTGGACAGATGTTGCTTTGTTTGTTGATTACATGTACTGTTTCTAGTCCAGACAAAATAAACATTCGACCCAGAAAAAATTCGCATAGAGCTGAAAATTGGTACATAGCATTGGAACATCGATTAAAGTAAAATGTCAAAAGTCCCCAAAAATCCCATGTGCGCATTTAAAGTTATTCAAGGTCAAATGTCGAAAATGTTGTTTTTCATACATATCTTTGAAACGGGGGAAGCTATCAAAAAAAAGTATATGAAAATCTTATACGCCTTGTAATTCTCTAAAAAAAACATTGTGATACTTTTTTTCCTACGAGCAAGGGTTTAGAAAATATTGCGATTTTAAAATGTGTCAAATGTCGAAAATTACGGTTTTTTGCGTATTACTCTTAAACGGTGAGTCCGATTGAAAAAATTTCTATGAAAGACATGTAGGTTATGTGGTTTTCTATATAAAAACATTTTTTTTTTTAAGCTGTCATAAAAAAAAATATATATAATTTGGTCAAAACTCAAAATTTCGAATTTTTTATAATTAGCTCCTAAGCCCTGTACAAAATTCGCATAGAGCTGAAAATTGGTACAGAGCATAAAGACATCTCTATTTATAAGATGTCAAAATTCCCTGAAAATCCCACTGGTGCAAAAAAAAAATATTCAAGGTTAAATATCGAATATGTTGTTTTTTTCATATTTAACAAAGAGTTATATATAAGCCGTGTTTTATTGGGAACTTAGCTCAGCTTAGCAATAGGAATTACATGTCAAACAACAACAACCGAAAGCTAAGTAAAAATAAGTTAGCAATTTTAGTTAGCAATTTCCTGAAGATAAGGTTTCAGCAATTCGACACTTGAGTTTTTCGTTGTGTTTTTCGTTTATCAAATGTCAAAACCTTTTGAAGAAAATAGTTTTCCACCATAGCAACTAAATGTAAAAAAAAATGTTTCAGATTGGTCTCAAGATGGCGTTTGAAAGCTTTCGATATTTGAAAATAGTTTTTCACCATAGCAACTCAATCTAAAAAAAAATGTTTCAGATAGGTGTAAAGATGGTGTTTGGAATATTTCGATTTTTGACATTCTGGTGAACGAAACTTAATTCAAAGCTGACTATAGCGTTTTATTGGAATTCCTATTGCTAAGCTAAGCTAAGTTCCCAATAAAACACAGCTATAAAAACACAACATATTCGACATTTAACCTTGAATATTTTTTTTTGCACCTGTGGGATTTTCGGGGAATTTCGACATCTTATAAAGAGAGATGTCCTTATGCTCTGTACCAATTTTCAGCTCTATGCGAATTTTGTACAGGGCTAAGGAGCTAATTATAAAAAAATCGAAATTTTGAGTGCACATCATATAAATGATCGCTCAAACGAAAAAAAGGATAAAGCCAAGGACTCTACCTCATGGGTGGTGTGGAAAAAAGTGTGGGCAAGAGACAACTTTTGGATAGGAATCAAAGTTTGAAAACTGTTACTTTCGTTTTTGCAGGGATTAACAAAATCTACAGAGTTAAATATAAAAAAACAACATATTCGATATTATACTTGAATTTTTTTTTTTGCACCAGTGGGATTTTTAGGGAATTTTGACATCTTATATAGAGAGATGTCCTTATGCTCTGTATTAATTTTCAGCTCTATGCGAATTTTGTACAGGGCTTAGGAGCTAATTATAAAAAAATTTGAAATTTTGAGTTTTGACCAAATTATATATTTTTTTTTTATGACAGCTTAAAAAAAAAATGTTTTTATATAGAAAACCACATAACCTACATGTCTTTCATAGAAATTTTTTCAATCGGACTCACCGTTTAAGAGTAATACGCAAAAAACCGTTATTTTCGACATTTGACACATTTTAAAATCGCAATATTTTCTAAACGCTTGCTCGTAGGAAAAAAAGTGCTGAAGGTTTTTTTTAGAGAATTTCAAGGCGTACAAATCTTTCATACATTTTTTTTGATAGCTTCCCCCGTTTCAAAGATGTATATGAAAAACCAACATTTTCGACATTTAACCTTGAATAACTTGAAATGCACACATGGGATTTTTGGGGACTTTTGACATTTTACTTTAATCGATGTTCTAATGCTCTGTACCAATTTTCAGCTCTATGCGAATTATTTCTGGGTTTGGGCTTTTTTATGTTTAATTTGTCTGGACTATTCGACTAGATACATAGTTTTAAACTATTAAAAAAGCTCAGAATTCAAATGAAAAAAACAAACGTAGTTTCGATATATTAATAACAATTTGGTTTAATTTTCGTAAAAAGGCAATTTGAGTTGTACACTCGTTTTTAACAATGATACCATTATTTTGTAAGCTTATTTGACATTGTATAATTGCAAGGTTAAATATGACGTTTTTGTGGAACGTATTCAAAAATACAAAATGAATGAATTAATTGACATTTAAAAAATTAATTGAAATGCTCACACCTGCCTTGCGCACTATCTGCTCCAGGACTATGTTGAAGAAGTCACATGACAACTCTTTGGTTTACTGTGGCTTGTACTTGTTATTTTTTAGGATTAAAAAAAAAATACAATTAGAGGTTTATACCACATGTGTTCGGTTTTGTATTTTAAAGTGAAGTTAGGTCCGGAACGCTAGAATTGTTTACAATTAGTCAGTATTGTTGTGTCCGTACTATGCGGAACGAAATGATTGCCTTACTCTTTAGCTCAAGTGATATGTTTTACAAATTTAAAATCTTATTTCCAAAAATCTGTATATTCAAAACAGTGTGTTTTTCTATTTAAAGAAGTTGGTAAAAAAAACACGAAATTTTGTGCGCAATATCCGTGAGTCTGGTACTATCGTGGTTGGTTGTAGGCACTGACGAGGACTTGACTGATGTAACAGAGAGACTGAGAAAAATCGAGACAGTATGGTCACTAGTCACTACGAGAAAATTTGCTTCCGAACAACAAAAAGACGAGAGTCTAATTGATTTTCTTAAGAACGAAAAATTTATTGGAATAACAAACATTTTGTTTTAGCTACTCATATATTTGCATTTAATGTTATAAAATAATTTCTGGGATATAGCCTTTGGGCAGTGGCGTATAATCCTAAAGGAAAACTAGGGGCGCGGAAACAAAGGGCGAACGGGCGCAGTAATTCTTACAAGTGGCAAATAATGCGAGTTCATACGTGGTTGTTAAGGTAACAAACTTGTGAACTCGAATTGCACTTGCATCTTTTGTTAAAATAAAAATTAATCCTGAGCAATTGCTCTTACAGTACAGAGTCAACTTGGTTTGCCAACTCGGTAAACGACTTAGCTTTCTTCTAATTTTGTAAGCGTTTTTGAATAGGTATAGATTTTACTTATTGTAGGGGCAAATAACCTAATGGTCAAAGTTCATCAGCGGATGGCAAAGATTTCGACAGATTTAAAACCTAATTTTTCTGCTTTTTAAGTTCTTTCTAGATTGATTTTCGGGGCAATCCGATTTGAGAACCTATTTGCACTCGGTTTGCATAAGAACCAACTCGAGTTAACTTGGTTTACAAAATTTACGTTTCGGCAGACCATTAATGAACCAAATTCGTAAGATCTTTTGGACAATAGTAATGGATCTCACGTTAACTAAGTCTCTTTTTCCTTGGCCCCTATTTCAACGCCTTTTCTTAAGGCGCGGTGCAGCGATTTCGGTCAAACTATAGTACGAGATATGTCTATATAGGGGCGCCAGTGAGATGCTTGGCTATGGCGCCCTCAACCTTTAATCCGCCACTGCCTTTGGGACTGCACTTTATCCTTATGAACTGAAACTTCAATATTAAGACAGGTATAACTTTAAACTCACACAGCCTAAAGCCAAATTTTATCTAAAGTGATTACCCTATACAAGCTTCCCCAAAAACTTTCATCATTTTATCATAAAACACAATATTTCAAAAATCTTCGAAATAGCTCCAGGTGTACAATAAATGTTTTCCAAAGTCAAAACTTTGGTGCATGAAAATCGAACAAATAGAGATGTTCTTTTGAGCTTATTTGGTGATCTGTTTGGGTTTTTTATTGAAAATATGTATGTGTTGACAGGCTTACAGATCAGTGGTTTCCGAATGCAAATAAAACAAACTTTATTTCATCCTTTTCCCGACGTTTCGTTGGCTTTTTATTTATTTTCTTTATTTATTTTATTAATTTTTGTCTATAATTTGTTTTTAATTGCAATAAAATAATAGATGACCCTGAAGAAGTTGGAAAAAGCCAACGAAACGTCGGGAAAAGGATGAAATAAAGTTTGTTTTATTTGCATTCGGAAACCACTGATCTGTAAGCCTGTCAACACATACATATTTTCAATAAATAGAGATGTTACTCGTTTCTGTACAAAATTGTTACGTCTTTAACTTCAAATTAGACATTGACATTGACATTACAGCACTTCAGGACTTCGCACATGAATGTAACAAACTACAGACACATTACAGCACTTTTGACTGAAGCCTTCGGATGACAAGAACAAGACATAAACAATAGAAATAGATAGAAATCTTCGTGACATAGAGGAGGAGACATAGATCAAAGTTTTGAGGTCTTGTTAGGGCTGCATGACAGAATTGACTGTGTCGTATTTGGCAGTTGCTGCATCCACAGTGTTCTCAGGATGTCGTCAGAAATGCTAGCTGATGAAAGCTCCCTCATCTTGCTTAGCAGCTGTGTTGGTGGTCTTCCATTAAAGTGTAATTTTTTTTTTTTTAATCCCACGCCTCTTTCCCCCCCAGATACCGCACGCGCTGGGGTCCATTTTCACCGAGTACGAATTACAGTTACGGTTGTTAGTCGTATCGGCACTTAATTAGAAATTCTTAAAAAAAGTTATGGCGATACGAATATTTGGAAGATAAGAGTTTGGGACTGCTTAATGCAAGCAGGTATAAAGGAAAAACAAAATTTTAAAATTAAAATATTACAAAAAGTAAAAATAAAAGAAAAAAATGCAAAACCTTAAAATCAAAAATTTTAAAATTTTAAAGTCCAAAAATTTGTAAAACATGAAAGAAACAAAGAAAAAAGCAAATACGCGTGTAGAAGACACTTGTCAAGTTAGTAGAAAAAAAAAATAATAAAAATAAAAAAAAAAGAAATATCAAAATAAGAGTCAGTTTCTTTTTTTCAAACAAATGAAAAAAAAATGAAAGGACAACATATAAATTTACAAAATAAAAAAAAATGTTTAAGAACGAGGTACACTGGTCTTAAGAATTTGTTTTAAAATGTATTTATTGATATGAAAATCAAATAAGTTTTCATTCGCATTCAAAAGCTTACTCATTCTTGTCAGTGGCTCATACATTCCGTAGTTTGTTCTATGTTTAGGAACTTTAATCAAACTATGAGAACGTAAATTATGATCTCCACCTCTATAATTAAAGAGGATAGAATTTAGAATATCTGGGGCATCTGGTAATTCCACTCAGAAGCGTTTGGAGTCGTTTTTGCTCTGACTCCTGAAATGCTGACATAAGGCGGGTCTTCAGACTTGAATATTTTTCGGTGATAGGAGGATCTAGTATGACATCTCTGACTTCAGTTAGGATGTCAGCTTCCAAATTTCTGACCAGGGTGAAGTACTTCGTGTCGTCGGAAGTGATTCGACTGGTGTGGAATTGGACTTCAAGCTGGTGGAACCAAAGATCAGGGCTCCGCTTCCAGAAAGGTGGAATCCTCATGGATACCTTCGATATAGTTTCTTCGTTGGCCATACTTTCGTTGGTTGTGTGGATGTATTGATGTATATGTTGAGTAGTGTATTAAGAGAGGCACCTTACCAGGGGTCGGGGGATACCTATTCTTAACTGTATTAATGAGTGTGGCGCCTTACCGTTGGTCGGGGGATACTTTGTATGCAGTATATGTGTGTGATTTGATTGGCACCTTACCCTTGGTCGGGGGATACCAAATCAAATGTGTGAGTGTTTGTATATCGGGGTCACCAACGTAGGTATCCTGAAAGGGAAATATATGAAAAAACCAAGATCCTAATCGTTTGAATTCCCAATCAGAACTGATTTTTATTTAAATTATTTCTTCTATTTATACTAAAAATATATGATGAAAATAAACAATGAAATAACGATAACGAAAATGAATATTGAAACAGAGTTAATTTAAAAAAGTGAATATTAATAATAACAATGAGGTGGTCGCTGCATAGTCTTGTACATACATGAGATTGGCAACCCTGGTATTGCAAGTGAAAGTTGTGTTTATATAGAGCTCCTTAATTTAAAAATTGTTTTTATCCCGTAAATATTAAATAATATAACGAAATTTTTTTAAACTGTGCTAAATAATTATTCAATACATTAAACACTCAAACAAAATAAAAATCCCTTGGTAAGGCACAATTTAATTACACAATATCAAACAATAAATCGTCCGTGATGAGCATGCATAGAACACCTACAAAAGACAAAAACAACTACATGGAACAACAAAGTAAACGTAAACTTGTCGAATTCGAAACTTCACCAGAAAACTGCAGGCAAACCGTGGCTGTAGGAAATATGTCTGTGATGGATCTTGAACATCTTATCCAAAGAGCCATGTCACCAATATTAGATGAGAAACTTAAAGATCTGCCTACGAAAGTGGATATTGAGAACATCAGTGCTAGGCTCCAAACGCTGCATGAAAGCAATCAAGAACTGACAACAAAATTACAAACAGTTGTAGCCAGATGTGATGCATTAGAACGACAAGTGGAATTCTTAGAGATGAAGGCTAATGAAAAAAACATAATTGTACAAATGCCACTGGTAGATGGAGAAAACTCTGCCGAACAAGCCAAGAGTCTGTGTATGGATTTGCTGCAAACAACAGATACAAGCACTATATCTTCAGTGCGTTCTCTTCGCACAAAAAACACCAAAAGAACAAGCACAATAATAAAGCTAAGCAAACGAGAAGATGTTGGTCGCATTTTATCAGCAAACTCCAAATTAAAACACACTGGAGTATCCATACGCCGAGACTACCCAGCTGCGTCTCGAGCAAGAAGGAGGCGTTTGCAAGAGTTGAAAGCAGACATTTTTAACAAAAACAAAACGTTAACAACCGAAATTCGTGGCCATTGCTTGTTTGTAAACGGAAAAAAGTTTTATTTTGACAGCAACTCGGCATTGCAATGTGACGGCGAATGTGGATTGTCATTACTACAACAGCTGATTGATGACAGCCCGAGAAATAGCGTTCCTGGTTGCAGCAAAAATTTTGCGACGAAAAATAATAGCACTGTACGTTATGTTACGACGCCTCAACAAAATTTTTAATTGTAATGCCGTCTGCTCTAAAATAAGTAAAAAAAATGTTAAAAATAATAATTTCTTAAGTAACCAAAATTATAAAATTTTATCATACAATGTGTCAGGATTAAGTAATAAATCTATTTTTACTAAGTTTTACGATTATGTATGTAAATTTGATATAATTTTTCTTTACGAAACATTTATCACTGAATTGAATATTGTTATGTATGAAAAGAAATTTAAAAACTATGAAATAAGATCAATACCAGCAACCAGAACACATACTAGAGGAAGAGCCAGTGGAGGACACATTTTCGGTTTTAAGAGAGATCTAAACATTCGCGACTGCAAAATAGAAACATTCCATTCCTTGATTTATATGACAATGAAAATTGATAGACAATATTTACGACTTCTTCCAACATATTTAAACTGTAACAATTGAGATATCGACTTCGAGAACTTACAAGAATTTATGACAAGTGGAGGTGATACCTCAAATTTACTCCTAATAGGCGATTTTAATGCAAGAGTTGGCAATGAAAAAGGTACTGTGAACAATCTAACTGGAGTGGAGAGAAAGTCTAAGGATAGTGTTAAAAACGCAAATGGTTATAAGCTTTTTGAGCTTTGTAACTCCTTTGATTTAAAACTTTTAAACGGAACTACTAAAGGTGACCCAAATGGAGAATTCACGTTTGTTGGAGGCCAAGGATCTTCTGTCATTGACTTTTGCTTTATAGGAGGTGAATGGAATAATCACGTTGTCGATTTTGAGGTAATTAACGAGCCCTATTCTGATCACATGCCAATTGTTGTATCCTTCAACCAATCAGAGACAGTTCAAGCCACAACTACAAATATGGGACTCCTTCCAAAAATTGTATGGAACAACAGATTTGAAAATATTTATAAAGCGAACCTAGATGAGAGTCTACAGAATCACGAAGTCAGAAATTTCAACGATCTTGAAGAAATAATAAAGCTAGCTTACCCACATAACAGACTTAATAAAAACAAAGGCATAGCATTCAAAGAGCGCTGGTTCGATGAAAGCTGTAAAAGAGCAAGAGATATGTCCTATGCCTGGCTAAATCTTTATCGCAAAAATAGTAACAGTTTTACAAAGAAGTTATATTTAAAAGCCAACCAGAATTTCAAGGCATTATGTATTGAAAAAAAGAAATTATATTTTGAATCTGAGGCAAGAAAACTAAGCCTAGCTTTAAACTCTTCGGAATTTTGGACCCTAGCTCATAATTTGAATAGTAAAAGATTTATTGTTGACAACAACCTAACACCCGATATTTTTCAAAACCATTTTCAACAACTTTTAAACCCATCATCCAACGAGATTACCAAGTTTCATTACGCTCCACCTGGCTTTTACGATCCTATTTTAGATGCGCCACTCACTCTACAAGAAGTTACTCTTGCCGTTAATAGGCTAAGCGATGGAAAAGCAGCTGGGATAGGATAGGATACCTGTTGAATTTTACAAGTATGGAACCGACTATCTTATTCAAACGCTGACAGGCCTGATGAACAATGTTTTAGAAGAAGGAACAATACCAGAACAGTTTAAGGAAGCTCTAGTGTTCCCTATTTACAAGAAAGGTTGTGAATCAAATCCTGCGAACTACAGAGGTATCTCGTTTCTCAACGCCTCCTACAAAGTTTTCACCGCGGTACTTCAGAGCCGTCTCAAAAGGTGGATCGCATCAAAAAATGCAATAAGTGAATTCCAAGCAGGGTTCAGATCGGGCTACTCTACTATTGATCACATTTTTGTGTTCAAAAGTATTGCTGATTCATTCCTGGCAAGAAGTAAAAAGCTTTATGTACTCTTCGTGGATTTCAGAGCAGCGTTCGACACGGTAAACCGGGATGCCCTTATGTACAAGCTGTACGGGCTTGGCTTATCCCTTAAATTTGGACAACTGATTCAGAACTTATATCGAGACACGAAGTCGGCAGTATGTAATGGAGCAAATATATCTGATTGGTTTGCTAACAAAACAGGTGTCAGACAAGGCTGCGTACTTAGCCCCGATCTGTTTGGACTCTACATAGATGACCTGGTCTGCTACCTACCTGGTGGCATAGAATTTGCGGGGTTGCAAATAAAAGCCCTTCTTTTTGCCGACGATGTAGTGCTGATGGCTTACTCACCTGAAACTCTACAGCTAATGATAAACAAGCTTCACGAATACTGTAAGCTGTGGAACCTTGTGGTTAACCCAGACAAGTCCAAGGTTATGATTATAAGAAAAGGAGGAGGCAGAACTAGAGCAAACGAAAATTGGACCTATGATGGTGATGCTGTGGAGGTTGTAAAGGAATACAAATATCTTGGAGTATTATTGACACAAAATATGAATATGGACAAACATTTGAATGAAAAGTTAACTAAAGCGAAAACTGCATTAAACGCAACTTGGAAAAATTGCTTCAACAACAAATACATAAGTCACAGTAGCAAGTATCGGATCTTCGAAACTGTAGCAGAATCAATCCTAATGTATGCTGCACAGGTTTGGGGTGGGTCAGAATACGAAACGGTTGAAAAACTTTTAAGGTTTTACCTCAAAAGAGCTTTTCATCTGCCACCCAACTCACCGAACTACATGCTTATGATCGAAACTGGACTCTCACCACTGTTTATTAAGACACTCAAACTACAAGTTGATTATATTCTCCGTGTCATGCAGATGCCAGAGCATCGGCTTCCTAAGAAGGTGGCCATTCAATTGGTGCAAAGCAAAAGAGGATTTTATAAGCAATGGGAAGATCTAGCTGAAGCGTGTGGAATAACCCTAGGAATAAATCTAGATGAAACAAGTTCGTGGGGACCTCTATTGCACGGACTTATCAAAGAAGTAGACCTTAGACATAGAGCTAAATACGAGGAAGATGCGGCTGGATCTCTTCACCGAATGATTTATAATCGCCTGGACTATTCACTCAATGAAAATAATTATTTCAAAGATTGCAATGATGTCAACACAATTTCCATGATGTTCCGCTTACGAGGAGAAATGCTGCAGCTCAATTACATACCTCATCGAAGTGACTTGCCAATTATATGCGATTTATGTAACAGGAGGGAACGGGAAGATGTCCTTCATTTTCTGGGGTGCTGTCCTGTTTTGCGAGAAATAAGAAGAAACATATTTGGAGAAGATACCTTATCTGAGGAATATTGTATATTTTTATTAAACCAAATGAATGTAGAAAAGATGTATGAGTTTCAAAAATTGCTCTTAAATATAGGAACAGAATTGTTAATGGAGATTTTTAAAAGTCAAACACAAAATTACAGAAACTAAAAATTTTAAATTAAAGCTGTATTTATACTCAACTAAATTTTAATGTTAATTGGATTGTCAATCTGGCAGACGGCAATGCCATGCTCAAATGATTTAATGTATCATAAATAATGTATTCAACCCCTTAAAAATTATGAACAAATAAAATCTAATCTAAATCTAAAAAAAAATCTAGTCTTGTACATTATTATCGCATAGGTTGTTTGAGAGAAGCTGGTGATTCATGCAGAAATGAACGCTGTCGAAGCATGAACAACTTTCGACTTATAGAAGTCAACCACACATTCCTCTAAGACACAGTATCACAGTTCATCAGCTCTAACCAGAAAAGCAAATATTTAAAATAGAAAAGTAAACAAGAAATTTATAAGCCATGCATTCAGGCGGTTTGATTGAAATTTAATTTTCCATATCTTCCCAACTGCAATTGTAAGGCCCTGGTATCTGTAAAACTGAACAAGAATAACAATATGCACTTGCAGTTTCACATAAACCACAACAGACAAATTTCTTGCATTCATATTTACTATGAATTTTAATGTTGTGAAATCTCTTGTTCAGACGTTCAGTATCCGAAGATGAAAACTTGATCCTTACTGTTGTTTAGCAGGGTTTTGTGGTAGATGTTTGCTTTCTTAGTGCACATTTGCATAGAATACTGTTGTAGTGTTGTTGCTGCTAGAATGCTGTTGTTCCTAATTTTTCCCACCATCCAAAAAAACAAGCAAATATTTAAAATTCATGTTTTAGTTGGAAGCTAGTTTTTCTTTAATCTCAAAGGATTAAATACTTTCATTATGTTCACTAAATGTTGTTTGACATCCTTCTTAGTTCTTAGCTGCTCTAGGAACTGAAGGAGCCTTGAGAAAACTCCAAACTTTCTGTTATTGAAACACCTACCACTGGTTAAAGGAATTGGAAAAGTTTTTAAACTTAAATCCTCTTAACGGGGCATGAAAATAGTTAGTCTAATAAAAGTTCTACAATCTTTTCTCAGAAAATGTGTCTAGTGAGGTAAGATGCAACTTCCTCTGTTTTTTTTGTTAAATTTAAGTCAAAAAAGAACTTCGGTAGAGTCCGGAAAGAATGACAGTTTCAAGTAGACACTTGGACAGCTAGAAAATTGATTTTAAAATATGGGTCATTTCCATAACATTCTCTGGTAGAACGGATTATAGTAAATTGCATGTCTTCCTCAAGGATTTTGCTTTAGATTCAATATTTTACTATTCACTTGAAATTGCATATAAGCGAACATTCTTCCTCGTCATGCTTGACATTTAACGAGAAAAGTACTTCCATGCAATTCCTTGAACGAATAAAATAAATAGAGTGACGCGACAGCTCATGAGGAGCCAATGCCTAAGCGGCTTATACTCATCAACAATTCTCTGAGTGCGTGTGAAGAATTGAGGGGACCTACAATTGAACGCCGATTCCGAACGGCAAAGTTGAGAAGCACTTTTTTCATGACAGATTTGAAAGATGAAATAAAAACTTTATGGACACAAGTAGGATTCGAACCCACAACGTTCTGCTTAGCAGCCAAGGCACATAACATCTTAGCCACGGCCACGGGCACTATTTTTTTATATTTATTATTATTATTCACTTGAAATTGCATTAAAGTGTGAAGTGCATATTGTTCCTCGTCCTGCTTGACATTGAATACTAAAAAATACTTCCGATGCGATGCGTCAATTCCTTGAATGAAGCTCTTTTACTCTTGTAAAAGTACGACATAGGACACATGGCTGCATCATCGTTGTAAGGACAAAATGTCCTTCGAGAACCAAAAACTCAAAAATTTAACTGAAAACTGATACAAGTCAATGATCAAAGTTCAACAACAAATGCCAAGTCAAGTTTATGTTTGCCTTACTGCCCCATTGGTTTTTCTTTTGAAATTATTTCAAGGTATTTGGTTTCTGTCGGTGAATGAAATTTGTTTTTCTGCTGCTGACATGGTTCGAAATACCAAATCACAATAACCATTCACACAGAAAAACTCTTTTCAACATCTCTGACAGCTAAATCCATTCTCTTGGTGCTTGATGGAAGAAGAATTTGTTTTTCTAACTCATTTGAGTTTAAAGGAGCAGGTAAAGGGTCTTTCACAAAGTTTTCTCTTCTTTGCCATTATATCAGAATCAGAAGCAATTCGAAAGTAATTAAAAAAGTTTCTTCAAGCAATTGTTTTTTCTGATGGGTTTTCCAAGTGGGTTTTAACAAACTGATTTGTATAAGCAAAAATATGTGTTCTTAATCCTTGTGATCAATACAAAGAAAGTGAACTTTTCTTGTTCATAAAATGCATAGTTCTAGAAGGAACTTGAAAAGACTTTAAAAACACTTTCAACCAAGGTGCTCCATAGTTGAGGCTTACACCCCCTGAAATGGCATGCTTTCATTCCGGTAGATGATTTTATGCTTGGTTAAACTCCGCGCTATAAAAGTATGAATATAAAAAGGAGCATAAACATTGACTGTGGTCAACATTTTTCTCAAATCGGAACTAAATCAGTTCCGAAGGTTTTTTGTGATAGATTGAATGAAGAAGGAAAAATTGAAGGTGAAGTAGGAACAGCGTCGCTTAGGGTGATGTGTAGTGAATTGAGTTTCCTGTATAATGAACGTTTTTATTGGTTTTTTCTTAGAGAATTATAGAACAGAAAACTGAATATAAACATAAAACTTCTTCCCTTAGAAAGGTTGAAGGTTTTTCATGAAGACTAAGGCTTTATGTGTCTTGTGGTTTTAGCTTTTTTCTTTGGCCAGGAATAACGGTGCGATAGTCTAACGTAACTTTTGACATTTGGAATAATTCGTATTTGCCACAAAATTGTTGAGACTATTTGTGTAAAAGAAATCGCTTTATTTTTGAACTGACTAAGGTAAAGGGAACGGATCCATCTTGTTTTCCTTCTCTATTGAAGTATTGACATCAAGCATTTTTGACTTCAACTTAAAGCGTTAAAGTTTTATAAGTAACTGCTGTTAATATTAATCTTCTTCATGCCTATATTTCTGTGGCAATATGACAGAGTAGCTTATGTCAAAAAACTTGATTTCGAGAAAAATGGATTTTTATCTAAAGTGTTGTTTGAAAAAATGCATTCGATAGAATATCTTATGTAGACATAAGGGTTCTATCAAACCTAATATATCTGATTTGTGATTTTATTAATTTTTACAAAAGAGCTTATGTCTTTTAAAATACAATTAAAATTTAGCAAAGAAATTTAAGTATACAAAAGATTCCTCAAAAAACTCGAATTAAGCTGGTTAATTTATTTATCATTTATTTTATTGATTTTAACATCGCTTTCAAAGTAAAATAAAAAAAATATTTCATACGACCTAAGCGTTTTAGTCCAAGATCCCAGAGCAATCAGACATAACTTATTTTCACACGGATGAAACCTGAAGTTTTCAGTAGCGCCTCGTGTGCCTTGAATACCTACCCGCTTTGTGGAACTTGCCGAGTGACACCTGGGCAGGTACGAGGTCAGAAAGGTCACTAAAAATAAGTTTCATCTTACTTATTTTCACATGGCTGATTTTTATATATGTCATGAAGAATATTATTTTAAAGTAATATCCTAAGTGTCAGACACTTTTGATGGACCAGAGCTTTTGTCAGACGCTTTAAAGTTACCCAAATAGTGGAGTCAATGAAGCTCGTAAAAGGGCGTTTTCAGAAAGTCCTCAGAAACAGCTCGGATTTGGAAAAAAAAATGCCCAAATTTTTTGTTTTTTATATTGTTTAAAATCAGGAACATTTCATTTGGGGGAAATAATTGCTTATATTGTTTAAACAATTTTTATATTGTTTATAAAAAGAAATCCAAAAACAATGTTTTTGATAATTGGTGTCTTTAGGTTGCATTAAGAAAAGAAAAACAACATATAGAAGGGGGGGGGGTCTATTGTCCCCTGTTTAGCCGGGAGGGGCGATCTTATAACAAAAAAACCCTATTTTTCAAAAAAAATATTAAAAATCAACGGCTTTGTCCACAATGCCATGTTATACCTTCTTTCAAAGCCTAAAAATGGCTCTTTGATTTCGCATTTAAATAAAACTGTTTTCAGGAATAGTTTTCGAAAACTTCATCTTCAAAGTCAAAATATCGAAATTTTCAACTTTTTTGTTTACTTTTGAACTAATTTTTTTTCGAAATTTTATGAAATTAGGTACTAATTTTTTTCACAATTAAATGCTGTCAGGTCCAGAAAATTCCATGCGAAAATGTCTTTTTGTTTTCGAGAAATTAAGGAAAACCCAAAATTACTCAGAAAAAAATCCATAGAACAAATATTATCCAAATTTTCTAAGATTTTTTGGTTTTTTCTTAAAAACAAGAAGACATTAAGCATCGATTTTCTGGATCTCACTGAGAACTACTGACAGCATTTAATTGTGAAAAAAATTAGTACCTAATTTCATAAAATTTCGAAAAAAATTAGTTCAAAAGTAAACAAAAAAGTTGAAAATTTCGATATTTTGACTTTGAAGATGAAGTTTTCGAAAACTATTCCTGAAAACAGTTTTATTTAAATGCGAAATCAAAGAGCCATTTTTAGGCTTTGAAAGAAGGTATAACATGGCATTGTGGACAAAGCCGTTGATTTTTAATATTTTTTTGAAAAATAGGGTTTTTTTGTTATAAGATTGCCCCTCCCGGCTAAACAGGGGACAATAGACCCCCCCTTCTATATGTTGTTTTTCTTTTCTTAATGCAACCTATACACTCCAATTACCAAAAACATCGTTCGTGGATCACACTTTATAAACAATATAAAAATTGTTTAAACAATATAAGCAATTATTTCCCCCAAATGAAATGTTCCTGATTTTAAACAATATAAAAAACAAAAAATTTGGGCATTTTTTTTTCCAAATCCGAGCTGTTTCTGAGGACTTTCTGAAAACGCCCTTTTACGAGCTTCATTGACTCCACTATTTGGGTAACTTTAAAGCGTCTGACAAAAGCTCTGGTCCATCAAAAGTGTCTGACACTTAGGATATTACTTTAAAATAATATTCTTCATGACATATATAAAAATCAGCCATGTGAAAATAAGTAAGATGAAACTTATTTTTAGTGACCTTTCTGACCTCGTACCTGCCCAGGTGTCACTCGGCAAGTTCCACAAAGCGGGTAGGTTTTCAAGGCACACGAGACGCTACTGAAAACTTCAGGTTTCATCCGTGTGAAAATAAGTTATGTCTGATTGCTCTGGGATCTTACTCTATTTCTGTTAAATCATAATAACTAAATTTGGAATACATAAGAGAATTAAATAACATAAGCTTTTCTGTCGAATGCAATGTATTGCATTAAAACATAAGCGTTTATGAAACGTACGATATCTTTGCAACGGAGAGATCTTTTTAAATGGGGGTAAGACAGAAATGTAGATTTCAAAGTGCTTATGAACAATCCATTAAAAACTCAAAAATCGCTTATGTCGACATAAGCTACTCTGTCTTATTGCCACAGATTTATAATTCTACTGTACGTGTGTATGTCACTAAACTCCTCCTAAACGACTGGACCGATTTGAATGATTTTTTTTTGTATGGGTTCAGTTGGCGCCCTGGATGGTTAAGATTTATAAATCAGCCCGGCAGGTTGCGCTGCAGTCGTTGTCTATAATGCAACTACAAGGCTGGATCGACGTGAATGAATTATTTTCATATGCATTCATTCATTAATTCATATTAAGCATAATGTGAATGTATAATACTTTTTATTCTACATGCCGACCCGCACGGAAAGAAATGAAAAATCAGTAATCACGAATTTCTGTGTCGTAAATTATGAAAAACCTTTTTTTTGTAAATCATCCCCCTTTTTTCGTAAAATGAGAGTCAAAATTGTATTTCAATCTTTATTCCGTCTAAATTTACAAAACTGTATAATTTGAGAATTACGGAAAAATGTCATGATTTTAGATTTCCATTGTAAGAGCAATTTACAAATTTTGTATTCGTAATTTTAAACATTTGGAGCATGATATAAATTGTACGACTAAATAATTCTGAATTACAAAATCAAAGATCGAGATTTATGATCTCAATATTCTAAAAACAAAGCTCTTGAAGCTAAATGAACGAATCGATCTTAGACAATCGTAGTTTACAAAAATATTTCAAACTGAGTTTGATTGGTCTTAATGAGCGATTTATTAAATGGGTTTCTTCCAACCTTCTAGATAGGTTTTATAGTGTAGTTTTTAAAAACGAACGCTCTAAATTTTTCAAAGTTAATTCCGGTGTACCTCAAGGCAGCCATCTTGGGCCTCTTTTGTTTGTGTTGTTTATTAATGATCTCCCTTCTGTCTTAGAGAACTATACGTGTTTAATCTATGCTGATGACGTTAAAATTTTTCATAAAATTAACTCAATAAATGACTCTGATCTTCTTCAAGAAGATCTCAATAGGTTTGGGGATTGGTGCAATAAAAATAGTCTTGTCTTAAATATTGATAAATGTAAAACTATGTGTCTTACACGTAAGAAAAACCCTCTTGACTATTCTTATTTATTACATTCGTCTCCTCTTAGTAACGTTTCATGTATTACTGACCTTGGTATTGTTCTAGACTCTAAACTTACTTTCACTAACCACTATGACTATGTTATTAATAAAGCTAATATGACTCTAGGTTTTATCAAAAGATTTGCTCGTGAATTTCATGACCCTTATGTTTTAAAATCCTTATATGTCTCTTTTGTAAGATCTACTATGGAATATGGATGTGTTGTTTGGGCCCCATATTACGCAGTTCATATTAATAGATTGGAGTCTGTACAAAGAAGGTTTCTGAGGTTTTGTTTTCGTTTCTTTAATTGGTCGGATAGGCATAACTTACCACCTTACATTGATCGACTTAAACTTATAAACCTACCGACCTTATCTTGTCAAGATCGTATTTACAGTTTTGCTTTATTGTCGTTCTTTTAAACGGATCAATATCTGCTTCCACAATTCTTTGCCGATTCAATTTTAATATAAATAATTTTTCACTCAGAAGACAATTACCACTTAGTAATACATTTAGTCGGTCAAACTACGGTATGAATAGTCCAATAAATCTTTTAATAAATATTTTAAATACAAATTATGACTTAATCAATTCCTTTGATGATAATTTAAAATCGCTAAACCTCAAGCTAAGGTTTTACAACAGAAACACATAAAATGTATGTATAACAAATAATCTAAGATTTTGCTTGTATAAACACTAATATTTTATAAGTTAGTTGTAAGATTCTTTGTTACCGTTAGAATTTAACGAATTGAAATAAATAAATAAATATTTCCTGAATTAAAAAATAGGTGTTTATTAAATCATGAATTCTTATCGCATTTTACTACTTTTGAATCTAAACTGTTTTTTTTTTTTTTTTGTTACGATTCTTGAATCGTAAATTACGACAATATTTCCTGAAAAAGAAAAACGTTTTGTGTTGTTTATTTATTCCCTAGTTTTCATGCGGTCGAAAATCAAATCCAATTTTATAAAGCGTCAAGTAGCTCAGTGGGTAGAGGTGCCGATCAAGAGACCGTCGTGCATTCTCATGCCTTGGTTCGAATCCCAGCAGTGCGGAGTGACGGATTTGTAAAAAAAAAATAGTCGCCACTAAGCAGTGCAGAATGAGAAGGAAGTACGGAGATTGATCGGTGAGGTGAGAGAGGGGAAGGGAGAATATAGTACCGGGGGAAGGGCGAGGAAGGTAGAGAGAAGAAAAAGAGGCGAGATCCCCCGAAACGGGGATGGTGGGAGGTGGGGAAACAAAAAGGATAATTTACGTAATTGACAACGTAAATGCTTTTTTTTTTGTTGCGATTCAAAAGTGTAGACTTACAACTATTGAGCCGTAATGTCTTCATTTTCCTCTTTTTCGTAAATTACAAACACGAATTCGTAATATTTGATTCCCAATCCAAGGTCCATAACTAGATTCATTTTTCGTGATTTACCGCTTGTTTTTCTTGATTAGATCTTCGATTTCTTTCTGTGCGGTAAATGATGTTTTGCCTCATAAATGATTTCTAGGAACGGCTGAACTGATTTGGCTCATAATTGGTGAGGGGGGGGGGTAGCTTAGAACCACTATCCTTATAGCGTTATAGCGGACCCAGCAAACATTGACATTGACATTGACTTCACAGTACTTCGCACATGAATGTAACGAAATACAGATACATAGTAGCACTGGCGACTCAGGCCATTGGCTTTGACAGAAGAAGACATTAATACAACAGAGAGAGACAGATAGACACATAGAAAGAAAGCACACATAACAGAAACTTACGTGGCTCAGAGGAGGAGACTTAGGCCCATTTGCTAATTCGGAACATTCAGTTTAATGTTCTGCTTAAAGTTCTCCTTGTGTATGGGGATTTTATGTGGAACTTAAGAAATACGGAACGTCCCATATAAAAATGAAAACTTTATGTAGAACATAAATGTATGTTTCGAATGAGCAAATGGGGCTTAGATTTGTATTGTCTCATGTTATCGCACAGGTAGCCTGATATAAGCTTGCGATTTTCGTAGTAAAAGAATGCTGCCGAAGCATGGGGCTTGAAACCGAAGCGTTCAGCTTAGCAATCAACTACTCTATCCTCTGAGCAATGGCCACCTGCAGAAACAAACATTAGTTATTAGGTTACTGTTTTAAATAAATTTGTTTCGTATGCGTTTGAGTGGTGCCCTAAATGGTTTAGAATTACAAATCAGCCATACTAGCTGTCCCGGTAAACGTTGTGTTGTGCCACATAAATAAGTTCTAAGAACAGCTGAACCGATTTAGATCAGTTTGATGGATTGGAAGCTTGGAACCAGGGGATGGCTATAAGATACTTTTTATTAAACAAGCTTACCCGTTAAACGTTGTGTTATCATATACATAATTTCTACGAACGACTGAACTGATTTGGCGAAAAATTGATATGGAGATAGCTCAGAAGCAGGAGTAGGCTACAGGCTGGTCTTTGCCTTACTAGCTGACCAGATAAACTTTGTTTGATCATATAAATAAATAATTTCTATGAGCTTTCTTAGCTGCAAGAAAATATATAGAATATAAAATATAAAAATATATATTTTTACAATCAAATGGCAAAATATTTATTTAATTCAATCAAGAGCTGTCGCGCCACTCTATTTATTTATTTTTTTAATTCCCAGAATATACGTACTATGTAGCTCAAGAATATAGATCATAGAAAGGATGACGGAAAAGTAGCTTACGTTCTACCCTCCAAATACCGCAAATTTTGATGATGAGAACAAGTGAGGAAAAAATAGCAAAAAAGTCAACTAGGGTTCCCGCGAATTTTGAAAAGTATTGATGCTTTCATTAATACTTTTTCAAAATTCCGAAGGATCAGTTTGTAGGCAAAATTTATTTTGATAGCTTGGATTCCTATCTCGCTTTCTCTGATCTGTGCCCTTGAGTCACATAATATACCAATACCAATGTAAAAAAATGCTTCTCTGATGGTGCGGCGCCACAATCGATTGCCATCTTGAAAATGGTAGCCAAAAATATATATTGTTGAATATAAAAATTAATTCTCACTGTAAAATGCTCTACTTTCAAAAGCAAATTTTTGTATCTATGATATATAAAACTTCAATTGAAAAATAAATTTCGTGGATATTGAGAGACTAAAAGCAGAAACACAATGGCGCTTTAGGCAGACGCGTCGTTGCGTTACGATGCACCCGCTTCACGTGTGCTTTGAATGACAGTTCTCCCTCCATCATCATCAAACAGATTTGCCACTTTACTCCTTTCGAAGTAGTCTACTTCGATTTTTTAAAAACTTTGAATATCTATTCCAACTTCGCACCATCAAGAATGTTTTGAAATCTACTTCACTCGATTTTACTTGATATTTCCAAAATCTGCTTCGATTAACTCATTGAGTAATTTTATGCCTACAGTTCTCTTATTTTCATCAGGAAAATATATAATCGATAAGTTTCTATCCTTATACACGAACAATAAGCGGACACACTTTGCAAACACGAAATGTCAACCCATACATATACGCAAAGTATGAGTTACGTGATTGTATTAAAGTGTTTAATATTTTACGCCGTGCGCAACTTGGGTTGGAATGTTGGTTAAATTTAAGCACTAGTGTCATATTTTAGCTTGCTAGTTAAATTTTAACACATCATATCTGCCATGTAGTGTCAAAATTAAATCGAAAGTCAAGTTTGTATACACATTTTAACACAATTCACACACGGCTCTAATTGTAGATCTGTCTATGTATTCATGGTCAATATAAAATACACTATTTTAAAATCTTTTTCGCTTTTTCTCAATCTACTTCGCTTTATTCCCAAATTTACTTCGCTTCCATTTTTTTTTTTAGTGGTAACGCTGCTCCAAACAACAAATGAACAAACAGCTGTTGAGCTGTCAGACAAAGCAAAAGTTCAACCAAGTTGAACTTTTTTTTGACAGATGGTGGCTTCTTTACGTTTTCTTACGTTTGTCAAAAAAAGCGTACGTAGGAAAAGCGTCATTGTGTGAGGTTACACAGATTTCCTATAGCTGAACTTTTCGCAGTTGTCAAAATCGACGGCAAAGCGTCATTGTGTTTCTGCTTCAACTGGTAGAGATAACTATCTTACATGGAAGTTTGGCGTGGAACATGCAATGAAGCTGCAAGGATATTGGAATGCTGTTCAAGGCACTCGTGACGATGTGGTATGCGAAGGAAGCTGACTACAACGCAGTTGGTTAACAGTAAATGTATCTGTGAGTACCTATGTTGACACAATAGTTGATATCTCACAAAAGCTAAGCCAAATAGGGTTCGCTGTTAATGATGAGTGGGTTGGGAGTTTACTGTTGAAGTGTTGAGTGGTCTGCCTGAGCACTTCGCACCGATGCGATGATAATGGCGATTAAAAGCAGCAACGTAAAAATATCTGCAGAGAGCATTAAAACCAAATTGTTGCAGGGTTTTAAAGCTACAATTCACTAGGAGCAAGCTCACAAACAGAATTGGCGCTGTACACGAAGCAGAAAGGAAAACAATCAACATATCCTAGAAATGGGGCAAATGAACAGCAGAGCAGAAAGTTTTCCTCTTTTAATTGCGGAAAAGATGGTCATATAGCAATACATTGCAAAGAAAAAAAGCCATCATCAACAAATAATAATCAAAAGACGTTGGCAGCCAATTTTGCAGCTTATTTTGACTCCGTTGACAATGGGTCGATAGTTGACTCCGTTGCTATAGCACATATGGTAAAGAACAATAGCGAAAATAGACCAATGCATTTACATGAAGGATGACGACAAAAGCGATGTACTCATCTTGGCTGTTTACGAGGACGACTTGCTTCTTTTTTGAAAAATGAAAAGCATGAGATGTCTTTTTAGATAAGACGAGAAAAGATTTAAACTTCGAGATTTGGGAACTGAAAAATCTTTCCAAAGATAAAAAATAAAATAAAAACGAGGACATGACGTATCCATCAATCAGAGGGCGTACATAACGAAAATGTTGGAGCATTTTGAAATGACGTCATGTACGGACCCGAATGTTAAGCTCAGTAAGGACCAGATCCGACAGATGAAAAAGAGAAGATTGAAATGTCAAAATATCCGTACCAGGAACTCATTTGTAACTCTTCTATATGCAGCTCAACTGACTAGACCTGATATTTGCTTCGCAGTGAATTATCTCAGCCGTTTTAGCAACAATTATGGAATGCAGCATTAGTATGCAGCAAATCGTATCCTGAGATACATAAAGGGTACTATTGTCTTTGAACTTAAATTTAAATCGTGTGACAAGTTCCAGTTAGAAAGTTATTGTGATGCTGATTTCGCGAATGACTGTGACTCAGATGACCGCGAATCAATAAGTGGCTATTTATTACTAAGACAAGGTGCAGCCGTATCTTGGGGATCGAAAAAACAAGCAACATCAGCCTTATCAACGTATGAGGCAGAATACATGTTAATGGGTGTTGCAGTTCAAGAAGCACTTTGGTTGAGAGATTTGGAAGCTGAAATTTTTGGTGCGCAGTCAACTGCAACAAAACTATTTTGCGACAACCATGGAGCCATACAACTAGCATTGAACGAATCATATCATGCCCGGACCAAACACATTGATGTTCGCCATCAATCAGAGACACTCTACTTGAAAACAAATTTGAACTGCTTAGCTCTGAGAATATGATTGCGGACATACATACTAACAAAACCAACTACTGTGCCCGTGAGAAAATCGATATGCTATGATATTATACGAAAAATTGAACTCATGAATCATGATAGTAAACTTTCTAGAAGCGAATGTCAGTTTACTGTTCAAACCTAGCATGCAACCAAAATAAGCAGCTGGTGGCAACATAACATTTTATAACATGATCTTACTTTTATCCTTCGCCTAAATAAATCAAAACAAGTGCACAGTTTCCAATGTCAACTTTTTGTTCAATCACAAACTTTCTTCGTTGTGGGTAAAACCAAAAGTTTGTGAGTCATTCACTACACTCTTATAAAATGTCATAAATGTGTAAGCCAAAGCCAATATCATTCCTGTAAAATTTTCTGTCCCATAAGAAAGGTCTAACAACCATCCTGGTCTGCCGTCATACGAACAGAATTTACGCAATGTCTCGGATCATCACACACAATCCTTTGTTCCTGATTTATTATATCCTAAATCCCAGATAAAACTAGCTAAGACCATAAAGGATGTGTACCTTCAAGCATTCCCATACAAACCTATTTTTGGTTTCCTTTTTGCGTTCGTTGGTTGTTTCCTCTTCCAGAAAACTATTTTGTTTCCTAAAAATACACTTTCTCTGGCTCGTTTGTAGGCATTGCAGATCGGAATCGGCGCGATAGAATTCCATTGGATGTGTGCCGGGGTCACAAGTAAATGAAATGGGAAACCAACTTTTTTTTATATCTTTCGTCAACTTGTGGCAATTTGCGAGAGGAAAAAATTCGCACACCCAGCATTTTAAGTGCTGAATGTGGTTTGAGTTTGGCGACTGTAGTTGCAAGGCTCATTCGGTCCGGTCGAGTATTCGTTGTTTGCGATTCGGCTTGGAGATAAAATAAGTTGCCAACATTGATGACTGTTACTAAACAACATCCGGCTCATAAGTCATAAACGCAGGACAGGATGAAGGAGGGGATTTCAATATGCCTAGCACCACATAGACAACGAGAACGAGCACTAATTCAATATGCGCCATAAGCCTTGAAAGGTATTTGCCAATCGGATCAGGAATAATCTTCGTGCATTGTCATCCGAAAAAGGAAAACACCCAAACACCAAAAACGAAGCTTTTCCTTTTTTCTGTCAGGATTCGAGTTAACTGTTGTGGCAAATTGGGAAGAAAAGTTTGGAAAAAGTTGTTTCGTTGAGCAAAATGTTTTGCAAATGTTCAAGTCACGAACTTATTAGGGGGTTAATGCGAACATTTTCAGGATGCCTTCTTGTGGTAACATTTTTAGGTGTATGGAAATTTCCATCAAGGTGATTAATGCGAATGGATGTGTAAGCTGAAAAGTTGAACAGCTTTGCCAAGGACGGGAATGAAGAGACTGATTTTCATGAAATTAATAAGAAGACGTACATAATTGCATACCATACCACCGCGACCGATAGCAATAGAGAGATATAAAAAAGATTGTAGAAAATGAAGTTAGGCGGCAATATGGCTGAGTAAGCCTCAGGAATTACAGGGACTACCAAGGGAGGTGCAAGTGAAACCTTGGCTCAGATCAACAAAAACATTTACAATAATTACATTTAGGCACTAACTAAGGTGGTGCTACAGTCCGTTGTGGTCGTTGTGGACTTGGGCCTCAATCAACAGTCTCCGCCAGCCAACTCGGTCCCTAGCTAGCTGTCTCCAAATTTGCACTTCAAGTTGATTGAGGTCCTCTTACAGTTGTGTGCGCCACTTGAGTCGCGGTCTTCCTCTACTTCTACGCGTCCCTCGACCTTGATTCGGATCGTTGTGACTCGTTCGCTTACACATTTGAAGCTCAAGACCGCATTTCCTGGAAAGCGGTTATGTCTGCTTTGTAGCAGTTGAGGGTCTCCGCTAATTGTTCAGCAGCACGCGGTCTGTTAAGGGACCTAACATTCCACGTGCATATCCGAAACTCGTTGTCCTTAAAATATTTGCTTTTGTCGAAAAAAGATGTTGTCTTAAGGCTTTTTTATATAAATAAATGAATTGAATGATTTGAAATGAATTGAGTTGAATGAATTGTCGTCATCAGTATATCCGTCCGTTTCGAAGGCCAGTTGTTGCTTCGCAACCAAAAGCTTTTCTACGTTGTCGGGAAGTCACCCTGACGAACTAAAGACGTCACCGTTGATTCAACAAAAAGAAATTCATTCGCTGCCGTCCCTCGTTGGGAGTGTCTTGGTGGGAAAACTCCTTCGTTGTGGGGTAATTAGTAGCAACAGCCTACTCCGCTTCGAACTGTCGACCATGGGAGGCCCTTCTGTGAAAACAAGTTTCGCGATCGCATAGCTCTTAACTTCATAGTAGTAATCACCGTAAGGCACTCCGCGACGTCAAGGTTTACACCATGATGGGTACCTGCACTGTTGCAGGTAATTTCTTGTTAGGTTTTCGGAGTTAAACTTTTCAGGATGACTCTGAGCTTCGGGTTGACTTGTGACTTCTGGTGCTTGCATAGGTTTGTGCTACATAATTTCTTCGTGCTTCTCAACGTAAGGCTCTCAAAATGTCCTATATAGACGAGACACTTGTGTGCACACTGCTATTTGTGTTCGGAAATGTCTGCACCGACTTTGGAGTCAGACACCGTGTTGGTAAAATCAAAAGATTTTGATTTTTGGTGTCGGTGTCACGATCGGCGTGATGTGAGTAGCAGTATGCGATACCGGTGTGCACACAAGTGCTCTGTGTATGGGCCCTTTAAAGAGCTTCTCAACGGAGTTTCATTCGACTTTCAGCATAATAATTTTCTTAAACTGTTCAAAAAGCACCAGATGCATCCAATTTGAATTCAAATACTAAACCCAAAAAGCATTCAAGGACGATTCCGGGAAATATTGAGGCAAACAATTTCGTCTTGCCAAATTGATATCCTTTCCATTCTGTTGCAGTTTTGCTACAGGGAATTATTATTAAGGTTCCACGAAATACATCAGTCATATCATAACTATCGAAGCTGAAGGCTATCGTTGTCCGAAGAAAAATTTTGTTTGACTACAAACAATAAAGAAAATATAAATCAATATTTCATATTTTGCGTAAATGTATCCTTTTCGTCTTCCGTTTATTCTGGAATATTGATTTTAATCATCACGTTTCAACATTTTTACGACTTTTCGAAAATAAGCTAACGCTGCTGCAGTGAGGTAGAAAAAAAAATAACACCTTCCATCTGTTGCTTAAATATCGTATTTCTCGGAAATGTCCTTCTGTTTGACTAACTTATTGTTTACACATAAATTATGCACATATTTTGCAGATGACAGGTATACAGTATCATTTACCTTCTCGGAATCTTAATATAACAAATTTTGTGTTCTGGACTTGACGGACAAAACTTTCACCTAGTAAGGCTTTAAATGGGATAGACAGAAAGGACGAAAATAATCCAATCAATATATTATCGAAGCTATAGATTATATATGGATGTTTCTCCCCTTGACAGTCAATTTTGTGCTACAAATATTTCGCACACATGAAGTGACAGTTCAGATTCTGCTCACTGCCCACTCCAACTAGGTATTTTTTTGTGAAATTCGTATCAAAGAGGTATCAAAGAGTACAATCTGTGAATGAAGGTTTTCCATCAGATCAAGTTATGTACATATAGAAGAGAATGTTTTTCTCTTTTAGTTTTTATGAAAGGAAGGTTCTTGGTAAAACCAAAAATTGTTAAGACCATATTCAAAAAACATCATAGCCATCAGATAGACTTTTCGTTTGATTTGTCAGACTTTGGATTATGCAATTAATTTGTGATTTTGCCAAATTTAAGCCCGAGATATGATAAAGTACGAATCAAATTTGCATGAACTGTTGAAATTAAAATAGTTACATTCGTACATCAATTACACAGAAATGTACAATTGCTTCTCTGAAAAAATTCATTCAATCCAAACCCATATCGAATAAAGGAATTCTTTTCATCATTGAAAATCACATGTGTTTGCAATGCCTGCGCTTACTGAATTCTGCCCTCGATTCTTTGAAAACTCTTTGACGAAATATTTACGATCGAAATAGCTACGTATGTATCTGTAAAATCAGATACGGGTACGGTTGAATTTCGTTTTTTAGTTTTACGCAACATAAAAAACCCTGTACCTTTCTTATTGTCATTTTTTACATCAAAAATGAAAAATTCTTCAGAAAGCCATCGAGTTTTTCGCCAAAAAGACGACAAGTCTTTTGCAAAGCTTTTAACCAAAGTTTTCGGATTGCACTGTAAAATTCGAAATTTCATTCATATGCTAACAATTTTGGCATCATCCTTGTTATTGAAACTAAAAGGCCTTAAAATCGCCATTATCCTCTTATTATTATTAAATTCAATATCATCACCATCAATCATTCATTTATGAAATTTACAAAACACAATAAACGACGGTCGTTGGGTCAGCTAGTAATTTTCTTTTTTTCCAACAAATATTTAAATCTTGTGAGTTGTTGTTTCGAAATTCAATTTAATACTTGCAATTTCGGTCCAGTCGTTCTTGTCTTGATCGAACAAGTGATGTTTTATTTTCATTTACTAGTAGACCCAACAAACGTTGTAAGTATTAAAAATACAAATTTTAATTTAAAATATTCATTATGTACATAATAACGTCTGTCAAATCCTCAACCAACAAACCTCTCCAGTCAGCTCGGTCCCTAGCTGTCGCCAGTTTCGCACGTCGAGTTTGTTGAGGTCATCTTCAACTTGCGTTCGCCACCTGAGCCTTGGTCTTGCTCTACTGCTTCGTCCCTCTGGGGTCAATTCGAAGACTTAAGGGGCCGGAGTATTGGTGTCAATCCTCTCCACGTGACCAAGCAATCTGAGGCTTTGGGCCTTCACTCTTTTAGCGCGCCCGCGTGAAACTCAGAACATCAGTGGCAGCATCCCTAATGGCTTCCTGGCAATTCTTCTACTGGTTCTCAATACTCGATGCTGGCTGTAGCGGACTTCTCATGAGGTTACTTGACACTCGATCGGAAAAGGATCTGACGATCTCTTGCGATTGTAGCCGTCCGACGTGATACTTTCTTTAGCACTTCCTGTTTTTGGCTTTGGTCCAGATAACCATTGCACTACCTTGGCTACAACGGGGTAGTGGTCCGAGTCGATGTTGGCCCCTCGGAAGGTTCAGACATCAACAATGCTTGAAGAGTGTCTTGCGTCGTTCACAACATGATCAATCTGGTTGACAGTCGATTGGTCTGGAGATCTCCAGGTCCCCCTGTGGATGTTGATAATGGGAAACGTGTACTTGCTACTACTATGTTTCGCCCTGCTGCAAAATCGATAAGCCTGAATCCGTTATCGGAGGTTTTTTCGTGCAGGCTGTTTTCCGACTGTTCCACCAAAGATGTCCTCTCTTCCTAGTTTGGCGTTAAAATCTCCTAAGACGATCTTAACGTTGAAGCTAGGGCATTGCTCGTATGTCTTGTCGAGGAGCTCGTGGAACGTGTCTTTGGTGTCGTCACCTTTCGCTTCCGTGGGGGCATGAGCGCATATTAGGCTTATGTTGCCGAATTAAGCCTTTATGCGGATTGTCGTGAGGTGCTCGTTGACAGCTTTGAACCTTAGAACATGCTGCTTTAGCCTGCCTCCAACGACAAAGCCACATCCAAACAGCGATTTCAAAATGATCTCCCAATTTTACCAAAAAGCCTATGTCAAATGGTGCACGAGAACAAAGGTCTTTTTGCCCTCTATCAGACACTGAAAACCAAAACTATTTGCGTGGTCTGGTTTCCAAGTTATGATTAAAAAAAATAAAACATTTATTTGGTTTTAGTCCTTAGCTGATTGTTCCATAGAAGGAATATCTTCTGAAGCTCAAATATCTCGGCATCCAGAGCTCAGAATTGAGTTTGGCTTTCAGTTTTAAGCTCAAGATGATGAGAACTATCAAACACGTTGAATTTAGCCAAATCGATTTCTTCATGCCAACATTTTGGAAAGAAAAAAAATTCTTCAAAAGAAAGTTCTGTTCGAACTCTATTCATCAAAATGGGTAACAGGTTTCTTGAAGGCCTTGTAGCCGAGATATTGGCAACAAAAGTAAATTATTCGCAAACATCTTCCCGTCACTTCAAATCAAAATTAATCACAATTTTCCTGGAATAGAGTTATACACTTTTAGTCGCAATAAGATGTCTCTCTTCAGCAACTAAACATAAGTCCTTTCTCTGTACTCACTCTGACAATAGAATTACATTAAATGCCTTTCATGAACTTTGTTTTCTTTTTCTCTTTTCAGTTCTTCATATTCCGGGTGGCAAGAGGTCCTTTCATTGAAGAATTCTATCAATGCGTAACCCATGGCTTCTACACAGCCGAATGGCAGGAGCAGTTCTATAATACATTTACGTTATTTTTTACCTTTATTATTCCATTGTGTATATTGTTCGTGACCTACCTTTCAACATTCAGGACAATTTCAGGTGAGTTGTATTTTATCAATTTAATTTTGTTTGCTATTGTAGGCGGCTTTAAAGTTAATATGTTGCAAGGTCTGTGATAAACAAGTGATTTTGAATCAAAACATTTTTGAATTCAAACTGTCCAAAAGTTTAATGTAGAACTAGTCACGTTGCTTGAATTGACATGTTAGAAATAAATTTTGAACATTTTTGCCCGCAATTTTAACTACTTATGCAACTTATTCAACCATCATAGGGATCGCTGACAAGTGTAATCAGATTAAATGCTTCCACCCTCATTTAGGAAGACTAATCGATAGAGCTTTTCTACATTAATCTCATATGATGTGTACATTTCCACATCTGGCGAGCAGATGAGCGCTTTCGGCTAATCTCAAAACCGACTAACCATGACATGAAAATCAAACGAATATTCAATTCTGGTTTTCTATCTCTCTATCCGAGTAGCAGGGAACTTCATTAAAAGAAAATCAATTCCATTTTAGAACGAAAAGGACTTCAAACCCATTTGAAGGGTGCTTTTAGCAGGATACAATAGTTTTTCTGTGTTCCTGGCAGTGGTGTATTATCGTAAAGGCAAACTAGGCACGTGCCTAGGGGCGCGGCAACAAAGGGGCGCGCGGGCGCAGTAATTCTCACAAGTGGCAAATAATGCTAGTTCATACGTGGTTGTAACAAACTTGTGAACCCGAATTGCACTTGCATCTTTTGTTAAAATAAAAATCGGTCCTGAGTAATTACTCTTACAGTACAGAGTCAACTCGGAATTCGACTTAGCTTTCTTCTAATTTTGTAAGCGTTTTTGAATAGGTATTGATTTTACTTATTGTAGGGGCAAATAACCAAATGGTCGAAGTTCATCAGCGGATGGCAAAGATTTCGACGTATTTCGGGGCAATCCGATAAGAACCAACTCGAGTTAACTTGGTTTACAAAATTTACGTTGCGGCAGATCATTAATTAACCAAATTCGTAAGATCTTTCATGTGAACTAAGTCTCTTTTTCCTTGGCCCCTAATTCAACGCCTTTTCTTTAGGCGCAGTGCAGCGATTTCGGTCAAACTATAGTACGAAATATTTCTATATAGGGGCGCCAGTAAGATGCTTGCCTATGGCGCCCTCAACCTTTAATCCGCCACTGGTTCCTGGTCACATCGAAGTGTTGAAAGTTGGAATTTGTGTTCAACAAGTAGTTATGCTTGAGGAAAAGTTTAAACATTCGAGTATCGGAACACAACTTGACGATGGATGAAACAGTTACAGTAGTGCATTTTATCCGCCTACATCGTCCTTTTAAAGGTAGTTAGAATCATTCAGTTGCATAAACTTTAACTCACTTCGTTAGAACAACTTTACAGACTAAATTCATTTCAATGCAATCTGCTCTCTATTTGGTTTTCACATCTTAGAATTCGTTTGTTCACAAAAATTGTAATCCAGGAATCCATGATGTGAGCAGTTAATTTGAGATTTCGTTAATCATCCAATTTTATTCGATTAGCACCATTTAATCAAGGATGTACTATAATTCTGTTTTTTCATACTTGATTGACGCAATGACATGACACTGGCACTCCTTCAATTACATCCTTAATAAGAATAACCCAAAAGTTATTACCTTTTGAAAATTTTCCAAGTGAAGCACTCGCCCTGAGCGAATAGTTGTTCATAACCCGGAATTTTTCAGAAGAAACCTTCTTAAATTTTTGTGTTAAGGGTAATTCAATATTGCCTTTTGCTTTTGCTTATTTTCTCTTGACCCTGAACTTTGTTTAGTCCTTTGAGGTCAAAGTGATGCTAAGGCAGTAAAAGGAGCATAAAAGATGATTTAATTATTAGTGCATAACTTTAATTATTAAGAATGCATAACTGAACAAAAACTAAAATGTTTGCCAAGAGTGCTTCTTCTTTATTTTCCAAAATGTAATTTGTTTTCTGCAAGGCTAAGCTGAATAAGCAAAGTAAGAAAAACTTCCTTCTAGCAAACTTCAGTACTACAATAGACGAGAACTTTGAGTGGCGAAAAGGAGTAGATTACCTGGGTCATACGGATTTGCTCCAGTATTCCAAACTTCCGCTTGTGTGCGCCACCTGAGTTGCGGTCTTCCTCTCCCTCTACGTCCCTCGAGAATAGTGTCGGGCCGGAGCATTGTTGTCCATCCGCTTTAAATGACCGAGCCATCTGAGTCTCTGGAGTTTGACCCTTCTGGCTAGGTCCACATCGTTGTACAACTCGTAAAGTTCGCTGTTGTATCTCTTCTCCATTCCCCATCAATGCACACGGGGCCAAAGATGACATGAAAAACTATCCTCTCGAAGCAACCTAAGGCACATTCTACCGATTTTATCAAGGTCCATGCTTCTGCATGCTGTATGGCAGGACCGGGATGATGAGGGTGTTGTATACTTTTGCCTTAGTTGTTCGAGAGAGGGCTTTTCTCATTGCCCGTGTTAACAGCGGAGCCTAGGTAGACAAACTTCTCTACTACCTCGAAGCAGATGCGTCTATTGTGATGTTCTGTCCGAGCCGTCGCGTCGGTGTTGGGTATCCTTCCTTGAAGACAGCATATACTTCGATTATCCCTCATTTAAGGCGCCATTGACATCACGCTATGTTCTGTTCAATATCATCGGCGTACGCGAGAAGTTAAACAGACTTTTGGTAGATAGTACCTCTGGTGTTGACAGTGCAGTTTTGCACTATCTTCTCAAAAAAGTTGGTAAAGAAATCACACGACAATGCATCGCCTTGTCTGAATCCTTTTTTGACATCGAAAGATTCCGTAAGCTCGTTGCAAACCCTGGTGGCACAGCGTGAGTTCTCCATTGTCATTTTGAACAAGCGAACGAGCTTGGCAGGGATGCCAAAACTTGACATAGCCTTATAAAGTTCGTATCTGTAGATGTTGTCATACGCGGCCTTGAAATCGATGAAAAGGTGGTGGATATCGATTTGGAGTTCAAGTTTTTTCCAGCATCTGCCGCAAAGTGAAAATTTGGTCAATGGTTGACTTTCCTTGTCCGAAAGCTACATTGATTAGGACCAATCAGATTGTTGACGAAAGGATTCAGACGTTCACATATTACGGCAGAGAGGATCTTGTAGGCGATGTTAAGTAGGCTGGTTCCTCTGTAGTGGTCCAGTTTAAAGGATCTCCCTTCTCCAGGATCGGG
This sequence comes from Sphaerophoria taeniata, assembly GCA_943590905.1. Taxonomy (NCBI): domain Eukaryota; kingdom Metazoa; phylum Arthropoda; class Insecta; order Diptera; family Syrphidae; genus Sphaerophoria; species Sphaerophoria taeniata. The sequence continues at coordinate 146,874,645 of OX016541.1, read as the reverse complement.
TAAACAATGCTGAGGTTCCATTCATCGGGCATGCATTCTTCTGACCATATCTTACAGATGATTTGGTACATACTCCTATCTAGATCGTCGCCTGCTGCTTTGAACAGCTCGGCAGCTAGACCATCTGCTCCAGCGGCTTGGTTGGATTTCAGCAGTGATATTGCCGTTTTCACTTCTTTTATGTCGGGTTCACGGAATTGTTGGCTATCATCGTGTCCCATGAAAGGCTCCTGGCTGACGGCGAGATTTTGTTCGTCGTTGCCGTTAAACAGTCTACAGAAGTGGTCTTTCCAAATGCCCAGCATTGACTGCGATTCTATCATGATGTTCCCTTCTCAAAAAATGATGCTGCTCAAATATCATTTGTCAACACACGCAAGATGCTGAACTTCGAGGAATTTAACTTATGAGAATATTGATTACCTTCTTTACTAAAAGGCAAATTTCAAAATGAACATACTCAGGAAATCTTAATTAAATTTGCTCAAGGCGCACACCTTAAAAGCTGATTTCATTTTATATTCTGTACAGAATCTGTAAGTTAACATAAACAGGAATTCATACATATTTCATGAGTCGCATTACCTTGACAATGAAGGTATTCCTAGGCGCCTTCGGTGCCTTACTGCCTTTTTGTCTTTTCTTGGAACACAGTTTCAAGAAACCTGCAACTTGTACCGCACACAAATAAACAAATAGTCTCAGTTGTTAAGCATCATTCTGACGAGTCCTTGAATTTTAAGAGCAGAAAATAGCAAACAAAAATAATTTTAAATTTGGTTATTAAATTAAAATGTTAAATTCGTGTGTATGCCCATTTCAGATAGTGAAAAAATGTTCCAAGGATCAAAGCTAGCCGTCTACACCAATAAACCAACAGTTCAAACAAATCGACAACGACTTATACAAAAAGCTAAAATGAAGTCCTTACGCATTTCGGTTGTGATAATTGCTGCGTTCTTAATTTGCTGGACTCCGTACAATGTCATGATGATAATATTTACATTTCTGAACCCCGATAAAAGAGTAAGGCTGGACGGTAACACTTTCAGCTCCACAAATGCTTACCTACATCCTTTTTTTTCAGCTGGGAGAAGACCTTCAATCGGGCATCTTTTTCTTTGGCATGTCCAACAGTCTGGTGAATCCCCTCATATATGGTGCATTTCACCTTTGCCCGCTCAAAAGGAAAAAGAGCAGATACAATCATCATAGCTTTACAAGGTAATGCACACAAAATCAAATAAATAACTTATGAATCCTTTGAACCATAACTAGATGCAAATTCATTTTCTCAGAGGTGACTCCACACGATCGCCCTCAATGATGACCAATGTTACACAAGTCGATAGCAATGGTCGACAAACAAGGACCTTCCGGCAGGCAAGCTACTATCGAACAAACAGTAGTAGCAGCACAAAGGAGCAAATAAATCTCCTTAATACTCCGCCCGGTCGCAATCATCTACCCCGAATTGTGTCAACTCGTCTGAAGGCATCTGCAAATGGTTCAGCTATACCGATTGTCTTGAATGGACAAACACAAAATGGCATTTCGACATTTCCGAATGCGAAAAACGATGTGTCAAGTGTGTAGTATGAATTTTGCTGGCGTCACGATTGCTGGTGTAGATATTAAAAATGCACAGCTAACGGACGCAGGACAAACAAATAAAAATCCAAAAACAACGAGAACTGACTGGACAGCACTGTGCCAAGCCGATGCGATGTATAGCAAATTTTTAAAAACGAATATAGATTTATGTAAATGTAATTTTTTAAAATATACCTACTCCATGTAAAAATGTAAATAATATAAATTTATATATTTTTAATAAGAAAGGTGAATATTATTGTTTTTTGTCTTTTACATTAAAAATTAGATGTTAAAACTTAATAAACAAAAAAAATTAAAACTAAAAATGTGATTTAATAAATTGAAAAACACCTAACTAGGAATATAAATTTTCGACTTCGCATATTTAGTAGACGAGGTATGTTGTATGTTTGTGGAAAAAATATATATTTAAGAAAATAATGTTTTTATGGGCCCGATGAACTTTAAGATCACAAGGCTGAGTTTTTTTTAAATCTTTAAATGTTGAATAAATAATTTTAATAAAAATAATATAGAAATTGTATGATATTTTAAGGCCATGCTGTTTTTATTTTTGTATATGTATTGCAAGTTTTTAAGTTTTTCAAAGAAATATAAACTAAAAGGCCAATTTTTAAAATGTTTTAAACAAAAAATGTGTTTTTTTTCTATTAAATTTGTTGAATGCAGAAATTCAAACAATATCGGCACTCCGGAGAAAGCCAGAGACCACAGTGAGCACCTGAGTGAGAGACTCTCCGCCGCACAGTGTGACATTTCGCTCATCTAGCGGAATAAATTTAATAGCGCTTACAAATAAATTTGTTTTTAAGTGTTTCTTTCGCAAAATTCAAAATATATATGCAAAGAATGATATTTTACTAGAACTTTTTATTAAAACAGCCAATTTTTCAATTTGCAGAGATCGGAAAGTACATGTTTCTTGTCGATTTTAGACCCATTCCAAAGAGTGAATTAAGGTCGTAATTTTTTTCTTCTTATAAATTTTATATATCAAATTCATAACAAATATGTAAAAAAATTAGTTAAACTGCAATTTTTGTACATTAATTAATTTTTTCTCCCCAAACAGAATTTTTTTAATTATTCATAATGAATATGTATTAAAATGTAACTGAATTACAAAAACGTCTATAGTTTAAAAAAAATTTGGAACAAACGGACCTGTGAAAATGCATGTTTAGTGCACATAGGTTAGGTTAGGTTACAGTGACTGTCATGGATGTTAAGAGACACACTTAGGCCAATCAAAAGGCCCATTGCGATACCACATGAATCTAAGAAGGCTATTCTTCGAAGCTCATTGAAACCAATTAGAGTTCCTTACGAAACGTAGATTATTTAAATTAATGTGTTCGAGATCGTTTAAATCATTGTAGAAGTATTCCCCTAAGTGGATTCTACGTTTATGAGCAAGAGCGGGACAGGTGCAGAGGAGTTGAAGAACTGTCTCCTCCTCCTCCTCATCCATACAGCTTCTGTAGAAGTCATTAGAAAATACGCCCAGTCGCGCAGCGTGTCTTCCAATTAGACAGTGTCGGGTAATGACACCAATTAACGAGCTTATATGCAATCTGCTTAGAGATATCAGGCATCTGGACCTCTTTAAGTCCAAATTTGGCCAAATGTTTTTCGTTGCCAGACAGGTGGTTATGTTATTCCACCTGATGTTAGTTCTCTTAATAGCATCTTGTTGTAGCAAAAGTTTACATGTAGCGATTGGTATACCAACATTAGCCATTTGTGGCTTGATGGGTAATGTTGTACCATGTTTGGCGAGTTCGTCGGCTTTGCAGTTTCCTGGAATGTCTCTATGGCCCGGCACCCAGTGAAGTTGAATGTTAAACTGTTGTGCCATATCCATTAGAGACGATCAACAGTTCTGGACCGTAATCGAGTTTGTAGAGACAGAGTCCAGGGAATTTATAGCTGCCTGACTGTCTGAGAAAATCCGGATATCAGATGTGGATACCACGTTTTCTCTGAGCCAGGACAGGACCTCCTTAATCGCCAAAAGTTCTGCCTGAAACACGGTACAATGATTTGGAAGGCTGAATGAGAGACTAAGATTTAGTAGTTCGGAGTACACACCTCCACCAACCCCATCATTGGTTTTCGATCCATCTGTATAGAAGTGGATTGCCTCGTCTTCCAGGAATGCATTATTTTCCCAGAAGGAACGGGGAGGGATAGAAGTTTGAAAGTTTCTATCGAACTGTATAGTTGAGGAATGGTGTAGTCTGTGTGCTTAGGAATTGATTCCAAATAGTTAAGAATAACAGAGTGGCCAATGTTGTTGTTAGTCCACTGTGACAAGGGCGACAGAACACTTTTTGTTTAGGTGGGGTGGAAAAAAAAATATTTTATCTTATTCAAAAATTGAATTTTTTCGGCGCCTACTACGATTCTCGATATCAATACAAAAATTCTTCGGCTTCGACCAAAACTTCGGCCTAGTATAGGTATACCGAAGCCGAAGATTTGGCCGAATGTTGTTTTTTTGGCCGAATTCGACCGAAACCGAAGCCGAAGCCGAAGCTGAAGGTTCGGTCGGACACTAACTAAAATCAAGCAGAAAAAAAAAGATAAAAAATAATTCTTGATTTTGAGCCTTTGACCGATGGATAAATAAATCAAATCACTTGGTCAGTCTCAGTCAATCAATCGAGAATTATTGCAACAATATTCATAATTTCATAACATTTTTTCCTCAATTAACTTAAGAAAAATTGGTATGTTTCCAAAGCCAGAAGGTGGGGTGGACCCCATGCTCAGAAATTTTAGGTGGGGTCCATACCCCACCCACCCCATACCTTCTGCCGCCCCTGCACTGTGAAGAGGCATTCAGGCGAATAGCAGAACTAGCAGCTATTTGTTTGCTGATTATGTCCAGAGGTGTTAGATAGAGTAGGGTGTCTAGTGCCGCGGATGGGGTTGTACGAAGTGATCCGCTTATACTTAGGCATGCTGAGCGTTGCACTTTACTAAGCTTATCGCAGTTCGTTTTTACGTCCAAGGCAGTCCACCATACTGACACATCATAAAGAAGAATCGGTCTGATAACCGATGTGTATAGCCAGTGAGTGATTCTGGGTTGCAAACCCCATTTGCTACCAATGGCTTTCTTGCAGGTGAAAAGAGCTACCGTAGATTTTCTTATTCTTTCAAGTATGTTGCTCTTCCAATTCAGTTTTCTATCTAATATAAGACCCAGATATTTAGTTTCATCTGAAAACTTTAATTGGACACCGTTTATAGAAGGAGGGTCGATGTGCGGAATTTTATATTTCCTGGTAAATAGGACCAAATCGGTTTTGTGTGGATTAACGCCTAAACCACACCGATTCGCCCAAAGTGATAGCTTATTTAGAGCGTTTTGTAAGAGTTCTTTTAGGGTATTTAGATGCTTTCCTGAAACAGCTATAGCAACGTCATCAGCATAGGCTATCCATCTGAATCCCTCTCTATCTAGACAGGTAAGAATTTCGTTAACTACCAGATTCCAGAGTAGAGGGGAGAGAACACCACCTTGCGGCGTACCTCTGCTGACAGATCTTCTTGCGGAAAAGCCGCCGAGTTCTGAGTTAATTATTCTGCTATTAAGCATTAAATGAATTAACTCCCCAAGCGAACTCTCCACATTCAGAGATGACAGTGCAGATGTGATTGCAGATGTGTCCACGTTGTTAAAAGCGCCTTCAATATCAAGGAATGCAACCATAGTATACTCTTTATGATGGAGGGAGTATTCGATAGTGCGTACTAATGTGTGTAGCGCTGTTTCATTTAGTGCACATACATAGGTCCATTTTGTAGAGATAAAAAATTCTGACCAAAAATCTGCTGTTTCTTTTTTGTTTTGATTTGTAAAACATAATGACATATAAAAACATTATAATAGACAACACTTAATAACATTTTTAACAAAAATTTACTCCGAATTCCTCAAGCAGTTTAGATTTCTTATATAGTTACATTTATAAGTTTCAGGACTTCATTAATAAGAATATAACTTTTACTACTACTATAAATGGATCCGAAGGAATCGAAAATCTGTTATTGACTCCTAAAACTAAATATTAATAATTATTAGATAAACTAACCAAAAATTTTATTAAATTGATTCAAATTTAATTTAATTCATATTTTGACAAAATCGATTTTTTTTGGTAAATTTTGAAAAACATTTCTTATTTACCCTACAATTGTTATTTATATGCTAAACAGTAAGTGTTATCATCTCTTTGTTGTTGCATTATATATATCTTATATCTATATATATAAAAGACTAATTCGTTAAATTTATGTTATCTTCTCAGTTGACTACCGATTGACCGATTTTCTAAATTTTATTTCTAAACCAAATGATGGGAATAACGCAGGGGCCGGATTTTTATGCTCTAAAAAATGCAAAATATGCGCCTAAAATATGCACTTAAAATTACGAAAAATGCCGTAAAAATGCAAAAAAATATGCTGAAAAAAAATTTAATAATTGCAAAAACGTCGAAGTAAAGCAAAAAAAATATTTCAGACTTTTATTCATTAAAATATTCACATGCACAGCATAGTAAAGAAAGTGTATACTAGGGTGGTTCTAATTTGCCTTTTTTTCGAAAAATAATGAAGACATCTGCTCAATCGTCTCCAAATAAATCCTCTATTTTTTCAGATTTTTATCTGTACCCCTTACTGGCCCTATCGAAGTGAAATTCTAATACTAGGGTCCTTGCGGCTGATTTTTTTATTGTTCCCGTATATCTCCACTTCGACTTTACCGATTTTATTAAAATTTTGCACAATTATACTTAACATTATCCTTATTGATATTGCATTCCAAGATATTATTTAAAATAAAAATTTTAATATCAAAAAAATCGGAACAGAGATCCATTTTTGTATTCCCTTTTGGGATTCATAACACTCTTTTCAAGATTTCTCAAAAAAGGCTCATCCATTTTTTTTGAAATTTCCTCAACACGTTTAAATGCAATGTCTTAATAATGTTGCATACCGAAAAATTACATAAATGTTTTACTTTCCCTTTACAAGTACTTCGTATGTATTCAATGCCTTTCTCTCATTCGTGTACATTACAGATGAACGTGTTTCGAGTGATGCCAAGTTATAATAATATTTTTCCAAATAGAATTCTTATGGCCCGTTTGCATTTTGATAAAATAATTCTTTTATTTGTTTGCATTTTTTCTATACGAACGAAAAATATGCATTTATTTTGAAAATATGCTCAATAAGCCAAAATATGCATTTATACCCAAAATATGCAAAAATATGCGCTAACGATTGAATGCCATTTTGAAGCAAATTTCTCAATTCGAATAAGTAATTGACTAATTTACTTCTAAAGGTGTCCAAAAAAATATGTATTTGCATAAGAATCCGGGCCCTGTGAATAAGTGTAGAAGGTTTATAACAAAAAAAAATTATAATTTTTCATATCGCAAATGGTGCAAATGTTAAAAAATAATGCTTTTTCACTTCAGCAAAATATATCAATATACCTACGATTTCTCAATTTCGTTCAAAACTTCGTCAAATATTTTTATTTTCATCAACACAAAAAAAAATGTCAGTGAAGAAAATATATACTTGTCAAAAATTGTTTTTCATCGAAAAAAAACGTACACTTGACATTTTTTTGCTTTCGATATTTTTAGATTTGTTGCTTTTGAGATATGGCCTTGGAAGCCGGAAGTGGAGTAGCGGGGTAGTGGGTAGCGCATAGCGTAGTGACGGGTAGCGGGAGTGAGTAGCTGGTAGCGTCGTAAAGGGGTAGCGGTTAGGCCCGGTGCACACACGCGATTTTTTGTCGCGGCGATATCGCTTTTGCGACATCGGTAGGTAGGTACTCACAATCAAATGGAGTGGTGCACACACACTTGCGATATCGCAACGACATTTCTGCGGTAAAATGTCGCAAAAGTTTCTGCGATATCGCAGCGATGTCGCAGCGACAAAAAATCAGATTTGCGTCTTGTAGTACATTGTTTTCTATTGGTTTTTTTACCGCAAGTTTTTATCAAATTGAAAGGGAAAATATGGATGATTTTGATATTGGTTTCTTTTTATTTTAATTTTATTTTCATTTTTGGTGAGACTTTGGCTGCCAACTCATCAAAAGATCTAACACTCATTCGAAAATAGTTTAAAAAAATTGTTCAGGATTTTGTCTCATATTTTGAAACGATGAATAAAATAGTCCTTTTGTTAGCCGATGGTCATTAACGTTAGTGACATGCGTCGTTTCTTCTTATAAAGAACATTTTTATGCACGAGGTACGCGAAAATAATTCTTTTCTTCCTTCTAAAGATTGAAACCTGCGATACAATGACGCAAGTGTGCGCTGAATAGTTGCGATATCGCCGCGACAGATGTGTGCACCGCGCCTTAGTGTGTTGAAGTAATAGGTAGCGGGTAGTGGGGGTACCGAGTAGCAGGTAAAAGTAGCGGGTAGTGGGTAACAGGTAGCTATGGAGGGTAGGAGGGTAGCGGGTAGTGTGGTAGCAGGGTACAAAAGTTAAGGTTTTTTTCATCGATTGCTGGATCAGATTTTTTTTTATCTGTTGCTTTTGTTTTGATAAACTTTTTGCAGCAAGGAATAAACTGGTTAATTTGTGAAATTTACTGAAAATGGTAGATTATTTTTATTGAAAAGAACTGAAAAGCTTTAATTTCATTTTACAACGTGCATGTGGTTTGATTCATGTTATTATAATATGATAATACTGAATATATAAGATCATTTCATACCGTAGGTAGTGAAAATTTCAATTTTTCGTATTGTAAAGTACCTATATTTTTAATTTTTACAGGATTATGTTATGTGTTTGTTGAGTTCGACTCACTACTTTTTGTACCAGTGGAGTGTTTTGCACCGAATTTTGAGGGAATGGGTAAATGGGTTTTAAGTATTTTTACAAAATCGACCAAGCCACTTATGGCATATGGCCATGACATATGGCCAGGGCAGTGGGTAGTGGATTAGAGAGTTAGCTGGTAGTGGGTAGCAGGGTGACGGGTAGCGGGAGTGGGTAGCGGATAACGGCAAAGCGGTAAGCGAATAGAAGTAGTGGATAGCGGACAGCGGGGTTGCGGGTAGTGGTGTAGCTGATAATGGGTTACCAGTGTAGCAGGTAGAATGTAGGAGGGTAGCTTTGGGTTGCGGATAGCGGGTAGGAATAGTGTGGTAGCGGGGTATAAATTTTTGAGTCTGTTATTTATTGATTGAGGCAGTACGAAGTCTGCCGGGTCAGCTAGTTACTGTATATAACATAAAATTCCTTTTGAATCGATTTGAGCTTTGCTAGGACAGCAACGGACCAAATATATTACATAAAACATAATTTCTCAAATATTTATTTATATAGACACTACTAGTACTAGTTTTTGAAAAATCCTTGAACTTTCATCATTTTTATCATGCCATTGCCGTATGCCCCCTTGGATACGTAAACATGCACATAGTGTACGGAGAATGCCGGTGCAATGCTAATTCTGCTACTCGAATATACTGAGAAAGGTTCAAAAATGCTGGAAGATATCCAGATTATCGGGTTTTTATAAATGTGCATCAAGAGGTTTTGGAAGGGCGTTTAGAAAGAAGAAGTGCTAGAAGACCAAGAGCAGATGGTATTGACAATTCACGGAAACTGAAAACAATTCAACAACATCGTATATTGATGCAGGTGGCAAAAAATTCGAACATTTACTGTAAAAAATAAATAAAATATGTTTGTAGGTACTCCTAAATGGCACTTATGCATTTTTTCTTTTTTAGAATTTTTGTATTTTAATTAAATGAACATTATGACGATTTAAAATAAACAAACAGAAAATATTTGGGCCCAAATAAAACGTGCTTCATTCTGAAGACTTATACTACTTATAGGGAAGTGATTTATTTGAATAGAAAAAGTTTTTGAAAATCGGTTGTTGTTATGAAAAAGTATGCATTACTTCTTTTTCTGGCAAGTTTAGCCAAAGTGTTATACCATTTTAGAATCTTGATAACCTGCGCCAATTTTATAAAAAAGACGCCATGGTAGTGTCCATACATTTTTTTATAACCACGATGACTGAAAGTGGACTGAAACTAAAAAAAATTAAAATTTTATGGAAAAAAACTTTTTTGATAAATTGTCGTGGAATAACCGATAAAAATTTGGAATTTTTGGAAACTAGGAAAGGATGCTATATGTTCTAAAATTCTGATAAAAATATAAAATCAAAAATTAATGAAAATTTGTGGTCACAGTAGCAAAAAATGTCAAGAGACATTTTTTTATTTTGAGAATTTACATTTTTTGTTGTAATTTGAAACAAAATGGCGTTTGATTTTTTTTATATTTTTTTTCCATGCAGTCATGAATAGGGCCACCCCCTGGTTCCGGCTTATCGTTGAATTTTGGGACACCCTGTTTATGTGTTTATATACCTATGCGTTTATTTATGTATTTAAATATGTTAATGCATTTATTTTATATATTTTTTTTTTGTTTTGTGGTCTTGGTTTTATTTTTAAATATAGTATCAATATCAGTTTGTAAGAAATTATTTTGGAAGCAACTTCGAAAACTAAACAACTAAAAAACATGTAGTTTCCCATCGGAATAATGCGGAATAATGTTAAATTTTCTCCACTTAATGTAAAAATTGACACAAAAAACGCAATTTTTCAACTTTTGGGCACAATAACAAAATATTGAACATCATATGAAATAAGGTTTTACTTGTTCTTACATTCTTTTATATTATATTTAAGAAAAATAAAACAAAATCCCCAATAACAAATCAAAAAACCGTGTAAATTTATATTAACCAAAGCGCCTTTAAAACTCGATTTTAAATTAAATGATCCCGAAATCCGACTTTAAGATCAATTTTTTGTTTTTTTTTTTTACTAACCGTAACCTAAAAATGTATTCATACTTGCTTAGTACAAGGTATTAGCTGCACATAAAACTGGTTTTTGCATTGATTCTTGAAAGTGATTTTGTTACTTAAATTCCGCTAGATTAGTGAATTGTCACACTGTGCGCCGTCCTCCTAAATACCACAAATGTCAACACCCTGTGGAACCAATATCGCGGAATAATTAAAAATGTAGCCGAGACCACCGCAGGTTACCAGCCACCCCCGAAAAAGAACCCTTGGTATGATGATGAGTACGCGTTATTGAAAGGAGTGACGGAAAATGCACGTTTGCAGATGCTGCAACGGAAAACAAGAGCAGCAAGAGAAGAGTACCGCACAAAAAGGAGAAATGAGAAAAAGACTCGGCGAAGTAAGAAAAAAGCATCCGCCGTTGCTCAGCTAAAAGATCAAGAAGAGTTTAGGGCCAAGAGCAACACCCGACGCGACGTTTCCATAAAAGGTCGAAGCAATCAGCTTCTGGTTTTAGATCTGGGACACAGGCTCTTCGAAACAGTGAAGGAACCCTAGTCACCGAAACAGAGGGAATTGTAGATGTTTTCAAGAACTTCTGACAGCTGCTGAATGCGCATAATGTCAAGCGAGCCAATGACGAAATAGAAGCAAGACCAGTCAATGAAGACCCGGTCCCAGCCCCCAGTACAGAAGAGGTAGAAAGAGCCAACCAAAAGCTAAAAAATCACAAGTCCGCCGGCGGCGTATGTTAGCGTCTATAGAAACCAACTATATATTTATTTATTTATTTATTTATTTATTGTCAATCAAGTTAGGAAACTTTATAGTGACTTTAAAATAATATATGTACAATATTAATAACATAGAATCTTAAATTAAATAAAGACTTGTGTAAATAAATAACAAATACATAAATAATTACAATGAATTCAATATATCTTTCTTAATATTAAATCTAGTTTTATTAAAATCAATGACAACGTCAAAATCATTTAAATCAACACAAGAACAAGTGATTGGATTATGTTTAGCGTAATTTGTAATGTGGTAAGGAACATTTAAGAAGTTTCCATCTCTAGGTCGCAAAAAACGAGAAGGAGCATAAATATTATACATAGAAAGAAGCATCGGGCAATCTATATTAGAGTTTAAGACATCAAACGCAAAGAGAGCAGAATATAGTTTTCTTCTAAATTCCAGAGATTTTAAATCGATCAAAGTACACCTGGTCTCATAAGACGGAAGATTAACTCCTCTAAAAGTTTTTCGTAAAGCAAACTTAGTAAATCGTTTTTGGATTCTCTCAATTCGGCAAGAACTTATTTGAGTATATGGGTTCCAAATTATGCAACAATACTCTAATATTGGTCTAACAATAGACAAATAAAGACTCTTGAGAGTATAAGGATCTTCAAAAAACTTTGAATTTCTCATCAAAAATCCTAACATCGAGTTTGCTTTAGATATTACTTGATCAATATGAATTGAAAAAGTCATTTTAGAATCAAAAGTAACACCTAAGTCTTTTTGGTTCATAAACCTTTGAAGACAGATATCATCAATTTTATATTCAAAACTTATAGGGCTATGAATTCTTGAATATGTCACAACACTACATTTATTTACGTTGAAAAATAGTCCATTTCGGTTACACCAACTAGCTATATTATTTAGATCCATTTGAACACTAGACGCATCCAATGGTGTTCTTATGCATTTAAAAATCTTTAGGTCATCAGCATATAATAAAAACTTCGAATTTGAAATGCAACTAGGCAAATCATTAATGAAGAGAATGAAGAGTAGCGGTCCAAGATGACTGCCTTGGGGCACACCGGAAAAATTATTAATTTCTTTCGACAAAACATTCCCAATCTTGACATATTGCTTACGCCCTACCAAATAACTGTGAATCCAATTCAAAAGTGATGAGTGAAAACCAAAGAGTTCAAGTTTTTTTATAAGAATATTATGCTGCACACGATCGAAAGCCTTCGAAAAATCAGTGTAAATAACATCACATTGATATCGGTTTTCTAAACAATGAAGACAGTAAGTGGTAAATAAAGATAAATTAGTTACAGTCGATCTTCCACTCATAAAACCATGTTGATTTTCAGTTACATGATTTTTAACCAGACTATAAAGCTTGTTTTTTACAATGGCTTCAAAAAGCTTAGGTATAAGCTGAAGTTTGGCAATTGGTCTATAATTTTCAATAGAACATTTTGAGCCAGATTTATGTAAAGGTGTAATAAAGGAATGCTTCCAGGTATCCAGAAACACACCTTGTTGTAAAGAAAGGTTGAATATATAACACAATGGAGCAGCAAGATATAATCTACAATTTTTTAGAAAAAGTGGTGGAATATTATCAGGTGCAACAGAAAAACTGTTATCAAGAGATGATAGTGCTTCCAGTACATCCTCAACGGACAAGAAAAGAGAACCAGCTGCAAAATTATAATTGTTATTACGACCCAATTGAAAATTATCAATTTTTAAGTCACAAAAATTGGTATGAAAAAATGATGCAAAATTGTTGCAAATATCATTAACAGTATCACATGAGACGCCTTTATAAGACATATTAGATGGAAAACATAAAGATTTACGCTTCGTGTTTAAAAATGACCAAAAACATTTAGAATTAGATTTAATCTTTGACTCAAGAGACCACATATATTGTTTGTAAATAAATTTCTTCAAAAATTCATATTCTCTTCGAGTTTGATAAAACTGCTGACGAAAAGAATCAGAAATTTTGCTTTTTTTATGTAGCTTACTCATAATATTTTTCAGCCTCGATAAACTTTTATTGAACCAAACTGGTCTCTTAGATTCTTTAAAATGTTTAGTAGGAACGAAACGTGAAATGGCAGAATCTAAAATGTTCCGAAACACAGAATAAGCTAATTCTAATTCATTATAATTAAAAACAAGTTGCCAATCAATCAACTCAAAATAATTATACATTGACGAGAAATCGGCATTTTTAAAATCATATTGCAATTCAAATTCAACATTACAAGAAGAATTTAATTCTTTTAAAACTGACAAATTAAAATTTATCTCAAGTGCTTTATGATGAACACTGTTTTCAAGTAAATTAAAATTAGCCTCATCTAAGCGGGCTTCAAGATTTTTATCAATAAAAACTAGATCTAAAATACGACCAATAGAATTATAAACATTATTAATTTGGTGCATATTCAAAGCGGTTAAGTTATCAATAACGTTACATTCAAAATCTTTGTTAATATTATAAGGATACATAAGATTCTCATCATTTGAAAATATCCATTTGATGTCCGACAAATTAAAATCACCCAGAACTATCCAGTATGACTTATCATCAACAATATTTTTAATAATGTGCTCTATATTTTTTATATGAGCATCATAAATGGAATAATCAGATAATGGTGGTATATATGAAATAAAACAATATAAGTGAATACTCTTACGTTCTGAAGAAGAATCAAAAATAGGTAAATCAATACGTACACAAATTTGTTCAATTGAAGAATTATATAAATTAATTTCTATACTTGGATAAATAGACCTAATAGCCAATAATACGCCTCCACCTCTGCATAAACCTGTTAGTTCGGATGAACGATCTTTCCGATAAACGTTGAAATCAGATGTAAAATATTCAGTTGATAAAAAATTACAATTTAACCATGTCTCAGTGAGAGCGATGACGTCATAGGAACAATCAGCAGCAGCAATATAAAATTCATTAGATTTTGTCCTCATACCTCCAGCGTTATGATAAAATAAGGAGAGACAATTTCCAATCGAAGAAGAAACACCAATATTATTCATTAGGTTAAAACCTGTTGGTGTAGGTGCAATGCGTTTTTTGAACGGCTTTCAAATTTTTTAATCTGAACTCCAACTGGCCAGATGGATGATTGAAGAGCTTCATTGAATAATGCAGTTGGAATTCCGAGTTTAAAATTAATGTAATGGAACGATGACATATCTGCTTCCTTTTTAACCAATTTATGGCAAACCAAGCTTGTAGTTGGCAAATTCAGTTTTCGTGCGATGTAATTAATAACATTCTCTTCAGTTACAGTTTTATTAAGTCGAGAGATATGTAAAAAACGATGTCGAGGAACAGATGGAAGAGAAGCAAATATTTCAGCATCAGTATTCTCACCAATCAGCAATTTATGTTTTTTGTTAACAACATCTCTAGTCTTGATGGCATTAGCATTAACACCAGCAACATCAACGCCAATATCATTTTGATTAGTATCAGCGTCGATGACGTCAACATTAAAATCAATTTTATTAGCAATATGGACAGAAGCTTTGTCAACATCACCCTCAGTCCCAATGTTATTAGCATCAACACCAGCAACATCAACACCAGCAACATCAACACCAATATCATTTTGATTGCCATCAACATCATTGACGTCAACATTAACATCAGCAATACTAGCATCAATACCAGCAACATCATCAGTTACACCAGCAACACCAACAATAGCAGCAGCCACAACAGATTCAGCCTGAGCCTGAGCTTCAGTCATTAAAGTTATATCATCAGAGATGGTCGACGATGATTTTGAATCATGAGAGACACATTTATTATTACTTTTAGTCGAAGCAAGAGAGTCAGACAAGGAAAGACTACGCTTTTTTGATAAAACACGATCTTGGGGAGTAGATGATCCCGCAATAAGAATTTTTCTATCAACAGAGGTAGAAAGCCGTTTAGTATTATTAGAATTAGAAGCTATCGGAACTCTCTGAGCACGAGTGGAATCACGAATATTGCGACTCTTATTTAATTTTGACGTATTAGAGATTGATGATTTTGCATCCGTTTTCAGAGAAGCCAAATTAATAGGAGAATTATAGAGCAATGTCTAGTTTTGGCATCCCAGAAAAAACTCGTCCATCTATGAAAGATGACAATGGAAAACTCACGCTGTTCCACCATCGCAATGGTCGGAAAAACCCTCACTTATGCATTTGATGTTAGACACGGCGGCGTCATGTGGATTGCAGTTATGAGTTCAGTAGGGCATTGTTATTGTTTACCACTGTACAGAAAACAGTGAGTCGAATTTGACTTTTTTACGTCTAGCATGTATGAATCGGACCACTGTGCGGCGGCGATGCGCTGTCATGCGATTTCTTCAACATCATTCTTAAGAAGATTGTGCAAAACCCCAGCGTCAACACCAGAGGCACAATCTTTCAAAAAACCGTCCAGCTACTAGGATACTTAGACGACATTGACATAATTGGAAAAACACAGCGTGATGTCAATGAGTCTTGAGACAGAGGCCAGGAAGATATGGGTCTAGCGGTTAACGAGGACAAGACCAAGTGTGTGTTTATTTATGTGTTATGTGTTATTTGTTATGGTTTATCGTTATTTGCCTATACTAACAACTAACACCACACTAAGTGATGAGCCGGTGGTATAACACAGTTTCTGGGTTGGCAAACCATTGGTCGTAAAATGGTGCTTGCTATAAGCCCATACGACCAATTCTGATAGTGTGTAAACAAAAAGTTAATGCTGTCAACAAGAAAGGACACCCCACTTCGACGTCTTGGAGCCAACGTCAGCATAGACAGATTTAACTTCGAGGTAGTTAAGGACTTCGTCTAGCTTGGATCCGCTACAAACTCAGACAACAATACCAGCGATGAAATCAAACGATGAATCACTCTAGCCAATCGCTTCTTCTTTGGACTTAGAAGGCAATTGAGTATAGTAAAGTCTTCTCTCGAGCAACTAAAGTGTCACTGTACAAAAACCCTCATCATCCCGGTCCTAACGTATGGTGCTTCTTAAGGTTTCATCAAAAATGTGTGAGCTGGTGAGAGAAATGGTGAGAAAATCATTGGAATTTGGTAGATGGTGATACCATTAAAAGGTGAGCTGCACGTCCTTAACCAATGAATGAATAGGAAAAGAATCAATTATTACTATTGTTTCAAGCCCAATTTAACAGCTCTTCACCTAATTCTGCAGAATCTGAAATCAGTCTTGTCGGTAAAAAAGCGAAAATGGTACTTCAAAAAATCCTCTATTTTTTTAAATCAATAACTCAATCTAATCTTGTTTATTCCTCAACGGAATTTGTTATAAATCTTAACCTATTGCGTTCGCCGAAAAATAATAATTGGTAGCACGACCTTTAGTAACTTGAGACATTTTTTGAGTTCAATGCCACAATGACCTTTGAAGAACCTCTCTCTAACAATCTTCTGAAGAAATACGGAAACGGAAGTTCCTTAATTACAGGTCGTCGGTCGTTGCGTTGCGTTGGTTGTTGGGTTCCAATTGGAAGCCCTTTAATGAACTCCAATAAATAATTTACAAAACAAATTTACTCAATTTTCCACTTTTCCTTTCGGGCTATTCAAGAAGAATAGTGTCCTTTTCAACGCAATCACGTTTCCGTTTTATAAAAATAAATCAATTGCTAAGGTATGTGGGCAATTTGTCAATGTCAATGTTTATAGCCTCTTCAGAGGCGCGGAGAATCAGTTTTTTTATTTCATCAAGTCTCTGAAATTTGAGGACACTCGAGTCCTTGACACTGGCATTTGAGAAAAACTCAAGAAAATAAATCAAACTCTTTTCGATTTTTGTTTGCCTTTGACGAAAATTACTATCTTCATGACAACAACAACAACAAAAAAGCCAAACGAAAAAAGAAACCGATTATATCTCAACGGATTGGAGGTTTAGGTGCTTTTTTGTTGCCTGTGTCGTTGAATTGGTTAACTCGTTTACTATTTATTGTGAAAGCTCGCTGTAGGAGTTGATTGCTTTTCGCTCTATAAAATTTCCTACAAATTGCTGAGCCACTGAATTTGATAACCTCTAGGATCATCAGGTATTAGTTACATCAGCAATTTATTTGGGATCTTTTCGTCCTTGTCGTTCGCTTTGTGTTAAATTGAGAGTTAAGCAATCTCACAATGTAAGTTTAGGCTAAATATAGATACTTACGTACACGTTTATAGGTAAAGTATCTGGTGATACTGAAGTTATAGGATAGGCAAGGCGGTGGACGAAGTTTTGTTATTAGGCTTTGGGAGGCGGTGTTAAGAAGGACAGGATGGTATTGTACATTTAGCTTTTGTGAGCCATTTAAGGACACACCATCAATTCATCACTTTGTTCTTCTTCTTTCTTGTGCATTGGAATTTTTTTCGACAATTGAATTGTTGTTGGAGGAGGTTTTCCTCTTTTTTTCACGAAATACGGAGATGAAGTAATTTCACAGGTCCTTTCACGAGGAAATATGTAACTAATTCCTGGAAGAAGCCTGATTCCTTATAAAAATGGTAAACAGTATTGTTTCACTACTACTCTATCAGGGAATTGAGTGCGCAATTAAGTGTGTAATTTTCTTAAATGAAAAAGTAGGAGTTCGCTCTTTAAGAATTCAGACAAAACACAGAACAAGTGTTAATTAAGTGCTAATTTTAACAGAAAAGGTTCTTTTGACCAAAGGGGCAAGAAGGGTTGTCGCATTGTGTTTTGCATTAAAAGTCATTTCATCAGGAAAGTTTGAAAGCTTTTTGATTGCAGTGCTCTTTAAACATCGCACAGATTTCTTTTTTTTTTTCTAAAAATAACTTCCACCTTTTCGTAGTTGTTTACCGATTTTGTGCAGTGCCCGTGGCGAAGTGGGTATGTGCGTTGGCTGCTACGCAGAACGTCATGGGTTCAAATCCTGCTCGTGTCCATAAAGTTTTTATTTCATCTATCACGGGTACTGCCTTTTACGAAGAACTTTCAACACTTCCAAGAGCATCACCTCGTCCTCACGGGATGACTTGGTGTGGCCTCAAATGACATCTGCAGGAGCTGTATGGACGAAAAAGAAGAGGAATAAATCTTTCACCTCCACTGCAGATGCCCTGTTCTTTCCCTAAGACGCAAACTACACCTGGGAGAATAAATCTACGATGCTTACTTACTTAACCGGCTCACTTGGTTCTTGTACCGTAGATTGGGTCCTGGTGCATGCGGTTCATCAAAACACCTCCTCTATATTAAAAAAGTTCCGCAGGTATGCCATTCGACCCGGCCCGCCGCGCCGCCGCCTTGAAATCGATGAAATTGGGGTAGGCATCGATTTGAAGTTCGTGGGTCTTTTCCAAAATTTGCCGTAGAGTGAATATTTGATCGATGGTGGACTTTCTGGGTCTGAAACCACACTGACCAATCAGGTTATTTATGAAAGGCTTCAAGATCTTGTATAGGCGATGTTTAGGAGACTTATACCTCTGTAGTGCAGGTGCAGTTCAGGGGATCTCCTTTCTTGACGATCGGGCATACGATACTGAGGTTCCATTAGTCGGGCATGCTTTTCTCAGACCAAATCTTGCAGATAAGCTGGTGCATATCATCTCCAGCTGCTTTATACAGCGGCTTTGTTCGACTTAAGCTTAGATATCGCTATCTTCACTTCATCAATGTCGGGTGGGTGGAATTGGTTTTCTGCTTCATACAAATTGAATGGTTTTGTATAGCTGGTGGAATTTTGCTCGTAATCGCCATTACAGCTTGGAAAAGTGGGCTTTCCATTTCCTCAGCACTGACTCCAATACGATGTTCCCATGATGGTCTCTTCAGGCTTCGGTTCCTTTATCCTCCCTTTATCTCCTCGATCGCACGCTTCTCTAGCTCCCTTTTCTTCTTCCTGAGAAGTTTTTTGCTCCTCTCTCCTTTTCTGCTCGTAGATCTCGCGAGCGGCTAGAGTCCTTCTTTGCACCGCCGCCGGCCGTTTTGTATGCCTCTTGTTTAGCTGCATGTGCTCGCCAGCACTCATCGCCAAACTAGGGGTTTCGTTGTGGTGGCCGTGTAAGCCCTAGCACTTCAGAGGCGGCATCTCTGATGGCTGCTTGGCAGTGTTGCCACTAGCTCTCTACATTTTGTGCTAGCAGCAAAGGACTTCTCAGGAGGTTTTCGGAGACACGATCGGAAAAGGATCTAGCAATCTCTTGCGAATGTAGCCGTTTGACGTCGAATGTTCTCTTAACATTTTCAAGTGTTGGCCTTGATCGGGATAAGCTTCCCACATATTGCTCCGAAAAGATGGCCGCCATCAACTGTCAAAGTTGGGAAGTCTCTATTGCCAAATCCTTTACTAATATGTATTAAGTCAAGCATAATGACACTGTGGGAAAATATTTTCCTTAAAAGAAGACGACCTAACCTAGGGTGTTTTCATAAACGTCAGCCTAACTTAGGCCTAACTTAGATCTGTTCATAAACTCAGAAACTGCGTCGTACAAACGCAGATGAATTGCAGTAGGCATGTTCATAAACGTCATAAATATCATCAGCGTCGGGCAGATTTTGCAGCCATTTTACACTGACTGCAGACAGGATACAGAAGAAGAGAACGTGGGAAATAAAAGCAAATAATTTGAATTGCGAAAAATGTAATTTATTATTCATATTTTCTAAATAAATTTCTGTTTTAAGTGAAATTTATCTTTTTTTAAGGATTTTTTTGGATTTTTGTCTGATGTTTATGAACATTCAGTGACTTACTTAAAATTGTACTAAAGCAGGCCTGTACGCGTTCTGCAGAATTGGTGTGTTCATTTATGCAACAAAGCAGAAAGACGATTGTACTAAGGCAGATTTCCGACGTTTATGAAAACACCTCTAACCTCCAAAATATAGTATCGTTTTACATTGGTCTTTTTTTGACGTTTCTTCTTCTACCTCCAATGGCACGGGTTATGATGCATGTGTCATTCTTCAGACGATTCTGTTTTCAAAACAGAAGAGTTCTGCTCTTTTCAGAAGCATTCCGTCTGTCAAAGTCAGTCCAATGGAATGGTTTCAGAAGACTGCTGGACTCTTCCGAATGCTTCTGGACGACCAATGGAAAACGACATAAGAAGTGGAATCGTTTTTGATAGTTGACAGTCAAAAAGAAAAGAAAATTGACTTTCAACTTACACTCTATCCCCTTGTATATTATGAATCTCTTGTTAGTTAAATGATTCGACTTTTTAAATTGGTTCATTTACACACAAAACCTCTTTTATTTCCGAATGCTACAATTGTTCATAATAAATTCATACATTACATAAGTTATACGGAATTTAAATCCTTATGATTCCGAATTACGGAATTTTTTTTGGTTGTTCTTGTTCACAACTTGCCTTTCCGTCCATTGGGATAAGCAACCTATCTATGCGAGTTTTAAGTACTTTCAAAAACTCTTGAAATTTAGGACTCCTAACAACATGAGTATCAACCAGTTCACAACCGACATTGAAAGCCATTTTTGTTGTGAGTCCTATTAATTTCACTTCATTTGAATTCGCAATTGCTTGACCTGTTTGCAGGAGAAGCTTTGAATTGTCACTGGCAACAAGAGGTTCCTTGTTCCATAATACAGATTGTAATGAGAGCTGTTTTTTGTCAATCATACCTTGGAGAAGTGAAAGATTGATTTTTCTTACAACAAAAAGCGTTTGCTAAAAAGAATAACATACGCACCTGCGCTAACCGGATGGATTTTTTTCAATGGATGGTCAAGAGTGAAACGTACTGCTTGCGATATTTTTTGAAATGCTAAACGAAACATTTCTATTTTCTTATTGACGAAAAACTTTGAAAACCAGATTTTTTTTGACATTGTGAATAGATAACTTTGATTGTTTGAAAAAGGAATATGCGTTAAGTCAAAAATGTTGCTACAAACAAGTTGATTTACCCGGCGGCCACACGAGCAAGTTCTGGCTAGCAAGTTGGCATACAATCAAATGTTTTTCTCACATATTCAAACTTTTAGTCCTTGCTTTAGTACTGGCTGGTCAACTGGCTAGCAAATTTTCCAGCCAGTAAAACGAGCAAGTAAATCGGCAAGTAATTTGACAGGTTTTGCCAAATATATCAAAATGAACAAAATTAAATTAGAAAATTAGTTAAAACGAGGTTTTTATTTCTATTTTTGCTGGCGACATCTTGGAAATTCAAAATTGGATGTTAAAAGCAGGTAAGCTTGTAAAAAATATGTGAACTTGCTGGCAAGTTGACTAGCAAGTTTTTTGCCACCTACGTCACACCAAGTACACCGATAGAGATTTGACAAATAATATATGTACGCTACTTGCTGACCAGAACTTGCTCGTGTGGCCGCAGGGTAGGTATCGGTTCACTACAACAGTTTCAAATAACAAAATACGTAAAATAAGAAAAGTGGGTACCTAACCTAAAATTCTGTCGACTAATAGCGGTTTTTTTTTCTAGATTAATACTTGTTTCTGAAAAGAACAGAAAAACGATTCCGAATTTGAAGTCGGAACGGTTTTTCTTAAAGATCAAATAATGTCGTTTTCCATTGGTCGGTTTTTGACGTTTCTTCTTCTACCTCCAATGAAACGGGTTATGATGTATGTGTCATTCTTCGGACTATTCTGTTTTCAAAACAGAACAGATCTGCTCTTCTCAGAAGCATTCCGTCTGTCAAAGTCAGTCCAATGGAATGGTTTCAGAAAACTTCTGGACTCTTCCGAATGCTTCTGGAAGATCAATGGAAAACTACAAAAGTGTGCCATGCGTTTTGGATTTAGGTGCCAGTTATAGCTATCAGAAAAATCCATCTGAAAAAATTGAAACAGTGAAAACTTGAAACATTTTTCTGATGAGTGTTTATAGCAACCAAAAATTTTGTGTCAGAAATTAAATGCCAATTCGGCTTCGCGCTGTTTTTAATGACATCAGGATTTTTTTTTTCATCAGAAAAAAATTTTCTGTGTAGTCGGAACAGAAAAAATCGAAACACATGAGAAAAACGAAATGGAATATGTTTGAAGTTTTTGCAATCAGCTGTTCAGAAAAATGAAATCTCATCAGAAAAAAAATTAAATTCAGTTTCCTAGTTAAATTTGTTCATAAATGTTTTAATTCTTTTTGAAAAAAATATTTCAAACAAACGTTCGTCAAATTGCATAAATATTTCGCTCAAATGAAGTTCAAGAGAAGTCAAATTTGGAAAAGAATTTTTTTTCTGATCCGTTTTTCTGATAGCTATAACCGGTCCCTTAGCTCTCATCACGTAAGCTAGACGATATCGTTTTCGATATCGCCTTCGATAGCTGTGCTTCACGTAATAGGGCCCATACACTACACATGCATGCATGCACATTCCAGTGACTGTGCATGCAAACTGCGAGTGTATGGTGAAGCATGTGTGGTTGTGCATGCGGCATGAGT
Source organism: Sphaerophoria taeniata (assembly GCA_943590905.1). Classification (NCBI taxonomy): domain Eukaryota; kingdom Metazoa; phylum Arthropoda; class Insecta; order Diptera; family Syrphidae; genus Sphaerophoria; species Sphaerophoria taeniata. The sequence goes on along the minus strand of OX016541.1, from coordinate 146,851,882 downwards.
GATTTCAAAAATTTTTGATATTTTCTTGTTTGTACATGCATGCATGTGTAGTGTGTGGGCTAATTTGCTCATTCAAGCGGTGGATTTCAATAAGTAAACATCAAGAGAAATCTAATTTTGAAAATATCAGCGGGAAATAAAAAAAATTCGACTTAATTCTTGGAACTTTATCGACATTAGTATTATTATTTTTTTTTGTATTGCCATAGCAATCAAAATAGCTTTTGCAGTGGACTTTGAATCTGACATTTTGAAGATGTTCTCTACTCAGCGATGTACACACGACTAAAGAATGTGCAGTTTGCATGAGTAGTGTATGGTTGAAACGTGACTGTGCTAATTTTTGTTTGTGCATGCATGCATGTGTAGTGTATGGGCCCTATAAGCAGTAAAAATGTCTATCGATCAAACGATATCGTCTTCACAGTTTGATTATTGCTTCACATAACGTCAAGCGATATCGTTTTATCGATATCGATAGCACGATAGCTATTTGTCTATCGCTGCTCATTTAAAATACCAATTTGTTGCAAAAATATATAATTTTCTTGGAAGAAAAATGTTTCGTCGGAATTTTTTAATTGTTGTAGCGCATAAAAATAGAGTGGCGCGACATCTCTTGAAGAGCCAAGGCCTAAGTGGCTTACAATTTAACGCCGATTCCGAACGGCAAAGTTGAGAAGCATTTTTTCATGACAGATTGATACTCTTGAAAGTTTTGTCCATTCTTCGTAAGAGGCAGTACCCGTGAAAGATGAAATAAAAACTTTTATGGGCACGAGTAGGACTCGAACCCACGACGACGTTCTGCTAAGCAGCCAACGCACCTAACCACTAAGCTACGGGCAGCTGCTACTGTAGCGGATACAAAATAAATTAAAAAAGAAAAACAATTGCAAGAAGAGAGCTTAGGGATGCATCAGTTTAAATTTAATAGGTACACGGTGCGTTGAAATGTAAACCTAATAAATACATAACAGTGAATACGTATTTCACATTAACAAACAACAACTACAATAGATCAAGCTAGAATTCATTAATTTCTAGTTAAGGTACTTTGAAATTTGTATTGGAACTTGTTGGCCAAAGATTGTTTGTTGCAAAAATAGTTCTATTAAACGATGCACAGCATCAACGTTTTCTGTCTCAGAAATGAAGAGCACAATGAAGGGGCTATGAAATATAAAACAAAATATAACATTTGCAAAAGATACAAATAAGAAGACCCCAATACTAACCGCCTTCCAATCAGTCCATGCAACTCTTCATACTCTTCGAAAACCATTCACTGGCAAAGCACGCCTTCCAAACCCAAGCCAATCCAAAGATATCCTTTTGTTCAAAACAGATTTTCTCTGCTAGTTTTGTGACACTTTATGTTTTGATGTTTTGTTCAGTGCCTTTCAAACTTGAGGCTGCGATAGCGATACACGATACGAGAATAGGTGTTTTCCATGAAGCAAATTTTTTTCGACATCGCTCAATACAATCGCATCGGCGACAGTCGACAGTGAAATTACGTGATGAGGGCCCAGAGTTATATCTTTGTATATGGAATTTATAGTAGTTGCAGCCTCGTGAATCGACGACAGCGACGTCCGGAACGCGATACAGAACTAAAATCTTGTATATAGAAAAACTGACAGCGCCAAGACGGGACGACTCTCCAACCAAAAATTCTCGAGGCTGAAAATACTATAAATTCCATATACAAAGGTTATATCTAATAATGAGTAGGGAAACTCAGAAAAATTCACCTGTTGATTCACACATATTTTCACACAGATATTGGAAATAGATGCCAGTAAGAAACTTGTAGGAAGGAAAGGGAAACAACATAAGCTTTTTTGTCAAATAATTTTTTTATTTTTATTTATGACAATCAAGTCAGACCGCCTTTGAAAGTCTATAAGGAAAAAAGGGAAAGAACCTAGTGATGAATGTGTAGTCATTTCTTCTTGCGCAGGCAGTTTTCCACAACGAATTGATTTTTATTTGAAAGAAACAAAAAAATATGTTCAAGTCGGACCGCCTTTGAAAGTCTATTAGGGAAAAAGGGAAAAAAGCAAGTGATGAACGTGTAGTCATTTCTTCTTGCTAAGGCAGTTTTACATAAGGTATTGATTAGACTATTTTCACTTATTTCATTTTTGTTGTGATTTTTTTTCGAAAATTTGTGGTTGTAGTAGTGCCTACTACATTTTCAAAAGAGTTTCCCTACTCATTATTAGATATACTCTGGTTCTGAATACATAAATGAATCAAGTGAAGTGGTGATACTTTGCCTGTTCAGAAAAGTAAAAAGAAAAATCTTAGCTATTTTTTAATTTCAACCAACCATTGTTAGGTTAGGTTAGGTTAGGTGATGAGGGGTGTGCACAGCGTGAAACTGTTGCGTACACGGGGGCCTACTGGTCCATTGTGATCCCCTTTAAAAATAAAAGGTAGCATCGATGCTCTTCAAAATTGCCGATTAACGAAGACTGGCTCGTTGAGACCTGTGCTAGATCATCCAGTTCTCCAACAAACCTGTTTCCGAAATGACGGAGTCGGCTAGTTTGGAGGTTCGGACAGTCACAGAGCAGGTGTTTAATGGTTTCTATTTCCTCCTCATCCTGACAGCTCCTACAAAAATCGGGTGCAAATGCCCCTATCTTGTTGGCCATTGTGCCAATGGCGCAATGACCCGTTAGAACACCTATCAAGATTTTAATGTTCTTTTTACTCAGCGATAGAATATACCGAGTTTCCTTTTCGTTTGTGTTAGGCCATAAACTTCTAGAGATTGCGCAATCGTCCCTGGATTTCCAGGAGTTATTGATTTTCTCTTTTGATTTAAGGTCTATCTTCCTCTTGAGTACCCCAATCGGGACGAGTGGTCCCCTAACTGAATGGTCGCTACTACTTGTGTCTGCTTCTGACCCTTTCCTGGCTAGTTCATCTACTATTTCGTTCCCTTCTATGTTGCTATGTCCAGGAACCCAGCAGAGCTTTACCTGGTTAGTGTGGAAGATTTTATTTAATTCCTTCGTACAGTTTAAAACTGCTTTTGATCTTATGGTCTCACTGGCTAAGTCTTTGATAGCAGCCTGGCTGTCCACGAAAAAAGTAATCTCCGAGGAGCTTAGCTTTTCATGACGTGCCAATTCAGCTGCTTTTTCAATGGCAAAGATCTCGGCCTGAATGGCACTACAATCAGCTGGGAGTTTATACGATGCTCTGATGTTGAGAGATTGACAAAACACTCCAGCACCTGTTCCTGATTCCATTTTTGAACCGTCAGTGTAGAAAGGGATACCCTGTTTACTTATAAGTGAATTAGGATCCCAACCCTGTCTTTCTGGTATAAAAATAGAAAATTTCCTATCGAAATCTAGTAAACGTGGAATGTAATCGGTGGTCTCCATCAGTCCTGGAATCGTGTCATATCTTTGTAAGATTGACCCGTGTCCATAAGTGCTGTGCCTCCAAAAACTCAGATCTCTTAAACGAATTGCAGTTTTGGCTTATGAATTCATCCAGAGCCGGGAGATCCAAGATCATTTCCAACCCATCTTGTGGTGTTGATCTTTGAGCCCCTGTTATTCTTATACAGGCTAGTCTCTGTACCTTATTCAGGTTCTTGAGATAGCTTGATTTTTCCACCGCTTTCCACCATACAATAGAGCCATAGGTAAGAATGGGTCTGACAATCGCTGTGTACATCCATTGGATGTCTTGCGGTCGCATACCCCAACGTACACCGAAAGTCTTTTTGCATGTGTAGAATGCACATAGTGCTTTTTTCATTCTTTCCTCAGTATTACGCTTCCATGTAAGCTTGGAGTCAAGGATTACTCCTAGGAATTTAGCTTCCTTAGAATGTGTACATCTTTATATCAGAGTTACCTAGTTCACACTGGATTTGTCTACTTTTCAACATACACGTGATCCATTTTATAAGTGTGGGTTCTATTTTATGATCAGTGAGTGCTTTTTCTATGGCACTGTTGTGAACTCCTTCGACATCAAGAAAAGATGCAAGGGTGTATTCTTTTACCGCCAGCGACTTCTCTATAGTTCTGACTGCACAGTGTAGGTAGGGCTGTTTGTAACCGAATGGGGTTCCTTTTAATAATTATTTATTATTTTCACTTAAAAAAGGATTCAAATAAAAGAAAACTCGCACAACCGACAAGGAAAGGACCGACGACGACGATACGACGACAAACACGAAACTCTAATATTCCTTTCGACAAAATGTAAACAAAAACCCGATTATCATTCTTTCTCGTTCTTACCTACGGGAGGTAAGACACCAATAAGTAGGGCTATCTGTTTTTTTGTTAGGAGGAGAATGGCAATGGCAACGATCATAATTATGGTTGCACTTTACTATGCAAAATAAAACAAAAACAAAACCCATAATTGAGAAACAGTCAGCACTTTATCCGGAATGAGTAATGTTCAGCGCAACATTCCATAAAACTGGTAAAGTGATTGGGGAAGCGCAACTTTGTTGAGAGGATTCCTAGACTCATGTTGCAGGAAATTGCTAGGCACAAGTGGTCGGAATTTTGATTGCGACAAGTGCGTGAGCACATATTGGTATTTTCACCCACTATTAAACTGATTATGCGTTATAATGTTCACACCTAATAAAGTTAGACAATTTAAAGGTATGGGTAAAACCGAAACGATGAAACAAAGGCTGGAAAATTTCTGCATGTAGGTTGTTGGTAGGTATAGACATATTTTAAAAAGCTAGGGTTAATTGGCAATAGCCGACGGTACATACCTTCCTTATTCAAAGTACCACCAGACCGAACAGTAAGCTAAACCTAGAGTTTCTCACATAAGAAGTACCCATTCTCGCACAGCCAACAATTAACCAGTGAAATAAGTAAATTATATCGACTTCCAAAGTAAGTACCTAAGTTCAACTAAAGGATCGGTTTTCATATTAAAGTGTGTGAAATTGCTATACTAGGGAACGATTATATTGGGAAGGATAGACCGCGTTGAAACGCACCGTCGAGCCCAGGCCTTGAATTCGATAAAAAGTATATACATATATATATATATATATATATACAAATATATATATATTTACGTATAGATTGATAGGCGTATACGCCCCTTTTCTTCACTTATTCCATCTCAAAATAAGGTGAGCTTCAGAATAGAAAAATCGAAAGTAAAGAAAATTGATTAAACTGAGTTTTTTTGTTACACCATATAGCACACATATAGGCCGTTAGAATTTTCCGTTAACGGCCTGAACCTCGCAGGAAAACCCGATACAACGGTTCAAAACGCAACGGTGTCTAAGGAAAAATTCTAATTCGAACATTTTCATTGCCGTCGTCATCGAAAATTAACAAAAAAAAACATCGTTTGAGACGAACGGCAAAGTCGACGTCAGCGGCGCGGCATCCAAAGACAGAGTTTTTTTCGTCAAAGTCTCAAAATCTTAAATCAAATTTTTTTTGCATTACAACTTACCATATTCATTCGTTCAATTTATTTAATTTAATGTATAAAGATTAAACTCAATTATAATTCAAGTTAAATTTGTATCTTCAAGTGTTATTCAAGTACATACGATTTGCAATTCATATCATAGGCATATACATATACATTTATATATATATATACGCATACTTTTGCTTTGAATTTGTTGCTTTAAATTCGAAAGTGTGGTAATTTTTATAAAAAGAGTAAGCTGATTGAAAACCATAGAGAAAAAGGTGTTATAAACAAGAAAAATCACCCCGATACCAAGATTCGTCGAGCAGTGGCCACTACAGCGATAAATTTTGGGGTAAGTCCATCCAATTATAATATATAGGTATATGTGTCCAACTGACACTCAATTATTTTATAAGCATTGCCCATTATTTCGATTTGCATTCAAAGTAAATTAAGCAACAGAAAAAGAAACCGTTAAATTCACACATAACTTGAACATGTAGAAATGTATATTGAGTCATATGGAATTTGAATTAAAAATAATGTATAGAAACATGAATCCTTAACTTTTTCATCATAAGGGGGAAGATAGGGATGATAAACGACGAGTGAAATGCTGAGATAAAAGGGACGTTGGAAAAAGGGGTTGTTTTTGGCGAGAAAAACAACCAGGTAGGGTGGGTTTAGACTTAAACATCTCGCGCATCAACAACATCGGGATGCAATAAGACTGGCAGTTGATTTTTTTGCTAACGAGGAGGAAACGAACCCATTACGAGCTAGTTTGGGAAGTTTATGTTGTGCCAGCAGATCCTCACTGAAATAAAACTCGTTACAGAAATGGCGCCCAACGTGGAGTCCCACTATCGATAGATAGTGAGGCTAACATTTGATTTTAAATAATGAGTCATACATTTTCTTTTCGTTTCAAATAGTTTAAACATTTTCATTTTTATTTTTTTTATTTTATCTTAACCTGTGGTTTTAACGTCTTTGTGAGTCCCGGTCACTTAGGTAGATCACCCGGTACCGCGTTGCAACAAAGACGTTGAAATCAATACACAAGAGTTCAACAAAAAGTACAATTGAAACTTAGTCTTTGGGATTCTGAACAAAGAGACACCCAAACAGCAAGCGGATAGAGTACATTTTTATGTTCAGCTACAGTTTGAAGAGACCCAATGATACGAGAGGTGTCTTGAATAGTCCTTTAAACAACTTTTTTCCATTTTCAAAGTTTTCAATGTTTTGTTTTCGAAATCCTCCGGAGTCTCGATTGACGATGAAGATGATCGTCGAAAGTTGTCCCGGATTATTTTCGAAAAATTGCAAACATTTAAAATTAAAGTACAACAACAATAGTTACAAACACTAGTTTATTTTATTTTTTTTAATATTACATACATTTGTGTGACTCACAACGTTCCTTTTTCTTAATTCTCAGCAGTTACATTCGTTCGTATTCAAAACCTTGTCTTCCCTTTTTGATTTTCATGATATATTACAACACAAAAAAAACACACTTCCCAATATACTGAAATACATTTTTTGAACAAAGATTTAAAAGAACACACACATTCAATTAAGTTTTGTTCTTTCATACATACATTGATTATTTGCTTTAAACTTTATATTTCACCTATTCCTGAAATATAAGTTAAACTAGCAATTATAGCATAAAACTTTTTATTGAAATACAGTTACAATTACATTACAATTACATTTTCTATATTTTATATTTTATAAAACATTTTTTTTGAACTACATTTAAACGTTATTTTGAAACACAATTAAAAAACGTTGATACAATTTGTTTGATTTAAGATTTTTGGTGGCTTTTTTTTTTAACATCATCATTGTGATTAGGATTTATAAATCACGATTTTTTTGATGAATTTGAAGATTGGCCGCAAGCATTAGAGACAATTTTCGAACATAACCGTTTCTTGACATTGCGCGTGCTTTATTTTCGAGATTTCTTTTGAAGCTTAGCTATAGAAAACAATATTTTTCTTTCGGTAATATAAAGCCGAGTTTGGTTCTTTTGAACTAAGAATGAGTAGGAGTCGTCGCGTGTCAATTTATGACGACATAGACGTAATAAACGCTCACAACGAAGCAACCTTTGAGGCATTTTATCAGAGATTCTGTAATACGGTAGATAGGTTCAACCTTGATAATTCTTTTAGCTTTTCCGAAGAATTAGAATCAGTAATTTCAAACTCAACATTCAATATGGCTGATCAAGAAGACCGACAGAATTTAGACCAACAGAATTTAGACCAACAGAATTTAGACCAACAAAATTTAGACCAACAGAATTTAGACCAGTTGCTAGGCGAACACCGTGGCAGGGAACCAACGCAACAAGTTGAAAATGAGATAAATCCAAATGAAGAAGTCGTTTCAAGGATAGAAAGAAGCATGGTTCAGAACCAAATGAGGATTTTCCAGCAAATGGATATATTTATGGGAAACGTGCTGCATAAATTAGAAAGCTTGCGATTACAGCCACAACAATCAGCCAACCGTCCACCATTAGAAAGGCAAAGCTCTACAGCGACCCAACTACCCTTACCTAGGAGCTCGAGTGGGTCAACGACGTTTAGCGCTTCGGGTCCATGTAGGTTAGATCGCTGGAACATCAAGTACGATGGTTCCGATAATGTGTCTGACTTTCTTTTAAAAATAGGAAGAATGCAGTCTTCATCATCTTATTGCGATGAACAAATTGCTGCAAACTTCCATGTTTTGCTGGAAGGCAGACCAAATAAATGGTTTTGGGGATATGTTAAGAAGTATCCAAATGCGAATTTAGCTGATATAAAAGAAGCCATGAAAAAAGAATTCGGTAGAATGGAATCAGAAATTGACATTTATATGAAACTCATGTGTCGGAAACAGGGTCCGAAGGAATCCTTCGACGATTTTTATGTGTCAATTACCAGTTTAAACGACCGCCTGAAAGATCCCTTTAACGACAAGAAATTGATCGAAATCATTAGAGGGAACGCGAAGGAAAAGCTAGGTGAGATCTTGTTGTCAGCTGAGGTCAGGAACTTAGAGCAGCTTCGACAAAAAGCTCGCGAGGCTGAACGGTTTTTAAATAAACGAAACGTAGGCCATCGATCAGTCCACGAGATAACAGTCGAAGATCAATACTACTGCGTTCAAGACGTTGAAGAAATCGCGGCTTTTTCTTCGCGACAAAAACCAGTTTCCACGGCCAACTATATATGTTGGAACTGCGAACAAAAAGGGCACGCATATCATTTCTGTCCATCAGAGGTCAGAAATTTATTCTGTTTTCTATGCGGTGCAAAGGGTGTAACCACAATTCAGTGTGGTAAGCACCAGAAGGGAAACTTCCCGAGGGACGAAACGAGGAGTGGAGAGATTCGTTCCTCAAGGACTCCCACGAACCACTCACAAAACTAAATACAAACCCTGAAACGAATTCCATAGATGAAGATGACAAAGACTTAACGTCAATCAAAATCTTAAAGAGGGAAAAGTCCAACTCTGAATTCGAACATTTTCATCCAATGGAATTTCACAATCATAAGTCTCTTCACGAGAGAAAACTTAATTACGAGAAGGTCCGAGCTAGGATCTTCGCAACCAATATTGAACCAATTAGTACCAAAATTTCAAAATGTCGTCGTCGTTATCAAAATCGAAAAAAGTTTCGAAGACAAATAATTGAAACAATTATATCGTCCGAGACCGACGGACGCATGTATGCAAACGTATTTTTAAATAATGAGTCGGTTTTTGGACTTCTCGACAGCGGAGCCTCAATCTCGGTGTTGGGTGAGGGATGCTTCGAGCTAGTTCGAAACTTAGGGGTTGAAATATTGCCCTACAATAATTTAGTGCGTACTGCAGATGGCAATTCCCATAAGATTGTCGGATATTGCGAGATCGAAACTAAATATAACGGCGTATCCAAAAAGTTGACATTATACCTTATACCAAACTTGACACAAAAAGTTTACCTCGGCATGAATTTCTGGCGAAGCTTCCATCTTCTACCTGAGATAAGTGAAGTGGAGATGAATTTCACTTCCGAGGAAACTGAGGAAAATTCCAAAAACGCTACCGAGTTAGTAGAACTTTCAAGGGAAGAGTCTTTCCGATTAGAAAACGTAAAAAAACAATTTCCAAATTTCGTGGTCCTTGGATTAGGGAAAACAGATCTTGGGTGTCACATCGTGGACACAGGAAATGCTGCCCCAATAAAATCAAGGCACTACCCGTTATCTCCGGTGCGCCAAAACGAGGTTTACAAAGAACTTGACCGTATGCTGGATTTAGGAGTCATCGAAGTAAGTAACTCTCCATGGAGTTGCCCTGTTGTGCTGGTGAGGAAACCTGGCAAAGTCCGTCTTTGTTTAGATTTCCGGAAAGTCAACGCTGTGACCGTTAAGGATGCGTATCCGATGCCTCATGTCGAAGGTTTGTTAAGTCGGATAAAAGACACGCACTTTATCACGGGGATAGACTTAAAAGATGCCTATTGGCAGATCCCCCTACATGAAAAGTCTCGGGAGAAAACAGCTTTTGCCGTACCTGGTAGGCCGCTCTACCAGTTTAAGGTAATGCCATTCGGCTTGAGCAATGCGGGACAAACACTGTGTAGGGTTATGGACCAAGTAATCCCAAGTCATCTCCGTGATAACGTGTTTGTCTATTTAGACGACTTACTGATCTGTACTTCGGATTTTGAGTCGCATTTACGCATCCTTAAAGAGGTCGCAGCTTGTCTTCGCCGAGCAAATCTGACTATAAATCTAGCAAAGAGCCGATTCTGCATGAAAGAAATCAAATTCCTGGGTTTTATAGTAGGGCAGGGAAACCTGAAAACTAACCCAGAAAAAGTAGAAGCCATGGTCAATTTCCCGGTACCAACTAGCGTTAGACAGGTGAGGAGATTTCTGGGCTTGACAGGTTGGTATAGGAGATTTATTCGGAACTATGCCGATATAGCCGCTCCTTTAACCAACTGTCTGCAAAAGAAGTCCAAATTCGAATTTACGTCGGAAGCACTTGAATCTTTCGAAAAGCTAAAAACAGCTTTGTCGTCAGCTCCAGTTTTAGCTGAACCCGATTTTTCGAAACGATTCATGATACAATGCGATGCTTCGTCTGAAGGAGTAGGCGGTGTTCTCTTTCAAGTGGATGAGAACGGTCATGAGAAGCCCATCGCCTTCATGTCGAAGAAGCTTAACAAATCCCAGAAAAACTACACAGTTACGGAACAAGAGTGTCTAGCAGCAGTTTTGAGTGTGCGAAAGTTTAGGCCTTACATCGACGGATTGCCCTTTACAGTCATAACGGACCATTCGAGTCTCAAATGGCTCATGTCGATGAAGGAGTTATCAGGTAGACTAGCGAGATGGAGCCTAGAACTCCAAGGGTATGACTTCTCCATCGAACATAGGAAAGGGAGCCTAAATGTAGTGCCAGATTGCCTATCGCGCATGAACATGGAAGAAATCACAGCTAGCGGAACTGTAGCGGACAATGGGATTTGTCAAGATTCTTCGATAATGACATGCGGTGATATCGATTTAGATTCGGCTGAGTTCGATTCGCCACAATACACCCACTTGAGAGAGAACATCTCCCAAAACCAGTCGACCCTTCCAGACCTCGTAGTGTCAGGGAAGTTCGTTTATCGAAGAGTTAGGTTCAGAACCGGAAAGGTTGACGAGGAAGATTCGCTTTGGCGCTTATGGCTTCCAAACGACCTTACGCAAAAGTGCATAGAAATGTGTCACAATACCAAATTAAGCTGCCACAGTGGCTTTGATAAGACTTACGCTAGAATCCGATCCAAATATTACTGGCCGAGAATGATAAAAGACGTAAAGACTTTTGTGAAAAACTGCGATGTTTGCAAAATGGTCAAGGCTTCAAACGAAATTCTTCGCCCACCGATGGTCCACCAAACAAAAACAGAAAGGCCCATGCAACGACTCTATGTTGATTTCCTAGGCCCATATCCGCGTACGAAGCGAGGTAATGTCTTCATTTTCATTGTGGTTGACCATTTCACAAAGTACGTGTTTTTCAAAGCCTTACCAAAGGCAACGTCAAGCCGCGTGATTCAATATCTTGAATCAGAAATATTTCATGCTTTCGGGACCCCTGAACAAATCCACTCCGACAACGGTCGTCAATTTGTGTCCAAAGATTTCAAAATCTTTTTGGATAGCTACGGTGTCAAGCATGTGCGTACGGCAGTGTATTCGCCTCAAGCCAACATTTCGGAGCGCGTTAATCGTAGTTTCCTTAGCAAGTTGAGAATCCTAATTTCCAAACAGCAAAATGACTGGGATCTGCATTTATCCAGTATCGCGTGTGCGTTGCGATCCGACGTGCATGATTCCTTGGATTGTCAACCCTACTTCGCCATGTTTGGACAAAACATGGTAAATCACGGATCAACTTATGCTTTACTACGGAAACTGAACGCTCTATCCGATCCCGAAATGTTGGTGACACCTCGCGCACTCAAATAGGCACTAGCGAGACAGACGTTGTCGGAGAATTTGGACAGGGCATACGTTAAGTCGAAAAATCAATACAACAAAAGATCTAAAAACGTTTCTTACCGGGAAGGTCAGGAGGTATTCCATCGGAATTTCGCCCAAAGCAATTTTGCCCAAGGAATCAATGCTAAGCTGCTGCCGAAATTCCTGAAATCCCGAGTAAAAAAGGTCGTAGGCAACTGTATGTACGAGTTGGAATCCAGAGCTGGAAAACCTCTCGGCATATTCCATGCCAAGGACATAAGACAGTGACTCGACATACACTAGAACAAAAAGGGAAACGAAAATCAACCACAAAGAATCGAATTCTATAAATAAACAAAATGCATCACTTATCTGACAATAATTTTCTGCTTTTTCTCCGTCTGTTAAGTGGGTTCGCGTCCCACGTCTAGCATAACAGCTGGCACACAACAACGAAATGCACGAATTATAGATTTAAATCTAAACCGAACCGATCTAAATGTAAACAATCTTGAAATACGCTAATTGTAACTCCCGTTGAAACCACTTCATGAATGCGCATACAATCTTTCCATATAATAAAGGAGAAACACTTTAAATGACACGGCTAAATAAATTTCATTCGAATCCACTGGCATTTTAAAACCCCGTCGGCAAAACTCTTCGAGTTTCAAGTTACAAATACATGAACGCATATATATTTTTTTTGCCACGAATGCTTCAATCAGCTGGTGAGGTGAACGACCTCTTTTTTTCTTTTAGCAATAAACGACAAACGTTAGAACTTTAATAAAATACAGCCCGTTTCTGTTCACAAAATCCTGCATAGCGGATTTTTGTCGCGCATTTCACTCGCACTTGTTTGTCGAATTATAGTTGTCCTCGTCGCACAATATTCAAAACGGCACTCGACTACAATTTTGGAATTATTTTTGCCGTTATAAGGGCAATTTACGCATTCACTTAAATACCATATTAATTTTGTCACCAGAACGAATTCTTTCAATTTCTTTTATTACTATTCACTTTTGTATGATCCAAAATCATTTCACAAAAACAAATTTTTCACCTAGTTGTCTATTACGACAACCTAGCACTTTCCACTACCCGGCCATACGAAAGGGAAAAGGTGGGTTCATTTCGCATATTCCAGATATTATTATATCTGAAAAAAGCGAAGCCCTGTAACCGAATGGGGTTCCTTTTAATAATTATTTATTATTTTCACTTAAAAAAGGATTCAAATAAAAGAAAACTCGCACAACCGACAAGGAAAGGACCGACGACGACGATACGACGACAAACACGAAACTCTAATATTCCTTTCGACAAAATGTAAACAAAAACCCGATTATCATTCTTTCTCGTTCTTACCTACGGGAGGTAAGACACCAATAAGTAGGGCTATCTGTTTACATTTTGTCGAAAGGAATATTAGAGTTTCGTGTTTGTCGTCGTATCGTCGTCGTCGGTCCTTTCCTTGTCGGTTGTGCGAGTTTTCTTTTATTTGAATCCTTTTTTAAGTGAAAATAATAAATAATTATTAAAAGGAACCCCATTCGGTTACAGGGCTTCGCTTTTTTCAGATATAATAATATCTGGAATATGCGAAATGAACCCACCTTTTCCCTTTCGTATGGCCGGGTAGTGGAAAGTGCTAGGTTGTCGTAATAGACAACTAGGTGAAAAATTTGTTTTTGTGAAATGATTTTGGATCATACAAAAGTGAATAGTAATAAAAGAAATTGAAAGAATTCGTTCTGGTGACAAAATTAATATGGTATTTAAGTGAATGCGTAAATTGCCCTTATAACGGCAAAAATAATTCCAAAATTGTAGTCGAGTGCCGTTTTGAATATTGTGCGACGAGGACAACTATAATTCGACAAACAAGTGCGAGTGAAATGCGCGACAAAAATCCGCTATGCAGGATTTTGTGAACAGAAACGGGCTGTATTTTATTAAAGTTCTAACGTTTGTCGTTTATTGCTAAAAGAAAAAAAGAGGTCGTTCACCTCACCAGCTGATTGAAGCATTCGTGGCAAAAAAAATATATATGCGTTCATGTATTTGTAACTTGAAACTCGAAGAGTTTTGCCGACGGGGTTTTAAAATGCCAGTGGATTCGAATGAAATTTATTTAGCCGTGTCATTTAAAGTGTTTCTCCTTTATTATATGGAAAGATTGTATGCGCATTCATGAAGTGGTTTCAACGGGAGTTACAATTAGCGTATTTCAAGATTGTTTACATTTAGATCGGTTCGGTTTAGATTTAAATCTATAATTCGTGCATTTCGTTGTTGTGTGCCAGCTGTTATGCTAGACGTGGGACGCGAACCCACTTAACAGACGAAGAAAAAGCCGCGATTTCTTCAACGTCTTGAACGCAGTAGTATTGATCTTCGACTGTTATCTCGTGGACTGATCGATGGCCTACGTTTCGTTTATTTAAAAACCGTTCAGCCTCGCGAGCTTTTTGTCGAAGCTGCTCTAAGTTCCTGACCTCAGCTGACAACAAGATCTCACCTAGCTTTTCCTTCGCGTTCCCTCTAATGATTTCGATCAATTTCTTGTCGTTAAAGGGATCTTTCAGGCGGTCGTTTAAACTGGTAATTGACACATAAAAATCGTCGAAGGATTCCTTCGGACCCTGTTTCCGACACATGAGTTTCATATAAATGTCAATTTCTGATTCCATTCTACCGAATTCTTTTTTCATGGCTTCTTTTATATCAGCTAAATTCGCATTTGGATACTTCTTAACATATCCCCAAAACCATTTATTTGGTCTGCCTTCCAGCAAAACATGGAAGTTTGCAGCAATTTGTTCATCGCAATAAGATGATGAAGACTGCATTCTTCCTATTTTTAAAAGAAAGTCAGACACATTATCGGAACCATCGTACTTGATGTTCCAGCGATCTAACCTACATGGACCCGAAGCGCTAAACGTCGTTGACCCACTCGAGCTCCTAGGTAAGGGTAGTTGGGTCGCTGTAGAGCTTTGCCTTTCTAATGGTGGACGGTTGGCTGATTGTTGTGGCTGTAATCGCAAGCTTTCTAATTTATGCAGCACGTTTCCCATAAATATATCCATTTGCTGGAAAATCCTCATTTGGTTCTGAACCATGCTTCTTTCTATCCTTGAAACGACTTCTTCATTTGGATTTATCTCATTTTCAACTTGTTGCGTTGGTTCCCTGCCACGGTGTTCGCCTAGCAACTGGTCTAAATTCTGTTGGTCTAAATTTTGTTGGTCTAAATTCTGTTGGTCTAAATTCTGTTGGTCTAAATTCTGTCGGTCTTCTTGATCAGCCATATTGAATGTTGAGTTTGAAATTACTGATTCTAATTCTTCGGAAAAGCTAAAAGAATTATCAAGGTTGAACCTATCTACCGTATTACAGAATCTCTGATAAAATGCCTCAAAGGTTGCTTCGTTGTGAGCGTTTATTACGTCTATGTCGTCATAAATTGACACGCGACGACTCCTACTCATTCTTAGTTCAAAAGAACCAAACTCGGCTTTATATTACCGAAAGAAAAATATTGTTTTCTATAGCTAAGCTTCAAAAGAAATCTCGAAAATAAAGCACGCGCAATGTCAAGAAACGGTTATGTTCGAAAATTGTCTCTAATGCTTGCGGCCAATCTTCAAATTCATCAAAAAAATCGTGATTTATAAATCCTAATCACAATGATGATGTTAAAAAAAAAAGCCACCAAAAATCTTAAATCAAACAAATTGTATCAACGTTTTTTAATTGTGTTTCAAAATAACGTTTAAATGTAGTTCAAAAAAAATGTTTTATAAAATATAAAATATAGAAAATGTAATTGTAATGTAATTGTAACTGTATTTCAATAAAAAGTTTTATGCTATAATTGCTAGTTTAACTTATATTTCAGGAATAGGTGAAATATAAAGTTTAAAGCAAATAATCAATGTATGTATGAAAGAACAAAACTTAATTGAATGTGTGTGTTCTTTTAAATCTTTGTTCAAAAAATGTATTTCAGTATATTGGGAAGTGTGTTTTTTTTGTGTTGTAATATATCATGAAAATCAAAAAGGGAAGACAAGGTTTTGAATACGAACGAATGTAACTGCTGAGAATTAAGAAAAAGGAACGTTGTGAGTCACACAAATGTATGTAATATTAAAAAAAATAAAATAAACTAGTGTTTGTAACTATTGTTGTTGTACTTTAATTTTAAATGTTTGCAATTTTTCGAAAATAATCCGGGACAACTTTCGACGATCATCTTCATCGTCAATCGAGACTCCGGAGGATTTCGAAAACAAAACATTGAAAACTTTGAAAATGGAAAAAAGTTGTTTAAAGGACTATTCAAGACACCTCTCGTATCATTGGGTCTCTTCAAACTGTAGCTGAACATAAAAATGTACTCTATCCGCTTGCTGTTTGGGTGTCTCTTTGTTCAGAATCCCAAAGACTAAGTTTCAATTGTACTTTTTGTTGAACTCTTGTGTATTGATTTCAACGTCTTTGTTGCAACGCGGTACCGGGTGATCTACCTAAGTGACCGGGACTCACAAAGACGTTAAAACCACAGGTTAAGATAAAATAAAAAAAATAAAAATGAAAATGTTTAAACTATTTGAAACGAAAAGAAAATGTATGACTCATTATTTAAAATCAAATGTTAGCCTCACTATCTATCGATAGTGGGACTCCACGTTGGGCGCCATTTCTGTAACGAGTTTTATTTCAGTGAGGATCTGCTGGCACAACATAAACTTCCCAAACTAGCTCGTAATGGGTTCGTTTCCTCCTCGTTAGCAAAAAAATCAACTGCCAGTCTTATTGCATCCCGATGTTGTTGATGCGCGAGATGTTTAAGTCTAAACCCACCCTACCTGGTTGTTTTTCTCGCCAAAAACAACCCCTTTTTCCAACGTCCCTTTTATCTCAGCATTTCACTCGTCGTTTATCATCCCTATCTTCCCCCTTATGATGAAAAAGTTAAGGATTCATGTTTCTATACATTATTTTTAATTCAAATTCCATATGACTCAATATACATTTCTACATGTTCAAGTTATGTGTGAATTTAACGGTTTCTTTTTCTGTTGCTTAATTTACTTTGAATGCAAATCGAAATAATGGGCAATGCTTATAAAATAATTGAGTGTCAGTTGGACACATATACCTATATATTATAATTGGATGGACTTACCCCAAAATTTATCGCTGTAGTGGCCACTGCTCGACGAATCTTGGTATCGGGGTGATTTTTCTTGTTTATAACACCTTTTTCTCTATGGTTTTCAATCAGCTTACTCTTTTTATAAAAATTACCACACTTTCGAATTTAAAGCAACAAATTCAAAGCAAAAGTATGCGTATATATATATATAAATGTATATGTATATGCCTATGATATGAATTGCAAATCGTATGTACTTGAATAACACTTGAAGATACAAATTTAACTTGAATTATAATTGAGTTTAATCTTTATACATTAAATTAAATAAATTGAACGAATGAATATGGTAAGTTGTAATGCAAAAAAAATTTGATTTAAGATTTTGAGACTTTGACGAAAAAAACTCTGTCTTTGGATGCCGCGCCGCTGACGTCGACTTTGCCGTTCGTCTCAAACGATGTTTTTTTTTGTTAATTTTCGATGACGACGGCAATGAAAATGTTCGAATTAGAATTTTTCCTTAGACACCGTTGCGTTTTGAACCGTTGTATCGGGTTTTCCTGCGAGGTTCAGGCCGTTAACGGAAAATTCTAACGGCCTATATGTGTGCTTATTTTGAGATGGAATAAGTGAAGAAAAGGGGCGTATACGCCTATCAATCTATACGTAAATATATATATATTTGTATATATATATATATATATATGTATATACTTTTTATCGAATTCAAGGCCTGGGCTCGACGGTGCGTTTCAACGCGGTCTATCCTTCCCAATATAATCGTTCCTTTGGAAGTCGATATAATTTACTTATTTCACTGGTTAATTGTTGGCTGTGCGAGAATGGGTACTTCTTATGTGAGAAACTCTAGGTTTAGCTTACTGTTCGGTCTGGTGGTACTTTGAATAAGGAAGGTATGTACCGTCGGCTATTGCCAATTAACCCTAGCTTTTTAAAATATGTCTATACCTACCAACAACCTACATGCAGAAATTTTCCAGCCTTTGTTTCATCGTTTCGGTTTTACCCATACCTTTAAATTGTCTAACTTTATTAGGTGTGAACATTATAACGCATAATCAGTTTAATAGTGGGTGAAAATACCAATATGTGCTCACGCACTTGTCGCAATCAAAATTCCGACCACTTGTGCCTAGCAATTTCCTGCAACATGAGTCTAGGAATCCTCTCAACAAAGTTGCGCTTCCCCAATCACTTTACCAGTTTTATGGAATGTTGCGCTGAACATTACTCATTCCGGATAAAGTGCTGACTGTTTCTCAATTATGGGTTTTGTTTTTGTTTTATTTTGCATAGTAAAGTGCAACCATAATTATGATCGTTGCCATTGCCATTCTCCTCCTAACAAAAAAACAGATAGCCCTACTTATTGGTGTCTTACCTCCCGTAGGTAAGAACGAGAAAGAATGATAATCGGGTTTTTGTTTACATTTTGTCGAAAGGAATATTAGAGTTTCGTGTTTGTCGTCGTATCGTCGTCGTCGGTCCTTTCCTTGTCGGTTGTGCGAGTTTTCTTTTATTTGAATCCTTTTTTAAGTGAAAATAATAAATAATTATTAAAAGGAACCCCATTCGGTTACAGGGCTTCGCTTTTTTCAGATATAATAATATCTGGAATATGCGAAATGAACCCACCTTTTCCCTTTCGTATGGCCGGGTAGTGGAAAGTGCTAGGTTGTCGTAATAGACAACTAGGTGAAAAATTTGTTTTTGTGAAATGATTTTGGATCATACAAAAGTGAATAGTAATAAAAGAAATTGAAAGAATTCGTTCTGGTGACAAAATTAATATGGTATTTAAGTGAATGCGTAAATTGCCCTTATAACGGCAAAAATAATTCCAAAATTGTAGTCGAGTGCCGTTTTGAATATTGTGCGACGAGGACAACTATAATTCGACAAACAAGTGCGAGTGAAATGCGCGACAAAAATCCGCTATGCAGGATTTTGTGAACAGAAACGGGCTGTATTTTATTAAAGTTCTAACGTTTGTCGTTTATTGCTAAAAGAAAAAAAGAGGTCGTTCACCTCACCAGCTGATTGAAGCATTCGTGGCAAAAAAAATATATATGCGTTCATGTATTTGTAACTTGAAACTCGAAGAGTTTTGCCGACGGGGTTTTAAAATGCCAGTGGATTCGAATGAAATTTATTTAGCCGTGTCATTTAAAGTGTTTCTCCTTTATTATATGGAAAGATTGTATGCGCATTCATGAAGTGGTTTCAACGGGAGTTACAATTAGCGTATTTCAAGATTGTTTACATTTAGATCGGTTCGGTTTAGATTTAAATCTATAATTCGTGCATTTCGTTGTTGTGTGCCAGCTGTTATGCTAGACGTGGGACGCGAACCCACTTAACAGACGGAGAAAAAGCAGAAAATTATTGTCAGATAAGTGATGCATTTTGTTTATTTATAGAATTCGATTCTTTGTGGTTGATTTTCGTTTCCCTTTTTGTTCTAGTGTATGTCGAGTCACTGTCTTATGTCCTTGGCATGGAATATGCCGAGAGGTTTTCCAGCTCTGGATTCCAACTCGTACATACAGTTGCCTACGACCTTTTTTACTCGGGATTTCAGGAATTTCGGCAGCAGCTTAGCATTGATTCCTTGGGCAAAATTGCTTTGGGCGAAATTCCGATGGAATACCTCCTGACCTTCCCGGTAAGAAACGTTTTTAGATCTTTTGTTGTATTGATTTTTCGACTTAACGTATGCCCTGTCCAAATTCTCCGACAACGTCTGTCTCGCTAGTGCCAATTTGAGTGCGCGAGGTGTCACCAACATTTCGGGATCGGATAGAGCGTTCAGTTTCCGTAGTAAAGCATAAGTTGATCCGTGATTTACCATGTTTTGTCCAAACATGGCGAAGTAGGGTTGACAATCCAAGGAATCATGCACGTCGGATCGCAACGCACACGCGATACTGGATAAATGCAGATCCCAGTCATTTTGCTGTTTGGAAATTAGGATTCTCAACTTGCTAAGGAAACTACGATTAACGCGCTCCGAAATGTTGGCTTGAGGCGAATACACTGCCGTACGCACATGCTTGACACCGTAGCTATCCAAAAAGATTTTGAAATCTTTGGACACAAATTGACGACCGTTGTCGGAGTGGATTTGTTCAGGGGTCCCGAAAGCATGAAATATTTCTGATTCAAGATATTGAATCACGCGGCTTGACGTTGCCTTTGGTAAGGCTTTGAAAAACACGTACTTTGTGAAATGGTCAACCACAATGAAAATGAAGACATTACCTCGCTTCGTACGCGGATATGGGCCTAGGAAATCAACATAGAGTCGTTGCATGGGCCTTTCTGTTTTTGTTTGGTGGACCATCGGTGGGCGAAGAATTTCGTTTGAAGCCTTGACCATTTTGCAAACATCGCAGTTTTTCACAAAAGTCTTTACGTCTTTTATCATTCTCGGCCAGTAATATTTGGATCGGATTCTAGCGTAAGTCTTATCAAAGCCACTGTGGCAGCTTAATTTGGTATTGTGACACATTTCTATGCACTTTTGCGTAAGGTCGTTTGGAAGCCATAAGCGCCAAAGCGAATCTTCCTCGTCAACCTTTCCGGTTCTGAACCTAACTCTTCGATAAACAAACTTCCCTGACACTACGAGGTCTGGAAGGGTCGACTGGTTTTGGGAGATGTTCTCTCTCAAGTGGGTGTATTGTGGCGAATCGAACTCAGCCGAATCTAAATCGATATCACCGCATGTCATTATCGAAGAATCTTGACAAATCCCATTGTCCGCTACAGTTCCGCTAGCTGTGATTTCTTCCATGTTCATGCGCGATAGGCAATCTGGCACTACATTTAGGCTCCCTTTCCTATGTTCGATGGAGAAGTCATACCCTTGGAGTTCTAGGCTCCATCTCGCTAGTCTACCTGATAACTCCTTCATCGACATGAGCCATTTGAGACTCGAATGGTCCGTTATGACTGTAAAGGGCAATCCGTCGATGTAAGGCCTAAACTTTCGCACACTCAAAACTGCTGCTAGACACTCTTGTTCCGTAACTGTGTAGTTTTTCTGGGATTTGTTAAGCTTCTTCGACATGAAGGCGATGGGCTTCTCATGACCGTTCTCATCCACTTGAAAGAGAACACCGCCTACTCCTTCAGACGAAGCATCGCATTGTATCATGAATCGTTTCGAAAAATCGGGTTCAGCTAAAACTGGAGCTGACGACAAAGCTGTTTTTAGCTTTTCGAAAGATTCAAGTGCTTCCGACGTAAATTCGAATTTGGACTTCTTTTGCAGACAGTTGGTTAAAGGAGCGGCTATATCGGCATAGTTCCGAATAAATCTCCTATACCAACCTGTCAAGCCCAGAAATCTCCTCACCTGTCTAACGCTAGTTGGTACCGGGAAATTGACCATGGCTTCTACTTTTTCTGGGTTAGTTTTCAGGTTTCCCTGCCCTACTATAAAACCCAGGAATTTGATTTCTTTCATGCAGAATCGGCTCTTTGCTAGATTTATAGTCAGATTTGCTCGGCGAAGACAAGCTGCGACATCTTTAAGGATGCGTAAATGCGACTCAAAATCCGAAGTACAGATCAGTAAGTCGTCTAAATAGACAAACACGTTATCACGGAGATGACTTGGGATTACTTGGTCCATAACCCTACACAGTGTTTGTCCCGCATTGCTCAAGCCGAATGGCATTACCTTAAACTGGTAGAGCGGCCTACCAGGTACGGCAAAAGCTGTTTTCTCCCGAGACTTTTCATGTAGGGGGATCTGCCAATAGGCATCTTTTAAGTCTATCCCCGTGATAAAGTGCGTGTCTTTTATCCGACTTAACAAACCTTCGACATGAGGCATCGGATACGCATCCTTAACGGTCACAGCGTTGACTTTCCGGAAATCTAAACAAAGACGGACTTTGCCAGGTTTCCTCACCAGCACAACAGGGCAACTCCATGGAGAGTTACTTACTTCGATGACTCCTAAATCCAGCATACGGTCAAGTTCTTTGTAAACCTCGTTTTGGCGCACCGGAGATAACGGGTAGTGCCTTGATTTTATTGGGGCAGCATTTCCTGTGTCCACGATGTGACACCCAAGATCTGTTTTCCCTAATCCAAGGACCACGAAATTTGGAAATTGTTTTTTTACGTTTTCTAATCGGAAAGACTCTTCCCTTGAAAGTTCTACTAACTCGGTAGCGTTTTTGGAATTTTCCTCAGTTTCCTCGGAAGTGAAATTCATCTCCACTTCACTTATCTCAGGTAGAAGATGGAAGCTTCGCCAGAAATTCATGCCGAGGTAAACTTTTTGTGTCAAGTTTGGTATAAGGTATAATGTCAACTTTTTGGATACGCCGTTATATTTAGTTTCGATCTCGCAATATCCGACAATCTTATGGGAATTGCCATCTGCAGTACGCACTAAATTATTGTAGGGCAATATTTCAACCCCTAAGTTTCGAACTAGCTCGAAGCATCCCTCACCCAACACCGAGATTGAGGCTCCGCTGTCGAGAAGTCCAAAAACCGACTCATTATTTAAAAATACGTTTGCATACATGCGTCCGTCGGTCTCGGACGATATAATTGTTTCAATTATTTGTCTTCGAAACTTTTTTCGATTTTGATAACGACGACGACATTTTGAAATTTTGGTACTAATTGGTTCAATATTGGTTGCGAAGATCCTAGCTCGGACCTTCTCGTAATTAAGTTTTCTCTCGTGAAGAGACTTATGATTGTGAAATTCCATTGGATGAAAATGTTCGAATTCAGAGTTGGACTTTTCCCTCTTTAAGATTTTGATTGACGTTAAGTCTTTGTCATCTTCATCTATGGAATTCGTTTCAGGGTTTGTATTTAGTTTTGTGAGTGGTTCGTGGGAGTCCTTGAGGAACGAATCTCTCCACTCCTCGTTTCGTCCCTCGGGAAGTTTCCCTTCTGGTGCTTACCACACTGAATTGTGGTTACACCCTTTGCACCGCATAGAAAACAGAATAAATTTCTGACCTCTGATGGACAGAAATGATATGCGTGCCCTTTTTGTTCGCAGTTCCAACATATATAGTTGGCCGTGGAAACTGGTTTTTGTCGCGAAGAAAAAGCCGCGATTTCTTCAACGTCTTGAACGCAGTAGTATTGATCTTCGACTGTTATCTCGTGGACTGATCGATGGCCTACGTTTCGTTTATTTAAAAACCGTTCAGCCTCGCGAGCTTTTTGTCGAAGCTGCTCTAAGTTCCTGACCTCAGCTGACAACAAGATCTCACCTAGCTTTTCCTTCGCGTTCCCTCTAATGATTTCGATCAATTTCTTGTCGTTAAAGGGATCTTTCAGGCGGTCGTTTAAACTGGTAATTGACACATAAAAATCGTCGAAGGATTCCTTCGGACCCTGTTTCCGACACATGAGTTTCATATAAATGTCAATTTCTGATTCCATTCTACCGAATTCTTTTTTCATGGCTTCTTTTATATCAGCTAAATTCGCATTTGGATACTTCTTAACATATCCCCAAAACCATTTATTTGGTCTGCCTTCCAGCAAAACATGGAAGTTTGCAGCAATTTGTTCATCGCAATAAGATGATGAAGACTGCATTCTTCCTATTTTTAAAAGAAAGTCAGACACATTATCGGAACCATCGTACTTGATGTTCCAGCGATCTAACCTACATGGACCCGAAGCGCTAAACGTCGTTGACCCACTCGAGCTCCTAGGTAAGGGTAGTTGGGTCGCTGTAGAGCTTTGCCTTTCTAATGGTGGACGGTTGGCTGATTGTTGTGGCTGTAATCGCAAGCTTTCTAATTTATGCAGCACGTTTCCCATAAATATATCCATTTGCTGGAAAATCCTCATTTGGTTCTGAACCATGCTTCTTTCTATCCTTGAAACGACTTCTTCATTTGGATTTATCTCATTTTCAACTTGTTGCGTTGGTTCCCTGCCACGGTGTTCGCCTAGCAACTGGTCTAAATTCTGTTGGTCTAAATTTTGTTGGTCTAAATTCTGTTGGTCTAAATTCTGTTGGTCTAAATTCTGTCGGTCTTCTTGATCAGCCATATTGAATGTTGAGTTTGAAATTACTGATTCTAATTCTTCGGAAAAGCTAAAAGAATTATCAAGGTTGAACCTATCTACCGTATTACAGAATCTCTGATAAAATGCCTCAAAGGTTGCTTCGTTGTGAGCGTTTATTACGTCTATGTCGTCATAAATTGACACGCGACGACTCCTACTCATTCTTAGTTCAAAAGAACCAAACTCGGCTTTATATTACCGAAAGAAAAATATTGTTTTCTATAGCTAAGCTTCAAAAGAAATCTCGAAAATAAAGCACGCGCAATGTCAAGAAACGGTTATGTTCGAAAATTGTCTCTAATGCTTGCGGCCAATCTTCAAATTCATCAAAAAAATCGTGATTTATAAATCCTAATCACAATGATGATGTTAAAAAAAAAAGCCACCAAAAATCTTAAATCAAACAAATTGTATCAACGTTTTTTAATTGTGTTTCAAAATAACGTTTAAATGTAGTTCAAAAAAAATGTTTTATAAAATATAAAATATAGAAAATGTAATTGTAATGTAATTGTAACTGTATTTCAATAAAAAGTTTTATGCTATAATTGCTAGTTTAACTTATATTTCAGGAATAGGTGAAATATAAAGTTTAAAGCAAATAATCAATGTATGTATGAAAGAACAAAACTTAATTGAATGTGTGTGTTCTTTTAAATCTTTGTTCAAAAAATGTATTTCAGTATATTGGGAAGTGTGTTTTTTTTGTGTTGTAATATATCATGAAAATCAAAAAGGGAAGACAAGGTTTTGAATACGAACGAATGTAACTGCTGAGAATTAAGAAAAAGGAACGTTGTGAGTCACACAAATGTATGTAATATTAAAAAAAATAAAATAAACTAGTGTTTGTAACTATTGTTGTTGTACTTTAATTTTAAATGTTTGCAATTTTTCGAAAATAATCCGGGACAACTTTCGACGATCATCTTCATCGTCAATCGAGACTCCGGAGGATTTCGAAAACAAAACATTGAAAACTTTGAAAATGGAAAAAAGTTGTTTAAAGGACTATTCAAGACACCTCTCGTATCATTGGGTCTCTTCAAACTGTAGCTGAACATAAAAATGTACTCTATCCGCTTGCTGTTTGGGTGTCTCTTTGTTCAGAATCCCAAAGACTAAGTTTCAATTGTACTTTTTGTTGAACTCTTGTGTATTGATTTCCAACGTCTTTGTTGCAACGCGGTACCGGGTGATCTACCTAAGTGACCGGGACTCACAAAGACGTTAAAACCACAGGTTAAGATAAAATAAAAAAAATAAAAATGAAAATGTTTAAACTATTTGAAACGAAAAGAAAATGTATGACTCATTATTTAAAATCAAATGTTAGCCTCACTATCTATCGATAGTGGGACTCCACGTTGGGCGCCATTTCTGTAACGAGTTTTATTTCAGTGAGGATCTGCTGGCACAACATAAACTTCCCAAACTAGCTCGTAATGGGTTCGTTTCCTCCTCGTTAGCAAAAAAATCAACTGCCAGTCTTATTGCATCCCGATGTTGTTGATGCGCGAGATGTTTAAGTCTAAACCCTCCCTACCTGGTTGTTTTTCTCGCCAAAAACAACCCCTTTTTCCAACGTCCCTTTTATCTCAGCATTTCACTCGTACTTGTTTGTCGAATTATAGTTGTCCTCGTCGCACAATATTCAAAACGGCACTCGACTACAATTTTGGAATTATTTTTGCCGTTATAAGGGCAATTTACGCATTCACTTAAATACCATATTAATTTTGTCACCAGAACGAATTCTTTCAATTTCTTTTATTACTATTCACTTTTGTATGATCCAAAATCATTTCACAAAAACAAATTTTTCACCTAGTTGTCTATTACGACAACCTAGCACTTTCCACTACCCGGCCATACGAAAGGGAAAAGGTGGGTTCATTTCGCATATTCCAGATATTATTATATCTGAAAAAAGCGAAGCCCTGTAACCGAATGGGGTTCCTTTTAATAATTATTTATTATTTTCACTTAAAAAAGGATTCAAATAAAAGAAAACTCGCACAACCGACAAGGAAAGGACCGACGACGACGATACGACGACAAACACGAAACTCTAATATTCCTTTCGACAAAATGTAAACAAAAACCCGATTATCATTCTTTCTCGTTCTTACCTACGGGAGGTAAGACACCAATAAGTAGGGCTATCTGTTTTTTTGTTAGGAGGAGAATGGCAATGGCAACGATCATAATTATGGTTGCACTTTACTATGCAAAATAAAACAAAAACAAAACCCATAATTGAGAAACAGTCAGCACTTTATCCGGAATGAGTAATGTTCAGCGCAACATTCCATAAAACTGGTAAAGTGATTGGGGAAGCGCAACTTTGTTGAGAGGATTCCTAGACTCATGTTGCAGGAAATTGCTAGGCACAAGTGGTCGGAATTTTGATTGCGACAAGTGCGTGAGCACATATTGGTATTTTCACCCACTATTAAACTGATTATGCGTTATAATGTTCACACCTAATAAAGTTAGACAATTTAAAGGTATGGGTAAAACCGAAACGATGAAACAAAGGCTGGAAAATTTCTGCATGTAGGTTGTTGGTAGGTATAGACATATTTTAAAAAGCTAGGGTTAATTGGCAATAGCCGACGGTACATACCTTCCTTATTCAAAGTACCACCAGACCGAACAGTAAGCTAAACCTAGAGTTTCTCACATAAGAAGTACCCATTCTCGCACAGCCAACAATTAACCAGTGAAATAAGTAAATTATATCGACTTCCAAAGTAAGTACCTAAGTTCAACTAAAGGATCGGTTTTCATATTAAAGTGTGTGAAATTGCTATACTAGGGAACGATTATATTGGGAAGGATAGACCGCGTTGAAACGCACCGTCGAGCCCAGGCCTTGAATTCGATAAAAAGTATATACATATATATATATATATATATATACAAATATATATATATTTACGTATAGATTGATAGGCGTATACGCCCCTTTTCTTCACTTATTCCATCTCAAAATAAGGTGAGCTTCAGAATAGAAAAATCGAAAGTAAAGAAAATTGATTAAACTGAGTTTTTTTGTTACACCATATAGCACACATATAGGCCGTTAGAATTTTCCGTTAACGGCCTGAACCTCGCAGGAAAACCCGATACAACGGTTCAAAACGCAACGGTGTCTAAGGAAAAATTCTAATTCGAACATTTTCATTGCCGTCGTCATCGAAAATTAACAAAAAAAAACATCGTTTGAGACGAACGGCAAAGTCGACGTCAGCGGCGCGGCATCCAAAGACAGAGTTTTTTTCGTCAAAGTCTCAAAATCTTAAATCAAATTTTTTTTGCATTACAACTTACCATATTCATTCGTTCAATTTATTTAATTTAATGTATAAAGATTAAACTCAATTATAATTCAAGTTAAATTTGTATCTTCAAGTGTTATTCAAGTACATACGATTTGCAATTCATATCATAGGCATATACATATACATTTATATATATATATACGCATACTTTTGCTTTGAATTTGTTGCTTTAAATTCGAAAGTGTGGTAATTTTTATAAAAAGAGTAAGCTGATTGAAAACCATAGAGAAAAAGGTGTTATAAACAAGAAAAATCACCCCGATACCAAGATTCGTCGAGCAGTGGCCACTACAGCGATAAATTTTGGGGTAAGTCCATCCAATTATAATATATAGGTATATGTGTCCAACTGACACTCAATTATTTTATAAGCATTGCCCATTATTTCGATTTGCATTCAAAGTAAATTAAGCAACAGAAAAAGAAACCGTTAAATTCACACATAACTTGAACATGTAGAAATGTATATTGAGTCATATGGAATTTGAATTAAAAATAATGTATAGAAACATGAATCCTTAACTTTTTCATCATAAGGGGGAAGATAGGGATGATAAACGACGAGTGAAATGCTGAGATAAAAGGGACGTTGGAAAAAGGGGTTGTTTTTGGCGAGAAAAACAACCAGGTAGGGTGGGTTTAGACTTAAACATCTCGCGCATCAACAACATCGGGATGCAATAAGACTGGCAGTTGATTTTTTTGCTAACGAGGAGGAAACGAACCCATTACGAGCTAGTTTGGGAAGTTTATGTTGTGCCAGCAGATCCTCACTGAAATAAAACTCGTTACATGTTTCTACACTTCTGCCTTTTGTATAGGCGTGCTGAAATGGTGATATAGCCTCCGGCTTTAGGTAGCTGCGGATATGCATATCGATGAATCTCTCAAGTAATTTGAGTGCAAAAGAGGTTAGATAGGTCTGAAGACTTTTGGTTCTGTGTGACCGGTCTTGCCAGATTTTGGTATGAAGACGACTTTGACTTCACGCTATGTCTTCGGAACATATCCTAACTTTAAGCCGGTATGGAATATGTTCATCAGATGTGGAATAATGATATTCGGCAATCTTGCCAAGAATGAAAGTGGCCGTCCTGAACTTGATCCTGGGCTGATCCGCGGGAGAGTGCTTGTTGGGCTTGGTAGCGTTGCTTTGGCGAGCCTTGCTACTCGAAATTATGGGCGTTTTTTGAGAGGGATACTGAAGCACAGGGGTACTAGTACCTCCCGTGTAGCCTGCTCTGAGGTGCGTCTCTAGATTCCCCTGAGCTACCTACAATTGTATCCTGGCTGAAAGCCAGAAGTTCATTCTCGGACTCGATGGATGGAAGTTTTACACATAAATTGGACAAACACATAATGAAAGTGTTCGATTTGATTCCCACGAGTAAGACTGAAAATAAGGTCACCCTCGGCATAGCCACATACCGAGGGAAAGTATAAACAACAAAAATCGTTACCCACCACAGGCCTCCGGCTGAGCTCGTTCATAGTTGATTTATCCCTCAACCTTTAATTCTTGGGCACGGATTTACTAGCTCGCACAACCACTGAAACTAGGAACCTTGGATCTATGGTGAGAGAGGATTTCTGATAATTGTGCTGCCTCACGGCGGGGTTTTGTTCGTCGTCGCCGATATACAGTCTGCAGAAGTGGTCTTTCCAAATCCCCAGCATTGACTGCGATTCTACTATGATGTTCTCTTGTTTATCTCTGCAGTGTTGACCGAATAAGGATCTGCATCTTTATCCTTCACAAACTCGGGAAGACGCCTTTCCTGGCCAGATGCACAAAGAGAACTGAACTCTATATACCGAGCTGCGATATGCAGTCCTGCACTACTACTAAGTCAACTAACGAACAGAAGGGATTTCCCTGTTCACGAACATTTGATGCTTGTTATTTTTGTCGGTTAACAGCAGGCCGAGACATTGGAGTGTGAATGAAACAACGTGGAATGGAATTCTATAAAATATATTAATCAGTTTTATTTTATTCAGTTTGTTGCTCAAAAGAGGAGAAAAACACTTTACTCAATCAAAAAAAAAAAAAAAAAAGGAAATAATCTAAAAGTCTTATTGGTAACCTCATCCACACAATAACATTATCCTACGTAATACAATAAATTTATAATAAATTCAGAAATAAGCAACGATAAATGAGCACACAGATTTTATTTGAAAACAATTTGAGGGAACTTTGGCGGATTGCCATACAAACCCTCCGATTCCCACACTTGAATATAGGAGTCTTTCGTCAGCACAACCAGGTGCTGATGAGTTGAATAAGTAATGCTAGAAAAATTATAAAACACATTAGTTCCACTCGTAGGCTCCATGAATTCAATGACTACGAACCTTTTAATATTTGATATACACGTAGGAATCTCGGTCACGAAACTCAAATTCCAACTGGACCATAACCGAACAATTCCGCCTTCGACAGCCGTCGCAATCACATTCACACCTACTCCCTCTTTGATGTACGAATAACAAACTGCCAAAATACTATCCTCGTGAACAATATGATTTACGTAACGAGCATTCACTGAATGCAGTCTGAGAATTGACTTTCCACTTGGATTAATGGACACATTCACAAAATCGTCGAGACTCTCTTCTGTCACCTCGAAGCATTCGTCGGCTTGCACTGGAGTTGCGATTACTTCGGTGTCGGTTTGTGGAATGGAGTGTACCGTCACTATGTCTCCAAGTGTCGGACTGATTGCCAGCAGATTGATGGGAGAGTGATGAATTTCGGCTGGACGTTCAATAGTCCGAATATAGCTTAAACTAAAAAAGGAATCGTTAACGAGAGATAAGACAAAAATGGAGGAGTAACTAACTCATTCAGGTCCCATATCACTGCGATACCATCTTTGCCAGCCGACACAGCGATTTTGAACTCCACAGACAAACAAATTGTCGTTATTTCATCAGTGTGTCGAATAAGCACGGTCGGCCCGGACCACGTCAACTCAACACCAACACTATTCCTCTGCACTTCCGACGTCTGTTCCAGATCGTCCACTTTCAAGCTACTCTTCGGACTTATCTTCCGAAATGCCGAATTGTACGACAATTTGATGCCTTTGACATAACTCTGACGACTTTTGCCCAAACGTGTTGGATCCACACTCGAACATTTGTACACACTTATTCGTCCCGACTTGTGGCCACACCACAACAAATTCGAATTGGCATCCGAGCCACAGCATGTTATATCGTCAAACGAACTATTAAATAGTAAAGCTTTTGACTTGGTTTGAGTATCACTGAGGGGTTGAATGCGGACGATTCGATCGTCATGGCCCCAAGATATCACATTGAATGTGTCCGATTCTGGACCTTGCATAACACATGATTTGGCTGGCAGACCGTACACGACATTTGTGTTGTTGAAGGCTACTAAAAAGTCAGCTCCGGGTAGTTTATTGATGTTGCCTAGAGTGGGTGTGGGCAGCTGGGGGGATCCGAGGAAGACGCCCCAACGCAATCCCTTTGCCGTGGGTATCACTTCACGGCCACCTAAGCAGTAATTCAAAGGCTTCGATGGAGGATGAGCGGTTTTGAAGAGCTGCTTCGGCATTTGACCGTAGGTCTTGACCATCGTTTCCACTGCTTTGCGTTCGATCGGATCTGTGATTTCCGATTCGAGGAACACAGCATAAGTCTTGAAAATAAATACAAAAATTAAGGATTCCTTTGAGATTCCTGTGTATACTCACTGCTGGATGGAAAACATTGATCGTGTCCACTGCATTCTGGCCGGTTTGGTTGTGTCCAAATATCAAATCGATCCAGTGATGGATGTTCTGTCGAACAATTTCCGATTCCAGAGCCTGCCGATGAATGAGAACAAATAGACGAGCATCACGCAGGCACCACGGTGGAAGGAGAACATCTTCGACTCTCTCGCCCGATTGTCGGCAACCGAAATCCAAACGTTCGAAATTCTCGAACATTTCCGGCAGGCAAAAGAACTCTGGAATGAGCTCTTTGACATCGGTCGGACTGTCCTTGCTCGCAAGGGACCATGTTGTCGCCAGGGAGTGGAACGTACGATCGGGAAGGTCAAAGTTGTTATCTTGGTATCGCAGGAAATAGCTTGTGAAGGGCGGAACTCGTACAAGGAAATGCAGCACAGTCCCAGAATTCGAATAGTGCGAACTGTAGTGGTATGGTTTGATTTGCAGTGTCCCCATGCTGGTCATCGTGTTGTTGATATACTGGAAGAGACTCGTTCTAGAATCACTGGTCATTAAAAAACCCAAAAAATACAAACCGTATAATTATTGACATAATGCTGTTCGTTCTCCTCATGCTGCACAGCAATCGGCTTCTCCAGCTTCCTGAAGTTCTTCTTCTCCGTCAAATCCAGCATGTCAGTTGTGTAATTGGCCAAAATCCATGGAAACACCGGATATTGCATGAGATCATTGTAAGTTCGACCAGCGATCTGATTCAATGTCATAATATACTCCCAATTGGTCAGCAAGCCCTCCCGCCATTGCTGAGTGATCAACTGGATTTTATTCTGATCCGGACATTGGACAATCTTATCGAGGAAGACTTCTTTCATGATCTTCCAGTCATCCTGGTTTTGCAGCGAGAATAGCAACGACTTGTTGGTCTCGAGAAAGATTTCGAATGCCTTCTCTTGGTGTTGGTAGCGTTTTAGCCAGATTTCGGTGATATTCTCAACATCGCAGCTGACGTAGAAGTACTTGCATCGATAGGTGGCAATGAAATAGAGCTTGTGATCGGTTACGATGATTTCTCCATCGATTTCCGCATCGACTGGCAGATATTTGGCAGGGAAATTGTAGAGAATTTGAGAATTGAGCGAGATATTAAGCTGTTGGTCATAGCTGGAGATCAGATAGTCTAGCGGGCGGATGTACTCAACACGCTGCTGCTCCGAAGAGGTCGTCGTTTGTTGTTGATAGTCCTCCATGATGAACCGCTTGTCGATGTCCAAATGACAGCGCCGCAAGCGTGTGTGCACTCTAGATGGTCCCTCAGTGTCATCCAGCTCAAAAGACCTGTCAAAAAAAATACAATTTAATTCAGGACACCCAAACCTTCCAAACGAACGACTAACATTTCACTTCGATCCAAGGAGAACCACGGCGCTCCCTCGTGCGTCATCCTACGAATGATTTCCAGCCACTTGTGGAACGTATAATTCTCGTCATACTCCTTCATGTGATTCATCAAAATCTTACGCTCCGAATTCTGTCAACGAATTGCCCATCAGCGCAATCAATTAAAATCTGTCACAAACCAAAAACTTCATTACCAAACAAACCTGTAGCTCGGCAACCACTCTCGTAATCACCATCGACGTCTCAATGCAGCTTCCGGCCAGCGACTCAAACTTGTAGATGGTCTTTTCCAGCATCAGCTTCTGTTTCGTCGAGATGTTGTTTCGGTTCTGTTCGAAGCGTTCGAGTTCCTGTTCCAAGTTCCATGTGGTGTCCGTGTCTTTGATACCCAACCGCTGGCAGAGTTGATCGAGATTATCGAGCGGTTTTTCATTGGTCGCCTTTTGTTCAAGCAAACAGAGCCACAGCAAAGCTTTGATCATCTTGCCGTCGCAGATGATTGTCGGAAGAGTTTCATTTTGGCACGCCATCCATAGGGTGTCGATTATAAATTGCCGGAGATCAAGCGGGCGCGAGGAGAGCAAGCCCCATGCTATGAAATTGTTGCATCGAGTGTTTGTTGAGATTCCGAATAGGACGAGTTGTTCAAAGAGTTTCAGCTCGTTCTCGTTGGGCATGTAGGTGGGGCCGAAGTTTGTGAAGAACTGGGAACTGCGATCGATGAGGAGATCGAGTCGTGTTTTCGTTTCAGAGAGGTTGATCGATGAGTTCGGCAGGACAGTGACTGGAATTCATAGTTAAATGGAAATAAGTCTGAATTTTGAGTTTCAATTGAATTACCTTTGAAGCTGGAGCCTGGACTACGGTTCCCAAAGAACAGATCCAGCCAGTTCAGTTGAAGTTTTCCCTGCACCGAACGGAAACCCTTCACAACGTGGGTTGGATTGTTGATTTGATAGAAGGACAGCATGTTCAAAATATCCCAAATTATCTAGAAACACAATCATTAGGCCTGACTTTGAAAGAAAAGAATAGATTACATTCATTTGTCCCGATGACTTCATAGCTCTCTCCCCAACAACAGTTAGCAATTCGATAATTGATTCTTCGGTCAGTGTATTCGAGACTTTTGGTTTAAGGTACAAATTCAGCAATGCCTTCATGCAACACTGCAGCAGTCCTGTTTCGATCAGACTGTGATTGTCGTCTGGATCCGTTAAATAAATGGTTTTAAGCACTTTGAATGCCTTGGCTGTCAGACTCGCCTGTCCTTCAGTCTTGGTCAATATGGAGAGCAGCGAATGCAAGCCGAAGCGATTCGGTATTGATATGTACTCGTATTCAGCGAATGCCTCCAAGCTGCCATACAGTCCTGTCACCCATTCCAAGCACGTCTCGAACATACTGACATCAGTCGGGTAGATAGCCAATTGATTGGCCAAATGCTGTGGATAGAACTTTTTCGTAAATGTGCCCAATTCGCTAGACGGCATCCGTTTGGTAAGGGCTGTGAGCAGCTTCAAAATCGCCGTTCGAACAGTCGGACTGGTGTGGTTCGAAAGAACCAAAAGAATTTCCATTTTAACATAATGCGTGAGAACCTCCTCGACAACACTGTCGGGCAGGAGGAATAGAAAATCTTTGAGCAAAATGAAAAGACGCTCCTGGAGCTTTGTAATGCCAGGTGAGCTATAAAAATCAGTCTTGAAAATGGTTTTTGACTTTTTCTTGGTGTAAAATGAATTCTCCAGCGGCCATTTGAAACCTTCTTTGCCTTGGAATCCATTGCTTGTTGGCTGGTGCTCGTCCTGTGACGATGGCGGACTGGAATCGGAGACTTGCGTGTCGATGCGTCGTTTTTTCTCATTTAATTGATTCGATGATTTCGACACCAGTCGAACTCGCTTGCGAATCAATTTCTGCGGGGAATTCCTCGGGCTACTATGGGGAATATTATGCAGCGAGTGTCGCTTCGTCTTGAGCCGCCATTTGGCTGGTTCAAGAGGTGAGAGTATTCGCATTTCGTTTGGATTCAGTCTCGAACAGTTGGCTATACTTTCGAGGTTTACAGTCTCTCGTTTGTTCTTGCTGCCAAGGCCGTTAAATCTCAATCCATCGACGCCATTTGGAGTATTATGAGTGTCTGAGAATTTCGCAGGATTCCGATTGGATCGAAAGAGACTTGTGCTCGACGAGCGTTTGCGTTCGCGGAAGATTTGTTTGAGTTGCCTTCGGGGAATTTGCAGACTCAAGCCTTTCTCCTTGACTGGACTTTCGGTACTAAGAAGAAAATAGAAGTTGGAGCGATCGTGGGTAATGAAACATTCACTGGGTTTATGCAGCAACAGGAGCAGCTTCATGATTTCATCCATGAGTGAGGCCGAGGGCGGAGATCCAGCGAATATACTCAGAATGTTCACAAACGAATTGGCTGCTTCAATTGATATGTGTACTGGATTTGGAGATTCGACAATGTATACTTTGCAGAGGTTAAGGAGTTCCTTCATCAATCCAACTCGTGTGAGTTGCTTCATGTTGAATTCCTTGCAGGGATGTTTATCGCGAACCAGAGCGATTATGGTCTTGAACAGCATTTCGAGAACTTCACAGCTCTCTGAACCTGAACGATGCCAATCGGAATAGCGATGCAAGATGTTTGCAATCAACATTGGATGTGCCAGACATGCAACTGTGTT
This sequence comes from Sphaerophoria taeniata, assembly GCA_943590905.1. NCBI lineage: Eukaryota > Metazoa > Arthropoda > Insecta > Diptera > Syrphidae > Sphaerophoria > Sphaerophoria taeniata. The sequence continues at coordinate 146,816,494 of OX016541.1, read as the reverse complement.
CTCATTGACTTGTATTGACGATGCTTTCTTGATTATAACTGGCTGAGTGCAGGCGTTGTTGATTATGCTGGCTAGAAGGAACACATCTTTGGTACATCGATCGGTCTTGATGACATAGCCGATTAGACTGAAGTAATCGTTTCGCATGAATTCAGTGTAAAGTTGGGTGTCCGAGAGGGCAACATTTAGAAGGAGATCCAACGACAAGGATTGCGTGGCTGAGTCGGATGTTAGCTCAACAACTCTGGCAAACAGATAGAGGAGAGTTGAGAGCCCTCCGCAGAGGAGTGTAGAGGTCTGAATTGATTGCAGTTTGTTGCGAATCAGTTCACCGTAGAGCATTATGCCACAGCGCTTACCTGAAAATAGAAAACAAAGTTCTTCTTCAAAAACTAGAGAAAATATAGTCTGGGCTATTAAAACTTTCTCGCCATACAAATCTCCAGGCCCCGAATTAGTAGTACCACGGCTTGAGAGTATCTTTAAAGGTTGCCTCTTACTAACCCATGTCCCTTTGTCCTCGAGACAGGTAAGAGTGGTTTTCTTACCTAAAATTGGTAAAAGAGGGGATACATATGCTAAAGATTATCGACCTATAAGCCTTACATCCTTTCTAGAATCTCACATAAGGAGCATTCTGAGTAGTTGTCCCCTATCTAAGTCGCAGCATGCTTACATGAGGGGTAGATCTACAGAGATCAACGATAGAAAACACGATCCATTTCAAGGAATATAACCTAGCTACCTTCTTAGACATAGAAGGGGACATAGAAGGGGCTTTCAATAACGTCCTAACTGAATCCATCGCAAAATCACTCGCAGACTTCGGTCTTGTGCACTACATCAGAACGTGGATAATATCCATGCTAAGTAATAGGAGGATTCAATCAAAGTTAGGATATTCAATGTGTACCAAATATGCCAGCAGAGGAACACCCAAAGGAGGTGTACTGTCTCCTCTTATGGCTTTTGGTCATGAACAACATTCTCGTGAAACTCGAGAATAGTGGAGTGAAAGCGGTTGCGTACGCCGATGATTTGGTGTTTCTAAATAGTTTCAGGAAAATTTCCAAGCGTGATCAGCGAAAGTAAGCACCTGGACCGCGAGCTGTGGACTAGGTGTTAACACCAACAAAACCGAGTTGATGCTTTTCACCACCAAAACCAAAGTACCACCCTTCACTCTACCTCGGTTAAACAGTCAATCATTAACATTGTCTTCCAGTGCTTAAATATCTGGCCGTAATACTAGAAACCAAATTAACCTGGAAGCTTAACATCGAAGAACGGGTGAGAAAGGCGTGCGTTGCCTTTTACGCCTGCAACAAAATCTTCGGCAAAAAGTGGGGCCTCCAGTCAAAAATGATCATGTGGACGTACATACATAGCGGTTGTAAGACCGATACTTGTTCACGGATCCATTGTTTGGTGGCCCGCTCTCAGCAAAGCTTACATAGTAAACAAGCTTACAAAGGTGCACAGAAATGCTTGCGTAGAGATATCAGGGGCAATCAGGTCCTGTCCAACGGATGCACTTAACGTCATCCTGGACCTTCTTCCGATTGACCTCTATATTAAATATCAGGTGTCTTGTAGTACCTATCTTGAGACTGCTGGAAAACTAGATCCTACGGGCGCTGCAACCAAACAAGCCTGATACCATCAGACATCCTATCTACAACCACCGATTACTGCATCCCTACCCCAAACACCTCAAAGAAGTTTAGTCTTGCTCCCGTCAAGAATCGACTGGGAGGAAGGCGATGTGACGACAGACTTCGACGCAACTATCTTCACGGATGGTTCGAAGATTGAATGCGGTGTTGGTGCAGGTGTCTTCTGTGAATCTCTTAAGATTTCAAAATCCTGTAGACTTCCCGACTTTGCCAGTGTATTCCAGGCAGAATTGTTAGCGATAAGGGAAGCCTGTATAGTCCTTAAAAATATCCGACAGAACCAAAATGTAGCTATACTAACAGATAGTTAGGCAGCTATTGAAGCCATCGGTTCAGCTTTATCATCCTTTAAGAGAGGCCCTCAAGGAACTTGATTTGAGCGTCACTCTAATCTGGATACCAGGCCATAAGGGCTATGAGGGAAATGAGAAGGCAGATGAGCTAGCTAGGCAAAGATCAGCCCTTCACAACTCATTGGCAGTGAGAGTATATGCTCCTCTTGGAGTTGTGAAGGGCTATATCCTGACCAAATACACATCAGAAGCGAATCATACAAGGTATGACAGTAAAGTAATGAGACTGATTATATTGCCGCGATTGTAGTAACCCTGCGACCTTGAAATTCCCTTTTCCTTCTCCCGGCATCCTTTTCCTCTCCATTGATATATTTGCCATCGCTCTAGCTTGTTAATTTCATCTGCTCTGTCGTGTTGAGTAATCGTGTGTTCATAGTGCTCGTCACGAAAATGGAAAAACGAAATCAAGAGCAACGCGTCGCGATAAAATTTTGCATCAAATTGGGCGAAACAGCTTCGGAAACGTACGCTAAAATTGTAAAAGTGCATGGTGATAGTGCTCTTAGTCGTGCCCAGGTATTTCGATGGCATAAAGAGTTTAAGGAGGGGCGTGAAAGCGTGGAAGACGTGGCGCGGCGTGTGCGCGCTTTTAACAGTTCGAATGTTGGTGTCGGAACTGGGTATGAGGCGTGAAAGAGTCAGACAAATTTTAACCAACGATTTTAAGATGAGAAAGTTGTGCGCGAAGATGGTTCCAAGGAACCGTGCCACACCGCCCTCAGCGTGTCCCAGTATTTGGCCTCTAAAAGGATCGCCGTGTTGCAACAACCGCCTTATTCGCCCGATATGTCACCCTGTGACTTTTTTTTGTTCCCTAAAACAAAATCGGTGGTCAAAGGAACCCATTTTGAGTCGATTGAGGACATCCAGGCGGCAGTGACGAGGGTACTCGCGGACATCCCAGTCGAAGCGTTCCAGAAATGTTACGAGGGATGGAAAACGCGCGGGAATCGTTGTATAGCTGCCCAAGGGGACTACTTTGAAGGAGATAGCAGAGTTGTAGAATAATTTTGAAATATACGGTTTTTATGGAATCAGTCTCATTACTTAATTGTCACACCTCGTAGGTGGTAGTTTAACGAGTTGCGTTATATCTAAGAAAATCTGGCCCGCCTATAACAAACCAAAATCAATCAATTAAATTTCCAAAAAAAAGCATGAGCATGACATAGCCAGGATTGTTGCAACTTGCACAGAGCACTGGCCTATAGGGGAATATGTGGCAACAATATAACACTTTCTGCCGTAGCTGTGAGGACCAGGATGAAAAAGAAACAGTCCCATACTTTCTCTGCCATTGTCCGGCCTTGGCTAGTAAAAAAAGCACTCCACTTAGGTAAAGAATTCTTCAACGGTATTGATGAACTCTCAGAATTCAAGATCAAAGACATGATCTCATACCTCAATAACACAAAATGGCTTTAGCGCCCCCTTTATTTCGCCTTAACTAGACGGCACTTTGAGACAATAGGCCGTAACGTACGTGCGAAACATACATCCTTCCAACCCATCCTTAAATGCCATACATCTCATGAGGTACTCGTATGTTATCAAAACGATTGTGTCCTACACGGAAGTGGGACAGCCATTTCTACCTACCTTCCCCCAAGAAACAGGGTCTCCAAGAGCTTTTAGTTTGGCGAAAGCTTTCAGTTCCCAAGGTTTTCATGGAAACATTATCAGTGAATAAGTTGGATTGTTTCATGCAAACGCTCTTCCAACCATTAGCCTCCATAAGTTTCCGATTAAAACAAACGATTCATTCATCAGAAAAAGAAAAAAACAAAAACACTTTCCTTCCCGTAACGATTCTGTTTATATTCAAAGTCGAACCCTCTTGATCTTAGGAATTCTATGATGAGATTAAAAATTAGTCATGTCGAATCTAATTGATGTGTTTTGATAACGCGAGTAGCACTGCTGATCTCATTAAAGCATAAATATAAAACGAAGATAACGCGAGACTGGCTTCATGGCGAAGCCTTCCAAAAAGCAATCGCTTCTGAACAAGAAAAAATCATTGTGAAATTATTGAAATGAACGGAATTTGGGTGTCTAGCCCGTCCGACCTCTGTCCTATTTATACAAGCGAAGTAGGAAGATAGCGGCATACTTCAAACGAACGTTTTTAACCAGAAATGTACTTACCACAACAATTGTCGCCATCAGATGTTTGATCATAAGACATGATTGCTGTTGGATCACTGGCTGAATACGAACAAAACCGAGACTCCCTCAACACCTTCATGGCATCCTGGAAACTTCCAACTTTCAGGTTGAACGATTTGCTGAGATTCAAAAATCCGAAATTCGGTTTCAAGCCTCCAACCTAAACATTAAACGAGAAATGAATATATGACCACTTAGGGATTAAGTCCAATCATACCTGACACTGCGTCATATCGACAAAATCAGGTCCCAATGCGGTCAGATATTGAATAACTTCCCTATTCGGCAATTTGCGATTGAACAAAATCACATTCGAGATGGAAAACTTCATTGGCGATCCACTAACACACTCCAAGGAATCACTACAATTCGCCTTGGGAATGCTATCGCCCAACGACAGCAACTGAAACGTCGAGGTCCTAGTCAAATTGCGAACATTTCGAAATGGCAAACTGATCGCATGCTGTTCCAGACCATCCAAAGTCACTGTCAAATTGAATCGATCTGATTGCAAGTCGACAGAGAAACTCAAATGCGTCCATTTCGATCGATTCAGTCGGAAATATCTCAACTCAACACTGGAACCCTCAAAGTAGCCATCGGTTACTCCATGTCCATGGAATAAATGCATTTGATTGAAACTGTTGAGAATGACGAGTTTTGTGTGTTTCAGAGCATTGCGGAATGGCGATGGACTGATTGACTTGGGGGCTCCATTCGTTGAGATGTTCTCCTTGTTCATGAAACCGTTCTCTTCGTTCATTGGGCTTTTGGGCGAGAGTTCGGCATTCGGTTTGCTGCTCTCGAACACAAGATTCATGTTGCTGTTCACGTAGACACTTATGATTGCCTGATTGCTTCCAATCGAGATGACGTGGGTGCGCTAAAGAATTCTTTACATTAAGAAAATCACAATCAGGAGGAATAAGCAGTTCTTACCAGGTTCTCATCAGACGGCGGGGTCCTTACTTCGTCTTCAATTAGCTGACTGACACTCCGGTGTGTGGAGCAGCTTTTCATTTGCATCCACAACGAAACCGTCAGGCCATCACTTCCCCAAACTTTGGCGTGGGTAATTGGAAGGACACAGGCAGATCGCAGGAATGGAGTGTTGGCCTGATTGTACAGATGATAGTTGCGCACTTTTTCGATCTGCTCTGCTATCAAGGGATCCGTGGACGATACACATTTTCCATCTGGCAAGAAGCAAAAATTATCATCATTTCATATTCAAAACCAATTCTCCTTACCGTTTAGCATAGGAAACTCCAGCTCAATCGATGGTTGCTTCTTCAGCGTATTCGAACAAATGTAGGACATGTACTTGATCAATATGTCCACCGGCGGGTTCCTTGACGCTAAAATGTTGAAATAAATTGACAAGACGTCCGGAGAATTGAGATCAACCACTAGATCCAATATTGTTTGCTGAAGTTCCCTTAATCTTGCATCGTTGCTCTCAAGAAGTGGCAAGAATCCTTGCAAAATAAACAACGGCCCACCGAGGAATTCTCGAATGACAAACATTCTAGCGGCCAATTGACTCAAGCTGCTCGCCCAAGCGGCACTGGGATTCTGCGAACACTTCAATGACAACTCAATCAGAATCTCAGTAACGATTTTACAGATTCCAGCATGCACGACGTAGGTTCGATATCGTGATGACGGAGTGAATGGAACCCACAGGTCATCAATTTCCTCCTCGCTCTCAGTAATTCCAGGTATTTCGCCATCGGCTTCATAGCCCTCATCGGCGGTGAGGTAAAACTCCTCAGTGTCATTCTCGCTCAGGTCAACCTCACTGTCAGCACAAATCAGACTGGCTCTTGTCGAATAGAAATCCGCTTCACTTTCGGTTGAGGCCAAGGTTGGCTCCCCATCGATGACAGTTCTATGATCACCAACTTCATCCTTTTGGCCGTGATTAATGGGATTCACATCCGATTCGTTTGTCGAAAATGATCCAGTTAATTCGGCAATTTTCAGCAATGACTGCAGGGCTAATGTCACAGCAGTTACATTCGGGTCGCCTTGATTCCAATCTTTGACAACACGAGATAGTATTATCGCCTTAAGTCTTCTCAAGTTATTCTGCATAGTCTCGGTTGGTGTACCTTTAACGAGATTAAACAATTTTATCAAAAAAAGAAGAAATCAACATTTTTATCAGCCTGCCTACCCGATTGAGCATCAGATAAGATTAAAAGAACAAAAGCAACATTGACTAACGACACACACTCTCGATCGCAATCGACCGACCGAGAAGAGAATTTTTAATGAACTGCTTCGCCGGATGGCACAATCACAAGCACAGCCACTGACACTCAATGAAATAGAATCTTCTTCGAGAGCAAAAAAAAAAAAATGTACCAACATTGTCGTAGGTTGAACTTCTATTTGTATGGCTTCGCTTTAGGGTTTGTCGGTATGCGCATGCCCAAGCTTTTGTAATGGCTGATGGGGGGATGGTGATAGGTGATGTGTGGAGGATAATGATGTTGATAGAATTATAATAACCACACTAAGAGCAGTTTACATCAGCTGGAGAGATAAAGAACGAGAAGTGAGTTTGTAAAACGAAGAAAAACTTGTATTTGCTTGGAGCGATTAAGGTGTTTGCCACCGCAAGAATAATCAACACGCAAGAATGTGGGGCCGGCAGATTTATATGATACAGGCCAACTTTGTCGTAGGAATCGGGTGACGTTAACTTTCAACCGAAGAGGGATAACACAGAAAACGGTCCTTTCGGAGGGAGAAAAGCTCAACAATGACATTTTGAGAAATAAATTTAAGGCTTCTCAGCTCAAATTCTTCTCATACGGTCAAAGGAGTAGTAGGAGTAAATTTGGTAGGCAGGTTGCTCTTGGAGTAAGCTACGGTGACGTGGAAACGTCGAATGACGCTTTCTGTTGCCGGCGGTGTGGGAATTAAAATGTGTTACTACTCCATCGTCTGCTTGAAAATATGCTCTATTCGACCGCTCGTGCAAGAGAACGACATGACGTCTTCATATGCTTCTGTTGCCAATGACAGTCCATCAAAAAGATATAAACTTGCAGAAGATGACACACAGAGCTGCAAATCATAAACTGACTAAGTGCTACAGTAAGAATTCGGCATCCCAAATGTAGTAGGATGGCCATGACCACTAAGGTGGTTGTAGGCTCTATGGGAAAAAAATTATGTCGGAATTTTGTTGACTAGGTGTCGCAGCTATGCATTTGTTTGGCTTATGAGATTTCAATGTTGGTGTCTCGAGTGTTGGTGGCGAAAAATCGTCGAGCGTCCGTCGGCACGTGTTAACATGCTCCAATCGTGCTAAAACTTCGTCTATCTTAAAGTTTGTATGAAATGCACAATTTCTGGGGTTCCCATCGACGAAATTCCGACATTGAATTTTTACGACCACCCTAATGACCACGGTTTCAAGCCAAAGCAACCGTCAACATTTTCAATGGACTCCGACAAGGGCATGGACTGGCCTACTTCCGCTTCAACTTGAAGTGGAAGAAAACAATCCGTGACTCTCGAACATCTATTAGGGGGACTATCGTCACCAAGTCCGCCCAACTATTGGAAGGAACCCACAAGCTGTACAATGCTTGTTGCAGGTAGCAACAAACCTGAGGCTGCATAGAAATGAGGGAGAAAACTGGTACATGGTGGCCCCGTCTGCTGAAAACGTTGGCAATGTAGAAGAAAAACTATTAAGTTCAAAGAGCACGAATTCTTGCGATCCTTCCCTTACATATTGGGTCAGTAGTAGCAGCCGATGACAATATGGAAGAAGAAATACGTGGGCGTCTGCTCAAAGCCAACAGAACCTGCTTTAGTCTTTCAAGGCTAAGATTTAAATCCAAAAATCTTACCATTACTTCGAAACTGCTGCTGTATAAGACGATAGTTTTAGCGGATCTGGAACTGGGTCCTTAGCCAAAGGCACTCTGAACTCTTAGCCGCATTCGAGAGAAGAGTCTTACGGAGAATAGTTGGCTCAGTTTGTGAAGGACGATTCTGGAGACGATACAACCACGAGCTATATCACGCACACAAGTGGAAGAGGACCTCAATGAACTTGGAGTGCAAAACTGGAGACAACGAGCTAGGGACCAAGCTGGCTGGCGGAGACTGTTGATTGAGGCAAAAGTCCACAGCGGACTGTAGTGCCACCTTAAGTTAGTAGGTATATCAAATCTACAGCGAAGCAGACTTGGTGACAAAAATTAAACTTGGTAGACTCCGGTGGGCTGGACACCTAGCTCGTATGCGCGAAGAGTGACCAGCTTGAAAAGTCCTTTGCGGTACACTTCATGGAGAAGACAGCGCGGCAGACGAAATTTGCGCTAGAATGGTGTGGACCAGGACGTCGGCCAACAATCAAGATACATGGAAGAACTTGCTGAAGGAGCCCCAGCCAACTAAAATCAGCACAAGTGGGATCATCAAGAAGCCCAAAATGTTAGTTATAAAAGAAAAACGTCAAGTAAAACTGTTCATAACTTTAATCTGAGTTCATTATGAACCGCAAACATAAAGAATAAATGAAATTGTTGAGCACAATTTTCCCTAGAACTTGTGTTTTGCTTTTTTTCTTTTTTCTTCTATTACGTAAAGAATAGCGAAGCTACTTGTGATGACGATTTCAATCATCGCGTAATCTTAGTGGCGGGAAACTTATGTTATCTTCTGTGACCGAAAAATACCGCAGTTGTGCTTATAAGCGTAAATTAACGACAGATTCGTATGACGACAAGAGAAGAAAGCTTGATCGAATCAGAAGTATGAAAATCCACTGAAGCCTTCAAGTTATACATTCTCCCCAGGCAACTCAGCTGGTTTGCCCTGTTCAAAGGATAAATAGAGATAAAAAACCGGGAAACTAGCCGCGCATACTTTTGTAGTCAAACAGAGGAAGCTTACAAGAGGCAAATACGTGGGAAAGAGAAGTGGGCTCTTTCCCATAGATATTCACATTGATGGAACAGCTTCCTGCAGCGCCTTAAGACTAAAGGAATCCGGTATTTGGAATTGTGGATTATAAAACCGTTCGGTCATAGTAAAATTCTAAATCTAATCTTTCCATCCAGATTAGAATGGAAAAGTAATAGTCGCACTAAAGATCACGATATCACCAACATACTGACGGCTCCAAGATGGAGCTCTTTGTTGGGCTGGTGTCTTTTCTGAAGAACTATGTGGCATAGGCATAAAAGAAAATTGTTTTATCAAACTTCTTTTTTTTCATGCATGCTGGCAATTGTACAGCTAGTTTTCAGTCGAGGGGGGTTCTTTTCCGCCGTCCATGCTATCAACAAACAAAAAAAAAAACTTGCCGAATCGGGAACTAAAAAAATTGTCAAAAAAGGCAATTCACTGCTCTGAAGCAGTTGTGAGTTTTCAAAAAAAAGAAAATGTTTTGCTTCTGAAAGCCAAAAGCGTATCTAGTAGGGAAGTTAACAGCTGAGCTGTTTGTTAAAAGGAAGGAAAAGGGGAACACAACACAAGAAGACATAGTCTGGGTCGGTTGTTGTTGACCCAGGGCATTACCCACCCAACCAGTGACTATAAGTCAGGGTTCCATGGTCATCGAAAGCCGGAATTTTGTCGACGACCCCAATTCTTCTACACTTCGCATGCAGTACAGAAAAAGAAGGGATTTCACTTAGCTCCAGCAAAAAATTGGCCATCCAATTCTGGAGGACACTTCAATGAAACAGTACGGCCGAAGGAATTTAACTCAACTCCGGCAATAAATTGTCCATCCAATTCCGGAGAACACTTCGACAGTTTATGGAACCACTTCGCTTGCAGTACAAAAAAGGGACTCGGCTCTAGCAAGGATTTGGCAATCCAAATTTGGTGATCACTTTTAGAACGCAATAACTTCCACCGTCTTAGTAGATGTTCGGCACTTTTTTTTATGTCTGACACGATCTTGCAGCGGTCGAGATCTTTCCTTGTCGAAGTTAAAAACCAAAAAGAAAAAGCAAGACCGCACACGCTCTAACGAATCCTTTTTTTCGTCGTGATTTTGATTTATTTCCGACGCGCAAAAAAAAAATGGCGCGATTTTCCTTCTTTCTTAAGCTATGATTACACGGTCAACGAAATCGGTCAACGCGTTGACTATCTGACGTAAAAATGACGTCACAATCTGTCCCAAGAGTGTCACGTCGTGTGATCGTCAACGAAAACTGGTGTCATTGCGTTGACGGGTACGATGACACTCGCGTTGACACACATTTTTGGGTCAACGCATTGACTGTTTTCGATGACCGTGTAATCTCTCTGTCAACGTCATTGGGACGCGTTGACTGAGTTTTAGGACTACGCGTCATCGCAATGACCGTGTCCCAGCGTTGACGGGGCAGAATTAAATACCGTGTCATCGTCTCAGATTGACATGATTTGTATATACAAAAAATGGCCCTTTTTTACATCTATAAAATAATGTCCCTTCCTTTTGATAAAAATTTTATCAGATTATGATGGAAGAAATGGACGATGCTACTTCAAGACAGGATTAGGAGTAGACGAAGCCCAAAAAAAGAAAAAAGCGCAACACACTGAGAGACCTCCTCCAAAACGCACTTAATATGCTCACTAGATGGGCTGATCGTTGTGGACTTAGTATTAATCCTCAAAAAACGGACCTTGTCCTTTTTACACGGAAATACAAGATCCCAGTAATTGTACCCCCTTCAATAAAAGGTGTACCACTAATTTTTACCAATGAAGCCAAATATCTTGGTCTGATATTAGACAAAAAATTAAGTTGGAAACCTAATATTCAGGAAAGAGTTAAGAAAGCCACAGTAGCTCTTTTCTCTTGCAAGAAAGCCATAGGAAGCAAATGGGGTTTTCAACCTCGCATAACCTATTGGCTATACATATCGGTCATTCGACCAATTCTCATGTACGGGGTTGCAGTATGGTGGACTGCACTAGAGAAAGTCACTTACTGCGACAAACTCAGCAGAGTCCAACGCACTGCTTGTCTCTGCATAAGCGGGGCTTTGAGAACCACACCCTCAGCAGCGTTAGACACTCTCCTCCATCTGGCACCCTTCGACATTTTTAGCAAACAAGTGGCAGCGAGTACAGCTATAAGACTCAACGCCTCATCTCAATGGACCAACAATAATGTGGGACACTCCATCATTTTGAACTCTTTCGGTTCTATACCAAAGTACATAGACTACACCATTCCAAAACCACAATTTGGTAAAAACTTCCAGATATCCATTCCATCCAGAGAAGAATGGGAAGACAAAAAACTTCTGGATGACAAAGGCATTCATTTTTATACAGATGCACACTGGTAAATTTTCCCAAAAAGCTGGCCATAACTATAAAAAAAAAAAAAATTGCGATTTGTTGTTTTTTTTTAATGCAAAGTTGTTTACAAATAGTGTAAGCATTAAGCCTCATAGATCATTCGATGAAGATTATAACGGTTTAATCAGCAGATGCTTTCAAAGTGCAAACTTTAAAGAAACAAGTGCAGTAGCTGGTTTGATCTGGTGAGAAGAAGTTGTTTTGATTAATTTTTTTTGATTAATTGTTTTGGGTGCTTTACAAATTTATTTAACATGGATTCTATTGCTAGTGGTATGTTTTAATGAGATTTTTTTTTTTTTTGCTATATTATAAGTTGACATATAATTTTGAGGCCTTTTTAAGCAGAGTATTTGTTCGGTACAGTATTTTTATCATTTTTTAACTTTAATAATGCAAAAATTAAGTTTTCCTGCATATTTCTGTAATGAAAATAGTCTTAAAATTTGCGTTTGCATTTCCTTAATCAGTTACAGTCAAAATATTTTGCGTCATTTTGCGTTCTTCTTAAAAATCGGCACTTAAAGATGACGCGGAATGGCATTTTTTGTTGTTGTAATACGAGTTTTTTTGCTTTTTACGCAGGATCGCGATCAAGTTTCACTTTTATTTCAAGAGATCAGCTCTCGGAGTATTTGAGAAGATGTACATCTCGTGACACTTCCGAAAAAATCAATTTTTTTGCAGAAACGCTGAAAAATGAAACCAATGCTGACATTTCAGAGGAAACAAACAAAATTTTGTCTGATTTTGTCTATGAACATAGAAGAAGGTGGTTAGTTGCCGCAAGAAATATAAACAACTTCTTAAGGCAAAATGCAAACTGGCTACAAAGCGAAATTATGTTTCCATGCCGAGCTCATGGTTGTGTTGGACGGCCTCAAATTGATTTTATGGACCTTAGCGAACGATCAAAAAGACGAAAAACAGAAGATTTGCGTTCGAACTACACAACTGCAGAGTTAAGCTATGCTGCGCAGATGCAACTTCGGGAAAAAGGAAAAGTTGACTCCTCAAAAGTTTTGAAAGACCTAATTTTTTCAACTCCTTCACGCGGTGAAAAATACCAACAAGGCTTAAGGAAATTGGAGCAAGAAATTATTCCATACACAGCGGAAGAAGCTCTTGCAATAGTTGTTGAAGCACAATTGACAAAGTTCCAATACAATCTTATAAGAGATTCTGCAATAAAACATAATAACCATATGTATCCAAATTATGCAGCTGTATTGGAAGCAAAAAAAAAAATGTTACCCTGAAAACTTGGTGATAACAGAATCCGTAGCAGAAGCACCTCTTCAAAACTTGCTTGATCACACGATTTGTCGCTTATTTCAAGGAATAGAAGATGTAATAGAAACGTTGTACTCAAGTGAAAAATGCAATATCAGTCTCATTTCCAAATGGGGTTGTGATGGAAGTTCGGGCATGAGTGAATACATACAACGATTTTCCGACCCAAATATTTCCGATGCCAACATGTTTTTAACATCATTCGTTCCAATACAGTTAGTATCGGGTGACCCAGAATCCCCTAACAAAGTTATACTGTGGCAAAATCCGCGTCCATCATCAACAAGGTTCTGTAGACCAATTAGAATTCAATTTGTTCATGAAACAACTGATGTAACAGTCCGAGAAGTTGAATATGTTGAAAATCAAATATGTAATTTAAGGGAAACGGTGGTAAACCATATAAACGGATCAATTCCAGTTAAACATAAAATGCTCCTAACAATGATTGACGGAAAGATCTGCAATGCAATCACAGAAACCTCCTCAAATCAAAGGTGTTACCTTTGTAATTTAACTTCAAAAGACTTCAACAAAATGGACTTGGTGTTGAACAGACAAATCCATGACAGATCAAAGCTGAGGTTTGGGTTATCTTCTTTACATGCATGGATAAGATTTTTCGAATGTTTACTGCATGTCTCATATAAGCTGCCCCTTAAACAATGGCAAGCTCGCGGTGAAGAAAATAAAAGAAAAGTTGAAGAAAGCAAAAAAAAAATTCAAGAAGATTTTCGGAACCGAATGGGACTATTGGTTGACAAACCTAAACCAGGCTATGGAAGTACCAACGATGGCAACACTGCCCGTCGATTTTTCCAAGATTCTCGAACTTCTTCGGAAATAACCAAAATAGATGAAAACATCATATGTAGATTTCGTGTTGTCTTATTAACAATATCTAGTGGGTTTCCCATTCAAATCAATCGTTTTAAGGAATTTTGCGTTGATACTGCTAATTTGTTTGTGCAACTATACCCTTGGTATAATATGCCCACTACTGTGCACAAAATTTTAATTCACAGCCCTGAAATTATTTCAGAAGCTATTCTACCGATTGGGCAGCTCGGCGAAGAAGCACAAGAGTCCCGAAACAAAGACATAAAGCGGTTTCGAGAGAGCTACGCAAGGAAGTTTTCCAGGCAACAAAATATGGAAGATGTTTTCCATAGTCTCTTGGTTTCTTCGGACCCTTTCGTCAGCAGTTTGAGGAAACTATTTCCAAAAACAAAACCCACCTTTCCATCTGGAATATCCTTCCAATTGGAATAATTATTAATTTCGATTAAAAATTAAATTAATGCTATGTCTATATATTTTTTTCATTTAAACAGTTTTGTGTTTTTGTTTATTTATTTATTTATTTATTTATTTATTTATTTATTAATTAATTTATTTATTTATTTATATAGTTACTAATTTATTTATTTATTTATGCTTTTATTTATTTATTTATTTATTAATATATATATTTATTTATTTTTATTTATTTATTTATTTGATTATTTATTTATTTATTTATTTATTTATTTATTTATTTATTTATTTATTTCTTCAATTATTTATTCTTTTCTAAAAAGCAATAAACGTGCAATGCAATAGAAATCTATGTCTTTTTATCTGAGAAAATAACAAATTCAAAAACACCCATTTTCATGCTTTTCTATGGCGAATTTGGTTGTATATTAGGTTGAAAATTGTTGTTTCTTTTGAAAATAAACTTTTTTTATATTTCCATGCAATAATAAAACAAAAAAATCCAAAAAATAATTTTGGCCAGCTTTTTGGGAAAATTTACCAGTGTGAGATGGATCCAAGACAGGTGATGGAGTTGGTAGTGGTGTGTACTCAGAAAAGCTTAATCTAAGTATCTCATTCCGCCTTCCCAATCATTGTAGCGTCTTCCAAGCGGAAATCTTAGCGATCAAAGAGGTTCTCTCCTGGCTAAGAGAAAACGTGATATCAACTTCTGATATCCGCATCTTCTCTGACAGTCAGGCTGCTATTAAATCTCTCGATGGTGTCTCAACCAAATCTCAAACGGCCCTCGATTGCCGATCGTCTCTGATGGAGATGGCGCAGCAATTTAACATTCACCTCTGTTGGGTGCCGGGTCACAGAGACATCGAAGGAAATTGTAGAGCCGATGAACTCGCTAAAAATGGAACCGTCATACCTATTTCACCTGAAAGGGAGAAGATAGGTATACCGATAGCTACATGTAAACTTTTGCTAAAAGAAGCAGCTTTAACGAGAACAAACTATAGGTGGCACAATTTACCAACGTGCGCAGCTACGAAACTCATATGGCCTTCACTGGACTTAAAGCGCTCTAAAGACTTGTTATCTCAAAGCAGACTTCATATTAGCTCCCTGATAGGTGTCCTTACGGGACACTGTCTTATAGGCAGACACGCAATACTACTTGGTGTAGCCTTAAATGACTTCTGCAGGAGCTGTATGGATGAGGAAGAAGAGGAAACAATCTCTCACCTTCTCTGCACTTGCCCTGCTCTTTCACTAAGACGCAAACTTCATCTGGGAGAGTACTTTTATGATAACCCCAGTGAACTAGCTAATAAGGATATCAAATATCTTCTTCGCTTTATAAAAAGCTCAAAATGGTTCGACTAGTAAGAAGTAATTCTCTAGATTCATGGTATCACAATGGGCCTTTCCTTTTGGCCTAAGTGTGTGGATTCTGAATCCGCAGCCACTGTAACCTAACCTAACCTATTCTAGAGACACAGTGAGTGCATTAGGATGAAGGGAAGGGGTTGGAAAGGAGGTGTCGGTGTACATTGGTCTTAAATTCTTGAACATTACAATGATCGGGAAAGACAGAGTGTGGAAGAGAGTTCCACATTCGCGTAGTACGGCTAAAGAATGATTCTCTATACTTGACAGTACGTCCAAAGTTTGGGTCGAGGGTGAATTGATGGGCATTCCTAGAAGCGCGAGAATTACGGGTGAATTGCTTGGGGGAGGAATGCAACTGGCTATTTCTCTAGAGCACTTACCGTAGAAGTAACGATAGAAAAAAGAGAGACATGAAACGTTACGACGGTGATCTAATGATTGGAATGACGCAGTGATGACTCTGTCACCGATCATACGTAGGGCTCTTTTTTGAATACCATCCAAGACGCTTAAGTATGTAGTTGGAGCACCAGCCCAGAGATGAGAGTTGTACTCAAGCTTTGGACGGATATAAGTCTTATAGATAGTAGCCAGATCAGACGGGGAAAAGAATTTCTTGCACCGTCTTAAGAAACCCAATAGGAGCGAAGAATCTGTGGAAAGTGTTGAAAAAACGGCAAAAAATAATTATTTTTCTGCGTTTTAACGCTCTTTTCTCAGGAAGTGCTTTTCTTAGTGCTGTTCTCAGGAACTGCTAAATCAAATTGAAAAATTCTTTTTGTGTTAAATATACATATATGGAATATATCAATTTTTAAGGTATACAACGTAACGGTGCAAATAATAAGAGCAAGGGATGAGTGAAAAGCGTTGCTAAAACGTGGAAAATTATACATTTGTAGGCTTCGAGTTAAGGAAAATTTCGACTTAGAAAGAGTCGACTGTAATACAATTTTAAAATAACCTCAAAACAAATTTCCGACGGGCGCATGATGCACAACTCAGACGCACATCTGGCCGGTGGACGAGGGACAGGTGGACAACTGCTAGTAGTTATATAAAAATGTTGTTTTCATATTGTTAAGATAAATAGTTTCGAAGTACATAGAGAAAAAAAAAACACGAAAAAAAAGTATACAATATTTATTTTATTTCCTCAAAATAACCTTGACTTGTCTTGACGGCTACGACTTTTTGCTTTGTGTCAAACCGTGTGATCATCAAAGTTTTGCGAGTCAATGCGTTGACACTGATAAGTAAAAGTCACGTTGACACACCTGTGCGTCAACGTAATTTGGGACAACATTGACCCAATAGTGTCAATCGTGTGATTGTCAATGTTTTATGCATTGACACTGTAAACGTTGACGGTGAGATGACAGAGAAAATATGTATTTTTTGTGACGTCAGAGAGTCAAAGCGTTGACCGATTTCGTTGACCGTGTAATCATAGCTTTATTACTTAACGAAAATAATGACATGGCCTCGTTCAATTGCAGAAGTGTTGCCAGAACTTGATTTTTTGTTGGTGTGATGGAATTCCTTATGAGTAAGACGATCAGCTACAACTAGGTATTAAAGAATCCTTTCGACTGCCCGAAGTACTAGCGATTAGACAGGCATATAGACTTCTTAAACAAGCAGTCACACCCGACAGCAATACAAAAAACATAGCAATTTTTATTGACAGCCAAACAGCAATCAGTTGTAGAGCAAAGGGAGACACTTCAGCATTTTTGTGTGAATGCCGAGCCCTACGGCTACGGCCAGAACTACGGCTTTTAAGGATCCTTTCCTACATGATCATAGCGAACTTTCAAATATGAAGATAAAGAACCTGATTCTTTGTATCAACAAAACCAATTGGATTTAGCTAATCCATACCTCCACTATGCACCTAACAGTGTAGTTTTTACTAATTATAGTCTCGGGTTTTTGGTATCAAAACGGCGCAATCAAGCGCTAATTGTGTTCCGTGGGCAGCATCTGCCATGAACAGCCAATTCTACCTACCATTTGTTAGCATCCAATCTTTCCCTCGACTACCCATCGAAGTTACATCAGAATGGAGACGAAGATTCAATCAAGAACTGTACGAGCTGTTCAGCGACTCTGACGTCTGACCTAGTTATAAAAGTTAAGGTCCAAAGACTTAGACGGTTGGGTCATGTAGAGCGAATGGAAAATAATGCTCCGGCTCGAATCTTCGAATCCAACCCGGAAGGACGTCGCAGAAGTGGAAGACCGCGACTCAGGTGGAGCACACAGGTGGTAGAGGATCTCAACCAACTTGGCGTGCAAAACTGGAGACAGCTAGCTAGGGACCGAGCTGGCTGGAGACGTTTGTTGGATGAGGTCCTGGTCCGACCTGACTGTAGCGCCACCTCGGAATGTGCGGACATCTTGCATGCTAGAGAAGTGTCGTGCGTCGATCGCAATGTGATCAATCTGGTTGACAGTTGATTGCTCAGGAGATTTCCATGTTCCATTACGTCTTGCCCCGCAGCGAAGTCGATTAGTCTAAACCCGTTATCGGAGGTGATGTTCGAAGGGTAGACACGTGCACTCAAGAGGACACAAGCGTCCACAGAAACCACTGTCTATCAACTCCTACTCTCCACCTCCCCGTAGTGAACATCGGGAAGTTGTTGTTGTTGTTGGCGGCAGCAAAGAGAGAGAGGGGGAGGAGGTATGCGTCCACTAAGGCATGCCTCCTTTTCAACAGGCGGCAGCGGAAGAACTCCCAATATGGAATCAACGGTGGCGTCTACAGTTCCAGTCAGGACTCAGGATGAACTACTTAGTGAACACCTTATAGGGCTACTACGACATATTCGCAGCCCAGGCCTATAAGGAGCGGTTTGGCCGGCTCTTCGTATTAGAGTTAAACTAAAAACCTGGCCCTCCAAGTTGGGGGTCGTGCGTCGGGGTGACTGCCCAGCCACATAAAGAAGACATGGTTCCGAAACACCAACAAGCCTCGGATACGGACGGAATTAATGATGACGACCCACGCAAACGATTTGAGGACAACGAATTTCGGTTTTGCACTTGGAATGTTAGGTCCCTTAACAGACCACGTGCAGCCGAACAACTAACGGAAAACCTTGACTGCTATAAAGCAGATATAACTGCCATTCAAGAAATGCGATGGGATGGTCCGGGCCTACGAAAAATGAACAACTGCGATATTTACTACGGCGACTGCTACCGTGAACAAAATCAGCGTCTATTTGGATGTGGATTTGTAGTTGGGACTCGACTCAGGAGGAAGGTCTTAAGTTTCAACTCAGTGAATGAGCGCATCACGACAATCCGCATCAAGGCTAAATTCACCAACATCAGCCTCATCTGCGCTCACGCCCCCACTGAGGAAAAGGATGAAGACACCAAAGACAGGTTCTACGAGCTCCTCAACAAGACATATGAGCAAAGCCCTAGCTATGACAAACAAATCGTGCATCAAACCGATTCAAGCGAGATCAATGAACGCTGATTCAAACTACGACTACATAACAAACATTGTACTCACCATTCTCTCTATTCTCTCCCCGCACATACACAGCCATCGCCGATTCGAATAGTTTGAGCAGCAGGTTCTTGCAATCGCCTGGCTTGCAGAGACATTGCAGGTGTTCGCTCACAACAATAGAATCATTGTCATTTGCAGTTGCTGTTTTGTCAGATTCTCTCAGATTATCTGTAGAATTCGATTGCGCACCAAAGAAATAACCAAATATCCGACCGAGCAGACTTTTCTGATCTTCCGTTCGGCATGCTTCATCCATGGTGGCCAACAACTGCTGCTGCGAACGATTCTCCTCTTGTTCGTTGCTCTGATTTCGTATATCGAAGAGGACAATACTCTCGTCTACTGTTGTGTTTTGCAGTTTGTCTAAAAATCCTCTGACTTCAAAATCGTTGTAAAATCTGGTAACGTCATCGAAATTCGCCGATTCCGATGCAGTCACCGAAGTTTGTACTGAAGATGCCGATAGAAGACTATCGAAAGGCAAAGATTCGAATAAGGGGGTTTGTGGCTCCTCTCTCGGGGGGGACAACGTTACATTTTCGCTTTCTTTCAAAAATAACAAAAAACAACTCAAAGAATTGCATGCTAGTTTGATGAGATCCGTTTGCTCGAATTGTTCCCCGAATTCAGTCTGAAATTGTTGATGGTTCTTCAACAGTTGATAATTCAAATACCAATGCCTCGAAGCGACATGCAACGTGTGCAAGACATTGATATCGCCAACGTCATGGCTGTCATCTTCCTTATCCAACCACATCATGCCATCACCGTTAAGTTGTGTGAGCATTCCATTGATCAACTTTGTTGATGTCACTGTGCCATTCAATTGCAAAGCTATCAGACGTTTGCTGAGTAAAATCTGCTCCTGACTGTTGTCACCCAAAAAGGCCGCATTCTCGATTCCGATTTTGATCAAATCACAAATGGGGCGAATCAGCTCGGGCCGATGAAGCAAGTCTTCGAGATGAGTTATGTTCTCGGCGTTGTAGAAGGCTTTGATCAGTCTCACGTCACTTAGATATGTTATGAATATGTTCAAGCATTCGATGAGTATTCGATTGTTGTTGGCGTTTTCAGATGCTGTTAGAGATTGCTCTTTGTAGGTTCTGAATATCGGCAGAACAATGTTGGCCACAATGCCAGTTGATATGTCGAAACTTATTAGATGTGATATGTGCTTGAGATGCTTGAGGAATCGTTTGTACTCCTCGAGATTGCTTATCTCGTCGTATTTGATTCTGTAAAGCTCGAAGACGTCTTTGTGGAATTCATTGGATTTCAGTTTGAATTCACAGCTGGAGCAGTTGTTCCGCAAGAACACTGTGGTCAACAGTTTCCGGTGGACAAAAGTGTAGGCAAACTTTTGATTATCGTCTGCGATGCGAGGACTGAGAAATGTTTTCATGGTCTCGGGATTGCAGAGGCAGCAACAGATGCCCTGACGATGAAGACAACGAAGGACATAGTTCTGCAGGTCAGCCGGAAGGTGTTTGACGATGCTGATGAGAATTTTTTGAAAGAAGCAAGGGAAGTTATTGCGCTGACAGTGCTGCTGGAGGATTCCCTTGAGTTTCTTTCGATTCTTCTTCGATTTTGCAGGGGAATTCTTGTTCAGATTCTCAATGATCCTTTGAAGCACTTTAACAATCTTCGGCAAGAATGATCCCAATTCTTCCGAATTCTTGGCCAACAGCTCGGATAATTTAAAAACACACACATCAAGGGAGTCTTCTTTGATTGATTTAAATGCGTTTTGAAATTTTCCATTGGACAAGGCGACAATATTGTTCATGAGTCCGAACATCAAGTAAATGATTGCGACTGAGATCTGAGGATTCGATGTGACTTCGAGAGCTTTAATCAGTCTATTGACTGTGTCATGTAGGTTTATGGAGACTAGGTTCTCCCTCTGCCAGCAGATGTTGTTGAAGCATTTGCCAACGAGACTCAGGAGTTTGCATTTGATGATTTCGGAATTCTTAGCTGAACTGAAGACTTCCTCGTGGGTGGAGAGTTTTTCAACTCCGAACTTCCAACAGATCACACTGATTGACTGATCGTTCAAAATTGTGTCGGTTTCAATGTCAACTAGAATTTCTAGTAAGTCGATTAGTACTTGGGCAATCTCGTCACTGGTTCTGGTTTCTTGGTAGTTTTGCTGACACTCGATGTGACAGATTTTGGAGCTGTCATCTAGGATAGACTTAAGTTCGGATGATTGACTAAAGTCGCGTGAATGCAAAGCTTTTAGACGTTGATGCAGGAGGAGGCTGTCGAGAAATTCTGTAACTGAACTCGAGGGGATCAAGTCGACTTGGTTCTCGCTGTCCCATTGGCAATTCGGGAAGAGATTGATGCAGATGTTACAGAGACTTAATTGAGATGCAAGTAACTGGAAAGTAAAAATGTGTTAAACCTGCAGGTAGATTTGTGGGTAAGATAGTTGTGTTTTACCTTAATATCGACGCGTCGCAAGAAATACAGGATATGGTGTCCTATTTCATGTGTGAGGAAAGTACGAAGGGCAACAATTTTACCGTAATCACTAGGAGCTCGCAGAGTAAGCTTAATGAATAGAGACAAATACATTAAAAATAATCAAATTGAAAACTTAAAACAAGAAATAGATAAAATTTTAAATACGAAGTTCCCAGACTGACTGGTGCCGAGACGACTACTACTCATTGGGTCAATAACCGACACTCGTTGACGACATTTGGCTATTTTACAGGGACTTTGTTATATAAGGACTTCTGTAAAGCCAAACAGCTTTTTGATTTTTGTTAACTATTTGAGCACTTTCCGAGAAGCAAATGTTGCCTCTGACCACTTTCTGGTAGTGGATAAGTTTAGAGCTCGATGATCAAATGACAAAAAAATACGTGCCGCTCAAAGAAAGAACATCGGTTGCCTTAGCACCCCGGAGAATGCCAGAGACCGCAGTGAGCGCCTGAGCGAGCGACTCTCCACCGTCCTCCCAAATACCACAGATGTCATCACCTTGTGGAATCAATACCGCGAAATTATTTAAAATGTAGCCGAGCCCACCAAAGGTTACCAGCCACCCCCGAAAAAGAACCCGTGGTATGATGATGTATGCGCGTTATTGAAAAGAGAGACGGAAAATGCACGTTTGCAGATGCTCCAACAGAAAACAAGAGAAGCAAGAGAAGAGTGCCGAACAAATAGGAGAAATGAGAAAAAGACGTTGCGAAGGAAGAAAAGAGCATCCGCAGTTTTTCAGCTCAAAGATCTAGAGGAGTCACGGGCCAAGAACAACACACGACGTTTTTTTAAAAGGTCGAAGCAATTAGCTTCTGGTTTCAGAACCGGGACACAGGCTCTTCGAAACAGTGAAGGAAACCTAGTCACCGAAGCACAGGGAATTGTAGATGTTTTCAAGCAGCACTTCTAACAAATGCTGAATGTGCATAATGTCGAGCGGTCCAATAAGGAAAGAGAAGCGAGACCAGTCAGTGAAGAACCAGTCCCAGCCCTTAGCACAGAAGAGGTAGAAAGAGCCATCCATGCTTCGATCTCTTTGTTTCTAAATTTGTCGCCATTCCAATACAGCCTTTGTTGTCTTCGAAAATTATTGCTGGTTCATTTTGAATTTGGTTTAAGTCTTGCAATAACCCCCGAACCCAAATAGCTTCGGAAACAGCCGCACTGAGTGCCATATACTCAGCTTCACTGGAAGAAATTGCACCTGTTGTTTGCATTTTGCTTGACCAGGAAACCGTGCATCCAAAGACTTTAAAAATGTATCCAGTTACTGATTTCCTATCCTTTATGTCACTACCCCAGTCAGCATCAGCGTAACCAGTTAAAGGGTGATCATCACTTATTTCAAAAATAAGTTTTTTCTTCTTAGTGCCTTTTAAGTACCTCACTATTCTTTTAAGTGCTTGCCAGTTATTTTCGGAAGGGTTTTGTTGATACCTTTCCATGTATCCAACGGGAAAACATATATCAGGTCGAACACATAGCATGATATACATGAGGCTTCCAAGTAATTCTCTGTAAGGCTTGTTAAATTCTTGCTCTGATTTTGTCAATTGAAGTTGTAACCCTTTTTCCATTGGACTTCTTGTTGGATTACACTCTTCAATCCCAAATTTTTCGAGCTGCTTGCCGATACTTGATTCTTGTGAAAGTCTTATTACATTTTCTTCAAAATTAATTTTGATTCCAAGGAAAACTTTAAGATTTCCACAATCTGACATTTTAAAGGTTGATTCTAGTTTTGTTTTAAGTTCTTGTAATTTCAATAAGCTCTTTCCAGTAATCAATCGTCCACATACAATATACGGTCATCTTCTTCTTGTCCCATCTTAGTGTATAAGCAATAGTCATGTCTAGATCTCTTGAACCCCAACTGAATAATAAAATCATTTAACTTCTTATTCCAACATCTAGGAGATTGTTTAAGGCCATAAATGGACTTATATAATCTGCAAACATCTCCATCCTTCACGGAAACGCCTTCAGGAACAGCCATGTACAACTCCTCTTTTAATATGCCATGCAAAAATGCGGTTTTCACATCAAGTTGGTGAAACTTATTTCGTAAGGCCACAGCTAACACAGTTCGAATAGTGGTTAGTTTCGCAACGGGTGAATAAGTCCCTTCATAATCTATCCCAGCTTTTTGCGTAAACCCTCTAACTACTAGACGAGCTTTGTACCTTATGGGTTCACCATATTCATTTTCTTTAATTTGAAATATCCATTTGGGCTTCAAGGTCTTTGCATTTTTCGGTTTTGTAACCACTTGCCAAACATCATTATCTTTCATAGAGTTTAACTCTTCTTCAACAGCCTTGAACCATTTTGGAACATCGGAACGTCTTTGGATGTCATCATATGAATTAGGTACAGCTGTCGAAAATTCATCAGCAGCAGTTGTTCTATAAAACATGTACAAAATCAAGAAACTTACTTGGAAGTCGGCGCTCCCGTTCACTGCGCCTTGTAGTTATCTCATTATGAAGATTACCACTATCAGTTTGCGAAGGGAGCGCAGCTGCATCTTCCCAAACATCGGTTTCTTCATTTTCTTCTCTAACTATTTGATGTTCATCGTTTTCAGCTTCATTCACATCGCAATCAATATCTTCATTCATATCGCAACCAGTATCTTGGATATTTTCAACACCGACGAGTACTTCAGATACTTCTTCCCCTTCTTGCTCGTGGGTGTCGAATATCGTTATTTCCTTTTCTTTCTGGTCATCTTTTTGAACTTGATTGAATGGAAAAAACATTTTTATCAAACTTCACGTCACGGGCAGTGAAAAATTTCTTATTTTGGATGTCCCAAAGCTTGTATCTATTTGGTACGTATCCAATCATGATTGATTTTCGGCTCTTGAAATCCAGTTTCTTTCTTTGTTGACTTGGAATCCATGCATAGGCCTTGCATCCAAATACTCGGAACTTTTCAAAATCTAGTTTCGAACCATACCACAACTCTGCAGGTGTCTTCTTACAATTTAACGACTTAGTTGGTGTTCTGTTAATAAGGTATGTTGCAGTAAGTGCTGCCTCACCCCACATTCGTTTCGGCATGTTGGATTGCAATAACATAGTTCTTATTTTTTCAACAATAGTTCGGTTGAACCTTTCTGATACTCCGTTTTGCTGAGGTGAGTAAGAGATTGTAGGTTCAACTTGAATCCCCATCTTCTTATACCACAAGTTCTGTTCTCTCGAGCAATATTCTCTCCCTTGGTCAATGGTAAGCTTAGAGATTGAACGTCCAAACATTGATCTTATCATGGCTTCGTATTCCTTCATTACTTCAAAGACGTCAGATTTTCGCTTGATAACATAAACCATAGCAAAATGTGTATAGTCATCAATGAAAGATACAAAATATCTGGATCCATCCCAATTATCTTCATCAATGGGTCCACACACATCGGAGTGAATTCTTTCTAACACTCGAGTTGCTCTGTTACGTGTGCCATTGAAGGGGTCACGACTATGTTTTCCCTCTACACAAATATCACAGAAACCAAGGCCATCAACGGACGTCGTATTGAGTCCTTTTATCAGATTTTCTTTACCATTTCTTTTGAGGATCCTTGTCCAACATGTCCCAAACGATTATGCCATAATTTGATGTCAACAGTCTTACATAAATTTGCTGAAAGATATTGAATTTCAAATTCAACTTCATACAAACTACCATTTAGATATCCTTCGGCAATGAGAAGTCCATTTTTTACGATTCTGGCTACATCGTTTGCAAATTGGACATCAACACCAAGACTTGTCAATCTTCGCACGGAAAGTAAGTTATCTCTTAATTCCGGTAAGTACAGAACATCATTAATTGTCAGGTCGATTCCCGTGTTGCTTCTTCCATGAATAATTCCAGCACTTTTTGCAATTAAAAATTGACCATTCTTCGCAACATTGATTTTCACTGGTTCTCTCAGTTCTTTCTCTTCAGAAAAACACCAGTTCACATTCACCAGATGGTCACTTGCCCCAGAATCAAGCTTAAATTTTATTGTGGAGCTTGACTCTTTGAAACTGTTACAGTTATTTCGATCCGACATCAGACATACCCTCTTTGAATTCTTATTGGGTTTTTGACTATGTCCTGATTCAGAATTTCAGCAATCTCTCGCTTAGTGCCCTTGCTTGTTGCATTTGAAACATTTGCCTTGAAATTTGAAAGGTTTCTTAAAAAATTTCTTTCCAGCAAATGCTGATCTCGCGTGATCATCTTCATCATCTCCGTCATTCAACTTTGCTTCTTCTAAAAGCAGTCTGTCTTTGGTAGTTTGAAACGTTAAATCACTCCCACTAAGGTTTTGTAAGGCAGTAACCAACGGATCAAATTTTTCAGGCAGGGTGAGAAAAAACTGAGCTAGAAGATCACTTTCCTCTAATGAGGCATCTTAAGCTGCCTTACCAAATTCTCAAAATCCGTAATGTGCTTTGCGATTGAATCACCATCTTTCATCTTGAGCTTCAACAATTGCTTCCTGATCAAAACCTGATTCACTACAGACTTTGTTGCAAAAGACGATTGGAGGCTTTTCCACATCTCTTTAGCTGTAGTCTTCTTATGTTTTTCAATAAATACGCAGTGCAGTGTGCAAATGGGTACTAGCTCATCCGAGTTGTTTCAAACATGTGCAGGGTTTAGACAAGGAGATGCGCCACCTTAGTGGAGATCCGACGAAGAATTACCCTAGCGAACCGCTACTACTTCGATTTGGCCAAACACCTAGGTTCTAAACTCCTCACTCGAAAGACGTGTTTGCAATACAAGAGTGCATGCGAAGAACTGTTTCCGATGGAACGCTGCATGCTGAGATTCTTTTTGGATTTAGAGCCGGTTAAGTAAGAAGTAAATTAGTAACGCCAATGGCCTTTTGATAACTATTGAAGCATAAATTGTGCAATTGAGGCTGTTAAGTGTCGACTTATAAGTGCCTTCGAACAAAAATCATTCCTTTGCGATGTGATGTACACAAATTTCTTAACAAAAAAATCTTCAACGGAAAATTACCAGCATTGGTATACAAATTGACCGACTTTTCTTGCTTTCTAGGGTCAATAGAAGCTACCTGCGTTTTTGAAAATGTGCATAAGGTCACGTAGGCATGATTTCCCGCGCTCATCTCTTTGGAAATGAGAGAAGATTGTCGCCATTGTTTTCCGATTACTCTGATTGATACACATGAGCCTGAGCATGACTGTTGACACTTTATTCTGTTAGAAATTGACTTTGACCTTTTATGCAATTCTTTAGAAATTACATTTTTCTCAATTTCGGAATTGAATGCGATAAAAGTCGTAGATCAAAATACCAACTCAAGTCGGCCTTGGGCTTTATTTTTAGTTCCCTAACCCGCACCATTACTTGTCAACCTGTTTGACTCAAGCCGCAGCTTTACCTCCAGCCAAAGTATCAATTTCAAATGAAAAACTGCTTACTCCAGCTAACAGGGGACTAAAAAAAACATGCAAAAAAGGTAAAAACATTCCTTACTTGAGCAAAATTGTGTTTTGGCAGTTTCACCGGGCTGGCAGTTTTTGTCGAATCCGATTGACTGTGACCGCTTCCACTGTCATTATTATCATCCTCGTTATCAGTAGCTCCCAACGCCGACGACGACGTCGACGTCGACGATGTTGTAAGATGAGATTTACTTATGATGTCATGCACCCTCTCTAAGAAGAACGAACAAATCTCCTCCAGAATACACTGCACAAAGCTGAAAACACGAATAGTAATGAGGAGAATAGAAATGAAAAGCAAAAGACAACAAAATCGCCACAAACTGTTAAGAAATAATCTTTGTTTTTCAGTTTGCGGTCTGATTGTTGTGTAGGTAAACCAGACGTACCATGAAATCGGAGTTGGTTCATCGAGTGATGCCTCCAAGTCGGCGGATTGAAATTTATGAAGAAATGATTTTAGAGCTTGTTCCTAAGGGGAAATATTTAAATTAGAATTTTGTTGATAACAACAAAGAAAGAATTAACCTTTTTCAATGTGTCTGCTTGCTCCACCTCCTCATAGTTTGACCACAGCGCTTTGAGTTCGTGCAGCAAATCGTTCTCCGATTGTTCGCCCATCTCTCTGAAGGTTTCGCTATCCACTGGTCGTCGGTATTGAGGGCTTCACAAATCGAATCGCACAGCAGATAATTGACAACGTTTTGTTCTTGATGTGTGTTTCGTTTTGGTGGCTTAGGAGACGAAAGAGGTCGAACTCATAATGTCTCTTCCATACCCAGAACGAGGCGAATAGTTGCTGCTGCTATCACTATCTCCGCACTCGTAATCATTTGGAGTACGTCTAGTTGTTTTGTTTTCAGCTCGATTGAAACTCAATCCACAACTCTTTACAAGTCTGGTCGCTGTGTACTTAAAATAGATTTTTTTCGTTGTCTTCTTGAACGACGACGAAGTGCACCGATTACCGAGGCTGCAATTTATTCAAAATCTGAACATAATGAAACCCAAAACAGAACAACACAGTCGATGCTATGAAACAATTGCGTATTTTATGTTATTTACGGGGCGACAATATTGAAAGTTTTGTTTTCAAGCATCCACTTGGTTGATGATAAGAACAATTATTCCAATAAACAATAATTACCCCAAACGATGGTGATAAGCCGAAACTGAGGATGTTGGGGTCACTTGCTTCTTGAATATTTTCAATTTAACAAATTCATGTACGATAAAGATAAACGAAGACATACGGATCTAATTACGGTGAAAAAATAACTGTAAATCGCCATTTTTATTGAAACCATGACATTTTCGCACGTCTATCTGATTCGTTGCACTTTTGAATAATTTTCTTAAACAATAGGTTTTGGTCTGTAAATTTGTTAAGCACGGAAATTGTTATCATTAAATTTTAAAGAAAAATTCGGTGCAATTAGGGTTTCTTTGTTTGTACTTTTTCCGTTTATTTTTTCTTGTCCTTTCGCGGCCGTACAGCTCGGTCGATGTGCAGAAAATAAACGAAAACATTGAACAGCTGACTGACAGTTGAACAAGAATTTCGTCACAAAAAGTATTGCCATGTTGCTATTCAGCAATAGTACTAGATGTACTGTGAAAGTTTAGTACGCGTTCCCGGTTTGAGCAAATTTCATCTTGTGATTTATTTTGCTCGATCAACGCCGCTGAATCTCGTCTACTTGTTCTAGATTGTGAAGTGTTTTCAACGAACAAAAACAAAAAGTGTTGTATACTTGAGACTATACGTTCCGAAGATTCGGATCACTACCTTGTTGTTCCAAAGCTCCGGATACGGATATCCATGGCACCGCAACAGAGACCGCGGATTGTTGGAAAGTATGACGTCAAAAGACTACAATCGCAGGTTACCACCAGAACTTTTGCTGACCACGTCTCTCGCAACCTCTCGGAAAGCTCACCACCAGGCCCGAATGTAGAAGACCAGTGGAAATGCTGTCAAGAGGCCATCAGAAGTGCCGTAACTGATGAGATGGGCACTGATCAGAAATAACAAGTTTGGAAACCTACCTACGTTTTACCCTCCAAATACCCTTAATTTTGTTTTTCATACACGCATACTCTTGCAGCAAACTTTGTTTTTAGTTTGTAGGCAACTGTCGTTTTGACAGCTTGCTTTCCTATCTTCTTATAACTGATCAGTGGTGGTGTGTTTCACTAGGAGCAGGAGACAAAACCGAAACCCCTGGTTCGACGAATAATGTAGGCTAGGTAAGGACGAGGGCTATAAATCCATGCTGCAGGCAAGAACCAGAACAGCTGAGCGAGCAGCCCGTGAGATCTACATCCAAAGAAGGAGAGAGGAACACCGAATTTTAAGAAGGAAAAGGAGACGGTATGAAAAAGAAGCGGTCGAGTCTATCGAGGGATGTTATGACAGGGGTAAGATCAGAAAATTCTATAAAAGGGTGAAACAATCTACAAAAGGATATCAGCCTAAAATAGAAACCTGTCGTGATGAAAACGGGAATGTAGTAGGAGATACGCGAATAGTGCTGAGGATTTGGAAAAAAAAATTCTAGACTGTTAAACGGCGAAGATTCCAACAATTCCGCTGTAGAGCAGACCAATCCATTTTTCTTGGACGATGGTGGCCAAAATATCCGTCCACTCGACCTAAAAAAAAATATGGGCACGAGTAGGACTCGAACCTACGACGTTCTGCTTAGCAGCCAACGCACCTAACCACTAAGCTACGGGCAACTGGCACTCGACCTACAAGATGTAAAAACAGCGAATTCAAGACTCAAATCGCATTAGGCTGCGGGTGCAGATGGCCTACCAGCCGAACTGTTTAACTGAAGATGATCTGGTCAGGAACATACACCAACTCATCTGTAATATATGGTCGGAAGAAAGTATGCCCAATGAATGGAAACTCGGCATAGTATGCTCCATCTACAAGAAAGGAGGCGCTTTGAAATGTGCTTACTACAGAGGAATCAGTCTCCTCAACATCGCTTAAAAAATTTTGTCACCTATCTTGTGTGATCGCCTAGAACCATTTGCCAATGACCTGATCAGTCCCTATCAGTGTGGTTTTAGGCGAGGCAAATCAACAATCGACAAAATTTTCACACTACGACAGGTTTTAGAGAAAACCCAAGAATACCAAAGCGATACACACCATCTTTTTATCGATTTTAATTGAAACGAGCTATGTAGAGCCATGTCACGTCTCGGTATCCCTACCAAACTCGTTCGCTTGTTCAGGATGACTATGGAGAATTCTCGCTGCTCCGTCAAAGTCGGTCAGGACATCCTTGAAGCTTTTGGTGTCGAGAAAGGCCTACGACAGGGTGATGCGCAATACTGCAAGTCAACACCAGTGGCATGACTGTGGAAGTTATGACTGAAACACAAACACGCTTTAGCTTTGACTTTGCCTGAAGTTTACGAGTCCAGCCATAGGATTTCAATAATGCTTGCTATCACAATAAAGCTTCGGCCTCACGATTCGTACGTTATGTTACGTAATGTGACTCCAAACGTAAGCTCTAGTTCAAGAATGGTGATTTGTATATGAAACAACCAGTACTATCAAAATTGACAGTTCTTCTGTCAAACCAAGCATAAAACACACAATAGGATGGCGCCACCATCGTTTTCCATCTTAAGACAACTCCTCAACAGCTCAACAGCTGTGAAAAATAGTCAAAAAAACAATTTTCATTTGTTTTTGGAGGGATGATGATTATGAAGGGAGAAATGTCATTTAGAGCAAATTCGAATCAGGGTCCATGTTCTGTAACTCGGTCGAAAACTTTCGGAGTCGAGAAACATAGGAATTGAATTGAATTGAATTCTTTATTGAGACTTTGATTTCGTTTACAAATGCTTATTACTTATTGCTATTTTAAGTCATACTGCGGCTATAATGTATTGCCTGCTCTTACAATTGCTTTATAGTGAAGCCTCGTGGCTGAATTATAATATAGTTTAACTACTCTTGCTCATGGGAGTGTATATACTGCTTTTGCTTAGACTGTAATGTCAGATAAAATAAAATATACATTTATACATATATACATATATACAATACTAACACTAACTTAAAATTAAATAATGTAATATTCGGCTTGGTCCGACAATTAAAACTTATTCACTTTTTAAATAAAACACAAATTCACTTTATTCAAATCACTCACAAATTTATTTATTCAACACTTTCAATTATAACTTTGCAAACACAGAGTACTTTTCTTTATCGCAGTTCACAATTAATTAATTCGCCTCGCCACCAAACGGCTATTTATATCAAAAATGATGGGTTCTAGAAACTACTATTGGTTCCTATTAGTTCTTGGGGAAGCTGAAAGTTCGAGAGAAAATACTGGGATTTTTGTAGGGGCTAACGTTCTTAATGCTAAACAAAAAGTTTCTCTTAATCTTAATTAATTATTGCCCCTCACGAGTGTTTACTACTACAATTAAACGATATTAAGTAAAGAGAGTATGTACATTAAATAAACAAGAGATACAGAGTAAGTAAAGAGAGTAATGAAAAGTGTGTACATTAAATATAGAAAGAGATACAGAGTAAGTAAAGAGAGTAAGAAAAGTGTGTACATTAAATATAGACAGAGATACAGAGAGTAAGAGATAATAAAGTATACACATTAGTATTAGACATTACAATAGAAGGAGATACAGAGCGTATGAGATAAATAAAGTGTATACACATTACATTGCCCCCTCCTTAGGATTGATCGTCCCGAACAAATCCATCATCTTCATCACCACTGTAGCGATGTAGTCGGTCGCGATGTACGACTTTAAGTTTACCTCTGACTACTTTTTGTATCCGGTACACGACGTCGTTGATTTTGCTAATCACTGTATATGGGCCTTCCCAGTCCCGTTGAAGTTTCGGTGACAACCCCTTTTGTCGATGGGGATTGTAAAGCCACACTCGATCTCCTGCTTGGAACTCTGTTGTTGTCGCTCGTATATCGTAGCGTGTCTTCATTCGGTCACTGAACATCTTAATTTTTGACCTGGTATCGTCGTGGATCTGAAGGAGTCTTTCCCTGAGATCATCCAAGTAAACATCCTCGGCTTGCGGTTCCGACGTGGGACATCCAAATTTGATTTCGCTCGGCAGTCTGATGTTCCTTCCCATTAAAATCTCAGACGGTGTATGGCCAGTTGAGCTATGTCTTGCACTTCGATACGCCATCAAAAACAGTGGAATGTGTCGATCCCAATCTCGCTGGTTGTCGTCCACAACTTTGCAAAGATGTTCCTTCAGGGTTCGGTTGAACCGTTCGACCATGCCATCAGATTGTGGGTGGAGTGGTGTTGTTCTTGTCTTCTTAATGTGAAGAAGCCCACAAACTTCCTGGAATATGTTTGATTCAAAGTTCCTTCCCTGGTCGGAATGCAGTTCTAATGGAACACCGAATCTGCTCACCCAGTTGAACACAATTTGGTCTGCGACTGTTTTGGCTTCTTGATTCGGTATGGCGTATGCTTCAGGCCACTTGCTGAAGTAATCCATGACGACCAGAATATAACGATTTCCATTATTTGTTTCCGGAAATGGACCCGCCACGTCTATTGCAATCCTTTCAAAGGGTGATCCGACATTATACTGCTGCATTTGGCTGTGATTCTTTTTGTTCGGGCCTTTGGTGGCAGCACAGGTATCACATTTTCGGCACCACTTCTCGACATCTTCCCTTGCATGTAGCCAATAGAATCGTTGTCGAACCTTTTCTAGCATCTTGTTTACTCCTAGATGGCCTCCCGAAACTCCATCATGCATCTCTCGCAGAACGTCCACAATCTTCGATCTCGGTAAGACTAGCTGCATTACATAGGACTTTCCATCTGCTGATTCCCATTTACGTCGAAGGACACCCTCTTGGACATGCAATGAGTCCCACTGTGCCCAATAGGCCTTTAGAGCCGGACTTCTGTCGGAGATATCGGCCCATTCTGGTTTTTCCTGGTGTTCCTTGCATGCGAGGATGGGTTCAATATCTGGGTCCTCTTGTTGAGCCTTCCTCAACTCGTCGTTGCTCCAGCCATAAATGGGATCGGTTCTGGTTCGTTGAACAGTAACCACTTCTTTTTCTTCTTGGCGTCTGCAATGCTTACAGTCTTGCTTACATGGTCTCCGAGACAGTGCATCAGCATTTGAGTGAAGCTTCCCCTTCCGATGTTGAATTTCATAATCGTACGTCTGCAGCCTCTCAATCCATCTCGCCACTTGACCCTCCGGATTCTTGAAATTCAAAAGCCAGTTTAGTGCTCCATGGTCGGTTCGGAGAAGAAACTTCTGTCCATAGAGATACTTATGGAAGTGCTTTGTTGCCAAAATCAGTGCAAGAAGTTCTCTTCTGGTCACACAATAGTTTCTTTCCGACTTCGAGAGTACCTTGCTGTAATAGGCAACCACCTTTTCTTCGCCATCATGTACCTGTGACAATACAGCACCAATCCCAACATTGCTGGCATCAGCATCAATGATGAACGGTTTTCCTGGAGTCGGGTAGGTCAGCACTGGTGCATTACACAAGCGTTGCTTGAGCTCTTGAAAGCTGCGCTCGCACTCACCTGACCATTTAAACTGCTTTCCCGTTTCCGTTAGCTGATGTAGACTCTTGGCGATCTCAGCAAAGTTCTTTACAAAGCGCCTATAGTAGGTGGCTAGACCCAGAAAGCTTCGGAGTTGATGTTTGTCCTGTGGTGTTGGCCAATTCTTCACGGTGTCAACCTTATCAGGATCCGTCTTAACTCCTTGGGATGAGATGATATGTCCCAGGTATTTCACTTCGGTTTTGAAGAGTGAACACTTTTCTGGATTTAGCTTGAGGTGGGCTTCTCGAAGTCTTTGAAACACGGCTCTCAGATTTGTACAATGTTCGTCAAATGTTTTCCCGTATACGATGACGTCATCCAAATAGACCAGGCAAGATTTCCAAGTGAGTCCTTGCAGGACGCATTCCATAAGGCGCTCAAAAGTCGCTGGAGCATTGCACAGTCCAAAAGGCATCACTTTGAACTGCCACAATCCGTTTCCTGTCGAGAACGCTGTCTTCTCTTTGTCTTCAGGATGGATTTCTACTTGCCAGTATCCACTTTTCAGGTCCAAAGTTGAGAACCATTGTGCTCCTTCCATTGCGTCCAGAGTATCGCTGATCCTAGGCAGAGGGTAGCTATCTTTCTTGGTCACATCGTTCAACCTTCGATAGTCCACGCAAAAGCGGGTTGATCCGTCTTTCTTCTTTACCAGGACCACTGGAGACGCCCAAGGGCTTTTTGAGTTTTCGATAAGACCCTCTTCTTTCATGGTGGTTATCAGTTCTTCAACCTCACCTTGTTTGGCTAGTGGAAGGCGTCTTGCAGGTTGACGAATCGGCTTTGCATCCCCGGTGTTGATTCGATGTTGAACCAGTTGTGTTCTGCCATATTTCCCTTGCGATGATGAAAAGATGTCTGCAAATTCTTCGAGGAGACCTTCTGCAGTTCTTCGTTGTTGGTGACCAAGATAAGATGACTTGAGAATGTTGGTCTTTATGGAGTTCAGCTCCTCAGATTTTAAGGTTTGCCTTGACTCTTCTTCGTTGATCCTTGTTATCGCTGATACAGATTCGCATTGTCCGACAATCTCACCTTTTCTAAGCTTAACTTCGTACGGCTTGATGTTCAGTATTCGTACAGGAACCATGTTCTTTACAGGTCTAACAAGAGTCTTCCCAATGGTGACGTTTTGGGAGGACTTTACAGATGCTGGTTCGACCATGAGGTATCGATGGCTGCCAGGCTTACCCTTCAATTTCGTCCACACGAATACTTCTGAAGAAGCAGGCAAAGTCAGATCTTCTTTGATGACGGTTTTCACAGGTAACGAGGTCTCATGCGAGTGGATCCCATAGATCATCGGAATCTCGATGTTTCGATATTTCAGGACTTGGTTCCCGATGTCCAATATCACTCCGTGATCTTTCATGAAATCGACGCCGACAATGCACTCGTCGCATATATCTGCTACCAGGAACAGGTGAGAGAATTCCAGCTCTGCCATACGGATCTTAAGACGTACCTCACCATAGACTTTTGCGGCTTCTCCAGTTGCAGTTCTTAGACGATAGCTATTGGTGTTGTGGAGCCATGTCTTCTTAACGAGGTCCTGCCGTACAATGGACGCCGTGGCACCGGTGTCGATGGTAGCCACACATTTGTTGCCGTTTATACTTGTTTCCACGGTCAGGCTCTTGTTGTCACGTTTCGTTTGAGAAACCTGGATGGTGTTTCTGTAGCTATCGGTACTAGAAGCCAGCTTCTGTCCCTCGCAGTTGGTGGGGTGGGAAACGACTTGAGAAGCAACATTGTTGTAGGTGTAACTTTGACCAGTTGACATATTTCTGTGTTCACAGTGTTGGCATGCGGTTCCTCTTCGCGGTAATCTGCACTGTCGTTGAAGATGCCCAGCCTTGTTGCAGTTCCAGCATCGTGCTGGTCCGTCTCGCCGACTCCTTTCCAGAGTAGCCTTCTGACAAGAGCATTCTTGGACTTCCAATTCTCTCACGCGATGCACGTTTTGTGAAGCTTGTTCTGCGGCTTCCATTGTTAGAGCGAAAGCCAATGCTTCTGGTAGTGTTTGCTTTCCGGCAGTGCGAATAGCCCTTTGGAGATTTATATCGCCCACAGCTCTCACAAAGGCTTCAACAGCAAGTTGATTAATTATCTCGTTGCCAGCTGTTGGATATGCCAGGTGAACCAGTCGCTCGATATCTGCCTGAAGCTGCTGCAGAGTTTCACCTCTTTTCTGTGCTCTATTGTTAAGCTGAACTCGGAAGACTTCTGTCATGTGGCTATCCCCAAACCGCTGTTCGATTGCGTTTACCAGAACTTTGAAGTCACCGTTCTTCTCTGCTGGGATGGTTTGTAGCAGTTCAGCAGCTGCTCCTCTCAAGGCAAGCGTAAGAGCAATGTATTTTTCGTCATCGTCCCAGCCGTTTGTTAACGCTGCTGCTTCAAACTGTTTCTTGTAGATTGACCACGGTATCTGACCATCAAAGCTTGGAGGATTCACTTCTCTCTTTCTTGAGCACTCACCAGAAGGTTCTCGAGCTTTCATCTTTCGCACTTTTTCTAGTTCGCTTGTAATGGTTTCGATCTGGTCGTCTATTTTCTTGAAACGTGCATTAGTCGTTGAATTTTGTTTTTCGACACGCTCATCGAGAGTATTGATTTTGTCTTCGAAGTCCGCAAACCTGCCTTCTAGCAGATTTTTCTGTTCATCAAACCGATCTCGAACGTCATCCCTTTGAGCTTGTAGTTGTTTGAGGACATTCTCTTGCTCGGTCTTCTGCTCGTTTCTTTGAGTTTCTAGTTGCTCCCGAACATTCTTTTGATTCTCTTCAAATTTGGCTAGAAGAAGTGTCATCATGGTAGATAAGTCGGCAGTTGCATTTACCTCTTTCGATTTTGCTTCCACTTCGAAAGCAAACGTATCTGGGTCTTCATTTTGTTCTTCCAGATATTCCTGTAGCCGTTTTACGAGTTCGATTTTACATCCTGCCCCACTTAAGCCACGTTTGCTTAATTCGGCCTTAAGCTCAGCGACAGTTAGGTCTTTCAAAACTTTACTCATTTTTTTTGTTTTTTTTTTGTGTTTTTAACTTCACTATTTCACACAAAATAGTTTAATCACTGTTCACTGTTTTATTCTCAATAAGTTTTAATCCCACTTCTGACACCAATGTAATATTCGGCTTGGTCCGACAATTAAAACTTATTCACTTTTTAAATAAAACACAAATTCACTTTATTCAAATCACTCACAAATTTATTTATTCAACACTTTCAATTATAACTTTGCAAACACAGAGTACTTTTCTTTATCGCAGTTCACAATTAATTAATTCGCCTCGCCACCAAACGGCTATTTATATCAAAAATGATGGGTTCTAGAAACTACTATTGGTTCCTATTAGTTCTTGGGGAAGCTGAAAGTTCGAGAGAAAATACTGGGATTTTTGTAGGGGCTAACGTTCTTAATGCTAAACAAAAAGTTTCTCTTAATCTTAATTAATTATTGCCCCTCACGAGTGTTTACTACTACAATTAAACGATATTAAGTAAAGAGAGTATGTACATTAAATAAACAAGAGATACAGAGTAAGTAAAGAGAGTAATGAAAAGTGTGTACATTAAATATAGAAAGAGATACAGAGTAAGTAAAGAGAGTAAGAAAAGTGTGTACATTAAATATAGAAAGAGATACAGAGAGTAAGAGATAATAAAGTATACACATTAGTATTAGACATTACAATAGAAGGAGATACAGAGCGTATGAGATAAATAAAGTGTATACACATTACAATAACAAGAATAACGAACGCCAGTAATTGAAGGTCTCTTTCTCTTTTGTAAGTTCTGAGAGCGAGAACGCTCTAATAAATTAAATCTCTTTGAAGGTATAAAATTACATTTTGTTTTATAAGCGAGTGAGATGGTTGAATCATTTGAAAATTTAAATACATATTTGGACTCTTTTACATTTATTATTTGAGTTTTTCGAAGTTGATGTATTCAGAATATACATTTATATAAATAAGGCGAATGTACATACATACGATAGATACATATACTTTTAGAGTAAGATAACATTAAGCGAGAAACAGATTGAACCAGCAACAGCAACAGCACCAGCAACAGCGGCGGCCATTGTTTTAGAACCCATGTATTTTAATCGTCCGACACAGATTAAACCAGCACCAGCAACGTCAACAGCAACGTTTGGTCAAAGTCCTAAATTTGCTGTTGCTGGTCCATTGCTGACAACTTTCAATGTACAAAATTCAGAGGCGCCAAACAACAAAAAATAAAACAAACATGAAAACAAGGAGAACGAAATGTCAAAACAGATGAAATGACGTCGCTGGTGCTGGTGGCAATGTGTTTGGAAAATATTTGCTGGCCAGCGTGCTGTTTGCTGTTGACGGTGCTGGTGCTGTTGCTGGTTTAATCTGTTTCACGCATTAAGTCTTGTTTTTGAATTTCTTTTTCTTTTTTTTTAATCACAACATTTGTACCGTAGTATTATCACATTTGAGAAACTTAAGTTTTAAGTTAAAGCCTAGTACGCAGATCGGGAAAAATTTTGTTTCTCATACAAATTTTTTCCTTGCACAAATTTTGTCTTCGATATTTTTCCAAGCGGTACGCAGCTCACGCGCAAAATTTATTATTTGAAACCGCTGTAAAGAAAAAGTCTCCACTTACATTTGTCTCGACAAATAATGTTCGAAGCATTATTCTGCCGGAAAAATTATGACAAGGAAAAAAAAAATTAAAGAAGACTATCTATTGAATAGAAGACTATCTATATAATATTCAATTTAATTCGCAACAAAAGCAATTTATGCAATTTAGTAGAAGAGCGGCCAACCATATGGGATGCTGGTAACAAATTGCATTGCAGTATGGAGGCAATTTATTCTTATGGCGTTGTCAATTGGAAACTATAAAAAAAATAAAACATTCTGGTTTAAAAATCAGAAGGCAATTCTCTTCTTTTCAGAATCAGAAATCTCACTTTTGACCAATTGAAAGCATTCAGATTTCCATTTAAAAACGCCATTATTGTCTACAAATAGACATTTTTCTTAATTTCTCCAACTTCAAAATTTTGCGCGGGATTAAGAATTCGTTTGTAGAGATTAAAATTGTAGAGATAAAATTTGTCTTTTCCCGATCTGCGTACTAGGCTTAAGGCGTTAAAAAATTAATACTAGGCGTTGATGAAGGTTTAATAATAATTAGATTAATTACTGATAGAATAAGGTATAGATCAGGTAAGCACTGTCCATCCATTACGTGATATAACATTGACATTTTGGATTTGAATTTGAATGTTTGTTTTTAACAGAAAAGAGTGAACAGAGGAAATGTATTTTTGTTTTTTAAATAAGGATATTATTAAGCCACGGTTTTGGCCTGAAGTGGCCTCAGTATAGAACATGGGGGAGATGCAACTGAGGAGTACAGAACAAGCGAGCGGACTCCTAGAGGAGACAAGTAACTGGTGTTGTCTCAAGTGACATTGTTTATAAAAACTATATGTTTGTAAGCTAGATGTGTCTCTTGTATGAAGGCACGAGAACAGTCATTTTCTTGGAGAATTTTCAGCAATTCAATTCTCCGAGAATGCGCAACGAGGGACGAAATGTTATATTTTAATATTTTCATTAAGTTATATTGAGGAACGAGAGATTAACTCGGTGAGTAGTTCGAAGTAGGCCATTTGCTTATCTTCTAAACACTTGAAGTTTTCGAGATTTGTCATAAAGTTGCTAATTTTTCCAATAAGCGTTCTCATATCTACACCAAACAGTTCGTTTGATAGTGCGATGAATTTACCCATTACATTGCAGCTATTTTGAGCATTGGGAGAGCTGGGAAATCCAGGTACCTGAGAGTTTAAATTTTGAGTTTTTGAGTATGATACCCCAGGGACAACGTGGGCGCCCGTTGAGATAGCATTGTAAAGGCTTTTTGCATGGTCTCTTTTAAGGTTGGCTTCATGGAGAATCTGTTTTCTGCGAGCTGCATAGATCTTATAGGATTTGCATCCTCTGAAGTTGGCAGGGTGATCCTCGCCGCAATTTACACAAGCCGCCTTGCTGCCTTGTTCGCGAAGTACAGGGCACTGACCTGGATCGTGTCGATTAGTACATTTGACGCACTTATACGAGAATGCACAGTTTTTGGCCAGGTGGCCGAATTGTTGGCATCTTCTGCACTGAAGGACGCCCCGGTTGCCCCTAGGTCTCTCCCAGTAAACTCTGGTATGAAAAAGGTACTTTAATTTGATAAGTTCACTCGCGCTCGAACCCGGAAGGAGACGGACTAAAAAAAGGTCATATTTAATGTTTTCTTGTTTTGATCTCAAAGTTTCGAAAAGCGAAACTTCGGTAATATTTGCAAATTTAGATTTAAGTTCATTTAAAATTTCTGAGGGAGGATAATCAGATGTTAGTCCTCTTAGAACAACGTTAGTTGTCTTGTCTTCTTTTAAAGTAAAAGAATATGCTTCGGCATTTTCCGTGTTCCTCAGTGTGTTCATCAAATTCCTATGAACATGGCTGTTGTCTACATACAATCTACTACTATTTCCTTTGTTCACTACTTTGTACGAAAATTTAAAAGGAGTATTTTTAAGTTCCATAATAAGTTGTCTAATGTCAATGTTTCTCAATATAATGGGTGGACAGTACTTACCCGAATAAAGTTTTTCATCTTTATTTGAGACTTCTGTTGTGTTAGCTGGAGATTCCTTATTGTTCCCTCGTCGTCGGCAGGGACGTCGTCATTAATGTTTTTTTGATGAAGTTGATTGGCAATATTGCAGGTGCGTTTGGAGCTTTTTAGCACAAATTTTACGTTCAGTAGGGCAAATGGATTTTCACTTGGCGTGATGTCCATTTCTAGGTTAGGTGATGCAGTCGGAGCAGTATGTTTTTTCGGCGGGAATTGCCAGCCGGTCGTTAGGTCGGAGACTTCTGCATTGGTTTGATGAATTGATGATGTGTTTGGCTCCATGTGGGAGGCGGAATTAACAGGCATTACAGATGCCTGTGCCATGTTTGAGCAGCATGGATCCTCGCTTAGCTGCAAGAGTAGCTGGGCGGCAGCAAGCTTTTCAAGTTTCTTATCATATTGGCAGGGTTTTTTTCGATTTTGCTATCTCATTTTTCATAGTTTGATGAATACGAGAATACGTCAATAAAATGCCAAATTACTACGGACTGCAGCTGTCGGTGTGCACTCAGAATGCAGCACGTGCAAAAGTAATCCGAAAAAAGCGGAGGTTAAGTCCAACCATCCGACTTTTGCGATTAAAAAACACTGCACAGTCAGTAATTTACTTTACGATGCTTATAATATTTATTGAAAAATACGCAATGGTGATAAATTGAAAAATTTTCTTTATATGTTTGCTATTGAATTCGCGCCAAAAATTTTTTTTTTTCTATTATTTATTTTGCAGAGCTCCAAGAGCAACCTTTCTTGCTGAGTGCACAAACCAAACTCCGAGAAACATAGGAAATCGAAACAAATTGTGTCAAATTTCATACAAAAAAAACTAGTTACGCTCCGTTTACACTGTTTTCGGTATGATTTTCTCGATGTGAGAAGTTACAGAACATGGGTACAGGTCGCAGACGAAGACGAAGTTAAAGCGTTTTTGTGTGTCAGCCAGAAGAGTTTCACTCTTTCTTCTTGTGGAAGTTTAATTAAGGCCGTGTGCGAATTGGATGAATTGTGGTTAAGGCCGTGTGCGAATTCAGTTAAAAATGGGTTAAAACTTGACGTTTGGTTAAATTTTGACACTTCGCATAATTTGACTAGCTGCTGAGCAGGTTAAAATATGACAGTAGTGGTTAAAAATTCATCCATTTTAATTTTTTAACAACAATTCATCCAATTCGCACACGGCCTAATAGCCTTTTCACACCAGCCGCAAAACGCTGTTTTCAGCTGTCAGTTTTCAAAAACTCGAAATCTGTTCACACCTAAATTTCAGGTTTTTGTTTGCCATTAAAAATCTTTGATGTCAAGTAAGGGCTGCCATATGTTCTCTTTTTAGAAGATTCATATTTTTTTTCACACACATTCGCTCTTTGTTTTTCGTTGCAAGTTTGATTCACGTTAGTGTAAGATATTAAAAATTGAAAACCACTGGATGAAAAAGTTTTTCTCATCGATTTTTCGAAAGAAAAAAATATTTGTTTGTCGCTGCTAAGAATTTGTTCATTTGTATTTTTATATGTTCTCAAATGGCAACCCTATATCAACTGACACGTTTAGTCGTGAACAATTTTACAAGCAGACTGTCAATCTACTCTTGCTATTGGAGGGAGGGAGAAATATATACGATCGATTCATACGATATATACGATATAATGAATTATAGACTGCTGAATGCTTTCACTTTTTTGGTTTTGACTGGTTTTCACAAAAACTTGTTGTTTTGCAAAACAGGGCTGTCAACAAATTTGTATGGGAAAACACTTGATTTCCTTCAAGTTTTTGAAAAGTTTTGCAAAACCGCGTTTTGCATCTGATGTGAAAAGGCTATAAAAAATAAAAATGGATGAATTTTTAACCACTACTGTCATATTTTAACCTGCTCAGCAGCTAGTCAAATAATGCGAAGTGTCAAAATTTAACCAAACGTCGTTTTAACCCATTTTTAACTGAATTCGCACACGGCCTAAATTTTCGAAAGTAGTTATAATGCAATCCCACCTTAAGTGATGTACTGTGTAAACACCAAAAAGCTTGCAAGTTGCAATCTTCATCTGTCAAGAAAATATGTCATCTGCTGTCACAGCTGTGACGTAAACCTTACCGTTGACGTAGTTTGTTTTTGTTTTTTTGTTACCATTTTTCTTATCACATTAAATAAATAATTCAAAAGATTTAAATATTTTAATATTAATGAGCCCCTCGAATTGCTTGAGAGCTATCACACACAGTTTATTCTAACTTATTGAACAGTTGTCACTTGTTGTAATCAATTTATAGACACGCGCTGCAAACTCTTCACTTTGATATTCATTTTGCAAATTCGCACTTTCTGTCCTTGGAATGATTCTATCCACAATACCCAAACACCTGTTGCGTGCAGGAACTTGGAGTAGTCATCATTCAGCATCGTTAAGGGTAAGCAGACCAAACGCAGTGGTGTCAGGAATATTATGCAATTGGATTGCTTGCAACTGACTCTGGCCAGCCTTGTTTTGCGATCAAAAACATCTATTTCGCTCTGTCTATAAATAGATTATAGCTAAACGTAAAAGTGAGAACAAATTCTCGTTTACAAAGTTTGGAAACAGCAAACCAAACTTACTTGTTACACCGGTTCTGTGCTTAGAGATTCAAGGCCATGAAACCGAGCCCCTGATTTGATTGCACTTCAAAACAATTTAAGATGTCTTAGAATTGAGTGTAGATCAGAGTGCAGATGAGATAAACCTGAATATAAGCAATCAAATCCAGTTTAAGATCTATTACCAGGTTTTTGAATGGAATTTCTCTCCCTTTTTTCAGTTAATCGCATGTTACTCCACTTCTATCAGTCAATCGAAGAAGATTTTCGCAAGTGCCGACGAAGCCATCGCTGACATTCCCGATGGCAAAACGATTCTCTTTGGAGGCTTTGGAATCTGTGGAATTCCGGAGAAGCTTATTGATGCTATGAAGAAGAAGAATGTCAAAAACATAACCGCCGTTTCGAATAATGGAGGCAAGTATTTTCGATTCCCAACACAATCCAAGTCTTACATTCAATCCTCATTGCAGGCGTCGATAACACCGGACTCGGAGTACTGATTAGAAACAGGCAGCTTGCAAAATTCATTGCGTCGTATGTTGGGGAAAATGATGAATTGATTCGTCAGTTTCTGCAAGGTGAAGTCGCTATAGAGCTGACTCCCCAGGGAACGATTGCTGAAAAAATACGAGCTGGTGGTGCTGGTACGTTTGAACTTTTTCATACTTAGAAACATTTTAAGTGCTTTTTGTAGGTATCCCGGCTTTTTACACCCACACCGGATATGCAACTCTCATCCAGGAAGGCGGTGCTCCAATAAAATACAGCAAAGACGGCAAAGTCGAGATTTACAGCAAGCCAAAGCCCGTTGCCACATTCAACGGCAAAAACTATGTCATGGAAGAGTCTATATTCGCCGATTATGCTCTGGTTAAGGCTCATAAAGCCGATCCTTATGGAAACATTGGTAGGCGAATCCTTTTCTGTCTTTGAATTCAACTGAAGCAATCTCTTGAACTTTCAGTATTCAACAAGGCTGCCCGAAACTTTAATGCACCCATGTGCAAAGGTGCGAAATGCACAATCGTCGAAGTTGAGGAAATCGTTCCTGTTGGTGGAATTAAGCCAGACGAGGTTCATGTTCCTGGAATCTACGTTCAGCGAATTATCAAAGGCACCAACTACAACAAACGCGTTGAGAAACTTAAAATCCGAGAAGAAAACGGCGATTCCAAGAAACAAATCAGTCCAGCTCAACTCATCCGAGAACGAATCGCTAAACGTGTTGCCATGGAATTCACCGATGGGATGTATGCGAATCTAGGAATCGGTAAGATAAATTCTTGCAATTTTCGGCACATCAATAACCACTTTGACTGAAGGAATTCCTGTCCTTGCTTCGAACTACATTCCCAAGGGAGTTAACGTTATGTTGCAATCGGAAAATGGTGTTCTCGGACTGGGTCCGTTTCCAACCAAGAACGAAGTTGATCCTGATTTGATTAATGCTGGCAAGGAGAGTGTGACAATACTGCCTGGTGCTTCATTCTTCTCGTCGGATGAAAGTTTCGCGATGATTCGTGGCGGACATGTGGATTTAACAATTCTGGGTGCTATGGAAGTGTCTGCTGCAGGGGACCTTGCGA
This sequence comes from Sphaerophoria taeniata, assembly GCA_943590905.1. Lineage (NCBI taxonomy): Eukaryota > Metazoa > Arthropoda > Insecta > Diptera > Syrphidae > Sphaerophoria > Sphaerophoria taeniata. The sequence goes on along the minus strand of OX016541.1, from coordinate 146,772,026 downwards.
ATTGGATGATTCCTGTAAGTTGTTCCCCGAAAAACAGAATTGTACAACTTGAAAACATAAAATTGAATTCAAGGGAAAACTGGTAAAAGGCATGGGAGGTGCTATGGATTTGGTCGCGGCACCAACTAAAGTTATCGTCACAATGGAACACAACACAAAGAACGGATCGCCTAAGATCTTGCAAGAATGCTCTCTGCCACTAACCGGGCAACATGTTGTCGATTTGATTATTTCGGAAAAGGTTACTACTTTTGAAGCACTTCTAAGGGAAAGTATTGTTGAGTTATCTTTTCAGGCCGTTTTTGAAGTCGAAAAAGGCGTTGGGCTGACGTTAGTTGAAGTTGCGGAGGGACTGACGATTGATGATGTTATCGCAAGTACAGGGGCGAAATTCGAAGTCTCTCCCAATGTCAAGAGAATGGGCCAGATTGATGAAGCGTAAAAACAGTTGAAACTTTACTTTTTCTATACACAATTTTACTTAATTTTTTTACAGTTGTTATTCAAGTTTAAGATCGGTTGATGGTAAAGTGAAAATCTAAGAGTGATTAAATGCATTTATTTTTTAAGCGGAATACAAAGTAATTGTTTTTATTTGTTATCTGGCTCCCTATCTATGAAGGATCTCATCTGAGACATAACAGCACGGTCCCTCGCATGCACTGTCCAGTCACCAAAACCAAGAGCTTTGACATCCGCAGTCACTTGGTCCTTGTACAGTGGGTCGGTCTTCCTTTCGAGAAGACAAGGACACTAGGCGATGGACAGATGTTCTAATGTTTGTCGATAGCATGAACTTTATTTTGTTCTCGTTCACTTCAAGATCAACTAGTTTCGCCTGTTGTTCAATCGCTCAAGGCCTTAAGCACAGCTCTCTTGGATCGACCGATGATGTCTATGTCGTGCGCATAGTCTAGGAGCTGGGTTGAATTGTTGAAGATATTGTTTTCCGTGCTCACACCTGCCTTGCGCATTATCTGCTCCAGGATTATGTTGAAGAAATCACATGACAGCGCATCTCCTTGTCTTAAGCCTGCGCATGTTTGAAACAACTCAGATGAGCTGTTTCCCATTTCCACACTGCACTGCGGATCTACCTCCTCAATATTAAATGAGCTCCATATTTAAAAATTCCAAAAATGTCTCGCTGATCTCCCCCATCAGGACCACTTGCACATTTCTTCAAGGGTGGGTTCAAGTCCAGGTTGTGGGCTGTCCTTCCTCAACTAGTTCCTCTTGTTTTTTTTTTGTTTTTTTCTTTTCAGGATCTGCGTCAGATACGTGCTTATTCGTATTTAATGTTCCTCGTTTTCCAGCATCTTCTCAACAATGTTATCCTGGCTGATTTCCCGATACCCCTGTTTCGTTTCGGCGGAAGGATTCCCATCTGCTACACTCAAACACTGTGAGTCTCCGTATTGGCACGCAGGGCTCCGTGCAGGAAAGCGTTGAAGAATCGGTGTCAGGCGAGGATCTGTGTGACGTAATAAATCACTTCAACGTTTCCGATTAGGCTAGCAGTCCAGCGCCCTCTGTTTTCCGACTCCCAGCGTTCCTGCAACTTCTGCTGTGTGAGCACTGGGTCCCAAAAACTGAGCTTCGTATCGAGCTCAATGCCCAGGTATTTTACTGAGTTTTTGCTCCTTATAGCCTCTTTTTCGATGTTGAAGTCGATAATTGTAGGAATTCTTTTTTTTCGCTTCGGTCTTCTCGGTAGCCAGGCCATGCTCCTCCATCCACGAGTTTGTCCTTCGCACCACTTGATTTAGTTTCCTCAGTGCGCTTTCTCTTGCAGTTATTACCGCAGCAACATCATCAGCGTATCCAACTAAAAACGAATCTTCCGGCATTTCCACACAGAGAGATGTCATCGTTGATCTTCCAGAGGTCTGGTACCAATGAAAGATCCCTGTGCTGCTCTGGCTGTAATTTCCTTTCGTTTCATTCTTTCTGTTGTTTTGTAGATGCGTTTTCTTTTTTTGAGGTAGTCTTTTATCATCCGTTAGAGGTATTCTGGGATGTGGAATCTTCTTCCAAGCGCATCAAGTACCCTACGAGTAGTGTCCGACAGAAGGTCGATTTTCCGCCGAAGCCGAATATTAGGCTAACAGAAAACCGCGGCGGATGGGATTCAATCCCTAGTTCTAGGAATTTAACGGTGGAATAATTACCCTAGTTCTGACAGTGTATGGGATTCATTCCCTAGTCGGAACAATAATAATACTACTAATACTATGTACAATGGGATAACTTCCCTAGCTTTGACGGAAGGATGGGATTTAATCCCTAGTCTAGTCGAGCCTACGGTGGGGTATTCCCCTAGCCTCAGCAGTACATGGGATTCAATCCCTAGTCGAAGCGATACATACCATGGGATAATTTCCCTAGTCTCGACGGTACATGGGATTTGATTCCAGACGATTACGAAAACAATGGGATAATAGGTGTGTTTTTTTGCACGCGTATATACGCTTAAAAAAATATTTACATGCAAAATCCAACAAAAACAAATTCCTGTATCCGCTTAGCTAGCGGCGAAAATTATCGACGCTTATGAAATAAGCGGATATAAAAACAGTGCTTCCATATATATTTTTCACTGTTTGCGATGAATTTTCAACATATGTCAAAACTTCATTTCAAAATTAATTCAAAATTCTTTCCATTTGACAGTTATAAAACTACAAAATCCAAGCAAGCTATGATTTTGCTTGTACATACATCGAAAAATAATTATTTTGACTTTCATCCTTTTTTTGTTTTTGATCAATGACACTCGATTGGTGGCGACAATTAAATTCATTTAACAAGCATTATCGAATCTCAATGCTCGGAATGAGAAGTCCCAGTAAACAGAAGCAGTAGCACCACCTCATCATCGAATAAGAATGATGCACAATAACGAGGAGCCATTGAGTCAACATTGTCGATGGAACGTTGTTGCCCTTGTCTGTCGATTAAAAGAAAAAGAAATGAGAAGATTCTATAAATTCTAAACTAAATCGGATGAACAGTGGGACTCAATCAACCTGGTTTAGCTTTTGTCACGCCACAGAAGAAATACGATTACTAGAAGCTCAAGGAAATCACCAAAATAGTGACGAAAAATTTCAAAAAAAGGCTGGCCTTAAGACCGGGATGTATTCATTGCGCACGAAGCCAACTGCTCATGCAATTCCATTCGTCGTGGACAAGACTAGTTTTTGAATGTAGAATAGTCTCAATGTAAATAATTAAGTATTAAAAAGTGAAGTGCTGTAATTTGTATGAAACATGAATTTTTTGAATAACATCTTTATTATCTTTATAAAAAAAATGGTTCTTGGCATTTTCAAATTTTATCAAACGAGACAACCAAAACATTAAATACAAATGTATGTATATAAAAGGAAAATAAATGTACAGATGTTATGTATGTATGTTATACTTCGATACATACATTTCCAGTGTTCCTTTAGGACAACTTTAACCCTGCAGTCTTCGGGACCCAAAAAGTTGCACCAGTCGTTACATATATGTAACCAATTGAAAAACTTAAATAAATCCAGGATGCCTGCTCTATGAAACTGCAAAACTAAAAGATACAAAAAAACTCCACCACTAGTCTTTTGGGAATACTCAATTTTGCATAAGAGATTCCAATGATGAATCTTTAAAACAAATATAAATATTTTGGCAGTTATCATTTTTGTTTTGACAAAACTTGGCATATTTTCGGCTGCTTGTTCAAATTTAAAGGGCAAAACAGATGTGCAGAATTGCTGCGCAGCAAAATCAAAAATACACAGGCTCTTATGGGAGCAAATTCTGCATGCAGAACAGCGCTGCGTGATGTCTCTATTTCTAAATTTTCTGCCAAGTTTCATTGCAGCCATAATTGAAAAACAAAAATTTCGAAATAATTGATATCTGGCACTACTTAAATTGAAAGATTGTTGACACTGTTGACAGTACATGTTATTTTAAATTGTCAGTTTGGCAATGAAAAATTAAAATTATAAAAATATTCTCGATTTGGCCCTGGATGGAGATAGTTGGAGAGATTTATTTGACCGCCTTCTGAATAAAGGATAGTAAGAAAATGCTTTTTTATAATTATGAATTCATCTCGGTATTTATTTTGATTTCTTCTTCTAGTGTATTGGAATTTACGGCGAGGATATCGATGCCGCAATTGAGACATACAACCCTGCTATCCGAACGGTATTGTACCCATGCCTCGATTGAAGGTATCTTCAAATTCAATTCAGTTAAGCAGTGTGCTATGATTTCAAAGTCCTGTGCATTCCTAATTTGTTTATGAAACGTGTCAAGGCCGACGGAGATTGGTCGCTCATGTGTCCGCACAAATATCCCGGATTGCACGAAGTCTGGGTTGTAAAAATCGAAGCTTTACTCTCGCTACAAGAAGGAGCATCGCGCCAACCGAACAATCAATGCTCAAGCCCTCTGGTTTGCCATTATCGAATCTCAGGTCGAGACCAGAACACCCTACATGCTCAACAAGGACGCCTGCAATCGCAAACCGAATTAACAAACTGTTTTGTTCTAATTTCTAAACAATTTTCTAAAGCATTGTGCCTTTTCGAAATTATAGACACTAATAATTGTAATTCCTATTCTCTTGTTTCTTTGCGGTCTACAAAACCTTCTCCTACTCGAACAGCATAAAATAAAAATAGACCGGCGCGGCAGCTCTTGAAGAGCCAAGGCCTAAGCGGCTTACTCTCATCAACAATTCTCTGGGTGCGTGTGAAGAATTGAGGGGACCTACAACGTTCTGCTTAGCAGCCAACGCACCTTACCACTAAGCCACGGACGAACAGTACTCGAAAAGCATACCTATGCAAAATGAAAACAATTTTTTCCTTGATGACTGTTTTCAAATTTTATCAAACAAAAACAACCAAATCAAAAAAAATTTGACAGGTGTCGTTTTTGTCTTGACAGAACTTGGCAGAGTTTCTGCACGTGTGTTTTGCTTGGAGCGCTGCATGCAGCGCTGCGTGCAGAAATTCTGCACATCTGTTTTGAGCATATTAATTTCAAATTGACTTTGACATTTGACTAGTGATGCCAAATTGCTCATTTGGTCGTTTTTTTGTGCACTGTTAATTTTAAGCGTATATACGCGTGCAAAAAAACACACCTAATTTCGCTAGCCTTGACGAAAAAATTGGGATTTAATCCCTAGTCAAGACGATAAAGGCCGAAGCAAAACTTTATTCGAGGCTTCTTATGGCGTTAACCAAAAGAGGCCTCAGGAATACTCTGAATAAAAAATATTTACTGTGCAGAGCAACTTGACGGTCGACGACCGAATGAATTCTGATTTTCATGGTCGATATCACTCCTACTTGATATATTTCGCGTTACAAGTAGGAGTGAATTGAAAGAAGACAGAAAAGTACCAATCATGCACATGCGACCATGTAACTTCTGTCTTGCTGCTTGTCTGTTTTCGTTGTTCGTGTGTTTGTTGTTGTTTCATTTTGTACTCTGCTATTGACGGCCGGCGGTTGTTTTTTGTATACTTTGGCTGTGTGTTTGTTGTTGTTTTATTTTGGCGCTATGTTGTGTTGTGTGTTGTTGTTTTGCTTTCGTTATGAATATGTAACTTCGTTACAATCGTTTTTATTTTTATTTTATCCGGCTTTGGCCGACGCCGGCCGTTTGTTCTGGGAATCCGCAGTTTATAATCTTTCTTACTTCAATAAATAAATTTGAATCGAATCTTTCTTTAAAAACCGAGTTTTATTTTGTTCTTTTCTCGGAGAAACCTGGACCCGCTGACCTACCTCAGCTGAGAAAAACAAAAGAACATCACACGATGTGACAAAATGTGTCAGGCAATTTAAAGAATTCAAAAATGGACATTTTTTCCGCGCCTACTACGATTTTACACTAATAAACACAAAGTTGTGTGTCTAATAGCGTTTTTTTTTGGTCGTCCGGAACTGTTCCGAACAGTTCTGTACTCGTTCACTTGGCACAAGATGACAGTTCCTGTTCTGAATAGAACAGAAAAACGATTCCGAATTTGAAGTCAGAATCAAAAACAGAATCACGCATACATGCACACACTCGCATATACGTACTCGCTGCCATGTTTACAAATAAAGAAATTAAAAACAATGTCATGTCATCTGCAATTCTGCATATGAGGTTTCACAAATACACAACCATTCAACCCTTAGAAGCAAAAAAATGTGTTTGCCTGTTCGTTTGGAATCCGGAATCGGACAGTTCTGTGTACAATTCCGGATTACCAAAAAAAACGCTATATCAGGCCGGCTCCATACCCAGTGAACGATGTCCTGTTCATGAACATGAACATGTCTTGAATGTTCAATAGGGGTAGAAAAATCCATGTCCACACAGACATCTTGTCGAAGAATATTGTTTTTTTGAACATGACATGAATTTTGACGTTTCGTGTACGTGTAGGTGTAAGGTTTTCATTTGAATGTACAGCGTATTTTCGTTTGTTGTGTGACGTTTAATTTTGTGCTTTCTGCCACCGCGTTTTAAGATAAAATGAAACGACAGACATAATTTGCCCAGCGAAAAAAAATGTTCTGTTTGTGGATTGGATTTTGGATTGCGGTTGTGATGTTGGGCAGCTGTATGCTCAGTGGAGACGCTGTGTAACAATTTCGAAAATTCAAAAATTGATTTTTTCGGCGCCTACTACGATGCTCGATATTAAGAAACAAATTCTTCGGCTTCGGCCTACTTTATACCGAAGCCGAAGGTTTGGCCGAATGTTGTTTTTTTGGCCAAATTCGAACGAAGCCGAAGCCTAAGCTTCGGTCGCACACTACCTACGAGTTTACCCAGTGCCGGCTTTAGGGTATGGCGACCCAGGCGGTCGCCTGGGGCGACATGATCCAAGGGGCGCCACGTCAGCCAGCATAACTTTGACATAGGCAACAAACAATCAACAAATTGTGACTTTAGAGCTTGACTCTAACTCAAAAAATTCATAGGTAACTCGAAAAGTTTCATGAATTTCATCTTGTTTTGTTATAGCAGATCTTTTGTTTTTATTTTCACCATACCCTTCACTTAGAAAACACAAGAGAGAATTGATGAAAAAAATATTGAGTTTCTTTATGGCATTGTATTTTTAATAGCTATAGTCCTATGAGATTTTTTGAGGTAGGGTTGGATCTTCTCAGTAGTTGGCGCTGTTAATTTCTTATCGTATTTGTATTATCTATTTTAGTAATGTATCAACCGTAGGGCTTTTTTAGAGATTACAAATACAATGGATATGCATATCACATGATACAATTAATTTGGTCTTATCATTGGAGAAGAGATTTCAATTAAGGTATTTTATAATTACTGTTAACTATTTTTTATTATTGTTTTGTATTTTCCTCTGTTCTTGACATTTTTTGATATATTTTTTTTTTTATTTGCGGAGTACCTTCTGAATTGTGTCATGCATCAAATATCGTAATATTTTAAGAAATAGTGACCACTGAGTCACTATATATGTAGCGACTAAGGGCAGCCTCGATAAAAAAGCTAGTGTTGCCGCTAAAATGAGGGCACGTGATATTCACCGTAGCCAAGGGGAGCCGCAAAATCCCACCCCTTCGACGAGCAAGCCCAATTGCCCATGCTAACGTGCCTGCCGGCAGCTCACAACCTACTCAATATAGACCAAAATCCTTGAGATCCTGTGGATCAGGGATATAATGGTGTACTTGCATACGAATAACACCCCCGAATTGGGGGGTCTATAGTGCCTTAAAACTCGGTTTATTTATAATTTCGTTTTTTCAACGAGCGAAATGAATTGAATTTTAAATCGTTTTCGGAAAATAAAATAAAAGAGATTAATAGGTGAAGATAGGTACATACATTTGTATGTATAGTACCTATACGATAATGGATACAATTTTTGATGATGGGAACGTTATCCTGCGGAAGATTGGCGTATTCATCGAATGGTAATACGTGCCACTATTAACACATGGGATGACACCGATTTGTTCAGCGCTTCAGTTTAACAAAGCAATAAGGTTCTTATTCTTAACAGTCGTTCAACTGGTGGCAGAAGACCTCAACAAGTTCTAAGCAATTAGAACTCAATGATGATTTAAAAATTAAAATCGAGTTCTATAGAAGTGAAGAAATGTCCCATGTCCAAACATTCTAAAAACTGAGTTCTAACGTTAGACCGAGATTCAATAGATCGAGTTTTAAGAGAATTTGTAAAGAAATTAGGCATAAATGTAAAATGCCTTAATTGAGTTTCGTTCTACTTTCGTTGAGTGTGCATTTCAATATTTTTTTTTCAACAAAATCAACTCTTATTGAGTGTAGTGTAAGCATAGTAAATAGTATAAAGAGCATCGAGTCTTCACGTAATATTTCCGTTCATGGTTGAACCTATTACCCGGAAGATCAGCACTCAGACTTTGTAATCCGTCAAAATCTCAGCCCTCCTTGGATGGAAATTTGCTATAGAAAGACAACAATCCAATCTGGAGTAATATATTCAAATCTCAACAAATCTCCTGCAAATTCACTCCAAAAGTCAATCAATCGAAATCTCAGCCATCCTTGGATGAAAGCTTGCAGTTAAGTTATCGATAAAATTTCTTACAATCAAATGAGAATCGTTGCTACTTCTAAAAAGGAAAATAGACTATTTTGCTAGATTTTTCTGTTGTAATAATGAAGACAGGATAAAAGGATTGAATGTTTCGATCGATGGTGAAAAAAACTTGATTTATCTAAGTAAATTTGTTTTTGACATTTTCAAAGTAAAAAAAAATTAATATTAAGGGGATAAAAATAAATTATTATTACTAAATTATTAAAACAGATTGATAAAAAATGCATGTAATATGTATCTAAAGCGTGTTACTTAGTGACTTGAAATGTTAACAATATTTGCGTAGTAGAATTACACACAGTTATTCTTTCAAGTAAAAATTCTACTTTTTCATCAACTTGCAGTTTTATAAATGAGATACAAGTTCCTACCTTTTAATTTCTGGAAAAGGATTTTATATAGTTTATAATATTAAAAAAAGGGCGCAAATATTTGACCCACCTGGGGCGCCAAGATGGCTAAGGCCGGCCCTGAGTTTACCAATACTTAACAAAAGGTACACAGTTTTTAGGCATTTCAAAAACAAAAAATAACATTTTGTTCGTTCTTACAGTAGTAATTTTATTTTTTTGTATTTATTCATATGTTTATTAATTTCACTTAATACAGAAATATGATATACAAAATAAATAAGGTTAAGTTTATTTTTGAACAAACAAACACACTAAGTCTAATAATAAATCGTACGAAATATTTTCACAGGAGAAAAGAATAAATGACAAGTAAGTAATATTATTTTAAGACTAAACACAAAAACCGAAAAGAAATAGACAAGAAGAAAAAAAATAATCAATTGCTTAATAAATTCTCTCTCTCACACACACACTGACTATCCCATAACTTTTGTCACATCCTTGAAGTTTATTTTCAATCTGGACGAACTGATTTCATGAAGTTTCCTTATCGAGTCCATTTCATTTTGTGCACAGCATTCACGACAGAACTGTGACGTCAGCAAATGCAATGGACTACGATAGAAAATATCTGAATTTGAATTGTTGCGATTTTTGTAGTGTGACAAGTAGTGGAGGATGCATTCGCATGCTAGTGTGAATATAGCTGTCATCTTTGTGAAACAGAAAACCGATGGTACTAAGAAGAGCAGGTAGCTTGATTTTGTAAAGCCGAGAACGATGTCCTGGGAAATGTAGAATTGTTAGAAAACGGTTTTGAAATGAATGACTGTAGGGTTTACCTTATTGACACAGTCCATGCGTATGAGTGCCTCCTTGTCGAATGGATTGTAGGGAGCGATTTTCTTTGAGCAGGATGGTTCATCGAAGTCATCATCGTCTTCTGGTGGAGATTTTAAGTATTTCTTGGGAATTTGAAAGGATTTCCTTTTCAAATAGCGTACGGTTATTTTCGAACATTCTGGTTCGCCTGTTTCGGCATCAACTTCAATGCGCTGACGTTGGGCAGGCGGATCGCGTTCGGCGAAGATGTATTCAACCTCGCCGGTTTCGACGTCCTTCAAGCGAACATAAATGATTGTTTAGTAAAAATTGATGCATTTTTGAAAAGTAAAAAGCGCAACAAATATTCACCACTTCACAGGCAAACTTTTACCAACACCAATTCATATTTTACTCAGTTTAGGGTTCTATTAACAAAAGCTATTCGATTGGAGACAAAAAACAAAGGCAAAGCGGCAATAACTTCATTTCATTCGTGGAAAAGGAAATGGGAGTACACAAAAAGTTGTGTTTTTAACTGCAAACAGGGTTACGATTATGATTCAAGGCGTCCGTCATGGGCTTTAAAACAGACAATCCTCCACGTTAGAGAAGGTCGAAGTGACTGACCGCCTGACCGGCTACTGAAAGTCATTACTGCTGTCGAGGGACGGAGACGCAACGCACCACACACATAAACAGGCTGCGAATTTTTAACGAAGCGTCACACTTCACACCTCCTACCCCGGCCAACTATCCAGCAAAAAAATAAAAGTAAAAAATGCAAACAGCGAGCAGCCGTTCCGATGGGGCTATAAATCATCTCGACTTATATGCAACGCAGGTTTCCTTCTTGAAATTAGTAAGATCAACCAATAACATTTATTTCAAATCTCTCTATGCTAAGGCCAACAAAAACTTTAAAATGCTTTGCAATAAAAAAAAACTTGCTTTTGACCAAGCAAACTTAGAAATTATAAATAAAACAAAATGCTCTGCTGAGTTTTGGAAAGCAGTGAAATTTGTGAGTGGGAAAAAGAATACAACATCATCGTTCATTCATAGTATAGAACCACTGAAAAATCATTTTATGAATCTACTGAACGCAACCCAACTATCTCTTGCTTTTCATTATGCAGCGCTTTTAATCTTGGATGATGTGTTCGATGCGCCTATAACACTAACTGAGGTAGAAAATGTTATTCAAAATTCAAAACATGAAAAAGCGCCTGGAGAGGATAGGATACCGTTTGAGTATTTTAAAAACGCTACACATAATTTCTTGCAGCTTCTTACCCTTGAATACAACAGAATTTTCGAAACAGGTGACGTTCCTGGAAGTTTTCGAAGGTCGATCATTTTCTCTCTACACAAAAAAGGAAACCTTGACGATCCGGCAAATTATAGAGGAATTTCTTTTCTAAATACTGCGGCTAAGATATTCGGCACAATATTATTTAACCGGCTCAGCGAATGGGTAGAAAAAAAGCAAATTTTAAACGAATGCCAAGCGGGGTTTAGAAAAAACCACTCGACAGTCGATCAGATTTTTTGTTTGGTGAATATCGCAGATCTATATATTTGTCGATTTTCGCGCAGCTTTTGATACAATCCCCCGAGAAGCGCTGTTTTACAAGTTGTACAATTATGGCATTTCAACAAAAATTATAACTGCAATTAGAGCCAGCTACGAAGAAAATGTTGCGAGGGTATGGGATGGCAATATCCTTTCGGACGAGTTTGGTACTTCGATGGGCGTGAAACAAGGATGCGTGCTCAGTACTCTTCTATTCATTTTATACATTAATGACATATTTGATTCGGTCAAAGGAGGAATTGTTGTAGATGGGGAAATCATACCCGGTTTGATGTATGCAGATGATATCGTCTTTCTTGCCGAAACCATAGACGGAATGCAGTTGATGATAAACAGACTAGAACGCTATTGTAAAACGTGGAGCTTAACGGTGAACCTGGCGAAATCAAAAATGATGATTCTGAGAAACGGTGGTGGCAGGTATTCGAGAATGGAAAAATGGGTTTTCGAGGAAACACAGATCGAAATAGTCAAGGAATATAAGTATCTTGGAATCTTAATCACCTCAAACCTTAACTTTAATAAGCATCTGCAAGCCAAATTGTCGGAAGCTAAACGTGCTATGTGCTCAGTTTGGAGAACGTGAATCTACAAAAAAAGTATTTCTCATGTAGCGAAGTATAAAATTTTCCGGACAGCAGTCATATCTATCCTCTTTTATGGAGCTCAAGTTTGGGGTTATCTTTCCTTTGAAGCAGTAGAGAAGTTCTTAAGATTTTTTATTCGGAGCTCGTTTAAGTTGCCAAGCAGTTCACCAAACTATATGCTTTACCTGGAAACAGGGATAGCACCGCTGTTTTTAGACACGCTCAAATTACATTTTGACTACGTAGCAAGAGTCATGGCGATGGATCATAAAAGGATTCCTAAACTGGTACTGATCAATTCTGGTAGCACTTGTGTTAAAGAGTGGACAAAAATAGCAAATGATTGTTCGATAACCTTATCGATATCGGCCAACGGAAACCCTCAATCAATCAAACAAAAATTTTACGAACTGCTCCAAAAAACGGGAAATTGGACCTATGATAAGTTTAAGAACGAAGCAGCATCCTCGCAATATCGAGCCTACTACAGCAAATTGAATCATTTCTTAAATAGCAACACTTATTTTGACGTTCAGAGCACTGCTGACAGAATCAGGACAATATTTACAGCCAGAGGTGAACTCATCGATTTGAATTTTATACCTCATCGACCTGAACTACCACTGTTGTGCGATCTGTGCAATTTAAAGGTACGAGAGGACGTTTTTCACTTTCTCGGAACCTGTCCAATATTACGAGAGTTTCGAAGGCATTACTTTGGAGTCGATTTTCTAGACCTAACAGAAGCAATCAACATTTTGAATGGTGACAGAGGTTGGGACATACTAAGTAGCTACATCACAAGCGCTTCTCGCTACAGATCCTGCATTATAGAAGGAAACTTTTAAATTATTAATACACCCACACAAATAATTATTACATTTTTGTTTATCTTCTATTATATATATTGTACAGTGTTTTTCTTTTTCTTTAATATGTAAATAATAAATTAAATTCAAATGTCAACCTGGTAGACGGCCTCGGCCAAGCCACTCAAGACTATGTCATACTTTAAAGGATTGTAAATTGTATATTTTTGAAGTCAATAAAACTAACTAAACTATGCAACGCAGGTGACGTCAACGAAGACAAAACTAAACATATTTTTACAATTTAAGTTTTTCTGCTTCTTATAATTCGCTACTAGTTTTTACTGAAAAGTTGCGAAGTAGGAGAATTTAAGACAGAAATCGAACGACTTTTTCTTATAATAGTAGTAGTTCTCTCACCGCTACGAGTTATGGTGCTTAGGCAATTTAGATTGTTCCTAATTTTGACCGAATATTATTTTGTTTTTACCTCCTCCCGAGATTCCTCCACACCTTGAGGCTGGCTCTTTCCTAGAATCCCCCTAACTTTGAAGCAGCGGCTAGTCTACCTCCTTCCAAGAATCCCCCTCACTTTGAAGCCGGGGCGCTATTGTACTCACTATATGAGCTTTGTACAGGGTGTTATTTTGAATAGCCCGTTATTTCGGTAGCTGTCACTTTTGGAGCTGTCATTTTTTGACATTTGACAAGTAGAAACTACGCCATTAATAAAAATGGAACGATGGAAAATTCACTATAAAAATGGTGAAAATTTGGCAGAGACGGTTCGTAAAACTAAAACATATTTGGGTCGTCGTGAAGCACCTTGTCGGACCGCAATACAGAAATTGGTGGACAAATTCGAGCTGTTGGGACAAGTTAGTGATGTGAAGAATAAAACCCGTGCACGTCGCTTAAGAACAACTGAGAATATTGCTGTTGTAGCCCAAAGTGTTGAAGAAAACCCAGGTTTGTCTATTCCTCGTCGTTCTTTGGAATTAGGTATTCCACAAACGTCATTACACCGTATTTTCCATAAAGACTTGAGTCTTAAGGCTTATAAAGTTCAGTTAACTCAAGAACTCAAGCCGGCTGATCATCAACAACGTCGTGTCTTTGCTGATTGGGTCCTTGAAATGCATGAAAATGATCCTGAATTTCATCGAAAAATCATCTTGACTGATGAGGCCCATTTCCACCTCGGAGGCTACGTCAACAGGCAAAACTGTCGCATCTGGGGCTCAACCCAAGAGTTATTGTTGAAAAGCCTCTCCATCCTCAACGCGTGATTGTTTGGTACGGTTTATGGTCCGACGGAGACCTTACTTTTTCAAAAAAGAGGCTGGAGCAACAGTTACGGTCAATGGATTGTGCTATCGAGAGATGATTAATGATTTTTTATGGCCGGAATTGGATGGTATTGATCTGGACAGCGTTTACTTTCAACAAGACGGCGCTACGTGCCACACAAGCAATGAAACCATCGATCTTTTACGGGAAAAGTTTTCGGACCGTGTTATCTCTCGAAGAGGTGATCACAATTGGCCACCGAGATCTTGTGATTTAACACCTTGCGACTTCTTCCTTTGGGGCCACGTGAAAGATAAGGTCTACGCCAACAGCCCAGCGTCGATTCAAGACCTCAAAGATGGAATTCGTGAGCCTATCGAGGACATAGGGCAGCCACTTTGCGATTTGGTTATGGAAAATTTCATGAAAAGGATATGGTCCTGTAAGCGTGGTCGTGGCGGCCATTTGGCTGATGTTGTGTTTTTATCAACGGCATACCTTCCTCTTTATAACGTTATAAACATCCGATCATTTATCTCAAAAAATGCCATTTTTCTTTGAATATCAAAATAACACCTCTTATTGGAAAACGCTTTATTATAAAGGGTGTCTTTTTCGAGGTATAGAACTTTAAGTTGACATTACTTTTCAAGATGGCGACCGGTTTAACAGCTGCCAAGTGATTTATTCTCAGTTTGGTTTGGCAATTCATAATGAATAGAGTTACCCCTGAATAACACTTGCAAATTATGAAATTTTATATCGAAAATAATGGTTCTGTGCGGAATACGTATCGCGCACTTCGTCCATTTTATCGTCGACAAAATCGTCCATCAGAGCAGTTAATTAGATAAACCATCGTACGTTTTCGCACCACGTTTACTCTAATTGATAACTCGCATCCCCAGAGACGCCGTACGGTGCGTACAGAAGAAGCCATTGCTACTGTAGCTCGTAGCATTGAGGAAGACCCAAATGAGTCCATCCGCAATCGAGCTCAGGAATTGGATCTGTGTCCATCCACTTTATGGAAGATTTTGCGGAATCATGATGTCCAGGAGCTGTGGTTCCAACTAGACGACGGCGCAACATGTCGCACAGCTCGTGCCACAATCGATTTATTGAAAGACGTTTGGTGACCGCCTAATTTCACCTTTTTTACCTGTGAACTGGCCTCCAAGATCATGTGATTTAACACCGCTAGACTATTTTCTGTGGGGTTATGTAAAGTCATTGGTCTATGCGGATAAGCCACAAACGCTTGACCATTTGGAAGACAACATTCGCCGTGTTATTGCCGATATACGGCCACAAGTGTTGGAAAAAGTCATCGAAAATTGTAAGTCCAAATTGGACTACATCCGAGCCAGCCGTGGCAGTTCATATGCAAGAAATCATATTTAAAATGTAATGCCACAAGATTATCTTTGGAATAATGAAAAATCATGTCAATCGAACATTCCATCGTTGTTTTATTGCAATTTAAAGTTCTATACCTCTAGCAAAAACACCCTTTACTACAATTGGCATCAAGGCCGAATTCACCACATTGATCTCTTATGCGTTCACCTTCACACCCCAACTGTTACAAGGAAGAAAACACCTCGAACTTTAGTTACGTGAAGGGCTCCAAGATATCTTGTATCAGCCCTGAGAGTATACATTTATTAAGAAAAGCAAAAAAGTTTAATGAACTTTTCCTGCCATAGGAGAGCATCGTTGAGAGCATTGACCTTTTGCTTTTGTTCCGAATGCTTTTTCTATGATTTTCCAATTGGAATCAATTGATTGATTCGAAACAGTTTTTTTTAAAGAGAGATCGTATCGTGTTGTCGCTGTAAACACTAAACAAAACTTTGTAAACAAAATTGAAATCGCGAGATAATTATGCGCGCGTGTTACATTAACTATTTATCATTCAAGGTGAGCTTTCGAAAATGAATTTAAAAAACACAAAAAGGAATAAAAGAATCGGTGATAAATATCGTCTATAGTCTCCTTCTCTGAGTTCGAATGTAAACATAAAACCAAACCCTCAGTTTTGACTTTATCAAAATCACATGGTGTTTAAACTATCAGCTAGAATCGATTGGGGGTTACTGGTCTATGATTAATTTTGGCACTCAAGGGGCAGCATTTTTAAGAAATATTTCTTCTCCAATTCTCAATTGTTTGGCACGTAGCGTTTACATCAGCGTGGCCATTGAAAAATTAAAATTGTCCTCGGCGATTTTAACGCAAAGCTGGGAAAATGAGGACATCTTCAGTGGGACAGTCGGAAAGTACAGCCTGCACGACACCATTTCCAACAACGGATTCAGGCCGATCGATTTTACTGCGGGGCTAAACAGCTGGGGTAGAATCGCAGTCAGTGCTGGGGATTTGGAAAGACCACTTCTATAGACTGTATAACGGCGACGACGAACAAAATCCTGCCGTCATGTAGGAGCCTTTCATCGGACACGATTATAGCCAACAATTCCGTGAACCCGACATAAAAGAAGTGAAAACGGCAATATCACGGCTGAAATGCAACAAAGCCGCTGGAGCAGATGGTCTAGCTGCCGAGCTCTTCAAGGCCGCAGGCGACGATCTAGATAGGAGCATGCACCAAATAATTTGTAAGATATGGTCGGAACAATGCATGCCCGCTCAATGGAACCTCAGCATTGTTTGCCCGATCCTAAAGAAGGGAGATCCTCTAAGCTGCACCAACTACAAAGGAATCAGCCTACTTAACATCGCCAACAAGATCCTCTCTGCCGTAATATGCGAACGTTTGAAGCCTTTTGTCAACAATCTGATTGGTCCTTATCAATGTGGCTTCAGGCCAGGAAAGTCAACCATCGACCAAATTTGCACTTTGCGGCAGATCCTGGAAAAAAAACCTATGAACTCGATACCCACCATCTCTTCATCGATTTTAAGGCCGCGTATGACAGCATCTACAGAGACGAACTGTATAAAGCTATGTCTAATTTTAGCATCTCTCCCAAGCTCGTTCGCTTATGTAAAATGACGATAGAGAACTCACGCTGCGCCATCAAGGTTGGCAACGAGCTTACGGAATCTTTCGATGTCAAAAAAGGATTCAGACAAGGCGATGCACTGTCGTGCGATTTCTTTAACATCGTTCTTGAGAAGATAGTGCAAAACTCCACGGTCAACACCAGAGGCACTTTCTTCCAAAAGTCTGTTCAACATCTCGCGTACGCCGATGATATTGATATAGATGGGAAGAACACAGCGTGATGTCAATGGCGCCTTTGTGAGAGTTGAGACAGAAGCGGCAAAAATGAGTTGTGGTAAATAAGAGAAAAAACGAAGTATATGCTGTCTTCGAGGAAGGACACCCAACACCGACGTACGGCTCGGACAGAACGTTACAATAGACGCATATAACTTCGAGGTAGTAGAGGAATTTATGTACCTAGGCTCCGCTATAAACACGGGCAATAACACCAGCGCAGAGATCAGACGAAGAATAACTTTCGCTACTCGCTAAGAAAGCAATTGAGTGAAAAAGCCCTCTTTCGAGCAACTTTGGAAAAACTGTATAACAACCTCATCGTCCCAGTCCTGCTGTATTGGGCAGAAGCATGGACCTTGACAAAATCAGATGAATGTGCCTTGGGCTGTTACGAGAGGAAAGTTCTTCGGATCATCTTTGACATTGATGGGGAACGGAGAAGAAGATACAACAGCGAACTTTACGGGTTGTATAACGACATGGATCTAGCCAGAAGGGTCAAGGTCCAGAGACTCAGATGGCTCGGTCATTCAGAGCGGATGGACACCAATGCTCCGGCCCGGAAAGCCTTCAAAACTATTCCCGAGCGACGTAGAGGTAGTGGAAGACCGCGACAATTTGAAAAACAATACAATTGGAAAACCTTGAATTCCATCCCTGATCAGGTAAAGAATTTTGTCTGTGGAATGCAAAGATAGAGAGCGAAGATAGAGCTTCGGAAGCTCAACCAATCCATCAGTAGGAAAATACAAAGCACACGGCACAATACTCGAGAGACGATAAGGAACATCTGAACTCTGATCTCAAAGTCAAAGGCATTCTTGAGCGAAGGAACGTTTACTTAAATGAAATACTTCACGGAAATGACGAATTCAGAGAGTGGTAATTCCACAAGATCGGACGACCTCATACGGGGAGACCGCAGTTTCAAATATAAATGTGGTTTCAGAGCTAACAAATCGACAATTTCTGACAGCCACTCTTAAGTCCTACCATGAACAAATGTGTAGTATTGTAAGCTGTAACTCCCCAATATAGTTATGGCGGTCCATCATCTCTCACTACCAAGGTTGGCCACCACCCTTAACTGTGCACCACCCGATCGATGTGTGAGTTGAATCTCCACTCAGCTTGCGTTTCTGAGGAGTTACCGATCAAATCGTTCTGCTGCCATGAGCAGCTCAACACAATTGCCTGAGGCCACTCTCTCCCAACCCCCAGCGTAAATCGTCCAAAACAATAGGAACTATCAAATACAGTACAACGCGCGTCAGAGCAGCAGAAAGCTACAGCATCAGCAAGCATGCAACAATATTCAATCTATTTATTCATTCATTCGGCATCTTAAAGAAACTAAGAAAACTTTGTGGGGTGACTATAACTAACGTTTGAAGTCAAAATAAGTTATCCAGGTCGCTGCCTAGATCCATCAACATCTTCAAAGGTCTGTGTTCTCTACAATCTTGCATTATCGTTATGAACGAGTGCCAAGAACTACACCTAATTGGCTAAAGCTGATCCAAAACGATACCAAGCTTTATTCATCCAGATCGAACATTCCCAGTCGGTGTAAAACCTGGGCCATCTGCGAAAAACGTTTATAGAAGAAGAGAAATTTTCACGGAAGAGAAACCCAAATTCGAAGTATCATCAGTTGAGTTTCGACAGCTGAAGAAGCTATATCGACGAAGCTTGTAAAACTTCAGTAAGCTCGAATAAGCAATGAGGAATCGTGCTGAACGTCCTTTGTTAAACAATTCATCGAAGGAAACAGCACAGCAGCCAAAAATTGCCCTGCAGGATGGGATAGACTGGAATGCTCAAAACTGGATGACATCGAATAGCATGCATAAATAGGCTGCAAGAAACGTGCATCGGAGCCCAATTGTAGCGCACATGAAGGCAACTAAATTTTTTCCATACATTTTCCAAAAGTAAATCGCGCAAATGTTGCCATAAGGAACTTTTATAGATACATGTTTATGTCTCAAGTAAAATGTTGATAAGATCTCAAGGTCTAATCAGTGATTTTGGAGTGTTTATGTTTAAATTCGATCAGCAGTCGCAATCTCGTTAAATGTGATTCATATAACAGCACTTTGGAATAAGAACTGATGTCCGATATAGTGCGATTAGTTCCAATAATAAATTCAAAAGTGGGCACTTACTACAAAGAGTTCAATCTAGGAAATAAAAATAGAGCATCCTTGTGAAAATTCATTAGACTTTCAACAACAAAAGAATCTCTCCAATAACCTTTACATACGCACCGAGCACGAGCGCACCCACTCTCAATCCATTCCATATTGCATTCACACAAGGTAAACTCATGCTTCATTCAAGACAAACGAACGAACAACAAAAAATTAAAAACAGCCAAATTACGTCTTTCGAAATCAGAATTAAACAAAATTGAAATAAAGAAAAAAATCTTCCAATAAAAAATTGCTCCTGTACACAAAACATTCTACAAATTCATAAATTTGAAATTGGGAACATTTTCCCGATCGCACTAAAAAAAAATTAACAACAAGAAGAACTGTGTGTTGGTTGGTTGGTTGTTGCAGCCAAACTCATGTCACTAAAGTGAATAAAATTTATTAATGGATAATTTTAAAATTGGCCATGCAGGTCAATGGCATCACCTTCGAAATGTTCTACATACCCCGATGTATATGCATTACTGCTGGCGTTGCAATTCATATAAATTTGAGGTGTGGAGGAGCTTTGTTTAGATTTTAAATAAAAAAGAAGAACACAAAAAAACAACAAAAAATTCCATGTCTTAAGTATGAGGTAATTGGTGGTTTTTAGGAAGCCTCTTTTTTTTGGAAGTTTAGTTGCTTTCTTTTTTGAGGGGGGTATCAATTGTACTTCTTGTAAGTGGCAAGATCAAAAAGGAGATAGGAGAAAAATATTGTAGTTCATAAGAGACCAAACAATTAAGATTGCTCCAACTGTCTTTCATTCTTAAGCTTTTTGAGCAAGTTGCTTGTGAAAATTCAACCTTCTACAGCAAATATATTTTATGCTTTGAACAACATGGCTTAATGCAAAAACGATCTACGGTGACAAACATTCTTGCGTTCTTGCAAAAATGTCTGAATTTGGACAGGAAGTTGATTGTGTTTACACGGGGGTCGAATCACGGCATCAGTGATCGAATAATACGTGACTGAATTGTGTGCATTTGGCACTACCTCTCACGTTATCGAGTTATCTATCGAGCAACTAGTACAATAATTTTGAATTCCGTCTTCAGTTATCGAACTGAATTTCATTCGAAACATAAAGAGCTCACGGATAGGAGGAAAATATGTAAATATTATTGTTTGATTTATTTATTATGAAAATTTTAACCAATAATCTTTTTAGGTCAAACTTAAATACATTAAATAGCCAGCAAAAAAATATGATGGCCGAAATAAATGAGAATTATCCATTTCGTTTCACTGCTTTTTTTATTTGAAAAGATGTATAAGGTGTCTCATAAGAGTGCACTTTTAAAATTGGAATATTTTTTTATTCATGCAAGTTTCAACGCTGAAATTTAACTGTCACCTCTGTTTATTCCGATTATTAAAAATGGAGCTCTTCTTGAAATAACAACGGGTTATAATTGTGAAAACTCATTACACAACAAAAGTGACTGTGAACGGCATTCGTTACAGGAATATGATAACGGACATCTTGTGGCCTCAATATGATGGCATGAATTTGGACAACATGTGGTTTCAGCAGGACGGCACAACCTGCCACCCCGCGGATGAAACAATCGACTTATTGCAGCAACGATTTTCAGAACACATTACCTCACGAAATTCTGATGTGAACTGGCCACCAAGATCGTGCGGTTTAACGCGGTGCGTTTTTCTTTTTATTTGAGGTTTTGTGAAATCTCGGGTTTATGCGAATAAACCAGAAACAATTCCTGAGCTCAAAAAGAAATTCCAACGTGTCATCGGTGACATACAGCCACATCTCTGTGCAAAAGTCATGGAAAATTTCATGAAAAGAGTAATAGCCTGTCATCGGCGCCGGTCATTTGCCGGATTTTTTATTCTATACTTAATCGGAACATGTCTTCTTTACAATTCTAACGGGTGATTTTTTAAGAGGTTTAGAACTTTTTTTTTTTTAAACACAAAAAATTCGAAAATATGAATGAAATATTTATTTTAATCGATAATTTGAACCTTGCAATTTAATGTTTAAAGATAATTTCATGCAAATGTTGACCGCGGCTGCGTCTCAGGTAGCCCATCCGCTGAGTCCAATTTTGGCATACTCTTTCACACATATCGGCCGGTATCTCACGAATGAATGCATGGATGTTGGCTTCCAGTGCGTCAATCGAAGCGGGCTTGTCCCTATAGACATTAGCCTTGACATACCCCCACAAAAAATAGTCTAATGGTGTCAAATCGCACGATCTAGGCGGCCAATTGACCGGCCCGAAACGTGAAATTAACTGTTCACCAAACTCGCCTCGCAATTGCGCCATTGTTTCGCGTGCTGTGTGGCATGTGGCACCGTCTTGTTGAAACCACATATCATGCAAGTCAAGAACTTCCATTTCGGGCAAAAAAAAGTTTGTTATCATCGCTCGGTAGCGTTCACCATTGACAGTAACGCTGCGATTCGCATCATCTTTGAAGAAATATGGCCCAATAATGCCGCCGGCCCATAAACCGCACTAAACAGTGGCTTTTTCGGGATGCATTGGTAGCTGTTGCAATGCTTCTGGCTGATCTTAACTCCAAATGCGGCAATTTTGCTTATTTACGTACCCATTCAACCAAAAATGAGCCTCATCGCTGAACACAATTTTTCGATAAAAAAGCGGATCCTCGGCCAGCTTTCCAAGAGCCCATTCACCAAAAATTCGGCGTTGTGGTTGTGGCTTTAGTTCTTGCACCAGCTGTATCTTAAAAGGCTTTACGCCCAAATCGTTCCGCAAAATTTTCCACGTAGTGCTGTAACAAAGGCCTAACTGCTGGGAACGGCGCCAAATCGACATTTCGTGGTCTTCTGTCACACTAGCTGATACGGCCGCAATATTTTCTTCACTACGCACAGTACGTAAACGTGTTGGTGGTTTAATGTCCAACAAAGTAAATTTGGTGCGAAATTTGGTCACAATCTTCCGAATAGACTGCTCAGAAGGTCGAGAATGCCGATCATAAAATGGAAGCAGCGCGCGATGAACATTTCGAACCGAGCACGAATTTTGATAGTAAAATTCAATAATTTGCAAGCGTTGTTCATTTGTAAGACGAACCATGGTTAAATTGCAAACCAAACTGAAGCTGTTTGACAGTGACACAAGGTACTAAACACACGTCAGCTGTCAAAACCAGTGTTGCCAAAACCAAACCAGCTAAAAAATCACCCGTTATAAAAAAAATCACAACTCTATCATAAAATACTTGTTTTTATTTTAAAATGAAAAAGTGCATTCTTACTGAGGCACCCTATAAACGCAAATTTTAGGGCCCCCGCAGACTGCAGACTTTTTATCGGCCGATAGTTTAGTCGGGTTGGGCTGAAAATGCGCACACCGAGCCAACTAAACAGTTTGGTTGGTGAACAGGGCGCAGACTATCAACTTTCCGACGGAACTTTCTACAATCAACAATTGTGATTTGGGCGACGCCATATTCAAAATACACGCACATTACGCCAAATCACAGAGCGAACTGAACTATCGGCCGACTAAACAATCGTCATGTATGCGCAGGCGTGTATGCGCCAATACTGATTAAACAGTAGTCGGCCGATAGTTGGCCGACGGATTAGTTTGAATGTAATCGGGTAGCCCATCAAACTCTTTTATCGGCCGATACTGAATCGCTGTAGTGTGCGCATATGCATTCCTCTCCATACTGATTAAGAAGCCGACCAAACTATCGGCCGATAAAAAGTCTGCAGTCTGCGGGTAGTCTTACCAGTCAAACTCTATGTAGTAGAATAAGGACTACTACAATTTTTAATTCCCAAACGATACGTGACCAATCGAATGCCATCATCCCAAAGTGGTTACTCGTTCGTTCGATCACTGATGAGACTCACTCACTCGTTCACTGCAGCGGTGATTCGGCCCCAGATTTCTCCAAACCGTTTGATCAACTTTCGCATACCATTATCAAGTTTTAATTGATTTCAGATGGTTTTCCACCAGGATTCGTTAAATGGATTTCTTCTTATCTTGATAAAAGATCTTACCAAGCAAAATTCAGAAACTCTTACTAAAAACCTTTCATCGCCAAATCGAGAGTACCACAAGGTAGTCACTTAGGACCCCTTTTATTTAATTTAGCTATTAACGATGCACCGTTAAGTGTTCGAAATGGTAAAATTCTTATCTTTGCAGATGATTTAAAGATCTTCAAAAATATTTCATCAAATGAAGATCGCGTTCAACTGCAAGACGACATAAGCAAGTTTGTTGTATGTTGTTAAAAGAATAATTTGAATTTTAACCCACGAAAATGTCAGACAATGACAATTTCCAAAAAGCGTAATCCTACATCATATGATTATGTCATCTCCCAACACATCTTATCCCGTGTCTGTAAGATTAGGGACTTAGGAGTTCTTTTCGCATCTAATTTAGATTTTTCAGAACACATTAACAACATCGTCAACAAAGCTTACTCAATGTTAGGGTTAATTAAGCGTTGGTCCAAAGAATTTCTTAACTCTAACGTTGCCTTGTACAACAGTTTGGTTCAACCCTATCTCGAACATGCATCACAAGTTTGGTGATGCATTATGAGATACATATTGAGATTTGAGAGATTAGAATCGGTTTAACGCAATTTTACACGTTTCGCCTTTAAAGGGCTCCAATGGATTAACCCCAATAATATCCCTTCTTATGATGATCAAGTGCACCAATCTTTCTTTCTCCAAAACGATGTAAAGATTTGTTCCACTGTTCGGTGAGATAAACCATCAGATCACCAGTGGACCTGTTGCTGCGAAAGCCGTACTGCCGGTCATTAAGAAGCTTTCGGTCTTCGAGATATTTCTTGAGCTGATAGTTTATCAACGTTTCCATGACCTTAGAACGAAGGGACGTAAGTGCAATCGGGCGATAATTGGAGGAAAAAGAAGATTTGCCTTTTTTGCGATTGGCTGGACAAATGCTGTTTTCTAACTGCTCGAAACGAGCCCAGAAGAAAAGGATAGATGGAAAAGCTTACGCAAGGGTTTTGCTAGCTTGGAAGAACACCTCTTCAGAATAATAGCGGGGATACCAACCGGGCCAGCGGATTTATGTATGTTGAGATCATTTAGGACTCTCGCCATTTGTCCCATGGAATCATTGACGCGCTCAAAAACTGGAGGAGTCATGACACTCTCTGGCAGCGAAGAGTTGGAGGCGAACTGCCTAGCAAAAAAAGCGTAGGGACCGAGGAAGAAGAATAATTCTTCATATTTTTTAACAAATGAACTTTTTGCCTCAATTTTTGGTCATGCAAAAACTTGGTATGTCGAAAATGGGCATTGCGAGCCTTCCTGGCTTGTTTAAACTTGTTCCGGTTTTCCTCAGTTGGGTTGGCTCCAAAACATCGGAACTTTACTTCTTTTATTCTCTGATAACCTCTTTACAGCTTGAATCAAACCATGACTTTTCTTTGGGTTTGATTCTTTTAATCCTATTCGGGATAAGTTTTCATTCCCAAAATAATCATATTAGTAATCATATCTAAGCTGGAGTCTACGTCACTATCGAGGAAGCATAGTGACCAGTTAAAGATCCGGAAGAAGTTATTGAGAGTTGAGACCGTCCCAGTTGGCTTTCTCGTATTGTCATACGGTTCTCTTTCTCTAACTGGACAAGTTTGACACAAGAAATTTGCAGACTATGGTCTGATCTGCCTAGAAGCGTTAAAACATTGATAGTGTATTTATCAGGGTCAGACGTAAGGAACAAGTCAAGAGTATTTTCCGCTTGGCCATTAATGTCTGATATTCGAGTAGGCTCAGTGACAAGCTGAGTAAGGTGATTAAACTCAGCAAAGATCTCGGCACACATTCCTTCGGCTGTTGTCGGGCCCGAATGGAGAAGCCACGAAGAGTTGTGTACATTGAAATCGACCGTAGGTTAGGTTAGGTTAGTTTAAAGTGGCTGTCATGGATGTTAAGAGACACACTTAGGCCAATCAAAAGGCCCATTGTGATACCACATGAATCTAAGAAGCTATTCTTCGAAGCTCATTGAAACCAATTAGAGTTCCTTACGAAACGTAGAAGATTATTTAAGTTAATGTGTTCGAGATCGTTTAGATCATTGTAGAAGTATTCCCCTAAGTGGATCCTACGTTTATGAGCAAGAGCAGGACAGGTGCAGAGGAGGTGAAGAACTGTCTCCTCCTCCTCCTCATCCATACAGCTTCTGCAGAAGTCATTAGAAAATACGCCCAGTCGCGCAGCGTGTCTTCCAATTAGACAGTGTCCGGTAATGACACCAATTAAGGAGCTTATATGCAATCTGCTTAGAGATATCAGGCATCTGGACCTCTTTAAGTCCAAATTTGGCCAAATGTTTTTCGTTCCCTGACAGGTGGTTATGTTATTCCACCTGATGTTAGTTCTTTTAATAGCATCTTGTTGTAGCAAAAGTTTACATGTAGCGATTGGTATACCAGCATTAGCCATTTGTGGCTTAATGGGTAATGTTGTACCATGTTTGGCGAGTTCGTCGGCTTTGCAGTTTCCTGGAATGTCTCTATGGCCCGGCACCCAGTAAAGGTGAATGTTAAACTGTTGTGCCATCTCCATTAGAGACGATCGACAGTTTTGGACCGTAATCGAGTTTGTAGAGACAGAGTCCAGGGATTTTATAGCTGCCTGACTGTCTGAGAAGATCCGGATATCAGATGTGGATACGACGTTTTCTCTGAGCCAGGACAGGACCTCCTTAATCGCCAAAAGTTCTGCCTGGAACACGCTACAATGATTTGGAAGGCTGAATGAGAGACTTAGTTTTAGTCGTTCGGAGTACACACCTCCACCAACCCCGTCATTAGTTTTCGATTCATCTGTATAGAAGTGGATTGCCTCGTCTTCCAGGAATGCATTATTTTCCCAGAAGGAACGGGGAGGGATAGAAGTTTGAAAGTTTCTATCGAACTGTAGTTGAGGAATGGTGTAGTCTGTGTGCTTAGGAATTGATTCCAAATAGTTAAGAATAACAGAGTGGCCAATGTTGTTGTTAGTCCACTGTGAAGAGGCATTCAGGCGAATAGCAGAACTAGCAGCTATTTGTTTGCTGATTATGTCCAGAGGTGTTAGATAGAGTAGGGTGTCTAGTGCCGCGGATGGGGTTGTACGAAGTGATCCGCTTATACTTAGGCAAGCTGAGCGTTGCACTTTACTAAGCTTATCGCAGTTCGTTTTTACGTCCAAGGCAGTCCACCATACTGACACACCATAAAGAAGAATCGGTCTGATTACCGATGTGTATAGCCAGTGAGTGATTCTGGGTTGCAAACCCCATTTGCTACCAATGGCTTTCTTGCAGGTGAAAAGAGCTACCGTAGATTTTCTTTTTCTTTCAAGTATGTTGCTCTTCCAATTCAGTTTTCTATCTAATATAAGACCCAGATATTTAGTTTCATCTGAAAACTTTAATTGGACACCGTTTATAGAAGGAGGGTCGATGTGCGGAATTTTATATTTCCTGGTGAATAGGACCAAATCGGTTTTGTGTGGATTAACGCCTAAACCACACCGATTCGCCCAAAGTGATAGCTTATTTAGAGCGTTTTGTAAGAGTTCTTTTAAGGTATTTAGATGCTTTCCTGAAACAGCTATAGCAACGTCATCAGCATAGGCTATCACTCTGAATCCCTCTCTATCCAGACAGGTAAGAATTTCGTTAACTACCAGATTCCAGAGTAGAGGGGAGAGAACACCACCTTGCGGCGTACCTCTGCTGACAGATCTTCTTGCGGAAAAGCCGCCGAGTTCTGAGTTAATTATTCTGCTATTAAGCATTAAATGAATTAACTCTCCAAGCGAACTCTCCACATTTAAAGATGACAGTGCAGATGTGATTGCAGATGTGTCCACGTTGTTAAAAGCGCCTTCAATATCAAGGAATGCAACCATAGTATACTCTTTATGATGGAGGGAGTATTCGATAGTGCGTACTAAGGTGTGTAGCGCTGTTTCAACCGATTTTCCCTTACAGTAGGCATGTTGAGAGTTAGACATGAGTCTTGTATCAATGTTTGCCCTGAGGTGTATATCTATCAGTCTTTCTAATGTCTTAAGAAGGAACGATGATAGACTTATGGGTCTGAGGCTGGTTAATCCGGAGGTCGCCAGGTATCCGGATACTCCGTTAGAGACTGAGCTATTTTTAAATTGGGCCCTCAGCCAGGCTGATCATCGGCACGGGTCGTGTAACACCTTAGATCCAGCCCAAATTAGGAAGTGATGAATTGGAAGGAAGAGGTGGGGGTGAGGAGTCAGACAATGTTTACATCGTACTGACAGGAAGGAATAGGATAAGGAACCGTAGACAGCGTTAGCCGTGCTACAGAGAGATGGGAGGGAAACGACAGACAGTCTTGAGACCGTACAGAAGTATAAGGATTGGGAAAGTTGAACAGCTTTTTCGCCATGCCAACGTGGGAAAGGTGGGAGCGGAGTTGGTGACATAGGACAGCTTTTTCGCCATACCTTTGTTGGAGTGGAAAAGGATTAGGGAGGGGTAGAGGGATATGGGTCGCCCTTTGGTTTCAGGACTCATCTGGAGAAAAAATTCTCGAGAATCTTTGACCTTACTCAGCTTCTTCAACTCGGCAAGTTCGGCACCCGTAATAACGATTTCAGTATGAGGATACAAGGATACGATTCTCTGTATGAGTCAGACAGAGCGTCAAATTCACGAGAAGTTGAAGCTCTGTCTAGGTTGGGCTTCGATAGAGAAAACAGGAGTGAATGATGTGCTTATTGACGGAGAATTTATTTTTTGAATACGTATGAAGACTTATTTGACTTTAAAAACAGGCTAAAACTAATTTTTAAAACCAGTGTTCCACGTTTTGTATTTTTTGTCTCATTGTAATTTTATTTTTGTTATGTTTGCTATTGTGTCAGTGTTTGTTTGTTTTAGATTAGTCTACTAACAACTTACACTGCACTTAGTGATGAGATATTTGTCGTAAGACTTAAGTTGCTTTAAGCTCTGTCCATGCAGAGGATCAACATCGAACTTGATGCACATCAGCACATACCATAGAGACTTTACAGTGCCAGAATTAAACTTGTATAATTTTTTTGTCATAGATTCCCTTGACTCCTTGGCAGGGGTTTATGAATAAAATACAAAACTTAATAAATGCAATTTTTTTTCATTTTTCATACAAAGCAGAATGGTATGCGATGGGGCGGTGCTGTTAATGAGTTATTACGAACTTAATAGTTATTTTTTTCATAAGATTCAGTTCGTCATATTAGACAGAACGATATCGCGCCCACAATACTAATGATCACAGCGATCACTATCTTACAGTTTTGCGTTGTAAATTTCTAACTCTCTAATCAATTAATAGCTTTTTTTTCTTTTAATTATTTTCAAGCAATTTGTTGATGGTGTTGTCAAGTTTAAAACTTAAAGGACTTTTTTTGATCGGATCAATGAGACAAGAAATATGATTTTTAGATTGCGATTTCAAGCGTTTTTTTTAATACACATTATCTTTTTGATCGAAAGCCTCTATTTATTTTTTAGATCACTTTTCGTGTTTATAGGGTTTTTTGGCAACCCCCTGTTTAGCAAATTTTATATATTTTTTTTCAACTTCGATTGCTTATCTATCTCTATCTCTATAATATACACTTCGCATTCAGTTGAAGCACACAATTTTTCTGAGTTTTGTTGTCCATTTTTTCCTAGCTTAGAGCGTTAATGTATTATTTGATGATGCAAACTGTTTCCTTATGATGTTGAGAAAATAAATCAAAAAGAACATTATAAAAAGTACCGCTATTTTTCTCCTCGTTCTCTTCCAAAGCTTCCTATATCGAAAAACTAAGTTTTTTTTTTGCGTTAACTGAATAGACACAATAATTGTTAAAATTGGAAATAAAATGTAACGGAATGAAATGAACAAGTTTTTCTGCAATTTTTTTTATTGGTTATTTCTAGTAGTGGGTACTACCACCTTTATTCTTAATTCGGTCTGGCATGGAATCGTATAGGCTCTTTAAATAATCCAGCGAAATTTCTCCCAACGCTTATTAAATGGCTGCAATAAGAGATTCTTTATTCGCAAACTGACGGCCAGACTCATTAACTTTTCGTACCAACCATCGCTATTCATTTTCTATGCGGTTCACGTGGGGTAAAGAGCTGAACAGAATGCATCGCCGGGCGACTGGCGACTAATCTGACAGCTGTCAAAAATGTGAAATTTGTATGGCAGTCGCCCATTAGCAACATAATGCGTCGTTCGTCGCCGAACTAGTCGCCCAAAAAATGAACTTTGTTCAACTTAGTCGCGCGACGAGTTTGACGTTTGTGTTTTTTTATATCGTGTTGCTGTTTCCTTGTATTCTTTTCGTCTAGCGTTGCCAATTTTATTTTTGAAAACGGGCCATTCTTGAAAAAAAAATCGGGCCATTTTCGTTTTGTCAGGGCCATAATGCACTACCTACTGCATATTTTAAAATTATTTTGAATGCCATTAATCCGAGTTTTGAGTCTGCATTTGCACTTCATAGTAACTAATCAAATTATCTTAAAAAGTCATAACCTATAGAAATTATGAAAGCAAGTTGGCGCTAGTTTAACCATTTTTAATGTCACCTCACCTCACTCCTCATTAAGAAAGCTTCGGTTGACTCACAAATTTTTGTTATTCTTTCATATACATCAGTAGCGTCAAATCGGCTAAGTGAGAAATCGAATCTTAAGTCTTTTCATTTTGGAGATCCCAGAAAAAAAATATCAGTTCTCAGCTGAGAAACTGTTTAACGTTTTCAGTACAATAAAAAAAATAAATCGAAGTCGTCATCCTCACTGAAGAATTGAACAAATGTTTTGTTTTTGGTTCTAACACTTTTAAGAGGGCCATTTTAAAATTTTTGGGGCCACCGGGAAATTTCAACACTTCGGCAACGCTGAGCCCGTCGCGCGACTATTGTGTTCACAAATTTCTTAGCGATTTGGAAAGCGAATTTTTGACAGCTGTCAGATTAGTCGCCAGTCGTCCGGCGACTGCATTCTGTTCAGCTCTTAAGTGGGTAAGTAAGTGGGCGACCATTGAAGTAATTCAACATTCTAGTCCTGTATCCCATTTTTGACAGTTCGTGAC
Source organism: Sphaerophoria taeniata (assembly GCA_943590905.1). NCBI lineage: Eukaryota > Metazoa > Arthropoda > Insecta > Diptera > Syrphidae > Sphaerophoria > Sphaerophoria taeniata. The sequence goes on along the minus strand of OX016541.1, from coordinate 146,741,346 downwards.
GTGTGGATGGGGTCGTTTTTCTATTGGATAATCCATTTAAAGGGTCCAAAAATATCCAAAAATGAAGGAAACCTTTGTGCCCTCTTATTGGCACAATCTTTGAAATAAAAACCAACGCGAATTTTATTTAAGCACTAAAATATTTTATTTAGTTTTAAGTTCGTAATTTAGTTCTAAGTCTTAAGCTTTAAGGTAATTTTAGGTTTTTTATTTTAAGTAAAACAAGAAGGCGAACTCGCCAAGGCCACGGTCGAATATCTAATGACAATGACAAAAGGAAAATGCCATGGCGGCATTTTACGTACAGTATGAAATGAAAGTTGTTATGCGTTTTTATGTACAGTTTGAACGGAGTTAGTTAGACAGGGATGTAGTGTGTTTACACGCATGCCAGGGATGTAGTGTGTTTACACGCATGATTAAAACAGGCCGTGTAGATACGCTACAACCTTCTTTCCAATATTCCTTTGTAGGTAATTGCAGTACTTTTTGACGTTTGAAACTCAAGCCCAATAGTCCCATATGAGCTTACTGCTCCCCATATCACAACTGCACCTTTTCGACTAAAATGCCGCGCTAATATTTTTTCTCAAATCAAGAAAGTAATAATTAAAGTCATCAGGACCATCAAAATTGAAACTATTCTCATTCGAAAAAACCATGTTGTGCCACTTATTTTTCCAACTTACATCGAGTCTAGAAAATCTTAAATGAATATTTTTCCGTTGCTTGTTTAGTGGTGGTTTCTTTTGGAGTTGCAATCGTTTGATGATTTGCACTGTTTGGTACTCTGCGGACTGTTGAAACACCTGCAGTTACACCAACTTTTTGTTTAATTTTTTACCGCGGAGGCATATGAATTGGAAGCACATCTCAAAATTCCTCGTCGATCAATTCCGAATGTTGCCGTTTTTTACCACCTTTCATGTTTTTCTCATGCGAACTTTTATTTCTGAGGTACACTTAGACTCCGACCAATGTTAGTAGCTATAGCACGCACGGTCAGTCTTTGTTCTTTTAACGAATCAATATTAGCTCTTCCGACTCTATTTAAGTTTCTGATCAACCATTTTTTTTTTAATTTAATTAACCGGCTAAATTTCACTAAGAACACTTCAGCTTTTTATTTGATATACCAATCAACTTAAAACTCTAAGAACCAATGAAGATAATGGCAGTGAAAGATCATGTGCTGACGCAAAAAAAAACTTAGTTTTTCGACATGGGAAGCTTTGGAAGAGAGCCAGGAGAAAAATAGCGTTACTTTTTAAATTGTTCTTTTTTTTTTTCTTAACATCATAGGAAAATAGTTAGCATCATCAAATAATAAACTAACGTTCAAAGTTAGGAAAAAATGGACAACAAACTTCAGAAAAATTGTGTGCTTATTCAGTTGAAAACATATAAAATTCTCGTGTCACAGTTTTAGTTATATTCCTCCGAAATGGCTCGACCGATTTTGATGAAATTTGATAAGTGTATTCAGTAGAATAGGTTTATAACTGTTTTTGTTATTAATAGCCCAGGAGCCCCCATACAAGAAATTCCCGTCATCGCGCCCACTAAAATTTTTAATGAGGAATTAAAGTTAAAGCCAAGACGAATAAGATTCGCTTGGTCGGCGTGAATTGAGTTAGCCGGAAAGGCCGCGCATACCTGTCGCAATGAGGTGAAATGTCTCCATTATGACGGATTCGATTTTTGTTTCTTTCATTGCATGCGTCCTAGTGTTAGATGTAGAAATACCTTGGTTTGTTTGCTTTCAATCTGCCGAAAGTATTGCGCAAACCAGATTTTTTATAAATGAAACTACTGTAGTTTGTAATAAAAACACTATTTTAGGTCATAATAAAACCTTGTTTGCGCAGAGCTTTCGGCAGCTTGAAAGCAAGCAAACCAAGGTATTTCTACATCTAACATAAGGACGCGTGTAATGAAAGAAACAGAAATGGAATCCGTGATGATGGAGACATTTCACAGTCATTCACCAAATTGCAACAGGTATGCGCGGCCTTTCCGGCTAACTAAATTTACGCCGACCAACCGAATCTTATTCGTCTGGGCTTTATCTTTTATTCCTCATTTAAAATTTTAGTGGGCGTGATGACGGGAATTTCTTGTATGGGGGCTCCCCACCTATAAGTGTTATGGGTTGCTCACCCAAACAACTTTTGTTTTACATTTTTTTTTGTATTTTTTTTTTTTTTTTAATAATTGTTTAATGGTTTGGCATTAAGAAATACATTCAGTCCTCTCCTACATTTTATTAGCTGTATCTACATATACCTCACTTCCTACTCAATTTCCGTAAAAACTTTTCAGATTGTACACGGTAGGTACTGATAGTGACATTTAAGATTATTTCTATTGTATTATTCTAAAGACAAGATATTGTGTAAGGTAGGTTAAATAATAAGAGATAACTAAACTATAATGTTTTTGTCATTATAACAGCTAACAATAGGCGGTAGCTAGACAGCGGGGTAATAAGGTAGCAGGCAGCGTGGGAACAGGGTAGCAGGGTACTGCGGAGGGTAAAGGGGTAGCAAGGCTACGGGGTAGCGGGAAGAAGTAGCGGGTAGTGTAGTCGGTAGAGGGTAAGGGTAGTAGGTCCAAGATTTTTGCTTATGCCGAAAACGTTTGGCACCTTCCATTTTCTAAATTTACTACAAAATGCTGTGAACGAATGGGGTATCCGATGTGGAATTGATGTTTATTTCTTGAATTCCTGATTGGGTATCGTATACTACTAGCACAAGGTTGGTGTTCGACCAGCATATTGAGATAAGCCATTATCTTAAGTTTGTTTATACACAATGCACCGATACTGTCCGATAGGTGCAGCGTATTTCAGGCTGAAGTACTAGTAATTATATGATCCAATATTGTACTAGTAATTAGACTTCTTAAAAAAGCAGTCACACCCGAAAAGCAGCCTGACGAAATCCAAAATCGTTAAAGACTTTAAGCAAGAACTCGCAAGCTTCAACGATATGTTAAAATTAATCTTGTTTGGGTACGCGGTCACAGTGATATTCTGGGAAATGAAATCGCTGACTGGTCAGAATGGGATCCAACCTTAAAGTATCTATCTTTAGCTGTGGAAGTAAAGATTTATTTGGGAATCTAAAACATATATGTATTCAAAACCACTTTCCCAAGAAATCCGACGTCATATGGAAAAATCTCACCAACTGCATTATTTCAAGGCAGGTATGGCCCACTTACGATCATTAACGCACCAAGGAACTTCTGTACAGGTCTAGGTCAGAAATTAATAGAATTGTGGCCATTTTTACAGACCACTGGCCCATCGGACAACATGCCATGAGTCTGGTATTCCCTACAACGAGTTTTGCCCTAGCTGTAGAGATTTATTTATTTATTTATTTATTGAATTCGTTAAACAAACTAACGTTAGAAACTTACGACTAATATTACATTTATTCTTAGATTTAAAGACTTACAATATTGATTAAAGCAATTTGCAAATTTGAATTTAAAAGCTAAAATGAAGTATTAAAAAAATTTACTTTAAATGTTTTACTTTTAAAATCATCGCTTAAGGAATATATCAAAAAGTAATACTCGTTGTAAACTAAAATCAATTGGTTGAGGGGACTGTTTTTGCCATAGTTCGATCTGCTTGCTATAGGACGTAAAGGAATTTGTCTTCTTATACTTGTACGGTTATAACTAAAGGTTAATTGTTCCAAAATTGATGGTGATATGATTGACCCGTTGATTAACTTTATAATAAAGCACAGCTGAATGTACTGTCTATGTTTAGAAAGCGATGGAAGATTTATGAGCGTGAGCCTATGACTGTACGGTGGAAGTTCGAGCCTATTGGACCATGGGAACAAACGGAGGCAGAAGCGCATGAATCTTCTTTGCACTCCTTCTATTCTGTTTATGTGGACTGAATAATAGGGAGCCCATATTATGCAGCCATATTCCAATATTGGTCTTACAAATGATATGTAGAGAAGTTTAAGGATATAAGGGTCGCGAAAGTCATGTGAAAACCGTTTTATAAATCCGAGTGTCTTATTCGCTTTTTTAATAATATAGTCATAATGATTTGTAAAAGTTAGTTTTGAGTCAAGAATAATACCTAGGTCAGAGAAAGTAGAGAGTTAAGTCAAATAAGAAGAGTCTAATCGATAATTGAAAGTCAAAACATTTTGTTTGCGTGTAAAACACATTGATTTACATTTGTCTATGTTAAGTAAAAGCTTATTTATAGAACACCATTCGCGAAAACTATTTAGATCGTCTTGTAGGAGTAGACAGTCGTCAAGTGAGTCAATACGTTTGAAAATTTTAATGTCATCTGCGTAAATTAAAACAGATGATTTTTTTATAATAGAGGGTTAGTCGTTAACGTACAAAATAAACAGTAAAGGTCCTAATTGGCTACCTTGTGGTACGCCAGAGTTGGTATAAAAATATGATGACCGCACATTCCTAAAAATTTCGCTGTATGATCTATTATATAAGTAAGACGAAATCCAACTAACAAATTTCTCGTTAAAGCCTTGGGATTTTAGTTTGAAAATTAATGTTTTATGGCACAATTTATCAAAGCCCTTACTGAAGTCTGTGAAGACACAGTCAACTTGTTTCCGCTTTTCAAACGAATCTAAGCAAAAAGAACTGAAATGAAAGAGGTAAGTAACTGTTGACTTATTTTGAACAAAACCATGTTGACTGCCACAAATTATAGATTTACAATTAAACGATATGACTTAACAAATAATGGACTCAAATAACTTAGGGATGACGGACAGTTTTGCAATGGGACGATAAAAGGGAGACACTTCAACAATTTTTGTGTGAATGCCCAGTCCTATTTAATGCTAGAACAACGGCTTTTGAGGCTCCTTTCCTACGTGATCTTAGCGAACTTTCAAATATGTAGACAAAGAACCAGGTACTCTCTAGGTATCAAAACGGTGCAATCAAACGCTAATTGTGTTCTGTGGGCAGCGTCAGCCATAGACAGCCATTTCTACCTACCAACCTATGGTTAAGGCATTGTTCTATTACTCTTTTTCATACAGTTGGGACACGTATATTGGCTGTGTAAGTCTCGGGGCATTGGTTTTTTTTGGGAAAGATATCATAGGTACTTTTGTGTTCAATAGGATTCATGCTTCGCTATTAAAAAAATTTGAAAATCCCATGGGACTTCGGCGATGTGGCTAGGCACAATTCAGAAGAATTTCTTCTAGATGGGGCACACTATGGCGAGTTTCCATTCATTGTAAACGTCGATTGTAAATTCATGCTAATTTTGCTTGTGAGGCCTAAAATGTTCACCCCTTCATAAAAAGCAAAACGTTACTTCCGTCTGAATAAAAAAAAATTTAGACGTCATAACGCTACCTAAAAACTGTAGGCCCAGAGTTCACACTCAAGTGCTTCAAGACAGACATCAACTTATGCTTTTGTGAGTTTCTCAATTAACCAGCTACTGAAGTGCGCCTCAACAGCCCTTCAAAACAGTTTGTTATCTCTCCTCAAAGGCTTACATTCCTTAAGCTTCCTACATTGTTTTTCACAATTGATATCAATTGGTTGTCTTTATTCCAAACAAAATGCAAAACACAAAAAAAGCTTCTTCCAAACCTCATGGACAAAGTGTGTGTACTTCTCAAGGGTACAACAATTTTTATTAATATTTTGATAAGACCTCAAAAACTTATCAACCCACCATGTTGTTATTATTTTCCCATATCGCAGACTTGTAACGAAATCTTATCTTCTTATATTTTTTAGAAATAAATTGTTCAAACCAATGAACAAAAAATAATTGACGAAAATAGCTTCTTGACAAATAAACGTGTGCTGCAATTTTAATTTAGATATTCGTGGTTTTTTTTTTTTGCTCGATTCCTTCGACTCCTTGAGAACATTTTGATTGAAGGCGATTAAGACAAAAAATGATGTTTTTAATTTAAGCTAATCACATTGTTCAAAATAGACTCGTTAGTTACAGACAGCACATTAAGTCGATCGAGATAGTCTAGGCATTTTTCAAGTATTTACCTTTTTCGTTCTTAGATAAGAAATATTCAAATTTGTTTGTCTGTTTTATTGGACTATTAGTTTGTTGACTTATTACGCGTGTCGTGTTGATTTTGATAAGAAGATTTCAAATGATAACATTCAACACTGCATTATCTAAGAGGTGATTTGAATATTCCGAGAAAACAGATCGAACATTGACATCTGAGGGCATTGATTGAAGTATTGATTGCTTTTCAATCATCACTGGCTCACTGTAGAGCAGTTCCTGAGAATCTAGAGAATCTTTAAACTTTAAATTGATCTTTTCTGGCGGCATAAAACATATAAACAAATGAAATACAACCCAAAATGAAGAGTCAGTTATCAAAATGCATTGGAAATGCTTTTATAAGTTTTATCGCAGATTCATGTTGCGCAAGAGACTGTTGCGTTGTTAAAGAGGAGTTTGTAAATGAAACTTGAATTTTCAAGTACCTACTTTGCATTATGAAATGACATATTCCTACTGAATGTTTACTTTGTATACAGGTAGGAATAACTCATTAGTATCAGTTATGACTTATGACTCATAACTGATAAAGCTGCATACGCAGTTGTTGTTGTGGCTCTAAGAGAAGTCGTTGATTTAGATCCTTATTGATCTTAAAATTTCTGTAAAATCACAACATTGAAGTCGCCAATATTTATGTTGTTTGAACAACGATAGCAACTTAGATGTGCTTCCACCAATGGCTTTTTCCGTCAATTTCTTTGTTTGGCTGGAGTTATAGCTATTTCATGGGTGCCAAGCCGATCATCAGACTCCTTTATTAGTGGTGCTGCCTAGTTATTTTTCATATTAATCGAAAAACTTTTTGAGTTCACTTTGGGATTTGAACCTAGGACCTGCTAGTTGTGAAGCCAATGCACTACGCACTGCAAACAATATTGTTTGCATGACAACAAACCTGACTAGTACGCCCCCTCAACCGTCTACTCAGATAATAATAATAACTCCAATCGAAAAAAAAACAAGAAAGGAATGAAGATGCTAACGAAACATTAACAAACTAGTCGAAGATTCGGCACTTTAGTTTCCAGCAATACCTCGTGGTCGGACATCATTCCGCCTCCCAAATCAGTGTAGTGTTATCAAAGCGGAAATTTTAGCGATTACGATCCTTGATGCTTAGAGAAAACGTGATATCAACTTCTGGTATCCGCATTTTCTCCGACCGGCAAGCTAAAATAAAATCTCGACTAACTCCCAAACGGCCCCCGATTACCGATCATCTCTTATGGAGATGACGCATCAATTAATTATTCACCTTTGTTGGGTGCCGTGCCGAACCCGCTTCCTATCTCACCTGAAAGGGAAATGATAGGTTCATATACTGAAACTACATGTAAACTCATGTTAAAAGAAACTGCCTTGGCAATAACGAATTCTAGGTAGTATAGCTTTTATTTTATAATTTGCACCAAATCCAGGGTTTTTTGGCAGAGACATAGTGAGTGCTTTAGGAAAGGTCTAAAATTCCTGAACATTGCAATGATTTGGAGAGACAGAGTGTGGAAGGGAGTTCCACATTCGTGTAGTTCGGCTAAAGAACGGTTTTCTATGCTTGAGAGTACGCCCGAAGTTGCGCTCGAGGGTAAACTGATGGGCACCATAACCAATCATTCTTACGGCTCTTTTTTATATACCATCCAAGAGGCTTAAGTATGTAGCTGGAGCACCAGCCCAAAGATGGGAATGGGAATTGTACTCAAGCTTTGCACGGATATTAGTCTTATAGATAATAGCCAGATCAGACGGGGAGGAAAATTTCTTGTACCTTCTTAAGAAACCCAAACATCTTGCGGCATTTTTGGCGACATCGCGTATGTGCTCGTTCCACAAGAGTTGGTCAGTGATGCACATATCGAGAATCTTACCCATATGAGCAGCCACTAAACTTAAATGGTCGTCAAAAATTTGTAATCTCAAATCAGATGTGATATTAGGTCCCTTCTCGGCAAGTTGCTCCTAATAATTTAACGATTAAACCTTGTATCTCGCTCTCGCGCAAAACTGAGAGTTGGTAAGACTCTGCTCCGTTCGTGGTAACAGTGGCATGGAGGGTCGAAAAACCGCTCTCAACAGCTAATCCAGCATCTTTATAGATCTTTATAGATCTGTTAGGATCAAAATTTTATTGAACTGAACTGTTTTTTTTATAATTTGCACCCACCACTCAAGGAGTTTTTTATGCTTAATATGACACAGTGACTGCATTAAAAAAAGGAAAGAAGGGGTTGGAAGGGAAGTGTCGGTTTACAATGGTCTTGAATTCCTGAACATAGAAATGATTGGAAAAGACAGAGGCTAGAAGAGAGTTCCACATTCGCATAGTACGGCTAAAAAACGATTTTCTATACTTGGGAGTACGTCCGAAGTTGGACTCGAAGCTTAATTGATGGGCATCCCAGAAATGCGGGTTCAAAGGGAGGAGTGCAACTGTCTATTTCACTACAGCACTTACCGTAAAAGTACGGAGTTCTTTTTTAAAAACCATCTAAGAGGATATAAGTCTTATAGATAGTAGCCAGATTAGACCGGGAGAAGAATTTCTTGCACCGTCTTAAGAAACCCAATCTGAGCAAAATTTCGACGGCGAATATAGTGCCCGTGGCGTAGTGGTTATATGTGTTGGCTATTACTTAAAACGTTGTGGGTTTGGATGCTACTCGTGTCCATAAAGTTTTTATTTCATCTTTCATGGGTACTGCCTCTTGGGAAGAACTGACAACACTTCCAGTATCAACCTGTCATGAAAAAAGTGCTTCTCAACTTTGCCGTTCGGAATCGGCGTTAAATTGTAGGTCCCCTCAATTCTTCATATGCATTCATAGAATTGTTGATGAGTGTAAGCCACTTAGGCCTTGGCTCTTTAAGAGCTGTCACGACACTCTATTTATTTATTTTATTTTTTATATTAGCATGAAGACAATATTCATTACCCCTAAACTTGAACATCTCAATCAACTTATCAAGGCCTCTTAATGGTGGCTTGGACCCTGATTTATTAGAAAAGAAGGCAATAGATAAGAGAACGGCCTGGCTGACTGAGAAAACGCGGATCTAAGTATTCCGTGCACATCAAATTTTCTTTAAGCATTGAGCACTCCTACTTTTTGCATCGCCACAATCTCAATGTATCATCGAGTCGAAAGGATTCTTTAATACCTAGTTCTTCAGAGAAGACACCAGCCCCTACAACGAGCTGCATCTTGGAGCGGTCAGTATATAAGGTGATTTCGAAGTCTTTAATGGGACAATTACTTTTCCAATCCAATCTGGATGGAAATTCAACCTTAAACTGTTTTCCAAAGTTAAAGTTTGGTGTGATGTAGTCGGAGGTACTAATTTTATTTCTTTAGGTAGTAGATTCGCCTAAACCGATGATATTGATGTAATGGGAAGAACACAGCGTGATGTTAATGGCGCCTTTGTGAGAATTGAGACAGAAGCGGCAAAAATGGGTTTAGGGGTAAATGAGGGAAAAACGAATTATATGCTCTCATCGAGGAAGGACACCCATCACCGACGGCTCGGACAGAACGTCGAGTTTGTCTACCTAGGCTCCGCTATAAACACGGGCAATAACACCAGCGCCGAGTTCAGACGAAGAATAACTCTTGCAATTGAGTAGAAAAACGTTCTCTCAAACAACTTAGGAAAAAGTATACAACACTTTCGTCATCCCAGTCCTGCTGTATGGTGCAGAAGCATGGACCTTGACAAATCGGATGAATGTGCCTTAGGTTGCTTCGACAGGATAGTTTTTCGGGTCATCTTTGGCCCCGTGTGCATTGATGGGGAATGGAAAAATAGATACAACAGCGAACTTTACTTGTTGTATAACGACGTGAACCTAGCCAGAAGAGTCAAAGTTCAGAGACTCATATGGCTCGGTCACTTAGTGCGGATGGACACCAATGCTACGGCCACTATTCCCGAAGGACGTAGAGATAGAGGAAGACCGCGACCCAGGTGGCGCACACAAATTGAAGAGGACCTCAATCAACTTGGAGTGTAAAACTGGAGACAGCTAGCTAGGGACCGAGCTGGAAAGATTTAATTTCTTCATTAGTGTGAAGATCTATGGGAATGACCGTAAGTGCATCAGTGGTGCAAGATCTTATTACTCCCTTAACCATATTTTGTGAGATTTTTCAAACAGAAGGAAAACCAACAATCACCGTTTATTTATTTGTATAAATGTTTGCATGCTTGTTTGTGTATGTTTGGCAAATGATGATGAAACTAGATCCAGCAATTAGTTTATGATTATAGTTTTCAGACAAGAGTAGTCTGAACATCAATGCAAATACAAACAAATAAAGAAGTTCTTTTCGCCGCCTAGGTCTGCTACCTTAGATAATTTCATGTCTTGAGATAAAAACCGAATTGATACTAAAATAATTTCGCAATAATTTTATTGTTTGAGTGGGAATTTTGCTGGCAAACAGTTTCAAACTGTAATTACAAGAAATATATCAACAAGAGGTGAACATTCCGAAAATGACATCTTTTCAGTAAGCGAATCACTCATGTAATAATCCAGCTATGAATTTGTTTTTTTGTTAAATGAAAATGACTCAATGCTAAATTACGGGTTAGGATGAACGGGCTTACTGAAGTACCTAATGACTGTTACAATGTATATTTCTGTGGTACGTCTATTTCTTCAACAAACTAGCATTAAGGAAATCCTACAAGTAGTTAACAAAAGTTAAAAATAATTGTCGTGTGTAATTATTTATTAATGAACTTCAAAAGGTGATCCCCCTCAAAACTAAATAAACATGTAAAACCAAAATCAACAAACGAACTTCGAAGAGGTTACCAAGGGTATGTTTTTGTTTATGAAAAAAAATCTATTTTTGTTGTTATTTCTTTTAAGACTGACAGCATCTATACTTAAATAGAACTTTAATCATCCAGGAGTCCAAGTTTAAAAGAACTGTTGACATTGAGTACCTTGTTATCTGGTTAACCTAAAATTACCCGCTTGATATTTCCTACATTCTGGTCACCGCAGCAAACTCAAGACATGAAACTTACCGAGACCTTTGCTGACGTAATCATTGCAAACAGAACCTATTCATTGCTATCGCTTTTTTTTGATAAAATAAAAATGCAGACTGTAATGCACAAAAAAATATTGTTCTATAGGAATCAAAAAACAAGGGAAACGTTTGGGATAGCTTCCAACATTCAGTTGACCAAAGACAAAGCTCAAAAGTCACACACAAGGCACAAACATAATTTCTGTTCAAAACAAGGGAACTTCCAATTCACGCATTCATTATTAACACACATTCGATTTTCGATATTTCAAAATAAATCAAAACCAATTTCTTACCTGTATTCCATCTCTCATCGTTGGAAAATCGTTCGACATGCTTTTCCACTTGCACTTTATTGAATCCGCTTAAACTTGAATTTATGATCGTTGTGCACTTTGGTGAACTTATTTTACGATCTCCGAGTCCAATCAACTTTTCACTTTAGGCAAAATTCAAGAAATAATTTGTTTTAATTTATTCAGATATCTATTTTAACTTAAATTGAACTCTGAACTCTGAAAAGTTTCGTTTGGAATTCACTGAAGATTGGGGAAATTGTTTTGAAGTTCAATTGTCGTGGTTTGGAAACGACTAAATTGAGATTTTGGTATGGAGAACAAGGAGAGCTATTTATTTATTATTACTTTTTACTTTCGACGCACGTTTACTAATAAAAGGAGAATAAATTTTAATTTTTCAATTTCGTGTTTTCTATAGCTGCTAGCTGGACTGATTGCGAAAATAGAGCTGCTACGGTTATCTTGAGACGTATAACAAAACTGTCAGTTGCTGTCAGTGTCAACTGTCAAGCAAAAGAATAGCACTAGCGCCATTTTTTCAATCAGTGGTGTTTCTCAGCAAAAAAAATGGTGAAAGCTTTTTCTTAACGCAACGTAATGCGATTATGTGGCGGGAACTTGACCGTTAAATTTTATATGAAACTGCGGTTATTTTGAATTTGGCTCAACTTTCTAACTTGTGAAACTGAATTTTGAAAAAAAAAACACTTTTATTTGAAAGATAAATGTATTTAATAAACAAATATAAATAATTTGAGGCGAGGAATCACTTCTTTCTGTTTTTAATTAATTTTTAAGCTTTCTATTTTTCATATGAAAACACGAGGAAAAGAACACGGTGGATGTATTTTGACAGTTCTTCCAAACACAAACACATAGCAATGCGTATAATTTTCTTCTGTTAAGTGCTCGTATGGGTATGGGTAGTGTATTATTGGTTCTTTTGGGAATTTTTTTATTATTTTGCTAAGTTTTTAAAGTTTTTACCTACTTTAAAAACGCGTCAATAAAGCACAAATAAATATATACCTATTTTTTTTTTGAGGACATTTTGAGTTTTGAATATAGGGGAGGAAGGGGTGGATGTGGACAGGGGCGGATGTGGACATCGGTATTTCAAGTCCACTCGTTGAAATTTTGAATATGGCAACGATGCCATCCATTGTTTTTCAATTGTGAATGAACCTTAAAGTTTTCAAATCTGTCAGTCTTGTGTAAAAATTGTTACAGGTTCATTCGTGATTTTCACTCTAAAAGTAAAATTATTCTCCCTCAGAAATTCGCAGATATTTTTTAAAAACAAAGCAGAAATAAATGCAGGTAAGTGTTTTTTATATTATCGAAGTGTCTTGATAACATTGGTGATCATTGTTTTTTAAAATAGAGGGTTTTCTAAGAAATAAATGTATTACTTTACAAAAAGTGCTTGCGGGGTGAATGTGGACACACTATATGGGATACACTTTTATTAAATGTTTTTTATACTTTTGTGAATTAAAATAAGAAATTTTTATTTTGGAATATTAAAAAAGTTCTTTTTCAAATATCTTGTGTTAGTTTTTAATTATCTATCGGTTATTTTTGTAGCTGTCCACTTCCGCCCCATTAATTTTTGTCCGTGTCCTTATCCACCCCTTGGTGGGGGGCATATGGACAGAAAAAGCTTGTTGATTGAATTATGGAAAACCTTAAAACTTGAAGTCTTATCAAATTTATGTTTAGGGACAATTTAGGGGAAGCCTTAGTTTATCAGCTGGTAAAAAGTGTTGATTTAAAGTCTTTACTGTAGACAAATATTAAAGATTTAATAAAATTTGTCCACAACCGCCCCCTCCTCCCCTATACCCAGTCGTTGTCGAGCCGGTACGGCGAGCGCGTAGCCAGAGTCATGTACTCCACATCGAGGGTTAAAATCCCTTTAGCGGCAAAGCCGCCGCATATACTTTCTGTTTGCTACAAAAAGCTGTTTTCTTTAAACAAAAATTCATTGCTTTTGAAGAGAATTCAAGTTTATAGTGAAAAAATCGCGATTTTATTTCTGTAAAATGTACGGTTCCCGTGGGAAAGATTGTTTTTTTTAAATTTTGCAAACGATCGATATGAATTTTTCCATAAGAAGTGATAGTTCATATTTCAGGAAATGACATAGGAAGTGGTAGTTTAGGGGTCAGAAATTGATAAGAGGTAGTTTTTATCCAAGTTATAGCGGGTAACACCGCATGGATAGGCTAGTAAGTCAATATTGCGCAAAATGGATAAAAATGATTGATGTTGTAGTTCAGCTCTAGAAGAGCCAAGGCCTAAGTGGCTCACACTCATCAACAGTGAGAGTGCAAGTGAACAATTTAGGGGACCTATATTTTAACGCCAATTCCGATTTCCAAACGCCAAAGCTGAGAAGCACTTTTTTCATGACAGGTTGATACTCTTGGAAGCATTGCCACTATTGTCAGATCTTGGCAAGAGAAGAGGCAGTACCCGTGAAAGATGGAATAAGAACTTTAGGGGCACGAGCAGGATTCGAAACTATGCATTCAAATGGCCGCCTCGGGTGTTTTGACACCATTTTTTGGCGGTATCTCACCCAAAAATTGAGCAATGTTGTTTTTAATGCGTCAAGAGTTCTGGCATTATTTGCCTAAGCACGGTCAATCAGTGCCGAATTGACATCGCCAAAACGTGAAATTCCCCAACATTAAATATCGCGACCAGCAAACTTTTTACGCAATAAAGCCATAAATGGTCATGTTGTGTGGCTTGTTGCCACCATTGTATATGGAACGACTAGTATTATCAAGATTAGTTTATCTGTTTGAAATGACAAGATCTGTCAAAAGCAGGCAGCTACAATACAAACTTATGTACAAAAACGGCTTCTGTGAAAGGTCTCAAGATTTGGTACACCACCAGATGGTTCGCCATCTTGCATCCACTCAAGGGATTTTTTATACTCTTTGTATGCCAGAGACACAGTGAGTGCATTAGGAAGAAGGGAAGGGGTTGAAAAGGAGGTATCGGGGTACTGCATTGAACATTGCAGTGATTGGGAAAGACAGTGTGTGGAAGAGAGTTCCACATTCGCGTAGTACGGCTAAAATATTATTCTCCATACTTGAGAGTATGTCCGAAGTTTGGGGGGCTCGAGGGTAACTCCTAGAAGCGCTAGTATTACGGGTGAATTGTTTGAGGGGAGGAATGCAACTGGCTATTTCACTAGAGCAATTACCGTAGAAGTAACGGTAGAACAAGGAGAGACACGCAACGTTACGACGATGGTCTAAACTCTAAACTCTAAAGGGTCGAATGAGTCAGTGATCTCTCTATCACCAATCATTCTTACAGCTCTTCTTTCCAAGAGGCTTAAGTAAGTAGCTGGAGCACCAGCCCAGAGATGGGAATTGTACTCAAGCTTTGGACCGATATAGGTTTTTATTATCTATACAAAATTTCTTGCACCTTCTTAAGAAACCCAAACATCTTGCAGCATTTTTGGCGACATCGCATATGTGCTCTATCCACAAAAGGTGGTCAGTGATGCATATATACAATGGTTGCTACATCGTCCAAGTCGTGATCTTGAATCGCCGGCCAAAAAAACCGAATATATTGCTCCGAATTGACTGTAACCGTCCGCCGCCGGACCAATGACACCTTTCGACAATAGAGCACACCAAACAGTCACTTTTTCTGGAAACCATTGCACCTTTTCGATCACTATTTACTCACACACCGAGTGAGAAATATGCCTCATCTCTTGAGAAAATTTTGTTAAATAAATCGGTGTTTATTGTGTGTTGTTCCAATGCCCGTTGTTCGATTCTTTAGTAATCCATTATCGAAATATTAGGGGTATTCACGATTCGATGAATATGGTCTAGTATCGTTGCAAAATTGCAAAAGTGTAAAGTGAGCTAGCTCAGCTAGAAATCGATAACCATTGTATTTTTCTGTTGCAATAGGGTTAGGGTAGTCCGTATATTTTGCTGTTTTAGTGCAAAAAAATGTTACACTTTTGCAGAGAATGACAGCTTCATTCTCTGTCACAAATGTTTGATTTTGTCATTTTTACTCCGGTGTGTTGCTATAGATTAGCAAAAGTATGTTCCAGATTTACAGACAAACCGCATCGTGAATACCCCTATTATGACAGCTCAGATGACAGTTAAGTTTGACACCTATCAAATGCCAGCTCTTCCAACTTGAAACCACCAAATGAATGACCCTATATTAATGATATTGAAACAACGTTAATTTATCATTTCAACATTTTATTAACTTTTTTTTTTTTTGATTTTATTGTCTTTTAAATTTGTATAAAAATATTTGATAGTCGATAACTTTGTACAAAAAACACTAAACTTTTTTTTTAAATAAATAAATGGTACAGTTAGCAAATATCATCAATGGGTTCTTCATCTTCAAGACTTTGACAACCTTCCTGCATTATATCGTCTGCAACATCCGCAAAACCGTCAACCCTGTGATAATAAAGAAAAAGAAATTAAATTTTAAAAAAGGACCAAACAAAAGAAAATTGTATGCAGAACATAACATATGCATATACGTAAGTACTTAAATAAGAAAATAAAAAGATTATTCAAGTCCTTTCTGATAACATCTACTTTACATGCTTGAGGGAATTCATGAGACACTTACTTTTCAAACTCACAATGCGGCAAGAGGCCTTCGTCTTTGATATTATTGCTAAGGCGGCACAATGTGCAGAGTCTTAAAGCGGCTAGAAATAACAATAGCGAACCCGCTACATAGCTTAGCCAAAGGTTATTGGGCCACATGATGAGTCCTGTTCCGAAGGCAGCATAAAATGGGGATAATCTCCATCCACCGGCTATTTTACAAACACTCCAACATTGAACGCAATCTGAATATCCGCCATCACTAAAATACATAAGAAAATATTACACACTTTATCTATTGCAAGAGACATAGTTCCTCCAGACAAAAGAATAAATGCCTCGTTGAAAGCAACAAACAGTCTTCACCTTTCAAAGAAAAGTCCTAATTAAAAATTGTCTGTCGGGATCCTCATTAACAATCACATTATTTACTTCACACTCAAGAAGCTTCATTCTTAATAAATTATAAACAATTCTATATGCTTAACAAAATCATTCTAACTTATCCTTTGTGAATCTTTGGCAATTTTTCTCTTAAAAAAATGAACACCTTTCCCCTTTAGCGCTCTTCAATAAAACTTAAACTTAAAATCCATTACAAATCCTTTTGTTTCAAAATTTCAAATATGTACCTCTGCATAGTCTTTATGGGACGACAATTTATATTCATTAAGGAAACTTCTTCAACATGCAAACTTTTATAACAACATCGCTCTATACATAACCTAACCTAACCTATGCTACGATACGTTACGCTCCTTCGAACAAACCTCCTTAATGTCACCTAAGGTGACACTAGTGGCCTTCGCCTTTCAACTTGGGTGAATACCAAGAACAATTTGTTTTAAACACCTTTGTTTGTTGTTTTCTTTTTAATTCACTTTTCTTACGTGTGTGTGTCAGTGTGTGTGTGTTGGAAACATGAGAGATATTTACCTAGCGAAGAGTAGATGCAGGAAAAGTGTTACAACCCACTTTATCTCGAAAGCCAGTACCAAGAATGATCCTAATCTAGAAAAATCCAAGAAATTACAAGACATCAATTTATTTTATAAGGAAGTTGAATAGCTGTATGCAGTGCTTTGAAGATTTTGAATAGGTTAGGTACGTAGGTACTTACAAAATAAAGATGCCGGACGTATGACCGTGTACGTAAACATCCACTCCAACTCCACATATAACTGTAAAGATAACAAAATAAACGTTATCGTAAGCAAAAAATAACAAGTTTTCTTTGTAAAAGCCATCAATTGATGGAAAATCATTTTGTTTAGCAAAAGTTGAAAGGAGAAGAGTTGCCATAAATTTGTTTGCGAAAGTGGTACGCTTTAGTTTCGTTTTCGTTAACGTTACGATGTACCCGCTTAGAGTTTGCTTTGAATGACATTTCCCCTTCCATCTTCATAATCCCTGAATGAAATGAATTTTATTTGTTGACTTTTATACAGCTGTTGAGCTGTCAAACAAAGCAAATGTTCAGCATACTTGAACTAGAGCCTCCATTTGAAGTGACATTACGTAACATTACGTTCTTTTGTTGACGATTGTCAAACGAATCGAGAGGTTTACGCTTCATTGTGATTGCATGCATGTAAACGTCAGGCGAAGACAAAGCTAAAGCCAGAAAGGGGACGTCAAAATGTATCTCTAGAGCATCACGCCACGTCACGTAATTGTGAACGAGTACGTTGACAGTTGGCTTGTGACTTTCCGTGTCCCGAAATTTAAACGCCAGAAATTCAATACCAAGTCTTCAACTAACAAATTTGGATTAGTTTGTTTTAAAGGGTTACGTATGTTTTAGGTCGAAAAGCAACGAGCAAAACGTAGCTCATGAGGCCCTCCAACGAAATAGAAAGTACAAATGAATCTGCCAGACTCAGAAAAATGTTGACCAAAGATTCAGTCACTCTAGGATCTCTCAAGAAACCTACAGGCAGCTGGACTGAATCCTGTAGCCAAACCATTGAGCTCCCTGTGAATACTCATTTAGTACCATAGGATATAATAACGGAAGAAATTCCTTTTCCCCTAGTCTAGATGGAATATTTCCTATGATGTTTCAGAAAGCCTACACAAAAGGAAAAAGCGTTGAAACAGCATTGTACAGCGTTGCCATCGTCATAGAAAAATCACTGAACGACAAGGAATACACCCTTGCAAAGTTCTTGGATATTGAAGGAGCCTTCAATAACGTGAAGAACGAAACAGTTAAGTAAGCTTTGAACGACCACAAGGTCGAAAAGGCAATAATACAGTGGATAATGTGTATGCTCAGGAAGAGACAAATAAACTCTGAGTAAGCAGAAGAAAGGGTGAGAGTATCCACATCCTGGAGTGGAGAGTATCCACAGGGTGGAGTTCTCTCACCTCTACTTTGAGTTCTTGTCATGAACGGCATACTCTCTAAATTGAAATCAAGTGAAGTGAAAATAATAGCCTACGCTGATGATCTTGCTTAACTAGCGACTGGCATGTTCCGACCCACTATCAGTGAACAAACCGAATATGCCCTCTCGTTGATAAGTAAATGGACTAGGAACTGTGGGCTGACAGTCAATCCAGCTGAAACAGAACTAGTGCTATTTACGTAAACCAAGCTCAGCTAGTCACCACCTCTACCTGTTATTTAAAGCAGGAAGTCTCAAAAAGAATAACTGTCAAGGCCGATGAAACTTCTTAACACCTGCGCACTACAAGAAAGCTCTGGCCCGATTTTGACAAATAAATAACGGAAAGAATTATGCAATCACACAAGAGATCACTTCGATCACTTATAAGCATAACCACCGGACATTATCTGTTAAGTTATCGTACGAAAAAGATGAGAATCAGTTCAGATGATCTATGCAGAGAATGCGGTGACGAGGAGGTGCATGAAGACACCCCCACTCTCCCACCAAAGGATGAAATTGCTCGGCAACTATTTCTTCGGGGATTTAGAAGAACTGTCTTGTATACCAGGTACTAACATTCTGAACTTCGTCAATGTCTCTAAATGGCTTGATTATTTGAACACATAGGTTTTTTAGTAGCTAGAGTGGCAATACTCACGGGTATCACAATGGATCTCTATTGATCTAAGTGTGATGATAACCAGATAACGACACCAACTGTCAGCCCCATAACCTAACCTAACCTACGTAACGTGAATCCAAACGGAAGCTCCAGTTCAAATATGTTGAATATTTGCTTTTTCTGAATGCTCAATAGCTGTTAAAAAAAAGTAATGAAAATAATAGAGGGAGAACTGTCATTTAAAGCAATCTAGAAGCGGGTGCATCGTAACGCAGACGAAGCCGAAGCTGAAGCTTGTTTGTGATTCAGCCTTTATGATAGCATGCATTGAATTCCTATGGCTGAACTCGCAAACGTCAGGCGAACCAAAGCTAAAGCGTGTGGATGAAACACAACATCAAGGGACGTCAAAATGCACCGCAAGAGTGTCACGTCACGTCACGTCATTCTGAACGATAATCCAACATGCTGAGTACGTTCACAACTGTCACTCATTTTTATGTGACTTCACGTGTCCCGAAATTGACAAGTCAGATTAAATTGTGAATAATGGCAACTCTGGGCAAGACTATCTTACTCTCCTTAAGTTCAATAAGCTATTGTATACGTATTCATCCAGCACAGCGACCAATTAAGGAAATTAAAGGAGGTATCAAAATTCAAACGATGTCCTGGATATATCCTCAATCCAAGGATATCTAATTTTACGCCTCCCTCGTCGGTCCTATAATTCTATCAGACAATGACGTTGAACGACGTGAAAAAGAAAAAGAAAAAAACAACAACGATGATGAAAAAATCTTATTAAACTTATTGAATGCCACAAAAATCGATAGCTACATTACATATAGATGCTCGACAATCCCACCAAGTCTTGTAAGTCAGTAGTCGCCTACAACACGAAATCCTCCTCACACTTTAGGGACTTGGGGATTTTGTGGCGCCACATCTACAACCAAACACCCATAAACCAAAATTGAAAGCATGTTTGAAAAAATTAGGATGTACAATGTGCAACGTAACGTATCCACTTGGATTTTGTTGTAAGGAGATTACGTTTCAAAATGCACTGCACTGCTGCAGCACGTTCATCGTTCACAACACATCCTTTGCTTTCTTCTGCCATAAGTGCGCTTACAATATTGTAAACAGGCAGACTTTTCTTTCTTCTTGTATTGTCTGTTATCTCTGGCATATGTAGCTGCAAAGTACTCTTCGTCTGTCGTTGATGATTTTATTACGAACAATATAGGAAGTGCAAAATTAAGTAGTATTGGGCGTGTTGTGGGCGGCTATCGGAAAGGGACAAATTCACTCATTTAGCCCACCACATTAAGAGGATAATGAATTGTTCTTTCTTTAAGTCGGGTCTCTGCGCGGCGGGTACCCAGCAGCAATCAGGGTGAAGTAGCTTTTTCATGGTTTGACGCAAGACAAAGGACCTCAATGTGTTTGGAGAAATCTATACACATACCTTGAAGACGAGAAGACGACGACAGCAGCGGTTTTGTTCATAATGGTGTTGCGAATCTTCTGCGTCCTGCCGCATCCTGAACAATTAATTTTTCGAAATTCTTCCAGTAAATTAAGTTGTTTACCAGCATCGTAAGCCATTAATTTTATACCGCCATTATGTGTTACTCGAGATGAAGTCAACGATGGCCAAAACAGTGGAGAAATCATTTTTTCGCCCGTTCATGCCCCGGCTGTAGGGATATGGATGGATATAGGGAGTCTGATGGTGGTTGATGGGATCTTATAACAGTGTGACGGCCCGAGGCCTGATTACGAGGGTGGTGTAGAAGTGAGTGTATTATAGCCAGGACAGTGGGATTTTTTTGTTTTTCTTACTTAACAAAGTGCCTTTGTTTCATTGCCCGAGATTAGGGGTTGATTGGGATAAGGATAATGATGTGATAAATAAATGAAATAATTGGCTTCATATACCGAGTATTACATATAGATTTCAAGTCTTCATGAAGGTCCTGATAGTCTTTTAATGTGCATAGGTTTGCCAATTTTATAACAATATGATGAGGAGCAGAGGAGGATGAAGAAATGAGAGTTCTCTTTGATTTCGAAACAAAAAACATAATATCCAGAGATACGAGTAGTTTAAGGACATTTTTCGGTTGGCCTTTCAAAAACAGAAAGATAAAAATAAAAATGGCAAACACAACGACGAC
The DNA here is from genome assembly GCA_943590905.1 of Sphaerophoria taeniata. Taxonomy (NCBI): domain Eukaryota; kingdom Metazoa; phylum Arthropoda; class Insecta; order Diptera; family Syrphidae; genus Sphaerophoria; species Sphaerophoria taeniata. The sequence continues at coordinate 146,720,076 of OX016541.1, read as the reverse complement.
AATTCTAAAAATATGAATCGTTTTTGCTGTTGTTGATTTTGTGTTCTTAGTTTTGATTAGTCAGGATCAGCAACCAGCATGATAGATGAAAATTTGGGGCCCCTCCCCCTACCCATCAAAAGAATATGAATAATTTCAAATAAAATGTTTGAACTCGGAATTTATTGCTAGTCTTGTTGTTTACCTACATATTTGGGGAGGGCATCAAGAAGTTGAAAATTGTTTATTCTGACAGTGACCTTAGGAACCTACCTACCCTGCCACCTACCTATGCCAACTATGCGGAAATGTTGATTTGCCGACTTTTGATACAGCTGCTGAGACGTAATATGAAAATTAACATTCTTTGAGTGATTTTTTTGCTTTACAGTCGTTTTGTTGTTTGCAGCAGAGGATGGGACGATATGATGAGATGAGAGGAGAAGAAATCAATATTCGGACAAAATTCATACAACATGGAAGGAACAAGGAAATTATATTTATTAAATAAAAAAAATATGTGTGCCAAAATCTGAAATCATTGCACGTTTCTGTCGAAAGGATAAATTAGAAAAGAAGAGAAGACGTTGTAGTTGTAGAGTTAAATGAAAAGAACATTGAAAAACATACAAGATTTCAGTGAATGAATACAGTTTTTAATAGTTTTGCTGAATTTAAAGACAAAAAAACAGAAGACGCAGTTTTCCCAATTGGTAGGTTGGAAATTGTTTGAAAACTGGTGCACGTCAAAATGTGTCGCAACAGTGTCACGTTACGGCACTTAATTGTGAACGATAATGCGGTCAGAATGCCGGTGGTCAGAGATAAAAGGAGATAAAGAACCAAGCTGTCAGAATAATTTTACCTACAGGCTGGCATTCATTTTTGCTATTGCGATTTCCGTGTCAAAAAATTGACACGTCAGAATTCATATAAAAAAAATCAGAAGCAGAAGCCAATCTATATTTCCTTGATTGGTCATTTAAAAATAAAAACCTTCCTCTCTTAACTGCACGAACTACAAAGAACAAAATGACTTAAACACAAACACGCTTTAGCTGTGCCTGACGTTTAATAGCTCAGCCATACGAATGCAATGTATGCTATCAAAATTGAGCTTCGACCTCACGTTTTGTACGTAATGCTACATAATGCTCTGCTTCATAAACAATAAACCTGATTAACTCTAAGGTTGTAAATGATTTTGACTACCAAAGCATAAGCTTATTATTATTATTTATTATTTATTTATTTAAGAAAAGAAAAAGATTAACAAAAAATACAAAAGATGAAATCTTCGAGCAGTATCCTAGTTTGAATTAACAAATTCGATAAATAAAACATGCAAAAAATAGCAAAAGTTATTATAACTATAAGATATTTTATCAAGTCATCATGACAGCTTTAAAATAAAGAGAAAAAAAAAGTAAGCAAAAGTAACAAGATTGACAACATTTTGATTAATAAAATAGCAATATTAAATATACAAACAATATGACGTATTAAAAATAAATAATTGGGGCTATTCTGCCATTTCTGTTATTCTGTTATGAATTTTCTGTTATGAATCATAAAAGATTTAGAAATAAAAGATCTTTTATAATTGGTATTCAGAACTTCGAACTTTTATAAAATTCTGTTATGAATTTTTCGAAAAAGAAATCTGTTATGAGACATCTGTCATTTATCAGCTGTCACCTAAATAAATTTTGTGATTTGTCAACCTAAATTGAATTGGTGAAAGAATTTCTGAAGAATATGGATATCCAAGACTGATGGTAAGTTTAATTTCAATTCAATTCAGTTTTAATTTATCTATTTTATATGAAGATGTCATCTTTTCAGAAACCAGCCCCTGCATTTTCCGGAACAAAACAGGAGTTCCAGTTTCCTGAAATCGCCTTGGCGGATTAAAAGGACAAGTATGTATGTTTGTTCTTCTATTTATTGGACTTCACCTTTGTCTGCCCAATTTAGACTATTGCATTCTCTTACCGTGCAAAAGAACTCCGCAGCATTGTGTAATGATTGCATGTTCAACACCCAAAAAATGGTGAAGCAATCAATGAAATTACTGCCCTTCACAGTCCTACTAATCGGCACAGAAGCAGAAATGGAAACACAAAGGCCGACTGGCGACATGAAAAATTGAATTTGTTTAACGCCCTCATTGGACCATCGCAGAACTGGGTAGACATTCAAAAGATTCCAAACAATTCTCAATGGAACTTGCGGAAGTCGTTCCTGCTTGAATCACATTGTAAGTGGGTTTTTTTGGAATTTCACAAAAAATACATATTTTTTTGCTTTATTAGGAAATGGCATATGCCCGTGACTCGTGAGGTATGCGAGACCAATACCCTTGTTAACAAGGGAGCTTTGCGACCACATCTCGTACAGAAATTCACCAAGTCGCTGAGTGGTTCGAAGACCAGAAAATCTGTGAAATTTGGGAGGTCATGAAGTACATGATATATGTAGGTACATTGTGTACAAAATTACATTTTTTCTTAAATAACTCTTACAGAACTTATTAAATGGTTATCTACGGAAATTTTGACGAGGACTTCCGTAAATTAAACTACGGACAACATCATCACAGACGTCTCTCTGAACCCTCGGCATCGATTCACAAGTGTCGCTGGAACATCGTCCAAAAGCGCAGTGCAGTATCCGTTGACATTGAGGACCCGGTTCCGATGAGAAGATTAAATACCGTTCCATTGGTGATGTTAAATGTGAAGAAGTTCGTAATAGCCGATCCCTTAGAAGCCCTACAGTACTTTTTCTTTTTGCGGAATCTCAGACTCCGAGTGGGCGTTATAGCGCATGTCGGAACTAAGATCGTATTTTAGGGTTAAATGCAACAGAATGGTATTCTAGTCGGGTATGCATTAAACCAAAACAAAATCTTTCCAACTTGCCTAAACTTTAAATTATTTCAGAAGACTTTTACAAGGACAATTCGATTGTGTTGATTTCGTCACCCGAACCGCATGATGTGGTACAGGAATGTTTGAGGATGCCATTAAAATGCTAGAGATTGCTGGGGTGAGTCGAAGTAATCAAGAATTTGTGGTTGTCGAAGTAATCAAGAATTTGTGGTTGTTTCTTTTTTCTATCAATTTACTGTTTCAATAGATCAAGCTTGGCGATACATTTCTATTCTCTCCCAAGTGGTACACTAACGTTCAAAGAAGGGATCCTTCAGGGAGAGACTACAAGTGCTGGTATTTCAGCGACACATTGCAAGGTAAGACGGGACCGCATCTTATTGTTTCCTGCACAATTTTTACATTCGCACTTTAATCCTTAGAAAACAAAATCGAATGTGAACCCCAAATTATTGCGCCTTTCTATATGCTGAACGAAATCGTTCAATATCTTGATTTCTACCACGACGAAAAATACAATTTGGCATTGGAAGTGCATCCAACTGAGCCTTTGGTTCTGACCAGTAGTGGTAAGTATTTCTGATGAAATTCTGCCAATTCTTGAATTGGATTTGAATTTTTTCTCTAGATGACATGTTAATAAAACTTGGAATTGGGAAAAGTTGTGGGCTTGCCAGCGCGTTTTCGAGGGACACGCATGTGATGCAGATTGTACTCAATTCAAAAGAGAATAACACAATAACACTCGAGGGTGACGCTTAGAACATTTCCGCTGTCTGTTTCCACCCTGAATTGCCTATTGTGTTGACCGTATCCGAGGACAGAACTGTGAGAATCTGGCATTCGGGAACCTACCGCCTATAGACATGTCTGAATTACGGATTCGAACGTGTCTTGACCATTGCCTGCATGCAAGGAACCAACAATGTTGCCCTGAGCAATGACGAAAGTTCGATCGCTATCAAAGTTGGACGGGAGGAACCAGCCATGTCGATGGACATCATCGGCGGCAAAATCATCTTATACAAGCACTCGGAAATGCAACAAGCCTGTCTGACCCTCTCTAACGAAAAAGAAGTCAAAGAATTAATGCAGCTAATGCACAGAAAAGTCAAAACATCTTCGCTGCTTCTTGTTAAAGATTATTTTATTAAAACAACGTTGACAATAAAATAACAAAATAAAATGAAATGTTACTTTTTTTCTCTTTGAGCAGCTTCCATTTATAACGGACTGTCTTGACCTTTTTATGGTCCGGATCAAGTTGCAGAGCACGTTCAAAGTGCAAAATATCCTTTTCTAGATTGTCACAGATCACAGAACAGGCACAACCAACGAACATAAATAGCATCGGCTGATGTGGTATCGTTCTTCTTGACCCTGACTCGACTGTCTCATCTTTCAATCTGTGCGACCTGTACGGTGCCGATGATATTGCCGAGGATGGTGCAGCATTTGGCAATGCGAATGTATTCCTTTTCGAATTTGGATTGATTCGAATGGATGTGCGCGCATCGACCAGGGCATTGTGATAGTTGCAGAGCATCATTGGGCATGCAGCACGATTGCCTTAGTGGGCGGCCGAATCGGGGCATAGTGAAATTGCATCCGAGTATAGTTTTATCTTAAAGATAAAAGTGATATTCCTGTATAATGAATAAAACTTAAAAGACAAACGTTGGACTTAAGATGGCAGCAGTAGTAACTTACCCACAAATGGTCATTATCACTGGCTATCAAAACATTTTGATACCCACTTCGTGGAGCCGATGTTAAACGACCATTCTGTTTGAATAAACACCAATAGATCCGACTGAATTCCTCGAACCTTCTTAACTATCGATACGTATAAATTTGTTATCAAAAGGTACCACTTTCATTTCACTGCAAATACTAAAAACCACACAAAACTATGGGATTAAACGTAAAACATAACCATTTTATGTACCTATGAACGAGCTGTGTCCTTCACGCTTCAAATTAAAGTACAAAAAAAATTTATTTTTAACTGAAAGCGTATTACTTATTGAAATCTTTTATCATAAAAGTCCCAAAAAGTTGTCTGTTATTCTTTTATGATTTTTAACAGATTTCTTAAAAGATTTTGGCTTGCTGAATACCAAATAGGCGATTTATAAAAGATTTTCAGTATGTTCGAATTTTTTGACAGTTCATAACAGATTTCTTAACAGATTTTATAACAGATTTGGCTTGCCGAATACCAAATCTGTTATTCAAAAAAGATTTTTTGACCAATAAAACTTTTGTATGGGAATTCATAACAGAATAACAGAATAATAGAACAAAAGATTTCGCCGAATAGCCCCAATATACATTTAATAAGTAAGAGAGAAGCTTTGACTGAAATCTTGACACATTGATAATAGTTTGTATGTCAATTGGGAGAGTATTCCACAATCTAATGGCTGTTACATAGAAAGAACGTTCTGCAATGTTATGGGAGAAACGCGGTACGATGAGCTTAATGCCTCTAGAAGATTGCGCAAATTGTAGTGTATCTCTAAGATATTCTGGGCACCTGTTATGTATGATATTATGTAATCTTGAGATATTTCTAAAATTTTAATACTCGTCAAAAGGAAGTCCCACAATAGATCTGTTAAGATTAGATACACTGACGTACCTAGGTTCATTATAAATAAAATGCAAGCAATCATTGAATGCAACATTTAACCTACGCTTACACTCATAGTTCAAGCGTGGATAAACTGAACAGTTAAAAATAAAAAATGGCATTAAAAGGGTTTTTCATTTTAGATGAAAGTAACTGAGCAGAGTATCTTAGTCCTCGAAGACCAGCATATATTTTCCTAATAGAGACTGAGATTGCAGCACAACAACTAAGACGGCTATTTATAGTGAAGCCTAGATTATGTTACCTTGTCTAAGTAAGGAATTTTTTCTCCACTGAGTATAATTGGAGGGAAATCGTCGGAGTGAACTTCATTTCTAGAACAAATCATAGCAATAGTCTTAGAAGGGTTGAGTTTAAGTTTATTGTTATTTACCTACAGTTGAATCCGTTTTTAATCTTCATTTGTTCGAGATACAGCATCTTCCATCAATCCATGTGGACGAGTCAGGTAAATTAAAACGTCATCAGCATACATATGAATTGAACAGTCTTTTACAACATCAGGCAGGTCATTGATGAAGAGTGAGAAAAGAAGTGGTCCCAAAACAGAACCTTGAGGTACTTCAGTGTTTACAAGAAAGGGGGAAGAGGAACCGCTTTCAACTTCTACCGATTTTATTCTATTTTTCAAATAATTACATAGTAAACGGAGAGATGCACTCGAAAATTTGAAGATGTTTTGAAGCTTAGAAACAAGTATAGGGTGGTCAATAAAATCAAAAGCTTTTGAAAAGTCCAAGAGGACTAAAAAGCCAATATTGTCAGCGTCCAAAGCAAAACGAAGATCGGAAGTTACTTTCATAACTGCCGACTCACAACTATGTAAACTTCTAAAACCTGACTGCCATTCAGAGAGTTTTTGGTGGGCGTTAAGAAAGCGTATCATTTGATTGTAAATGATTTTTTCAAAAACTTTCGAAAAAAATGATAGAACGCTAATAGGTCTCAAATCAGCTGGAATACATGGGGTTTGGTTTTTTAGGTATTGGAACTATTTTATTTATTTATTTTATTTATTTATTTCATTACGTTAAATACTAACGCTAGGTTAACAAAAAACTTATATTTAGAAAAACTTATATCTAAAAAAAAAAATATATATATGTATTATAATACACAGTAATATAATTAAATAGTCATAAATATAATTATTAAACATTACTAGTAATAACATCAAACATAAAGTTAATAATTTAAATAATGAACGTAAAAATGTATCTTGAAGTTGTCAGATTTTGATTAACAGAGTTTAAAAGAAAATTATTGTCATTATATATTTTTATTAATTGGTTAATTGGACTGTTGGAACCATAGTTTGATCGGCTAAGATTTGCTCGAATTGGCACTCGATTTCTTAAGTAATTTCGGCTTATGTTAAAGTAGAAACGACACAATACTGATGGGGACGAAATGGATCCATTCAAAATTCCAACAATGAAGCATAGTTGCAAATACTTACGGTGACTAGTTAGTGATGGAAGACCTATAAGTTGTTGCCTAAGGGAATAGGAAGGCAAAGCTGAATCATGGGACCATGGGAAAAAACGTAGAATAAATCTAAGAAATCTTCTTTGGACACCTTCAAGTCTATGGATATGATTCGAGTAGTAAGGGGCCCAAACTACACAACCGTATTCAAGGACTGATCTGACAAACGATACATACAGAGTTTTAAGGACATAAGGATCACGGAATTCCCTGCCAAATCTGTTTATAAAACCTAGTGTCTTATTAGCTTTTTTTACAATGTAGTTAAAATGGTCAGTAAAAGATAGTTTTGAGTCCAAAATGATACCTAAGTCTGAGAAGTGAGTCATTTTTTCCAGGTTTGAAGAGTTTAACGTGTAGTTATAGTCAAGAATATTGTGTTTTCGTGTAAAACTCATAGTTTTACACTTGTCAATGTTTAACAATAAACGATTAGTATTGCACCATTCCCATAGACGAAGTAAGTCATCTTGTAACAATTCGCAGTCCGTTAGGGAATTAATTTTTCGAAATATTTTCACGTCATCGGCGTATATTAAAGTCATAGAATTTCTTAAGACAGATGGGAGATCATTTATAAACAGAACAAATAACAATGGACCAAGATGGCTACCCTGAGGTACACCAGAATTGACAATAAACGGATTGGAATAGTCATTTTTGAACGCAACACAATAATATCTGTTTGTTAGGTAAGAAGATATCCATGCTATTAGTTTATCATTTAGTCCAATTCTTTCTAATTTCCCTAAAAGTACTTTATGGCTAAGTTTGTCAAATGTTTTGCTAAAGTCTGTAAATACACAGTCAACTTGTTGTTTATTTTCGAAAGAGTCGATACAATATGTTGTAAATTCGAGTAGATTTGTAACGGTCGATTTTTTCTTCACAAAACCATGTTGATTGTCACAGAAAACAGAAGAACAGTTAAAGGAAAGAACATCACAAACAATGGATTCAAACAATTTTGGTATAACAGACAGCTTAGCTATAGGACGATAGTTGCATGTAAGATGCTTAGGACCCTTTTTATGAGTTGGTTTGAGAAAAGCATATTTCCATATGAGTGGAAAATGGGAACAATTAAATGACTGGTTAAACAAAACACACAATGGGTATGAAAGGTATTTAGCGCACTTTTTTAACATAAATGAAGGCAGTCCGTCAGGGCCTGGAGTAAGGCTTTCGTCAAGTTTTAGAATTTTGTCTTGTATTGTAGATTCAGAGATTGTTAAATTTATCTGAGCCAAGTGAGGAAACTGATAAGTATTTGTAAAATCTATAGAGTTGTTATTTGTTGAAAAAGAATCTTCATACGCAGTTTTAAAAAAATTAGCAAACATATTTGAAAGTTCTTGTGGATCATGGCTTGTTTCGTTTCTATATGTCATGTTTGGAGGAAACCCGTCAAATTTTCGCTTACAGTCAACATATTTCCAAAAAATTCGTGAATTCGTCTTAAGTTCCCGTTCAGTATTTGCAACAAACTCGTTATAAAGGCAATTTGAATAGTTAATAAATTCATTTCTGATTTCTTGGTAGATACCATAATCAATATCAGTATGAGATTTGTTATATTTTACCCACGCCTTATTCCTTTTATTTTTTAAGCTTTTAAGATGTCGATCAAACCATGGTGGATTGTTATCTTTGGCTTTAATTTTACGGAGAGGTATGTTCTCTAAAAAACAATTAAATAATATTTTATAGAACTTAAAAACCATATCATCTAAATTTAAATTTATAAATATTGAATCCCAGTCCAAAAGATTTAAGTCATTAAAAAGTTGACTGAAATTACATTTTTTGAAGTCAAATTCAATTTGATTATCACAGGTGGTATCAAGATTACAAACATTCAAGCTTAAGGATATTGTCAATGCAGGATGATGTCGATCTTCTTTTAAAAGTTTTATGTCGCTTTGAATAACAGCAGTGTCAGCATTTACGATGTCAGAAATATAAATAAGGTCCAGTATTTTGTTATTGTAGTTTCTGATTGAGTTAAGCTGAATGAGTCCTAGAGAGGCCATTGTGTCGATTGTGGTAAATTCGATGTCATTAGATGGGTTTATCGGAAAATATTCTTCGTTATTGTCATTCTTGGACCATTCAAGATTAGGTAGATTGATTGCTGATTTCCAATCTGTTGGAAATTGAGAGGAATATGTATATACAAAAATTTAAAATATGAACCACTAACGGCAGAATAATTGGAAGAATGAGTTTGATAAACTTTGGTGATATATGATCACAGCCAACAGCATTTGATTTAATTGAACGAATCGCCTCAATGACATCACACCCGTTAACACATTCAAACGAGAAGTTTACAAGATTGTCATTATTTAACGTTTCATCAAAATCATCAAAACAAATTGGATCACACAATTGTTGAGGTGAAAATTGTGTACACAAATGTCTTCGGCACTAAGTTGACATTTTTGCGATCTAATATCTTTACACAACTCCCGCCGCTTTAAGATATTCAATAAGACTTTTGAATCAAGTTCTGGGTTCAATTTTCTGATTAAATAAGTTCTTTTGGATGATCGAATAAAAGAAGATACCCTATTTCGGGAAATATGATATTGTCGTTCGTTTATTATACTCAGATGGATTTCTTTTAAATCTTCGAAAAAACGCTCCCTTTCTCTAATTTGAATTTTAATCTCAAGGTTGTACCACGGACAATTAGATGTTCTATTTCGCCGTTCTCTAGTAGGAACAAAGTTATCAAACAACTGGTTAATAAAATTATTAAAATTGAAATTTTACAATCAATGTTAGGTATTAGACAGATGTCTTGCCAGTTAATATTACAGGTTGCTGCTTCTAGCTCACTAAGATCAATATGCTTAAAAGATTTAAAAGTTGAAACTGAGGCCCCTATATCTAATGAATCAATTCTATTAAATCGTACTGGACAGCAGATGATGTGGATGAAATCACAAGTTAAAGTATGAGAGTAGTATGAGAGTAGAAAACAGTCAAATAACATTTTAACCAATTTAATGTTCCATACTTTGTTTTTGAATGTCATTGATGTCCCTATAATTAGGTTGAAATAAATTAGGTGTCAAACCACACTGATTCCAACCAATAGTCATATTTGTAATTTATATATGTATTTAAAATGTATAGGTACTCGTATAAGCATATTGCCTGATGATATAGTTAAGCATTTGCATATTGCGTGTACCCGTGTACGAATTATAATTAATCTCATATAAGCTCTTGATTGTTGGAGCTTGTTTCAAATTAATCTTTGGCAATTATAGGCTGTATTTATACCTAATTACAGGCTCACAAAGCCCTCTCTCTGTCCCCGTATGTCATAAGCGATATAGAACCTCCGCTTCGTTACAAAACATTTTAATTTAATATTAGTTAAGTGCACCTCATAGTTCAATTGACACAACTGCCCTCTTGTTTTCCATGGCATTAAAGCATTAAGCGTCATATCAAAGCAAGACATCCAAATGGAATAATTTATTATATCTTTCATCTTCATTGAATAGGAAAGGACGGGTTTGAGCCCTACACATTTAACGGTATAAATAAGGGACATGTCATAAGTAGCATGATGTAAGTGAAGTACCTACATACTTGTAGACACGGCAAAGCATTTTCTATAGATAGATTGAAGTCAGGGCACAGCATGGCGAATTAATCAACTCTACCACGCCACGCAGTGTACTGAATAAGGATATGGTCCTGTTTCCTCTTCCTGTATAATCAATTAGTGATTTCACTTGAAGTGTAATCGTTTGTTGTGGTTCATTAAGCATACAAATCATCTTGTTTATTTATGCTCTTCGAGAGTTGTATTTTCCTCCGTATTTGCAATATCGAGATTAGAGACCAGCATCAGGAAAGCGACAGACAGCAAACCGAGACTGAGATAGAGACCAGACCAGAATTGATCCAAAGGTTTAATGATAATGGAGAGTAGGTATATAGGTAACTGAGTTAGGTGAATTGTTGTTTGGCCTTATTTTTTTGCGATGTGATTGGGTTAGCTTTGAATTATTTATATACGAATCAAGTGGTTTTTACTTTAAATTTTCTCAAACTGATTGAATCTTAGCATCTTCAGGATCTAAAGAAATTAAGAAATTAATTCAGTGAGGTATCTATAACAAGAATTAATTACAGGAAGTTCAAGATTAAACATGTTGACGATCATGGACAGTGTTTTCGATTCAATCAAGTAATTTTGACGTATCACTTGAAACTAATATCATATCGATAAAAGTTTGAATTATTGGCTGAAACACAAACACTCTTTAGTTTTGGGTTCGCCTGACCATGTTCAAGATCAGCCCATGCTATCACAATGAAGCTTCAACCTCACGTTTTGTACGTGAACTTTTGCCTTGTCTGACAGCTCAACAGCTGTAAAGGATGATGATGACAGAGGGAGAAACCTCATTCAGAGCAATAAAGTTGACGAAGACGATGCTTAAATGTCTGAACACACGCTTAAGCGTTGACTTCGCCAGACGCTTAAAAATTTGCTTACTTACTTACTTATAGTGGCGCTACAGTCGAGGTAAGACCAAATCCTCATCCAACAAGCGTTTCCAGCAACTCGATTCCTAGCTAGCTTTCTCCAGTTTCGCACGCCAAGTTGGTTCACCTGACTCGCGGTCTTCCTCTTCTGCGACGTCCTTCCTGGTTGGATTCGAAGGCTCTACTAGCCGGAGCATTATTTTCCATTCGCTTTAGATGACCCAACTATCTAAGTCGTTGGACCTTAATTTTTCTGGCTAGGTCAGAGTCACTGAAAAGCTCGTACAGTTCTTGATTGAATCTTCGTCTCTATTCTTCATTTTTGCAGACTTGACCAAAAATCACTCGAAGAATTTTTCTCTCGAAGCAACCCAAAGTGTTTTATCGGATGTTGTCATGGAGCATGTCTCTGCACCATTCTTTAGGACCGGGATTATGAGGGTTTTGTAGAGTGCCACTTAAGTTGCTCGGGTGAGGACTTTACTACTCAATTGTCTTCAAAGTCCAAAGAAGCTGCGATTGGCAAGAGTGGTTCTTCGTTTGATTTCAGTGCTGGTGTTGTTGTCTGAGTTGATAGCGGATCCCAGGTTGACCACCTCGAAGTTAAATCTGTCTATGATGACGTTTGCTCCAAGACGTCGATGTTGGTTTTCCTTTTTGAAAGCATTAACTTGATCTTGCCCTCGTTAACCGCTGGACCCATCATCCTGGCCTCCGTCTCAAGACTCACGAACGCTCAACAGGCATCACGCTGGCTGTGGGCTTTCAATTATGTCCATGTTGTCTGCGTACCCTAGTAGCTGGATAGACTTTTGAAAGATTGTGCCTCTGTTGTTGACGTTGGAGTTTTGCACAATTTTTTCAAGACTGAAGTTGAAGAAATCGCATAACAGCGCATCGTCTTTTGTAAAACCTTTTTTGACATCAAATGCGTCCGTTAGGTTTTTTCCTACCATGATGGAACAGCAGACGGACGGACGAGTTATTCTGGGTTGCCAAAACTAGACATTACTCTACATATGTAGTTGTTGTCTATAGACGCTGTCATATGCGGCCTTGAAATCTCATGAAAAGGTGGTAGGTATAGATTTGAAATTCCTAGGTCTTCTCCAAGATCTGCCGAAGAGTGAATATTTGATCGATAGTGGACTTTCCGGGTCTGAAACCACACTGATAAGGACCTATCAGATTGTTGACGAAAGGCTTCAAACGTTCACACAGAACGGCATACAAAATCTTGTAGGCAATGTTAAGGAGACTTATACCTCTGTAGTTGGTGCAGTTCGGGGGATCTCCTTTCTTGAGGATCGGGCATAAGATGCTGAAGTTCCATTCGTCAGGCATGTTTTCCTCTGGCTTGAATTAAGTTTAGATAGCGCTATTTCACTTCGTTAATGTAGGGTAGGTGGGATTGTTGGCCTGCTCCACCCAAATTGAATGGTTCTGTATAGATGGCGGAATTTTGCTAGTCATCGCCATTATACAGCTTGGAAAACAGGAAAAGCGGTCTTTCCATATCCTCAGCACTGACTGTGGTTCCACTACGATGTTCCCATGATGATCTCTACAGGCTTCGGTTCGGGGTGTATAAGCCCTGTTGGTTTGTTTTATCTTTTTGTAAAAATTTTGAACATCGTTCCAGTTATGACATCCCTCTATCTCCTCGATCGCGCGCTTCTCATGTTCCCTCTTTTTCTTTCTTAAAAGATAGTGCTCTTCTCTCCTCTTCTGCTCGTAGAGCTCACGAGCTGCTCACGTCGTTCTTTACGTCACTCAACGCTAACAACAAAGCAGCTTTGTGTTTTCCGTTTAATGCCTGAAACACATACACGCTTAAGCGGGATATACACAGATCAAAAGCTTGTAAGGCACGTGCAATCGTATTTGTGAAAAAAATCAAAAACAATTTGATTTTGCTTCAAGCGTACACCTAATCAACGTGTAATTTTGTTCACAAATACAACTGCACGTGCTTGACAAGCATTTTAACTGTGTATATCCCGCTTTAAGCTATATGACTTCGCCACACGCTTACAAATTTAGCCGTATGAAAGCATGCTATCACAATGCAGTTTCGACCTCACATTTCGTTTGACAATCGTAAAGAAAAGAATGTAATGTTACGTAACGTGGAACGAAATCGAAGCTGAAGTTCAAATATGAATATTCGTTTTGCCTGACGGTTCAACAGCTGTAAAAACGGTCAACAAATTTCTCACTTAATAAATTCAGAGTTCAATTTTGAAATGAGGGCAAAAGTTTAAAATTGTTTATACGTTTTTCCAACCGTCAATAGATTATGGACGATTTCTGTCAGGAATAATTGTTTATATATTTCTTCCAATATGTGCTCAGTTGCCATTTATTCTAGAAAAGCATGTTTAAATTGTACAAGATGAAAAGAAATTAAACCAATTTCTCATTTGAAATTAATATCCATATTCAACCATATTTTTGCTCTCAATTCATTTGTTGATATCATTACTGCTATCAATAAGAAAATAATAACGATAAAAGCATTCAAAGTTTTATTTCAATTTGAAAATGTTATCACCGTAATTTTGTCACAATATTTATGGTTACCATTAAGAGCGCACAGTAGCTTTTTGCATAGCGACACACACAAAAATAAGCAACCATTCACCAACGTAACATCTGTCATCCTCAAAAGCGAATGGTATACGTAAGTAGATCACGTTAACAAGCAAGCAACCTTCCCACACAAAATTATGTCTTCATGCATATGATGTCGTTCGTTTACCTATTTTACCCATTAGATGAAACATAAAATGATGCACATTATATCTTGAGCCCGTATGCGAGTGGGCACAAGGATATAGACTCTTAAATAATAATTGTCCCAAAACAACCCAGTTTCCGTTTCCACCGCGCCATCATCGCCACTACTGCCAACCGACCGACGACGCACGATATAAAGCCATCAGTTTAAGTAGGATGTATGTCCTTTTACCCGAAGACGAAAAAAAAAACCTACGAGTATTTACACATTTCTTTTTCAAAAAAAACTTATAAATTGTTGCAATGGAGATATGGAATTTGTCGTTGTGAAAGCCTTTTCTGCCTCCTTTTGCCATATTATTATAGTCTGGCTTTAATAATAATCGTTTCATCCTCACTGAAATGGTCACATCATAAAAAACACATACACGCACGTCCAAATGTATATATGTGCCATTAGAGGTGATATAAAACTTAAGCAACAGTATTCAATACACCCTTGTCGACACTCATGTCATAATAGAAGGACCGCAGCATATTATATTCCGAAGGATTCTAATACGGTTCTTGATACTTTAGACATATGAACAGGGACGGATTGATTTTTAAATACAGGAAATAATGGCTGCAACAGAAATAGGCTTTAGTTTTGGCTTCGCCTGACGTTTACGAGTGCTACTGCAGGAATTCAATGCATGATATCACAATGAAGCTTCGCCCTAACGCATAACGTTTCGGTTGACAATCGTAAAAAAAAAACGTAATGTGACGTAATGTGCCACAAAACGGAAGCCTACTTCAATAAGAGGCGTTTTTCTTTTTTAGCTCCGAGCAGGGTACGGAGCTGTCAAAAAAAAAACCGTATTTCTTTTTTAGCTCAGACATATTGGAGCGCTCAACTTTTGTTTATTTTTTAGATCAGACCGTGGTCGGAGCGCGATCTACGAGCTCGGTTAAAATTGATGGAGTAGATGGAGTAAAAAGTTGAGCGCGGCCAACTTCATATATTTTGTTCATTTATCATGACTGAGATGATGCGAAAAAAAATTTAAAACAGTAGAAATGGCGGGCGGAGTAAGTTGTTCTCCGAATGAAGGAAAATAATTTTTTTTCATTTTTTTTTGTATGTGTGACAGTTCCGTGCTCAGGTTTGTTTCTTTATTAACTCGGAAAGGTCTGAGCTAACTCTGCTCAGACCGAGCTCGATGAGCTCAGGCTCTACTCCGTACCCTGCTCAGAGCTAAAAAAGAAAAAGGCCTAAGGTAAACATTTGCTTTGTCTGACAGCTTACAACTGTCAACAAACAAAATTTTTTTGGAGGGATGATGCTGATAGCTCATGAAACAAGAGATAAACAAGGGAACATGATAGTAGAATCGCAGTCAATGCTGGGGATTTAAAAATACTTCTGTAGACTGTATAACGGCAACGACGAACAAAATCCCACCGTCAGGCAGGAGCCTTTCATAGGACACGATGATAGCCAACAATTCCGTGAACCCGACCTAGAAGAAGTGAAACGGCCGAAATCCAACAAACCCGCTGAAGAAGATGGTCTAGCTGCCGAGCTGTTCAAAGCAGCAGACGACGATCTAGATAGGAGCATGCACCAAATCACCTGTAAGATATGGTCGGACTCGAAAGATAATGCATGCCCGATAAATGGAACCTCAGCATTGTTTGCCTGATCCTGAAGAAGGGAGATCCTCTAAACTGCGCCAACTACAGATGAATCAGCCTACTTAACATCGCTTACAAGATCCTCTCTGTCGTAATGTGCGAACGTCTGAAGCCTTTTGTCAACAATCTGATTGGTCCTTACCAATGTGGCTTCAGGCCAGGAAAGTCAACTATCGACCAAATTTTCATGTTGCGGCTGATCCTGGAAAAAACCTATGAATTCCAAATCGATACCCACCACCTTTTCGTCGATTTTAAGGCCGCGTATGACAGCATCTACAGAGACGAACTGTATAAAGCTATGTCTAATTTTGGCATCTCTCCCAAGCTGGTTCGCTTATCTAAAATGACGACGGAGAATTCACGCTGCACCATCAAGGTTGGCAACGTGCTTACGGAATCTTCCGATGTCAAAAAAGGATTCAGACAAGGCGATGCACTGTCATGCGATTTCTTTAACATCGTTCTTGAGAAGATAGTGCAAAACTCCATCGTCAACACCAGAGGTAGAGTCTTCCAAAAGCCAGTTCAACTTCTCGCTACGCCGACTTAATGTAATGGGAAGAACACAGCGTGAAGTCAATGGCGCCTTTGTGAGAATTGAGACAGGAAAATTCTTCGGGTCATCTTTGGGCCCGTGTGCATTGATGGGGAATGGAGAGAAGATACAATAGCGAACCTGAAGGATTTTGCAACGACATGGACCTAGCCAGAAGAGTCAAGGTCCAGAGACTCAGATGGCTCGGTCATTTTGAGCGGATGGACACCAATGCTCCGGCCCGGAAAGCCTTCGACACAATTCTGGAGGGACGTAGAAGGAGAGAAAGACCGCGACTCAAGTGGAGCACACAAGTGGAAGAAGACCTCAATCAACTTGAGTGCAAAACTGGAGACAGCTAGCTAGGGACCGAGCTGGCTGGCGGAGACTGTAGATTGAGGCCCAAGTCCTCAAGCGCCACCTTAAGTTAGTAAATAAGATGATGATGAAGGGAGAAATGTCATTCAAAGCAAACTCGAAGCGGGTGCATCGTACCGCGAACAAAGACAAAGCAGTTTCAGCCATAAGGCTCGATGAAAATAGCCATAACAAGGGTATTATTTGTCAAAAAGAAAAAAACAAACTAAATTCGCTCCTGGAAAGTTCCAAAATAACATCAAAAGAGCTGAAACAAGCACAGTGCTGTAACAGGCGCCGTATGTATACAAAAAAGAACTCTTTTTAAGTTGCCCACATTCATCCGGGAACTTGGACAAGAAGCCATTACTTAAAGAACTTTTACATCTAACAATTAAGTTAAGGTTTCGTTTTCTCTTATACACAAAAACCTGGAACGAATGACTCCAGACTTTTAGTTTAGTCACACGTTTTGTGCACGTAACGTGCAAAATGAATGCTCGTCCTTATGTGTAACTTTATACTTTCTTTTGTTTCTGTTTCTGTTTGTTGTTGTTTTTCCTTTCCTTTCAAAGAAAAAAAAAAGTCTCGTTAAGGAAAGCAAGACAACAACAAAACATCACTCGTACACAAAATGTTTCAATTACAAAGGGTCATGTTTTCATTGGTTTTAAAGTACACCAAAAAAGAAAACAGAAACTTCAAATGGCACGTCTCTGGTGGATTTCAATTAAGTTCTTGATTTAGCAAGCAGAATCTTTTTGATGAAGAAACAAAACATTTATGGCGAAAAAAGGGAACAAACTAATTGGTCGTCTTTAAACAAATTGTGTGGTGGCTTTGTTAAGTCGAGTTAAGAGAGGGACTTTATTTTTGAAGTTAATTTTAAAGGGCGACATAAAATGATTTTGTTAGAAGATTTTGTCGTTGATAAGAAGGATTTGATTAGAACTTATGGTCTTAACATTATCAAAATGTTTAGAAAGTTCAAGGACATTTTGTAATGTCTTTTTAAGAGATGAATAAAATTAAGTCGACCCTTTTTGTGTTGAAAGTCGTTAAGGATGTCTTTTTTGATGGGGGGCACAATTATTTGATTAAGTCATTTGGGGTTTTGAATCTTTTTATTTTTATGAAGTTTTGTTTCTCAATAAATTAAAAATTTGATTTAAGAAGGACGAGTGATTCTCACAAAATAGCAACTTCTTCTATAGACAAATTTGAACGAAGAATTACTTTGCTTCGTTCTCCATGATTCTCATAACTTTGAGTACCTATCTTAAAATGTGTGTTTTGGATAAAAGGTGTGACCAAATTCAGGGCTGTTAGAATGTTTTCAGGAATGCTGAGCTTTTAATTTACGGGACCTGTTACTTATTGGCATCATAGAAAAACAAAAAAAAAGTCTTACGAATTTCCATGTGGAAAACACAAAGTTGCTTTTCTGTTAGCGCTGACTACGTTAGGCTACTTTACTTCGACGGACCTCTATCATTTGACTAAATCATTTTTGTTTGTTTGTTTTTAAACAAAACCGAGGACTGAAGCGCAAAGGAAGTCAAATTCAAATGAAATCCCCATACATACAAACAAGAAAACATTGAGCACATCCCTAGCACATTTCAACTTTTGCTACAGGTACAGCTTGTGCCACGTCACGTTTATGTTACGGGGTTCTTGCGATATGTCAAATTGATGGCTAAAACACACACGTTTCAGCTTCGTCTTCGTCTGTGTTACGAATTACGATGTACCCGCTTCGAATCATCATCCCTCCAAAAACAAATGAATTTTGTTTGTGTCAGACAAAGCAAATATTCAGCATTTTTGGACTAGAGTTTCCGATTGGAGTCACGTTACATAATATTACGTACGAAACGTGAGCGCCGAAGACACTGCCTCTCGAACACCCGAATCTTCTTCATTTGAGATGGTGCAACGTTACACCAGTTGACCGTAGCTTAGTGGTTAGGTGCGTTGGCTGCTAAGCAGAACGTCGTGGGTTCGAGTCCTTCTTGTGCCCACAAAGTTTTTATTTCATCTTTCACGGGTACTGACTCTTGCGAAGAACTGACAAAACTTCCAAGAGTATCAATCTGTCATGAAAAAGTGCTTCTCAACTTTGCCGTTCGGAATCGGCGTTAAATTGTAGGTCCCCTCAATTCTTCACACGTACACAGAGAATAGTTGATGAGAGTAAGCCACTTAGGCCATGGCTCTTCCAGAGCTGTCGCGCTACTCTATTTATTTATTTTTAACGTTGAACCACACTGGATCATCGGCCGTAGGAAGCCATGTAACAAATAACGTTCACTCTGGGGTCAAGCCGACTGTTGTAAAACAGCCGTTTAGTCAGAGCGAAAGCTCCTCTGGCCCTGTTCAGATCAGCATCTACATATTTGTCTGTCGAAATACAAATACTGATCCAACCAGATACCTAGGTACTTCACTTCACTTTTGCTCGTTAATCACTGTCCGTGAGGCCCAACGATGACCATCTTGCGCCAATTCTTGCTCGTAGCCCTCGTGGTCCTAGCCAACGATGTCCGGAACAGAATTGCTTTGCATTTCTGGACATTTATTAACTTCCCATAGGAAGTTATTGTAATGGGTCCGATTTTGTGAATCTCCAATTTTCGCATTTCTCGATGTTTCGAGGTCACTAGAATCCGAATCAAGCGTTTTTATGATGATATCTGTGTGTGTGTATGTGTGTTCGTTACGCGTTACGTTTTTCAGCTCAATTATCTCGCGATCCACTCATCGAATTGATCTCATTCGAGGCGGCATTGTGTTGTTAAGAGCTGATTAGGTTTTGAGCGAAATCGGCTTAGCGGTTTTTTTATGGCAATCAAAAATCTAAGACAACCATAATATAATGAAAATTATGATAATTTCTGCAATAATTTCAATAATAGTGCAAAAAATCTTATAGTTAGTGGGGAAAAAAACACAATATTCAGGAGTATCATATACTATATTTGATTACTAGCTGACCCACCAAACGCTGCTTTGCCGTATAAATATTAATTTTCAGAAATACTAATCCGATTAGAAAAATTGCTTCAATAATAGAAAACTACAATATTCAGGAGCAATATATGTAGGCTGTATTTTACTGTGCAAAGTAGTTGTGAATGAGTCCACGAAATGGTACGATCAACTCGGCAGTGGCAGATGGCGCCACTGTTATTCAATTAACTTAATGTTTTTCATAAAATCATCAGTTTTATGGAATTTGACTTTGAAGTAACGTGCGTGTACAACTACAACGGGATGCATCCGCTGAATATTTTGCAAAACAACTAATGTTTTTACGTATTTTTCTGCTATGGGAAGTTAGTCGTGTGGACTCCATGGGTCGCACTCATATTTTATTCAATTTCCAGTCATCGTAATATCGCTGAATCTTCTCAAAGGCATGTTGCAAGAGAATTCTATTGACTTCGACCTTTGGATTGGGGCAGTTCTGTACGCAATCAGGTTGTCGGCATACGCAATTGCCTGGATAAGGCTACCTATCAGATCGCTGGCTGGTGTAAGTAAATGCTGAAGAGGATCGGCGAATTAACGGCTCCCTGTTGCATACCATTTTTAATTTCGAAGGTTGTGTTGGAACTTACGTTGCCACTTTTCGCAACAAACTTTCTACCGTTGAGCATATCATAAGGCATATACAATAATGGTTTGCTGATGCCTAGTCTGGTGAGTTTTAGGTACAAGCCTTCTAACCATACGGTGTCGAAGGCCTTCTCTAAATCAACCAGAACAGCATCCGTACATTGTTTCTTCGACTTATTCCATTGGATTTCAGAAACGAGCTTAGTGTCATGTACCGCCTTGAACCCGAACTGGTTATCCGGAATTATTTTGCTGTCCGCAGCCCACTTAGTAAGAGCTCTATTGATGATCTTTTCGAATACTTTGCTGATGCTTGATAGAAGACTTATCGACCGAAGATTTGACGGATTGGAGTTGTCCTTTCCTTTTTACGGGAGAGGATGAACCACAGCTGTCTTCCAACGCTCTGGATTATTCAGCGCATTCTTGAACAGAGTGGTGTAGATGTCTGTTGACTCAATCGGTAAGTGTCTTAGTACAATGTTGGATATATCATCGACTCCCGCTGACTTTTTATTCTTTATTGACTCCAAGACGAGCTGGAGCTCTACCTTTGTTACTAACAGAGAACTTGCTTCCGTTTGCTCGGCTATGGCGTTTACCAAAAAGTCGTCATTGAACCGCATGAAACCCCGGTTCTCAGATGAGTCACTGCACAATATCGTTTCGAAGGTAGAAGTGATGAACTAAGGTTCTGTTTCCCAGGTCGTACTTCGGGTGAATGCTGGCATTCACCTTGTACACTTGCTGAAAAGCAGCTCCCACTGTCTCCACTTTCTCCTTCGGGTCTTCGATAATAAAGAAGTAATCGTCCAAGACGGCTTCCCCAGTATCAATTTGCGCTGTCAGGCACGGAAGATCGTTCTGATTATTTTTTCTAAATATTTTATTGATCTAGGGAAACATACTCGGGTCGCTAGAATTAACGGTCAGAATTTTGTTGTCCCAAAACAAATTGATAGATAGGTCTATAGTTGATTGGTGTTTTAGATCGTAGACTTCAGTGCCCTAATCTCCAGGTCGTGTGAGGTCAAAGCTTCATTGTGATAGCATGCATTGAATTCCTATAGCTGAACTCTTAAACGTCAGGCAAAGCCGAAGCTAAAGTGTGTTTGTATTTCAGACTTGAAGGTTGAGCAACAAAGTTGTTTTGCGTTACGTTGTTACCAATTCATACAGTGCCTTGCATAAGTATAACCGCACCCGAAAAAATGCATTTAAAAAAAACCTACAACCGAATGACTCCTTACTATTTTTGTATTGAGTTGCATCACTGATCAAGCAAATTTAGAAGAAAATAAAGTACCGTTATTTCCTCTCCTGGTGTTTAAAAATTAAAAACAGATTTTGATGTACTGCAAAAATATAACCGCACAATGCAAATCTCTTTGAAGCTGCATTCAGTCAAGTGCTTTCAAATAAAAAACAACAATGCAACGTGGTACGCATTTAAGCGAAATTGAAAAAGGCAAAATCTTGGCTTTTCGGTCAAGCGGCCTAAGTCTTAGGGCTATTGGAAGACGAATTTCACGATCGGATCGTGTCGTTCGAAATTTTTTAAAACATCCAGAATTTTATGGGACAAAAATAAAACCCGGGCGTCCGCAGAAGCTGATACGTCGCGACAAAAGGCGTTTAATCAATGCTGCATCCAATTCGGTGCATTCTTTGCCGGAATTTCGTAACGAATTGGGTTTAGGAGTTTCGGTTTCAACCGTTTCTCGTCTTTTTAGTTAGTGTAAGTTTCAATGGTTTACAATTATTGTTAGATGTATAGTAATCAATAGCATAATTTTAATAATAATGTAATGTGTATACTTTATTATCTCTTACTCTCTGTATCTCTTTCTATATTTAATGTACACACTTTTCTTACTCTCTTTACTTACTCTGTATCTCTTTCTATATTTAATGTACACACTTTTCATTACTCTCTTTACTTACTCTGTATCTCTTGTTTATTTAATGTACATACTCTCTTTACTTAATATCGTTTAATTGTAGTAGTAAACACTCGTGAGGGGCAATAATTAATTAAGATTAAGAGAAACTTTTTGTTTAGCATTAAGAACTTTAGCCCCTACAAAAATCCCAGTATTTTCTCTCGAACTTTCAGCTTCCCCAAGAACCAATAGGAACCAATAGTAGTTTCTAGAACCCATCATTTTTGATATAAATAGCCGTTTGGTGGCGAGGCGAATTAGTTGATTGTGAACTGCGATAAGTAAAGTACACTGTGTTTGAAAAGTTATAATTGAAAGTGTTGAATAAATAAGTTTGTGAGTGATTTGAATAAAGTGAATTTGTGTTTTATTTAAAAAAGTGAATAAGTTTTAATTGTCGGACCAAGCCGAATATTACAATAACAACATAATTTAGGTGTATAACTCCAAGCTTAAATACAGTTAAAAAGTTCTTTCTCGTCATCGTCTTTTGAGTGAACTTAATTCGAATTCTTGTAATCGTCATTAGATTTCTTCTTATTCAAATTCTCGTCGCTGTCATTCGAGTTCTAATCATCATTATTCGAGTTCTTTTCATTCGAGTTCTCGTCATCGTCCTTCGAGTTCCCGTCATCGTCATTCGAGTTTTTCCATTCGAATTCTCGTGTTCGTCATTCGAGTTCTCGTCACCATCATTCGATTTCTCATCATTGTCTTTCGAGTTCTTTTCATTCGAGTTCTCGTTATGTCGTTATCGTCATTCCAGTTCTCGGCATCGTTATTCGAGTTCTTTTCATTCGAATTCTCGTAATCTTCTTTCGAGTTCTCTTCATTTTCATTCGATTTATTTTTATTCGAGTTCTCGACATCAGTGCAGTGGAGTGATTGTTCGGGGCAAAATGGTGCCAGCTCCAAATTTAACAGCAGCCCACAAACAAAAAGATTGGAATTTGCCCGCCAAAACATAAATCGGGATTGGAAAACCGTAAGTGACTTTCTATTAATCTACACTAAAATCTCGTTATTCCAAATGGCATACTGGAATGAATGTTTTTTATTAGGTTATTTTTAGTGATGAAAAAAAATTTAATCTCGATGGACCAGATGGTTTTAGCGGATATTGGCACGATTTGAGGAAAGAGAAAAAGTTTTTTTCCAAGAGGAACTTTGGTGGTGGCAGCTGTATGGTTTGGGGGGCTTTCTGCGAACGTGGTAAGGTTGCACTTGCCTTCACCTCTACCAGAATGAACAGTTCTGACTACACTTCGGTCCTTGAGGAGAATTTGGTACCTTATTTAAGACGATCTCGCCGAATTGAGCATGTGTTCCAGCAAGATAATGCCCCATTCCTGTAAGACGTCAAAGTTTGGATTGGTTCGAATCGAAAAACATTAATTTGATGGAGTGGCCGTCACATTCTCCATCGAAAATCTTTGGTCAATTTTAACTCGCAAGATTTATGCCCATAATAAGCAATTTGCCAGTGTTGCTGAGCTGCGAGAGGCAGTTGTGTTAGAATGGGATGCTTTAGACGACTCCATATTGAAAAATCTAGTTAATAGTATGCCAAAAAAAATTCTTAGATTGGTGGAAAATAGAGGCAACAAAATTGCATATTAATTTTTTTGTTAAAAATCAACTTTCAAAAAAAAAAAAAAAACAATAAACGCGGTTATATTTTTGCAATACATTAAAATCTGTTTTTAATTTTTAAACACCAGGAGAGGAAATAACGGTACTTGGTGAAATGGCTAATTAATTGTCAAATCCACGTTTTAAAAATATGATTCAATTGTGTATATGTGTCTCCCAAGTCCCAAGTACAGAGTGAGTCTATTCAATGTTTGTCTTCAAAAGATAGTGGTCTTTCAGTTTACAATACCATTTTCCCTAGAACGAGCTAAGCATCAAGCAACAGTTAAAACAAAACGATGTTACAAAAACTTTTAACACCAATTTGCGCTAAAACACGAAAAGTTATTAAAATCGTTATCCACCCACACCACACACTCAGACCACCACATTTCGACACATCAACAAAAAAAAAAACTCTATGTAGAAAAACGTCCAAGAAAGCAGCACAACCAATTTCAATTTCTCGACAACAACAACAACAAAAAAGACCGAACTACAGATTGATTCACTTAAAAATCCAATACGAAGCAAAAAAAAGGAATCTAATTTGCCAAGCTCCTATATAGTTCCCTGAACCGGGACCGATTTCGTTACAAGGAAAAAAAAGGAAAAATATTGTTATTGAAAATTCAAAACCGCCATTCATATTGAAAGTTTTGTTAAAGCAATAACGAAGAAGACCTCCTCAACCCAAAAGACATCCATCCATAAACATGAGCTGAATAACCAAGTACAAGTCTCGCCCGTCCCTTTTTAGATGGAAACCCCAACGAACGACACGCCTTCCGGGTTCCATGGTTATGCTACCATATCGGCAGTCGTCGTTTCGTCGTCGTCGTCATTGTACGAGTATATGAACTGAACCTTTGAGGTAAGCAACAACTAGAAGACTGATGGTATCTCCTGAGCTGGGATGGTCTGACACACTCGACTCCAACTCGACTCGTGAATGGTGATGCTGCGATATCCTTAGGAACTACAATTCCATTTCTCAGAAGAGAGTCACAGTCACTTAGGTGAAAATATTTTTCATATATTTCAGGGAATTTTCTTATTCCAGTTCTTTTTTCCTAAAAAAATTAAATATCAAGAATATTACTTTCTTTAACTGTTGAAGCGTTTTATTCGCTTTTTTTTTATAAATAATAAAGTTTATGGAAATTTAAGAAAAACGTTCGTGACCTATAATACATCATGTTAGATCATAAAAGAAGTGTTAAGTGCGACAAAGAATTTTAACATGTCGTTTAGGTTTCTTTTGTTGGATGGTTTCCATTTCCTCTTCTTTTCTGTAAGGATATGGAAAGGGATCCTCGAGGAAATTTATGCAAATAGCTTGGTTTTCAAATGGTCAATTTTTAAGATTTACGACCGATAAGTTATCGAATGGTAATGATGATTATTTTGATAAACTATAATGTGACAAGGCGAAAAAATTAAGTTTGGTTATGTTGAGCAGAGAAAAACTGAAAGGAGTTTTATTACATTTGCAGACAAAAATATATCAAAGAAGGAACGATAAGGGATGAAAAGTGCTGCAATCGTCAATAAACTGGGTCAATTAAACCATTAGCTGATAGCTGTTAGCTGAAGAATTTTGTGAATGCATTTAATGTTCTGTGGAAAATGCCTACATCGTTTTATTTCCAAGAAGAATGATAACGACTGTTTTTGAGTGGTTATTGAAAGCTTGATGGAAGGAGAGTGTTTAGCGTCTGGGAGTGGGGCCCACTAGACAGTTATGGAAGGAAATTTGTATTCACCCTTCAGTGATAGCTCAAGCGCTATCAAAGCTGTCATTTCATTAATTGATTTTTCCCGTCTCAATTGAATGGTAGAGATGAATTGCAATTGTCTTTGTATAGAAACACTTGTCTGGCTGTGGTTGTTGTTTTAGGGACAGAGGCTAGGATTTAATTAAAAAGAAAGTATTCAACAGAAGTCTATTTGTTTTTCTTTGTGAAATTATTATGAATATTAAATTTTTTTTCAATTCAAGACATAATTTTGAAATGAACGATTAATTGAAGTATTGCCTCTCCAGAAACTCCCAAAGACTCCGGTCAAATTTGAGATCGAAACGATATGGTGTCAAGAATCAAGATTAAGATATCTAATTTACAAAAATATTTAAATTGTCGAATGAAAAGAACTCAAATGACGATTATGAGAGCTCGAATGAACAAACTCGAATGACGATGATGAGAACTTGAATGACACTGAAGAGAACTCGAATGAAAGTTCTTTTCGAATGACGATGACGAGAATTCGAATGAAAAGAACTCGAATAACGATGACCAGAACTGGAATGACGATAACAAGAATTCCAAGTAAAAAGAACTCGAAAGACGATGATGAGAAATGGTGACGAAAATGACGAACACGAGAATTCGAATGAAAAAAATCGAATGACGATGACGGGAACTCGAAGGACGATGACGAGAACCCGAATGAAAAGAACTCGAATGATGATGACGAGAACTCGAATTAAAATAAATCGAATGACAATGAAGAGAACTCGAAAGAAGATTACGAGAATTCGAATGAAAAGAAACCCAATGACAATGGCGAGAATTCGAATGACAAGAACTCGAATAACTATGACGAGAACTGGAATGACGATAACGAGAACTCGAATGAAAAGAACTCGAAAGACGATGATGAGAAATGGTGACGAGAACTCGAATGAAAAACACGAGAATTCGAATGAAAAAACTCGAATGACGATGACGGGAACTCGAAGGACGATGACGAGAACCCGAATGAAAAGAACTCAAATAATGATGACGAAAACTCGAATGAAAGTAAATCGAATGACAATGAAGAGAACTCGAATGAAGATTACGAGAATTTGAATGAAAAGAACTCGAAAGATGATGACAAGAACTGGAATGACGATAACGAGAACTCGAATGAAAAGAACTCGAAAGACAATGATGAGAAATCGAATGATGGTGACGAGAACTCGAATGACGAACACGAGAATTCGAATGGAAAAACTCGAATGACGATGACGGGAACTAGAAGGACGATCACGAGAACTCGTATGAAAAGAACTCGAATAATGATGACGAGAACTCGAATGACAGTGACGAGAATTTTAATAAGAAGAAATCGAATGACGATTACAAGAATTCGAATTAAGTTCACTCAAAAGACGATGACGAGAATTCGAATGAAAAGAACTTGAATGAAGATGACGAGAACTCGAATGCCGATTACGAGAATTCGAATGAAAAAAGAAACTCGAATGACGATGACGAGATAATTCGAATTACACACTAGTTGTGTGTAATGTGTGATGACTTGCGTATGAGATTTTTATTTCATTTCCTCTGATCTCTATACTGTCAAGTCGGCCGCTAACTCTGCGTTGTTTACCTTCAGAACATAAAGTGATGGTTAACATCAGCATCAAAACGGTCTAAGGACGAGTGAGTTTTTTTTTAGAAGTATGGATGTGAGTGGGTATCGATAATTTTGGAGTAGGTATTTATATGAGTATCTAGTATCGAAAAATGATTTGAGTATTATGGCTGAAACACAAACACGCCTTAGATTCGTCTTCATCTACGTTACGATGTGGTTTTGAGTTTTCTTTGAATGACATTTTTTCCTCTGGCATCATTCTCCCTCAAATTAATTCTGTTTTCTGACTTTTTTTTACAGCTTTTGAGCTGTCATCAACATATATTTGAACTAGAGCTTCCGTTTGGATTCACATAACGTAACATTATCTACGTACGAAACGTGAGGTCGAAACTGCATTAGG
Organism: Sphaerophoria taeniata; assembly: GCA_943590905.1. NCBI lineage: Eukaryota > Metazoa > Arthropoda > Insecta > Diptera > Syrphidae > Sphaerophoria > Sphaerophoria taeniata. The sequence goes on along the minus strand of OX016541.1, from coordinate 146,692,259 downwards.
ATAGCATGCATTGAATTCCTATGGTTGAACTCGTAAACGTCAGGCGAAGCCTGATACTTTGATGTTATCGAAACGTCACTACTAATGCCTTCAAGATTAAAATAAATCGGTAATAATGGAACCAGGACCATCTCATAAGATTATTATCAAACCCCAAAAAAGTGATTCATGTGAAGGACTTGTTTTTAATTGGGCTACCATTTTAATGTTGATTTTATTTAAACATTTTTAACCCTCTAGAGCTGCATATATCCTTGACTAGCAGTTGCCCGCGACTTTGTCCGCCTCTCCCTCGTCCACCGGCCAGAGTATCGTCTCGACTTGTATTGTATTGTATTGTATTGTTTGCCGTTTTTTCCACATTTTCCACAGATTCTTTGCTGCTATTGGTCACAGCTTAATGTTAAGTAGCCTAAAGCCTTCCTCGATTAATGGACCATCCACTACAAAAAGAATTTTACCATTTGAACCAGTAGTTCCTGAGATTACCGCGTTCAAAAAAACAAACTCTTCAGCTTTATATATTAGTATAGAAGTATAGATAAGACGACGTCTCAAGTTACCTGGAAGAAAAGTCGAAAATATGCTAACTAATACATTAGCTGTGTTTTATTGGGATCTTAGGTTAGCTCAGTAATTGGAATTCCAATAAAACTGCTATACGCAGTATTAAACTGAGTTTCGTTCACTGGAATCAAATATCAAACCCTTTCAGGGAAAAAAGAAGCACCATCTTGAGACCCAGAAAAAAAACAGTTTTTCACCATAGAAACTTATGTAAAAAAAATTGCTTTCAGATAGGTCTTAAGATGGCGCCACAATGTATTCACTCCGAAAGGTTTTGACTTTTAATAATACTAGCCAAGATCGAAACAAACAACAGAACGAAAAATTCAAGTGTCGAATTGCCGAAACTCTAACTTACTGAGTTATATTTACTCAGTATTCGTTTGTTGTTGTCTTCCGTGTGATATTTTACTAAGAGCCGATTTTTCAATTTCGACAAATAACAAAATATTGGATTTTTCAATCGTCAGATACATATCGGTCGAAAAACGCTCTTATTTATTCGACCGATGAATACTCAGATGAGTTTATTTACCAGTTTGTTTTTTTTAGTTTTTTTTTCAATGATTGAAAAATCGACTCTAAGCTGAATATAAAATTCCGAATAGTGGAGTCAATGAAGCTTTTTTCAGAAAGTCCTCAGAAACAGCTCGGATTTTGAAAAAAAAAATTCCAATTTTTTTGTTTTTTATAATCTTTAAAGTCTGAAACAATTCATTTGGGGGAAATAATTGCTTATATTGTTTAAACAATTTTTATAATGTTTATAAAGAGAGATCCAAAAACAACGTTTTTGATAATTGGAGTGTTTAGGTTGCATTAAGACAAGAACAAAATCATATAGAAGGGGGGTTCTATTGTACCCCGTTTAGCCGGGAGGGGTGATCTTATAACAAAAAAACCTTTTTTTTCAAAAAAATATTAAAAATCAACGGCTTTGTCCACAATGCCATGTTATACCTTCTTGCAAAGCTAAAAAATGCTTCTTTAATTTTGCATTTAAATAAAACTGTTTTCAGGAATAGTTTTCGAACAATTCATCTTCAAAGTCAAAATATCGAAATTTTCAACATTTTTGTTTAACTTTGAACTAATTTTTTTTCGAAATTTTATGAAATTAGGTACGAATTTTTTTTCACAATTAAAATGCTGTCAGTAGTTCTCAGTAAGATCCAGAAAACCTCATGCAAAAATGTCTTTTTTTTCGAGAAATTAAGGAAAAGCCAAAACCACTCAGATAAAAATTCACAAAATTATTTGTTAAAGGTCCCGTCACACACTGAAAGGAAAGTACTTTCAGAAAGCAAAAAGCTTTCTGAAAGCAAACATTTCATAGTGTGACGACCCGAAAAGTACTTTCCTGAAAGCGTTTCTCAAAATGATTTGCTTTCTTGAAAACACTTTCAGAAAAAAAACTTTCACGGTGTGACTACCTCCTGAAATCGTTTTGAAGAAAGCAAATCACTTTCAGAAAACGCTTTCTACTTTCAGAAACTGTTTGTGAAAGTTTTTTGCTTTCTTGAAAGCGAACGTATGTTTTACATAGAACCTACTCTGGTGGGCCAAAAAATAAACCAAACAAAAGGGCCAAACGAGAAGTTTGGGATGGAGCTGGTGAGTGTGCTCAACAGTATTCGACATGAAAGAATTGTCAAATGCGCGAAAGCGCGCATACAACTAATTTTGGCAGATTCATTTACCGAATCAGCCAGACTTGATTTGGCGGAGATTGAACTATTCTCCAGCACATCATCTTCTGAACCCGGTCCATTTTGGATAGCGCGTGGACCAACAGTCCAAGCGGTGCTTTCACCGCAACATGAAGTGGATCAGGAGCCTCGGCAAATGGACCAGCAGGATGGTCAACAATCACAAGCAATGTTCCCGCAATATAGAACTCTATAAATCGGACACAAATAATTTTTTTTACCACTTTTTTCATTTATCCATATCTTTCATTCTCACATTTCCTGAATTCAATTAATGCAAAATAAAAATACTTACTTGCAAATATTCTGGTGCCAATGTTTGATATAAGGCACTGCAAACCTCTGGAACAATTTTGGTGATTGCTGGCCGGGAAATACGAAACACTTGAGACAGTGTACCTATTGTAATTATCGCCATGTGCAAGGTGTTTCAGTGTCAGAGCTACACTTTCCTCTACACTGATAGGCACACGCCATGGTGTATTTTGTTTTTTTACAAACGGACGTACTTTGTCACACAGGAAATTAAACTGCTCCTCCGAAACGTGAGCAAAGTTGCGGAAAAACTCGTCTTCTTCTGCGCGCAAATCCATCATGAGCTTTACGTAGTACTGATTTTCAGCACCACGTTCCCAAAATGGTCGCACCCAAATTGACCTACGATTCCTCGCCTTGTTCTCAGTAACGTGCTGTGAAATCCGTAGGATAATTTCCAATATAGTTGTTTGAGAATATTTATCGATTCAAACTACTGTACACAGAAAAACACTGTATTGTTTTTTAATCACTAAATCGTTGCTATAGCTATTTATTTTTTCTTCAATTTTTGATTGTTTGTAATTTTCATATTCCTGTTTCATCATGCATTTAAGTTGTTTCTCTTGTTATAAATAAAATTTGATTTTGTATAAAAACTTGAGAGACTGGTCCTTCGAATTTTTTCTTAAACATATTTTTTGGTCCTTCGAGCCGGATTTTGGATTCTGGATTTTGGATTCTGGATTTTGGATTTTTCATTATTGGACATTGATTCATTTCGTGCTGTTTTGGAATAATTTTGGAATCCTTTTCGCTCATCGTTGTTCATCGCATTTCATCGCATCATATCGTATTTCATCGCATCATATCGTAGGATTCTGGAACATTCCTCAACATTCAACAGAAAAACATCGCTCATCTTTAAGGAAGTTTTTCAAGCAACAAGCAACATCAATATAATTCATCGTTTGGTATTGGTAAACGTTCATGGACATATGTATGTATTTAATTCTTTATTTATAAATTATTAAAACATAAATCGAAAAATCATATTGGAATCAATTGTGAACATTACATAAATACTAAATTGCTTAATATGATGTGTACCGAAGAAAGTCTCTCGGTCCTCCTTCGTATTCGGGGTAATCTGAAAGGTTCGCTTACTAAAGCAGCTACATTCGCAAAAAGTATTTCTGAAAACGATAGTAAGGAATCACTTGAAATCCGTATTGAAAAATTAGATTCTCTTTGGAGAAGATTTAATGACTCGCAAGAAAAAATTTATGAATTCGCAAATCTTCAAGGGTATGTCGACCCTGAGGAAGATTTTGAAGACTTTGAAACTAAATATACATCGGTGAAGACAATACTTCTTTCGCACATTCGTAAGCGTCAAAATATCGCGAGTGATTCGGTCTCCACTTCGGAAAGAAAAGACAATTCGTTCGTTTCTCAAAACATTTCGTTTGATCGTCTTCCGCAAATATATATTGAACCATTCACGGGTGCAAACTATCGCGATTGGCCTGCATTTAAAGATATGTTTTCAAGTACAATTCATCAGAAACAATCATTAACGCCAATTGAAAAATTTCATTTGCTTCGTTCTCATCTGCGAGGTCAGGCTTTAAATCTTATATCTCAGATTCCTCAGGCTTGGGAAAGATTAGAAACAAGATACAACCGTCCCAGATTCATAATTAACAGTTTGATAGAGACTTTTATGAATCAACCAGGTGTTCAAACTCAAAACGTTAAAATACTTCGAAATATATCTGATGTGTCTGATGAGATAGTTCGAAGTCTTGACTCGTTTGAGTCCTTTAGTAGAGATCCTTGGATGATCCATGTTCTTCTCAACAAGGTTGATCAGAATACTCGCCAAGCGTGGTCTACTCATAGTCTAGACAAGAAATCTCCGACAATAACTGAATTTTTGAAGTTCTTGGAAAATAGGTGTGAAGCTTTTGAATCATGCAAAGGGAACATTCGTGAATCAAGAGAAAAGCCGTCTGCGTTTCAAACTTTACATGCTACCTCTCCAAACCAATGTCCAAAATGTAAAATGTCTCACTTATTATATCAATGTCAAGATTTTTTATCTCTGAGTGCTGACAACAAACGTGAATTCGTAAAATCTAATCGTCTTTGTTTTAACTGCCTACATGGTGGCCACATTTCTACAAATTGTCTTTCAAAGTCTAGATGCAAAACATGCAATTCAAAACATCATAGTCTCGTTCATAACACCACATCGAAACCTGCATTGCCCTCATTGCAGCAACCTTCACCTTCATTTATACCTAGAGCTCATTGTTCGACTTCGAATTCAGTTGAAAATTCAAGTCCCGTTATTTCACACCATACCTACAACGCAAATCAATATATTTCGCAAACCCTACTACCCACTGCTGTTGGGAGGATTCTCGATAATAATGGAATTTATCAACAAGTCAAAATACTAATTGATTCAGGCTCACAAGTCTCCTTCATAAGTGAAGCTTGTGCTCAAAGACTAGGCCTTAAAAGAGTAAATGCTCGCATTCCTATTTCGGGTATTGGTGGCTCAAACACAGGACAATCTAGAGGATTAATATCGTTGAATATCGTTTCGTGTCATTGCCATACAAGCATCGCTGTAGAAACGTTTGTTTTATCTACAATTACAACTCGATTACCAGCTATTCCTTTCAACACCGAAGAATGGGATCATATTTCAAACCTTAAGCTAGCTGACCCACTGTTCAATCAAACTGCCAATATAGATATTTTACTTGGAGCAGATAAGGTTTGGGATATCTTGGAAAATGAAAGCATTCGAAGTCAAAAAGGCTTTCCCATTGCTCAAAAAACGATTTTTGGTTGGGTGTTAGCGGGGAAACTACTTTCAGAATCAAAAATGCATATCCAATCTAATCATTCAACTGTCGACATTGATTCAATTTTGCAATCGTTTTGGTCCATAGAGGAAGTTGGTGTAAGGGTAAATACTTCAGACGATGTTGAAGGTATAGAAAAACATTTTGTTTCAACACATCGAAGAGCCACTGATGGAAAGTATATTTTGAAACTTCCTTTCAAGAAGCCGCCAGCGTTTGGTGATACTCTAAGAGGTGCAACTTCAAGATTATTGGCGATGGAAAGGAAATTTTCAAATAATGTCTCCCTCTTTTCTCAATACACTAAATTTATGGATGAATATTTATCGCTTAAACACATGACCAAAATTCCCAAAGATGAGATATCAAAACCGAATGTTTTTTATTTACCTCATCATGCAGTTTTAAAGTTAGACAGTCCAACAACAAAACTCCGCGTCGTATTTGATGGTTCGTATAAAGACGTTCATGGTAACTCATTAAACGATTCGCTTATGATAGGGCCTCCTATTCAACGTGACCTCTTTTCTGTGTCGTTAAGATTTCGTCGACATGCATTCGTTTTTACTGCAGATATTGTAAAAATGTTCCGACAAATTTGGATAGCGCCTGAAGACACTGATTTTCTTAGAATCGTTTGGAGAAAATCATCGAGAGACCCTATTGAACATTTTCGGTTATCCACAGTGACATACGGTACCGCGTGTGCTCCATATCAATCGGTTCGTGTTTTGGAACAGCTCGCGAATGATTACAAAGAAAACTTTCCGGTAGCTGCGGAGATTTTATTAAACGATTTTTATGTCGATGATGTGGCATCAGGTGGCGACTCACTCCCTGATGCAGCTTTCAAAATTAAAAGCTTAATAGAACTTCTTCGCAAAGGTGGATTAGAGTTAAGCAAATGGCAAAGTAATTGTAAAGAACTGCTCCCAGCCAATGAACTCAATAAAAGTTTAGACGTTTCTCTCGGTTGTGATTCTGATTCCGTCGTTAAAGTGCTCGGTTTGAACTGGAACTCTCACCTTGATACTTTTTCTTTTCGCCTTAACATAGTCCGTGATGGTCCTATGACAAAACGCCAAATTCTCTGAGACATAGCAAGAATTTTCGATCCCCTCGGGTTTTTAGCACCGTCTGTCGTTAGTCTAAAAATCATTTTTCAAGAACTATGGCTTCTCAAACTCGAATGGGATGATCCGCTCCCAAACTCGGTTGCATCGAAATGGTGTAAATATCGTGACGAACTCCCATTGTTAACAGACATTCGTATACCTCGGTTTATAGGAACTACCAACCCTTCGTTTCAATTACATGGCTTTTGTGATGCATCGTCGTCGGCTTATTCTGCAGTTATTTATGCGCGCTTCATATCATTAAATGGTCAAGTCCAAACAAACATAGTTTCAGCGAAAACAAGAGTTGCTCCTTTAAAACAACTCACAATTCCTCGGCTAGAGTTATGTGGAGCTCTTTTACTTGCTCGATTGTTGCAGTCAGTTCAAAAGTCCTTAAGAACAGAATTTACTAATGTTTTTGCTTGGTGTGATTCTAAGGTAGTTCTATCTTGGCTATCATCCCCACCACGACGATGGCAAATATTTGTAGGAAACCGATGTTCTGAGATTCTCGATACAATTCCCAGAAACAGATGGTTTCACGTACAATCAGCTCAAAACCCAGCTGATTGTGCTTCGAGAGGTATATCACCATCGAATTTAATTGAACACCCCATTTGGTGGACAGGTCCCCAATGGTTGAAAGAACCTCAAGATCAATGGCCAATTATAACCGATTTCAAAGAACTTACTGAAAGCTTAAAAGAAGAAAAACAACAACCTTTATGTTCTCACCTCGAAATAATTAACAATAATGTCCACCCCATTGACAATATTTCATCTCGCGTCTCGTCATGGTATCGTCTTATTCGTGTCGTCGCTTTCGTTTATCGTGTTCGTTCCCGGTTAAGAAAAGAACTTAATGAACAATCAGTGCATCTTAGTCCATATGAAATATTGAACTCCAAACGCGAAATTATTAAATGGTTACAAAATTTCTATTTTAAAGACGATATAATTTTTTTTAACAATCATGGTTATTTTCCGAAAAATAGTAAAATCATTAACCTTACGCCTTTTGTTGACTGCAATGGAATCCTCAGAGTAGGTGGGAGGATTGATCAAGCCAATCTCTCGTTCAATGTTAAACACCCAATCATAATACCCAAAGGACATACCATTACAAATCTTTTACTAAAGGATTTTCATGAACGGCATTTACATACTGGAGTGTCAACTTTATTCACATTGATTCGTCAAGAATACTGGATTCTGGGATGCAGAAATCTTCTGCGCAGATTGAGTCATCAATGCGTCAAATGCTTCAAACAAAGAAAAACTCAGTCCACTCAGATGATGGGGAATCTTCCTGGCCCACGTATTCACCAAAGCAGACCTTTCCTTCATTGTGGCGTGGACTATGCTGGTCCCATCATGTTAAAAACAAAGATCGGTCGTAAAACAACTAAAACCAATGGTTATATATCCCTATTTGTGTGTCTCGCATCTAAAGCTATACATTTGGAGCTTGTCAGTGACTTGACTACAGACGCTTTTTTGGCAGCTCTTCGTCGTTTTGTCGCGCGCCGCGGAAGACCGTCTCATGTATACTCCGATAACGGTACAAATTTTCACGGTTCGGCAAAAAAACTCTCAGAAATGCACCAATTGATACTCAGTGAACAACATAATTCTATCATAGCAGAATCACTCGCCCGCGAATCCATTACTTGGCATTTTATACCACCGTCAGCTCCACACTTTGGTGGTCTTTGGGAGGCGGGAGTCAAATCTGTTAAGCAACATCTGCATCGTGTTATTGGAACAGATATTCTTTCATTCGAAGATTTTTATACCCTATTAACACAAATTGAAGCCTTATTAAATTCACGACCTTTATGTCAAAAATCTGACAATGATCTCGACCCTTTAACACCGTCTCATTTCATTATAGGTGAATCCTACTCTGCAATCCCGGAACCATCTCTATTGCATATACCCCAAAACCGTCTGTCCAATTGGCAGTCCCTTCAATCAAAAATACAGGGTTACTGGAAACGTTGGAGCATGGAATATATAACATCTCTACAACAAAGACCTCGGTGGACGCAACTTCAACGTGATTTCAAGATAAACGACCTTGTACTCATTAAGGAGCCAAACCTACCACCAGGAAAATGGGCCTTGGGGCTCATACTCAAAGTTCATCCCGGAGAAGATGGCCTTGTAAGGGTTGTTACTCTTCGCACCGCCAATGGAAACTTAACTCGACCAATTCATAACTTGGCTTTATTACCCGTTGGCTGAAACAGTGTTTCAGGGGCGGCGGAATGTTTGAGAATATTTATCGATTCAAACTACTGTACACAGAAAAACACTGTATTGTTTTTTAATCACTAAATCGTTGCTATAGCTATTTATTTTTTCTTCAATTTTTGATTGTTTGTAATTTTCATATTCCTGTTTCATCATGCATTTAAGTTGTTTCTCTTGTTATAAATAAAATTTGATTTTGTATAAAAACTTGAGAGACTGGTCCTTCGAATTTTTTCTTAAACAATAGTTAATTGCCTATATTCCAAAATTTCTTCAGCGGACTGCATTTTGTTGCTATTCTGGATAAACAATTAACGAAACTAGCTCAAATATCGCAACCAGTTACATAAAACGTTTTCTGCTTTCAGAAACTGTTTGTGAAAGTTTTTTGCTTTCTTGAAAGCAACGCTTTCGCTTTTATAGTGTGACGACCCGAAAAATGTATTCAGAAAATTTAGTTTCTTGAAATTAAAATGTTTTCAGAAAGCACTTTCAGAAAGCACTTTCAGAAAGCGCTTTCCTTTCATAGTGTGACTGCTCTCTGAAAACACTTTCAGAAAAATAACAAACTCTAAAATTTGGAAACGCTTTCTGAAAGTATTTTCCTTTCAGTGTGTGACGGCTCCTTAAGTGTTATTTTTTCGAAAAAATAGAACAAATATCATCAAATTTTTTTTTGTTTTTTTCTTAATTTCATAAAAACAAGAAGACATTAAGTCATGCTGTTTCTGGATCGCACTGAGAACTTGTAACCGCATTTAATTGTGGAAAAAAAATAGTACTTTACTACATACAATTTCGAAAAAAATTAGTTCGAAGTTAAAAAAAAAAGTTGAAAATTTCGATATTTTGACTTTGAAGATGATTTTTTCAAAAACTATTCCTGAAAACAGTTTTATTTAAATGCAAAATAAAAGAAGCATTTTTTAGCTTTGCAAGAAGGTATAACATGGCATTGTGGACAAAGCCGTTGATTTTTAATATTTTTTTTGAAAAAAAAAGGTTTTTTTGTTATAAGATCGCCCCTCCCGGCTAAACAGGGGACAATAGAACCCCCCTTCTATATGATTTTTTTCTTGTCTTAATGCAAACTAAACACTCCAATTATGAAAAACGTTATTTTTGGATCTCTCTTTATAAACATTATCAGCCTTATTTAAAAACCGAACCTATGAACCGAACATAGACTTATTATAAGACTTATAATGCCTGTATAAAGAAAATCCTTATTTATAAAGTTTAGCTACACTACATAGGGATTGAATTAGCTATACAAACGTTAAGGGTTGTATAAAGCTTATTATAAGGTACTATAATACGTATGTGTCAGACATCACACATCAATAAAACAAAAATTTGACCCAATGAGCATTTTTTTTATTTTTACTTTAGAATTTGTATTCAAAAACAACAACCTGTTGTTTCCCATCGACAGGAAATAATATTTTTTTTTATTCAAATGACTGTTGAATGTAGTAGATCATCGTTTTGGTACTTTTTTTTGACAGAGATCTAATATAACTATGCTATGTTGAACAAATTTTTATAAATAAGAATTTATTCAACGTAACATAAGAGCCTATTCATAGTATAGCTATAATATTGTATAGAGGTGTATAAGGAGAATCTAATAAATAAGGCTGTATAAAAATTGTTTAAACAATATAAGCAATTATTTCCCCCAAATGAATTGTTTCAGACTTTAAAGAATATAAAAAAACAAAACATTTGGAAAAAAAATTTCAAAATCCGAGCTGTTTCTGAGGACTTTCTGAAAACGCCCTTTTTTTAGCTTCATTGACTCCACTAGAATTAAACACGGCTGATTCGAATTACAAACGCTTAAAACTTAAATTAATATTATTTACGACCTCAAATAGGTACAGTTACTCTAAATTTCATAAAGCAAGAGAACATAGCAAATTAATTAATTCACAACAAACGAGGTGAAAAAGCAATTAACGGTTCTATGATTTTATTGGCACATTACTCAAAAACCCGAAACCCCGTTAATAATAATTTCCTCTGAAATTAGAATTCCCTTTATTTGCCTTTTTGGTTTTGCGAGAGTCACAACTTTGAGCTTACAATTGCCATTAAACCAACAAACAGTCTTTATATTGCATAATTTCCAACATTCAACAACAAAACAGAATTGCATTCCCTTAACATTAAAGAGCAATAACATCAACTGGGTAACACACACGCATAAATCCATAATAATTGCGTGTTTGTTACAAAAAAGTTCATATTGTTTTCATACCTCTTTTCTAACACATCGACATCGTAAAAACATATATCCTGACAGCCAAAACTTGTATGATAAAGCTCGTTAATGCACGAACAACCCATTTCCCTTAGGTGAATATTATTCCGCATAACATGGTTATGTGAAAGTTTCAGAGCTGCCTGCTCAACTGAACCGAATTGAACATAGAACACCGAAACTGAAGCGACATAAAGAAGAAACCGAGCTGGATTTGCAAAAACTGGAAAACCCCAGTTCTCTCATAACTTTTCTTTGGTGTGAAAATTATTATTATTCCCAAACAAAAACATCTCTCTTTCTCTTACACCGACGACAAGAACAACAACAACAACAACGACGACAGCAATATACCAAGTTTTGAAGACGAAAAACAAACACATACCTATTTAAGGAGGTATAGCATAATAACATCATTGAAGTTTTGTTCATTGTCAGGATATTTTAATATAATAATTTTTTTATGCCCAAAATTCATCGCTTAACGACTCCTTGGTGAGAAACTATTTGTAAGAAGTTTTTCTTTAAGTTTCTTGTTTTTCGAACAGGGCAAATGTTCACCCCCTCAGAGAGTGATAAAAGGTTTCATTTAGGGAATTCGATTTGTGAGGGAAATTGTTGAATTAAGTTACTTATACCAAAGTATGTGTTTGAGAGTTTAAGAAGGGATTGGGGGGGAGGCCATTTTGAAGGTGGAAAATTATTTTGAAGAAAAAAGATTCTGTGCGGAATGTAATTCACATGTTGCCGTTTTGTAATCAGAATTTCAAGTTAAATTTTATCCCCGAGGTTCATTCAATATTCATAAATATTATTTGGTGAAGGTACTTTCATGGGTTTTAAGACTCAGGGCATGGGGTTAATCCTTTTAGCATTGAAGGTTGTAAGAATAGGCAATAAGAGTTTCGTTTTTATTGCATTCAGGTTGCGAATAGAAAAGATGTGTTTAAATTTTGGGTTTTTATTTCAATGGCTTTTCAAATTTCTTCTTCACGGCAATACTTGAGACTCTTAACATTAAGTGTTGTTAAATTGGCTATAACAGAGTGATCTTATTTCTCACAGTCCAGTCCACTTGCTGTTCAAAAAGAGGAAAAAGGAGATATTGTATACCAATACCAACATACATGTGAAAAAAAATTGTTTCAGAGAGTTTTCGTAAAATGCTACTTGATGACTGGAAACACAAACACGCTTTAGCGTCTTCTTCTTCTTCTTTAAGGCGGTATTTCTGTCAACGTATTTGCCGGACGGAACCGTCCCATAGAAGACTTTGATAGTTTCATTTGCTTGGTGTGAAAATTCACAACAAAACCTGTAAACATGCAAAATAAAGATAAAATTTAAAAGTCAAAATTGTGTCAATTTGATCATCTATTTCCTTGTTGCAGCGAGAACACATTGAATGGACTCCTCGTCAGTTTCAATTTCCAACGGAACAACGGACACAAAAAGTAGAAAGTTGACCAACTCTATCCGTCGCATCGGATAACTCTGATGCTTACGAGATTAGCCATAGGAATCCAATCAGGCTATCACAATGAAGCATCGACCTCACGTTTCGTTTGGAAATCGTAAGGAAAAGAACGTAATGTGACTGCAAACGCAAGCTCTTGTTCAAAAACGCTGAACATTTGCTTTGTATGACAGCTCAACAGCTGTTAAAACAGCCAGCAAAGAAAATTCATTTGTTTTTGGATGGATGGTGTTGATGGATGAGAGAAACGTCATTCAAAGTAAACTCGAAGCACGTGCATCGTAACGTAGACGAAGACGTGTTTGAGTTTCAGCCAAAATACATACGTTCCACGTCGTAGGCTCCGTCTATCAAGGTACAGGAGAACGAGTTCGAAGTTGTGCGATCCTTACATTTCCTTGGGTCTGTAGTAACAACCTATAACAATAAGGTGAGGATGGAGGAATCCAGAGACCATTTAATCATGAGCTTGTTAGGCTCGGGTGGATTGGGTACTTAGGTTGAATGAGTGAAGAGGAACTGGTGCGGAAATTCGTTTTAATTCGCGGCAGCGCAACAGACCTAAAAATTGCGTAGATAGGGATTCTCAAAGCCGTGGATTGTGGAATTGGCCAACCATCGTGATACGTGGAAGCATTTTTTGAAGGATGTCCGGAAAGGACAATGATGATAAAATAAGCGAAAAGTAAAGTTTCTTAAATGTTTTCTCGTCATTTCAGTTTGCTAGCATGCCTGACAAATGGAACCTCAACATTGTATGCCCGATCCTCAAGAAATGAGATCCCCTGAACTGCACCAACTACAGAGGTATAAGTTTTCTGAGATCGCCTTCAAGATCTTGTCTACCGTATTGTGTGAACCTTTGAAGCCTTTTCGTCAACAACCTGATAGGTCCTTATCAGTGTATCTTCAGACCCGGAAAGAGTCAAATATTCACTCTACGGCAGATCTTGGAGAAGACTCATTAACTTCAAATCGATACCTACCACCTTTTCATCGATTTCAAGGTGGCGCGGCGTATGATAGCGTCTATAGAGACCAACTATATATAGAGGAATGTCTAGTTTTGCCATCCCAGAAAAAACTCGTCCGTCTGTGTAAGATGACAATCTTTCAAAAGTCCGTCCACTACATACACTACATTGACATAATTGGAAGAACACTGCGTGATGTCAGTGCAGCGTTCGTGAGCCTTGAGATCAAGCGGTAAACGAGGGCAAGACCAAGTTAATGCTGTGAACAAGAAAGGACACGCGACATTGACCTGTTGGAGCCAACGTTAGTATAGACAGATATAACTTCGAGGTACATAGTTATGGACTTTGTCTTCCTAGGATCCGCTATAAACTCAGCCAACAACATCAGCCCGGAAATTACTTTGAAGTACAATTTATTCGTGGTAGGAGACAGCGCGGCAGACCTAAAAAAATTGCGTAGACAAGGATTCCCAAATCCGTGGGTTGTGAAATTGTATGACGTTGGCAAAGGATCAGGATAGGTGAAAGAACTTTTTGGAGGATGCCGGACAGGACGATGATGATGATTAAATGAGCGGAAACTAAAGTTTCTTAAAAGTTATTACGTCATTTTCTACGCAAACGACTTCTGTAGAAGGTGCATGGACGCTGAGGAAGAGGAAACAATCCAACACCTTCTACGTACATCTCCGGCACTCTCCAATAGAAGGAATAACTATCTCGGTAATCCCTTCTACCATAATACCAGTGAACTGGCATCGATCGACACAAGATGTCTCTCTAACTTCATTCAAAGTACAAAATGGTTTGTTTAAGTTCATTACTCTCCCATGAGTAACTTCTTTAGTGGTATCACGTATCACAATGCACCCTTGCGGTCTTAGTGAGTCAGTAACATCTAGACAGCCACTCCAACCTAACCTAACCTATTACGTCATTTCAGTTTGTGAGTATGAAAGGTTTTCGGGCTTCGAATTTCAAGTTTTGGGATTTCGGCCAACACCACCGCAGACGCGTAACAACAATTTTTCATTACATGTTATTTATTTGATAGCAGATCACGTACGGAGAAGTACAATTGTTCCACACCCCCTAGTATATTCAAATATAGGCACAGCCATAACACATTTAAAAAACTTTAATCAGAAACCCTAACTCTACAAAAAATCAATTACACGCGACCTAGTTGCGCATTTTTTTAAAATTAAAAACAAACAAAAAAAAGAAAATTCTATTCTATTTCAAATATTTTTTGTTTCCTAAACCAACAAACAATTATACACGAATGTGTTGCTGCATTTTCAGGTTTTTGTTGATTCAATCACATTTGGACTTGGAACTGCGAATCTGCGATTTATTTTTATTTATCTTTTTTTTGTTTTTTAAAAATAAATACAATTTAAAATTGACCTCTGGTTAGGTGTAATAAATTAAAACATTAAGAAAATTTTGTTTGTTTTTTTCATTTTTATTTTTAGATGTTTTTCTTATAGCGAGTGAGAGATGAACGCAAGACACAAGCTAAAGTTGAACTTTGATATGTGTGTCAATTTGTTACATTTTCTACTCACTTAAAAAGCTATTTTTGTTCTATTAAATTGTGAACAAAGTGAAGGCAATTATTGGAATGAAAAAAATATCTCAGAATTGTGCTTTTAATTATTTTGTTACTATGTAAAAGTTCTATGACTTTCAACTTCATTACAATTATTTACAACTTTAATGTTCAAGTTAGCTAAGGTTCAAGATGTCGAACGATTTGCAAAGAATTCATTTGATTCTATTAACTTAAGCTAAGGCTTTTGTTTCATATCGACGACTGTGTTTTTATATTTTATTGGATATTTGTAATAAAACACAGACACTAACTTTTACACTTTAAATAATTTAGATGTTTATTCAATCACTTGAGTACAACGAATGAACAAGAATACAGAAACAGAGGTATAAAAGTCATAAAAGGCATATAGTAGGGTAGCTTTGCCACGAAGAAACAAATTTTAAGGGCCATTTCCAAAATGTGCGGGCCACTAGTCCACAACCCTAGAGAAACTTTGTTAAAAAAATAATAACAATTTGTCTTTTCTGAATAAACTAAATAAACACCCCACCCCATCCGCGTTCCTGGTAGGACGTTGCAAGCGATCCCAAGAAAAGACACTCCATCCGGAGAGGCAAAATATACGACATAGGGAAATGATTCGCCGGGTGAGGGCGCTCCCCAATTGGTATCGGTATCGGTATAACGATTAACTCTGGAGGTGGATCCACAACTGTTTTACACGGACACGGACAGCCAGAAAGAGGTCCACGAAGGTACATGATATCGAGATCAGCGTAATTCTACGCGAATTCTGGTCGCATTCGGTATCTTATTAGAATCCTGGAGCAAATGCGAAAACTCGCATAGCCACGGTCATTGACAGGGGTCATGTGGATGGTAACATCTCTCATGATCAATAGGCCGGCCGTCAAGGCTCATCTCGGTTTTAGATTTTTATCTTTCATCGAGAAGAATCCGGGACCTTTCCCAGACACAGTCGATGCAGGATGGTACCAAAATCGTATAAAACTCATCGCCTGCGGAGATAAGAGATCTTTCAATCTGTACCTACACGGCTGCTGTCAATGGCTTGCCAGAAGTGCGGCCGGAGAATATTCCTTACCGACCAAGAGCACGCATAATGGTCCCAGCTCTACACAACTGCCCAAATATTAACATGAAACTGATTAAAATGAGTATGTAATCCAAACGGGCCTACTCACGACTGAAAAGTCCCAAAGGTTGAGAAGGAGACAGTGGGTCGCTAAAGATCAGCTCTCATGGTGATCAATAAGGAATCACTGGCTCCACTGGCCGCGACCGAAGGCGTGATTAAGTACGTTTTTGACGAAATCGTGGTCCGTTTTTCAAGAAAGACGAAGACTCGCTAAATGCAACTCCTCCAGAGGCCACTTCAGCGGAAGGAAATGCTTCAAAACCACCAATATGGAGGTCGATGTAAAACCACACGTGGAACCAGCGGCCTCCTCCGCCTCTAACAAGCCATCCAACGTGAATGCTGATCTCGCAGTCGACAGTAATTCCGACATGGAAACTGAAGACTCTACTCTAGGCATCACTCTAAGCGAGGAAGTCCTACTTCATTCCTTCTCAGACGATGAAAACGCCGCGCCGATAAGACAGTGGTGGAGTTTAATCTGATGGCTAAATGTAGCAGTGCTGCGATTAGTTCAGATTAATCTTCATTACGCCATTATTTCCTCTACAAACCTTTTACTTCGGCTGCATAAAACCAGAGAGGACATCGTCCTCAAACAGGAGTCGTGGGTCTCAAAATCCAAAACAAATGAAAAGCAATCGTCAGTCTGAAATCTGAATGAGGTTCAGTGTGGGAACTTGTTTATGGAGGAAACACATTGATAATTTTGTTGATGGAATAAGAAGATTGTGTTTTGTAGAATATTTTGTTTTAGAAAAAAGAAAAAAATATGATATGCGGGCCATTTCATGTTGGCCCGGGCCACGGGCCAAAATAAAAAAACTAAGGGTCAAATGGCCCGATCGGGCACATTTTGGCAACGCTAGGGAGTTCGCTATAAAATTCAAATGCATTGCCTACTAGATTTAAGTTGTTACAAAAAAGCGATGCCAGTAGAAACAAATAGGTATGTACAAATATTTTATTTTGCTTAAAAGGTCAGCCTCAATATATTTAATCACAGGAACTGTCCAAAAAAACATTTGAAGCTACATGACAGATGACAGCAACATTCAACAACATTTTCCCAAGTCCCAACTCCGAATGAAACTTTCAACAAAGAAAAACAAATTCAAATGCCAAAGTTCTGAAATATTTTTAGAAGAACACTGAACCCATCTCAAACGATTCTGTTTACAACTTCGATAACATTGAACACAAAAAAAAAACTGCAACACTCCGGAACCAAGTAAATCAACAGCGCTATTAAAATTTAATCTGAGGTTGCCATGAGTTTATAAATATTAAAATCGACCTAAAATAAAAAATAAACATTCCACAATCCACAATTCCGCATATCCTTTTCCGGACAAGTAAATACGAACACAGACTACATCAGACTCACATCAAAGGATACGCAAAATGTGTAAATAATAGATTCAGTATCCAATAACAGTTATACTATATGGTATCCAATTCAATCCAACAAACGGAACGTTTATAGCCAGTATCTCGGTTTGATTAAATTAATACTACACCAACAATCCAATACCTACTATGGACTTGTTTGTTGGCAATTTACTTACCTACAGCCGTTATTATGCCGAAAAAACGTATAACAGGTCGCAGACAGTCAAAGGACTCTGCAGTTTGACGACGTCTTCGATTTATTTGATTCATTTTACGATCTCTTATTCTACCGGCCAACTCAGCGCCACCGACCGACCGACCGACCGGGCCTAAGCACACAAACACTAAACTGAATATAATTTGAATTATCAGCACAAAAAAGAAGGAGGAAGGGATTTTCTCAAGTCAATATGTTTTCCGTACCAGACGACAAGCACCGAGAAAAGTTTAACAACTCCGACGAAGGCGGCAACCGACGCGACGATGCCGACTACGACAGCATCCAAGTTAGAGTACTGTTTGTTGTTGTTTTTGTTATTCCCAACGACAGCGAAGACAACATTCGAAACCGATAGCCAAAAAATTCAAAAGGACACTCCGATTCAGTGCCAGTTCCTCTTCTTTAGTGCCAGTTGCCAGTAGGCCCTAGTCCTTTTTACCCGCCGCAACTTGCCGCGACAACAACAACGATGGCAATGGCAATGTATATTTGCAATTTTTTGTATCCTGTCCAACTTGTAATTCGCATATATTTGTAGTTTTCATCATAAGTTACCGACACATTCGTTCGGTATACCATGCGATGAATATAAATCAAGTTTTATATTTTTCTCTGCCAAGGATATTCCACAAGGATGTACTACATAAAAATCCACTTCAAAACTGACGACTCCTGGTTCATCCTCTTCGGCAACAATAGTTTGATGTTGATGTCCTCCTGTTTTGTACACTTTTGAACTCATTCATTTCAACATTGTACATTAAACTTAATAATAATTCACGAAAGCGGACTATAATTGCGAGGATCTTATAAATTTGCTTTTATACAATTTGCGTTGAAAGGACCCTCCAGCACTCCCGTGAGTGCGGTGTTACATAAATTTTAATATTAACAAAGACTAAAAAAACTCAACAAACCAAAGTCGTAAGGCGACACAAGAAAGGGAGTTTAAAACACTTGTTTGTGTCGTTTATTCGTTAGTGGGACGGAAGAGGCACGTTTTTGTAGTTTTACGAGTTAAACAGAACTTTGCGTAACTTTATCGTAATAAAATGTCAAGCACGTTACTTAGTGAATATAAACTCGAAGGATTCCCGTTGAAACCATGTTGGCACTTCCGAAGCCGAGAAGCGAATGGTTTTTATTTGGCCAGATTGATGCCGTCCATTCCATAGAAGCTCAACAATTTGAATGCTTTTTAGGGTGACCATTTCAATGTTTTTTCTTGTAAATAAAAAATTATTCTCAACATTTTCATTATCACTTATGTTGCTACTATTTCTTGTGTTGCAGAATCTGTCAGTATAGTTGATGTTGTTGGTGTTGTTGTTCTTTTTTTTTGTTTCTATATCAAGACAAAGTTCTTAGGTTGGCGTTGTTGATGTTGCTGATGCAAATTGTGTTGCGGGTGTTGTTAATGTTGCTCATGCTGCATGTTGTTGATCATGTTTTGTATTTTGAGATTAAAATTATGTGGATTGGCATTGCTGTGTTGTATACATTGTTGACTTTGTTGGTGATTGATGTAAATAGCGTCGATTTTTGGTATTATTTGTGTTCTGTCTTCTGTGTGTTGTTAATGTTGCTGACATTGTTGATAATGTTTTGTATATTTAAATTGCGGTAATGTTGATGGTTTGGCGTTGGTGTGCTGATAATGTTATTGACCTTGTTAGTGACTGATGTTGATGGCATCGATTTTTTGGGTAAACAAGTATTGTTGGTGCAAATGCGTAGCGGGTTTTTTTTTATGATATCGATGATTGTTGATGTTGCTTGTGCAAGTTGTGTTGTAGGTGCTGTTGATACTGCTGATGTTGCTGATGTTGCTGGTGTTGCTTATGATGCTTTGTATTTGTAGATTTAAAGTTGTTGACTTTGTAGGTGATTGATGATGATTTGTTTTGATGATAATGATGATTGTTGATGTAGCCGGTGCAAGTTCTGTTGCGGGTGTTGTTGATGTTGCTCATATTGTTGATGATGTTTTGTATTCTTAAATGCAAATAGGTGGATTTGGATTGAAATGGGAGTTTGTACCTGGAATGCAAGAACACTCTCTACTCCAGGTGCAACTCAAAAACTTGAATCTGTCCTCACGCAGTATAAGACAGACATAACTGCGATCCAGGAAATCCAATGGATAGGATCAGGAACAATGAAAAGAAAAAATTGCGACTCTTATTACAGCTGTCATCAAAGAATGCCCATAATTGGCTGCGGATTCTTCGTGCGAAATCGGCTAAGATTGAAAGTCATGGATTTCAAGCCAATAAGTGATCGCCTGGCTGTAACCGCATCAAGGCCACACTACAAAACATCAGTCTTAATTGTGTACACACCCATATCGATGATGCTAAGGAGTCTAGCAAGGAGAATTTTAACGACCTCCTGATTTTGCCCGATCAATTGCTTCAAAATTGCTCACTGGAAAGACAAAGTGCCTGCTATACAAGGCTATGATTTTGATAGTCCTACTCTACGGCACTCGAGGATAAGTTAAAAAGGGGAAATGATACAGGCCACTTTGGAAAGAAAATTTTTGCGACGGATTTTCTGTCCCGTATGCGACGATGGTGAATAGAGAAGAAGGTTCAACCGCGAACTATACGAACTGTACCAAGATGTAGTCCGCAAAGCCAAGAAAAGACGACTACATTGGCTCGGCCACATCGAGCGAAAGGACGACAACGCTCCAGCCAAGAAAGTCTTCATATCGCAGTCCTGTAGTTCAAGACGTACAGAAGACCAAACCTGTGGTACAAAGACCAAGTATCTGCGGATGCCAAAGCGCTTGGTTTCAACGACTGGAGCAGTGGCATATTATCCTAAAGGCAAACTAGGCACGTGCCTAGGTGCGCGGCAACAGAGGGGCGCACGGGCGCAGTAATTCTTACAAGTGGCAAATAATGCGAGTTCAAACGTGGTGGTTAAAGTAATAAACTTGTGAACTCGAATTGCACTAGCATCTTTTGATTAAATTAAATTGTAAAAAATATATTTTAATTGAAAGTAAAAATATATTAAGTTTTAGTTTTAATTTTAATTTTCTTTATTTCTAATAAGTTTCACAAAAATATAATTTTTCTTATTCTTTTTCGGGCGCAAACTTGTGTGTTGTTGGTTTTTGTGTGGCCAAAGTTCAGCTTATTTGCTACACAAAAACCAACAACACACAAGTTTGCGCCCGATGATGGACTGAGTCCGAAACGCGTCGCCCTCCATAAGAAAAATTATATTTTTGTGAAATTTACTAGAAATAAAGGAAATTGAAATTAAAACTAAAACTTAATATATTTTTACTTTTAATTAATATTAAGTTTTTACAATTTAATTTAATCAATTCAAAACACAAAAAGGTGACAGAAACCCAAACAAAATTGCATCTTTTGTTAAAATAAAAATCGGTCCTGAGCAATTACTTTTACAGTACAGAGTCAACTCGGTTTGCCAACTCGGATATCGACTTAGCTTTCTTCTAATTTTGTAAGCGTTTTTGAATAGGTATTGATTTTACTTATTGTAGGGGCAAATAACCTAATGGTCGAAGTTCATCAGCAGCGGATGGCAAAGATTTCGACGGATTTAAAACCTAATTTTTCTGCTTTTTAGGTTCTTTCTAGATTGACTTTCGGGGCAATCAGATTTGAGAACCGAATTGCCACTCGGTTCGGTAGATCATTAATTAACCAAATTCGTAAGATCTTTCGGACAATACTAATAAATCTCATGTTAACTAAGTCTCTTTTTCCTTGGCCCCTATTTCAACGCCTTTTCTTTAGGCGCGGTGCAGCGATTTCGGCCAAACTATAGTACGAAATATTTCCATATAGGGGCGCCAGTGAAATGCTTGCCTATGGCGCCCTCAACCTTTAATCCGCCACTGGACTGGAGAGTGCATGCGAGGACCGTTAATGGATTGTCGTTGTTGTGTTGTTATTTTGTTAACGTTGTTGACTTTGTTGCTGATTCATGAGGTCCATTTGTTGGTATTTTGTGTGCTGCTGGTGTTTATATTGTTGATTTTGATATTTTTGATATTTCTGATGTTTTTGAATCACTTGTTTTTATTAACGTTATTAATGACAACATTCTGGATTTTCTAACTTTTTTTTAACACTTCTTGCTATGTTTGCCACACCATTCCGTTGGCATGGTAAACTCTATCAATGTATGTCACTTCTAAAGCATTTTCCCATACATCTATTTCTATACAGAATGCGCATCTCTCGCTGTCTTCGTTATTTGGCTCTCTGATGCTGGGAAATTGTTTGTGGTGTGCTCGTGCTCGTGCCCGCGCTCATAAAACCAAAAACGTAAAAAAAAGCAAAAATAAAGCTTCATGTTTTTTTTTCCGGCAAACCATACAAAATAGCGAAGAAGGAAATTTCGCCATTTCCTTTAAAATTGGCGGCATGAAGAAGTGTTTGTTTTTTTTTTCTTTCTTTCGTTCTTTTTGTTTTGTTATCCTTGTTTGTTTGTTGTTGAAGTTTCCATACGATGCATGGGGCCGTAACTTCTTGTTCCAAAGTACTTTGATGATAAGTTTTGTAAGGCAATCGGACGAGAATCTTCCTTATCTCAGCAAAACGTTATGCTTCATTATGATTTCGGATGATACACATAAAGAATTTTTGATAAAATGAAACATGAGGACTTATTTTCGTTGGCGGTTAAAGTGGGTGTGCAGAAAATGGTGGTTAAGTAATAAGGAGGTAAAAGAAAACATTGGTCCATTATAAATATTAATAAAAGGATTTTTTTATCCAAAAACAGAATGCGGAAAAGTCAAAAGTTTTTATGTAATTATATTTTTTTTGTTCGAAAAGTTTTGTGTGCCCTGTAACTTGAGATGGGTAAGGGATTTACTAGATACCTGTTGACAGCAGTGACAGTTTTTGAAGTAATGAGTCGCGCAGCAGGTTCCAAGGACCTTTTTTTCTGCTTTTCATAAAGAATCCAGAATGGATCAAAAGAATTTATACAAAGCAAGCCTCCCATGGTCGCCAGGTAGAAGCGAGGTAGGCTTTTACTACTAATTACTCGACAACGAAGGAGTGTTCCCACCAAGGCACTCCCAACGAGGGACGGCAGCGAATGAAAATTCGACGTCGGACGGCTACAGTCACAGGAGATCGCCAGATCGTTCTCTGATCGAGTGTCAAGTAACCTTTTAAGGAGTCCTCTCCAGGGGGCATACAGAGCTGCGCTGCATAGAAGTACAAGAGCTGATCGTGAGCTCTGCTAGCAAAAGAGGAGAGTGGAACGCCCACCGGCTTCTTAGAAGAAAAAAGAGGGAGCATGAGAAGCGTCAGATCGATGATGTTGAGAGAGCCAACAGCAGGAATGAAGTTCGGAGGTTTTATCGAAAGGTATAAAAATATGTTAATAAAACAGCTGACTCAAGGTCATCGAGCAAGAACCGATGCCTGCAGAAAATCGCAGCCAATGCTGGGGATTTGGAAAGACCACTTCTGTTGACTGTTTAACGGAGACGACGAACAAAATCCCGCCGTTAGGCAAGAGCCTTTCATCGGACTCGATGATAGCCAACAATTCCGTGAACCCGAACTAGAAGAAGTGAAAACGGCTGAAATCCAACAAAGCTGCTGGAGTAGATGGTCTAGCTGCCGAGCTGTTCAAAGCATGCAGGCGACGATCAAGATGGGAGCATGCACCAAATCATCTGTAATATATGGCCGGAAGAATGCATGCCCGATGAATGGAACCTCAGCATTGTTTGCCCGACCCTGAAAAAGGGAGATCCTCTAAACTGCGCCAACTACAGAGGAATGAGCCTACTTAACATTGCTTACAAGATCCTCCCTGCCGTAAAATGTGAACGTCTGAAGCCTTTCGTCAGCAATCTGATTGGTCCTTATCAATGTGGCTTCAGACCAGGAAAGTCAACCACCGACCAAATTTTCACTTTGCGGCAGATCCTGGAAAAAAACCTATGAACTCTAAATCGATGCCCACTATAATTTCATCGATTTTAAGGCCGCGTATGACAGCATCTACAGAAACGAACTATGTCTAGTTTTGGCATCCCTGCCAAGCCCGTTCACTCGTGCAAAATGACGATGGAAAACTCATGCTGCGCCATCAAGGTTAGCAACGGGCTTACGAAATCTTTCGATGTCAAAAAAGGATTCAGGCAAGGCGATGCAGTGCCATGCGATTTCTTTAACATCGTTAACACCAGATGCACTATCTTCCAAAAGTCTGTTCAACTTCTCGCGTACGCCAATGATATTGATATAATGGTAAGAACACAGCGTGATGTCACTGGCGCCTTTGTGAGAGGGCAAAACGAAGTATATGCTGTCTTCGAGGAAGGACACCCGACACCGACTCGGATTGAATGTCACAATAGACGCATATACAACTTTCGCGATAGTAGAGCAGTTTATCTACCTAGGCTACGCTATTAACATGGGCAATAAGCATGGACCTTGACAAAATCGGATGAATGTGCCTTAGGCTGTTACGAGAGGAAAGTTCTTCGGGTCATCTTTGGCCCCGTGTGCATTGATGGGGAATGGCTAGCTAAGGACCAAGCTGGCTGACGGAGACTATTTATTGAGGCCCAAGTCCACACCAGACTGTAGCGCCACCTTAAATAAGTAAGTAAGTCAATTTTGTAGCTTCGTGGTTGTTCACTTAATCAAGTTGTTCTTAACCTGGTTTCACCACTTCCGCAAATATTACGTCAAACTTTTTGCAATGAATTTCGTTTTCCCTACCCAATAAAGAAAGGTGAAGGAAAGAAGCAAATATTTATTCATTTAATAAAGAATTGTTTGCATCCGAAACCTATAATTATGGTACCTTGACGCTTTGTATATTACCCACCACTTAACTGAGGTCAAAGTTGGATTAGCACTTATAAAACCCACATTAACACTCGTAAATCTCTGACAAAGTGTTATGTTTCCCAAATTGCTTGTTTGGTTGCTTCAAACGTATGTTCCAAACACACACACACACAGATAACTTCACACACACACACCCTTATGAATATCATCAAGTCGTCATAAATGTGAACTTTTCGCTCTTATTACAGAAGTAAATAAATTCCTTGGGTATGTTCTGATGTTCATATTGTTTTCTTTATTGCGATGATGCGAAAGGCAAAATGAATATTATATTCGAAAAGGAAATCCCAAGAACAAAAATAAAATGCACGGAGAAATTTATAACGAGGATAAAATGATGAATGCTGGCTGGATGGTGTCGAAGCCGAAGCTTCGAAGCTGTTACAAAGTGAAGCTGTGTTTATTTGCAAGCCTTTTATAGACTTGAAATGATGGCATGTTTAAGATAATGGCATCAGGCCTCATCATAACATCAACTCATTAATTACGTTCACTAGGGCGTATACTTACTCTTTTTTTTTCGCTCCTTCCCTTTTGCGCCCTTAGCGAGTTTTTGACTTTGAGATGTCAATCAATCTTTAAAAGTTTTCGTATATTCCGTGATATTTTTCTGGTGGTGTCTTTTTGAAGAAAATTAAATTAAAATTTGAATTCTAGGTTCGTTTATTTCAAACTTAAAAAGAGAGGGTGCGGTGCGAGCTACGATAAATAAGGTTGCTACACCCGAAAGCGGGAAAGTTAAATTATTATTAATTAATCAGAAAAAACAACATTTAAATAGTACTTTGCGGTTTTGCTGTTATAAAATTTAAACAACTACAAAACACATCGCTCTCTCACTCTCTCTTCCCACTGGTTTGAAGCTAAACCCTTTTTGGCTTCCATTTATTGGACGATAGACAAAAAAGATGTTTTTGTTATTTTTGTGTTGTTTTTTCTCTCGTCTAGTATTGGGGGAGTAAACAGTGAACATATGCGGTGTTGTACGAAATCAAGGGTCTGGCAGAATTGCCAGTCGAGCCAATATATATGTGTTTGTGCTTTTTTTTAATTTTCTTCTTTGGGTTCATTGGGTTCATTGGGTTCATGGGGTTCGGGATGTTGAATGTCCTCTATCGCTTTAAAAATTTTGGTTATTGCAGCAACGATAGATGCTTCCGTTGATGATAGCTCCTCTTCCGGTTGGAAATCAGTGCGACGTTTAAGTTGCAAGTCAGCTCTGAAGTGGGTCATGGAAAGGGGCGTTTCAAGCCACATTTGGTAATCTATTTTCAGTTGTCCAGTTAACAGCTGAAAGGACATTAATTATTGTTATTTTTTGTTTTTTTTTATGTTGACGCACACAATGCAGTTTATTCTTATGACAAACGTGACTAACCTGGTCGAATGGCTTCTTGCCAATGAAAAACATTGATTTTAAAACTGAAGTTTTCGCTTCGATAATATTTTGACCTTGAGGAGTTTCCGAGTCAGTGGTGGTTTCGGTGTCAGATGCGCCAAGTTGTTCATATATCCAGTCCTGGTTGTTCTTTAGGTAAGCATAAATAATCTGCAAGGATATTATTTGACTTATAAATAACAATACTCATGGTGATCTCAATGCTCGTACTGGCTCTGAGCAAAGTGTATTGATTGGTGATTTTAATTTTACGGCTAGAACCTCAAAAGACCCCGAAATTAATGCTCAAGGTAGAACCATTTTGGATTTTGCGACTGCGTTTGAACTTTTTATAGTTACTGGAAGAAGAGGGAAAACTTACCTTCATTCGTAATCCTGGACAATCTGTTATCGAATACCTACTTTTTCCCCTTCACTGTAAACATTTACTGCTAAACTTCGAATATGGCGATCAATTATATTCTGACCATAATATGCCTTTATTAGCATCAATAGTCACTTCTGCATCAGGAACAGATGATCAACTAATAGGCAACCCACTTTTACCCAAGCTTAAATGGAGAGACAAAGGCTCAGTCTTATATAGGAGAAACCTCAATCGAAATATTGAAGCTCATCATCTTACCGCTTCTAACACAACAATTGACACTCTTCAGCAAATAATAATTGTTTCCTCAGCGATTATTCGCAAAACAAAAACGGATTGCAAGAAGCAATGTGAACGATGGTTCGACTTGTGTGTGCGACAGCAAGAAAGGAATCTTTCGATCTTCTTAAGCTATTTCATAAGTTTTGCAATCCTTGCCTAAACTGAAATCTATCTAGAATCAAATCGTATCTGTAAACGGAAAAAAACAACACCTTCAAAACCTTCTCGTTTGTAGAAGCTCGTTGGAATTTTCGAAAACGGTTAAGAATATCAAGGGAATGCACCAATTTAATGAAATCTCAATTCTGTCCTGTTCAACTCTTCGAGAACATTTGGAGAAGCAAGTAGTCAATACACACCTCAAGATATCCTGTACGCTAAACCAGCGTTTGAAAACGAAATTTTAGATAGGGAAATCTCGTTATCAGAGCTTAAGTTAGTACTTTACTTAGCAAAGCAAAGGATAACAAAGCTGCAGGAAGTGGCCGAATTCCAAACGAATTTTTCAAATATGCCTCAGATGAATTCCTTTCACATTTAAGGCTAAAACACAAACACGCTTTAGCTTCGGTTTCGCCTGACGTTTACGAGTTCAGCCATAGGAATTCAATGCATGCTATCAGAATGAAGCTTTGAATTTGAACTCACGTAACGTGACGTAGTTCAAACATCCTGAACATTTGCTTTGTCTGACAGCTCAACAGCTGGAAAAATAAGTACAAAAACAAAATTCATTTTTTTTTGAAGGGATGATGATGATGGAGGGAGAACTGTCATTCGCTGACGAAGACGAAGCTGAATTGTGTTTGTGTTTTACCCTTTAGGATAGCTTACAACAAAATTTTCGAGTCCGGAGAAGCTCCCGAAGTTTTCAAGAAGTCAATTATCTTCCCAATTTTCAAAACAGGGGAAAAAAGCCAATTTGTTGCGGGCTCCTTTGGTTCCGTCGGGATAGTCGCTGGTATGCATGCCTCGGCCTCACGCTCGTCGGAGGAACCGAGTTCTTGATTCCCTATTCGGAGCGTACATATAAAAAAATCATACCAGTCTTTATGCGTCGAGGTGTTTTGACGCGCGAGAAATCTTATCTACACCCACTCTACCATAGTCACTTATATCTCGCCTAAGCAACCCCTTAATACGCCATCCGCTCTAAACATGTTCTTTCAAATTCTGAGATGTCGTTTAGTCGAATGGGTTGATAGTGAGCATCTTCTCAGCGAATTTCAAATAGGCTTTCGAAAAGGTTACTCGACGGTTGACCACATTCTCCTGCAACTGAAGCTTCAGCGGCAGCAATATTCTCGACACTACGGGCACTTTTTTGTCTCACTGGCATGGGTACATTTTGTACTGTGCGTGTGGATTAAAATTTTTCCACTAGACGCTCAATTGTTGATCTGCTAGGACGATTATGACGGTATTCGACGTAGCGCTCTTAACGTTAAGGCCACTGACTCCGAATTTCGGTAGTAAATTTTAATAATTTTGACTCGTTATCTTTCCATCATAAAATGGCAAACGTTACTAGAAGAGAATGCTGAATGCATCCTACAAAATATTTACATCGATACTGCAAAGCCGACTCAGATCATGGATAGAAGCACACAAGCTTATCAAGGAATTCCAAGCGGGGTTCAGACAAGGATATTCAACGATAGATAACATCTTCGTCCTCCGAAGCATCGTGGATTTCTTTTTGGCCCGTAATAAGAAATTGTATGTATTCTTCGTCGATTTTAAAGCCGCGTTCGACACGATTGACCGAAATGCATTAATGTATAAGATGTATAGAATGGGAATGTCATTCAAGTTCGGAAGGGTATTGCAGAATTTGTATCTGGAAACCACAGCAGCAGTATGGGATGGTGAGACCATTTCACAATGGTTCGAAACGAAGTCAGGAGTAAGGCAAGGCTGTTTACTAAGCCCAAGTCTTTTTGCCCTTTTTATCGATGATATTACCGACAGTTTGCCGGGTGGAGTGGAATATGCTGGAACAATCATCAAGGCCCTTCTGTTCGCGGATGACATAGTGTTGTTTGCATACTCACCAGAGTCTCTCCAACTAATGATTAACAAACTTAATGAGTATTGCAAAATATGGAAATTAGTTGTTAGTTTGGAGAAGTCGAAGGTTATGGTTTTCCGGAAAGGTGGAGGAAGAGCAAGTGAACGTGGACGGTGGTCATATACGAATGAGAGAATCGAAGTCGTCAATGAATATAAATATTTGGGGGTTTATATCACGAAAAATAACAGCAGGGAAAGACATCTTACGGAAAAGTTACAAACAGCAAAAAACACAATCAATATTGCATGGCAAAGAATCTTTACCAATGCACATATAGCACACAGTAGCAAATACAAAATATTTGAATCGGTAGCTGAGTCAACATTGCTGTATGCTTGTCAAGTTTGGGGAAGTAGAAAATATGAAACCGCTGAAAAACTCCTCCGATTTTATATCAAAAGGATATTTCGACTACCACCGAATGCCCCGAACTACATGATCATGCTTGAAACCGGTATCTCACCTATATTTATCAAAACACTTAAATTGCAAATCGATTATATATGTAAGGTAATGGAAATGACGGATGAACGGCTCCCGAAAAAAGCAGCACTTCAAGCTATTCATAGCAGATCAGGCTGGTTTAGAGAGTGGACAGAGCTAGCTGAAGAAGCTAATATAGAACTTGCGTTGGATGACTTTAGTATGTGGAAGAACAACTTGTATCAGCTGATCTCCGTTATAGATGATCGTTTTAGATTGAGCTTCGCATCTGAAGCAGAAGGATCTATCCACAGGACGCTGTATAGCAGGCTCAACCATAACCTCAACCAAAGGAATTACTTCCGCGATGAATACACGACTAATCAAATTTCAATGGTATTCAGATTAAGAGGTGAACTGCTTAGTATCAACTTCATTCCACATCGTGAAGATTTGCCCTTGCTGTGCGAATTGTGTAGTATGGGCGAAAGGGAGGACATTTGTCATTTTATCGTAGATGCCCTGTTCTGCGTGAAACAAGAAGACATATTTTTGGAAGCAATTTTTTAACTGAAGAGCAGATCATCCAATATTTAAATGAAGCCGAAGTACCAGTGCTGTTCCAATGTTGTACAATAGCATTAGCTTATCGTAGCAGAATAATAAATGAAAACTTTTAAACAGTTTTTTTTATTAATAACAAATATGTACCTAAAAGAAAAAACCAATATTTAGAATTGTTATATAAAGTTGTCAAGCAGGCAGACGGCAAAAAGCCATGCTTTATGTTATTTAATTTATAAGGTATATGTAAATACAGTTTAAAGAAATAAAATCTAATCTAATCTAATCTACTAGAAGAGAAATGTCAAAAGAGGGGCAAGAAATATGGCGTCGTTTGCTGTCCCTGTCGCTCTTCTTTTGTAGCGTCCCTTTTATATGGTAACAAAGATGTCCCATTCAGCCCTAAATATATACAGTTTTACAGCTACATCAAAAGTGATCATGCTTTATGCAGCCCAGTCTCGGGGGTGGAGGAAAAGTGATACGTTGAAAAAACTTTTGAAATTTTTCTTGAAACGACAATTCCGCATCCCTTAATCAACAGCAAACTACATGCTACTTGTGGAAACAGGCCTTATACTCAACAGCACTTGAACTCCACTTCAACTATATCCATAAGCTCATGCTTGGCCACACGGACAAGGTAGCACGAAGAGTTGCAGTGTCTGTTATTAACACTAATTCATCCTGGTTCCAAGAATGGAGAAATCTAGCTATGGAATGTTCATTACCGTTCACTCTAAGGATGGAGAACCTTGCCAGCTGGAAACATTTTCTGGAGTAAGGAGAACTACTTCCACTAAATTTCATCCCGAATAGAAATTACCTACCTATCATCTGTTCGATGTGCAATACTCAGGAAATATAGTTCACTTCATCGCAAAATGTCCTATGTTAGTGGAATCTCGTCGACAAAGGAAGTCTTCCAAGACGAGACATCTAGCTTACCTTAAGCGATTGCTTTCCAATTTTGTATATCAATACATCGCTGGCTAAAAGTTCAGCAATATAATGGGCCGATCCCACATCAAGCTCCATTGGGTATATGCTTGATGAATTTTTTGGAAGTTCAACACCTGTATCTCTGCATTCTTGTAAGAATGCCTCATACATCTCAACCGGAAGACCTTCTGTCGAAAATACAGTGTCCTTAGCGTGCACCAGAAACTTATCAATCTCATCCGTATGCTTATCATCCTCGTCTATGGAACAAACAGCTTCCGAAAGAGAATAACAAATACCCGCCTTAGCATTGTTCCCTTCTGTAAGCAAAAACAATGACATATGACAACAAGTATGTAGAAAAACAACAGATTTTACCCTTTTCGAATTGTTCAGCATGTTTAATCAGTTCGGTATACACAGCAGTAATAAGAAGTTGCAACAAGACCGAATCTCCTTTAGAAACAAAAAATACAAA
The DNA here is from genome assembly GCA_943590905.1 of Sphaerophoria taeniata. Classification (NCBI taxonomy): domain Eukaryota; kingdom Metazoa; phylum Arthropoda; class Insecta; order Diptera; family Syrphidae; genus Sphaerophoria; species Sphaerophoria taeniata. The sequence continues at coordinate 146,661,013 of OX016541.1, read as the reverse complement.
ACAAAAACAAAATTTTATGAATTCATCATCAGCAACAGCGCACACCAATGAGTTTCCAAAATGAACATACTCAAGGGCTTCGTTGACATAGAAATAATGTCCTGTAACTGAACGGCAACCTTATAAAGGCCTTCCGGAATACATTCAAACATCTCGGATACCCAGTTCAAAACAAGTGACATGGATTGGTACATACTTGAACCAGTTTCAACCGCATCAACCAACATATCAACCATACCATCGAGGACAGGATAAATCAAGTACATGATGCCCTCTAACCAGGGTGGACGTTTTTGGTTCCACACCTTGAATGAGATGTTGAAGACAGTAAAGTGAACATTTACTCACACTACCATGGCTTTTGTGGGTGACAATTTGCACTCACCACCCAACCGCATTATAATGGCTCACCTGACGTTTGTCAAGACAATCACACCAGTGAGGTGGAGCATTCTCCAGAGCACTTATTAGGCATGATTTAATGTCAGTTGCTTTACCAAGAGCCACCAAAATATATGTCAACGCGAGTACGAGTTGACAGTTGGTCTGCCCAACTGGATCTAAATTGCATAAATTAATTTGGCTTCGCTTAGCGATGAATAAAACGATTTTTTCTTGTACCTGATTCACCGACGATGAGTTCAGCAGGATTAAAACATTCGCGACGACATAAAAATGCTGAACATTTTGGCTGATTTTCCGGCTCAGGAAATAGCCATTTGGCAACGTTTTTGAAATTCTCTGGTGACGGAAGATGCTTAATCAAATGGGGCAGTATGATCGATGTTAGCTTTGCCTCTCCCATTAGAAGAATCTTTTTCGAAAACGTATAATTTACTGCTTTGATTCAAAAGAAGCCGAAGAACACTTACTTTAACCAAAAAAGACCAGTTCGCTGCTGGAGCAGTTAGGAGTACTTTCAATTCCAAAACAATTGCAGTACTCGTGTCTAAATCATCGAAGTTAGTTATCGATTGATTGGGATGACCATTTGGGAACAGTTTTGGGTTGGTGAAAATAATCCAAGGACTCGGTTGGTCTTGACGTGACGTAAACATTTTCATTTTTGACACTCCGTCACGGAAGAGCTTAAAGACGTAACATAAATTAAATAAATATAAAATTTTCATAAAATAAAGAAAACCTTTCCAAGCAAACCAAGTGGTGCGCCACGAAGAAGTAGACAATAGAAGAACTCTCGACACTTGGCATGGATATCCCGTACCACATCACTCTGGTCTATGAAATTGAGTCCTGTTTGATTTAAATTAAAAGTTAAATGTATAGGTTTTCATGTAGAATTTTGTGCATGCATTAAAAAAGAAAATTTTGTATTTTTCTACAATGAGGTGCAAAAAATTAAAACGAAATACATGACTCCTTAAAAATTAAGTAGGTATGCAGTCAAATATTTTGATTTTCCAAATCAGCGTGATTGTGAAGATGAACAAAAGGTCGTCACTCTACGCAGCGTGGTTCCAATTTAAAAAAAATTAAGTACCGTGTATTCTTTTATCAATCAATAAAATAAAAGTAAAAAACAATAAGAGAAACAATTTTCTAAAATTTTAAAGTAATTTTACGGTCGGATCGATATAATTAAACCGTGATTTTCTGGGATTTGATTCCCATTAACCTCGTGTGCGCTGCATGTGTGGTGAGCACACCAGAAAGAAATGAAGGAGAAGGATAATGCAAAGGGAAAAAAGCCTGGCAAGAAAAAAATTGCTGCGGCTTACCAGCTTTTAGAACTGAAAAGCGGAAAAATCGACATAGTGGTTCGTACTCCACCTAACGACACAGCCACACCGACGATGATTGGCAATCCTCCAAATCACACCATTTCATTTAATGGTGCATCAACATCAGCCCATGCTCTGGCTTCTCAGACTGGCTCCACCGTAAAAAATGGAGCTACCGCAACGCACACGGAAAACATCGACACCCACATGGACGATGATGAAATTCTTGAAAACATGCTGGAGGAGATGGCCGGCAAGTGGCACTCCCCAAACAAAAGACAAACAACCTCGAACAAACGCAGTGGCAGTCCGAACGCTGCAAACGAAGGGATGCTCGACAACAAATTCTCAGTACTCGACTCGGGACTCAAAATTTTACCGTCCAAAAAAGCAAGAATCAACTCGGAGATGGCTCACCAGCTGGAGCAAAAAACAATAAGCGACGGCAACGTGGCCGAAGCCGACGACAACAGAAAATCAGACAACGATGGACGAGGGAACGTGTCAGCACCTTCAAGTAGCAGCCAGCGGACGACGGAGTCTCCAAGCTCGCGGGGTAAGTACTGCCCTCCAATATTTTTGAAAAACGTAGATTTGAAAACGCTCATTAATGATTTTCGTGCGAGATCGGTTCCTTTTAACTATAAAATTATAAATCGTGGTAATTCAAGTAGACTTTACATAGATAATAGCCAAGTTCACCGTGAACTTCTTGAGCTCTTGAGGAGATCCGAAAATGTTGAGGCATACTCCTTCACTTTGAAGGAGGATCGTACCGCGAACGTTGTCCTAAGAGGACTCACGCTTGATTTCACCGAAACCGAAGTTCTTAACGAACTGAAAGAAAAAATACCAAGTGTTGAAAAAGTCTCAGTGTTCGAAACAATTCGATCTAAGGCGGAAAAAATCCAGTACAACCTTTTCCTTGTGAGGCTCAAAGCGGGTGCGACTCCCGATGAACTCACAAAAATACGTTATCTCTTTAACACAAGAGTGTACTGGGAGAAGCCCAGGGGCAACAAAGGTGCACTCCAATGCCGTAGATGTCAGGACTTTGGGCACCTCGCGAAAAATTGTGCTAATAAATACAAATGTGTGAAATGTGCCAACTCACATGATCCTGGTGGCTGTACAGTGGCAAAGCAGGATGGAAGTAAGGCAGTTTGCGTCAACTGCGGCGAGAATCATCCTGCAAACTTCAGAGGCTGTATTTGCTACAAAAAATACGAAGCTGCAAGAAAACAAAAAATTAAACTCGCCAAGGAAAAAAAACTTGAACAAACTGCCTTCTCCAAAGCTGTTTCTAGTGGAAACTTTGTTGTCCCTGGGGTGTCTTATGCCAGTCATCTGGTCGATCCTCGCCTGCCTCAGAACCAAAACTCCTCCAGTGGTTTCACTTCCAACAAATCAACTCACAACACAGGGCCAGTAGGTTCAAATGTAATTAATGACTTTATGAATTTATCAAAAGAACTGTTTGGTTTCGAAATGAATCAACTTTTTTCTAAAATAGAGCACTTTATGTCTAACTTGGGCAGCTTCCAGTCGTTGGTTAGCAAGCGACTGGCATACCTTGAGCTGGTAAACCAGCTCCTTGTTAGTTCGCAATAATGGCAGTAAAATTTTAAACCTCAACATTACGTCTTTAATCCATCATGTCAGGAGAATGGAACTAACCAAAATTCTCCGAGCTAGCGACTGTGTAGTGGCTTTCATTCAGGAGACGACTATAATACAAATTAAAATTATTTTTTATGCGTTTTCTCAAAAGCTAAATGTGCGTTTTTCAGGAGTTGGAGTACAGTACTTCCTTCCATAGTTTAAGACTTATTCATAACTATTTTTTTTTTTAAACACAAGCCAGTACAAAATTTATGTGATGTTTTATTAAGAAGAAAAAAAAAATTAAAAACAAAAAAAAGAAAAAAATAATCAAATCAAAACAATTCCAATGTTACGAAACAGAATGTGATATTTAAAACTTCTTTATCTTGTACTCGTATCTGCAATTTTTTAATATAAAAGACTGAAATAGATTGTTCTCATCCAATCTTCAATAAGATATTACTTGTATCTTTAAATGTGTATTTTAGCTCTCGCTTTTATAATTACTATATATAACAGTCTCACTCATTCAACATTAACTTACAGAGCGCTCTCGCTCTTCTCATACAAAGCAAAACTAAATATCTATCTCAACTTTTCAATTTCAAATGTGCTGGCACATTCTCGTTTGTATTTGTAGTATATTAATTAGTATGTAAGGTAGCGTATTAAAATTGTATATATGTGTATATTTGTAAAATACTTGTGAAACACTCGTTTCAAGCTAATGTTACAATGCTTATGAGCAAAAGCAGTCCAACAGTATTAAACTGACAGCCACGAGGCTCAAATCTTAAATTAAAAATTCTGACAAAGAAGGCCATACGTTACAGCCGCTTTTTCACTCTTGTTATCGCTAGAATAAGATGAAACTATTGTAATCGAAATCAAAAGACTCAATAAAATTTCATTCATTCATTCCAAATCAGCGTAAGTTCAAAATTTGACACTAATGACTGAAACACAAACACGCTTTAGCTTTAGCTTCGCCTGACGTTTACTAATTCAGCCATAGAAATTTGAATGAAGTTTCGACTTCCGATTTCGTACGTAATGCTACGTAATGTGACTGGAAACGGGAGCTCCAGTTCAAATATGCTGAAAATTTACTTTGTCTGACAGCTCAACAGTTGTATTAAGAAAATACACCAAAAAAAAGCAACGAGCCATACAATTTGTTGAGAAAATATGTTTAGGGATTTTTATAAAAACTGTAGTAGCTGTTCTAATCGCATTTAATCAGTTATTTGTTAAAATTTCTATCATGTGTGAGTCGCATTTAAATATTTGTGACATTTTCTATAGCAAAGGAATTTTGACGTTTCGTTTAAATGTCATAACTCATAACTTTTGATTTTAGATGATCATGGTAGAATTACAGCCAATGCTGGAGATTTGGAAAGACCACTTCTGAAGACTGCTAACATGGAACCGGTAATATCAAGGCTGAAATCTAACAAAGCCGTTGCGTTGAAGCAGATGGTCTAGCTGCTGAGCTGTTCAAAGCAGCAGGCAACGGTCTAGATAGGAGCATGCACCAAATCATCTGTAAGATATGGTTGGAAAAATGCATGCCCGATGAATGGAACTTCAGCATTATTTGCCCGATTCTTAAAAAGGGAGATCCTCTTAACTGTGCCAACAACAGAGGAATCAGGGCCTCAGACCAGGAAAGTCAACCATCAACCAAATTTTCACTCTACGGCAGATCCGCCTGGAAAGAACCTATGAACTCCAAATCGATACTCATCACCTTTTCATCGATTTTAGGACCGCGTATGACAACATCTACAGAGACGGACTATCTAGTTTTGGCATCCCTGCCAAGCTCATTCGCTTGTGCAAAATGACGATTGAGAACTCACGCTGCTCCGTCAAAGTTGGCAACGAGCTTAAGGAATTTTTCGATATCAAAAAAGGATTCAGACAAGGCGATGGACTATTGTTCGATTTCTTTAACATCGTTCTTGAGAAGATAGTGCAAGACTCCACCGTCAACACCAAAGGTACTATTTTCCAAAAGTCTGTTCAACTTCTCGCGAAGTCGAGGTAATTAAGGAGTTTGTCTACCTAGGCTCCGCTATTAACACGGGCAATAACACCAGCGCCGAGATAAGACGAAGAATAACTCTTGCTAATCACTGTTTTTTTGGGCTAAGAAAGCAATTGAGTGGAAAAGCTCTCTCGAGCAACTAAGCTAAAACTGTATAACACTGTCATCATCACAGTCCTACTATATGGTGCAGAAGCATGGACCTTGACAAAATCGAATGAATGTCATCTTTGGCCCCATGTTCATTGATGGGGAATGCAGAAGAAGTTACACAAGTGAACTTTACGTGTTGTACAATGACATGGACCTAGCCAGAAGAGTCTAGTTCCAGAGACTCAGACGGCTCGGTCATTTAGAGCGGATGGACACCAATGCTCCGGCCCGGAAAGCCTTAAACACTATTCCAGAGGGAAGTAGAAGAAGAGGAAGTCCGCGAATCAAGTGGCGCACACAAGTGAAAGAGGACAGCTAGCTACGGACCGAGCTGGCTGGCGGATATTTTTGATCGAGGCCCAAGTCCACAACGGAGTGTAGCACCACCTTAAGACAGTAAGTTACTTTTGATGTATGAATTTAAATTGGGACTTTTTAAACCACAAGTCTTATAAAGAATCCCTCGAGAACCAACATAAATTTCCATGAAAAAATGGCTTTTGTAGCTTATTACTGAGAAACGTCAAATTTTAAACAATTATGTCAAAACTAAGCGTGGTTCACAGCAGAATAAAGTTCAACCCACTTTATTCATCATGCTTTAGTCAAAATCAGAGACCAAGCTGTCAAAAACGATTTGCATACAAGCTCAAATTTACGAACCGTGAGAGTGTATATGCTCGTTTTTCACGAAAAAAAATTTATCGTTTTTTTTTCAATTCATTAACTCACATTTATTGATCTAGATCAGCGGTTCTCAATCTTTTTTGGTGACGGAACCCTTTTGGAAAACGAAATACTTAACGGAACCCTACAACTATGCCTAATAAAACAATAGTTGTGAAAAGTGTATTCCTTATTAATTAGCATAGTGCAATGGAACACTCAATTATTAGTAACATACATAACAAGTTATTGCACCAGTATCCGGACAGGCCCCAGTGTCCGGACAATTTTGCCTTTATGGGGAATAAAAGAGAAACTAAACACAGTATTTGCAAAAAACAACAAAATACAGAATCAGTAACATTTTCCACATATACATACAAAGTTTCAATCCGATCGAATGTATAACGGAAAAGTTATATGTGGTTTAAACTGCAGACGCTACTGTTTTGCTGTTTTCTTAGAAAAAAAAATAGTGGCAGACCTTGGAAAAATGTACTGGGAATAGTTGATCTTGTGAGATCTTGCAATCAAATGGACTTTGTTTCAAAGAAAATATAATGAACCTATAACTAACTAAAGAAAAAAAGTTGAGTTTTGCGTTTTTTAATCGATTTTTTCAAGTGTCCGGACACTGGAACAAAAAATAGTGAAAATCTAGTTTCCGGACAGCTCCAAGATTTTATTGAATTTTTTTTAATGTTCAAATTCTTTTTGAAACCCTTAATTTCACACATTTTATATGAAATTTTTATTGGATTATCAAAGACTAGCAGTTGGCCGCGACCTCGTCCGCCTGTACCTCGTCCAACGGCAGATGTGCGTCTTGAATTGTGCATCATGTACCTGTCGGAATTTCGTTTTGAAGTTATTTTAAAATTGTATAACAATCGACTCTTCCTAAGTTGAAATTCTCCTTAACTCAAAGCCTACAAATGTATAATTTTCCACGTTCTAGCAACGCTTTTCACTCATGCTTTGCTTTTATTATTCCACCGTATCGTTGTATAGCTTAAAAATTGATACATTCCAACATAAAAAGAATTTTTCAAAAATGAATATTTTTAGCCGTTTTAGCAACATTTTTCTCTGACGCTTCGCTCCACCTATTGGTCGCGTAATATAATATCGCTTCAAGCCTTTCTTGATAAAGCGGCCATTCAACACTAAAAGAATTGTTCAATTCGATAAAGCACTTCCTGAGAAAAGAGCGTTAAAACGCAGAAAAATGAATGTTTTTTGCCGTTTTTTCAACATTTTCCACAGATTCTTCGCTCCAATTGGTCGCAGCTTATTGTTAAGTAGCCTAAAGCCTTCCTCGATTAATGGACTATCCAACACAAAAAGAATTTTACAATTCGAACCAGTAGTTCCTGAGATTACCGCGTTCAAACGAAAAAACTCTTTAGCTTTATTATATTAGTATAGATAACAGAGAGAGGTATTTTTTTTTGTGGAACCCCTACAAGGCTATCACGGAACCCTAGGGTTCCGCGGAACACACTTAGAGAATGGCTGATCTAGATATACGAAACGAAAATAAAATAAAAGAAAATAAAAATTGCGGGATTTAGGGGGTAAAACGTCAGTTTCCGATCTCCTTCTTTCTTTAATCTCTGGTGAAAATGTAACTAAAACTTTTTCGAAAAAGATTAATAAAAAATGGAATATTTTTAACAATAATGAAAAGTTTTAATTACAGTCAGTTAAAGTTTGAAGTCCTTGTAGAAACAATAAATTTTACTCATTTATTATTTTTACCGAAAAAAAACCAATTAATTTGATGATGATTTTTTTGCACACAACTGTATGTTTCTACAAATTATACGTACATCTCTACTCACCTATCAACTCCTCCCCCTTTTCACAAAAATAAGGCAAAAGCTCAGCTATGCAAAATAGCATATTGCATATATCAACCAAATGCAATTGAGACCGTGCCGTACTTGTTATTTGCTGAGGTGAATATTAAAATAAAAAAAACACACACTCACACACTTTTTTTTCAAATTAAAAAATAAAGAAAATATATTCACGGGCGTTAACATATTATTGAAGTGTGTACCTGCGAGTAACGAACTGTTAAAACACTTAAGGTCTCGTTGAGCATTCCACCGAATATGCGTTGAGCCATCTTTGGGGGAACAGTATTCCATAGATCATCCTTGGTGCCCCTCAAGTAATGCCACCACATTTGTACAGTGTAAGAGCCTCTTTCCGATTCAAAGAAGGGTTCGTCTGACTCCCAATCCAAGCAGTCAGCATCTTGAACAACGTAGATTAAGAGGATACGTGTATGGAGATCAAGAAGACGTTCAGCTAGCGCTTCTGCCATTTCTGAATAATGCTTGTGGGATAACTTTTTAAAATAAGAAAAATGAATAGAATTCAAAAAGTGCTGAGGCAACGACTTTTTAATTGAAAAGATGACAAGATAATTTGCAAAGAATGGTGCTACCTTTAATGATCCACCCTCGTCATCACCCCTTGGGGGATAATGTATTACTGTTGCTGTGCACAAGTATATTTTCAAGCAGTTTCTTATCAGCGCAGCGGCACCGAGAGTTGCAGTGAGTACGGATAGATCTGCATGGTCCAAAGACTCTTGGGTAAGGACATGCAAGTGGTCCATCAAGAGCTGCGCTGATTTAGTGACCAAACCAACAAATTTATCTGGGTCGGAATTTTTAACCACAATTGTAGAGTTCTAACAGCAAACAAAATTATTTAAAAATTTTAAAATTTTCTAAAACAAAAAACTACATCTTCAGGTTTTGCTTCAACATCGCTATGCAATAAGCCAGAATATTCTCTGTAAGATGCAAAGTACTCCTCTTCCCACCTTTTAGCAAACAAAGATACAGGGGTTCCGAAAGGCAATAAGTTCAACATATTTACCACATGACAATTTTAATCGAAGCAAAAGAGGCATATCGCGGAAAATCCAGCTTTCCACCTACAACTCCCGGACAAATTGGTTCCTGGAGAACACTTTGATGGTCCTGAATAACCCAACCACATGGGAGGTTAAAAAAGAGGTGAAGTTTATTTGTTTTTTTTTTTTTTTAATAACAACTACTTAACCTGATAATACTTTAGATCTCTCTCTATCAGAATTGGAACTCGGTCCATTAAATTTCCTTCTTCCATAACTTCCATGATTAAGAGATTAATTGGCTTACGTTTTTCTTGCAAATTTGTTACACTTTTGAAATACTCGTCTTTTGCAGTTTGAGTCAGTAGGTTGGCTATTGATCAAACTGTAAAAGAGCTGTTGCTAAGAACAGGACAAGCAGAAACTAGGGTAATAGGTAAAATATTAAGAATAAGGAAGCAAGCAATCTGTTAATTTAAATCTGCGTGACTCTTCTTCTTTTGCTTGAAAATTTCAGTGGGAAACATTCCCCATTCAAAACAGAAGATAAAAGACTTCAGGACAAGAATAGTACTCGTATAATCTTGCAGCCTTTTTTCGACATTGGAGGTGTCTTCAAGAACGTACCTAGTGGTACAATCGAAAAGACCAATTGCTCACTTCAAAGGGGAACACACAATTGTTAAGTGAACTATGTGTACGTTAGCAAAAAGATTTATAGTTAACAAGGTAAAGGAAATAGTGTTGAAACGTGTCGTGAGGAACGGCTCTAGAGGAATAGTTACCTCAAAGAGGAATCATATGGATTCTTCCTATGAAACTTAAGCGGAAACACAAAGCTGCCGTTACGTTTCTACACTTTGGATTGAAGTTTGACTGACATCTGTCATTTAAGTAATCGGCTGTTACAAAAAGTGTTCATTCATTTAATTTTTTTTTCTTTTTTGAAAACAAAACCGACAACCGAATAGTAAGGGAAGTCAAATTCAAATTTAATCTCCATACAAACAAACAAGAAAACATGTCGCTGAGCAAAGTAGAAAACATTTCAACTTTTGCTGCAGCTTGTGCCACGTAACGTTTATGTTACGGGGTTCTAGCAACATGTCAAATCAAAGATTGAGCAACAAAACTGCTTTTTGTTACACAGCGTCTCCACTGAACATACAGCTGCCCAACATCACAACCGCAATCCAATCCACAAACAGAAAATATTTTTCCCGTTGGCAAATTATGTCATGTCGTCTCATTTTATCTTAAAACGCGGTGGCAGAAAGCACAAAATTAAACGTCACACAACAAACGAAACAGAACAAACGAAAATAAGCGATTTACATTTACACATTTAAAGTCACTCGATTTACCTTTACATTCAAATGAAAACCTTACACGTACACGAAACGTCAATATTCATGCCCATGATTTGAACCACACTCATGTCATGTTCAAAAATCAAGATTCTTCGACAAGATGTCTGTGTGGACATGGATTTTTCTGCCTCCATTGGATTTTTGCAAGACATGTTCATGAACAGGGCATCGTTCATGGCCAGTGGAGCCGGCCTGTTAGGGTAAGCAATTCCTATGCTTCAACTTTATACTTCACTCAACGCTAATACCAAAGCAGCTTTGTCTTTACCACTTTAAGCAAGATGGAGTCTACTTAATAATGCTTAGCTGACGATTCAGTTCCCAACCAGCTTATGCCAACAATTATAAAAAAAAAAATATTATGCTTTCACCTACCCTAAATCCAAGATTCAGAACAAATATCATTTGTTCAAGTTACGGTCCACCTTAATCCACTTATGGCATTTTTATTTGGAAGTCCAGAATTGTGCTACCATCCGGATCCCAATTGAAGGTTTTTTCGTATTCTGACGAATCCGATGTATGATGTGATATGAGTTACAAGAAATCACTATAAAACATTGTAAACTGTCTTCAAATTTTGACAGATGATAGCAGCCATCTTCTTGAAGCTATCTTGCATCGCAAAATACTCATTGAAGGAAAAAGCGTTCAACAACACAGTTGTTTGCAACATTGATAGGCATCTAAATCGATGTTATCTCACACACATCAGCACTCTAAGTATCGGCAGAAACACAAACACGCTTAAAGCCAAATCACAAACATGCTTTGGCTCCGGCTTCACCTGAAGTTTACGAGTTCAGCCATAGGAAATCAATGCATGATATCACAATGAAGCTTCGACCTCACGTTTCGTAAGTAACGTGACTCCAAACGGAAGCTCTAGTTCAAATATGCTGAACTTTTGCTTTGTCTGACAGCTCAATAGCTGTAAAAATAAGTACACAAACAAAATTCATTTGTTTTTGGTGGCGTAATGATTGTGAAGGGAGAACTGTCATTCAAAGCAAACTGGAAGCGAGTGCATCGTAGCGCAGACGAAACCGAAGCTGAAACGTGCTTGTGATTCACCCCTCAAGCTTTCGCTTCGCGTGACGTTAACGATGTTAGCAATTGCAATTCAATGCATGCTACCACAATGAAGCATCGACTTCACGTTTCGTACGTAATGTTACTGTGACTCCAAACGGAAGCTCTAGTTTAAATGTGCTGAACATTTGCTTAGTCTGACGTTGAGCTGTCAGAGCTGTTAAAAACAAACTTCATTTCCTTTTGGAGGGATGATGATTATGGAGGGAGAGATGTCATTCAAAGCAAACTTGAAGGGTGTGTTTGTGTATCAGCTTTAAAGCGTGTTTGTGTTTCAGCCCGATATCTCTCAGGAAAGTAGTATTATAACAAGCAGTTTTTGCACTACATCTGCTTAGAGCGTTTGGAAAATATACGGAGAGAAATTTTAGAGTAAAGATGTATACCCTTTTCAGTTTTAAAAGTGAATATTGGAGTTGTTATTAAGTTATTATAAAAAATAGAGTTGCGCGACAGCTTTTGAAGAGCCAAGGCCTAAGTGGCTTACTCTCATCAACAATTCTCTGAGTGCGTCTGAAGAATTGAGGGGACCTACAATTTAACGCCGATTCCGAACGGCAAAGTTGAGAAGCACTTTTTCATGACAGATTGATACTCTTGGAAAATTTGCCAGTTCTTTGCAAGAGGCAGTGCCTGTGAAAGATGAAATAAAAACTTTATGAGCGCGAGTAGGACTCGAACCCACGACGTTCTGCTTAGCAGCCAACGCACCTTACCACTAAGCTACGGGCAACTGCATTATTAAGTTATTAGTAAGAGCTATTCTCGTTTGATCTCGGCGCTGGTGTTATTGCCCGCGGTGCCTAGGTAGATAAACTCCTCTACTACAACTACCTCGAAGTTGTATGGGTCTATTGTGACGTTCTGTCCGAGCCGTCGTGCGTGTCGGTGTTAGGTTTCCTTCCTCGAAGACAACAGTTTTTCCCTCATTTACCGGTAAACCCATTTTTGCCACTTCTGTCTCAGTTCTCACAAAGGCGCCATTAACATCACGTTATGTTTTTCCCATTAAATCAGCAGACAGCACTGCCTATTTCCCTTTATTTTTTATTTCTGTTTTGTTACGGCTACAATGATTCTTTTATACGAAAGTATTTTTATTTTATCAAATACACATTCATACAAATATTTGAAATCATTATACAGTATTAGTAGAATCTTAGAAATAAGTCTAAAGTAAGGGATGCTACCCATTTCAGTCTTGAAATAAATTCAAATAGAAACACAAAAACGTACCATATCATAACGTAACGTCACCATCCTATTTCACCAACCTGGCAATGCTCTCTCAGCGAAAATAGGCCACAAAACCCAATTGTCACTTTACTGTCACTTCTCTGTCATCATTTTTGCAAAAACAAAAAAAGCAAAAGAAAATCGTGCTCTCTTGTTCTGGATTCAACGAATTTGTTTTAAACAATTCGCTTTTTTTCAATAATTAACTACAACACTTTATATGGCTTCTTGACGACTCAAGATTGTGAAAATTTTACTGATAAAATTATCAATTTTCAATAAATTCAAAAAGTTCCTAATTATTGTGTTTTGTCAAAATTTTAAATTCAATGAAAACATATCGGACTTGGAAATACATAAATTTAAAATTCTAAACTAACCTATTCAAAATTTGGTGAAGACACCCTTCTATATATTTTTGAGTAAATACAAAATTGTGGTTAACAAAATTACATATATTCTAGAAGTAAACCGAATTTTCTACGAATTTCCTTTCCATGCAGTGATCAGTGGTTGTGTGTCTTGGTTGTTTTGTGACAAAAAATCAAAATTTACAATGCGAATATTCGTATGGGGTAATACAATTCATGGCGAGCTAGGACTTGGTGGCATTGAGGATGAGTTTGTAAATAACAAAAAACATAATGATCATTCTGATTGGAACATGTTTTTGGTTTCTAATTGGTAAACTTTCTCTATTTAAGGTGTTGACACCGCGACAAATGACATGGAATCCCGAACAAGAAATCGTCGAAGTTTCATGCGGATCAACACACACTCTATTTGTGACAGCTAATGGGAAAGTGTTTTCCTGCGGCAACAACGACAATGGTCAACTGGGACATGAATTGCCGACCAAAAGGCCACGTATGTCTCTGTTTAGTATGTACTCATCACATTTTGCTTCCATTTAAGTTCATTGTTGCTAGAAATTTATTGTTTGCTTCTTCATTTTAGTTTCGTTTGTTTTGGTTTTTTTGTAGTTAGAAGCAGTTGTTTACTTTTTGCTCATTAATTCTCTCATCGTACCTGAATTGCCTTTGATTCTAGTTTGATTCTAGGTGAATCTATTCAGTGCACGAAGTAGTGCAGTAGTTTCAAAATCATCCTCCTTGAATTTCCCAAGCAACTCTTAATTGATAAATGTGAAAAATGTGTACATCATTTTGGTTTCTCTTGTTTTTTTTTTGTTAAATTCTCTCCTCGAGTGTGAGAATCTTTGCTAATTTGGTCCAATTTTCTGTTTAAAATAGAACCAATAGGCGTCCTGGACAACTATGCCGTTAAAAAAGTAAGTTGTGGTGCTAATCACTCTCTAGCATTAGACGAATGGGGTCATATATACTGCTGGGGACTCGATGACTGCGGACAATTGGGTCTTAATGACGCAGAGTCACGCCAAATGGCTCCCAAGATCCTCAAGAGTTTAATTTCAAAGCATATAGTCCAAATATCCTGTGGCGCCAATCATTCCCTGGCTTTGTCAAACAGTAAAGTTTCTATTTGTCTTCATTTAAGCTTAAAAACTGATTTTCGCTTTAAGGTGGCGAGCTATTCGCCTGGGGTTCCAATATTCATGGCCAATTGGGTTGCGAAAATACCGACTGCAAACACTCCGCAACGCCAAGACAAATTACAGCCCTCAAAGGAATTCCAATAAGCTATATTACATGCGGAGCCAATCACTCATTTGCTGTCTCCAAGTCAGGTGCTGTTTTCGGCTGGGGAAGGAACAATCGTGGCCAACTCGGTCTGAATGACGAAGAAACTCGCAACCTGCCCACACAACTTCGAACACTGAGAAGTCTTAAAGTTCGATACATCGCTTGTGGCGAGGAATTCTCTGTGTTCTTGACTAGAGACGGTGGAGTTTTCACTTGCGGAGCAGGTACCTACGGGCAGTTAGGACATGGCAGCAATTGTAACGAGCTTCTGCCGCGAAAAGTCATGGAACTCATGGGAAGTACCATCACGCAAATAGCTTGTGGCACTCGTCACACACTGGCGTTGGTTCCGTCCAGGGGACGTGTTTATGGCTTCGGTTTGGGCTGTTCCGGACAGCTGGGAACACGCTCGACGAACAACTACTCAGTGCCTCAGGTTGTGCTTGGTCCATGGGTAAAATGTTTGTTGATATTTTGTGAAATTTGATGGTTTTATTGTGTTTTGAAGGTCTCTCCCAGCGGTTCGGCATTGTTGGAGAAGGAAATCTCCACAGTGACTGCCCTGACAATAAAACAAATATTTTCCGGTGGCGATCAAGCTCTTGTAACGACAAAATTCTTTATGGACCAAATTCCAGCAGTCGATTATCGTCAGTACAAGTATGAGTCATTACGAATTCTGTATCCACTCAAATAATTTTGGAATTGTCCTTTCATAGACCTGAAACGCAAATACTCACCTTAACTAATGCCTTGGCTGAAGAGTGTCTGAAAGTTGAAAAGGATGCGTCAGTCGATTTGGATCTCCTGACTTCCATCGAACTGATATTCAGGAGTTTAGAGTGCCTTAATGGATCGTTTCTTTTGGACGATGATAAACACTATTGCTGTACATCGAAACATCACGGCGTTGATCTCTCCAAAGCCACCGAAATCTTCGAAATCATACGAAACATCGAAAATGAGAGTTTAAAGCAAATTGTAACTAGAACTAGTCGTTGAAATTTTCATTTTTGTAATCAAATTTCATTTTAGATACTCCACACGGTTGATGAGATTATCAGCTCACTTGTACCATCTCCACCGGACGTTGAAACGCTGAGAATCTACTTAACGCTGCCACTGTATCACGAATTTGATAATTCCAAGAACTATTCAACCCTGCATACCCAATTCAGCAGAGCCGTCATAAAATTGGATACAATTCCGAGGAAAATAGTCGGCCAATGGTGGGCGGAGGCTCCGATCGAGTATTTCGAGCATTTAATATCAAATTTCAAGAATGTCGTTAGCTACATTATTAATTTTAAGCTACCTCTTAAAGCGGGATCAGAAAAGAAGGTATGACGCAATCGACTCAAGCCCCACGATCTAATTTGAGTTCGTTTCAGGATATGTCATTTGAACCGAATCTCTTTGGGGCATTGAACCTTCTTGTGTTCTTGCATAAAATCAATCATTCTCAACGAACCGATAAAGCTTCTTATGAAATATTCCATTTGCCCGATTTAATGGACCAGGTTGACATTCAACAGGAATACATCAATTGGTACATGGACAAAAATGTCAGTTATTCATTTTTCATGAACTCTTCCTTAACCCTCGTTTTCTTTTCTCTCTTCTCAAGCAGTCGCAGCTATTTAACATCTGTAACTATCCGTTTTTGTTTGATGCCATGATCAAGACGGTTTTACTGCAGACCGATCAGGCGCTACAAATGCATTCGGCAATGCAAAATGCTGCTGCTTCAGTAAGTGCTTCAAATATCAAGAACAACAACATCTGACACTCTTTTCTCTTAAAGGGATTCCTGGCATTGTTCAGCTTGGCCCCACCGGTGTCACAATTTATTGTTCTCAATGTAACCCGTGAGAATTTGGTTCAGGACACACTGCGAGAAATAATGCTGTGCAGTCAAGCGGACCTTAAAAAGCCCCTCAAGGTGAGTTTGTTGTTGGGTATCCAAATAGCATCCAAAGCAGCTCATCTACTTTGCAGGTTAGATTCAAAGACGAAGAAGCTGAAGACGCCGGCGGTGTTCGCAAGGAATTTTTCATGCTTCTACTGAAGGACATACTCGATCCGAAGTACGGAATGTTCAAAGAATTCGAAGATTCTCGAGCCGTTTGGTTTTCGGATCTGTCATTCGAAGACGACGACATGTATTTCCTCATTGGTGTAATTTGTGGTCTGGCCATATACAACTTTACCATAATCAACTTGCCATTCCCGTTGGCCCTGTACAAAAAACTCCTCAACGAACCAGTTGACTTGAGCGACTTGCGTGATTTGTCACCGCTCTTGGCGAATTCCATGAAAAGCATTTTAGATTATGAGGGAGACGATATGGAGCAAGTGTTCGATTTGACTTTTGAAATAACGAGGGACATTTTTGGTGAATCAGTGGTTGAGCAGCTCAAGCCAGGTGGCGATAAAATTTTGGTTAATCAACAAAATAAGTAAGAAGACTGCCGACATCTTCGTACTTCAACTCAAATGTTGTATGTTTTGTTTGCAGGAAAGAATTTGTAGATCTCTATGTGAACTTTATCTTCAACAAATCGGTTGAGACGAAATTCAAGGAGTTTCACAAGGGATTCATGAAAGTAAGTTTCTGAAATTGTTGCGAGCTTTTAATCAATGTCTAATTTATTGAAGGTATGTTGGGGAAGAGTCCTTAATATTTTCAAACCGCATGAACTAATGGCTGTTGTTGTTGGCAATGAAGACTACGACTGGCATGCATTAGAAGCCAACACGGTTTACAAGGAAGACTACACTTCAGGCGATGAAACGGTTCGTGATTGTGGAGCAGAAGTGATCCTGATTGATTGTTTTGTTTTTTTCTTTAGATTCGTTGGTTTTGGGAAGTCTTTCATGATCTGCCGCTCGAGGAGAAGAAAAAGTTTTTGTTGTATTTAACAGGAAGTGATCGTATTCCTATTGGTGGAATGAGTAAGATGCAGGTACTTTCATTCCTTCCATTCTTGTTAACGTTGGTTGCTACTTGAGTTTTGAGATACAGCAAAATGTGTGGAATTACTCAAAATTTTCCTTTCAATTTCAATTATTCATCGCACTTATTTGCGGTTCCGAGAATTGGGCGCTTGGCCAAAGGCACTCTGAACTCTTAGCCACGTTTGAGAGAAATAGCTGCTCCGTTTGTCAGGAAGGACGATTCCGGAGACGATATAACAACGAGCTATATCAAATCTACCGCGATGCAAACTTGAAGCTTGGTAGACACCTAGTTCGTATGAGCGAAGAGGAAACGGCCCAGAAAGTCGTTTGCGGTACAATTCATGATAAAAGACAGCGCGGCAGACCAAATTTGCGGTTGCCTTAGCACACCGGATAATGCCAGAGACTACAGAGAGCGCCTGAGTAAGCGACTCTCCGCCGCCCTGCCAAATACCACAGATTTCAACACCTTGTGTAACCAATATCGCGAAATAATTTCAAATGTAGCCGAGATCACCATAGGTTACCAGCCACCCCCGAAAAAGAACCCGTGGTATGATGATGAATGCGCGTTATTAAAAAGAGAGACGGATGTTTTCAAGCAGCACTTCCAACAGCTGCTGAAAGCGCATTATGTCGAGTGAGCCAATGACGAAAGACAAGCAAGACCAGTCAATGAAGACTCAATCCCAGCCCACAGCACAGAAGAGGTATAAAGAGCCATCCAAAAGCTAAAAAACAACAAGTCCGCCGGGTCGGATGGCATACCCGCGGAACTCTTTAAACATGGAGGAGGTGTTTTGATGGACCGCATGCACCAGGTCATCACCAAAGTGTGGGAGGAAGAATGCATGCCCACTGACTGGTCGATAAGCTCCATATGCCCCATCTACAAAAAAGGGGACCCTATATTATGTATAAACTACAGAGGCATATCCCTGCTTAATGTTGCATACAAAATCCTATCCAAGGTACAGTGTGAGCGTCTTAAACCGTTCTGCAACACAATAATTGGCACGTTCCAGTGTGGCTTCTTTACGTCAAGCAGAACAACGATAGACCAAATATTCACATAGAGGCATATCCTAGAAAAGACCAACGAATTTCAAGTCGAAACCCACCATCTTTTCATCGACTTCAAAGCTGCTTTTGATAGTATTCACCGCCAAGAGGATGGCGATGTCTGAATTCGGGATCCCGAACAAACTGATCCAGCTGTGATGCATGACGCTAAACAATACGCAGTGCAGTGTGCAAATGGGTAACAGCTCATCCGAGTTGTTTCAAACATGCGCAGGGCTTAAAAAAGGAGATGCGCTGTTATGTGACTTCTTCAACATAGTCGTGGAGCAGATCGTGTAGGAGTGAGCACGTAAAACACTTTCTTCAACAAATCCACCCAGCTCCTAGGCTATGCGGACAACAGACATCATCGGTAGATCCAAGAGAGCTGTGCTTGAAGCCTTCACAGCGATTGAAGAACAATGGAAACTCGTTGGCCTTGAAGTGAACGAGAACAAACAAAGGAATATCTGTCCATCGCCTAGGACAAAACGTCACTGTTGGTAGCAGCAATTTCGAGATAGTTTAGGAGTTTTCCCACCTTGGAATAAACATCAATCCTACAAACGACACCGCAATGGAGATCTGACGAAGAATTACCCTAGCGAACCGCAGCTGCTTCGGTTTAGAAAAACAACTGTGTTCAAAACTCCTCACTCGAAAGACAAAGTGATTTTACCAGTCCTACTCTACGTCGCCGATAAGTAAAAAAGGGGAAGTGATACTGGGCACTTTCGAAAGAAAAATTCTTCGACGGATTTTTGGCTCCGTATGCGACGATGGCGAATGAAGAAGAAGGTTCAACCGTGAACTGTACGAGCTGTACCAAGATGTGGATGTAGTTCAAAAAGCCAAAAACAGACGACTACATTGACACGGCCACATCGAGCAAAAGCCAAGAAAGTCTTCTCATCGCTGCCCCCAGGTTCGAGACGATAAGGAAGTCTGAAGTTCGGACCGAACTTACGGTACAAGAACCAAGTGGCTGCGGATGCCAAAGCGTTTGGTTTTGGGGACTAGAGAGTGCATGCGAAAGACCGTTTTCGATAGAAGGCTGCAGTGTCTCAGGCTGAGATCCTTCATGGATTGGGAGCCGGTTAAAGAAAAGCATAACGAATCTGACGCGAGGCAAACTTGACAAAAATTAAGCCCGGGAAGTCCTTTGCGGTACAATTCATGGTAGGAGACAGCACGACAGACTAAATTTGAGATGGAAGGATGAAGTAGACCACGACACACAAAGCCTTGGAAAGCGAAAGTGGATGTCGTCGTCCAACAATCGGGATGCATGTAAATAATTGCTGAAGGAAGCCTGGACCGGATTCCGGGTCTTCAGCACAACTTCAAAGGCTTTCCCACCTTAATACAAAGTCAACGTGTTGGACCCCTTAACAAAATGATTAAAGCATTCAAGCATGCTCCAAGCGCATGCTATTATTAATGTTTTGCTTGACCTTTTCAATCTCAAAACTAAAGTAGCAGCAAATCAGTGTGTAGGTCTACAACTAATTTAAATGTTTTCCCTTTTTTTTGTATTTCAAGATAATAATTCAACCAACCACCGACGATAGATGCCTGCCCGTTGCTCATACGTGTTTCAATCTGCTAGACTTGCCGCGTTACAAAACCAAGGAGCGTCTAAAATACAAACTACTGCAAGCAATCCAACAAACTCAGGGATTTAGTTTAGTTTAAAAAGATATTGAAATTGTTGCGGCTGTTTTATTTGTTCGTTTCAAGTTTTTCTTTTGTATAGATTCTAAAACTGTTAATAATGAACAAATCGAAGAAGGACTTATTAAAAATTGCTTTTATTAATGGAATAGTGAAAAATTTATATTTATGGAATGTTTTTTTGATGATCATGATCAACTGAATAAAGCAAAATATTGTTGAAGGACTGAAAACCTCACCTAACTTAACATAGTTCTTTCTTATAAAATCACAGCTTGGAAATCGAAGTGGAAAGACAAGTGTTAACTTACACTCCGTGGACAAGTGTTAACTTACACTCCGTGGACAAGTGTTAACTTACACTCCTAAGACCGCCCGAACTGGCCTAAGACCACCATCGCTGCCCCAAGACCGCCCTAGCTGGCCTAAGACCGCCCTAGCTGGCCTAAGACCGCCCTAGCTGGCCTAAGACCGCCCTAGCTGGCCTAAGACCGCCCTAGCTGGCCTAAGACCGCCCTAGCTGGCCTAAGACCGCCCTAGCTGGCCTAAGACCGCCCTAGCTGGCCTAAGACCGCCCTAGCTGGCCTAAGACCGCCCTAGCTGGCCTAAGACCGCCCTAGCTGGCCTAAGACCGCCCTAGCTGGCCTAAGACCGCCCTAGCTGGCCTAAAACCACCCTAGCTGGCCTAAGATCACCCTAGCTGGTCTAAAACCACCCTAGCTGGCCTAAGATCACCCTAGCTGGCCTAAGACCACCCTAGCTGGCCTAAGACCACCCTAGCTGGCCTAAGACCGCCCTAGCTGGCCTTACACCGCCCTAGCTGGCCTTACACGGCCTTAGCTGGCCTAACACCGCCCTAGCTGGCCTAGGACCTCCTTAGCTAGCCATCTCCAATCTGCACTCCAAGTTGATTGAGGTCCTTTTACATGAGTCGCGGTCTTCCTCTTCTTCTTCGTCCCTCAGGAATGGTGCCGAAAACTTTCCGGGCCGGAGTATTGGCGTCCATCCGCTCTGTATGACCATGCATCTGAGTCGCTGGACCTTGACCCTTCTCGGTAGGTCTGTGTCGTTGTACAACTCGTTAAGTTCGCTGTTGAATCTTCTTCTGTATTCCCAATCAATGCACACGTGCCCAAAGATGACCCGAAGAACTTTCCTCTCGAAACAGCCTTAGGCACATTCATCCGATTTTTCAGGGTCCTTACTTCTGCACCATACCAGGACTGGGATGATGCCGGTGAAGACAAGTTCTTAATTAATGATGCATTTCGTTTATTTACCCCAAACTATATTGAATCGCATAACATAACATAAACATTTACTAACGTTAAACCTAAATAGAAGGAAAGTAACAACAGAATAGTTTTGATCAATCAGTTGCCTGCTTTGTTCTCAATTATCCAATTGGCCACCGTCGCACCCATCTGCGTTGACGAACGCAGAACAAAAGCATGTGCAATCTGTTTCGTGTCCAATGTTGCATCAGCCGTCGGCATTTTAGATTTAAGTTCCTTGAAATACTTAACCGGCACCCATCCATCACTTGCTCCATAATAAAACTTCAAAATGTGTAAATTTTCTTTTACAATTTCAAAATCCAGTTCGCGAACTTTTTCCATCTCATCTTTGGCCAGAAAGACCACTTTTTCCATCACACACGGCTTGCAGTACTTCAATCCAGTGCCAATGAAATGCCGCGGAATCGAAAAGAGCCAAAAGTAAATGTGCAAACAAAATATTCGAACAATAGCCGGCCAACGAGAGAAGAACGTAATCAAGAAGCCCAAGACGATGTAAACAGGTAGAACGAAATTGGTGAATACCCAACCGTTCCAAGACTCAACCATTCGTTCGATTGTAGGAAACAACAAGTAGCATTTTTGAATTCGTTTTTTTATGCTCTCTTTTTTGAGCATTTGCAAGATCATCCACGCTCCAATCGAATGACCCATCAGATGGATTTTAACATGTTCCGGAACGTATTTTTCGATGAACTCGATTTTGTGTTTGACTTGATTTTCGAGATCGAATAGGGCTTCATTGCCTCTGAGGGGTGGAACCTCACGTATGCTAGTTGGTGGTGGGTCGTCGTGACCGAGATGACCTTTGGATTGTTAAAAATTAATCAATACCGGTTATTGCCGCATTGGAAATTAGTCATACATACCGATTACCCAAATGGGCATTTCGCAATTTAACTGCCGATAGACGTTGCCGAGGAATTCGGTGTAGAATCCTGGCAGGCCAGGATTGCCAGTTATGCAAATTGCAATTTCCTTAACATCGTCCAGAGATTCTTCAATCCATTTTCCCCAAGTCATGATGTGTGTGGGAATACCACAAATGTTTACGTAGGCTTCTTGCATGTTCTATGTTTTGCAGAATGCTGTTTTTGGTGAATTTATTTAAATTAAAGACTTTTGGAATATTTTAAGCAATTTGGAATGAAAAGTTGCTGATTGGGTGTATTCTTTTGGCCAAAATTCCACATCAACACTTCGTTCTTTTGTTTGTAACAGCTGATAGCCGGTAAATTGATGATTTGACACTTCTTAATGCTTACGTTACGTTGCGTTGTTCTCGTTCATTTACCTGCAAAATCAGAGCTCAATGATAACGGTATATGAGCTTTTTTGTCTGCAAAATCTCTGAAATTGCTATGTAAGGATTTTATGCTACCACATACAGTGTACAAACTACCATAACCTCAAATTTTCAAACCATGGTGCTCAGTGGGATTTTGTAAGACTGGCCTTTCCGGGTTGACAGAAAAACACAAACAAACAAAAATTTCAATGTTAAAACCCCAATTAAGGTTCCAAACATCATCCTTTATTTGAATTAATATTTTTTTTTGTAATTTTTTTGTTTGTTCAGAAAAGTACTATTTCACTAACGAATAAATGAACCAACTGTCTATGCATATGTATGTATGTCGTCTTTAATTACTTGACCTTGACCCAGATCTGCTACGTGATCTAGATTTAGATTTCGAATTCGACCTTGATCTTGACTTTGATGCCGATCTAGAACGTGAACCAGACCCGGATCGCGAGCCAGATCTTGAACGAGATCTTGATTTCGAGCCACTCTTCGAACGAGAACGACTACGACTGCCACTGACCGATCTCGATTTACTTCGTCCCGATCGCGATGCCGAACGCGAACGTGACCTCGATTTCGATCTGGAAACCGATCGGCTGCCACTGCGTGATCTCGAACCACTGCCACTTCTCGATCCCGAGCCTGATTTGTCATCATCCGACAGAACACGTTTACGTCCACGTCTCTCATTGCCGCTGTCGCTGTCGCTATCACTTCTCTTCTTCTTGGACTTTTCACGATCGCTATCCGATTCGCTGGTGGAAATTGTCGCTTTCGACACAATCTTGAGGCGTTGTTTCGAGCTAAGTTTATCCTGCTTCGATGGTTTTTCTTTCTTCTCTCTGGCCTTGCCGCCGGTTTTGCGTTTGCGTTTCTCTTTGGGAGCGTCACTGTCACTGTCGTTATCGTCACGTGCCGATTTGGCACTACGTTTCTTGCCAGCGCCCTTTTTACGTTCGCCTTTGGCCTTCTTTTTGGGTCTTTCTGAGTTCTCGTTCTGCATATCACTTCCGGAATCGGAAACGTATTCATCTTTGCGCGGTCGTCCGCCACCTGAAAATGTTAAGATGGTTAAGGAAGTGAGAGCCAAAATGCTTATGAGAAAATTACTCTTCTTTCTATCTGGCGGTGGCTCGCTGAACAACAGAGCGTTCTTAGTTTTCTCGACGTATTCTTGACGTTTCTGCAGCATAACTTCCTTGGATTTGTGTTGCTCTTCTTCGCGAAGACGACGATCTTCTTCTTGTTTGCGCTTGAATGCAAGACGTTCCTCCTCTTGTTTACGTCTGAGTGTCTTCTCTTCGTCATCGATACGACGAGCCCGGGTCACATGATATTGGGCTTGAGACAAGAGATCCTGGCATTGGTTTGCCTCGATTCCGGCCAATTCAATGTTGTAACGAGTTTTATCACCGTTAATTGATAAATACTGGAAATATCTACAAAACGTATTGTTTAGAGGATTTTCTGGCTCAATTGATGGGGGACTTACTTATGAGCTAATCCCAGCTCATGGACAGCTTGCAACACAACTTGAAGGGTTGATTTTTCGTCCTTCAAAATGGCCATCGCCAATCGTTGCAGGACAATGGCAATATTGAACAAAAGAACCTGAGGTAAGAGTTTCTCATTTTAAACACATTCAGGCATTAAATTGATCGAACAACAAACCGTATCTTGAGGGGCAACCCGCCTTGCCTTGAGAAGAACCATTTTGGCTTCTTTCAGCTTATTTGCCCGCACATACGCCCTAGCCAGGTATTGCATCACTTCAACGTTGTGGTGTTTGAAAAATTTCTTCATGCAATTCTCGTACATTTGGATGGCACTGATGTATTGCTTTTGTTCCACATACACGTGAGCAATGTTAAGCCAAACGTCACAGAAATCAGCGGTTGCCTCGCGAACCTGAGCAAAGATATCTCTGGCCTCAATAACACAGCCCTTGTGGGCGAGCACAGAACCAATGCCATTGGTGGCCCAGATGTTGCGAGGATCATTTCGCAGAACCTGTTGAAAGATTGGATCAGAAGAAACTTCAATTGCTGGGAAATCGTGTGTACCTGTTTGAAAATGGCCAAGGCCTTCTCTTGATTCCTCTTCTCCTTCTCCTTATCCTTCGACGGTTGATGCAGTGATTGCAGCGAGAAGTTCCCTAACGCAATTAAAGAATAGGCGTCATTCGAAGTTGCTGGGTTCTTCAGAATTGTTTCGAAATTCTTTTGTCCCAAAGTGAATTGCATTTTCGCCAAATGAAGATTACCAAGCAGTGAACTAAAAGAAAGGAAGTCTGTGATCAGTCTGAGGTCTTTCTCTGAATATTTAAAGTTTTACCGTGCATCTGGATTGTCATTATTGATGTTGAGAGCATCCTTAAAGAAATCAGACGCCACAAAGATCAAACCCTTGTCTCGGGCCATACATCCCAGACGCAAGTAACAATCGATATAGTTCGGATGTTCCTTGAGGATGTCCTTGTACAGTTTGTCGGCCACGTCAAAACTGCATCTGGCCTCATTCAAACGCGCCAAATTGTACTTCATTGTCACCGAGATGGAGTCATAGTATTGCGGATCGTTCAATCTTTGGGTATTGGCTCGCTCCAATGCCTCTTGAAGTTTTTCATTGGCAACAAGCAGATTTCCCAAACGATAGTGCAGTGCGGCAACATTGTTTAAGATCTCAGCCGGAATATATTCCTTGACTTTGTCACTGAGAATGCTGATGGCTGTGCCGTAGGCATTCAGAGATGCTTGCAAATCATGTTGCTCCAGGATTTGGGCCAATTCAATCCAGGCCTCGACGTCGTCGGGAAATTGTTCGGTGACTTTTTTCAAATGAGTTTTTGCCATGTCACGTTTGGTTTGCGAATTTGAACTGGCATAGAGCGAGCCGAGAATTTTCATGGTTTCGTAGTTGCCAGGTTGGACTTTGAGGACTTTCTCAAAGCATTGAGCAGCCTGAAATTGACAGGGAGACTTGAAAACATGACACAATGAAGTAAAGGAGACTGAACTTACATTTTCGGTATCGCCACGATAGATGTACATCTGTCCCAAGCCATAGTGAGGGAGCACAAAGTTGGATGGAGCGATTTGTGTCGATTGATAGTAGTACTGAAATGCTTGATCGTAGTCCCGTTGGGCGTGAAAGGACCTGGCCAATTGGTAGCAGCTCTCAGCGCGCATAGCTTCGTTTTCGGTGTTGTGGAAGGCATGCAGCGCCAAGTGTTGTACTTTTTGGTAATCTTTCTTGAAGAAAAAATGATTAGCCAGATGGTTGAGGACCATCGGACTCGTCGAATCGATAGTGTAGGCTCTCGAGAGCATTTGGACACCATGTTTGTTCGAATCGGGCTCATGGAGGTTGAGTTTTAAGATGGCGAGGCCGATGAGGGCGCCGACACAGTTTGCATCGAGTTCAAGAGCTCGTTGGAAAGCCAATCTGCAAAGTAAATAGAGATTTGGATAGTAAGGGGAATCGAGGGGAAGCAAAATCTCCTACTTGGCTTTGTCCTGGTTATTCATTTTTAAGAAGCAGTGGCCCATTCCCATTCGTACATTAGCCGGACAATTGGGATTGGTTCTCAATGCTTTTTTGTAGAAAGCCAATGCACCTCGGTAATCTTTCTTATTGAACGCAATACACGCTTTGCCCAGCAACGATGGGATATTCGACGGCGACTGGTTCAAGACGAAATTGAACTGGGCATCGGCCTGTTCCATTTTATCGCCTTCCAATAAGCAAAAGTAAGCTCTGCCCAGCAAATGGTTCTGAAAGATTGTACTTATTTTATCTGATTTTTCTATTTGACTCCGAACGGACTTACCTGATCGTACATGATGATCTTGTCGGCTGTTGTGTACAAGTTAGTTGCTTTCATAAACAACTCACGCTTTTTGTCCTTGGACTTTTCCCGATTCGCTTCCTGCACATAATGCGCAGCAAGCATATCATAGGCTCGCATTTGATCTTTTTCATAGTCACGGTAATCAATATTCGCTTCGATGCGGGCCGTTTCCAAAAGACGAATAAAATCGGCAGTTTTCTTTTGTTTATAATACGCCAACTACACATTAAAACATTATTATTGAGATTAATTGAATCAAAATATTTCCATTTTCACTTACAGCCACATTAACCCAAGTGTTTAGTTGAGATCTTTCTTGTCGTAATATCCCAAGCACTTCTTGGCATTCGGGCAACTGATCAGGATGCACTTCGATTACCTTGAAAATAAATAGTTTCTAGCGGGTTTGCACAGTAAAAATTATTTGGTTTTACCTCGTCAGTATCCCTGAGAGGGATTTCAATTGTTTGGGACATGCTAGAGTCCGTTTATTTTAATAAAAAACAAGTATTTTTATAATTTCTTGAAAAACTTGTGTGAAGAAGAAAACAACGCGGCGAACACAATTGTCAAAAAAATATAACTGACGTTTGCAGACAGGGGTGGCAACATGAGGAAAATTAATGTTGGTTTCCATTTAAAGGGTGATGCAAAATTTGTTTGTTTACTTTTTTATTTAAATTTAGAAAAGTGGCAGTGGCGGATGTATAAAAATTATTCCAATTCTAACGTTTTGTAGGAACGAAAATGTATAAACCATTTCTGTTGTTGCCTTTACTCATGCCAGTACTGGACAACACTATATTTTAGACCAAATCCTGTAATCTAATAGAAATATTCAAGAAAGCGTTCCCGATGTTTTCTCTGCTTATATTTAATCCTTTGTTAAAAGGCAAAAAGGCTTACGATAATTATGACGTTTTCTGGCGTTATACGTACATCATTATATGCGATTTTGTAGGGCCGTGTGTGAATTTTGTTAAAATGTTGGTTTAATTTAACCCTACAGCCCTATTCTGGCGCTGAGAGGGTCTCAAGTCTCAAATTTTTAAGACTAATTTTTTGAGAGGTTTTTTGTTAGGTGATCTCAAATTCGTATTCTGCAAATTCGGTCTTAAGAAACCTCTCAAAAAAATTCACCACAGGAAGGTAATTTTTTTGTTTTGGCAGGACTGTTTCTAATTAAAATGAAAAAGAATTCAAAACAGCAACAGATAAGTGGGAAATATAGTTTTAAAACAAAATAAAGAAAACTATGGAATCGATCGGTAAGAAATTAAGGCCCCTATTACCGCTGGCGAGTCGAACTTAACATCATGTGAGTGTAAGATTTTCGTATTACGGTTGCCGAATCGAGAACCTTACATTCGACTTTAATGTCACACGTTTTTCGAAGTTGGATCTCACTGTATTATGAGAATCGAATGTTCGTTAATTTGAACGTCGTTCGTGTTTTAATTTGTCGAACGTTACACATTGTGTGAGAAGAGCTCGAACCTTGAATAAAAGTAATATTTTTGTCCAATATTGCTAGGTTTTCGAGAAAAAGTTATGAAATTCAGAAAGAGAAACTTCTTGCTGTATAAAAGGCAGCAAAAAAAAAGAAAAGAAAATAAAAATCTTGACAAAAACCGTCGAAAAAAAGAATACCTAGGAATGGAAAAGAAAAATCCTTAAATTTGAAAAATCAAATTAGATTTATTGATTTAGAGTCAAGACTTAACTGTTCAATAGCATGGACTTGATTTGAATTGCACTCCAATGTTTGCTTTTATTATCTGCAAAGATTCCATTATTTCGTTTTTTCTACATTGGGCTTTTATATTGCTTGGAGTGTTGTAGGTATTCCAGCTCTTGGCATGGTATGGCTTTCTTTACAATCTCAGGATCTGCAATTCAAAACTAGTTTTAATTACACCAAAAGTCTTTTCTATTATATTTCTTGCTTTAGCGTATTACATAGAGTGGCGCGACAGCTCTTGAAGAGCCAAGGCCTAAGTGGCCTACTCTCATCAACAATTCTCTGAGTGCGTGTGAAGAATTGAGGGGACCTACAATTTAACTCCGATTCCCAAGGGCAGAGTTGAGAAGCACTTTTTCATGACAGATTAATACTCTGGGCGTGAGTAGGACTCGAACCCTCTGCTTAGCAGCCAACGCACCTTACCACTAAGCTACGGGCAACTGCGGCTTTAGCGTATTGCATTGAATAAATCGTCTTGAACCAGAACTAACGTTTCTGAAAGGAGCAAACAACAAACAAAAATTAACATGAAATGTTGAGCGTTCTCCTTTTTGATTTCAAGGCAATAGACAACACATTTTAAATAGTTTTGTTCTGAACATTTATGATTTGACGTTTTATTTATTTGTTTTTCTTTTTTTTTTCGAACTCAGTTCGAACTCGAATTGTTTAGTTCGCCGACTGTAATACGTCGAATGTGTTAGTTCGCCAATGAGAACATCTCACATCGAACGTTCGACTCGCCAACAGTAATAGGGGCCTAAATAAAACGTTCAATAATTTGTATTTCTATTAATATTTTTATAAATTGTATTAGGCACTCAAAAAAGTAAACGCACAACAAGGGAGCAACTCAGTTATTTCATCGAGTTTGCGAAGAAAAATCCAAAACTCCTTGCGAATAAAAACGATCCAACGAGTCCTAATCGGGTAATGGATCTTTGGAGTCAACTGGCGGATAATAAAACAAACATATAAAAGATAAAATATGATACTCGTACGTACTCGAATGACAAATGGCAAAGAAGATGGTTGATCGTCGTGCTGCTCTAGGTCATGAATAAAGTCTCAGCACAAAGTTTTGGGCAGCCGAAAAAATTTTGTGAATGTTTCCTCTTGAAGAGAAAATGGATCATTAATTTCTCTCAATTGTTTGAGCATTCTCCTCCGCTCCAATTTTAAAAATTAGTTAATTAAAAAATAAAAACACTATTCACTTTCTATAAAATAATAAAATTCTTACTTTTCATTCTCTTCCAAGAGATGTATTAAAATGAACATGTCCATATTTTGCCTTCTTCTTTGTATAAAAAAAAAAAAACAAACGCAGTTGTGATGTGCCAAAGAGCAGATCTCAATTTTAAAGATTTTGAGATGCTAACAAGTTGAGAGGTTTTCGCCAGAATACCAAAAAAGTCTCAAAATAAAATTCACCCCGAGTTGAGAGGTCTTTATTTTTTGAGAGGTCGCCAGAATAGGGCTGCTAGTGTCATATTTTAGCCTTCTTCGCATTTAGTTGAATTTTCGCACATGTAATTCACCTCGTACTGTCAAAATTTAAACAAATGTCAAGTTTTTATACACATTTTAAAGCAATTCGCATACGACTTAAGCCGGATATACACAGTTCAAATGCTTGTCATGCACGAGCAAGTGTATTAGTGAACAAGTCACACGTATAGATCGGGTTTATGCTTGAAGCAAAATCAAAATCTTTTGATTTTCCTTCAATCAAGCTTACTGCATTGAAGTAGTGTATGTGCAAAATTAATGATTGATCAATCATACTTTCAATTTTTCCTCATTCTGAATTACATGTTGATGAAAAAATAATTTGTTCTATCACAAAACAGTCACTGTAGAATAAAAGTTTGAAGACTATGATTGATGTGTGTATAGGCAACTTCAATCCAAATTAACAAATACATTTGCTCGTGCATGACAAGCATTTGAACTGTGTATATCCGGCTTTAGCTCCTTAAAGTCGTAATGTAAAATAAAATCAATAAATAAAATCAATTCAAGTGTGAACACTGCCATAAATTTTCTACCAAAGTGTACAATCCTGTCACTTTTGACACATTACTTTCCAGTGCACAGTTTTCCAACGCGAATTCATTTTCAAGGCCGCTATCAATCAAAAAGACGAAAAAAAAACAAATATGCTCCACAAATATGTGTTTTATTTTCCAAATCTATGAACATGACGTAGTGATTCATATCGATAATCTTTCTCTGAAAAGAGCAAAGAATTTAATCTCACAATTTTTGCTATACACTCAGTTCCTCGTCCCAAGTAATCTTTATTAATTTACTAACAAACATTTGATATGGTATAAACAAATTGGTATAATAAATTCGAATTCCTTCAGAACAATGCATGTAAACAAACTCCCTTACGTCTTGGATTATTCTAAATTTCCGTGGTTAAAATCGGTGGCGGTGTTACGTAATGAACTATATCGTAGCTGCACGATAAACAACACGCGACGCAAGTCTGACAGTGCTCGGTGTATTCCTCCTCGGCTGGTTTCGCACAGTTTTTGTTTACCAAATAGCATTTACAATAATTCCAACTATAAGCACTTTTCGCGATATTCGGCTAGTACAATCATGCGTCCGCATTCGAAGGAGTTCAAGTTTAATGACTACGATGTCATCGGTTTCGATTTGGACGGAACAGTACTGAGGTACAACTTGGCTGAAATGATTCCTCTGGAATATGAACTTTTGTGTAAATTCCTGGTGGAACACAAAGGCTACCCCAAACAGCTGCTGAGGTCTCTGAACAATCAATCAAACGAAATTGACTTCCTGCAAAAGGGTCTGTTTCTCGACGCCGAGCGGGGCAATATCCTAAAGCTAGACAATAATGGCTGCATTCTCAGGGCTAATCATGGCACAAAGGCTATGTCCGACGAGGAAATCGTCCAAACTTATGGCTATGAAAGAAAATGGTCAGTTACCACGCAATTTATCAATGAACCCTTGTGCGCCTGGAACGGTCCTCTTGCTGCTAAAATGCGTTCCCTTCTGGACTACTTCGATATGAGCGTGAGTCTCGTTTTCGCACATGCCATCGATGAGATAGACCGCAGCTCCACTAATCGCCGCACTCAGCCGTACACAGTGTGGGCTGATATCCTCGAAGCACTGATACACATTTATACGCGAGAGAACTTCAGCAACGGCAAGAGCGGCTATTTCGAAAGCCTCAAACGCAACCCAGATCGTTTCATCCTAAAAACCAGTCCTACTGTAGTCAACTGGTTGCGAGAGCTCAAAGCCTCGAATAAGAAACTCTTCTTGCTGACTGGGTCGCATATAGATTTCGCCAATTTCACTGCCTCCCACGCCCTCGGCGAGAATTGGAAGGATCTTTTTGATGTTGTGATATGTTTCGCCAGGAAGCCCGGCTTTTTCCACGGTTCGCGACAATTTCATCAGGTAGAGGGCTTCGTGGAGATGGATGCAATCGATTTGGACGCTAAATTGGAGTTGAATAGAGTCTATTCGATGGGAAATTGGCCACAATTGCGTCGATCTTTTGCTGAAAGCATCGGCCGTTCTCCGAATACCATGAGATCACTGTATGTCGGAGATAATCTTATTCAAGATGTTTATGCTCCGCAAGCTCTAGCAGGCATAGATAGTTTTGCAATTTCGGAGGAAATGCTCTCCGAGTCGAAATTCAATTGGCCAGACAACTACAAGGAAATCACTGCCTCACAGTATTGGAATTCCTATTTCTATGATGACGGAATACCCACCCTGTGGACGGACATTATCGACAAGTATTCGAAGATGTGTGTGCCGACACTGGAACACGCAGCTGACAAGCCCATAGATTTCCAATTCATAATGGACAATGAAATAGGTTTCTATCCATCGCCACCTATTTCCAAAGAATAGAAACACAAACAGAAGAGCACAAAACTTGCTTGCTATCATGTGACCACCTTGATCCCTTAGCCGCTATTCAATCCACACGAACTTGTGTTGTTAGCTTATAAGAAAAATTTTGTAGTTAAATTTTTAAATAAAATTATATATTTTATTGTTATGTTAAAAGCAAAGAGGTTTTGTTGAGTTAGACACGTTCGACGGCCATGGCAATGCCCATGCCTCCGCCGATACACAAACTAGCGATGCCCTTCTTGCCACCAGTTCGTTCAAGAGCATACAGCAGGGTGACGAGGACTCGATTGCCCGATGCCCCGATCGGATGACCCAATGCAATGGCTCCGCCATTTATATTCACTTTACTCGGATCCAATTCGAGACATTTGAGCACGGCCAAGGCTTGCGCGGAGAATGCTTCGTTGAGCTCGTAAAGGTCGACTTCCTCTTTCATCCAGCCGGCTTTGGCCAACTTTAAAAAAATGAATTTGTTTTATATTTAAGCACGATGTCAATAATGTGAGTTTACTTACAACAGACTGAACGGCAGACACTGGACCAATGCCCATAACTGTTGGATCGCAACCAGTTTGGGACCAAGCAACTATTTTAGCCAGAGGTTTGAGTGATCGCTTTTTGACTTCTGCATCGGACATGAGGAGAACGGCGGCCGCTGAATCGTTGATGCCGGAGGCGTTGCCAGGTGTCACTGTTCCGTTCTATAAACAAAAGATTCAATTTAGAATCCAAGAATGACAACGGATTCAGGCTGATCGATTTTGCTGCAGGGCGAAATGTTGTGGTAGCAAGCACCTGGTTCCCACATCTCAACATCCATAAAGGTACATGGAGATCTCCTGATCAATTAACCGTCAACCAGAGTTATTACATTGCGATCGACGGAAGGCACTTGTCCAGAAGTTCGAACTTTCCGAGGAGCCAACATCGACTTGGACCACTACCTCGTCGTAGCCAAGGTAGTGCTACGAGTATCCCGACAACGGGCAAAACAAGGATGCTGCAAGAAAATTCGAAGTCGACGGCTACAATCGCAAGTGATCGCCAGATCCTTCTCTGATCGAGTGTCAAGTAACCCCTTAAGGAGTCCTATGCCGCCAACATCAAGTACCGAAAACCAGTGGCAACATTGCCAGAAGGCAATTAGAGATGCCGCCTCTAATGTGCTAGGTTTCATACAGTAACCAAAACGAAACTCCTGGTTTGACAAGAATGTAGGCAGGCCCATGCAGCAAGTAGGAGGCATACAGAGCTGAGCTGCCTAGAAAGACAAGAGCTGCTCGTGAGCTCTACTAGCAAAAGAGGAGAGAGGAACGCCGGTTTCTCAGAAGAAAAAAGAGGGAGCATGAGAAGCGTCAGACCTAGGATGTTGAGAGAGCCAACAGCAGCAGGAATGAAATTCGGAGGTTTTGTCGGAAGGTAAAACAGCTGGCTCAAGGTCATCGAGCAAGAGCCGATGCCTGCAGAGATAAACAAGGGAACATCATAGTAGAATCGCAGTAAATGCTGGGGATTTGGAAATACCACTTCTGTAGACTGTATAACGGCGACGACGAACAAAACCCCGCCGTCGGACAATCGGACACGATGATAGCCAACATTTCCGTGAACCCGACCTAGAAGAAGTGAAAACGGCAATATCACGGCTGAAATCCAACAAAACCGCTGAAGATGGTCTAGGTGCCTAGCTGTTCAAAGCAGCAGACGACGATCTAGATAGGAGCATGCACCAAATCATCTGTAAGATATGGTCGGAAGAATGCATGTCCGATGAATGGAACCTCAGCATTGTTTGTCCGATCCTGAAAAAGGGAGATCCTCTAAGCTGCGCTAACTACAGAGGAATAACTTTTGCTAATCGCTGTTTCTTTGGGCTAAGAAATCAATTGAGTGGAAAAGCCCTCTCTCGAGCAAGTAAGGTAAAACTGTATAGCACCCTAATCATCCCAGTCCTGCTGTATGGTGCATTTAGAGCGGATGAACACCAATGCTCCGGCCCGGAAAGCCTTCGACACTATTCCCGAGGGACGTAGAAGTAGAGGAAGACAGCGACTCGGGTGGCGCGCACATGTGGAAGAGGACCTCAATCAACTTGGAGTGCAACACTGGAGACAGCTAGTCAGGGAACAATTTAATTATCTTTTACGATGAAGAGTAAATAGTATCATTCAAAAGACTGATAAGACTAAAGCATTTTATAATCGTCGTAATCACTATCTAAAAACATCCGATCAGCTTATCTCAAAAATCCATAGGGTTTAGTGTTGGTGATAAGTTCGTTTGAAGCTTCCGAACTTAATTGAATATTAGGAATTGATCTTTAGCTTCTCGGTTCATCACTTAAGAATGGAGTGCGCTTGACAAAGAGGTCAGCAGGAAGACCTTTATAATCTTTGCTTTCAAATCTGCTGACCGGAAGGCACACTTTGACGTCATAGCAACAGTTCAACGCTTTTCAATGTAAAAAGACGAAAAGTCAGAATTTATGGTGATAACGTTTGAACATCAAAGGTCGAGGCATCGTTCGAAAAACAGAATTTTCGTAAAGATTCTAGAACTGTTCTGCTTTCGTCACCGTTTTCTGAGCGGTTCAAATTGGATGACGAGAGTCTAGGGAACGCTTATTATGAAATTTTATTAAATTGTCGACAAGACAAACGCTACACTGAAATGATAGTTAGCTGATACTCTGGTTGAAAAAAAACCACAATAGTTGCTGAAAACTTATTCAATCACTTGGAGTCGTCTTACGTATGCATAAACAATGGAAACACTTACATCAACAAAACAGGGTTTCAATTTCGTCAGAGATTCAAGTTGTACATCCTTCTTGATGTATTCGTCTTTGCTAAACACAACGGTTCCCTTGCGATCGGCAACTTCGACCGCAACAATTTCCTTATCGAAATAACCATTCTTCTGAGCAGCTTCGGCGGTGTTCTGTGACCGCACCGCATTTTCGTCCTGTTCGGCACGTGAGATTCCATATTGAGTGGCTAAGTTCTCAGCCGTTACACCCATGTGAATGTTGTGCATAGCATCGGTTAGCCCGTCATTTAACAAAGTATCAAGAAAAGTTCCGGGTCCCAATTTGATACCGTCTCTCATGTGCATGACATGTGGCGCCTTGGACATGCTCTCCTGGCCTCCACAGATGACAATTGACGAATCGCCTGATCGGATGGACTGATAGCCAAGAACAACCGTCCTTCAAAGAGAAAGTTTAACATCTCGAAACAGATTTTAATGTTAGAAAATAATTTTTACTTCAATCCTGAACCGCAGAGCATGTTAATTCCGTAAGCAGCAACATCTAGAGGAAGTCCAGCCTTAAGTGATGCTTGTCTAGCTGGATTTTGACCTTGTCCAGCAGTTAAGGTCTGTGGATCGTGAAAATTAAATTGTATTCAAATGAAAGAAGATAAAATCACTTACTTGACCAATAATCACTTCATTAACATCAGCAGGTTCGGTGTTGGCTCTTTTGAGAACTTCCTTTATCACAACGCAACCCAAATCGGATGCTTTGAGCTTCGAAAGTGTGCCATTGAAAGACCCTTTAATAAAAATGGAGAAAGTTTTTTTGAATCTGTTCAAACTGTTCACTTAATTTGACTAAAAGATACAATAGCTACAGCAGATAACTGAAAACATATTCTAAATAAAGGAGTGTATGCAAATTAGGAAGGTTACGAAACTATTTTGTGACGAACTAGAATAAATTATTGGAAGGCGCGTGTACCTATTGGAGTGCGGGCGGCTGAGACGATGTAGACTTCGGGCAAACTCATTTTAATAAACAAACAATTAGATTGAATCTACTAATTTCTTGAGGAATGTGAAAGCGCTAGCGACAGGGCATAGAACCGAACAAATGCAAAGGCACAACTGGTCAGAGACGATTTCCAATTTCAACTGAAATTAACATTGAAAAAGTTTCGGAAATACATTCTGTTGGATGGACTTTAAAAGAATATTTAAAATTCGCTTTCTTGCTTTTTCAGGCAAGTTTGCTGGTTGTTGATGTGAAAAAAGCTCAAATCAAATGTCATTTTGATGTAAATAAATGCGAACTGTCAATATTTGCTATGCGAGTGTGAGTGCGTGTTTCCCTGTTACAGTGCTGCCAAGAGACTGTGTTTTTTAACATTGAAATTTTTATATTTAATAGTCGCTCATTTGCTGTTTCTCTGCAAATTATTTATCATTGCATTTCTTTTTCTTTGTTTAACTGCATTTCAATACATTTTTCAACATCATGAAGAGCTGAACGGAATGGCATCGCCAGTCGCCCGACGACGAAAATGACAGCTGAAATTTTTTATAGAAATGTCAAACTCGTCGCGCGGAAAAGTGGAAAAACATTCAACCTCTTCGGGCGAATTCATACAAATTTCATCTTTCATTATGGTCATGAGCTCTTGAGCTACAAATTTGATAAATCCACCATTAATCCACCCATTTTTACGAACACGTAATATATGGGAACGTAAAATCTCGTGATAAGCGTCAGTGGAATCAGCTTACAAGGCCGTGTGCGAATTGGGTTAAAATGTTGGTTAAATTTAACCACTACTGTCATATTTTGGCCTGCTCCACAGCTAGTGTAATTTTAACACATTTTTTGATGGCCTAAACTTTTGTTTTCGTTTGCGCAAATTTTATTTCTTTCTGAACACACCCTCACTCTATAAAGTTGGCATCACTTAACACCGCTAAAATTTGACATTTCTAAAGACAAACAAATCACATTTGAAAATTTTGTTTTCACGATTTTCCGTTTTATTTCTTCATTTAATTAAATATGCCAACACAAATGGAAACTAATCAAACTGCAGAAGAAATTAAGCGCAAACATTTGCCATGGTAAGTAAATTCCCAACAAGTTGAAACACGAAACTTATATCCTCAAACTTCAACAAGGATTGAAAAGTACCGGCCTTCAAAGTTCGAGGAAATTGTGGGCAACGAGGATACAGTTAGCCGGCTTTCGGTATTCTCGACACAAGGAAATGCCCCAAATATTATTATTGCTGTAAGTTTGCTTCCTCAGTTTGTATTTAAGTATAGCCCAGACTTATTTTTTTTAAAGGGTCCACCTGGAGTAGGGAAGACAACAACAATTCAGTGCCTTGCACGCATCCTTCTCGGAGACAGCTATAAGGAAGCCGTACTCGAGTTAAATGCATCCAACGAAAGAGGTATCGATGTTGTTCGTAATAAGATAAAAATGTTTGCCCAGCAGAAAGTCACATTGCCAAAAGGTCGACACAAGATTATCATCTTGGACGAGGCAGACAGCATGACTGAAGGTGCCCAGCAAGCTCTGCGTCGTACAATGGAAATCTACAGCAACACAACTCGTTTTGCATTGGCTTGCAACACCAGCGAAAAAATAATTGAGCCCATACAATCCCGATGCGCAATGTTGCGTTTCAGCAAACTATCGGATGCTCAGATTCTGGCCAAATTAATCGAAGTCTGTCAAAAAGAGAATCTCACCTATGAGGAAGAAGGCCTAGAGGCTATAGTGTTCACGGCACAGGGAGACATGCGACAGGCTCTGAATAATTTGCAGTCGACAGCGAATGGTTTTGGAAACATTACGGGTGCGAATGTGTTTAAGGTGTGCGATGAGCCGCATCCGATGTTGATCCAAGACATGCTGGAACATTGCGTTCACAATGATATTCACAAGGCTTACAAGATCTTGGCGAAACTTTGGCGACTGGGATATGCTGCTGAAGATGTCATTGGAAATATATTCCGTGTCTGCAAACGCATGTCGTTCGATGAGAAGGTGAAGCTGGAATTTATTCGTGAGATTGGGGTGACCCATATGAAGATTGTCGATGGATTGAACTCGTTGTTGCAACTGACCGGATTATTGGCCAAGTTGTGTGCGATTTCAGAGAGAAATTAGTTTTCGATACGTTATTCGTTTTGCTCTTATTTACCTTTGGTTTAAGAAAATATAAATTAACAAATTTATATTCGATATGGAAACTCATTTTGCAGATTGACAGAGTAGAAGTACTTATTCCGAAAAACAATCATAGATTTCGTTTGTGCCTGGCTACACAGGGATTTTTCAATCGCCTAACGAGTGGGTTTGTTGGCAAGAGGAACGAGGAATGAAGGGGGATATTGCTCACGAAGGGAACTGAATTTTCTGTGTGATTGTTTTTCGGAGTAAGTCGTGCGCCCTAAATTTTTCCACGGTTGCTAGCTCGCATTGCTTTCAAGCTTTCGTCTGTTTAATTCAAATGTTGATCAAATCCATTTTGCAACTGTTAAAAATGGTTCTAAGTTGTTTTGGACGAAGAAAAGATTTGATCGAAGGAAAAGCCTCGGACGAACTTCAGAAATTATCCGCTCGAATCATATGAACTTACGTAACCCTCCATCTCGCTCCGTAATTTGAGAAGCCTACGTCTCTTCAGCGCTCCGTTTTTGTCTCCGAAACAACTCCGACTTCAAAAGAAAAAGGTTGACGGCCCAATCGAGGTAACCGTAATCGTCGGAGCGGAATTTTCTCCGAATTTTACTTGTAGGTAGGTCTCCGAAAAGCAAAACATCTCCGATTCGGAGGAAATCGGAGAAAATTCCGCTCCGACGTCCGACGGTTAACTCACCCTTGAGATAATAGGTTCGTTCGATGTTACCAGCCCCGGGCGCTCGGGTGCTTGTCACTACCCTGAACGGAGCTGTCAAAAACTTGAAAAATTTCTCTGGGTTTCGTTTCACATCGAACGCATTAGTAGTGCTCTGTTTTTCTTTTCTCTTTGTTGTATAGCAACAGCTGGTTCGAACACCTCCGAAATTTTCGCCCCCAAAAAAACTTGGGGTGATTCAGAGCGCTCCCGGTGCGAGCACTGAATACACATCGAACACGGCGGAACCGTGGAAGTGCACCGAGGCGAAAAAAGAGCGACATCGAACAGTTCAGTGCGAAATCAGATCGCCACAGAGCCACCCAGAGCGCACATCGAACAAACCTAATAAAAGAGCACGGAAGGTAGCCTAAAAAGTGTTACATCGGATTGTGAGAAAGAAGATCTAAATGTTCTCTCTTTCTGAGCTCCTTTGTAAGACAACAACAATTTTGATTTTGACGTTTCCTTTATTTTTTTACTCTGTCCTGAAAGGCAGAACATTTAGACCTTCTTTCTCCCTCGTCTTTATGTGACAGTTCCACTTGTACGAAGTACTACCATTCCTGTTCTCTATTATGTTATCTCTATGGTGAGTACACGCTAGAACTGGAACTGTTTTCAGCATAATATTCATCACACATTCATGGTCCTCTTCCAAATTCGAGTTTATATATCATATTGCAATATTTTATAACAAAATTAAAATTGAAAACAAATATTATGGCCGCTACTGTAAAATGGTCTAAAAATCGACATTCCTCATCTCGCCCACAGACGGCGCCACACAAACGCCATCCATCTTTAGTACTCGGGTGTTGCACTGCTGATTTTTCGTCTTCTTTCTTCAATTTTTTCTTCGGTCTCTTTACTGCCTGACTCCGTCATATTGTTCTAAAAAAATTCCAAGTGACTGATGTAAAGTGAGAAAATATGGCGAGTCTTGGGGGCGAACAATTAATTTCAACAAATAGTCAATCAGGTACGAATAAATCAAGTGTTAAACTACTTAGAAAACCTTATTCAATTGTTCAATAAATTAATTGTGTAAAAATTAAACGTGCAACCAATAAAATTCGCCCAAAAACAATCGATCGAAAAACAGCCTTGACAGATTTCTAAAACGAAAAAAAAATATATTTTCCACTGTGCTCTGCTGCTTGCGTTTTTTTTTCTGTCTTCCTTTCTTTTTCTAATTTCTCATAGGTGAATAAAAATAATTTCCAATTCCAAAAAAATCATGAAAAAGAGTGTATTTTTCCAGCTGCAGTATAAATCGTATTTTTCTTCTGTTTCGAGAAATGATTTTCGAATGAAAAACTATTCTTTCGTTTTCATGCCCCCCGTCCCGTCCGACCGAAGTGTTTGAGTCGTCGCGAAAAAAAAAAACGATTCGATTGATGGCACTGTGTCCATGTTTTTCGGCAATTACAAGACAAGTCATTGAAACTCGCACACATAGTATAGAAGAAGGAAAAAAAGTAGATACAAGAGAGACGGCAGAGGGGAGCTGCTGCGGCTGGAATAAGGATGGTGCACCTAAGGGATGGGGAATTGTGTGGGGGCCCATTATTACAAGTGGAGTCGAGACACCATTCATTCTTTCCATAGTTTGCATACTTTGCAACGACCATGCACCCGAAGTCAGTGAAAATTGTGATGAGGCATGAGGAGAACGGGCGACGAAGTATAGTTCTCTCTCGCCAGGCAATGGGCAATGGTGATGGTTTCATTATTCGGAAAAGGTGTTGTTCCAAGCAAAAAATCTTTCTTTGTGCTTTTTTCGGTTTACCAAATTCAATCAAAGAATAATTTTAATTATTCCAATTTCTTTAATTCGCCAATCGCCATCGCCACACAGCGACACGACAAAGAAAACTTAATTTACTTCTTGTTAGTCACTTCGGTACTCTCTGTCTCTGGATTTGTAAGATTTGACTTTCGTTTGGACGGGTTCATATGTACATACATTTTGTTCTTGTTTTGATAGCTCGGACGGGGCAGGTGATGGCAATTTATGAATAATAATACAGTCGAATCTCCCTAAAGAGAAAGACATGCTTGAAGTAGATTCCGGAATACGCGGTCAGAAGGTTTTTGGTCGTGTTTTTCTGCACAACTCTTAAAAAGTCTCTTTTAAACATTGTTTTCTAGGTTTAATCTGCCGTCGCACTCAATTTCCCAGACGAACTATTCCTTCTAATGTAAATTTCGGCAACCAGTGGTCGGAATTTGTAGTGTCCGTGGCTTAGTGCGTTGGCTGCTAAGCAAAACGTCGTGGGTTCGAGTCCTACTCTTGCCCATAGTTTTTATTTCATATTCCACGGGCACTGCCTCTTGCGAAGAACTGACAAAACTTCCAAGAGTATCAATCTGTCATGAAAAAGTGCTTCTCAACTTTGCCGTTCGGAATCGGCGTTAAATTGCAGGTCCCCTCAATTCTTCATACGCACCCAGAGAATTGTTGATGAGAGTAAGCCACTTAGGCCTTGGCTCTTCAAGAGCTGTCGCGCCACTCTATTTATTTATTTATTTTACTGGCCGGAATTGAGTTTTTTTTTTCATCAAAGCTTTTTTAGTTTTAAGCCAAAAATCTTTAATGATTTGCTAGTTTTTTTCCTACCAAGGTAGGTTTCATCACTGAACACTGCCTTATAGGAAGTCATGCCTTACGGCTTGGCAGAAGGTGCAAGAACGAAGAGGAAGAAAGAATTCCTAACTTGCTATGTTCTGTTCATGCCCTGCACTCTCCATTAGAAGGAAAACTAACCTAGGAGAGCCTTACTACAATGGCACCAGCGAACTGGCTAGTACAGACATTAAAAATGGGCCCGCGCGGCCTAAGTGTGAAGTAATTCAGCCACGTAAACCTAACCTTACCCAACCTTGCCTACCAACTTTCCCAATAATAAATGTTTGCGAATAACAAGCTTTGACTGTACATAATAGGAATTTAGAATGGAACAAACAGGATTATTTCAATTTTAGTAGACGTGACGCCAGCCGACTAGGTTAATTTGTTCGCCGTTTGATTAACGGTTATCGAATAACTAATTTATTTTCGGGTTGATGAGAGTGCACATACCCAGATAAGCACAAGCACAATGCCTTGCTGATTAAATTCGCGAACACAGTTCATTGGAATGAATTAGCAATCGATAAACAGTTGGGAGACTAGCACATGACCAAAATCTTATGTTAATTTTTAAAGTTTCTTCTGATGCCAAATTGGCGAGGAATAATTGATCACACTAGCATTTGTGTTTGATTGCGTAGGCTGCTACTTCTTGGGACAGAAACATTTAAATATGTTTCTTGTCTTTAGAAATATTCTCCAAGAGGAATACCAGTTCTGCTTCGCTTGATCATCTTCTTCAGGCGTTTCTCTCAAGTTCAAAGTCTGAATTGAAATGTGGATGGAGCATCCAGCAACTCCACCCTAAACACCCTTTTAAGAATTACTACTTACTTTTTAATCTGGCTCACAATCCATGAAAGATCTCAGCCAGAGATACTGCAGCCTTCCTTCGGGAACGGTCCCCGCATGTACTCTCCAGTCGCCAAAACCAAGCGCTCTGGCATGGAGCGTTGTCGTCCATTCGCTCGATGTGGCAAAGCCAATGTAGTCGTCTTTTCTTGGCTTTCTGTACTACATCGACATCTTGGTACATCCCTTTGTCTTTGTCTTTCGAGTGAGAAGTTTTGAACCCAGTTGTTTGGCCAAAACGAAGTAGCAGCGGTTCGCTTGGGTAATTCTTTGTCGGATCTTCACTAAGGTGTCGTTTGGGGAATGGATGTTTGTTCCAAGGTGGGTGAACTCCTAAACTACCTCGAGATTGCTGCTACCAACAGGGACGTTGGTATTTGTAGGCGGTGGACAGATGTTGTTTTGTTTGGTAATAGCATATACTTTGTTTTGTCCTCATTCACTTCAAGACCAACGAGTTTCGCCTGTTCTTCAATCGCTGTGAAGGCCTCAAGCACAGCTCTCTTGGATCGACCGATAATGTCTATGTCGTCCGCATGGCCTAAGAGCTGGGTGGATTTGTTGAAGATAGTGTTTTCCGTGCTCAAATCTGCCTTGCGTACTATCTGCTCCAAGACTGTTGAAGAATCACATGACAGCGCATCTCCTTGCTTAAGCCCTGCGCATGTTTGAAACAACTCGGATGAGCTGTTACCCATTTGCACACTGCACTGCGTATTGTTTAGCGCCATGCGGCACAGCTGGATCAGTTGGTACGGGATCCCAAATTCAGACTTCGCCATCATAAGCTCTTGGTGGTGGATGCTATCATAAGCAGCTTTGAAGTCGATGAAAAGATGGTGGGTTTCGACTTGAAATTAGTTGGTATTTTCCAGGATTTGGCCTGGTCTACCGTTGTTCTGCTTGACCTAAAGAAGCCACACTGGTACGTGCAAATTATTGTGTTGTATAACGGTTTAAGACGCTCACACAGTACGTTGAATAGGATTTTGTATGCAACATTAAGCAGGGACATGCCACGGTAGTTTTTGCATGTCATAGGATCGCCTTTTTTGTAGATGGGGCATATGGAGCTTATCGACCAGTCAGTTGGCATGCATTCTTCCTCCCACACTTTGGTGATGACCTGGTGCATGGGGTTCATCCAAAAGAGTTCCGCCGGTATGCCATCCAACCCGGCGGACTTGTTATTTTTTAGCTTTTGGATGGCTCTTTCTACCTCTTCTGTGCTGGGGGCTGGGACTGGTCCTTCATTGACTGGTCTTGCTTCTCTTTCGTCATTGGCTCGCTCAGCATTATGCGCATTTAACAGCTGTTGCAAGTTCTTGAAAATATCTACAATTCCCT
Source organism: Sphaerophoria taeniata (assembly GCA_943590905.1). Lineage (NCBI taxonomy): Eukaryota > Metazoa > Arthropoda > Insecta > Diptera > Syrphidae > Sphaerophoria > Sphaerophoria taeniata. The sequence goes on along the minus strand of OX016541.1, from coordinate 146,617,257 downwards.
GTGCTTCGGTGACTAGGTTTCTTTCACTGTTTCGAAGAGCCTGTATCCCGGTTCTGAAACCAGAAGCTAATTGCTTCGACCTTTTAAAGAAACACCGGATGTTGTTCTTGGGCCGTGACTCTTCTAGATCTATGAGCTGAGAAACTGCGGATCCTCTTTTCTTCCTTCGCAGGGTCTTTTTCTCATTTCTCCTTTTTGATCGGTACTCTTCTCTTGCTGCTCTTGTTTTCCGTTGCAGCATCTGCAAACGTGCATTTTCCGTCTCTCTTTTCAATAACACGCATTCATCATCATACCACGGGTTCCTTTTCGGGGATGGATGGTAACCATCGTGTTTTTTGTCTTTTGATATTCGAGCTATAAACTTAGCCTTTACCAGAAAGTGGGCAGTCGACATTTGCTCCTCGGAAACTGCGCACTTTCAAGATGTTGGATGCGTGCCTTGCGCCCATTAGTACATTTTCGATTTGATTGGCGGTACGACCATCCGGACATCGCCAGGTTGCTGTGTAGATATTTTGTCGTGCAAACCTAGTTCTACTTATCACAGTATTACGCGCTGCAGCAAAGTTGATTAGTTGGAAGCCGTGCATGCTGTTCTTTCCAACTAATCCGCCAAAGATGTCTTCCTTCCCGATTTTTGCATTGAAATCTCCGAGTACGATTTTGACGTCGGACTCTGGATAGGCTCCGTAGGCTCTATCCAGGAGGTCATTAAAATTCTCCTTGCTAGACTCCTCAGCATCATCGGTAGGGACATGTGCACATATTATACTGATGTTTTGTAGTGTGGCCTTGATGTGGATTACAGCGAGGCGATCATTAATTGGCTTGAAATCCATGACTTTTGATCTTAACCGATTTCCCACGACGAATCCGCATCCAAATATTCTTTGGATTCTCTGACGACAGCTATAATAAATGTCGCATTTTTTCTTTTCATTGTTCCTGATCCTATCCATCGTATTTCCTAGATCGCAGTAACGTCTGCTTTATACTGCGTGAGGACAGTTTCAAGTTTTTGAGTTGCACCTGGAGTGTGTTCTTACATTCCAGGTACAAACTCTTAATTCGTAGTCCGTTGTCGTTCCGGGTCTGGTTACCATAAGAGTTGGGTCATTATCCGAGGCTGGTGTCCCTCTCATAACTATCAAGTTTTTTACTCTTGAGGGGTTGTTAGCCTCTCGCACTAACCTCCAAATTTGTTGGACAGTTGATTAGGTGCTTCTGTTTCTCCCGTTTGCACCCGCGCTTACAAGTTTCGCAAGTTATATCTAGAGATATAACCAGTACCCGGTGGTTACCACGAGGAGGTAAAGTAAGCACTTGGTGTGTAGGAAAAGTTACAGCATATGTCCCCAGATCCTACAACACCCAACATTTTTGGTAACACGAGTTTACGGTTTCAAAACATCGTAATTGTGTTCCTGGGCAGAGGCTGCCCAGAACAGCCATTCTTATTTACCTACCTACCTACCTACCTACCTTCAGAAAATGCTCCGCTTTCACAAGTCTCTTAAGGCAGTTGTTCCTTCCATTTTTGTATTATTTATACACTGCTCCTAGTTAGAGGACTTTGACTGTAATAAAACTTTATGTAAACCATTTTCTATGAGTAATCGTTTTATTAATTGAATTTGTTTTAATTTCATTTTAGAACCAGCTCCAATTGATAGAAGTCGTGAAGGGAGTATCGAAAGAAAAGGTGAGTGACTTTTTGTTAGTTTCCTTTCTGTGTACTTTCCCACCATTGGTGACATGTTTTTTATCATTTTGCATTACATCGATTTTTTCTTATCTTATCGATCAAAAATCTTGAAAATAAAACAAAAACAAAACAAAAACTTAAGCAGCAATGGAGTGTTCCAATATGACATCAAGTCTGCATTGGTTTGCTCAGGCTGGAGATGATTCGAATTCAATTCAAGGTATATGAACCAATTGCCTGTCTGAATGCCGTTAAAGGTGCATTCCGACTTGCCCCACTCGCATGCACTTGCAGCTAATTGCAAATAATTTATTGTACCTACTTACATTTCTTATTTTCATGTTGAACTACTTTCTTTAATTCAAATTGTTTATGTTTGTGTTTTTTCCTTTTTTCTCTCAATTTGCGATACAACAAAAATTCATGCTGAGATGAGATAATTTTTTTGTTTTTTTTTTTTAGTTTGTTTACATTCACTAACAAAATAATTGCGTTCATTTACTACTTCATGACGCATAGGAATGAAACGTAGAAAAATGTCATTTGCAGTGGCGAATAGCGTGTCCTTCTGAAGGTCGTTTTGTTGAATATATCAATAATGTAGGGTGAGCTGTGCGATTGAAAGTATAGCAAAATGTTTAATCCACGACACAATACGTGTGAACAATGTTTAGAAGCTTCAACAAGAGTGTTAATCATTAAATAATTTTTATTTTTGTGTTGGCAACTTCAGGTCTAGATCTTAATTATCTGATTGGGTGTTGCGGATTGAAACGGTCATGTTGAGATACAATTTTTCGCTCGCTAACGAAAACATTCTAAACGGCAGATGTAAAATATGTGCATTTGCAAGCCAGATGCAAATATGTTGACGTGCATAGCCTTGATTCAGGTCAAAATGTTTCCTTTTGGAGATGATTCTTTCTTTTGAATTGAGGTCAATTTTTGTTTGTGAGTTTAAATGTTTCCTTTCTTTGCTTTTGCTCAAAATAACCTGAATTTAAATGATGGAGTGATGTGTGTTTGTAATTTATTAACAATTATGTAATTCTTAGTTATTAATGTCGGGTGACTTGCAACTTAAGATTTCTCCTTCGATGGATATCGATCATTGGAAGTACAGACTTGCGATGCAGTGGTTTAAAGTAAACGTGAGGTCTACTTAATTGTTATAAAGTCAATAAGATCGTCCAGTTAACCTTAGCATAATACCGTCATTGTTAGACCCATTTCAACTTTTGGCAGTTTGCTTACCACTAAAGCTCTGAAGAAATCCACAAACTTAAAAACCCTTAACAAAGTACAAAGAATGGCATGCATTAGCACTACTGGGTGATGAGGACTACTCGAGCCGATCCTAAACCCCCTAACCCTAATCCTAAACCTCACCCCTTTAGATTGTACAAGAATCGGCAGCAAACAGTGCTCTTCAAATCAATATCTGGAAATGTACTTGTCAAAACGGCCATACCACGATTCTTACAAAATTCGTTGGTCTGTTCTAAATTCGAACGTCTGTTCAGATTTCATGACCCCTTACTTACTTACTCAAGGTGGCGCTACAGTCCGATGTGGACTTAGGCCTCATCAACAGTATCCGCCAGCCAGCTTGGTCCCTAGCTAGCTGTCTCCAGTTTTGCATTCCAAGTTGGTTGATGTCCTCTTCCACTTGTGTCCCCCACCTTAGTCGCGGTCTTCCTCTCCTTCTACGTACCTCAGGAATAGTGTCGAAGGCTTTCCGCGCCAGAGCATTGGTGTCCATCCGTTCTAAATGACCGAGCCATCTAACGCTCTGGACTTTCACTCTTCTGGCTAGGTCCTAGTCGTTGTACAACCCGTAAAGTTCGCTGTTGATCCTTCTTCTCTATTCCCCATCAATGCACACGGGGCCAAAGATGACCTGAAGAACTTTCCTCTCGAAATAGCCTAAGGCACATTCATCTGATTTTCTCAGTGACCATGCTTCTGCACCATACAGCAGGACTGGGATGATGAGGGTGTTATATAGTTTTGCCTTGTTCTTCCAGAGAGGGCTTTTCCACTCAATTGCTTTCTTATCCCAAAGAAACGGCGATTAGCAAGAGTTATTCTTCGTCTGATCCCGGCGCTGGTGTTATTGCCCGTGTTAATAGCGGAGCCTAGGTAGACAAACTCCTCTACTACCTCGAAGTTGTATGCGTCTTTTGTGACGTTCTGTCCTAACCGTCGGTGTTGGGTGTCCTTCCTCGAAGCCAGCATATATTTCGTGTTTCCCTCATTTACCGATAAACACATTTTTGCCGCTTCTGTCTCAATTCTCACAAAGGCGCCATTGACATCACGCTGTGTTCTTCCCATTATATCAATCATCGGCGTACGCTAGAAGATTTTGGAAGATTGTGCCTCTGGTGTTGACGGTGGAGTTTTGCACTATCTTTTCAAGAACGATGTTTAAGAAATCGCATGACAGTGCATCTTGCCTTGTCTGAATCCTTTTTGGACATCGAAAGATTCCGTAAGCTCGTTGCCAACCTTGGTGGCTCAGCGTGAGTTCTCCATTGATAGCCTAGAAGCAATAAAAGCCACTCAAATAAGGTCAAAGCATGTTTCTTGCTGTCGAGAAGAGCTCTGCTGGGTTCTTGGTGACAGTTGTGTGTCGGGAAACGATAAAGCAGATAAGCTTGCAAGAGAAGGCTCAGTACAGTTTTCTCTCTTTGCTGATCATCTTTGGTTTGCTTTAGATTTTTGGCCCACCCTTTCTTGTACTCTTTCAATGCTTGTTGCCATTTGACTCTTCTATGAAAGAGTCGACAACTAGCAAACGTCCGTCGTTCGTACGCGATATGCTGCTTCCTGTGTAGGCAAAGACAATTTTTGCCAGAAATTATAGGATTCGAATTTGGACTTCAACTCGTTGGGAAACCAACTGCAATATGTATAGAAATTAGTTTATTTCGAATAGATGAATTCCCTATTGGCACTGTTGGTTTTACTCAACTGGAGTGTTCCTGATTTGACTAGAAACTAACCAAGCGTTTTATTTTTCTTTTGTCTACATTTTTGTGCGTTTTGATTCAGCTTCGTAGTTTGTACAGAAATGATCTCAATTCTACACCGTCTTACTCACACGAAGACAGCAACCAAGCATAATATTAAGCTTTAATTGCATTTGAGTTATTTTGCTTCCAAAGCGATCGCATCTGCTCATTCTCATAAACAAAAACAACTAAAAACAATAACCACTACCTACATGAAATTTAATTAACACTCGCTACACAGTTTAAGAATTAGATTTAACATTATTCCATTTCTTGTATCTTCACATCATCAAAATCCGTTCAATTGAATTCAGTAGCCAGAGACCGTGAAGAAAAACTTCGACTAGCTAAAGAACGGCAAAATGAAGAAAGACAAAAGAAGATCGAAGAGCTCAAAGCTCAGGCCGAGGCTGCACAAAAATATCGCGAGCAAAAAGAAGAAGAACGCAAACGTCGAATCGAAGAGATAAGACACCGGGACAACGAGAAACGACAGCAAGTTGAAGAACGCAAAAAAGCAATAATTGAAGCCGAAAAAGAACGCCGTGAATATATTCTTCGAAAGAATCAGGTAAAAAACCACTTTAACTCATGAAAGTAATTAAAGTTGCTCGTACACATTAATAAATCACTTTTACTTTCACTTCACTTCTAGGAGAGAGAAGCTAGATTGGAGGTCAAGAAACGCGATAGAAATTCAATTGGTTTTGCTTTTGGCTCATCAACACCACGTCTATTGGAGCCTGCCGATTTTGGAACGGTTTCGCCCAGCATTTATTGGGGTCATCGACGGTATTCCTAAATTATTTTTAATTTCCTTTCTATTCTCAGAGTAGTTTCTTTCCAAGTCTATTCCCATTGCCCCATGACAAGAATTATGATTTATTACTCATGTGTATTTTTCCTATTTCTTCATTTGTCTGTGGTCAAACATCACACACACACATATTTTAGGTCAACGTCTATAACAAATGTTGCTTATACTGGTGCTCCACTCTCACGTCGAAGTTCCGAGAGGGAGCTTGCAGACGGCGGCTCAAAAAAGCGGGCAACATCAGCCAGTGGAGCGGATCGACATGATGGTAAGTAAATCAGTTAACAGCGAGTCACTTCCAATTTACGGCAGTTAAATCTTTTTTGTTGTTTCTTTTTTATGCCCTAATCATAAGTTGTTCTCTTAAGCAAGTTACCAAGTATTTATTTTCGTTTTCTTTTGTTTTAATTTAATTTGTTTAAAGTTGGTACACGTTATTTGTTCGTTCGACAGACTTTTTAGTTAATTTTTTGTTGTTTAATATTCGCAATTTCACTTGTCTTACAACAAGAAACTCTTTAAGTTATTGAAAATCTAAATGAAAACGAAAATGTAAAATTGTTTGAATGAAATTGTTATGTTATACTCTTATCTCATATGCACGCACACACGACATAATTATATTCATACCATACTCTTACTCTATTACTGCTGCCTTACTCCATCATTTAGATCATCGTCGTAAAGCATCATCGATGTACGAGGTTTTTAATTGGGGATATTCGAATGATGAACCTCCCAAAAGGTTCTCCCTATCGATTGTCGGAAGTGAAATAAACATAGGCGAGCCCCCATCCACGACAAAACCACAATCAGCACAGTGTTCTGCTGCTAATCGCAGACATTACTCAAAAACTATTTTCAAGGGTGAGGGTGGTGTGACTCTAACAAAAAACAGCAAGCAAACACTTTTGTTTTCCAAACTAATCGAACATAATCTAAAATCATGAAAGCCAAAAGCCAAAAAAAAAAATCAATAATCACAAGTTTTGTTTCCATCTTTTGTTTTGTCTCTTGTCTCTGCCTGCATCGTGATTCCTATTTTTGTTTCTATCTAAAGTGCATGAGTAAGAATCTCATCTTTTGGTTTTTGTTGTGTCTGAGAACTAAGAGGTGCATGTAAGTGTGCAGTGTGAAGTGAGTGATGTGCCTTTTTCTCTCTCTAATATTAAAAATTATAGTGTAGCCTAGATTTACATGTTTTATCCAGTAGCTTGATTGAAAATTGCTTTAATGTTTTGAGTACATGAAATTCTTAGTGTGACAAATGCTGAAAAAGTTCTACTTGTCTCCTTTTTGTCTGGGGATTCAACAGATTTTTTTTTGTTCCTGGGTGACTCATTGAGATTCAGAGAAAAGCTCGCGTTTAGAGAAAACTTCTGCAGTCTTCAACTACATCTCCTTCATCATTCATCGTTTTCCGGGAGTGTTATTTTCAAGTCCAGTCATTAGTTGTTTATCTCAGGGATTCACAAATTAATTCAGTGTCAAAAGCCCTTCGTTGTGAATCCTTCTCACATTTAGTTTCCTTCAGGTTTGTGTTTCAATTCTTAAATAATAAAAGAGCCTAAAGTGCAACACAGAATGGAAACTCAGTCGAAGGACGCAATGTCACTTTTCGTCGCATAATTTTCGTGTGAAATGAAATTTAACTTTGAATCAGATTGGGGGTGACCCAATAAAAGTGTATGCTAGTGGCTCCAGCTCACATCAGACGCGTTATACATATAGAGACCTTGAGGAATTGTTTGTGGTTTATTCCCATAGAACTGTGATTCATTATTGCTTGCCGTTCAGTTATGGTATCGGAATTTCAGCCGTCACTTGACTGAATCGATTGTTTCTTGTCAGCTAAAGTATACAGAGCTGTCCTGGTTGAAACCACATGACGTTCAGATCGACACTATCGAGTAAAGTGCGAATATTATTTCATTATTATGCTTCCTCAAAGCCATGCCATAATAGAGGGTTTTCCATTAAGAGGTGTTCTTTTGATTTTCAAAGAAAATCGTCGACAGCTCTTGAAGAGCCAAGGCCTAAGTGGCTCAACTCTCATCAACAATTCTCTAAGTGCGTGTGAAGAATTGAGGGGACTTACATTTTAACGCTGATTCCGAACGGCAAAGTTGAGAAGCTTTGTTCATGACAGATCGATTTCGATGCTCTTGGAGGTTTTCTCAGTTCTTCGCAAGAGGTAGTACCCGTGAAAGATGAAATAAAAACTTTTATGGGCACGAGTAGGATTCTAACCTATAACGTTCTGCTTAACAGCCAACGCACATAAACACTAAGTCACGGACGCTGCGATAAATAACCGGATGTTTATTTCATAATAAAGAGGAAGGTATGCCGTTAATAATGAAAAACGACATCAGCCAAATGGCCACCAAGGTCACGCTTACAGGACCATATCCTCCATGAAATTTTCCAAAACAAAATCGCAAAGTGCCTGCCCTATGTCCTCGATAGGCTCACGAATTCCATCTTTGAGGTCTTGAATCGACGCTCTTGGATCTATTTTTCACGTGGTCCAAAAGGAAGAAGTTACTTTACTTTCGGTGGCGCTCACAATCCAGGATGGATCTCGGCCACAGCCAACAAGCCTATCCAGCCAGCTCGGTCCCTAGCTTGCTGCCTCCAGTTGGGCACATTAAGTTGGTTGATGTTGTTCTCCAATTGAGCGCGCCACCTAAGATGAGGTCTTCCCCTTCCACGTTGTCCATCGGGCTTGTGTACGAAAACTCGACGGGCTGGTGCTTTGGTGTTCATACGCTCCACATGACCCAGCCATCTTAACCCCTGAATTTTTAGCTTTTTGACCATGTCGCTGTAAAGCCCGTATAGCTCTTGATTGTATCTCCTCCACTCTCCGCCGATGCACACTGGACCGAACATAACTCGAAGAATCTTTCTTTCAAAGCAACCCAGAAGGTGCTCATCCGCATTTGTCAATGTCCATCCCTCAGCCCCATACAGCAGGACTGGGATGATTAACGTGTTATACAGGGCTTCCTTGGTTCTTTGAGAGAGGGCTTTACTGCTCGGATGCCTTCTTAGCCCGAATACACAGCGATTTGCAAATGTGATTCTACGCTTTATCTCTGCACTGATGTCAGTGGGCGAGGTTATAGTTGTGTCTCTCTTCTCGATGACAGCATATACCTTGTTTTCGTCCCATTCACAGCCAATCCCATCTTAGCCGCTTCCGTCTCAATCCCACCAAATGCTCCACTGAGAGCTCGCTTCGTTCTGCCGATAATGTCAATGTCGTCCGAGTAATCCAGGAGTTGAACGGAATTTTAAAAAAAATTGTGCCACTGGTGTTGACTTTTGAGTTACGCACAATAGCTTCGAGTACGATGTTGTACGATGAGGTTGCAAGATAGCGCATCGCCCTGTCGTAGACCCATAGCTGGGCACCGTTAATCAAAAAGTTAACTTCGTTAATCGCTAATCCGTTAATTAAAAATTTAACTTCGTTAACAGTTAAAACGTTAAATTTTAGAAAAATTAACGCAAGTTAACGTTAATCGTTAATCCGTTAACACACCATAAAAATTTTATTTTCTAATAAAAATTGGAAGTTGGAAACAAGAAAAGACAAGTAAATTTTTTTTTATATTGTAAATTATATTTTATAAGAGTTTAAGTGTTAAAACAACAATTTATTCAGTCATGTATATGAATGTGATTGTTCCCCTTCATGAACATCAGCATGTTGAAATTCTCGTCGGAAAGCGAGGCCCTTTTCGGCTGAAGTATATCCTTGCCCGTGGAGAAGAGACGTTCAACAGCAGCGCTTGAGGGTATGGCAGTATTGTATTGGATAAACAAATTTGCCAATACTTGTTCCCCGAATAATGCCGCTTCATTTAACGAGTCTTTTGACTTCAAATCTAGCCGCTCATTTATCATTTGTTCTCATTTGTCGGACCCTTTTTGCCGAACGCTTGCTCAAGCTGGTGCTGGCGCTATCATCAGCTTGGTCGAAATTAGCAGTTCTTTTTTTCTGTTTACCGCGGTTCAACGCTGCCTTGGCAGTCACTTCAAATTTTGTATACTGGCACTTTTAGGCAAACATTGTTTACACTAAAAAATTATTTGATCTCCCGTTCTAGATATAAAGTTCATGTAATCACGAATTTTGGTCTATTGCGGGACTTGAGTTCGATTCCATGATAATCTTACGATTTTATTTAGTACAGTTCACAGAATACTCTTTGCTTATTGTTTCTAAGAAAAACACACAATGTAGGTACTGATTTAAAACTGAATCTATCACTGACTACGCACAATTGACAAAAAAAAAAACACTCGTCACTCTCTGAGCACGCGCTAAGGAATAAATCAAACATTGTCGTATCGTCGTATTATATACGATTAGTATGGCAGTTTTCCCACTTACAGCCGCTGGAAAAAAGTGGTATTTCAATAACGGCAATAATAACGGTACCCGGAATAATAGTGGCATTTCAAATTTTACTAGGGACCGAACCTCGCCGGTACGGCGGCGGCGCGGCGCCGCATATTTCGACTAGCTCATGATTCGTATAAGAATTGTTGTTTTTTTTCGCGAAGCAGCCGCGGCGGCGGTGCGCACGGTGAACCTTTTCACCAACAAAACAACCCAAAAAAAAATCTCACCCTGCATAGGTAGCGCAAACAAATTTTTCTATTGGCAACCAACAACAGTTTTTGTTGTTTGAACAACGATAGCAACTTAGAGGTGCTTCCACCAATGGCTTTTTCCGTCAATTTCTTTGTTTGGCTGGAGTTATAGCTATTTCACGGGTGCCAAGCCGATCATCAGACTCCTAGTGGTGCTGCCTAGTTATTTTTCATATTAATCGAAAAACTTTTTGAGTTCACTTTGGGATTTGAACCTAGGACCTGCTAGTTGTGAAGCCAATGCACTACGCACTGCGTTAACAACTCCACTGATTTTTGGTTTCCCATTGCAGACTTTTATTGTTTATCATTTGCAATGAATATAGACGCATTTTTACAAGCTCCTCAAAATAGTTTTTTTTGCTGGCAATAAAGAAGCCAGTAAAAAACGCTCGGCAATGAATTGAATTTGCGATATTATATTCTGTATACCTATGGCTATAGCACCAAAAAAAAAAAAAACAAAAAAACACAGGACAGGCAGCGAAATAGACAAGTCGCGTGCCGTTGTGTTTCCTGAAGGATGTTGATTAATTTTTTATAAGTTATACAAATAATTACCAATAATTTAATTTGAATGTGTATCTGTATGGTATTTGTGTTCGATTAACGATTAACGGACTTTGGAAAATTTAACGATCGTTAACATTTTTTTGAAGTTAACTGAAAAGTTAATCCGTTAATGGGAATGTTAACTTCGTTAATTAACGATTAACGGATTAACGAAAAAATGCCCGTTAATGCCCAGCTATGCGTAGACCTTTCTCGACACCAAAGGAAGAAGTAGCAAGTAACGGTCCGGAAGCTTTTTCAATAAAATATCTATGGTTTTGTTGCTTGTGTGGGACGTAGCGCCGTCTTGTTGAAAGTAAACGTTGTCCAGATCAAAACCATCCAACTCCGGCCATAAAAAATCGATAATCATCTCTCGATAGCACAATCCATATACCGTAACTCTTGTTCCAACCTCATTTTCGAAAAAGTAAGCTCCAATGACCCCGCAAACAGTCCCACGTTGAGGATGGAGAAGTTCTCAACAATAACTCTTGGGTTTTCCGGGATGCGAAAATTTTGCTTGTTGACGTAGACACCGAGGTGGAAATGGGCCGTATCAGTCAAGATGATTTTTCGATGGAATTCCGAATGATTTTAATGCATTACAAGGCTTGAGTTCTTGTGTAAACTGAACTTTATAACCCTTAGGGCCCCCGCAGACTGGAAACTTTTTATCGGCCGATAGTTTGGTCGGCTTCTTAATCAGTATGGAGAGGAATGCATATGCGCACACTACAGCGATTCAGTATCGGCCGATAAAAAAGTTTGATGGGCTACCCGATTACATTCAAACTAATCTGTCGGCCAACTATCGGCCGACTGTTTAATCAGTATTGGCGCATACACGCCTGCGCATACATGACGATTGCTTAGTCGGCCGATAGTTCAGTTCGCTCTGTGATTTGGCGTCGTGTGAGTGTATTTTTAATATGGCGTCGCCCAAATCACAACTGTTGATTGTAGAAAGTTCCGTCGAAAAGTTGGATAGTCCTAAGCCCTAAGGGCCCCCGAAGACTGCAGACTTTTTATCGGCCGATAGTTTAGTCGGGTTGGGCTGAAAGTGCGCACACCGAGCCAACTAAACAGTTTGGTTGGTGAACAGGGCGCAGAGTATCCAACAGCCGGCCGACTATTCTCGAACTAGTTTGTAACTGACTGTTGAAGCGGTCGCACAATGAAAATATTGTCCAGAAAAATTTTTGCTCTCAACATACTCCGGAGGAGGAAAATCAGGAAGAGATTCCGAGAGCATTGGGTGCATCCCATTCTCAGTGATAGATTAGTTAGTGGAACATTTTGCACTATGCATTCCAAATTACTTGATTACCCGAAAAAAAATTTCGCCTATTATCGAATGAGCATTACCAGCTTCAATGAACTTGTCAAGCTAATTGGACCAGCAATAGCGAAGGAGGATACAAATTTAAGACTTTCTATACCTGTGGAACAGAGCCTTAAGGGCCTCAAAGACTCAAGTCTTTATGCAAAATAGGGTGTAATGACTTTTGGGGAATGGCCATTTCCAAAGAACGAAAAGGAGTGGACAAATCTGAGTTTTCTTCAACACTGGGCTACACCTAGCGTCTTGCACGGGTTTTATCCTTCACATCACTAACTTGTCCCAACAGCTCGAATTTTTCTACTAATTTCTGTATTGCGGTCCGACGACAACCCATAAAAGTTTTGCGAACTGTGACTGCTAAATTTTCACCATTTTTGTAGTGAATTTTAATAATTTCAATGCGTTGTTGAAGCGTGTATCATTTTGTTGCCGGCTCGGTTCCTGGATGACATAAATGTCATCGGGGAATAACCCCAGCCATCCGCCTAGTACCATGGCACGCTCGCAACACGCGGCTTAGTTCGTCGGAATTGGGGGGGATCTTGTTACTAGACGGACAGGAACCGGCACACAAAAACATAAATCGTGCCAGAAAATGACAACACAAAACGAAACAAGGACATTACCTTACCTCCACTCTTGCCGCGTTGATGTTGTTGCGGCGGCGCTTGCCCGCCCTACCATGGACTCCCGATGCCTTATTGTTCGGGGACTCCCCGAACGCCATTACGGTGGCTGCCTCCGGTCCTCCTCCTCTAGGACATCATCCGCCGCTCATAATCCCCTGAAAATAGAGCCTAGCACGCCATCTTGTGGCCATTTTTAGTAATGGCGTAATTTCTACTTGTCAAATGTCAAAAGTGACACCTACCCGACATTGCGGGCTTTTCAAAATAACACCTCTTACTGGAAAACCCTGTATTTAATGAAGTAATGACCAACCACGCAGTTTTTTGTTGATAAACCACAAACTTGGAAATTTTGCTTGTCCGATGAAAATTGTCCTCATCGGTGAAGAGGACTGAGTGATGATATCTATTGCCTCCACTTTGGTCTCTATTCTAACGAATGAATAGCCTCTGGCGCTTTTGGGTCAACTATCATTTCAATGTTTACATACCTACATCAAATATGGCGCATCCATTCACAAAGTTACCATCAATTTGAAAGCCATTCCAAATTTCCAATAATTGTAATCAATAGAACAGCATTCCAGGCTTTCAGAATTTTAAACATATTTTTTTCAGCAACAAAAATATCTCAGCGCAATCATAAACCGCATGCCGATGCTAACGAAGCTAGTTTTTGGTTTAATATTCTTTTTTTTTAAACTTAATTAAGTCAAGCATTTCTTTATAAGTTTTCGTAACAAAAAAAAAACCAAAATTATACTATAACACACGAAAAACCCACATTACAGAAGATAACGTCGATACTGCTCACATTGCTTTTCGAAGTGTGGCAAGGAGAAAAACCGATCTAATGCCAACAATACCTAGCCCGAGAGACACTCATTACGGATCTAAATCTTCTCTCAGCACCACTCCCAGAACGCCAGGTAAGAAGCTTATTCAACACAAAACCAAAACAAAAACATCAATTCCTCCTACATACCTTCTTCAGCTAAATTTAAGTTACCCACATCGTCATTGGATTGTTTTTTTTAGAGTTTAGAATTTAGAACAATATTTTTACTCAAACGTAACGGAACGGAATCGTTTCTGATGTTATAAACAATTAGCTTTAAAGTTATATTTGAATATGTGTTCTGGATGCTTCTGCTAGATTTTTATATATTTTCCCCTGTTACCAATTTATTGCAATTTATTGGCTTGCCTCTATTTTAAGTGATTTTATTTTCAAATCAATAATTTAATTTAAAACAACAATGTTTTCCCTCATTTATTCATTCATACGTTTTTGTTTTGTCAAAAAAACAACAACAACAATCAAAATTCAAAAACATCGACAACACCATGAATCCAAAAAGGACGTGCCTTTTCGATGAATCGCCTGGATCAATTGGCCCAACCAATTCGTCGAAATGGCGAACACATTCGCGCAATTGTCGAACGTGAAAAACAACATCAATTAGAAATGTTGATGGAAAGTGAATCATTAAATTCGTCGTCGGCGGGTAATGAAAAAGCAAAGAGAACAACAGACGGAGGAAGCCGCAAAAACATGTCCCGTAGCATGTCTCACTTAGTATCATCATCGACAATGTCGTCTGGACACGCCGCCAAGTTAAGCCATTCAAAACATATCGTCGTCGATTCAGTTGGATCTGCTTTCCGTCCATTAAATGAAATGGAATGCAAGGCTTACAATCAATTAACAGCTCGCAGAAAAACCACGCAGAGTAGTTTTTCAACAGGTGTGTGTGTGTGTGCGCTTTGCATTCAAAAATCAAAATTAAACTCAAAAACTCCACATTAAACTGGATTCTCGAAACAATCGATACTCATTTTTTAAATATTCATTTACATAAGAAACAATATCTATGGCTACTTGCACACACACCGATTTTGGACGGCGGGTATAACATCGACCGACAGTTTACCGTTATCGGATGCTAGCACACTCACCAGATTTTTACCGGTCTAAACAATCAATAAACGACAGAGGATTTTCTGAAATACTCATCAGTCGAATTTGCTCTTTCTTTCCTATGAGAATGTCACTTCTGACATTTCGACGGGTTAAGGTCTAAACTGTTGATAGGTCCGTTCCACACTCAGTTTGAAACTGCCGAATTTAGTAATATTTGGTTATTTTTGGTCAGAATCTGTTCCCAACTTCACGAAAGAGTAAAAAAATTCCCCACCCTGAAAAATTTAGCCCAAAGAATTTCTTCCGGTAGAAATATGAGTTCTGTCAAATGAGAATTTGACATACGTCAAACAGAAAAAAAAATTCAGTTTTGTAAATTTTTTCTTGAATTTGTAAATTTCTCTCTGTGAGAGTTTTCTCCCCACTCCTCAGAATTTGAAAGGTTGCCTAATTTAGTGCACAAAAAGTCTGGAACAGACCTGATATCATTTTGCTGTAGAAAGCGATCATAAAGGGTGTCCCAACAAGAACGCAAGATTTAAATTTTAAATAAAACGCAGATATTTCAAAAAAATCGCGAATTCTTTATTATATCGTAAAGTAATTAGAATGAGGTTATGTATGGAACAACACATAGGCCAGATGGCCGCCGCGGCTTTGCTGGCACATACGCGATCTTTTAATGAAATTTTCAATTACCGTTTTGCATAAATGCTGCGATATTTCATTAATGCAGCGTCCAATTTCCTCTTTTAAGGCTTGAGTCGTCGGCTTATCGCATAAACCATCGACTTCAAAAAACCCCAAAGAAAAAAGTCCAATGGTGTTAAATCGCATGATCTAGGCGGCCAATTCTGGTCTCCAAAACGCGAAATAACACGACCGGGAAATGACTGATGCAGCAATTGAATTGTTTCTCTGGCTGTTTGAGATGTGGCACCGTCTTGTTGAAACCACATCCCCTCCACATTCATTTCTTCAATTCTAGGCACAAAAAATTGGTTATCATTTCACGATACCGAACACCATTGACTGACCTGACTCATTTTCATAAAAAAAGGTCCAATGATTTCTCCAGCCCAAAATCCACACCACACAGTGACACGTTGAGGATGCATTTGCTTCTCGTGAATCACTCGAAGATTTTCCTCGCCCCAAATGCGACAATTCTGCCTATTGACGAAGCCATCAAGATGGAAATCCTCGTCACTGAAGATGATTTTATCGGCAAAATCAGCATTTTCATGTTGTCGCTCCAATACCCAATTAACGAATTCCCTTCGCTGTGCATGGTCAGCTGGCTTCAGTTCCTGAGTCAATTGAACTTTGTATGCATGAAGATGCAAATCTTTCGTCAAAATTTGCTGCATAGTGGATTTGGAAACACCAATTTGCTGAGCTCGGTGTCGAATTGAGGTGGATGGAGTTTGAGCGAAATCATCACGTACTGCTGCGATATTTTCGGTCGATCGACCTGGTCGAAGGCGCGTCAAACAATGACACTTCGAATGGCGTCAGATTTAAATCTTGCGTTCTTGTTGGGACACGCTTTAGTTTTCTATTATTTTCTAAGAGATCTTCATAATGATCTCCAAAAATAGGAACTTCCATGCTTCGAACACATAGCGGTTCATCATTAATGGATACAAAAAATAAAAGAGGCCCTAAACTACTACCCTGTGGAACATCAGATTTTGCTGTGAAAGTGTGCCGAAAATATGTTTCTGAACTTAGTTTGATTCTTCAGGTAGGATTTATCTTCTTGGGTAACTAAGAAAGGTCTCGTGGTCAACCCCACCAAGACATAGCTACCGAAAGCTAAATTTCTAGGAGTAATGCTTGACTCCAAGCTTACATGGAAGCGTTATACTAAGGAAAGAATGAAAAAAAGCACTATGTGCATTCTACACATGCAAAAAGACCTTCGGTGTACGTTGGGGTATGCGACCGCAAGTCATCCAAGGGATGTACACAGCGATTGTCAGACCCATTCTTACCTATGGCTCTATTGTATGGTGGAAAGCGGTGGACTAGCCTGTATAGGAATGACAGGGGCTCAGAGATCCACACCACAAGCTGGATTGGAAATGATCTTGCATCTTCCGGCTCTGGATGAGTTCATAAGGTGCACGGCAGCCACAACTGCAATTCGTTTAAAAGAACTGAGTTTTTGGAAGCACAGCACTTATGGACACGGGTAAATCTTACAAAGATATGACACAATTCCAGGACTGATGGAGACCACCGATTACATCCCCCCTTTACTAGATTTCGATAGGAAATTTTCTATTTGCATACCAGAAAGACAGGGATCCTAATTCACTTAAGGGTATCCCTTTCTACACTGACGGTTCACAAATGGAATCAGGAACAGGTGCTGGAGTGTTTTGTCAATCTCTAAACATTAGAGAGTCGTATAAACTCCCAGCTGACTGTAGTGTCTTTCAGGCCGAGATCTATGCAGCTGAATTGGCACATCATGAAAAGCTTAGCTCCTCGGAGATTACTTTTTTCGTGGACAGCCAGGCTGCTATCAAAGCCTTAGCCAGTGAGACCATAAGACCAAAAGCAGTTTTAAACTGTAGGAAGGAATTAAATAGAATCTGACACACTAACCAGGTTAAGCTCGGCTGGGTTCCTGGACATAGTAATATAGAAGGGAACGAAATAGTAGATGAACTAGCCAGGAAAGGGTCAGAAGCAGATACAAGTAGTAGCGACCATTCAGATAGGGGACCACTCGTCCCGATTGGGGTACTCAAGAGGAAGATAGACCTTAAATCAAAAGAGAAAAATCAATAACTCCTGGAAATCCAGGGACGATTGTGTAATCTCTAGAAGTTTATGGCCTAACACAAACGAAAAGGAAACTCGGTATATTCTATCGCTGAGTAAAAAGAACATTAAAATCTTAATAGGTGTCCTAACGGGTCATTGCGCCATTGGCACAATGGTCAACAAGATAGGGGCATTTGCACCCGATTTCTGTAATAGCTGTCAGGATGAGGAGGAAATAGAAACCATTAAACACCTGCTCCGTCATTTCGGGAACAGGTTTGTTGAGGAACTGGATGATCTAGCACAGGTCTCAATGGCAAACATGAGGATATTTATAGATAGCACAGGCTGGTTTGTTAACGAGCCAGTCTACGTTAATCGGCAATTTTGAAGAGCATCGATGCTACTTTTTGATTTTATAGGGGATCACAATGGACCAGTAGGACCCGTGTATGCAACAGCTTCGCGCTGTGCACGCCCCTCATCACGTAACCTAACCTAAGGGGAAAGAAAGTCCTGAAAATATGAGTGTGGGCGGTGAAGAGAAGAAGGACATGCCCCAAAAGCAATATCTTATTTCCAACGTAGTCAATTTCATACACTGAATGAAGCGAGAGCTGTCGAATGGTCGGAAAAAAATCGGTGTGTGTGCAAGCTTGTATTTAATCATAATCACGTACGCTACTACTTCAAGATACAGTGGCAGTGACCGGCTGCTCACCGGCATTTTGCCGGCACCGATCATCCAGGTCCCGTTCCCAGATGTAGTTCACTATTGGAGTTTGGACGACCGGTAAAAAATCGGCCGTTCAAAATCGGTGTGTGTGCAAATAGCCGCTGTTGTTCTGTTTTTCATTTTTATTTTTATTTTTTTCATTTTCATTTAAGAATCCATCTGCTTTGAAATACAATTACTTTTAAGTTCAATAAATTATTGCTTTTAATTTTCAGTCGGAATGAATTTAATGGGTTTACCTGTTCGCTATGTTGTTCTTATTACACTCTGTAGAAATGCTATACGTGCGTAGGTTTATTGTTTTCTTAATGTCCAGGGATCAGAGAATATAGAAACATTTGTTTGGAAATGCACAAAAACACACACGACTAACACACCTATCATGTGGCTAACATTTAATCTTCTACTGAATATGTTTTGTTTTAAAAATGGTTTTCCGTTGGTTTTTCCAATATTATTTGTTTATAATTTTGCAATTATCCTCGGTTGTTGGTCGCCCAGTTTTACTCAATTATATTTTTAATTGCAGGTGGTGGTTGAACCTCGTTTATTTTCCGTATTTATTGTTTTGTTTTTTTGTTAAATTCAGTTCATTTGTTCCATAGTCATGACACAAGGAGTTGGTCACTTAATTTATTATTTTTATTTAATTTTTGTATTTAAATTGTTAACTAATCAATTTTACATTGTTGAATAGGTTATCGATCGGGTGATGTGACACCAGGTGGTAGCAACAACACTTCCAGACCAGGAAGTGCAATGTCCACATCCACAAACATGTCTATGTCGGGATATGTGCATAGACGTCCCGCAACAACACCAAGGAAACCAAGGCCAGCTAGTATTGCAGGAACTGGCGTGTCACTTGATGGTTAGTTTTTTTTTAATTCTCTGTTTATATTTGAAAACCGTCACATTCGCATTGGATTGAATGGGGTACGACGTTCGCTGTTAGAAAGATCAATGCATTTTTCCGGGCTCGCTTTCGAATCGAACTTTCCATCCAAATAATCCCAACTATTATACGGTTAGCCACACTAAACCGATCCAACGAAATGCTGCAATGCCAAGTGTCACCTGTGATCGGTGAAAAGAAGTGCAGTAATTCTCATTTAGCCTTGAGTCGGATTGTCGTGATGCGTTCACTTACACATCTGATCTCGTTGGGGAAGGTCCCCCTGTGCTGTGTGTCGTTCTATTGTCCGTCATCTTCCTCTGTCCCTACGCTCGTTGACAATGACACTCCAGTTGCCAGCTCTCTCGCGAAAGCTAACCTTTTCGCTAGACAGTTCGCCTTCATTTGAACGCTGCCCGAGAGTGTCATGTCTCCCCCAGTCCTTGAGCGCGTCAATGATTTCATGAGACAAATCTTCTTCCGTGCTCGTGCTGCTCTCTGTAACACGGCTAACGCTGTCTACGGTTCCTAATCCTCTTCCTTCCTGTCAGATCGATGTCTAACATTGTCTGACTCCTCACCCCACCTTTTCCTTCCTAAATCATCACTTCCCAACTTGGGCTGGGTCTAAGGTGTTATATGACCCGTGCCGATGATCAGCCTGGCTGAGGGCCCAATTCAAAAATAGCTCAGTCTCTAACGGAGTATCCGAATACCTGGCGACCTCCGGAATAACCAGCCTTATCTGTATATGCGAATCTCTGTACAGACGCACCTCCCTTTCTTCGCAACTCATGGGATTTAGATCAAGAAGAACAAAAAAACAAAATGAGACCGGTACTCTTTTAAAACCGGGCGGCAGCACGGCTTCAAAGCTGTTTGCCGTTCCTCCTGCGGCTGGCACAAAAGAGGTGGTTGTGGTTACTCATGATCCCTCTTCTGTTGCAAGTTGCAGCGAGAGTAGGCAGGTAGTGATACTTAATTGGAGCAGTGGTGAGGTTGTAAATAACGGCCCTAATGCTTCAGGGAGTAAACCACCCGCTACACAAATTGACAAAAGGCAGAGACCGTCTAAGGCCATCTATAACAAAAGGCGTCAGGGTGCGAGAATCCTGAAAGCATCTGGTGCATCACTGGATACTGGAGGGTCCTCGAAGTTTGATGCCCGAATAAGGTGGGCCCAAAGCGTCCTTTCAACACCCAGGACGAATGACTTAACGTCAAAGCGAGAACGATCTCTGGAGGGGGGCACTAATAATACACTGTTCCTATGCTAATTAATAAACAATACACTTTTCAAAACTATTATTTTATTGGGTATAGTTTTAGGGTTCCGTTAAGTATTTCGTATTCCAAAAGGGTTCCGTCACCAAAAACGATTGAGAACCGCTGCTCTATTGAAATAGCCAGTTGCATTAATCCCCTAACGATATTCAACCGTGAAACCCGTGCCTCCAGGAATGTCCATCAGTTCACCCTCGAGCCCAACTTGGGACGTACGGTCATGTTCAGAAAATCGTTCTTTAGCCGAATGTGGAACTCTCTTCCACACTCTGTCTTCCCCAGTCATTTTGATATTCAAGAATTCAAAACCAATGCTCACCGACATCTCCTTTTACATCCTCTATCCTTTCCCTAATACTCGCACTGTGCTCTTGGCATATAAGGGGTAATGAAGCATATCTGTCCGTTTTCGAGCCCTTTTGTTGCTTCGCATCAAATGTAGCCGTGAAGTCAACCCGACGTACAATCTCCAACCTGGAGTACCAGGTACTACATGTAACTCCAAATGCGAGAGCCATCATTTTTACGACCTGGCCTTGAAGTATGTCGAAGTAGCCCATAGATAGATGTTCATGAAGTAGTTCGGCCTCACTGGAACTCCCGTTGAGTACGTTGATTCTAAAAAAGAATTCTTCCGCTACCGTCATTTGTTGGAAGTGCCTTGGTGGGAACACTCCTGCGATGAGGATAAATAGTACCAACAACCTACTCCGCTTCAACCTGTCGATCATGGGCGCTTCTGCGAAAACAATCGCATAGCTCTAAGCTTCATAGGATTCGTCGTCGTTACTCCGCCACGTCAAGGCCTACCCCATGGAGGAATATTTTTTGCACAAACTTTTGTACCCAAAAACTTTTTGGAGTGATTTTTCTTCTTAAATGAGTGTTAAATGTTCTTTCAGCGATTTTGTCTGTAAGAGGGCATTCCGAAGAAAGCCACCTAACCTACCTTTTTTATATTATTTTAGAAATCAACAAACAAAGAGAAAAACACAGGACTCCAGTTAAGAATAGTACTCAGACTACTCCAAAACGCTCGAGTCTTATGACGACTTCAACATCTGCATCGCGCGTATCTAGTGTTGAAAGGAAAACGCCCGCAAAGAAGGTTAGTTTCAAAGTTCATTTCCATCTCTCAATTTATTGAATGAATAACGAATTTCAATTTCAGGATGTTCCTCAAACTAGAGTACAGACAACACCCAAATCGTCTCTCTCGAAAACATCAAGTTCGGAGAGAATCAAAGACAAAACCAGAGACATGACTCAGTCTTTGATCATTGAAAATCCGAAAACAAAAGATGAAAAGAATGCTCTGAATGTTGTTAAAACAGAAGAAGCATCCGAACAACAACAACAGCAACAGCAACCAACATCTATTGCTTCTGAAAGTTCTCCATCAGATGTTGACACAGAAACAAAATCAATTGGTGAAACAGTAAATTCCTCCAATTCGAATGCAACAGTTGAACCAATCGAATCAGCTGAACCAGCTGATGAAAAGGCAGATCAGGGTAATGAGAAAGAAATCAAAAAGGAAGCAGGAGGAAATCATAGCAATGGCAACAGTAAGGAGGGTTCCGTTGTACGAGAGGTGCAACTCTTGTCTGATAAACAGCAACAACAAGATATCAATGACATGTCAGCTTCAATGATAGCCAAATCGAAAATAACAACAGAAGAAGAAGCAAAGGCTGCTTTGGCAGAACGCCGCAGGGTTGCTCGTGAAGAAGCCGAACGTCAGGCGGAGTTGGAACGCCAACGCCTTGAAGCGGAACGTTTGGCCGAGATCAAGCGTCAAGAGGAAGAAGCCGAACGGGAGCGCAAATTCGAGGAGGAAGCTACACGATTGGCTCAGGAACAGCGCAAAGCTGAAGAAGAACGATTGCGTCAAGCAATTGAGGTGGGTCTGGGTATTCTTTTTCATGATGACAAGTTCTTTTGTAATATTCTTGTATTTTGATTAAAATGGCAGGAAGTAAGGCTACGTGAAGAAGAAGAACGTCTAAGACGCGAGGAGGAGGAAAAGCAGAGATTAGAACGTGAGGAAGCCGAGAAGAAGGCAAAGGAAGAAGCTGAAAAACAAAAGATCGAAGTAGCCGAACGTCTGAAACGCGAGGAAAAAGAACGCGAGGAGCGACGAAAACGCGTCGAAGCTATAATGTCTCGAACACGAAAGTCAGGATCTGCAAATACGCCCAATTCAACACCTGTTAAGGCAAGACTTGATCACTTTTTAACAGGCTCTTAAACAGAACTTACATTTTTTGTTTTTGTTTATTGAATAGGAAAACGAAAATTCCAAAGCCGACAAGGTAGTCCCTCCAGTACAAACACCAGTGACTGAAGTCAAATCAATAATAATTGATGATAACATCAAGAGCCAAACAGACATTCTCAATGCTGCGGCGCCACCAATCACAGCAAGTTCTGAAACGAATGTTTTAGCTGCAAATGATAATAATAGTGTCGTCACCTCCACCACAACAACCACACTAGTTGAGCCACAAAATTCACAGGCCATGTACGAGCAATCTGTTATGGACAAGGAAAGCGCATTAATGAAAAGCTTTTCGGCTATGATCATTGATGAGAACACTAAGAATTTGCATAATCTTCAGCAAAATCAATTAGTTGATGTTACAAATGGCAAAATTTCCGAACATTTCCCCAACAGTGAAGATCTCCTTCACAATACGGTGGCGAACGGAAATGGCCACCTTGAGAATATCAATAACAAAAAGTGAGTTGGTTTTTTTTCGCTCTTGGTTGCTTTAAATTTAAAATTAAATTTATTTTGCAGTGAAATTAATATTCTTCAAGATGTTTCCTCAACAAATCAATTAATTGATCTTAGTATTGAGTCACAAGATATCAACAACGCTGTGAATTTCAACAATAACAATAGCTTATTGGCAACTACAAATACACTAGTCAATGCTGATAGTCACGAAAATAAAGGTGAGTTCCAAATCTTAATCCAAAAAGCCCTAATGCAAAAGTAACAGCTTTATGAGCCTTTCTGGACATTGAGGGAGCTTCGACCTCACAGAACGGCAGAGGTTAAGGCAGGTCACAACGCGCAAACCA
The DNA here is from genome assembly GCA_943590905.1 of Sphaerophoria taeniata. Classification (NCBI taxonomy): domain Eukaryota; kingdom Metazoa; phylum Arthropoda; class Insecta; order Diptera; family Syrphidae; genus Sphaerophoria; species Sphaerophoria taeniata. The sequence goes on along the minus strand of OX016541.1, from coordinate 146,593,817 downwards.
CCATCACAACAAAAGGTTGTCCTCAGGGAGGAGTTCTATCGCCCCTATTGTGGAGTCTCGTTATTGATAAGTTACTTGAAAATTTTACGTCCCAGGGTATAAGATGTCTCGGTTTTGCTGATGAATGGTAATAACCTATAATAGATTTTCATTGAATTGCTAGTTTCGGTAGGTCAACACCCACTTTCAAAATTTTCTCCTTCAGAGCGGCCCAATGCTAGGGGTCGGTTGGAGTTGTATTCCACATATCGTTTTGCAGGATTCCCTTGCTCACCGGAGAGCCTTCGTATTTTTCATAGGGGACATCCTTGGCGGCCAGTTCGCAACTTTCTTCCAGAGCTCCATAATAGATGGTCTCGAAGATCTGTTGGTTCGGTAACTGGGCGCCTTCACTCTAGAAAGTCTTTTTTCTGTGGCGTGACAAAACCATTCAAAGCGATCGACGCCAAATTGCAGACAGCTATTTCATTTGGAGCTGAATACTCGACAATTTCTGTGCAGAGATTATTGCATTTGATTGTTCCGATATTTTGTTGATTCGATTTGCGATTGCAGGCGTCCTCGTAGAGCATGTAGGGTTTTCCGGTGTCGACCTGAGATTCGATAATGGCAAACCATAGGGCTTGAGCTTTGATTCTTCGATTGGCGCGACCCACCTTCTCGTAGCGAGTGTAAAGTTCTTCGACTTTTTCACCCCAGGGGCTAGATTCCGCAAGAGTGAATTTTTTACCCGTGTACACAGTTTTCAAAACTCACATTCACGGGCAGTGTATACAGCTACGAATTCACGTGCGTCCGCAAGTTGCTGTGAGCTTGAATGTGCTGAGTGAATTTTTTTTTTGTAAGCCCAGTGAGCTGAATTGATTGATAGTGATTCTTTGATTGGAAAGTCATCCCGTTTTGGAGTTGGCAGTTTTTCTATATACAAAGAATTTAGTTCTGTATCGCGTTCAAGACGTCGCTGTCGTCGATTCCGGTGCTGCAACTACTATAAATTCTTCAATTTTTAATTGCGTCCATTTCCGTTTAAAAAAATTCAAATACATATAAATCTGAGCTTTGCTTAAAACAATACACCCCATGTAACTTTTTTTTTCAATATTCGAAAAGTAACGGATCGACTTGGATCAACAACTTCCTCACCTACTTCGTTATCTTCAATAAAGTTCACTATAACTTTTGAAAATACACCCTGAAAAATAGCGTGAATAAATTTATAGAATTGTGTACACGGCTTCTGTCAAAAAAACTCATCTTCACCCTTGTGGAATCGAAATTAGAGAGTGTACACATTTTTTCGTGTACACATTAAAACTCACTCTGCGGAATCCAGACCCAGACTTCGTGCAATCCGGGAAATTTCTACGGACACATGAGCGACCAATCTCCGTCGGCCTCGACACGTTTCATGAACAAATCAGGAATCCACAGGGAAGATATAATGTGCGCGAGTTTCCTCCTTTCCGGTGTTCTCCTTCAAGTCAAGGAACTCAAAAATGTCCAAACGCCAGGGTTCTTAATAGATTATGAATGCTCCTGGTCGCTTACCACCTCCTTGATCGACGTACCGAGCAAGAGCAACGTTGTTGAAGACTCTCAACATACCACTCAAACGCAAAATAATTGGACTGCGTATGGCAAAAAATGAAAATGTGACTATTCTTATCATTCATATCGGAATATAACTCTGTTTTTTGGTATTTATCTTAAGTTTTATTTTTTTTAAATAAATAGAAGCAATAGAACCAAATATATTTCTAAAAATTATTAACATTGATCAAAAAACAAGGATTTATACAGTTTTGTTAACGCAAAATAGTTGGCCTGCACTCTCAATTTGTATTTTACCATGGTGTTACTTGGCATAGTGTCAACTAGTTTTTGACATTCTTCAGCTTTAAAAGAATCCCAAATATTTGTTATTTTTACTTTTAATTCTTGAAGAGTTCGACATGGCTCTTTTCAAAGATTTTGCTTCATTTTATGCCATGGAAGGCCATTCCAATAAAGGAATCCCTTTAGCAGATAACCATGCCATTGTGGACCTTGTTTTATGGCATGAAGCACCATCCTGTTGAAAAATATATTCTCCCTCATTGCCTTGGAGACGTGGTATTGATGGAAGCAGCTCGTTTTGGAGAATATCTCGGTACTTGGCAGCATTGACAATTCCATCTACAAAATGTAAATTGCCCAAACCCCATCCGGACATGCATCCCCATATCATGAGAGATACTGGAAACTTGATTGTTTTGTTAAGGCAATCCTTATGTAAGGCCTCTTTTGAGTTTCTTATGACCCTTCTTCGTTCACCACCCACACAAATTTCGAACCTGTACCCATGTTCTGTAACTTCTCACATCGAGAAAATCATACCGAAAACAGTGTAAACGGAGTGTAACTAGTTTTTTTTGTATGAAATTTGACACAATTTGTGTCGATTTCCTATGTTTCTCGACTCCGAAAGTTTTCGACCGAGTTACAGAACATGGACCCTGGACTCATCACTACAAATAATGGACCTCCATTGACTAAGAGTCCAGTTTTTTCGTTGTTTGGCCCACTCAAGTCGCCTTTTCTTTTGTTTTGGTGTTATAAGTGGTTTTTCTTTGGCCTATATTTAAATAAATTAAACACCTTTTATTCAAGGTAACTAAAAACAAACCTTATACAATTTGTATCCAATTTTTTTCATTGTCCGCCTACAAGTGTCAACCGATACACTTTTTTTGAATTTGCTCTTTCCATTGAACAGTAATGGCAGCCGTAGTTTGGCGTCGGTTTTCTTTGATTATTTTCCGTAAAATTCGGCAATCTCGAGGTTTCGCGATTGGTGGTCTTCCGGTTTTTTTTACCTACCTCAATACTTCCACTTTTTTAAAACTTTGTTATTAGATTTCGAATTGTCGACCGTGGCAAATTAATTTTTTTCGCTATTTTGTAGCTCGATAGTCCGGTTTTAAAACCATTAATTATAACTTTCCGAAGGTCTCGAGATAATAAAACACCTTACACCATGATTAACATTGAATTGTTGCTGGCTTGCACAAACACAAATCAAGAGTTAATAACAACAAAGCAAGTTTGTGTCATTTTCTTAAAAAAAACCGTTAACTGAAACTCTATTTAAATTATCATAGTCCAACTATATTGCTTCCCAATGAGAGTAGTCCAACTATTATGCTCTCATCTCTCTTTACAAAAGAGCAAACATTAGACTTGTGCTCTCTCTTATTTAATATTTTTTAAGCATTGCTTACTTATTGAATGTAATTTATTACACTGTCAAAAAAAAGAATATTTTAATTTTTACTTGGTGAGTAGGCCAACTATTTTGCGTTTGGGCTAGTAGGAACAAGTCCATTTGAAGTTCCATTCGTGCCGGCAATAAAAACTAATTTAAGTTTACTTTTTATTTTGCTTATTTAATTTTCAAACTGACAATTTGAAATAACAGACACTGGGTGGGTTCAATCACGTAACCAAATGGTATGGATAGCTTTTTGTTATTGTAAAACATAATAAAAAATAGCAAATACATGAACCATTTCTGTCAAAAAAAAATCCAAAGGTATCTGAGAATTCTTGGTGTACCTCGGGTATCCAAGTGATCAGCTAATCAACACGTCATGATTTTTTGTCTGGTATTGTTTGGCGCGCTATCTTATCAGCTTCCAATTTATAAGAGAATTGAAAGAAATATAAACAAAATGACTATCGATGTTATTCATAACAATATTCATTATAATTTAGATGACTCGGAAGATGTTTGCCGCCGGATTCACAGCCATAAACAATTCCCTGTTCTCAAGCGTTTGATTTGTTTTTTTTTTTTATAGACATTTTGACAGCTATCTGGATACAGGCATTGTATATGAAATCACCGTACAATCAAGAATGGGTTTTCGATTTTTTGTGCCAGATCAAAACCAAAAAAAAAAAAAAATCCCAATACAAAACTTATGTAAAACAAATTAGCGCCAGAACTCAAGATGGCACTACAATCGATTGCCAGGTCGCGAGTACTAGCTAGATAGAAATGGATACAGGTATCTGTCTCGTCCAAAAAGACATCCCAGATACGGATATCTCAGCTAGCCTATCCGATAGGTGATTGAACGCAGCCACTGTCAACAGTGTCAATAATATGTCAATATAAGTATTGCCGGATAGCAATTATTTGGAAAATTTAGTTTTTATTTACGGCTGCAATGAAACTAGGCAGAAAATTTAGAAATAGAGACATTACGCAGCGCTGTTCTGCATGCAGAATTTGCTCCCATAAGACCCTGTGTATTTTTAATTTTGCTGCGAAGAAATTCTGCACATCTGTTTTAAGCTTTATTCTGTAAACTGAGTTATTAATATTTTTATTTTTATTCATTGCAGAAATATCGTTGCTGTGAGTCTAAGCAAAAAAATTACTTTTTTTGGGACTATAAGCAGTGGAGAATGAATGTTTTCGAGGTGTGCGTAAACAAAAGATATGGTTACTAGACCTTAAGGCTAAAACATTAGTTTATAGATAAATACAATTAATTACAAGAAATTATGAAAAAAACAGAATAATGTTCCTCCTCAAGACGTGTGGAGTAAAATCAGGCAAAAAAGTATAAGTGTATTAAATTCCCGGGAATGAGTAAAACAAAATGGGAAGGCAAATAAAAGCAAGTAGTAAGAAGGAAAGGCAAAAAAATATCTTATGTATTTTCGCATTATAAATGAAAAAGTAAGAAAAACAAAAACAAAAAAAAACAAATATATTTATATTATAAACTAACTAATATTTTTCGATTGTACGCAATAAATTATTACTATTATTATATTTAGCTTAAAAAAACAACAACAACAAAAACTATTCTAGAAAGTAGAAGTAGTAGAGATTCAAATGGTGATTGCAATAAATCTGCATGTGGTCTCCTAGAAAAGAACAACAACAATTACAACTGCTACAATATTCAAACATTCAGCTCAGCACAAAAATATCATTTTGTCATGTTATTGATTGATTGAGTATTTTCCATTCGTTTTGTTCTGTTTTCTTTCGATCCGACCGACCCCTATCACAAAATCCCTCGAAATGTCAACATCCATCCAACACAGAATTCTTCTTTACGATGACAATTGGCGTTTTTCTTTTTTACCTCTGAGCAGATTAGATCAGATCACGGATGTGTCAAAGCGAAGCTCCGATAAATCTGAGCTAAAAAAGAAACACAGATTTTTTTGACAGTTCTGTAATCTGATCTGATCTGCTCAGAAATAAAAAAGAAAAACGCAAAATGGCTTATCCCATACAAAAATTGCGCACTGATATGAATGATTTGCGATGACTTGCGATGGATTCAGTGATAGAGGTGGAAAAGAGATTAAATTCAAATACACTGATAGCTTTTTTACACATAAACAAAAACACAGCGCTATACACAAGGGCAACATGAAAACTATTTCACGTATGTAATTTTATTATAAAAACAACAATTATATGTGCATCTCCAGTAGTAGTTTAAAATTTTATCAAAACGCTTTACAACTAAATAAATTATTAAAATGTATGTAAACCGATAAAATATATCTTGTCGTTTTGAATCATTTAAAAAATAGGCTTAAAATGTACGAGTATACGTGAGCTATTACGAAAATAAGTTAATTACTTGCACTTGACGCTCTAATACGTCCAAGTCGAATTATTCATTAAAAATCAAGAAATGTCAACACAAAATCATTCATATACCCTTATGTCACTTCTAATTCACTAAATTGAATAGGAAGGAGCCAGTTTTTATCTATAGAAGAAGTAAAAGTTGAGTTTTTCACCCGGATCACAGAATTATCGTAATATTTCACCAACTACTAAACATACAGCCCGATTATGCAGTTGTGACGACTCACAAGTCACAAGCGCTTGTGACTGATTTCTTGTCAAGGGGCCGACCCATAGAATCCGTCAACGTCAATGCATACGTTGCTGCCAACGTATTTGCCGGATGGAATCGTCCCATCAACTACTAGACAAACAGCCTGAGTCTGCAGTTGTGACGACTCACAAGTCACAAGCGCTTGTGACTGATATCTTGTCAAGGGGCCGATCCATAGAATCCGTCAGCGTCAATGCATACGTTGCTGCCAACGTATTTGCCGGATGGAACCGTCCAATAGAATACGTTGTATACTTTGACAGTCTCATTTGCTTGGCGTAAAAATAATCCACAAACCGCAAATCTCAACAAAAAATGTCAAGAAAATATCAAAATCGCGTCAAAATTTTGGTCATCCATTGCTTTTCGTTGTTGCTGTGGGAACACATTCAATGGTCTGCTTGATTGTGAGAGTTGTTGTCGAAATTCCAATTTGTTATCGAGCCACAGCTATCCTGTAGGGGCCGACCCATAGAATCCGTCAGTGCGTCAGCGTTAACTTTTTCAACTGACAGCACTCATGACAGAATACACATGTTCTTATGAAACTCGTCCCATAAGAAACGCATGTGACGGATACGACGGATAGAGTTGGTTAACTTTCTACTTTTTGTGTCCGTTGACAACCGAATATGACGAGCGTCGATCACAAGTAAACTCACAACAAAATTCACCTCAAATGGATAATTTTCAGCAAAAAGACGAATAATAATTAGCTTTGTTCAGCGAGAAAAATGACAGCACAGCTTTATGAGAAATGTCAGAACACTTTGAAACAAGTTAAAACACTCAAATTTTTGACAAATGAAATTTCTCTCACTTGTCTCTTCTGTTCTTCCTAAAAAGGTGGAACAATATCCTGTCCTAAACTGTTCTGGACAGGATCATAAAATCAACTTGCATTTTTGAATTTCTTGTTCACACAAATATCGAACGTCAAATTAAAATGTCAGAACAACAGCAATAATTAGATCTGTTCCAGACTTTTTGTGCACTAAATTAGGCAATATGTCAAATTCTGAGGAGTGGGGAGAAAACTGTCTCAGAGAGAAAAAAATCTAAAATTTACAAATTCAAGAACAAATTTTGTTTTTTTTTTCTGTTTGACGTATGTCAAATTCTCATTTGACAGAACTCATATTTCTGCCGGAATAAATTCTTTGGGCTAAATTTGTCAGGGTGGGGAAATTTTTTACCCTCTCGTGAGCGCTCTCTTCTACACAATTTTTGAAGTTGGGAACAGACTCTGACCAAAAATAACCAATTACTAAATTCGGCAGTTTCAAACTATGTTCGTTGTTACCTGCTCTGATGGAAGTCACAACTTTGATATTTTTTGTGACTGTCACAAGTTGTGACTAAGTCTGTTCAACGACTCTGTGCTGCATGCACTGCATTGGAAGAAATGTACAAGGTCACAAAATCAATTCCACCTCTCCTTGTGACTTGTGAGTTGTGAGGTATCAGTGAGGTTCCGCAGAATCGGGCTGAAAGGATAACTTAAAGAATTTCAAATGAGACAAGCCCAGAGCAATAGGGTGATTCAATCTGTCTCTGCATTGTTTAAACAAGTAACGTCTTTATATTTTGTCATCATTCAATTTTTAAACCAAGTACGGCATACCGTTTCCAAAACCTAAGCAAAAAAGACCCGCAAACCTTTTGTTTGCATGTGCTGCATCCTCTCTGATGTCCGACTACTTCCATTCCCTTACCGTCTGTCCTGGTATGCGATTCTCAAGTACGAAAGGATCCTGTGATATTTTTTGTAGTTTTTTTTCGTTTTATTCAATTTTTTCAACATTTTCAAATGCGATGAATTCTGTAATGGGGGTGATGAAATCAATTTAGATACAATGGCGCAAAATTATAGTCCGCTAGAGAACTATTTTAGTGTGATACTAGCTTAAAATGGCGTTTCAGTCATGACTCAAACGTCATTTTAAGCTAGTGTCAGTCATGACTCAAACGTCATTTTAAGCTAGTGTCAAACTAAAATACTTCATTAGCGGACTATAATTTTGTGCGTGCCAATTTGTTTTAATTTCTGTCCTTTAATTTATACAAACGTCATATTTCTAGTAATATTTAAAACAACTGTAATACAAGAACAATGTAGTTAGTGTAACGTTTATAATCAAATCATGTAAAATGTATATTCATATGAACTGTTTACTTTGTTAACTGTTTAAGAACAAACAAATACTGTTTTAAGATAAAATCAAATCAACTACCACACACTCACACAATTATATATTTTTTTCATGTTGTCTGCACTTTTTTTTTAATTTCTTTTTGTTTTTAAAATAAACGAAAATATTTTTAAATTACACCCAAATGCCTTGTTTAGCAAAACAACTAATCCAATTGGTATTTCAAAATGTTTTCTCTCCCAATCTAGCTATTAGTTTTTTTTTACCACAATTTATAATTATTATAAACAAAAGAAAATCAAAAACACGACACATATTTAGAAGAAAAATATGCAATTAAAATTTTAAGTTGGAAATAATTTATAAGAAATTGATACTGTTACAGCATGTTTGTTTAAGCGAGGGTAATTTTTTGATTAGAATTGCTTTTATGTTAAAATCTAATTCAAAAGAAGTATGTATTATCGGAATCTATGTATAATTAGTTAAAAACAAGAAAACCAACACACGTGTAAAACTCTATTATACAACTATGATAACTCCCAAATCTTACATGCATATGCTATATGGAAAACGTATTCAAAAGTTAAAATAAACAAAACAAAAAAGGAAACACATCTCTTTTACTTAACTGTCAAATCACAAACACAAAAACACATGGAACATTGTATTACGATTATTTTATTGTATTACACCGTGATGGAATTCACACTCAACAAAACGAGCCCAAAACCAATGCAAATCATATGGAGATAAAAGAAAACATAATCGTAACGTTAATTTAAACTTCGCCCTACGTATAGTTCACATTTGGTTTTTCCCAAAAGGTTGACTAGTAGAGGGTAAAGAAGAAGTGAAAAGTCAAGTTAGAAAGTCGATATCAAAAGTATAAGTATTAATACCAGTCAGCGAGTTGAGAATTAATTAGTCTGACGCCGACCGCCGAGGAGTAAGGACCATAGGTAAGTTATAACAAAGGCTTCCCCCCCCCCCCCCACCAGTGGTAAGGGGCTTCTTGTGAAGTATTCAGTTCGTCGAAGATAAGTGTAATACCAGTCTCGACTGCGATTGTACCGGTTACGACCGCGATTACCCACGTTTAGTGGCGATTTACCTGAGTATACAGCGATAACCCGTTACGATGGCGATTGTACCGGTTTCGACCGCGATTACCCACGTTAGTGGCGATTAACTTGTGTATACGGCGATAACCCGTTTCGGCGGCGATTGGACCGGTTACGCCCGCGATTACCCACGGTAAGTGGCGATTAACCTGTTTATACAGCGATTACCCGTTTCGGCGGCGATTGTACCGGCTCCGACCGCGATTACCCACGGTAAGTGGCGATTAACCTGGGGCCTGATTATGGGATTCGCGGCGAATCGTTTTGCTAGCGAGTTTGACATTTTTCAATTATTGCGTTCGCTTTCGTCTTCTTCGTTTTGAATTCGACCAATTTACGAATTAGAATTAGAAGGCGTATTTGAAATGTCATAATGTTTGCTGGCGAGTTGAAATACGACAGCTTTTTATTGGCAGATTCACAGACGAAAGAGTGTTTATTTAGAGTTACCACCACTCGGCATTTTCTCATAGTGTGATTTTTGATAAGCTGGCTCAGGGACTCATATTATTAAATTTGACTCATCTTTTTAAGTATTCTACAGTTAGTGCATGAAAATAGAGTTTATTTTCGTTGTTTGAACAACGATAGCAACTTAGAAATGCTTCCACCAAGGGCTTTTTCCGTCAATTCCTTTGTTTGGCTGGAGTTATAGCTATTTCACGGGTGCCAAGCCGATCATCAGACTCCTATTTTCATTGCTGCATGTTTATTAACATTCTTCTTCTCATGCAAATTATAACATGTAAACAATACTCTTGCAAAACAGACTGAATGATAACCAACAGATGTAGCTTCAAAAAAGGCCGCTATCAACTGCCAAAGTTCAACTTATCAGTGTCTTCTAATGTTCTTCTAATAACCTTTGTTTGAAAAATAAAATTTATCGAACGTTCTTTTACTTCGTTCCTCTGAGGGACTCATTTATTTTCAAAATTAGTAATTTTTTCAGCAGCAGGGACTCATTTAAATTTTAACATGCGGCAACACTGTTATCATTATTAACTGGAATATTAAGTGTCAAATCACTGGAATATTGGAAGACATTTACTCGCTTCGCCGCGAGTTCGTTAATAAGGAAATACGACGCGAGTCGAATTTAAAAGGTCGAATTGAAAACGATCCGCCGCGAACCCCATAATCAGGCCCCTGTTTATACAGCGATTATCCGTTTCGGCGGCGATTGTACCGGTTCCGACCGCGATTACCCACGGTAAGTGGCGATTAACCTGTTTATACAGCGATCACCCGTTTCGGCGGCGATTGTACCGGTTCCGACCACGATTACCCACTATAAATCGTTCGATTGCAGTAAGCAAAATCCCTTATTGAAAAGCATAAGTAACCACTGTCTGAAGGAGAAAACACATAATTGACCACCTAGCAGAAGCAAATTACTATACAAATTGTACAGTAATTATTGAATAAAAGAAATAGACCACAAGTTAAATTTCGGTATTTTATTTAAACCCTGGACTTCCCTGAGCATATCTCAGCTAGCGAGTTTGACATTTTCCAATTATTCCTTTCGCTTTCGCCTTCTTCGTTTTGAATTCGACCATTTAACGAATACGAAGACGAATTTTAAATGTCATTACTCATTGTCATTATCATTACGTTTGCTGGCGAGTTGAAATCCGACAGTTTTTTTTTGGCGTATTCACAGGCGAAAAGGTTTATTATTATTAGCTGTTCGATTTTGTGGATTCTTTCTTGGTTGTAATTGCATACAAAAGTGAGTTAGCTTTATTTTTGATTTGTTTCTTAATAGTCTCCTGGACACCGTCAAGCTTGAGGATTTCTGGGATTCCCTTTCAGAATAAATACATAGCATAATTGATCCCATTTTAAAAATTTAATTTTGTTTATTGAATTAAGCCTAGTATACAGTTCCTCAAGAAAAAAAAAATCGAATGTATTTCTTATGGGAGAGATTTTTGCCGAAAAAAAATATTTTTCATTTCACCACTGTGTCATCCGAGCTGTAAACCAAAATCGAAAAAAAAAAATTATACTCACCTCGATTTTTTTTCAAACAAAACAATGTGTAGCTCATTGTTTTGGCAGAAAAAAATTTAAATATTCGACATAAGTTTCACAGTGACAGCTAATTTATTTCTCAGAAATTTTTCATGAACAAAAATTTTTGTTTCACCTCTTATTTTTTATTTTTTCGCAAAGAACTGTATACTAGGCTTTAATCACAGAAAGTTGCACAAATTCAATGATGCTTCAAACACAACTTGTGGAAAGCTGTCACACCAAAAGTGTCAAATCACTGGAATATTGGAAGAAATATTTTCGCTCCGCCGCGAATTCGTTAATAGGGAAATACGACGTGAGTCGAATTCGAAAGGTCGAATTGAAAACGATCCGCCGCGAATCCCATAATCAGACCCCTCAAAATGGTTCGATTTCAAAGGATCAGACTTGTTGGAATTTCCGTTTTTCTTAATCTACGAGAAAAGCAATGAACCAAACGTGCAATCCTTTCCATAATGACTTTTTCTGACTTCAATCTACATTCCGTTGTTTTCTTTCCGTCTCGCATTCTGGGGACTCATTTATTTTCAAAATTAGTAATTTTTTCAGCAGCAGGGACTCATTTAAATTTTAACATGCGGCAACACTGTTATCATTATTAACTGGAATATTAAGTGTCAAATTACTGGAATATTGGAAGACATTTACTCGCTTCGCCGCGAGTTCGTTAATAAGGAAATACGACGCGAGTCGAATTTAAAAGGTCGAATTGAAAACGATCCGCCGCGAACCCCATAATCAGGCCCCTGTTTATACAGCGATTATCCGTTTCGGCGGCGATTGTACCGGTTCCGACCGCGATTACCCACGGTAAGTGGCGATTAACCTGTTTATACAGCGATCACCCGTTTCGGCGGCGATTGTACCGGTTCCGACCACGATTACCCACTATAAACCGTTCGATTGCAGTAAGCAAAATCCCTTATTGAAAAGCATAAGTAACCACTGTCTGAAGGAGAAAACACATAATTGACCACCTAGCAGAAGCAAATTACTATCCAAATTGTACAGTAATTATTGAATAAAAGAAATAGACCACAAGTTAAATTTCGGTATTTTATTTAAACCCTGGACTTCCCTGAGCATACCTCAGCTAGCGAGTTTGACATTTTCCAATTATTCCTTTCGCTTTCGCCTTCTTCGTTTTGAATTCGACCATTTAACGAATACGAAGACGAATTTTAAATGTCATTACTCATTGTCATTATCATTACGTTTGCTGGCGAGTTGAAATCCGACAGTTTTTTTTTTGGCGTATTCACAGGCGAAAAGGTTTATTATTATTAGCTGTTCGATTTTGTGGATTCTTTCTTGGTTGTAATTGCATACAAAAGTGAGTTAGCTTTATTTTTGATTTGTTTCTTAATAGTCTCCTGGACACCGTCAAGCTTGAGGATTTCTGGGACTCCCTTTCAGAATAAATACATAGCATAATTGATCCCATTTTAAAAATTTAATTTTGTTTATTGAATTAATCACAGAAAGTTGCACAAATTCAATGATGCTTCAAACACAACTTGTGGAAAGCTGTCAAACCAAAAGTGTCAAATCACTGGAATATTGGAAGAAATATTTTCGCTCCGCCGCGAATTCGTTAATAGGGAAATACGACGTGAGTCGAATTCGAAAGGTCGAATTGAAAACGATCCGCCGCGAATCCCATAATCAGACCCCTCAAAATGGTTCGATTTCAAAGGATCAGACTTGTTGGAATTTCCGTTTTTCTTAATCTACGAGAAAAGCAATGAACCAAACGTGCAATCCTTTCCATAATGACTTTTTCTGACTTCAATCTACATTCCGTTGTTTTCTTTCCGTCTCGCATTCTGGGGCCTGATTATGGGATACGCGGCGGATCGTTTTCAATTCGACCTTTCAAATTCGACTCGCTTCGTATTTCCTTATTAACAAATTCGTGGCGGAGCGAAAATATTTCTTCCAATATTCCTGTGATTTCACACTTTTGATTTGACTATTTCTTCCAATATTCATTTCAACTCGCCAATAACCGTTATGACATTTCAAATTCGCCTTCGAATTCTTTGATTGGTCGAATTCAAATCGAAGAAGGCGAAAGCGAAAGCATTAATTGAAAAAATGTCAAACTAGCATGCAAAACGATCCGCCGCGAATCCCATTATCAGGCCCCTGGTTTTTCTTTTCGGGCGAAACATTTCTTAAAAATACGTTGGCTGTCTGTAAAGGAGCGTCCATATTATGCGGAACGGCCAAGCTGAATGAGTCTGGACGTCTCGATCGGCATTTGGTTCATGCCGAAAGCCAGCCCGAACCGAACCGATTTCAAACCGAATCAAATGGATCCGATGACGGAAACCCGAACTGAATTATTAACAGCCTATGATGGTAGCCGATCGGAAGAAAATTTTATCCGATTTGTACGAATTTTTCAATTTTCATATGATTTAAACCCTTCCGACAGTAAAATCGTACAGATCTACGAAAAAAAATCATAGGTGCGTTGAAAATTTAAAATACATGCGATGCTATGCAGTAAACTATCAAAATATTTGCGACGCGTTGTGCTATGCGCTTTTTTTCTTTCCGATTCTTCCCGATAGAAAATTAAACGTGAAACATTATCCGAAAAATATAAAAACCAAAAAAATTGCGTTGTTTGACGTCAATTTTTCTTCTCAAATTCGGGTACCGGGAATGCAAAAATCTTCCGATCGGATATTTTTCCGATCGGCTACCATCATAGGTCTGTAAGTGTGGACGTGCCGATACCGAACCGATCTTTTCACTTTTTCGTTGACAGCTCGTGATTTTTGGTTTGTCGTTAAATTTACAGTTCTATTTGCGTTTTTGTCTGAAGTGCATATTCAATGATTTCAAAGAAATGTTGGAACGTATTTTCGGTAGCGTTTTGTTCAAAGTACTTTTGTTCGGCACCGTCCACACTGCAAATCAATGTAGACGTCATGCAAAGCCGAATGTGCCGACCAGAATGTGTCGCGCAGCCCAGGCCAATCGACATCGTTCGGCATAATATGGACGCGCCTTAAGACCTTCAAATAAAAGGTCGTTAAGGGTCTACATTGTAACTTTCTTGCCTTGTCTTTGTTGTCTGAATACCCAATTGGATTTGACGGTATTAAAAATGGCAGATCTAACTGCAAGTGATAAAAGCTATGAAAATGAACAATAATCTCTTTCTTTTAACTTAGTCATTCCCTTCCGTAACTCCCGTCGTCGGCCCTGCAATAAGAAGTAGAGTTCAAAGTTAATGTTTTTCGTTTAGTTTGTATTACAATAAAATACATTTTACAGTGACCGGAAAATAGTAGCAGTTGTAATCCAAAAGAAGACATCACTGGTAATTGCATTTCACCACAAATACAGAATTTGACGTTTCTGGTTCACCACTGTCATTTCCAGGAAAGCACAGCTTTTTTTGACATTTCTGTTTCTGATAACAGTTAACACTGTTAACAGCTTTTGTCCAAAAAGTTTGAAATTCAATCAATGGCTTTTTCAATATTAAATTTTCATTTCAACTTCAGTCAGCTTTTTAATTTCGTTGCGCGTAGACGTGCCCTGTGATAAGTTGTAATAAAGCCTAAAACCAGCCTTTGTGTTGTTTTTGTAAAACTATATTTTTTTTAAGTTCATAAAAATAAGCAAATCAACTCCCTCTAAACCAAAATGTCAACTAACCGTGCCCCAAAGTCTGGATTCGCCGCTGAAGCTCAACGCAAAGTAAGTTGAACACAAATTATTCAGGCTCTTCTTAAATTACGTTTTAAGTTCTTCAATTTCTTGGATTTCTGAGTAATTCATACAAAATTAGAAATTTTTAAAAGATTTGTACTTTGCTCTCTTGCCTTATGCTGCCTGCTGCAGCTTGTCCAAGACGGGTTCTCTTCTCAGACCACCTCTGACTCTGAGACTCTGACACAGAACCTTCCAAGTTCTTGTTTCTTTTTTTCTTTTTGTAAATAAATAATAAAAAAAAAGTTGATGACAAAAGCGCTGAGGAACCAAACCACAAGTGGTCGACCTGGTTTTCGAAACCTGACCGAACCGCCAAATACACAATTTCGATCTGTGTTTTGTTTTGTGACTGTTCCGTTCTTAGCATTTACAGTCAATGTGGCTTTATACATAGTTGGCTTTCGGTCAACCCGAGGGATTAATCTAATTGGATTCAGGTTCCTATGTATGTGCCTGGCACACCGCAAGGAAGTATACAGCCATTCATGATAATCGTTGGATTATTAAACTGGGGGCATTCCGAACACGTTTCACTTTTACTTGCAATCCAACTAGTGGAGCATGCAATAATTCTGACGATAAAAAAGTCATTTCTGTTATGTAAAGAAAGAAATTCCTTAAAACTACTTTAGAACTGGATTCAGGAGTAATGCTATGAGAGTGTTTCTGCTCATCTTGCTGTATGCATGCGCAACCAGCTATTGATGTTTATGGTGAAACAAATGACTAGGTGCCACGGGCGATGGAACGGACGTATGCACATACATAGGTATTTGAATTTTGAAGCCGGGAATGATGTCATCGCTTTAATAACTCCCTTGCGTCTTGCGATTGCCTTTGCCTCGCCTTTGTAGTAATATTCTGCCTCCTCTTTTGAACAGAACATACATTTATGATATTTATTTGTTGGTTTAGAGCAGAGAAGGGGGCTTTCCATAACTTTTGTTTGTTAATCTTTATTCTTTATTTAGGTGGTGCCTGTTCATATTCATATCGAGAATCGAGGAATAGATCGCGCTTTGCGTACAAGTGTGAACAATAGATAAAAACTAGAAAGCACACAGTCATAATCTTGAGTGTAGTGTGTCTCTGGTGACTCTTCTGTTCTTGTTTTGGTGAATTTTATTGCTGTTAGATGTGGATGAGACCATTCGACTCGGGTTGGTTCTAGATAGTAGTTTTCCCCTGTTTTGTAAAGGATTCCAACACTACTAAGGATTTTTTTTAACACTTTTTGAATTGATGTGTAAACAAAAGAACGTTATTTTTGGTACGGAGACAGCGCCATCCAATACAAATTCTTATGTCGTTTTCCAGAAGCATTCGAAAGAGTCAAGAAGTCTTCTGAAACCATTCCATTGGACTGACTTTGACAGACGGAATGCTTCTGAAAGAGCAAAACTCTTGGGAGAATCTAAAAATGGGCGAAGATTCCTATGGGTAATGGCCTCACTGCACTGACACCAGCAGTGCCTCTGACGTGAAGATAGTCCGTCCGTCAGTTTCTAGTCCTATTTTTCCCTTAAGTGTTAAGGCCTGATTTATGTAGTTGTTTGCAGGTGAGGTTAGGTTTCGGGGGCAAGATCCCCCCGTCCGATGAGATGACGCCGTGCATCGGAACTTAGCATTCTTTCCTTTTCCGACCCTAGTATCCCATTCCTAGTTTCCTTCCACTCCGAAATCTGACTTGTCAGAATTTTCCCAAGGCTCCCCTCCTCTTGCCTCGCAACAAATTGGCTCATCCGAAGAATGACACATACATCATAACCCGTTCCATTGGAGGTAGGAGAAGAAACGTCAAAAAAGACCAATGGAAAACGACATTACTAATACGTTCAACAGGATTTTCAAAAGAACCTAAAACTGGCCATTGGACTCTTCCACCATGAAAAGTTGAACTGATAAAAAACAAGCACATGGGCAAGGGGCAGGAAGGTGTTTCTCAATTGATAAGCTATTAAAAAAATGAAGTCGGTATTGAAAACAATTTGTACACAAATCTTGAAAAAATTATTTCCTTTTGCTATTTTAAGCAATTATATTGGGTCAGCGACGTTTCTTTTGTAGCAATTAAGAAACCGTTGTTCTTATTATTTTATTTTATTTCGCAACAAAGTATGTATACAGCCTTGGCCAAAAGTATTGAGCACCCTATAAAAATCGTGTTGTTATGCCTGTAAGATAAAAATAACAAAAAAAAAATTGTCCATAGAATTACTCAACAGGTCTACGCAAACTAAACAAAAAAACTGGACTTGCCCGTTATTTGACGTTAATTTTGTTTTTTCTTACAAATACGAAATCACGTGTTTACTAATGGCGTTTTTAACTAGCTATCCGGAATTGTTCTTCGATTCGGAATCCCAATTGAACAGTTTTTTTTATTCCGAAGAATCTGAAGTTTGGTGAGAATGTATTGGTGTGTATTCGCGCCAAATTTAATTTTGTTTTTGTGCTGCAAACATTTATGAATGTGTGAGTGATTCTGCTTCTGATTCTGAGAAGAGAAATTCTCTTTTTTTTCTGAATCAGAACTGTCAGTTTTGCCCAATTGAACGCATTCAGATTGTTTTTTTTTTTTGCTTCCAGATTGCCAATTAAAAACGTCATAAGAATTTCAGCAGTTTGCTTCTAAGAGTCTAGCTATTTTGTCCGTTGCAATATTTTTTTGTGTCAATTTTGAGTTTTGATAAAACCTTTGCGAAATGGTAAAAACCGAACTATGTGTTGAAAAACGTGCCCAAATGAAGATTTTAAATCAGCAAGGTAAATCTCAGGTAGTGATTTCCAAAACATTGAACGGTTCCCGCCGTTCAGTGCAATATTGTATCAGACGTTTTGTTGAAACTGGTTATCATAAGAATAGGGTTGGGTCGAAAACGATTGACAACAAAGCTCGAGGATAGAAATTTGATACGAAACTCATTAAAAAATCGGAGGGAAAACTCATCAAAGCTGGACAGTGATTTTTCAGTGGCGTTAAGGAAGTCTATTTCTGCTCGAACAACTAGACGAAGACTTTTTGATCAAGCTGGTTTAAAAAGCCAGGAAAAAGACATTGCCCTCACCAAAAAAAAAACCAAAAAGCCAGAGTTGAATGGGCAAAAAAGTACCAAAATTGGACAGAGGAAGATTTGTCAAAAATGGTTTGGTCAGACGAATCGAGCTTTGAGGTAAATTAGTTAAGGTGATAATCTAACGATTAGCATCATTCACTTCGTAAAAAAAACTTATTGACCACAAAAAATCTAACGTTAAGATTTTTGGTACCCCTGGCGTGACTTGTTCGGCGACGAGTCGGTGAAGAATTTAGTCCGGAGTGTGTGGTATCCAGAGGTAAGCATGGCAGCGTTATGATTTGGGGATGCATGAGTTCCTTAGGAGTGGTGGAAATGTTCGTGAGTGACGGTCGCATCGATTCTACAAAGTACATAACATACTGGATACTGCATTTCCTCTCATTTTCCAAATTTGAATGTGAAACAAATCTTGACGGAGTAAAATTCCAGCAAGATAACGCACCTTGTCACAAAGCTGCAAAAACAATGGCTTGGTTAAGAGAAAATTGCGTTGAGCTTCTTGATTGGCCTGCCCAGTCCCCGGATTTAAACCCATCTTTGGGTTTATTAAATCGTAAGATAAGACAGCATAAAATTTCAAGCAAATAACAGCTAAAGCACCATCTTCGGAAGGAATGGAATGGTTTATCTGCAGAGGAGTGTAATTATCTTGTATGTTCCTTACCGAAAAGAATTTCTGCCGTCATTAAGGCGAAAGGTGGGCCAACAAAATATTGAGCTTAATTTAATAAAAACCATTAACCTTCCATACAAAATACTAAAAGTTGTTTTAATCAAGTGGTTTCAAAAATATAAGAAGATTTCAAGGGTGTTCAATACTTTTGGCCAAGGCTGTACAATAACATTTTGCAATTCCAGCGTTTACATTTTTTTTAACAAATAACATCTGGAAGGTATTTAGAAGTTTAAACATCTCTCCGTGTCTTAAGACACGCCCCCTATTTGTTGACAAAAAATACAAGAATAATGTGTAGGGGGTCTTAAGATCGTTCCACTGACAGAAAGTGAACTTGCAGCGATTTTTATTTGCCAACTAAATCACTTTGTTCAGCAGTCTCAATTTATTTTGCAATAAATACAGTTGACGCTGCTTTTTCTGTGTAAAGTACGAATACCTTACCTTACCTACAGCTACATTATGATGAATTCAATTCCAACAAATTTATGGCGACAATCTGTTGTTGTTTTTGTTTGTGTTTATTTTTTTTTTTTTTTAGATTGCAATGAAGTGTGAATTGATATTCAGATCCACAATCAAAGAGTTGGCAACTTATTTCAAGTTAACCGCAAACAAAATGCTTAATGCGGTGGCAACCTAGCAACTAGATTAGTCTTTGATGTGACATTTTTTTTTGTTATTGGTCTGTAATTGCTTACTTTACTTTGAGTGTTGCACCAAAAACTGGCGCCCAACTGAAATGTGAAAAAAATGTAGGTTAGATACGTTTGAAGCTCTTTTTCCTCTCAAATTCTCAACAGAACGGAAGAAAGATAGCTTATATTTGATTTATAATGCATTCATTTCCTTTTTAATATCAAACATTAACAAATTTGAGAAAAAAAAATGTATTCGTCGCGAAAAGAATTTTAGTTGAAACGAACTTTCAAACTCTATTCGCGTTCCACACAATCCACATTCACAACCCACAAAATCTTCGCGCGTATTTAACTCAAATATCATTCTTGTTTTTGTTTTGTTGGTGATTTGTTCAACGAATCGTATTAATATGTAACGGGTGTTTTTTTTCGAGGTATAGAACTTTAAGTTGGCATTACTTTTCAAGACGGCGACCGATTTAACACCTGTCAAGTGATTTATTCTCAGTTTGGTTTGGAAATTCATCATGAATAGACTCACGCCTGAACAACGCTTGCAAATTGTGCAATTTTATTTCGGTTTTGTGCGGAATACGTATCGCGCACTACGTCCATTTTATCGTCGACAAAGTCGTCCATCAGAGCAGTTAATTCGATTAACCATGGAACGTTTTCGCACCACGTTTACTCTAATTGATAACTCGCATCCACAGAGACGCTGTACGGTGCGTACAGAAGAAGCTATTGCAACTGTAGAGCGTAGCATTGAGGAAGAACCGAATTAGTCCATCCGCCATCGAGCACAAGAATTGGATCTGTGTCCATTCACTTTATGGAAGATATAGAGCCATGATTGCTAACTTTTTCATTCCTGAATTGAACAATCATGATGTCCAGGAGGTGTGGTTCCAACTTGTCACACAGCTCGTGCCACAATCGATTTATTGAAAGGCACATTTGGTCATCGAAAATTGGACCTCCAGATTGGACCATCCGAGCCAGCCATGGCAGTCATATGCCATATCTTTCGAATAAATAAAAAATCATGTCAATCGAACATTCCATCGTTGTTTTATTGCAATTTAAAGTTCTATACCTCTAAAAAAACACCCTTTATATGGCAGAAAATTATTACTGTTATAGAATTTCAGCGCGTGTCATTTTCAAGTTCCCTAATTGTGAAGATAAATACAAGCAAGAGCGAACTTTAAAAAATTATTACAAAAATATGAAAAGAAGTAGAATACCAAGTCCCATTTTGACAGTGTTTTCTTTATTGCCATAACCGCACATACCTACTTCGAAAAATTGGGGATAGCACTCAAAACATTTTTTGTAATTAACATGCATTCCGAAATTGACTTCTTTGTAGGTATATGATTTCATATGAATGATTCAAATATTAAAAGAAAGTACCAACTCAGGGATGTCCAAATTTTAGCACATTGTCATTCCAAAAAATAAGACATTCGTTCCAACGAAATACCGAAGCAATAAATTGAATCATCGTCATTATCATATTCATTCAAAGATGAGTTAATTTGTATAGAAAATCGCGGTGTGTGTAGTAGTAGTTTGAGATCCCAAAAAAGCCATAATTGCCAGGCTTGGCGAGCAAACGTCGATTATGTATTCCGTCTAGCGTCGCGGTCGTCGTCATTCGGATCTCTCCATAACTTGTAAGTGAGTCATTTACCGAAGTTTATAGCTGAAAATTGCGTGTGATGTAATCAATCTCACAACCATGTTTGCAGAAAAAAAAACGAACCTTCGTAAAATATCTCATCATTTCTGGCACTTCTACTTCGATAAAAAGCGTGCATATACTTCAATTCAATACAAATGATGTCATACACGATAAAGTAGGGTAAACACTTCCACTTTAATTTGTGTATTGGTCAGGCATTAAACAGAATAAACAAAGTGGATTTTTTTTTCTTATTCTTACCGTGATCCCCTTTCACTCTCTTCCCTGTTATTTCTTTGTATTCAAAAGATAAGTGTTAACCCGTCTACAACAACACAAGGGTGGTGTAAAAAGCTCGTTTTACATTTTTTCGGGTGAATTTCGATGAACATTCTTCAACAAAAATTTCCTTAGGTTCTAATCTTACCTACAAGCGAATACGAGTGATACAGAAACAGCGAAACAAAATTAACGACACGTTGACACCCTCCTCGTCATATTATCATCGCACATTTATCGATTGTGCAATGAGCTATGCATACAGCCACAAATGACTTCGGACGAAATTGAATAATTGGCAACTGACAACATGGTGTTCTCTGGTTCTCCAGTGTCGGGGATCGGGGTATAACTATTTTTTCGTTTAGTAACCCGTGCCCCGTATTGGAAATCGACTATTTGTACGTGTCTTGAATTTTAGCACCGGATTAAAATGTTTGCCTGTAATAATTCTGACGCATTTTAACACACTCAAAGTATCGTATTGCTTTGCAGGTAATGTGGGCCTCTGTCAAGTGCGGAAATTCTTAACTGTAAAAAAATGTAATTTGCCTAGTGACAACGTCAGACAGATACCGATACTTCGGATGTAACACTATGGGAGGAAGTGTGTGCAAACCCTTCAACTTTTTTTTTAGGTTATTTATCAATCAATTTTATAGTCGTATTTGATTTATTAGTTTTGGTCGTAAAATGACCATCGAAATTACCGTTGTTATGCATGAACTTGAATTTAATGGCATGAGAGCGTCAGAAGGAAAATAAGCAGCCTTAAAGCACTTGGGCGCAACTACTTATTGCAAGACCATTGTCGGATACTTCTGTTTGTTTCCAGATAGTTTCATTATTAAATTGTTTGACCGTGAACATTCGTTGGTTGTTTTTAGTCCAATTTTTAGGTTAAATAGAAATAAAGTCTCCGCACGAGACACAAACAGTGTTAAGAACTTCGAGAGAAAAGGCCATTTCGATAAGAAAAACAATAATCACTTCTAACGAGCTGATAAAGTTCTTTCAACCTTTATGGCAAATGCAACAGTTGGTTTAGAAGAGGTTGGATTTTTCAAATTTCAACAGCTCGAAATTGACCTAGCTACTTTATGGGGGAAATAAATCATAACTATTCAATTTTTACAACCAAAAAGCTTCGATTTCATTGCCATAGTATAGATTTCCACTATGGAAACAAATTGCCAACGGCAAACTGTTGTAGTGATTTGATGGCAACGGAAAAATTGATTTTGTCTAAAAGAAATAGCTGAATGAAGCGAAGGACGTTACATGTTCGAGGGTGGTTTAGATACGGTGGTGGACTGGTGGCGTTGTATGAGCTATTTCAAAGGGAAGTGAAAAATGCGCGTACAATTTTGTTATTTATGCCCTTGGAGCCTATACAAATCGCAATGTTGGGAACACTTAAAGAATGTTGTCCATTAAGATATGTCAATCGTTTCGTTCTCATCGGCGCACAGTGTGACATTTCGCTCATCTAGCGGAATAAAATTAATAGCGCTTACAAATTAATTTTTTTTTAGTGATTCCTTTGCAAGATTCAACAAATATATTCAGAGATTGATATTTAACTAGAACTATTTATTAAAATAGCCAAATTTTTAATTTGCAGAGATCGCAATGTACATGTTTTTTGCCTATGTTAGACCCATACCAAAGAGTGAATTAAGGTTGTAATTTTTTTGCTTCTTTTAAATTTTATGTATCAGATTCATAACAAATATGTACAAAAATAAGTTAAACTGCAATTTTTTTACATATCGACACACGTTTTTGACTTAAAGAGCTTTAAACTCACGTGTTTTTTGCACTTTGGCAGACCTTTACTAAAAATTAAATTTTTCTCCCCAAACAGTTTTTTTCTTTAGTTTTCATAATGAATATGTATTAAAATGTAACTGAATTACAAAGATTTGTATAGTTACCAAATTTTGGAATAAACGGCCCTGTGGAAGTGCCTGTTTAGTGCACATACAAAGGCCCATTCTGCACAGATAAAAAATTCTGACCAAAAATCCTGCTGTTTCTTTTTTGTTCAGATTTGTAATAAAAAATAATAACATATAAAAACATGATAATAGACAACACCTATAACATTTTTAACAAAAATTTACTCCGTATTCCTCAAGCAGCTTAGATTTCTTATATTGTTACATTTAAAAGTTCCAGGACAAGAATATAACTTTAACTTACTAAAAATGGATCTGATGCAATTGAAAATCTGTTATTGACTCCTAAAAATTTTGATCATTAGATAAATTAACCAAAAATTTTATAAAATTAGTTCAAATTCAATTTAATTCATATTTTGGCAAAATCATTTTTTTTGGTAAAATTTTGAAAAACATTGCTTATTTACCCTATGAAAAAAATGTTATTTATATACCAAACAGTAAGTTTTTCATCCCTTTGTTGTTGCATTATATATATATAAACTTATAACATGAAATTCCTTTTGAATCGATTTAAGATTTGCTAGGACAGCAACGACACATATATATTGCATAAAACACATAATTTCTCAAATTTTTATTTATATAGAAACATATATATGTGTATATATGCATTTATTTATATAATTAAACATGTTTATGCATTTATTTTATAGTTTTTCTTGTTTTGTGGTCTTGGTTTTATTTTTAAATATAATATCAATATCATTTTGTAAGAAATTATTTTGGAAGCAACTTCGAAAATTTAAAAAAAATGTATGGGTGTCGCACCTATGCGCAGCAACTTAAAACGTAGAATGAAAGCTTATATATTAAGCTTTTAAAAACATATAGTTTCCCATCGGAATAATGCGGAATAATACTAAATTTTCTCCACTTAATGTAAAAATTGACACAAAAAACTCAATTTTTCAACTTTTGAGCACAATAACAAAATATTGAGCATCATATGAAATAAGGTTTTACTTGTTTTTACATTCTCTTATATTATACTTAAGAAAAATAAAACAAAGTCCCCAATAACAAATCATAAAAACCCGTCTAAATTCATATTAACCAAAGCGCCTTTAAAACTCGATTTTATTTAAAATGATCACAAAATCTGACTTTAAGATCAATTTTTGTTTTTTTTGCTTAACCGTAACCCAAAAATTTATACATAATTATTTAGTAGAAGGTATTAGCTGCACATAAAACCGGTTTTTGCATTGATTCTTGAAAGTGATTTTTGTAATTAAATTCCGCTAGATTAGTGAATTGTCACACTGTGCGGCGTTGACAACCGATTCCACAGAAAATAGTCAAGAGGCGTTAAATCACAAGATCTTGGAGGCCAATTCACAGGTCCAAAACGTGAAATTAGACGGTCACCAAACGTGTCTTTCAATAAATCGATTGTGGCACGAGCTGTGTGACATGTTGCACCGTCTTGTTGGAACCACAGCTCCTGGACATCATGATTGTTCAATTCAGGAATGAAAAAGTTAGTAATAATGGCTCTATACCGATCACCATTGACTGTAACGTTGTGGCCATCATCGTTTTTGAAGAAGTACGGACCAATGATTCCAGCAGCACCGTACTGCGTCACTGGGGATGCGCGTTATCAATTAGAATAAACGTGGTGCGAAAACGTTGCTTGGTTAATCGAATTAACTGCTCTGATGGACGACTTTGTCGATGATAAAATGGACGTAGTGCGCGATACGTATTCCGCACAAAACCATTATTTTCGAAATAAAATTGCACAATTTGCAAACGTTGTTCAGGAATGAGTCTGTTCACGATGAATTGCCAAACCAAACTGAAAATAAATCACTTGACAGCTGTTAAATCGGTCGCCGTCTTGAAAAGTAATCCCAACTTAAAGTTCTCTACCTCTAAAAAAAACACCCTTTATAAACTTTGGAAATAAAACACAACGCGTTCTTCCCCGTTGAACATTGTTCGTGACAAGAAGGAATTTATTACACTTAAAACTCCCCCTCGTTCCTATGTGTGTAGTTAAAAACACATTGTCTATTTATGTCAATCATATGAACGTATTGCATATTTATGGAGTGACAGCAGGGCGCCACCGCCATACTTAAACCTCGTGGCTGAATGCAATATTCTGAGAAAATATAAAAACAAAACTAACAAGTGCTGAAAGTACGCACATTCATTGGATTGAATATAATATGCGATGCTGGAAGTTTATACGAACGAATTTAGATTACCTAATTGGTTTTACATAGGTACCACGGGAAAAGACTTATAATGAACCTGGTTTATGTTACACTTATAACATAGCATTAAATTCTTAAAAGTAAAATGTCAAATGCTGTACTCTTTTTCCGATATCTGAGTTTTAAGACAAAGTTACGTATAAAGACGACGAAAAAAGTAGGCGTTGTCATTAACGGACCCCTAAACTACCACTACTTATGGAAAAAATCATGTCGATTTCTTGCCCCATTCAAAATTAAAACGAATCTTTCCCACGGGAGCCTTACATTTGCTATTCCAGACTATAATCTATCTGTGTGCTAAATTTCATCCAGGTCCGTTCAGCCATTCTAGAGTTATTGAGTATTAAACATACCTACACCTACATCCATCCATCCATCCAAACTTTCACATTTATAATAGTAGTGCGATAAGTGTAAAAGTGTTATATTGAATATAATAAATATTACTAGTTTGGATGAAAATTTACAAGTTCACTGTTCAAGTTTTAAAATGTTATTACTCACACTTCAAACGAAAACTTACCAAGTGAACTTGTAAATTTTCATCCAAACTATTTTCTATTTTCATTTAATATTGTTGTATTATCTTCTATGATTTAAAATATTCAATATAACACTTTTACATGTAAGAACTTGGCGTTCTTTTGGATCTCATTACTTTTGGTGGCTGATTTTTTACACAGGGTTGTTCGCACATAAAAGAACTTGGCTCTTTTTTTACATTTTATGTTTTTGTTCTGATTTCACATCTTTTTGCAAAGTTTTTTTTTTTATGGAAGCATGAACCTCGAAATAACTTAATAAATAAATAATAGGTAGGTAAGGTTAAAGTGGCTGTCTAGATGTCACGTTTAGACCCCAAGGGTCCATTGTGAAACCACTAAGGAAAGTTACTCATGGAGTTTTATGAAGTTAAACAAACCAGAATTCTAAATTTCAACATCTTATGACCATTTTAAGAAAGTGGGTGGCAGCCACGCCCCTGTAATGAAACTGCAATTTTGTACTTATATTTTCTCTTATACTCAACCGAAACCCTATTAGAATTTCGAATTGAAACGTTTTCGACCATTTTAAGAAATTGGGCAGATACCACGCCCCTAAACGGAAATAGATTTTTTTTTTCTCATTTTTTTCATGTTATTCAACCAAAACCTTAAGAATTACAAATTTCAACATCCTACCACCGTTTTAAGATAGTGGTTGGAAACCACGCCCCTAAATGAAACTAAAATATTTTACTTATATTTTTCTTTATATTCAACCAAAATCCTATTAGAATTCCGAATTTCAAGATCCTACGACCAGTTTTAGAAAGTGGGCGGATACCACGCCCCCTGAATGAGCAAATTGAAATTTTCGATTTTTTTCCTTTGTATACACTCGAAAACCTACCATTGTAACAAATTTCAAGATTCTGCTATTGTTAGAAATGCTTCATAATTTTGATGATCAGTCAGTGAGTCAGTCAGTGAGTCAGTCAGTCAGTCAATTACTGTTTTTGAAATTTTTACTGTTCAATATCTCAGGAAGTAGTGGTTCTACAAAATTATTTTTCTTACAGGGCCTTTGTGCCCATGAAGTTAATACGTAATTCAAATTTAGAGCTTCTAACTCTATGGGTTCAAAAGTTATGGGGGGTTAAAAATGTGCTTGAGTTCGATCCTGTAAAAAGGGAGTAGTGCTAGAACTTGGTTGGGCACTACCGTATCCGTTGATTACTAGATTTGTTTGTGCCTATTTGGAGTATTAATTTGCAGCATCAACAATGACACTGTATTCCTTCATTAGAGAATAACAAAACCGTTCGATTTAACAATCTAAGGGGAGCAATCAATTTCGCAGTATTGATTCTCGAAGAATTCCTTCACATAGAACTAGTCATGGAATGCATGAGCCCTTGACGCAAATGAGTAGAGAGTAGACTTCATTGTTCTTAAAAGCCGGTTCTCGCGACACAGCACAGACTTTTATACTGACTTCTATTGAATTTTGTCTGGGCAGCAAGTCTGTGCAGACTTTAGTTGGTTCGATTGAAAAGCTGATGTTGTGTGGACTCACGACCATATTTGCAGCAATAACTCTTAAAACCAGTGATCCGCAATCCTAAATGTCTTAAACTGCCTTCTTTTTGCATGTGCATATTTCTTTAGTCTCGTCTTTCTTTGTGTAAGTGTTTTTATTTGTTTTAGATTCGACTACTAAACAACTTACACTAACAGTCCGATTCTTCCCATCATCACTGATACCTCACAATTCATAAGAAGAGGTGAAATTGATTTTGTGACTTATTCGTATTCTCCCCCAAAGTCACAATTTGTGAGAGTCACAAAAACAATTGAAATTGTGATCTCCTTTAGAGCAGGTCATAACTAGCAAACTATTTGAGATTTGACATTTTGATTTATGAGTATGAATGAATATAGTGAAAAAAAAGGAAGGAAAGAGAAAAGACATACACTCTTTTTCTTTTTTCTTTATTCTTTTTCTTTGTTCACCACTGATAACCATCATTGCTCATCGCCTTTGAAATTACACTAGATACAATAATAAAAGCAACCCCCATACACAATCTCTGTTTGCGGTGCCAATATTGACGAAATCGCATCATATGTTGCGTTGAAAGAGTGTTACCGCCAGCTCAAATTTTAGTGAGTCCCAGAGGTTGAAAATATGAGTCCTTTTGAAAAAAAAATGAGTCCCTTCTGTTTTTTTTTTTTAGAGTTCATTTTAATAATACAAAGGTATAAGATCTGTTCTTTTACTTTTTCGGCAGTTTTTGTAAAAACTGTCAACAATCGAGGACTAGGGATGAAATTTTGTGATTCTCCCAAAAAGTTAAAGAACGCTTGACAGCCAAAATCTCCCAAATGCACAAAATTATTGTCGTTTTCCATTGGTTGTCCAGAAGCATTCGGAAGAGGCGGAATGCTTCTGAGAAGAGCAGAACTCTTCTGTTTTGAAAACAGAATCTTTCGAAGAATGACACATACATCATAACCCGTTCCATTGGAGGTAGGAAAATAAACGTTAAAAAAGACCAATGGAAAACGAAATATATCAAACGTCAACAAAATTCAATGTACTTCTTATGGTTTTACAGAACTTACAAAAACTGACACAAGAAATTTTTTTGGCTAAAATTGGGAGATAGGGAAAGAAGTTTTAGAAAATATTAATTAACATTGACTTAAGAGCAAAGATGAGTGATTTTTAATAAGACGTAAATTGGATTCGTAAAAAATGAGCCAAATCTAAAATTTGTGAGTCCCTGAGTCAAGTTAAAAAAATGAGTCCCTTTTGGCACAGTGTCCCCGCGGTAACACTGAAAAATGAAACACAAATTGCAGTTATAAAGAATCCATTCTGGTAACGCATTTCCATATTCACATTGGCTGTGGTGAGTTTCGTTGTGACTTTTCTTGTGAGGATTATGGGAGAATCCGACAAATGTTATCGAATCACAACAATTCTCACAAGAAATTGTCACAAGGGCTTATGACTTGTGATTCCTCATAAGGGGGAGAATCAGGCTGTAAATGATGATCTTGTTAGCACTACAGTTTCTGTATTTTCTACCATTGGTTGCTTGAAATGAGGCTTCTTCCACTTGATCAGAGTGTTTTTCTGCTAAAAATAATAATAGGGGTATTCACGTAAACGCGGAAAACCCATAGAAACCGTAGAATTTTCTATCGGTAGAAATGAGCTGTCAAAATTTGTATTGGAAAAATTTTCTGCAAATCGTAGAATTTTATCTCACAAATTTGAAGCAGAAACTGCAGAAAAAAAACCTGATAAAATTTATGAGTTATGACGTTTATTTTGACGTTTAATTTGGCGCTCATTTCATCTTTTCATCATTTAAAGTGATTTGTTCATACAATTTAATGAATTTTGTTTTAAAACTACTTCTTGGCATCTTGAAGAGCAAAAATTAAAATGTAATAAGAATAAAAAAAGAATCACCTTAACATAAATTATCGAATGACGTGAATTCAACAAATTCACTTTGACGTTTAACAAACAGCTGTTTGTTTCCCTTGTTTACGCAACTATTT
The DNA here is from genome assembly GCA_943590905.1 of Sphaerophoria taeniata. Lineage (NCBI taxonomy): Eukaryota > Metazoa > Arthropoda > Insecta > Diptera > Syrphidae > Sphaerophoria > Sphaerophoria taeniata. The sequence goes on along the minus strand of OX016541.1, from coordinate 146,564,225 downwards.
TCTGCTGGGGTGTTCATTTAAATCTTTTGCGGAATTTTCTATTTTTCCGCAAAGTAGAAAATTATCTCGTTACGTGAATACCCTTAACATAAATTAATGTTTTTTAAATATAATTAAAAAAACAATTAGTGCACTTTGTTACACCTTGAAAACTTAAATAAGAAATTCTCACAAATTAGTTTGCGTGAAATTGTCAACCTTACATTCTATAGTTTCTGTTTTAGGTAAAAATTAATTACTTAAATTCAAATTCATGCTCCGTCTAAACCTGATTAAATAGGCCAAAACATGTCATAAACGTTCATTTGTCATTTCATAATGTTGTTTTCCAGAACGCGCGATAATGTGAAGTTAGTACTTAACTCGTAAATCATGTTTCATTGTAACTGTCCGTTATCTTCAGTTCGTTAAGCAATAAAACTAAAATGTTTGCTTCCGAACAGACATAAATGTTCACGAAAAAGGAGTTCCGCACTCAACACAAAAACTTCCTAAACAAGTCCGAAAAATACACAAGGAAATCACAACCCCTAGGTCATTAAAACAAAATAGCTGTTAACAGGTTCTGACTGATGCCTCAATTCCACACTGACCTACATTCCGTTCATAAAAAAACAAATCTTAAAAGGGTTAAAATGCCCTGAGCTCGGTTAAATCATCTGTTTTGCCTGTTGATGACACAAAAACAAACAATTTGTTTTAATCACTCAATCGAATCAAGGTCACCAGAGAACATTCAGCTGAAAGCTCCTCATATGATGGTCGCTTAAAGCTTCTCAGACTCAACACCCAGCGCTACTTGTTATGAATCCAAATGTAGGTCAATTTTATTGTTTGCTGTCAAAAACTGTAACCAGCCTCTGTTTTGTAGTTTCCAACGTCAACGCTCACTCAGAGCTAAAAATCTGATCCATAAATGGACGAGGGTTGATGAGATTGTTGCTAAATGTTTTGCCAACTACAGTCTTATGCAAGCAACTTGTTACCGTATGTGGAATAAGAAAAAAAATAATTGCCCGTGAAATGTTAACAAATCTATGTTAGTCAAGTTTCAGCCTCACTCGCACTCGCCAGCCAGCCACTTGTTGTCAAAATGCTCTTGACCGTGATTTCAATAAGATTATATTTTTTTTCCTTTTTCCACATTTCTGTTTTTGGTGTCGTGTTTGTCTGTCATTTTGTACAACGAACCACATTAAGGTTTTATGATTTTGGGACCCACCCGACCTACTTATTAAGAGATTCCAAAGCTTTTTTAATTCCACTGTCTAAATAGACCCAGAAGTATGGATGTGTGTTTCATGTAGACATATAACGGTACATTACCATATTTAGAACAAGAAGAAGAAGAAATATAAATAAATAATCACTGACTTAACTGAACTGGCGGATAACATAAAATTTAAATCGTGCCATTGTCAGCGATGTCGTAGCAGTCGGTCGTCTGTTCTGTTTCCTCCATGTCTATAAGTATGCAGTGCACCCATGCAACGGTGTCGCTTGCATTGGGCAACGGCAGTGGCAGTGACAAATCTCGGAAACGATCTTGAAGTTGTTTTCCTTTAAAGTAGTAAAACGAATTGTTTGTGATGCCTTGAATGTGTGGGCGGTTGTTGATTTGCTTACCTTAATGCCTTTGTCTTACATTATGTTCTTGAGGGTTCATATAATAACATTACATATTTGTCTAGCGATAATAAGCCAACGGAAATTTTCTTTGAACTAAAAAAAAATCAAATACACACAAGCTGCTGGGTTTCTGTGTCTTAAACTAGCTTATTGCTTACCTTTGCTGTTTTTTTCGTTTTTTACTTCTGTTTCTTGCGATAAGAGTGGAAAGTTTTGATTTTTTAGGAAAGAAAATATTTTTATTTTTCGTTTTTAGACTTGTTCGTGGGCAGGAATTTTATGTTAAAGAGACCCGATGATGATGTGAAAACTCAGCCGACAATCGATTAAAAATTCATTTGATTTTCTGGTAAATTTTTTTTTTTTTTTTGGATCGAATTTTGCGATACGTTATACTGGTGTCTATTATGGACCAATCCGCCAATTGACAGCTACATATTTCAAACTGCAGGTGGCCATGGTTCAGAGGATAGAGTAGTTGATTGCTAAGCCGAACGCTACGGGTTCAAGCCCCAGCTTCGGCAGCTTTCTTTTTCTACGAAAATCGCCAGCTTATCTGAGGCCACCTGTGCGATAACATGAGACAATACAAATCTAAGTCTCCTCCTCTGAGCCACGTAGGTTTCTGTTATGTGTGCTTTCTTTCTATGTGTCTATCTGTCTCTCTCTGTTGTATGTCTTGTTCTGTCCCAGCCGATGGCCTCAGTCGCCAGTGCTGCTATGTGTCTGTAGTTCGTTACATTCATGAGCGAAGTACTGTGAAATGTCAATGTCAATATTTCAAATTGTAAACAGTAATGCTGTTTTTTTTTTTTGGTTGAAGATTCTGATTTCGTTCACTTGGCACAAGATGATAGCGGTTCCGAAAACAACGATTCAAAAACAGAACAACTACGCAATCACGCATACATGCACACACTTGCACATACGTACTCGCCGCTATGTTTACAAAAATATAAACAAAGAAAATGAAAATAATCATTCAAAAATTGTAAAAAAAAATGTTCAGGATTTTGTCTTTTATTTTGAAACAATGAATAAAATAGTCCTTTTATTACCATTGGCTATGGTCATCAACGTCAGTGACGTCGGCGTTGTTTCTTTTTATTAAGAACATAATTTTTATGCACGAGGTACGCGAAAATTAATCTTTTCTTCCTGTAAACCTCCATTGTTTAAAGACAAACTCGAAGTAAAGATTGAAACCTGCGGTAAAATTTCGCAAGTGTGCACTGAATAGTTGCGATATCGCAGTGACAAAAGTCACGTGTGTGCACCGGGCCTTATGGTTTGGCAGAACTCACAAAAACTCCCGCAAGAAAGTTTTGCGTCTAAAATCGGGATATAGGGGAAATATTTTTCTCCTTCAAAAATGACAGAACTTACAAAAATCGGGAGTAAAAGAACAGAAAAGTGAGAGAATTTGAGAGTTTTAGTGAGTTTTAGGGAGTAAAAGAACAGACCTAATATGAGGTTTCACAAATCCATAGGCATTCAACCATTAGGCCGTGTGTGAATTGCGTTAAAATTTGCGTTTAAACTTCTACCCTGATTAAAATTTGACGTCTTGTTTGAGGTGGGATCAAATATAGCCATTTGCTGTGTGAATTGCGTTAAAACAATTATTTTAACCAAGATTTCTGCGTAGGTTAAAAAAATTTCCCTCGATAATTTAAGAAATTTCCCTGAACAAAAATTGGTTTTCTTTTTCACGGAAAAATAATTTCTCTTACAAAACTTATTTTTAAGAAAACAGGGTTAATAAAAAGTCTCTGAAATTAAAAAAAATCTTTTTTATTTTTTGTTCTCGATTCTAATGTCATATTTTAAAACAACAGTCAAAAATATTCAAACAAAATTCCCATTTTGATTAATTGATTTATTCGGTGTGGTAACACTGAACAATTGTTTTCACAGCTGATAGGTATCTGCCATACATTTCAAAAGAAACAAAACAATAAATTCGTATTTGGTTTAGAAAAATGACAAATTTAAAGTATTTTGTGTTAATTCTTTTATATCTTTTAAAATATCAACGCATTAATTAAACAGAGAAGAGAGCGTCTTGATCCATATTTCGTTGTTTTAATTGAATGCAAAATTGCAAAAGCAAGAGCAAATTTCTCTATCACTAGAATCTAGAAACGTCAAATTTTAACACACTTTAACCTGCTCCACAGCTCAATAAATTTTAACCCATTTTATTCACATCATTAGTGTCAAATTTTAACGCGGGTTAAATTTTAACACACATTTTAACGCAATTCAGACACGGCCTTAGAAGCAAAAAATGTGGTTTGTATATTCGTTTTGTATCCGGAATCGGAAAATCAACAAAAGTTGCAAATTTTCGGATTTGAGACGTTTGTCAGAATAACTTCTGAGAATAACAGATGATCTATTGTATGGTCCTGTCTGCATAAACGGTGAACGGGGAGGAAGATTTAACCATGAACTGTACAGTGACACTGAGCTAGCTAAAAAAGTGGAGGTCCAAAGACTCAGATGATTGGCCCGTAAAGTCTTTGAATCCACCCAGAAGGACGACACGCAGTAGAGAAAGGACAAGGCTCAGGTTGCGCGCGCAAGTAGAAGATGATCTCAACCAACTCGTCGAGCGAAACTGAAGATAGCTACTGAGCGACCGAGCTGGTTTGTTGGTTTAAGCCCTGGACTGTAACGCCTGTAAGTCAATAATTTTCGTCGTGTCAGAAAGAAGTGCATCGAATAGTAAACCTTTCGTTCCATGAAGATTTTATTGAACAAAATAGTTTTCGATGTACTGAATTATGCCTTATTCTTCGTTCTTATGGTATTTTTCCTTAACTTAGACGTTGATTGGTGTAAAAAGCAAAAATCGGTTCATTGCCCCAAAATCTATCCCAAGAGCACATTTATGTACGTTAACAAATCCGCAAGCATGTTCCCATAGAATTCAAAGTATAACCCCTTCTTTAATTTGTTCTGTCTTTCAAACTAAATCCCTTGCACCCTATAATGTACTGTAAAATTTAAAGCATTCAATTTATCTTGATAGAAGACACACCATCATGAGTTTTGCCTTGTGCTGGTGGCTCGCTGTCAGTTATTGCTGGTAAATGTGAAGTGTTTCCTTTCCTCATTCATTTTCAATTACCTCTGTTAAAGTTTAATTTCACACACATTCTGGAGTGAACATAAACAGTATGGTGCACGCAACATCCGGAAGTACCTTAAACATTGTGTCTGCATCTAATCTAGTCTAGTTTTGTGTAAGCATCTGCTGAGAATTAGTTCACTTGTTTGTGCAGCAAAAGCAGAACCTAATTTCAATTCCCGTCAACAATGAAAATAGAATATTCTGAGAAAAATTACATATACAACGTGGACAGTGGGAATTGTTTGTCAACTTTCGAAAAAAAAGAGAAAATTCAAGAATAGAATTGGGTACATTCGAATATGACACATAAACTTCATCAGCTTATTGTTAACTGAACTGTAAAATAAAGATTCTCATACAAACAAATAATAAAACAAAAATAAGAAACAAATGAGAAGGTCTGCTTTTGTTAAGATGCCGTATTGGTTTTTTTTTTTGCCAGAATAATAAATTCTTCATTCGACTTAATGTAAATGTGTCACACAAAGCGCCAAATGATCTATTTTCTTTTACACAAAATAAAAGCTAGATCGGTGATATTTTAAGGAGCAACAAAACATAACTCATAGTTTCTCAGAGAAAGGAATAAATTAACGATTAATTAATTTTGAAATTTGAGGAATGATGATGTTACTCACTTAATACATGAAATGGATCTGCTTGGATCCGTCACCAAAATATGTGACAATTCCACATAAATATTGTATAAATATCGTTGACTAGCTGCGAAAAAATGGTCACAATACATACACAGCTGGTCGAAAAAATAGGTGTGAGGAAATTTTTGATGGCCACTGTCGACTTGTTGCTAAATAGCGGTTGTTTTGGTTGCAAATAATGCAAAAGCAAGCTTTTGTTAGAAAAGAACGTTTGTTCTCTAGAAAATGACGCCAAGCCAAATTTTACGCATTTAGGAGTGCAATGACCAGCAGTTAGTGTTTCAACGTTGCAAAAAGTTTTGTAACCTAATTTAAGTTGGTCATAAAGGAAGGTGTGCTCCCCATAAAATTCCAATAAAATTTTAATTTCTTTTTTAATTAATTTACACGGTATGAACATATAAGCTAGGTTGCTTTCAATAATATTAAGAGCTGAAAACAACACATTTTTTTGTTATTAAGCCTCTCAATACGGATCGAAGAAGTCGCTGCTCTTCAGAAGGAAGAAAACTTGTCAATCATCTACGCCGTGAAGGCAAAACGTACAAATTTATCGCAATGACCCTTAAACGGTCTCAAAAATAAAAAAATGTGCACGACTCGGTCGTACGAACTTGCTCCTGTATTCCAAATTCTATGTTGATTTTTCAAATTAAAAAAAAAAAAATTAAAATTTGAAAATGTACCTCGTAAATACATTTAATTCCAAAAATTTAAATGTCAAACAAATTCAAACCTTATTCTTGGTTTATTGAATTTTTTTTTTGAAAATCGTCGGAGCCGTTTTTTTTTTAATTAATTTTTTATATATAAAATTTTTCGAAAATGTCTTAAAATTAATTTGCGTATGCAGTATTCAAGAATATGTAAATATACATTTTATAAGTAAGTTTCGGTTTTTAATATTGATCCGTTTTTGAGATACACAATTTTGAAAAAAAGGTTGAAAAATATTTTTTAAAAATCCAAATTTTTTGGGCAATATATGCGTACTTTCAGAAAAAAAATTACGCTGATCAGACTTTTATTTTTCGAGAAAATCTAATAACAAAAAAACGGTTCTATGGGAGGTACCGTTTTCGAGCAATACAAATTTTTTTTTTACATAAAATACATAAGTGTTTAAAAAAATAAGATTCGAGGAAGTTTAAAAAAAATCGTAGGAGCCGTTTTGGAGAAAATTAAAAGTTTTGGTTTTTTGCCATAAAAATCGTATGGTGGCTACCCTAAATTTTGATCTTAAAAAAAAAATGAAAAAACTGGGATATGAGTTTTTGCTCAAACCTCTAATTTTTAAGTTTGAAGTCAATCGGACCAGTGGTTAAGGCTGTAGGTGCCTGTAAACTTCCCGACAGACAGACGGACGGAATCGCCGGACCCACTTTTTTCGACTTCTCTATCATCGTAATGTCATATCTCATCATCATCTCAAATTTTTTTTTTTACGAATTCAATACTTGCCATATATATTCTATATGTCGCAAGTAAAAATGGAAACAACTGCTCTGAGGCCGAGAATAGTTCGCGAAAATAGAGGCAGACCGAAAAAAAACATCACCTGCCACAGACCTTCGCGTACTAGTTATAGCCAAGTCGAATACCTTCATGTTTTCAAGGACTATAGTAGCCAAATTTGAGAACGCAGTCAGTGCACGCACTATCCGAAGAAGGCATTAGAGCCTTCATCTCCCAGGTAGAGTCGCCAAGTAAGTTATTTTGCTTAGAGCTAACAACATAAGGGCGTGAAAGGAATTTGCTCTTAAATACGCAAATTGGGATGGATCTAAAGAGGTAAAAAAAGGCTTAAACCCTGTGCAAGGACGAAACTAAAATAAAGTTGTTTTCATTGAACATCTGACGTAATTTTAGACGCCCAAAAGGAAGAGAATACCATCCCCGCTATACACAAAAAAAAACAATCAAACACGGAGATGACAATATTATGGTGTGGGGATGTTTTTCCTGGTATGGTGGCAGTCCAATATTCTTTTAAAAAACCATATTAAATGGAAAATGTCATGCTTCCATTTTCTGAACAAAACATGCCCCTCCGGTGGCATTTTCAACATTACAGCGATCCAAAACACATAGTGGGTCTCGTAAAACATTGGTTCTAACAGATGGAAGTACCTCTTATCCCCAAGTCTCAACCTGACCTCAATCAAATTGAGATCTTTTGGTATAAACTCAAGCGAAAGTAAGATGGTCAATATTTCACAAATAGAAACCAATTGTGGTAAGCAGTACAAAGATAATAATATTCCATACCCCAGCAGACCATGCCAAAAATGGTGGAATCAATGCCACGCCGAAAAAAAGTTCAGGCTAACACTGCAGGATACTCTCCAGCGTTGCCGCGATGAAAAAAATATTAAGGGCCATTTCCAAAATGTGAGGGCCACTAGTCCACTACCCTAGAGAAAATTTGTAAAAAAAAAAATAATAACAATTTGTCTTTTCTAAATAAACTAAATAAACACCCCAGACCATCCCCGCTCCTGCTAGGACGTTGCAAGCGATCCCAAGAAAGAACACTCCATCAGTATAGGCAAAATATACGACATGTGGAAATGATTCGCCGGGTGAGGGCGCTCTCCAATTGATTCGGTAGCGAATAACTCTAGAGGTGGATCCACAACTGTGTCACGGACACGGATGGCCAGAAAGAGGTCCCCGTCATGGTATGCGAATTCTGGCCGCAGTCGGTATCTTACTAACGAGCGGCGGAAAGAACCCCAGAGCAAATGCGAAAACTCGAGTGGGCCAGTGGCTTCCTTAGCAGAACCACCAAACCAACCTGCAGCGACTCAACGTCAAAGCGTAATAGGTCTCTTGAGAGCGACAAACCTGAAGTGAGAAGGCAGAAGGTGCATTCCAGCAGCACAACAGCCTTCAATGTTCAATAAAGATCTTTCATTTAGTGACGTTATCAAAGGCAAGATCATAGCCACGGTCATTGACAGGGGTCATGTGTATGGTAACATCTCTCATGATCAATGGTCAGACGTGAAGGCTCATCTCGGTTTCAGATTTTTATCTGTCATCGAGGAGAATCCGAAACTTCTCCCAGACACAGCAGGATGGTACTAAAATTGTATCAAACTCATCGCCTGTGGTTGTGGAGATAAAAGATCTTTCAATCTGTACAGGACAGAAGTCCGGCTGGAGAATATTCCTTACTGACCAAGATCACGCATAATGGTCCCGGCTCTACACAACTGCCCAAATATTATCGTGAAACTGATAAAAATGAGTATGTAATCAAAACGGGCCTACTCACGACTGGAAAGTTCCAAAGGTTGAGAAGGAGACAGTGGGTCGCTATAGATCAGCTCTCTTGGTGATCAATAGGGAATCACTGGCTCCACTGGCCGCGACCGAAGGAAGGTGTGGTTAAGTACGGTTTTGACGAAATCATGGTCCGTACTTACAAGAAAGACGCAGACTCGCTAAATGCAACACGTCCAGAGGCCTCTTCGGCGGAAGGAAATGCTTCAAAGAACACCAATATGGAAGTCGATGTAAAACCACACGTAGAACCATCGACCTCTTCAGCCTCTAACAAGCCATCCGACGTGAAAATCTCGCAGTCGACAGTAATTCCGACATGGAAACTGAAGACTACTCTAGGCATCACTCTAAGCTAGGAAGTCCTACTTCATTCTTTCTCAGACGATGAAAACGCCGATAAGACAGTGGTGGAGGTTGATCTGGCTAAAAGTAGTAGTGCTGCGATTAGTTCAGATTGATCTTCAGCACGCTATCGTTGCCTCTACAAACCTTTTACTCCGGCTGCATAAAACCAGAGAGGACATCGTCCTCAATCAGAAGTCGTGGGTCTCAAAAGCCAAAACAAATGAAAAGCAATCGCCAGTCTGAATGAATGAGTTCAGTGTCAATTTCAATATGGGAACTTGTTTATACACATTGGATAATTTTGAGGATACACATTGATAATTTTATTCATGGAATAAAAAGATTGTCTTTTGTAGAATATTGTTTTAGAAAAAAGAAAAAAAATATGATATGCGGGCCATTTCATGTTGGCCCCGGGTCACGGGCCAAAATAAAAAAAACTAAGGGCCAAATGGCCCGATCGGGCACATTTTGGCAACGCTGACTCTGGTTTTTAGAGTAAGTTAATCAAAACTTGATATAACTCATACTAAATGCTAATGAAATCAATGGCGCAAAATTATAGTCCGCTAATGAACAATTTTAAGAGAATTTGTTGTGATACTAGCTTAAAATGACGTTTGAGTCATATCTGAAACGTCAGTTTAAGCTAGTATCACACTAAAGTTGTTCATTAGCGGACTATAATTTTGCGCCAATCTTTTTAATACTTAAGGAAAACGCACCTATTTTTTTGACCAGGCTAAAAAGATTATTGTTCTATACTGAAAAAATATGTTAAAAAAATGAAATCATAAAAAATAAGTAGTCGCACTATTTTTTTGACCAGCTGTGTACATGAAAAAGCAAACAATAATTATCAACAAAATTGCATGCATTGTACCGTAAATTCTAATTTTCTAAAACAATATTATCACAAAAAAAAAAAATAATAGAGAGTCACACCTATTAATAAAACAATTGCGGTTTCAATTTCACATTTATTGTTGTTCCAAGTTCACAGAAAAAATTCTTCAAATATGTGTGTGTGTTTATCATTGAATTTATTTTTTAACAGCTCTATCGATATCGATATTTGAGCTTTTTTTATTCGATTTCGGTGTTAAACACCTGTTTTTGGAAATGGCCCGCCTTGCCCCATGATAACAGCTAAAATAATTAGTCTATTTCTATAGAAAAAGTGTCTCGCAATCACACCTTTTGTTTTTTATTGTTTGCTTTTCATTGCAGAACAGCTTTTTTTATTAAGAAGAAAAAAAAAGCACTATCAATCCGTGACGACAAATAAAAGCCCATCTTTGTGTTTATAATTGTTTTCTCTTTTTTGTTCACTTGTTTCATAATAGATTATCTTGATTGTATTAACATTTCCATATAAAGTTCCAAATACTGACCAGTCCGTCGTCTATTGAACAACCATAAAAGGATGAAAAAGATCTGTCGAATGCATATAGAATGTCAATGCAGGCCCCGGCCATCTGTTGAATGCATTAGTACACACGTTTTACTAATAATAACGAATGAGTGTTTGAATGTAGTAAAACAAACAAACAAAAATATAAAATAGTTATTAGGGCAGTGCTGGATTCTTCATAAGGCAAACAGGGGCTCCTTGGACTAAGATTGAAATAATTTGGTTTTTAATTGGCTGGCCAAAACTGAATGTCTGCAAACTGCGATGGTGTTTGCTTGACAGCAGATAATTGTTGACGGGGTGTGTCTGTAGAAGTATGATGACACATGACGTTTCCGTTACAACATCGTTAGCATTGTAACTATAAGGCATACATAATTATGCATGTCGATAAATATTTTAATTTTGTGTATATTTCTCTTATTTGTTTAATTTAAATCAGTCACTGACATTAATATCGGAAATCCACGGGAAACCGTCAAAAAGTGCAGCCATTTTTTTTCTTTTCTTTTCAACCAAACGAAATAAATTTTTTTCTCCGATTCCTTTTGTTTGTGGCCTGTATTAGTTATTGGAAATCAAATCACAACAAAATTAGAAACGGAAAACTTTTATTAGCCATGTTATGGTCAAAGTGAAGCAAAGTACAAATTAGAATTTACGCAATTTTTAACTGTTTTTGACAGTACGACGTGTTTTAGATTGAAATAAAAAGCGAAAAATATGAGTGCGACCCATGGACAAAGGTTATATAAGTAACAAGATGGGAAACTGACTTACGTTTCACTCCTAAGATCCCGCAATTTTCATTTTCTTTCATTTTATTTTCTTTCCTTGTACATGAATAATATGAAAACAAAAACAATATGGTAGGACCATATTTACTGTGTAAAAACACGCATACTTTCATAAAAACTATGGTCCAAACTGTGATAGTATTGGTAAAAACACGCATACTTTCACAGAAACTATGGTCCAAACTGTGATAGTATTGGTAAAAACGCTTGTAGACATCTGTCATTTTGACAGCTTTGTTTCCCATCTCCTTACCTTATATAATCTCTGCCCATGGAGTCCACACGACTAACTTCCCAGGGTAGAAAAACACGTAAAAACATTAGTTGTTTTGCAAAATATTCAGCCGATGCATCCCGTTGTGTAATACACGCACGTCGGTTCAAAGTCAAATTGCATAAAACATGATTTTATGAAAAACATTAAGTTTATTGAATAACAGTGGCGCCATCTGTCAAAAGTTGATCGTACCAACTCATGGACTCATGCACAACTACTTTGCACCGTAAAATACAGCCTATATTGCTCCTGAATATTGTAGTTTTCTATTATTGAAGACATTTTTCTAATCGCATTAGTATTTCCGAAAATTAATATTTATACGGCAAAACAGCGTTTGGTGGGTCAGCTAGTAATCAAATATAGTCTATGATACTCCTGAATACTGTTTTTTTTCACACTAACTATAAGATTTTTTGCACTATTGTTGAAATTATTGCAGAAATTATCATAATTTTCATTATATTAGGGTTCTCTTCGATATTTGATTGCCATTAGAAAACCGCTAAGCGGATTTTGCTCAAAATCTAATAGGCTCTTAACAACACAATACCACGTCAAATGAGACAATACGATGAGTGGTTCGCGAGATAATCGAGACGAAAAAACGTAACGCACACACAAACACACATACACACACACAGACATCATCATAAAAACGATTGATTCGGATTCTAGTGACCTCGAAACATGAAGATATGCAAAAATTGGAGATTCACAAAATCGGCCCCATTACAATAACTTCCTCTGGGAAGTCAATGAGGTAGATATGATCTTTCATCACTTCCTTAATTGACATTGACACTTGCTGGTGATTATATAAGGAAACTAGCTGAGCAGATAAACGTTTTTTCATCTTAAGTCTCGGTAACCAGGCCTACAGATAGTTTTTTATAGACAAAAATCGAATTAAGTCATTTTTTATAAACTGTATAACCGAGTGCAGCTGCCCGTGGCAGGGTGCATGGGTTCGAATCCTGTCGTGTCCATAAAGTTTTTATTTCATCTTTCACGGGTAATGCCTCTTGCGAAAAACTGACAACAGTTCCAAGAGTATCATATATCATGAAAAAAGTGGGTCCCCTCAATTCTTCACACACACTCAGATTAGACGATTTTTGATGAGTGCTACACACAAATATTCGATTCAATGGCTGATAGAATACTTGTAGGTCCTTATTTTGATGTTAAATTATATAAGGATTGTCCAAAAAAATTGTGAGAAATATCGTTTTGAAATTGCGGGAAAATGTTTGCGAATAATTTGCACTTTTGCCAATATCTCGGCTATCAGGCCTTGAAAGAACTTCTGCCCCATTTTGATGATTGGAGTTCAAACACACCTTTCTATTGATGTATCATTCGATGGGTTTTGTAAGAATTATTTTTTCTGTCTAAGATTTAAACAAAGCGTTACCTAACCCATGATATTTTTCGAAAATCATGAGAAAATCGGACAGTTCTCATTATCCTGAGCTTAGTTTTGGTTTTCAGTGATTGATAGAGGGCAAACAGAGTTTTGTTTTTAAACATCGTTTGATATAGGCTACCTGGGAAAATTGAGGGATCTGGTGATATAAAATCGCTGGAAATTCTCTGAAGGCAGAAATTGAAAGAAATTATTTTTGGACTAGCCGACCCCGCGAACCTCGTCTCGCCTGTCTTCAGATAGTAATTTGTGGTAAAAGAGGTATTGCAAAATCGACATTTATTGTGAAAAAAAAACATGCCTTTAATCGTTCTGAGGGCAAAATAAACTGTGTATATTTTCGCGTTATTCGGAGGCAAGTGGAAATGGGAAAAATTCTTTGCTTTATTAAAAAGCTATTCGTATGCATAATATGTGCTAGGCCTCTCCGAATTTCGAAAAACACAAACGTCATGATCGATAACATTGACATTGACATTTCACAGTACTTCGCACATGAATGTAACGAACTACAGACACATAGCAGCACTGGTGACTGAGGCCATCGGCTGGGACAAAACAAGACATTAATACAACAGAGAGAGACAGATAGACACATAGAAAGAAAGCACACATAATAGAACCCTACGTGGCTCAGAGGAGGAGACTTAGATTTGTAATGTCTCATGTTATGGCACAGGTAGGCTGAGATAAGCTGGTGATTTTCGTAGAAAAAGAATGCTGCCGAAGGTGGGGCTTGAACCCGCAGCGTTCGGCTTAGGTCATAATCGATAAATCTCACATTGGTTAAATGTATTAAATACTGTGAACTAATTCGGGTGTTGTATACTACCCATCGTGTAACTTTGTTAAAACTCTGTTTTTCTGAAAGAGAGAGAGAGAGAGAGAGAGAGGGGTAAGAAAAAGATAACCATAGGTCAATGCAAAATTTAAGACAGTAGACTTACTACACATACATGGTAACTGCGAGTACGAGAATTTTTCGGACCTTGATGATTCATTTCGTTTCTATAAATCTGCTCAATCCAATCCTGATCTAAAGGCAAAAGTCTGTTCATTCGTATTCATTTAAAGTGTATCACCTACTTATTTCAGTTAAAACTGATAAGAAAATTGTACAGTTTTATTACTTAATACTTTTAATATGGATAGAATAGATGAACGTTTAGTTTCGATTTGAAGTTGATTGATTGGATTGATCTTATCACAAAGAATACGTTTTTCTTCATACCGATTTCACGTAACTTCTAATAAAAGATTTATGAATCGTCTACAGCACAGAGCTAACAAGAAAGGAAACAAATAAACATTTTCACTTTATTTATTTTATTAGTCATTTAATGTGGTTATACGTATTCGAGGTACGGATGTCCGCTCCTAAAAATTCTTATCGTGATGTCTTATTTGCATAGTTTGTTGTTTTTTGCGTTAGATATGGAAATTTTTGTATGATGTTTGAAGGCCAGAGATTTTCATTATCAAAAACATGTTTGGAGTAGTAACTACAGTACCAAGAATATTGCCATTCCTGATATGACCTAATGTGCTATGAAGCAGGTACTTTGAACGTTAGGTTCTGGACCTTCACATTCCCGCATGAAGTGTCGAAATATGTTATGAAATATATTTAATTTGATAAAATGTTCATTCCGAATAAAAAACAAGCTCCAAGGCAGTTGATATGTTTAAGAAAAAGTCCTTGACACAGTCTTATCCCTCACTATATACATAGTTAGACATTTATGTGGTTTTCCATTGAACCAAAACATTGATGTGCCGTCGACGGACCGGCAATATTTTTTTCTTAAACGTTTTCCAATGGGAAAAGTATTGATGTTTTTTCCCGACGAATTGATTCGTTTTGAATTCGTCTTTCGAGACGAATCTAATCTACACAGATTTCCACACTGTTTTTGACACATACTAAAAACTTGACAGTTTTTGCAAATGGAATAATTATGTGTTGAAAAAGAAAATAGAAGAGAGTGTGTTTTTGTTGTGTACTTATTACTATAAATAATAGAATAGTGAATATCTATATCTATTACATATTATAAAAAAATCTAGCGCCGTTCGTTTGCGGCATATAGGCATAAAAACCGGTTGGCCGATTTTCTTAATTTTTGTCTTAAACTAAAGAGGATTAAGGGTAGATGGTTTAAGACAAATAAAATTAGTACTTTTTAAATCACAAACGGTTCAAATGTTTAAAATAATGCTTTTCACACTACAACAAAATATATCAATATACCTACGATTAATCAATTTCATTTAAAATTTCGTCAAATATTATAATTTTCACCACACAAAAAAAAACATGTCAGTGACGAAGATATTTGTCAAAAATTGTTTTTCATCGAAAAAAAAAACTTTACTTGACATTTTTTTGCTGTCGATATTTTTCCTTTTTTACATGCCGGCTCCACTGGGCATGAAAGATGCCCTGTTCATGAACATGTCTTGAAAAAATCCAATGGAGGCAGAAAAATTCATGTCCACACAGACATCTTGTCGAAGAATCTTGTTTTTTGAACATGACATGAGTGTGGTTCAAATCATGGGCATGAATTTTGACTTTTCGTGTACGTGTAAGGTTTTCATTTGAATGTAGATGTAAATCGAGTGATGAGTTTGTGTATGAGTATTTTCGTTAGTTCTGTTTCGTTTGTTGTGTGACGTTTAATTTTGTGCTTTCTGCCACCGCGTTTAAAGATAAAATGAGACGACATGACAAAATTTGCCCAGCGAAAAAAAAATGTTCTGTTTGTGGATTGGTTTGCGGTTGTGATGTTGGGCAGCTGTATGTTCAGTGGAGACGCTGTGTTAGATTTTTTTAGATTTGTTTCTTTTGAGATATGGCCTTGGAAGCGGGAAGTGGAGTAGTGGGGTAGTGGGGTAGCGAGGAGCAGGTAAGGGGGTAGCAGGTAGCAGGTTGAAGTAGCGGTTAGTGGATAGCAGGTAGCTATGGAGGGTAGGAATGTAATGGGCAGTGTACTAGCAGGGTACAAAAGTTAAGGTCTTTTTTTATCAGATTTTTTTTGATGAAAAACTCGGAAATCTCATTGGTTTTCAAGGGGGAGAAGCATGTAATTGTAGTAATAGTAAAGTGGTTCTCAAATGGAAAACTGGAAAATTTCAAAATGGGTTTTCGAAAGGAACTCGGAAAACTCATTGATTTTAAAATGGAAAATTGCATATTATTGCAGGTGCATTGGTTTTCAAATGGAAAATTTCAAAGTGGGTTTTTGAATAGAAATTCTTGATTAAAAACTCGGAAAATTCATTGGTTTGCAAAGGGAAAATTGCATGTTATTGCAGGTGTAGTGGTTTTCAAATGGAAAACTGGAACATTTGTGATGGGGAAGTAGGATGCATGAAAAAGTGAAAAAAAAATGGAAAATTTGAAATGCAAAAAAATTTGATTAAACAAAATCTCAAAAACACTCTTTCAAATGAAATGCATTACTTTGAAATGGTAAAATGGAAAGTTCGTAAAATGAAAAGTTCGTGCCGTTTGTCATCAAATTTTGACGAAATGTTCAAGTATTCTTACAGTAGGGTTTTTAAGAAAATTGTACAAAATCGGCCAAGCCGTTCATAAGATTCATTCAAATTCATAGCAATAAATGTGGAAACACAATTTTCCCTATAGAACGTTAACTATTAATTCGACCATATCCTTAACAAAGTAGTTGTGCATGAGGCAACGAAGATTTCTGAGTTGTCACGACCTTACTAGCTGACCCAGTAAACGTTGCTTTCTTAAATATATAAAAATATCATACAAATTCGCTGAGGACTCACTGATTATATACCAGTGGAGTGTTTAGAACCAAATGTTGAGGGAATGTTCGGTTAGTGGCGTAGATGGGTTCTTAGTATTTTGTACAAAATCGACCAAGCCGTTTTCATGAGAAATGACCAGGGAGTGGTTGATGGGGTAGCGGGGTAAAGGGAAGCGGGTAGCGCGTTGACGGATAGTGAGTAATTAGAAGCAGGATTAGGGGAAGCGGGATAACAGGTAACGGCGTAGCGTGTAGCGCGTAGAAATACTGGGTAGCCGGCAGTGTTTAGTGGGGTGACGGGTAGCGGGGTAACTGGGTAACAGAGTAGTGGGGTAGCGGGTTGTGTAGTGGGCTACAAAAATTTAGATCTTTTATTTATCGATTTAAGCAGTGCGAAGTCTGCCGGGTCAGCTAGTTATAAATAAAAATAATGAAAAAAAAAGAATAATAATGAAAATAAATAAGGTTTATCGTTGTGTTCTCAAGAATAGGTACATAAAACATGGACATTGGACATCATTACAAACATTCTTCATCCGAGGACGAAGATATGTTGGACATTTTCAATTGGATCATTGGATGAATTCGACGATTGTTGAAGCAAATAATGCATTGCTTTCAAAGAACGAAAGGCATTCAATTTATAATTTTGAAAATGTTGTACAAAATTATAGGACGAAGAATGAATAATTGTTTCTCTTGGTTGTTTATGCTAACAGCTGGAACACTAATACACTTAC
The DNA here is from genome assembly GCA_943590905.1 of Sphaerophoria taeniata. Taxonomy (NCBI): domain Eukaryota; kingdom Metazoa; phylum Arthropoda; class Insecta; order Diptera; family Syrphidae; genus Sphaerophoria; species Sphaerophoria taeniata. The sequence continues at coordinate 146,546,720 of OX016541.1, read as the reverse complement.
AAAAAGATATTGCTACGTTTTTCCTTTCCATTGAAACCAAAAAATATTGATTTTTAGTAGCCACGGGCCGTCCATTTCATGTGGTTCAATGGAAATCGACAATAGGCTATACTTAATAAAGGGTCCCCCCTCTAACGTTTTTTTTTTTAACTAGTGCTTATTTCGTGAATGGTAACAGTTAGCTCATGTCTGATTTGACAGATAATTAGTTTTATCCTTCCGCTGAACGAATATGGTTGTGTATACGCTTGAACGCTTGAGGCCCAAGTCCACACCGGACTGTAGCGCCACCTTAAGTAAGTAAAGTAAGTAAGTAATACGCTTGAACAACGCTGGGAAATATTGCGACATTACTTTGAAAATTATGGTAATGTTGCAGAATTTTTGCCATAAAAATCGTCTTTTCAGATGAAGCTCATTTTGATCTTGGCGGGTATGTAAACAAGCAAAATTGTCGCATTTGGGGCACAGAAAACCCGCACGCTTACATTGAAAAGCCGATACACCCAAAACGAGTCACTGTTTGGTGCGGATTTTGGTCCAGAGGCATAATTGGGCCATTTTTCTTCGAAATTGAGCAAGGAGTGGCCGTTACAGTCAATGGCGATCGTTATCGGGCCATGTAGAACAACTTTTTGTTCACAAAAATTGAAGAGGAGGATATTGGCAACATTTGGTTTCAACAGGACGGGACGGCGCTACGTGCCACACAGCCGAAGCTACACTCGATGTTTTGCCCCCTGTTTTTGAAGATCGCATTATCAGCTGCAGAGCTGATGTCGTTTGGCTACCTCGGAGCTGCGATTTGACACCGTTGGACTATTATTTGTGGGGTGCCGTAAAAGATAAGTGTTACGCCGACGAACCAGAGACAATTGACGCTTTAAAGCACAATATTCGTGAAGCCATTGGTGAAACACAGCTGCACACAATCAATAATGTGCTTTAAAATTGGACCGATCGTGTAGGCTACTGCATGGCCGGGCCGGCCGAGGCAGCCATTTCAATGAAATTATTTTCCATTATTAACCGGAAGAATTGTACTTTCAAATAAAAAACGACGTTTGAGAAAATATTCAGTAGTTTTTTTTATAGCATTTTCAAAAAAAAAAGTTATTTGGCGGATCCTTTATAAATTTTGTTTTTTGTAACAACATACTCTCAATGTCCATAAACAAAATTGTTAATGAATTTTATTATTTCCAGATTAACTCGAAATACAGCGAAGAACTTGCCCAAGAATGTCTAGAATGGATCAAAATAATCACCGATGAGCCAATCAACACATCCGGTGACATGGACAACTTCTTCGAAGTCTTAAAAGACGGTGTTCTCTTGTGTAAACTTGCAAACTGCCTACAAGCTGGTACCGTCAAGAAAATAAACGAAAGCAAAATGGCTTTCAAGTGCATGGAAAACATTTCTGGTACAATAACAATGTTAAACCTGTTTTGACCTCATGAAGCTTATCAAATGGTTGTTTTTTTTTTCTTAGCTTTCTTAGCTGCTGCAAAGAACTTCGGTGTGCCAACGCAAGAAACATTCCAAAGTGTCGATCTGTGGGAAAGACAGAACTTGAATTCGGTTGTCATTTGCCTGCAATCACTTGGCCGAAAAGTAAGATCATTCTCTCTCTCTCTCTCTCTCTCTCTCTCTCTCTCTCTCTCTCATGTGACATTTCAATCTAACATTGATTTTTTTTCAAATTAGGCACACAACTTTGGAAAACCATCGATTGGACCCAAAGAAGCCGACAAGAATGTGCGAAACTTCAGCGAAGAACAACTCAAGGCTGGCCAAAATGTCATCTCCCTTCAATATGGATCCAACAAGGGAGCCAACCAAAGTGGAATCAATTTCGGCAACACCAGACATATGTAAATTCTTGTAAAATCATTTCCGCGTACTTACTACTACAAACAAAAGTTTAAAACAATTTACATTCGCTTAGCAGCATTCCGTTTAAGAATAATTGTAAACAATTTAAGTAAAAAAATCTAATTTTATGTATTTAAAGTGAATACTTCTATTTTTTTCAATTAATTATAAGAAAAAACGTTTAACTATTCTTGAGTTTCATTCCTAAATTATTGTTACTGGCACCAATCAAATTTAAAAACCTTAAACATTCCTTAAACAAAGCAAAGACAATGAAATCAATTAAACAAAAAGACCAACTAAATATAAACATAAAAATTGTATAATTTATTACTTGAATTTTATCAATTAAATTGTGCCATGAAGCATTTATCAAGTTTTTCTCTTTTACAACTCAAACGAACGATGCACCCTGGCATTATTTTGTATCATGTATTACTAACTTTACAAAGTCTATTATCTTAATTGAAAAAAAAGGATGAAAAGGATATTTTTTTAAGACAATTAACCTTTACGAGAGTATTTTTGAAAGGCCTTTTACACAAAGAATTTAATCAAGAAGTCGTGTGTCTTTTTATTAAAACAAGTTGAACTACTTTTAAAACATATATTGATTAATGTATTGAATATAGTATATCTGGTTAACTGTTAAATTCCTTTTGAAAAATAAAAACGTTTTCTTTTTATGAGAAATGGAGGTTTCTTTCAGTTTGACGACGTATCTCGTGGGAACACAGCAATGCGAAGTACAGCTGCCAGCAATTAAATAGTAGTGAATCTGCGTAAAATGAAGTTTGCTACATAATATACATAAAGTGTACCATAGGTCTTTTTTACGCATAAATTAATGAACGATCATATGTGGCAACTCTGACCATGCATTTAAAGTATTCAAAATCTAACCGTTATCTTTTACCGCTTATTTCATTTCTTTGTTGCATTTATTACACAGTCGACACGACAGCACTGGATGAAGAATGGGAACGGGGACAGGAAGAGAATAGTAGGGAGTCAGAGTAGAGAGCAAAAATTCATTCGTGTGTTAGAGTTGAAACTGAGCGGTCATGCCATTGAATAAGAAGTACAGGAAGGGGTCTTATGAAAAAGAAGTGAAGCATTTTTCTAAGTAGTGTGAGTTTCACAAACACAAACGCATTACAACTGGGCTGGTCTGCAGTTGAATGGTTAACCTTAGGGGCCCCAAGTGAAATATGATTGAATCAATCGATTGTGCATCAATTTTTATTATTTCAATTCTTGTACATGGTGTTTTAACGTTCAAGGTTAACATGCACGATTTTTATTATTATTTTTTATTTTTCGTTACATTCTCTTCATTTTCATTCTTAATTCATCATATTTATTGTCCTTTTTCGGGTCATATTCGAAAGCGCATTCTATGAACAACTTGATCAAGTGTTACAAAGTACAACAAATTGTGTAGCGCCTAACGATCACCAACAAAAATAAATGCGCCCCTGAGCTCGAGTTTTTGTTTTTTTGACAGATGAAACTACAAAACACATTTGACCAATTACAGCTCAGCAAAATGACACTACAAAATCCAAAAATTGACATTACAAAATCCAAATTGACGTCATCAGAAATTTTTGTTGCCTCACTCACGTACACTGTACATGTAGCTAACACCGCTTCCTGTACTTCTTATTCAATGGGTCATGCTCATCTTGTCTACCTTAGAAACTGTCATCGATGGAACAGCCCTATTTTAAGTCAATCTGTTAAAGTACACAAACAGTCCCTTCTGGACGAAATTTATTAAAAGAAAGACAAATGTTTAAAGTTTAAATCGTTAAATTTTTGATTTTGATAGAATCATTGAATAAGAACTACAGGAAGCGGTGTTAGCTACATGTACAGTGTACGTGAGTGAGGCAACAAAAATTTCTGATGACGTCAATTTTGGGAAGTTGTAATGTCAATTTTTGGATTTTGTAGTGTCAAACTTTGACTTGTTGTCATTTTGCCGAGCTGTGATTGGTCAAATGTTGTTTTGTAGTTTCATCTGTCAAAAAAACAAAAACTCGAGTTCAGGGGCGCATTTATTTTTGTTGGTGATCGTTATGCGCTACACAATTTCTTGTGCTTTTTAACACTTGATCAAGTTGTTCACAGAATGCGCTTTCTAAAACGACCCGAAAAAGGACAATAAATATGATGAATTAAGGATGAAAAATGAAGAAAATGTAACGAAAAATAATTTAAAAAAAAATAAAAATCGTGCATGTACAACTGAACGTTAAAACACCATGTAGTCCAAAAAAAGGATTGAAATTGAAAAATAAAATTGATGCACAATTGATATAATCTTGATTCAATCATATTTCGTTTGGCGCCCCTGAGATTAACTATTCAACTGCAGACCAGTCCTGTTGTAATGCGTTTGTGTTTGTGAAACTCACACTACTTAGAAAAATGCTTCACTTCTTTTTCATAAGACCCCTTCCTGTACTTCTTATTCAATGGATAGAATACGCTTGAGAGAAGTGGCAACGAAGTAACGCGCTCAAAATTTTGTAAAAATTGTAAATTCATTGCGTTAATGCGTTCGCCATTTTAAAAGTTTTTGTCGTTCGAGATAGACAGCGAAACATGTAATTTCTTTTTTATATAACTCATCAATTATTGTTAACGATAAATTTCCGTTTTAGAGAAAATAAACCACCAAATTCTTTGAAGAAGCGTATTGGCCATATTGTGTGCATTTTATTTAAAGAATTGAAGTTTATTTTCAAGCTGTACAGAGAATTACCGACAGAAACTTTTGAAATAATTAAGTCATTTGCATTTAAAAATATGTTTTCGTTTTACATTTTTCCAAGCGAGCAATAAAATAGTAGCAACAAGTATAAATATTATTTAAAAATTAATTTAAAGCAAAATATTTGATTTATTAATTTTTGTGTTTGTATTAAACAAACAAATGTATTATTGTGTAATTTAGTGGGACGAGGCAAACATTGTAGCGAAGAAAACAGAATTTAGATCCAAAACCTAATAAAACAACAAACAACCTACAAGGATGTGGAAAAACTAGTCGGATGCTCATCCACGATGATAATGCCATCATTTACAAGAGAAAAGAAGAAAAACGGGGTAAAAAGCGGATTCTTTCGGAGGCAACTGTACGACAAGTCACACGGTGTGCTAAAAGTCGACCAACAATGTCAGCTGTTGAAATCCGCGACGAGTTAAACCTAACCTGGGGCCTAATTATGGGATTCGCGGCGGATCGTTTTGCTAGCGAGTTTGACATATTTTCAATTATTGCTTTCGCTTTTGCCTTCTTCGATTTGAATTCGACCAATTAACGAATTCGAAAGCGAATTTGAAATGTTGTAATATTTGCTGGCGAGTTGACATCCGACAGCTTTTCTTTGGCGGATTCACAAGCGAAAGAGGGTTCATTCAAATCAGTGGAATATTGGAAGAAATAGTCAAACCAATAGTGTGAAATCACAGGAATATTGGAAGAAATATTTTCGCTCCGCCGCGAATTCGTTAATAAGGAAATACGAAGCGAGTCGAATTTGAAAGGTCGAATTGAAAACGATCCGCCGCGAATCCCATAATCAGGCCCCTGAGGTGCGTTTTTGCGCTGACTATAATCAACTGTAATCAACAATGGTTGACTATTTCTCGTTTTTGCACGCCAATAGTTACGATTCGTAATCACAATTGTCGTTTTTGCGGTCTGTGTTGATGTGTCAAATCGTAACTATCTCTAACTATTTCCAATCCATCTCAGGAGGTGAGTTGAAAGTGGTTGGTGTGTCAAAGTGTGACACAAAAACTATAGTCAACTATCGTCAGCGCAAAAACGCACCTCTGTGGTGTTCATACGATAAGAAGACGTCCATAAAATTAATGAAATTATGCACTTTACAAAACACTATGCTGCCTTTTGCTGAGGAGGATATGCCGCTGAAATGGACATTCCAGCAAGATAACGACCTGAAGCGTACAAGCAAGTTGGCAAAAGAATGGTTTCGTTCCAGTGGAATTGAGGTTATGGATTGACCATCTCAATCTCCCGACCTAAAAAAGCCGTATGGGATGCTAAGCCAAAAAACAACAGCGAACTTTGGGCTGTAGTTCAGCATGCTTGGCAAACTAAACCATTAAAGAGATGTGAAGGCCTCGTAGATTCCATGAAAAAGCGATGTAAAGCCGTTTTAAAAAATCATGGACATGCTTGCTAAGTATATGCATACAAATAATTTTAAAAATACCGTTATTTCGTTAATAATGTACTTTTTAATGCCATACTGCTATTTCACTGACTTTCTGGCTAGGTCAATGTCGCTGAACAACTTGTACAGTTCCTGATTGAATCATCGTCTCCAGTCTCCATTTATGCAGACAGGACGAAAAATCACTCGACGAATTTGTCTCTCGAAGCAGCCCCATGTCTTTTCATCGGATGAGTTCATGGTCCATGTCTCTGCACTACACCACATCAGGACCAGTATGATGAGAGTTTTGTAGAGTTTGAGCAACTGCTCGGGAGAGGACTTTACTACTTAATTGCCTTCTAAGTCCTCGTTAACCGCTAGACCCATCTTCCTGGCCTCCGTCTCAAGACTCACGAACGCTCCACATCACGCTGTGTTCTTCCAATTATGTCAATGTCGTTTGCGTATCCTAGTAGCTGAATGGACTTTTGAAAGATTGTGCCTCTGGTGTTGAAGTTGGAGATTTGCACAATCTTTTCAAGAATTATGTTGAAGAAATCGAATGACAGCGCATCGCCTTGTCTAAAACCTTTTTTGACATCAAATGCGTCCGTTAGGTTTTTTTTTTGACCATGATGGAACAGCGTGTGTTTTCCAATTTCATCTTACATAGACGGACGAGTTTTTCTGGGATGCCAAAACTAGACATTACTCTATAGTCTATATAATTAGTCTCTATAGACGATGGCATACGCGGCTTTGAAATCGATGAAAAGGTGGTAGGTATCGATTTGAAGTTCCTGGGTCACCTTCTAAAACTTACTGCGACGTCTGGCTACCGAGTTATGATCGAAAAACAATTTTATTTGGTTTTAGTCCTTAGCTTATTGTAATCCCATGGAAGGAATATCTTCTGATCCAAATATCTCGGCAACCAGGCCTTGAGTTTGGCTTTCAGTGGCAGGCTCGGGAGAACAAGAACTATTAAATTTTGTAGAATCTAGAAAAATCGATTTCTTGAAGATTTTCGAAAAATATTCTTGCCAAAATTTTGGACAGAAAAAAAAATTCTTCCAAAACCCAACGAATGATGTATCAAAAGAAAGTCCAATCGAGGTAGCCGTCTGGACGGAATTTTCTCCGAATCGGAGACATTTTGCTTTTCGATGAACCACCTCTGAGCAAAATCCGCTCCGACGGTTTACGGAGCGGATTTTGCTCCGATTTCCGAATCGGAGTTCGGAGACATTTTGCTTTCCGAGAATCTTCTCGGAGCGAAAATCGGAGGAAACTCCGCTCCGAGGGTTTCCTCGATTGGGTCGATTGACAAAAATGTTAATTATTTCGTATCCGTTTGCCAAAGATTGATGTATCAAAGAAAACAAAGATTTTTTTTTTTTTATTTTATTGAACAAAAACAACAACTTTCACTTAGATCTCTACTTCTGGAATGGATAGTAATCCAAACCAGAATTGTAATCGTACTTCTTCTTCTGCTTCCTCTTAGCTATTTCAATCATTTTCTGTACATCCTTTCTATAAGCGGGCGGTTGAAGTTCCTCATGCAATGTACACTCCACCGGTTTTGGTTCTTCTTGTTTAAAAATTTGCCTACGGATAATATCGATGTCTCTTCCGTATTCCTCGTTCAAGTCAACAATATTTTGTGGAGCTGTGTCAAACTTAATAGCAAAATAGTTTCCTTCCCTATGAACGAGACCATGTTCACTGATTTTGTGTGGTAAAGCTCTTGATCCCAGATTTTCTAGCTTGCGAATTATTCCACCTTTGTCGAAAATCGACTCGGCAGTTCGTTTGAGAACGGACACGATTTCGGGCTGCAAATTTTAAATGGCGTTGGTTATTAAGAAATCATTTGTTTAGGGAATATGCTTACCCGACTCATCTGCCGAAGGACCAAAGCTAATTCATAGGTTGGCATTTCTTTGGTTTTATTTTAATTAAAAAAGAAACTTCTGAGGATTAAAATTGAATGTTTTCGTAATATTTTTCAGAAATCACAACATAACCAAAAACCCAAACGTCAAAAATTCAATAGTGCTTCCCAATTTGTCAAAAATGCAACACTTATGAACAATTCACAATGATATGCCTACTTTTTATTTTAAAAGGAAGTAAAATATAATTCTACAAAATCCGTTAAGAAATATAAAAACTGAAAACTTTTCTCAATGCAAAGCATTAAAATAGAAATATCATAATTGTTATCTTTTTCACAAGCAGAATTATTTAAGGACAGCCAATTTTTCTTATTGATGTTCGGATATTGATATAATCATCTATTTAATTTTGTATTCAACTTGAGAAGAATCTATTGTGAATACTTTTTAAAATGCTTTATCCGGAAAAACGAACACACCCTCCGGTTGACACATTTGAAGTTTGTTTGTTTACCTTTGTTTTTATCGATGTAAATACATGTGATTTTTTGTTGGAAAGTATTTTCAATTGAACAGTTTCAAAATAAACCAAAAATATGACTGCAATTTGGAACGAAGCTGATCTTAAAATACCCCCCGTGGTAACTATAAAAGTTCCGGACGTTACCTTTGGTAAGAAATCGCAATTATCCTCTGTAAACCGACTTTTGACCGTAGTGCTTTCTAGTGAAGCAAGTTCGCTCTCTGTTCCTCAAACGAAAGACGCCACAATTCGATTACCTTCAGGATGAGCTATCCAATACTGCAGCCCTACTATCCCGTTTAATGGCGCGTCGTAAAAATTCCTTCCACAACATGAGTGGCTTTAAATTTGTTTGCAAGCTCAATGCAGCGCTTGGCCGTCTCCTCAAGCTCGCCATCGAGCCTGGCCTCGATAACTTCTTTCAAATGCTCCCAGACTTGTCGTCATACAACCGCAATGAAGTGCCATCCAGGAACAGTTTTGATTACATTCTCCTCCGTCTCATATCCGTTCATAAGCTTTTCCAACGTATTGGTTACTGCTGCCTGGAATCCGCCGCATACTTTAACAAACTGCTGAGAAATAACTTCTTCATGGAGACGACTACACTGTTCATAGCCGTCATAGCAAAAACTTGGGATTTGTCCAACAGTCTGGGAAATATTTACGCCGAATTCTATAGAAAACTGTTGGCTTTTAGAAAATGTTTTCCTAAAATCGATTCTCATAGTAATTTTCAGGAATTCGCCTTCCCTAAAGAGCTGGAACGATTCACAACACAGCAGGCTGAACAAATGGTTTCATCTGCTGCCAACGAAACATCCGCGATTGTAATGCAGAAGGAACTGGTACCAACAACATCGATCCCTCAAGTCCCAAGTGTTCTTCCGAAAATTGAGAAAGAAGAAGACTTTGGCATGGCCATCAGTCGAGATTCAATGAAGCCCGTCATTGAATTGAGTCGTATTCATAACATCGAAGACGTTCGTACATTTTTCAAGGACGAGGATGAAAAACGCAAGAAATCGATGAGCACCTGTGCCACAAAATATATTCTCAAACACGAATGGCTGGCAATTCAGAAACTGGTCGAGAGGAAGATTATTGGAAATGATCACCAAAAGGCTCTGAGCGTTTTTAGAAAGTTTATTTCAAGCAAAACATAATGAGGTAAGCGGTAAGGTTGTATATAGTTTTATACTGGCGATACAACCGTTTTAAAAGTGGGAATGATCAGGGTTTGAGATTTGTAGTTGCGTTTCTGTAAACAAAGAATTGAGACAAACAAAAATATACAATTTCGACTGTAATTACCTTGACAAATGCCTTGAAGTTCTTCTTAGTTGTGTTCAAAGAAGAATTGGATGTCGTCTCCTGATCAACCGAAATGTTGCTGCCTTTCGACAGCAGATTCATCTTGCGAACCCGCACTGCAAAGCCTTCTTTCAACGAGTCAATCCACTCTTTTTGTTTTACATCATCTTCCGAAGTATTTTTCTCATCCTTGACTTCTTCATCCTCGTCTTTGATTTTCAAAATACTAAGCGACGACAGCCAACCCCCCGGCTCGGCTTTGATTGGTGACACTTTGATTTTTGATCTTACATCAAATGATGACTTTTTGTTTGTAATGCCGTGCTCTTTAGCTTGTACAACTGCATCGCTGTGATGTTCCCGTTCGACGCGGTCGACTTCATCCGATCTGCTTTTGTTTCCTCCAAATGCGAACAACTCTTCTTCATCCGAAACACAGCCTCCTCCGGTTCTGCCTTCAACAGAGCGTTTAGATTTCTTCGGAGACGATCCAAAGTTAAACAAGTCATCATCGTCGTCGCCACTGTCGTTGTCGTTTATCAGAGCAATGCGACCGCGTTTTGCTGCAGCAACAGATCTATTCGCAGCCTGTTGACTCGCGTCCAGGATCGCCTCCCGTTGTGTGTTCGTAATTTGACTCTTCTGAAGGAAACCTGGCAATATTGGTTTTGACTGAGTCGCATTCTTCTTTGGAGGGGCCGACGAAGAAGAAGCAATCGGTTCGGCTTTTTCTTGGCGTTCATCTGGAAGCGAAGTTGTGGTTCTAGGTTTTTTGGAATGAGCGTTGTCAATCGGTGTTGTTGGTCTCTTTCTAGTTTCACTTGCCTGAGGAGTTTCATTTGAAACCACATCAGAAGAGAGAATAAGATTTTCACTGAAATCATCATCCGAGAAGTTGACGTCACGAACATCATTTTGATCAATTTTGTCTTTGGATTTAAGGCTCGCATCGCTCTCCGGTATCGACGGGAGGCAATCCATTGAATTTTGGCTTTCAATTGTTATGACTTCTGAGTCATAAACTTCCGATCGAATGGCAGTCTTTGATGCTGGCTTCTTCCTCGAATACTGACTACTTTCTGGGATATCGGAATTCGTAAAATCCGATGGGCTTATTTCCGACTTTTGTGATCTGGTGTTTTCGGCCAACATCGTTCCGATGTTAGGAGTATGAGATGCAGTCTCTGGCAAGATATTTAAAATTGTACTGAACGATGGGTTGCAGTACTTTTCGGTTGTACAGCAAATAATCGCCAGCCCGATTTCATACTCCGGGATTGTTCGAAGGTTCTTGGATTCCAGGTATTCTAAAAATGGATTAATGAACCTTGTAAACTTGTAAAGGCAGCATTCAACTTACCGGAGATAGTGTTTATAGTCTGTGTTCCTTGGGACTGCGTTGAAGCAACATATTGAACAACTACGGTGTTCTTTCTGGCCAGAAACGCCTTGGAAACATTATTTTTCAAGTCCTTACACTGTCCACCAGCCTTCAACACAATCGGCGAATACATGTCAAAGTGTTTTTTCGTCATAAATACAAATGTTTTTCCAGCAAACAGTGTTTTACGGTTTTCATTGAAGACCAGATGCTTGTCCTGAATTGCCGAAGACAATTGCAGGCTTCGCTTCGGCATATATTTACCCGGATTTGGTGGCTCTTTTTTGTCTTGAATATTCTTGAGATAATCTTTCCAGAATGTACACGAGACGATGGGAATCTTCTCAATTAGTGCGTGCAGTACTTTGATGGTGATTGTAATCTCGGTCATGGTCAGATGAGTGCATCGTGACTCCCATGTGGAGATTATATTGCCACCGAGTATGTCAAGATGTTTCTTCACTTCTGCCGAATCTCCCGAATTCAGCGAAGAGACCATAGTGTTGATATTGTTTTTCGAAATGAGCCATTCATTTTTCAGTGCTCCGAAGAGCACACGATCACCTTCTTTCAGTGCAACCGGCTTTCCTTTGGGGAGTTTTTGTTTGCTGTCGATGTGTTCGTTGTAATAAGTTCCGTATTTCGAACCTTTGTCTTCCAGTTTTATTGAGTCGCCGAAGACTTGGAGAATGGCATGGGATCGACTGATGGATGTATCATCGGACAAAACGATATCGGATCCTACTCGGCCGATTGTGTACCCCTTGCCGGATAGAAGGTATATTTTGTTGCCTATTTAAAGTACAATTTTAGGTACTCAATCTGGTTGTTTAAACTGATTTAAATGAAGAGAATTACCTGAATGCAAATGAGTTGCAACCCACATGATTTGTGATTTTATTTTAGATATTTTTGCAAACAAAATCCAAGAAATCTTGTTTTTGCGTGTTTTTTTTTCAATTTCAAATGTCAGTTTATTTCCAGTGCATCCAAAACATTTGTTTGCTTTTCTAACACGACAGGCTCTCAAACTGTCAAAAGGTTGATTGACAACATTTATACGACACGGTTATTCCATTGCTTTTTGATTTTGTTGTTTTGTTACAACAAAAGTAAAAAAATCCAATAATATTTTCGCTTTTTACTGAAAAAATCAAAACGTCTGGATTTCACGATCTCAATTTATGTGGGAAAACATAGGTCCGTTCGTTTACTCCCTAAAACTGCCCAAAACTGCCATATTCTCCCACTTTTTCGTTCTTTTACTGCCACTTATTGTAAAATCTGTCACTTTTGAAAGAGAAAAATATTTCCCCAATCTGCCGATTTTAGCCACAAAAATTTCTTGTGGCAGTTTGTGTAAGTTCTGTCAAAACATAAGAAGTACATTGAATTTTGTTGACGTTTGGCATAATTTTGTGCATTTGGCAGATTTTTGGTGTGAAGCGTTCTTTTACTTTTTGGGTGAATCACAAAATTTCGAGGAGTGGGAACGATTTTTGACAGTTTTTACACAAACTGCCCAAAAAGTAAAAGTTGTTAAATGTAAACACGGCAAACAAAGCGAGTCTCGAAATTTAAATTCTTACCCTGGAACGCGCACATTACATAATTTCAATTTGGCGTTTCAAACGTCAGCGAAAGTTATCAATTTTTTGTCCTACAGTTTTGATTATTACCTTCCGTGATAAAGTCTAGATTTTAGAAAGTCTACGTGAGTTCGCGTAATAAGTTGTTACCGAACAAAGATCTATCTCAATTTATTTGCAATGCTACGCACTGTCTTCCAACGCACTAGAGTGCTTCGACCTGCGTCATTACTTGCCACTAAATCAACCAAAGTTCCACAACCATGTGAGCAATTCTCCAGACATCTATCTGTGACCATCCCAAATCTTGATAAATCCGAGTAAGTTCATTCTCGTTTGTTTTCAATTCAATTAGAATTATGTAGTGAAAAAAAACCTCTCTATTTGCCAACAGAGTTAAAGTTACCTTCGTGAGGGCAAGTGGAGAGAAAATCGTTTCCAAAGGCAAAGTCGGAGATAGCCTACTCGATGTTGTGGTCAATAACAACATCGATTTGGATGGATTCGGAGCTTGTGAAGGTACCCTCACATGTTCTACCTGCCATTTAATACTCAAACCAGAAGACTATGAGAAGCTCCCCGACAAACCTGGCGACGAGGAGCTAGACATGCTAGATCTAGCTTATGACCTTACCGATACATCTCGTTTGGGTTGTCAAATAACGTTGACAAAAGAAATGGACGGTCTGGAGGTTCAAGTTCCGGCAACTGTGAATGATGCTCGCAGTGCGTAGCATTGAAATCGGGACAGAAAAAGGTGCAAAACAAAAATCTAGCTCAAGCATTCTAACATACTGTAGGTAGCTCTATTTTTGGTGATTTACAATGTAAAATGTCTATTGTTATGGAATCTAAATAAAAATGTATATGTTTTCTATTTCTCTTCGCTTTTTCCTTCTGCTGAACTGACAAAAATTGAGATGAAGAAATTTGCATAAACTTTAACACGAGCGCGTTCTGGGGTTCGAGTTGATTGTTTTGAAATTGCTGGCGCCCTTGAAATAATCTTCATTAATAATAGACGCGCAAACACACTGCGTCTAGCAGAAACAACTATAATTTTGTTATGATAAACTTTTGTGCATTGAAATTTTGAAGTTGATAAATTGAAAAATTATATCACTGAAAGGCGTCGCTTGCGCTTGTATGTGCAAAGTTGTTGTTTCTAAGTTTATCGTTGGTTTTTTGTGTTTATCTCTAACAACTAGCCACAGGCACTTGATGTGTGTACTGTAAACACATGCAAACAGTTCTTAACTACGGAGACTTCCGCAATACAACGAAATAGATAATAGGAAAACGTGTAGAGAACTTAAAATGAGTGCGATGGCAGTGTATTTCTGAAATGGGTATGGGTAGGTTTATAATAATTACTATAATGATAGCTAAGGATATTATTATTATTGCATCACTCAACGTCTTATCAGTGTTATCACCATGGAGAATTGTATGCGTGATTTGCGCGACTTAAACTTGAATTACCTGTGTTCAAGTGTTTATCTTAATTTGGTTTGTTGGAGTTCTTCCTTATCAAAATTCATGTGATGGGAGTTCAATGGTTGCTCTTAGCAAGGCAAGAAAGAATATTTCGAGAAAATTCAAATAAGTCGTAGGTTTTCAGGATAAGAGACCCGGCAGAGAGTTGCTGATAGATTTACACCGGAATTAAATTACCAAGGTTTGCTTTCCTAAAGAAAGTCGAGAGTGAGATTATGTTTGTCCACACACCGAATTTCAACTCTCATCAATGAATTAACGGTATTTGTGTCTCGATTTGAAGCAGATGGTTGCTGTATGCCAAAACTTCGCTTTTACCAAATCAAGAATTTTTCATTTGCCAACTTTGCATTTTGGGGCGATTTTGTTACTTTTTCTTCTTAAGTTAACGAATGTAGTGCCCATGATGTAGTGGTTATGTGCGTTGACTGTTACGCAGAACGTTGTGGGTTCGAATCCTACTCGTGCCCGTAGTTTTATTTCATCTTGCACGGGCACTGCCTCTTGCAAAGAACTGACAAAACTTTCAAGAGTATCAATCTGTTATGAATATAGTGCTTCTCAACTTTGCCGTTCGGAATCGGCGTTAAATTGTATTCTTCACACGCACTCAGAGAATTGTTGATGAGAGTATGCCACTTAGGCCTTGGCTCTTCTAGAGCTGTCAACTCCACTCTGTTTTAAGTTAAAAAATCCAAAATATTGTGCATAAAAGTTATAAAACGTTTCATGCAGCAAATAACAAGCTTTCGCTGAACGACATACATTTTAGTTATCAAAGAGTGGGTCGTAAAATACTAACTTACTAGGGTGGCACAGCAGTCTGTTTTGGACTTGGGCCTCAATCAACAGTCGCCGCCAGTCAGCTCGGTCCCTAACTAGCTGTCTCCAGTTTTGCACGCCAAGTTGATTGAGGTCCTCTTACACTTGGGTGCACCACCTGAGTCGCGGTCTTCTTCTACTTCTTTTTTCCAAGGGAACTGTGTCGAAGGCTTTCCGGACCAGACCATTGGTGCCCATTCGCTCTAAATGACCGAGCCATCTGAGTCTCTGGACCTTGACCCTCCTGGCTAGGTCCATGTCGTTGCACAACCTTTAAAGTTCGCTGTTGTATCTTATTCTCCATTCCCTATCAATGCACTCGGGGCAAAAGATGACCCGAAGAACTTTCCTCTCGAAACTGCCTAAGGCACATTCATCCGATTTTTTCCAAGGTCCATGCTTCTGCACCATACAGCAGGACTGCGATGATGAGGGTGTTTTCCACTCAATTGCTTTCTTAGCCCAAATAAACAGGGATTAGCAAGAGTAATTATTCGTCTGATCTCGGCGTTGGTGTTATTGCCCGTGTCAATAGCGGAGCCTAGGTAGACAAACTCCTGTATTACCTCGAACTTATATGCGTCTATTGTGACGTTCTATTCGAGCCTTCGTTGTTGGGTGTCCTTCATCGAAAACAGCATATACTTCTTTTTGCCCTCATTTACCGCTAAACCCATTTTTGCCGCTTCTGTCTCAATTCTCAGAAAGGTGCCATCGACATCAAGCTGTGTTCTTCCCATTATAGCAATATCATGGGCGTGCGCCAGAAGTTGAACAGACTTTTGGAAGATAGTGCCTCTGGTGTTGACGGTGGAGTTTTGCACTATCTTCTCAAGAACGATGTTAAAGAAATCGCACGACAGCGCGTCGCCTTGTCTGAATCCTTTTTTGACGTCGAAACATTCCGTAAGCTCATTGCCAACCTTGATGGAGCAGCGTGAGTTCTCCATCGTCATTTTGCACAAGCGAATGAGCTTGGCAGGGATGCCAAAACTAGACGTTCACATATTACGGCAGAGAGAATCTTGTAGGCGATGTTAAGTACATCATTTCTACATTCCTCTCTAGTTGGCGCACTTGAGAGAATTTCCCTTTTTCAGGATCGGGCGAACAATGCTGAGGTTTCATTCCTCGGGCATGCATTCTTCCGACCATATCTTACACCGGAGTCTACCAAGCTTAATTTTTGCCATCATTCGCGGTAGATTTTGGTTATATGTCTCCGGAATCGTCCTTTCTCACAAACGGGGCAGACCATGCTCCGTAAGACTTTTCCGTCGAACGCGACTAAGAATTGAGAGTGCCTTTGCCTAAGTACCCAGGACTTGGATCCGTGAGTACTGGTAAGACTATCGTCTTATACAGAAGCAGTTTCGAAGTAGTGGTAAGATTTTTGGATTTAAAGACCCTTGAAAGACTAAAGTAGGTTCTGTTGGCTTTGAGCAGCCGCCCACGTATTTCTTCTTCCTTATTGTTATCGGCTACTACTACTGACCCAAGGTTGTTGAAGGATCGCACTACTTCGAATTCATGCTCCCTGACCTTAATAGTTGTTCTTCTCCTATTGCCAACGTTTTCAGCAGACGAAGTCACCATGTACTTAGTTTTTCCTTCATTAAAATGCAGACCCAGGTTTTTTGCCGCCTGCTGTGGATAAATGAGGATTTTACAGTTTGTGAGTTCCTTCCAAAGATGTCACTATCGTCTGCGTATGCCAATAATTGGGTGGACTTGGTGGCGATAGTTCCCCTGATAGATATTCCAGAGTCACGGGTTGGTTTCTCCAACGCCAGGTTGAAGAGGATGCAGGCCAGTTCATTCCCTTGTCGGAGTCCACTGAAAATGTTGACGGATTTGGATAACAATCCGGATACTTTAATTTGGCTTGAAACGTCGGTCATGGTCAGCCTGTATAGTCTTCTTACTTTATTTGTGATGCCGAAAGCTCTCACGGCTTTGTACAGTTCTACCCTGACTATACTGTCCTATTCGGCTTTAAAGTCTATAAACAGATGCTATGCTCTTATACAACTTTTAAGGTTTTCGTGGTTGTTTACATATGACATTATGAATTGTTTTCGGATAAGCCGCGTTAAATAATGAAAAGAGTTAAGAAAACCGTACTCACCCCGAACGTTTGGCTTCAAATTGCATTGAGCGTTGTCACCGGGAAACTGCCATGAACATTTTTGGAACGATTTTGGCTGCGCAGGTTGTAGCGGTGCATAGCCGGTTCTGTCTCTTGCTGTTGTTGTTGGTTCGTAAGTTGAAAGCAAACCGAGCTCGCTATATCGTTGTTGGTATTAAGCGCTAATTGGATCGACCGTTAAAAGTTAATGATGGGATTCCAAGTTCACGACAAGTTGAAACTGTCGTCTCGATTGAAATTCTGGTGACGTTTTAATTCAATCGCTTCGCGTACCAGACGAGGAATGTAATGAGGCTCGTTAGCTAGAACCTTTGCTTTATCGAAATGAATCCAGTGGTGTTCATCTGTATGGTCAAGTATAATATATTCGCATATGGCTGATATTTCCTTTTGGTTCTTTGCTACAGCGCTTTTGTGTCTTTTAAGCGTATAGAAATGCTCCTATTCGTATTTAAGAAAAAGTACTATCGACGAAGCCTGTTTTGCTTTACAAAACATAAGCGCATCACCGTGAAACTCAATAAATTAACTTGCCTCATTGCAGCTTCTTACAATAGTAATTATCGCATCTGAATAAACTTGAAACAAATAATATATCTACTGAACCCTCAATTGGAATATTGACCTTTCTGACCCCCAATTGAGCGTCGTACTGATAGCCACGGCAAGCGAAGCCTAAAGCTTGAAAGGAAACATCATTTCTACACACAATTTAGACTCAAGTTTATTTCTCTTTTTTTTAATTGTTCAATAAAACACATTTATGGGATAAGTTAAATCCAGAATCTTACATTTGCTCAGGTTAAGGTTTAAACAAAAGAAAGGGCACACATTCGATTCGGCTTAGGAAATACGAAAAAAGGAAAACTTGCTACTCAGCATGATTTGGTGATAATTCAGAGTTCGTGCTTGAAATAAACATTTAAAACTTCTAATCTCCATGAAGGAGAGAGAATAATTCAAACGCCGCTCGAGATAAGCAGCGACTGAGTCATTCTCAAATGGAATGTTCTCCCTGCAGCTACAAAAGAAATCAATAAAAATAAGGAAAATTATTGGATAAACAATATATTTCACCAAAAGACAAGACAAAGCAATAAATGAGAATAAACACAAAAAGTATCCAATAATCAAAGAAAGAAATCAAAAAGTGGTAAATAGACGCAGGTGTACGTTGGAAATTATTTGAGTTTTTGCTTTTGTTTTAATCGTTAAAATTGTAGATAATATTACGAGCCCTTTACTTCTTTACATCTAACCAACAGTCTCACAAATAAGTGAATGCTTTGAGCATCCTTCCTCTACTTTTGGGGGGTTATCTACACGAACAAGCATTAGCTTCTCACAAAGTGTGATAGTTGCGCTCGTTTCGAGCCTTGTAGAATTTGTATGCAACAAGACTGATGGCCAAGAGCCCGAGCGTTAGGACAATGCCACCGATGAACGAGGGTCCATCGAATCGGTGACATGGTACTGGTGCCGGAGGAACTGTGGTCGTCGGAGGTTGAGTAGTGGTTGAGTTGGTTGGAGCTGGAGTAGTTGTTGATGGTGTTGGGGTGGTTGTGGATGTCGTGGTTGTTGTTGATGGGGTGGTAGTACTGGACGTGGTAGTTGTTGTTGAAGGAGTTGTGGTATTAGTTGCAGGAGTTGTAGTTGTTGTATCCGGTGCTAGAGTAGTAGTTGTGTTCGTAGGAGTCGGATCTGTTGTCGTCGTTGAATCAGGTGTTGGAGGAACTAGTGTTGTTGTATCATTGGAGTCGGCTTTAATTGTGGACAGAGTTGATGTTGGAGACAAGGTAACATCGGCTGCCTTGTTGCCGTCATCTTGCAAAGCTTCATGTAAGCAAAAACAAAAAGAGAAAACAAAAGAATTTTAATGAAATGCCAAACGACGAAGACGATTAGATAAAAATGCACGCGCAATTGCAATGCATGGAAATGGAAATTGAAATTATACCCTGCAACGTCATACCTGCACAATTCGCAGAAATGAAGAGTCCAGCTAACAAGCACAGCAAAAAACTTCTGGATGATTTCATTTTAATCTTTTTTTTCTCTTTTCACTTCTAGACGATAAAAAATACGATTTCTTTTCGTTTTTTTTATTTAAAACGACGCAGCAAAAGACTGTAAATTGATAAGAATTTTCACTTGATGGTGTTTTTGGTTTACAGCTTAGTAGCGGAACTATCTTCCTGAATGTTATTTAGAAAAAAAAATCAGTGCTAGCAGAATTCAAGTAACTATGAACAACAAAGACCGTGTAGAAAATTCCACTGAATTGAATTTTTCTACTTTTGACACAACGGGATGATGGCTGATAGATGGGGATGTGTTCAGAGACTATATGCTTTTTCGCCTCTACGTCAGAGAATTAGGGAGCGTTCAGAAAATACAAATGGTCTTGTTTGAAAATAAGGTATAATAGGGTCAATTTGGGTAAGGGGTTGTATTTTTCAAATTCAAAGCAGTGCGGAATTGCACAAAGCCCATGAGTAGTTTACAGAGGATGCACAAAATTAACTTATTTTTTACTCTATACTTTTGCATGTTTCAGCTAAATTCTCTTTGAAAATATGATACAGACTGCTGCGTGTGAATCACATGCAGCTCTTAATAATGTCGAGTAGTGTAAACGTTGCGACAAAGCAGTAATTCTCGATGTTCCTCACGAAATGTACCCTTTGCTTTTGTACAATAATTATCAGTTCGGTTTAGTTAACCGACTCTCTAACCATGAAAGATCTCAGCCTGAGATATTGCAGCCTTCCATCGGGAATGGTCCCTCGCATGCACTGTCCAGTCGGCAAAACCAAGCGCTCTTGCATCCACAGTCACTTGGTCCTTGTACCGTAGGTTCGGTTTTCCTTGTCGCCTTAAACCTTGGGGCTGCGATGAGAAGACTTTCTTGGCTGGAGCGTCGACGTCCAGTCCATTCGCTCGATGTGGCCGAACCAATGTAGTCGACTTTTCTTGCCTTTCTGGATTACATCCACATCTTTGTGCAACACAAACAGTTCGTGGTTGAACCTTCTTCTCCATTTGCTATAGTCGCATACAACAACAAAAAGTTTAAAATCAAATATTGCAAAAAATATTTAATATGAAAAATCAAAATCAATTCATTATGGAATTCCATACTACAACAAACTTTCCGAATGCACACAAAATAACATCCCTGCTTTCGGCGCCAAATCGAACAGTTTTGTTCGAATTTGCAACAAAAAAAACTTCTTCGGCGCGATTGTGCAAAAAAAAAAGCAGAGAGCCGCACAAAATTCGAATTTATTTTCGTGTGGCTACTTTACTTGGTTGGTCGAGTACACGTTTTTTTCTTTGGTGCAGCTGAAAAATTAAAATTAATATTTAGTGAAAATTAACCATCACTCAAACGATTCACTTGATTGATTTTAAGGAAAAAAACTCAGTGTTCATCGACTAATCGATAAAATCAAATCAAAACAACCTAAAATATCCAAGAAATCCTCGGTAGAGAAGAAGAACAAAATCCAATAAAAAAAAATATCGAAGCAGAAAAAATGGAACAAATAATCGCTAATCTTCTAGTGGCTGACAATGATGTTATACAAAAGGTAAGGGTTTTCTTTTTTCAAATTCTATACATTTTCCCTCACCAAAAGTTCAAATTCCCCTGCAAAAAGTATAAATTTTCGATTGCATCGCAATGCTGTGGAAAAATCAGATAGAAACAGGTTAGATTCGTATTTGAATTCTTGCTAAAGTTCCTAGCATGAAAACACGTGGTATTTCTCGGAACGTTGGCGAGTTCCTTCAGCGGGCGGACATATTGGCGATTAAAAAGCTCTTACGTCCATTTGGTTGATTGCAAAATGGTCCAAATTGTGATCTCCGGGTGATCTACTCAAGTTTTTCCTTGAAGAGCCATGGGTAAGACAGTAAAAACGGGTGGGGTCTCATAAAAAAGATGCGATTTTCTTTCCCCGATGTTATGCTCTATTGAACTGCGGGAATGTGAATCATTTAGAAACTGTCTCGTGTAGAGCAGAATAATTGGAGAGATCTTTAAGAGTGAACATGATACACACGTGTTTGGTTTTGGTTTAGGAAAGCTCAATGCTCTAGCCAGCTAGCCACTCCTCATTTGTATTCTTTCGTATGTAGGAAGTTCTACACATTGCCGTCCAAAAATTAATTCGCATTTGAATCTGTTTTTAAAAAGGAAAAGAAAAACGTTGAGTTGGCAATTAAAATGATTTGCCATTCTCATTGTTTCCTTCCATAGATGATGGCTCTCTTTCAGTCCCACTAATTCCAAATAACAGCCGGCAGCAATCTAATGGAACAATTACACTCCCAAATCGAACTACGAAAGAATGTATTAGTCTTTAAAGCATTGTTGCCAAGTAGATTGGGAAAAAAGTCAGCTATAGAGGTAGGTAGGTATCATGAAGATCGTTTGAAAGCATTGTTGATACGCACTCAGCTGCAGCAATCGCTGATATAGAATTCAAAGGTATTAGATGCGTCATATACAACGGGGGGATACAGTGAGGGAGTGAGATTGTGATGTGAAAAGTGAAACATATTCGTTACGATTTTTGATTGATGGGTTTTTGGAGATAACTTGGCCTAATTGAGAGATAATTTTAGTGGATGAGGAATAGATGACGATAAGCGGAATATCCACTTGAGGAAATGTTGCGTAGATCGTTTGTGTTTACACAACCAAGATATTTTGTTTATTTTTATTTGGATTAAAGTTTAGTAGGTGACGTAGAAGAAGCAAAGGGTGGTGGCACGTTTTGTGAATTAGCACCCTCTCGGAATTGATGTTTTGTTATTATGTTTCAGTTTCAGTTGTTTGTTGTCACTTCTGTTTTTCGATGGAAGTGAAAATCTAATGGCTGAAGCTGTGTACGTAGTTGAGAAGATAATTTTATGGTTATTTGCGTTATTTTACAATGCAAAGGCGTAGATATGACTACTGATACGGAAACGGACGAACGGTTTAAGCATTAAATAGAATACCAACTTATCCGGCTCCCAATCCATCCCCAACTCAGACTGACACAGCAGTTTTCCATTGGGATTGATCCCTGGCGTCCGTTTTTCAGTCGTCTTCAAAACCAAACTCTCTGGCATCCGCCGTCTGGTCTTTGTACCGCAGGTTCGGTCTTCTTGGTCGTCTCGAACCTGAAGGCTGCGAAGAGTAAACTATCTTGGCTGGAGAGTTGTTGTCCATTTGCTCGATGTGGCCGAGCCAATGTAGTCGTCATTTCTTGGCTTTCTGGACTACATCGATCCTTGTCTTGGTAATGCTCGTATAGTTAGCGGTTGAACCTTCTTCTCCATTTGTCGAAGAATTTTTCATTCGAAAGTTTCCAGTATCATTTCCCCTTCTTTACTTATCGTGCAGCATTCGGTGCCGTATGAATATGTTCCAAGGTAGGAAAACTCCTTAAGTACCTCGACGTTGCTGCTACCAACAGTGACGTTTTGTCCTAGGCGGTGGACAGATGTTCTTTTGTCTGTTGATAACGTACTTTTTGTTCTCTTTTTCTTCAAGACCAACGAGCTTCGCCTGTTCTTCATTCCCTGTGAAGTCATCAGGCACAGTTCTCTTGGATCGACCGATGATGTCTTTGTCGTCCACATAGCCAGGAGCTAGGTGGATTTGTTCTTTGTTGAAGATAGTGTTTTCCGTGCTCACACCTGCGTTGCGCACTATCTGCTCCAAGACTATGTTGAAGAAGTCACATGACAACGCATCTCCTTGTCTAAACCCTGCGCAAGTTTGGAATAACTTGGATGAACTGTTACCCATTTGCACACTGCACTGCGTATTGTTTAGCGTCATGCGGCACAGCTGGATCAGTTTGTTCGGGATCCCGAAGTCGATGAAAAGATGGTGGGTTTCGACTTGAAATTCGTTGGTCTTTTCCAGGATCTGCCTCAGTGTGAATATTTGGTCTATCGTTGTTCTGCCTGGCCTAAAGCCACACTGGTACGTGCCGATTATTGTGTTGCAGAAAGGTTTAAGACGTTCACACAGTACGTTGGATAGGATCTTGTATGCAACATTAAGCAGGGATATGCCACGGTAGTTTTTGCATAACATCGGATCGCCTTTTTTGTAGATGGGGCATATGGAGCTTATCGACTAGTCAGTGGGCATGCATTCTTCCTCCCACACTTTGGTGATCACCTGGTTCATGCGGTTCATCAAAACACCTCCTCCATGTTTAAAGAGTTCCGCGGGTATGCCACCCGACCCGGCGGACTTGTTGTTTTTTAGCTTTTGGATGGCTCTTTCTACCTCTTCTCTGCTGGGGGCTGGGACTGGGTCTTCATTGACTGGTCTTGTTTCTCTTTCGTCATTATCTTGCTCGACATTTTGCGCATTCAGCAGCTGTTGGAAGTGCTGCTTGAAAACATCTACAATTCCCTGTGCTTCGGTGACTAGGTTTCCTTCATTGTTTCGAAGAGCTTGTATACCGGTTCTGAAACCAGAAGCTAATTGCTTCGACTTTTGAAAGAAACGCAGGGTGTTGTTCTTGGCCCGAGACTCTTCTAGATCTTTGAGCTGAGAAACTGCGGATGCTCTTTTCTTCCTTCGCAGGGTCTTTTTCTCATTTCTCCTTTTCGTGCGTTACTCCTCTCTTGCTCTTGTTTTCCGTTGCAGTATCTGTGGAACCAATATCGCGAAATAATAAAAAATGTAGCCGAGACCACCATAGGTTACCAGCCACCTCCGAAAAAGAACCCGTGGTATGATGATGAGTGCGCTATATTGAAAAGAGAGACGGAAAAATCTCACCAACTTCACTCTTTCAAGGCAGATATGGCCCACTTACGATCATAAACGCACCAAGGAACTTTTGTTCAGGCCTAAATAAGACATTAAAAGAATTGTTGCCATTTGTTCGGGTCACTGGCCAATCGGAAAACATGCCATGAGACTTGGTGTTCCAATTTCTGCCGAAATTGTAGAGATGTGTGGATGTGGAGATGTGGAGATGTGGGTGTTGTTATTGATGACAAGTTAAATCTTGATGCACATGTTAACTATATTTGTAAGAAGATATCTAAAAAGATTTATTTTTTGAGTAGAATAAGGAAAAAAATGTCAACGAAGACATCAATAATTAATGTATACAATACAATGATAAAACCACACTTTGAATATTGTTCAACAATCCTATTTATGTGTAATAATCAGATGATGAGCAGATTACAAAAACTTCAGAATCGGGCTGTGAGAATTATCCTTATGTGTAATGGATTGACTCCAATAAGAGAAATGTTTTCAAAGCTTTCTTGGATGAGCGTGAAACAAAGAATAATGTACAATGCTGTTCTTTTGTCTTTAAAATTAAATTTAATATATTACCAAATTATTTAAACGAATATATAACCTGTGTAAGTGAAGTACAACCGTTTGCATTACGTAATTCTGAAGATTTTAGGTTACCAATGTACAGAAATAATAAAACTAAGAATATGGTCCTTCATAGAGGCTTAGATATTTATAACAATTTACCTATTGAATTGAAATCACAGAAAAATTTACGAACGTTTAAAAAACTTTCAAGAAGAAAACTGTCAAGAATAGATTTACTTAAAGATAGATTAAAAGAATGAATGTAATGAATTCTTAAATGGCAAAATTTTTGCCAAATAAACGAAAAAAAAAATAAAAAAGGAGACACTTCAGCATTTTTTGTGAATGCCCAGCCCTACTTAGCGCCAGAACAACAGCTTTTGAGGCTCCTTTCCTATATACATCTTAGCGAAATCTCAAATATGAAGATAAAGAACTGATTCTTTAGGATGAACAAAACCAATTGGATTTAGCTAATCCATATCTCCACTATGGACCTAACATAGGTACTCTCGGGTTCCTGGTATCAAAACGGCGTAATCAAGCGCTAATAGTGTTCCGTGGGCAGCATCTACCATGGAAATCCATTTCTACCTCCCTACCTACCTATGGGGTATCATAATCCAAGTAGAAAAGTGCTTTCAAAAGAAGAAAGAAGCAGTTGAACCTGTTCCAGCTGTTCTACACGGCTGTGTTCTTTATATTTGTTCATGAAATCTTGATAAAAAACAATCTACTTATCGTACTCCTTTTTGTTCTTTTCAAAATCTCTAGTTTCCGATTCCTTTGAAAAACTCCGGATAAATTTCCTCTTTTTTTGTCGATTTCGACTGCAGTCGATATTTGGTTGATTGGAAATCGATGTAGATCAACTTCTGCTTAGTTGTTTAGCTAAAAGTAAACTGAATATCAAATTCCGTAGTACACAATTTATTTATTTTTCTTGCAAAGCCAGAATGCAGTATCATTTTATGTTACAAAATTTAAGTCTTTTTAGACAGGAAATTGTGCTCTTTTGCAAACAGAAACAAGTAACAAGCAACCAGCATCAATTTTCTACCTGAAAATCGGCCTTTCAAAGCATACCTTTCCCTATTCTCATTTCTATTATCAGAAAATGATGCATCTGGCTAAAAACCGACAGAGATTCATATTTAGTGTTGTCATTCATTATTTTTCTCGTTGGCACTTTTGTTCCTATTTATAGGCATTTAACTTAATGATTCATTTGCCAAATGCTTCCCATAAAAATGATTGTTGTTGCTCTGGTATCCACACAAACGTGCCGAGGTGTTGCTTCTATTTAAACATGAATCGCATGTTCTTTATTTTTAAAAGTAGAATTCTACAACTAGCCCTTCGAAACCCCATCCTCGCTGTTTAAGTTCTGAATTGTTGGTAAACAAACTGTGTGTTTGTATTTTCTTTCGTGCGATTGCTTTTTGAAACACGCTATGTCTTCTTCAAATTGTTTTCAATAGTAGGTTCAAGGATTTGAGTTCAGTGCTTCCCCTCCAAGAGCAATGCTAGGCAGAACAAAACGAACAAAGAAATAGTAAACATTGAATAATTGGTTACTCCAATCTTTTTCCAGGCAACGGCTGACTTGCAAGAGGCCTACAAACATCCCGAAACAATTCCAGCACTATGCCAGATCGTAGTGTCATCGCAGGAACCTCAAATTCGTCAATACTCGGCGGTTTTATTGAAGAAGCGTTTGGGAAAGTTACGCAATTGGCAGATGATCCCTCCTGAACAACAACTCACGTAAGAACTTACAACTTTTCATATTCCATTGAACACGTCTAATAAAATTTGTAATAATTGTTAAACACAGAATCAAACAAGGAATGCTCAATGCTCTCATGCAGGAACAAGAGAAATCCGTTCGCAATGCCATTGCCCAATTTATTGGTGTCCTCATTCGTCACGAAGCCGACAAGAAGGGCTCATGGATCCAAGAGGTCCTGCAATTCGTCTACACCCATTGCAGCTCAGCCGATCCTAAGCAAAGCGAATTGGGATCATCGATCTTTGCCACCCTAACCGATGTCGCACCCGAACAATTTGTTGCTCATATGGAATCGATTTGTGAAATGTTCACTGCTGCCTTGGTGGCTACCGAAGCCAGTGGAAATATGGCCACACCAGTGATTTTCAACATTCTTTTGGGCATGAC
Source organism: Sphaerophoria taeniata (assembly GCA_943590905.1). Lineage (NCBI taxonomy): Eukaryota > Metazoa > Arthropoda > Insecta > Diptera > Syrphidae > Sphaerophoria > Sphaerophoria taeniata. Next base: position 146,519,928 of record OX016541.1, on the reverse strand, counting down.
CTATTTGGTGCCATTTATTTTGGGACACAACACCGCTGAATTGACTTACCAGAAATCGATTCCTTTGGTTATTAAGTCGCTGCAAGCTTTTGCCGTTCAGGATGCCGATAAAGTAAGTGGTGTTGGTTTTCGTTTGGAACATTCAGGTTAATTAATTTGTATTTGACCTGCAGTTCGTTCAAGCTTTTGATATTTTGGAGAGCATGGCCGATTACACTCCAAAGCTATTGACAACAAATATCAGGCAGTTGTTGGACTTCTGTTTGGAGGCTTCGAACAACATTCAATTGGATAGCGCGGTGCGTGTAAAGACCGTTGCATACATCGGTTGTTTGGTGCGCTTGAAGAAGAAGGTCATTGTCAAGCAGAAGCTTATTGAACCCATCATCAAAGTGGTCTTCAATTTAATGGCTACCGAACCGGAATCAGCTGATGGTAAAAATTCGGCCTTCAAATTTGTTTGTTTTTATTTAATCGAGCTTCTCCCTTTTAGATGACGAAGAATACTTCATTGGCGAGGACAATTCAAACCCAATGACGACCGCAACTCAAACAATGGATCTTCTGGCACTGCATGTTCCCCCAGAGAAACTCATTCCCCCACTATTGCAGCTTTTGGAGCCAGCCCTGCAAGGTAGCGATCCGTTGCCACGCAAGGCTGCCTTCCTAAGCATGGCCGTCATTGCTGAAGGTTGCTCTGAGGCCATTTGCAACAAATACTTGGAGACCATGTTGAATATTGTCAAAGTCGGCATCACCGATATGAATCCAATTGTTCGTAATGCAGCATTCTTTGCATTGGGTCAATTCTCTGAGCACTTGCAGCCTGACATCACAAAATTCGCTCCAGAGATTTTGCCAATTTTGTTTGAATTCTTGCAGCAATTGTGCAATGAATTGAGGGTAAGTTTTCCATTTCCTTTATCTCCCTCTCTCTCTCTCTTTCTACCCTGATTTATTCAAAGCTGTCTTCTTCATTTGATTTACACAAGAGTTCAGCTTCAGCCCAGTCAGGAATAAAAAATAGTGACTCAATTTTACATCTCAGTGGTCTTCAGATTAAACGAAAATCTCTGTTAACGAATTGGGTTAAGACTTGACAATGACAAACCTTGTCATTCCAATTTTTGTTTGATGTGATCGTTTTTTCTAAATTTAATCTTTAAGAACATTTGAATTCGGCTGTAGACTTATCTTATGTTTTAGTTGTTTTTTGACTACTCCTACATTCATTTGAATAGGCAGAAGGCTTAAGTGTTCCTTACCTCCAAGCTTGATTAATGCATGATAGTTCCATTCCTCTCGCTCTGAATTGTGCTAACTAAACAGATGTATAAGTCTCCTCAACATCGCGTATAAAATTTTGTCGTCTATCTTGTGTGATCGCCTAGAACCATTTACCAACGACCTGATCGGCCCCTATCAGTGGGGTTTTAGGCGAGGTAAATCAACCATCGACCACCGACAGATTCTAGAGAAAACCTAAGAATACCAAATCAGTAAACACCATCTTTTTATCGATTTTAAAGTCGCCTATGATAGCGTTAATAGAAACGAGCTGTATAGAGCCATGTCGCGTCTCGGCTTGTGCAGGATGATCATGGAGAATTCTCGCTGCTCCGTCAAAGTCGGTCAGAACATTACCGAAGCGTTTGATACCGATAAAGGTCTACGACAAGGCGATGCGCTATCTTGCAACCTCTTTAACATCGTACTTGAAGCAATTGTGCGCAACTCAGAAGTCAACACCAGTTGCACAATTTTTCAAAAGTCCGTCAACCCTTAGCTTACGAGGATGACATCGACGGAATGAAGCGAGCTGTCAGCGGTGCCCTTGTTGGTATTGAGACGGAGGTGGAAAGATAGGTTTGGCTGTGAATGAGACGAAAACAAAGTATATGCTGTCATCGAGAACAGAGACAACACCGTCAACTCGGCCGATAAAATTTTGAAATAGTCAGAGACTTTGTGTATCTGGGAGATAGAGCGAAGAACCACTCTTGTGTCCTGCTGTATGGAGCAGAGGCCCAACCCTTTTGGATTGCTTTGAGAGAAAGATTCTTCGACTCATGTTTTGTCCAGTGTGCATCGGCGGAGAGTGGAGAAGGAGATACAACTAAGAGCTATACGGGCTTTACAGCGAAATCGACCTGGTCTTACTTACTTGCTTAAGGTGGCGCTACAGTCCCAGTGGACTTGGGCCTCAATCAACAGTCTCCGCCAGCCAGCTTGGTCCCTAGCTAGCTGCCGAGGCCTGTTGTTGCTTCGCAACTAAATCTTTTTCTACGTAGTCGGGAAGTCACCCAGACGTACAACCCCCAACCTGGAGTACCAGGCACCTAATGTGACTCCAAGTGCAAGAACCGGAAAAACTGTTCCTTTTAAGGCCTGGGCTTCAAATAAGTCGAAGTAGCCCGTAAAGGTGTTCTCCAAGTAGTTCGGCCTAACTGGAACTGAAGACGCCACCGTTGATTCCAAAAAAGAAATTCATCCGCTGCCGTCCCTCGTTGGGAGTGCCTTGGGAACACTCCTTCGTTGTGGGGTAATTAGTAGTAACAGCCTACTCCGTTTCGACCTGTCGACCATGGGAGGCCCTTCTGCGGAAACAAGTTTCGAAATCGCATAGCTCTAAGCTTCTTAATAGTAGTTACCGTAGGCCGCTCCGCCACGTCAAGGCTTACCCCATGGTCAGAGAGCTAAAAATTCACCGGTTAAGATGACTGTGTCATGTGGAGCGTATGAACACCGATGCACCCGTCGAGTTTTCGTATCAAACCCCGATGGACAACGTGGAAGAAGGAGACCTCATCTTAAGTGGCGCGCTCAACCAACATCAACAGGCTAGATAGAGACCGAGCGCTGGAGACGCTTTTTGGTTAAGGCCGAGATCTTTCCTTGATTGTGAGCGAAGCCGTGCGAGTTTCATTCCCGTCAATCCAATCCAATTAGCGGAAGGTCTCCTAAGAGAGAAGTATGGCTAGATAACAGCGACCGTTTCAATCATTTGTGATGGGATCCTCAACTGATCGCTATGCTTCCCCAAGAAACCATGAATCCTTTCCTTTAAATTACTTCCGAGTTAGTACTTTTTTACTGTTTTATTTTATTTAGTTAATTCCTCGACAAAAAAAGTCGACCCTTTAGATAAAGAAAAAGAAAAGCCCCTGTTAAGGATAAATTTGAAAATGATCACATCACACAATTACCTCTGAGTCTTTTCCCCCTGAAAGAACAGTTTTTAAACGAGTAATATATTTTTTCCCTCTGGTACGTTTATATAGAGCGGTGGTACCGAGCCCAAACACATCGATCGCATGTTCTATGCCTTGGAAACCTTCTGTGAGAACCTCGAAGACGCCTTGGTTCCTCATTTGCCTTTGTTGATGGATCGGTAAGAGAACCCTTTGTTTTCTCTTGAAGAATTGTTGATTCATTTTGGATTTTAGACTCTTCCAAGCTTTGGACCCCAACAACTCTGTTCGTTTGCGTGAATTGGCCCTGAGCGCTGTGTCTGCTGCCGCCAACGCTGCCAAGGAGAATATGCTTCCCTTCTTCAGCCAACTCATTCAAATGCTTCAAATGTATTTGGTCAAGACCGATAACGAAGACATCATCTCGTTGAGACCCCAAGCCATTGATACTCTGGCTGCAATTGCCAGAACAATTGGCAAGGAGAATTTCATGCCATTGGCCACTGATACTATGAACTTTGCACTTAATTTGCTCTCCGAAGCCGATGATCCAGATGTTCGTCGTGCTTTGTACAATCTAATTGCCTCGCTGGCCGAAGTTGTTCACGAGGAAATGGGCGCCGTCTATCCAAAGATCATGGAACGCATCTATGAATCAATTCTCTCCACCGAGGAGGTTATTCCCAATTTCAAGGAAGACGATTTGCCAATTCGTGTTGTCGAGAATGACGAAAACGACGAAATCGATATTGAATTGTCCGAAGGTGAGGATGATGATCTTGACAACATCGCTGGATACTCGGTTGAGAATTCCTATTTGGACGAAAAGGAGGAGGCCATTTTGGCATTGAAAGAATTCGCTTTGCACAGTGGTGCTGCTTTCATTCCATATCTCGAACAATCCTACCAGAATGTCTACAAAATGATCGATCATCCCCAAGAAGACATTCGCAAGGTGTCAATTGATGCCTTGGTGACATTTATTTTGGCTTTGTACAAACAGAAGGATGTGCAGGGTGTTTCGAATGCTGTTGTCATTCTGGTACCAAAACTTGGTCAAATCATTCGCGACGACGAGGAAGTGTCAGTTGTTATGGCTGCTGTCGAGGGCTATGGTGATTTGTTGAAAGACTTGAAGGAATTGGCCATTCCCAATGAAGAGCTGCGCGACACAATTTTCGCATGCATAAATGATGTTCTCTTGGGCAAGGTGGCTTGCCAATTCGATGATCCAACCGGAGGTGGTGATGAAGACAACGAGGATAGTGAATATGATGAGGCTATTGTTGAATCGGCTGGAAATATCATTCCATTGTTTGGTAAGGCTATGCGTCCCGAGCAGTTTGCTATGTTCTTTGGCAGGGTTTGTCCAATTATTCTCCAGAAATTGGTAAGTCAATGGAATCCCCCTATGAAAAAGAGGTTCTAAATGTTTTGTTCTTAGGAAAAAGCAAAGAAGAACGAAGACTTGGAATCTCAACGATGCTTCGCTTACGGCTGCATGGCCGAATGCTTTGCTCCCCTGCAGACATGTTCGGCAACTTATTTCGATACTTTGTTGCCAGTTTTGATCGATGGATTGTCTGACGAATTCGACCAAGCCAGACAGAATGCTGTCTTTGGCATTGGAGAGCTGGTGCTCTACTCTGAGGCAAAATCTTATGAGTGAGTTTTTCTTTTCCCCATCCGAATTCAATCAAATAATGTTTGCTTTTGCTTTAGCTCCTTTCCACGCATCTTGGCAGCTCTATCAAATGCCGTTTCAAAGGAAACCAAACCAGGTGCTCTGGACAATATCTGCGGGGCAATTGCTCGCCTCATCATGACCAATTGTAGTTTGATTCCATTGCAACAAGTTCTGCCCGTCTTCCTACAGAATCTGCCACTCAAAGAGGACTTCGATGAGAACTCGGCTATCTTCAAGTGCTTCAAGCTGCTCTACATCCAGAGTCGTGAAACTATTGTCGCCTTCCTCGAACAAATCATTGCCATTTCCGTTCATGTTCTCTACAAGAACGAATATGTCGATGATGAAACCCGCGACAATGCCATGGGTTTGCTTCAAGAAATCCGCGAAAACTACACCGATAAGTTTGCTGCCGTTGCAAACTCGAATCCAGAAATTATTGCCTTCCTTCAAACGATCTAAGAACAAACACGCGAAAATTGTTTCTTTTTGAAGTTAATTTAAGTTTGATTTGAACTCAAATTTAGGAGAGGCACGAATTAATTTCCAAAAAACAGAACACGAAATTTCTAAAACCACAGCGAGGGTATCAAACTCTCCGAAACTCCCTCTCCTTCCTCTAAGCTCTCACATTTTTTTCTTTAAAAAAAAAAAAAAAACTTAAATTATTAAAATTACTTTTTTTTGTAAAGACTGCATTTTTGTATATGTTCACCAGCGGGATCATATACGTCCATTAACAAAACAACACACGTTTGTTTTCTACAACGCAACATAAGACTTGCAGAATTTTTCTCTGCACCCTTTGAAGATTCTCTCTAAAGCCCACACGAGAATAATCAAATAAACGAACTAACTTAAAGCAAAATAATAATAAAATGTATTTAGCAACGGACACACTTTGTTAAAAACTATTTAACATCATTTTTCTCGTATTTCTTTTTGTTTTTGTTATCAAAAAATCATTTGAGACAAGCATCGGATTCTCTCTCTAGTTGATCTAGAGTGCCGGTCTGAGGGCTTGTCTCTCCCTTCTGGTGGTCATCAGTGAGATCAGAAGATTGTACATTCTATAGGCTGTGATGTGTGTCCTAATTGTTAAGTATTCTTTTTAAAAGTTGTTCTCTTCGCAAATTCACAGAAGCGAAAGGAACAAAACGAATCCAATTATTTAAAATGAAAAAAAACGAATAAAATTAATCAAAAACGTATGTTGGTGTTTCAGAGAATATGAATTGATTTTTGTTACGTTTTTCTCTTAAGCTATGAATTTTTTTTAATTGCAAACTCGCGGAACGATGTGACTTGGTCGGTTTTATTTTTATTATTCGTTAATGAAGCTCCATTAAAATCCTTAAGTAATCTCTCACATCGATAAATTGTTTACATTGAACCAACGATTTTTATTGAGAAAAAGAGAACAAACGGAAGCGAGTTCTTTCTTTTGTCTTGAAAAAAACAAAATGATTCGATAGCGTAAATATTTTCTTTTTTCCAAATAAAGTATATGTATTTTAAATAAATATTTCCATGTATGTTATATGTATACTGTTTATATATAAAAAAAAAGAAATAATTCCACCAAGCAAAGTTGTTAAATGAAGAATGTTAAACAGAAAAATAATAAAAGGATTACAGAATAAAAACTGCATGTATTTTCTAAAACTTGAAGTATTTTTTGTATGTTAATCAGAGGGTTCTTATCGCGTATTGAATATTAGGGGCCTTATTTGCATCTCGAAACAAACCTCCAGGGCTTATACACCCCGAAACGAAGCCTGTAGAGACCATCATGGGAACATCGTAGTGGAACCACAGTCAGTGCTGAGGATGGAGTGAGCAGTTTTACGTCGGCACCTAGCTATTAAGCCTTATCCGACGTGTGACCATTCACATTGGTATCTGTTTGTTAGAGTTGATACTCTCCCTTAATCACACAGTTTGAAACTCATCGTTATCAAACTTTCACGATGTTATCCCTTCATCGCATTTAATATAATAAATTTCAATTATGTTTTCAAGTACCAGTTTATTTCTTCCATGAAGAAACCATAATGGTAAATGTTTTTCTATCTATGTAACTGAGCTTGAGATACGTACTCAGTTACCGAGAACGAATTTCTCGACAACCAACAGCCCCTCTGAAACTCCCACTAGGGGGCCTACCGCTTATGTAGTTGGCGTTCAAAGGTCCTAAGACACAATGAACGGGGCCCCAACTACCCCAGAGTACCAGCTTATTCAATAGACATGGTAGTCTTTCTATTGATTATATGTACTCTTACGTTACACTTTTTCAATAGGAGTTTTCCCAACTTTCGTTCTTATCATGGATTAACAAGGATCCGCTGGCGTCCTTGTCATGCAGTCCATTTTACCAGTTGTCAAAGCGGTTGAACAATTCTGGAAGACTGCATGACTTTAGAGTAAAACCATTCGCCTAGATCGTCATCTAGTTTCCACCCTGCACCACGCGGAGGTTGGCTTTCCCGCACTTGAGCTTAGAGAAATATTTACTCGATATTGCAACGCAACACTTTCTAAATAACTCGACCCACTCTTCGCAGGGCAGCGCTGAGGATATGGAAAGACAACTTTTCCAAGCAATGGCGATGACGAGCCATTCAACCATTCAATTTGGGTGGTGCAGCAGGCCAACAATTCCACCCGCCCAACATAGACGAAGTGAGGATAGCGATATCTAAACTTAAGTCGAACAAAGCCGCTGGAGTAGACGGGCTCGCCGCCAAACTGTACAAAGCAGCTGGAGATGATTTGGTTTGGAGCATGCACCAGCTCATGTGCAAAATTTGGTCGGAGGAAAGCATGCCCGGTGAATGGAACCTCAGCATCGTATGCCCGATCCTCAAGAAAGAAGATCCCTTGAACTGCACCAATTACAGAGGTATAAATCTCCTTAATATCGCCTATAAGATCTTGTCTGCCGTGCTGTGTGAACGTTTGAAGCCCTTCGTCAACAACCTGATATGTCCTTATCAGTGTGGCTTCAGACACAGAAAGTCCACCATCGATCAAATATTCATCCTAGGGCAGATTTCAAGGCCGCGTATGACAGCGTCTATAGAGACCAATTATATAGAGCAATGTCTAGTTTTGGCATCCCAGAAAAACTCGTCTGTCTGTCTAAGATGAAATTGGAAAACTCACGCTGTTCCATCATGGTCGGAAGAAACGTAACAGATGCATTTGATGTCGAAAAAGATTTTAGAATAGGCGATGCGCTGTCATGCGATTTCTTCAACATCATTCAACACCAGAGGCACAATCTTTCAAAAGTCTGTCCAGCTACTAGGATACACAGACCGCGTTGACATAATTGAAACAACACAGCGTAACGTCAGTGGACCGTGCGTGAGTCTTGAGACGGAGGCCAGGAAGACGGGTCTAGCGGTTAACGAAGGCAAGACCAAGTTAATACTGTCAACAGGAAAGGACAACCAACATCGACGTCTTGGAGCAAACGTCAGCATAGACAGATTTAACTTAACTTAACTTAAATCAAACGAAGAATCACTCTTGCCAATGGCTGCTCCTTTGGACTTAGGCAATCGAGCAACTAGTGACTACAAAACGTTCATCATCCCGGTCCTAATGTATGGTGCAGAGACATGGACCATGACAACATCCGATGAAAACGCTTTGGGCTGCTTCGAGAGAAAAATTCTTCGAGTGATTTTTGGTCCTGTCTGCATAAATGGAGAATGGAGACGATAATCCAATCAAGAACTGTATGAGCTGTTCAGCGACACTGACCTAGCCAAAAAAAAGTTAAGGTCCAACGACTTAGATGGTTGGGTTATGTAGAGCGAATGGAAAATATTGCTCCGGCTCGTAGTGTCTTCGAATCCAACCTGGAAGGACTCCACAGAAGAGGAAGACCGTGACTCAGGTGAAGCACACATGTGGTAGAGGACCAACCAAGGACTGAACCAACTTGGCGTGCGAAACTGGAGACAGCTAGCTAGGGACCCTGGCTGAAGACGTTTGTTGGATGAGGCCCTGGTTCGACTTGGACTGTAGCACCACCATAAGTAAGTAAGAGAAGAGTACCCAACAAAAAGGAGAAATGAGAAAAACACTGCGAAGGAAGAAAAGAGCATCCGCAGTTTCTCAGCTCAAAGATCTAGAAGAGTCACGGGCCAAGAACAACAACCGACGTTTCTTTAAAAGGAGAAGGACGAAGCAATTAGCATCTGATTTCAGAATCTGGACACAGTCACCGAAGCACAGGGATTTATAGATGTTTTCGAGCAGTACTTCTCGCAGCTACTGAATGCGCATAATGTCGAGCGAGTCAATGACGAAAGAAAAGCGAAACCAGCCAATAAAGACCCAGTCCCAGCCCCCATCACAGAAGAGGTAGAAAGATCCATCCAAAAGCTATAAATAAAAAGTCCGCCGGGTCTTATGGCATACCTGCAGAATTCTTTAAATATGGAGGAGGTGTTTTGATGAACCGCATGCACCAGTTCATCAACAAAATGTGGGAGGAAGAATGCATGCCCACTGACTGGTCGAATAGCTCCATCTACAAAAAAGGCGATCGTATGTCATGCAAAAACAACCGGGGCATATCCTTGCTTAATGTTGCATAAAAAATCCTATCCAATGTAGTGTGTGAGCGTCTTAAACCGTTCTGCAACACAATAATCGGCACGTACCAGTGTGGATTTAGACCAGGCAGAACAACGATAGGCCAAATATTCATACTGAGGCAAATCCTGGAAAAGACAAACGAATTTCAAGTCGAACCCCACCATCTTTTCATCGATTTCAAAGCTGCTTATGATAACATTCACCAACAAGAGCTTATAATAGCGATGTCTGAATTCAGGATCCCGAACATGCGCAGGGTTTAGATAGAGCAGATAGTGCGCAAAGCAGGTATGAGCACCCAGCTCCTAGGCTATGCTTACGACATAGACATCATCAGTCGCTCCGAAAGAGCTCTGCTTGAGGCCTTTGTAGCGATTGAAGAACAGGCGAACCTCGTAGGACTTGAAGTGAATGAGGCCAAAACAAAGTTCATGCTATCAACAAATAAAACAACATCTTTCCAGCGCCTAGGACAAAACGTCACTGTTGGTAGCAGCAATTTCAAGGTAGTTAAGGAGTTCACCTCCCTTAGAGCAAACATCAATCCAACAAAAGACACCTGAGTGGAGATCCGACGAAGAATTACCCTATCGAACCGCTGCCACTTCGGTTTGGCCTAACAACTGGGTCCAAAACTTCTCACTCGAAAGACAGAGTCTCTGCTATATAAAACTTTGATTTTACCCAGTCCTACTCTACGGAATTAATACTGGGCACTTTCGAGTAAAAAATTCTTCCTAGGATTTTCGGTCCTGTATGCGACGATAGCGCATGGAGAAGAAGGTTCAACCGCGAACTACGAGCTGTACCAAGATGTCGATGTAGTCAAGAAAATACGACTACATTGGCTCGGCCACATCGAGCAAACGACGACAACATTCCAGCCAAGAAAGTCTTCTCATCGCAGCCCCCAGGTTCGAGGCGACAAGGAAGACCGAACCTCCGGTACAAGAACCAAATGACTGCGGATACCAGAGCGCTTGCTCTTGGTGACTGGAGAGTGCATGTGAGGGACCGTTTCTGATGGAAGGCTGCTGTGTTTGGAAGACAAAAATTAACATCAGTTCAAAAAGTATTCAATACAAAACATTTTATTTGTCGTCTTTCCGTACACCTAATCATTTAACTTTTTTATGTTTTGGTTTTCCAATTGTCTTCGACTTTGGTCCAACGTGTTTTCCTGACTTCTTTTTCGACAAACTCATTTGATTTCTGAATGTGACTTCACCCGTTTTCAACTTGTGTTCGACCTTTTTCAAGACATCCTCCGTAACTTGAACTTGAAGTTTCTCCATCAGTGACATTTTCGAGGGATCTACAGGCTTTGCCTTCTCCTTGGTTATGTTCTTCAGCACCATCCTTGTTTGTTTATCTTCTTCCAGCTTATTGCGCAGTTCTGAAAGTGCTGCAGCGTATAAATTGGCATTCGCTTCTTCGGTGTCGATTGCGACTTTAATTTCTTGGGTTATTGCCTTTCCCGCTTCAGAGAGGGTGTGCTAGTTCAGAAGACAAAAATTATTGAATTAAATAAAAAAAAAAAAAATAGAATAGACAGGGTTACATTGAAAGTATTGAGTTCTTTCTGAGTGAGCAGGGTTATTGCTGTTCCTGGCCGACCGGCACGAGCAGTCCGCCCAATCCTGTGAATGTAGGTATTGATGTGTCGAGCCGGATCGTATGAGATCACAATGTCCACATCAGGGATGTCAATACCACGCGCTAAAGCGTCGGAACATATCAGTCCGTTGATTTTTCCTCTCGCAAAGGCATTCAATACGTCACCACGCAGCTTGGCAGTCATCGCTCCAGAGAGTTCATCGATGAGTAAATTATTCTTGAAGAGGTATCTCAAGACAAACGCCAATCTGAAAAAGCAAACCGGATTAAATGAAATAAGGAAATAATGTACGAATTCTACCTTCCTGAGGACTCCACACTGTTGGTGAAGCATAAGAACTTTGTCCAATTATTTTCGGTTATGAGAGAGTAAAGCGTCAGAGGCTTGATGCGACTCTCCGTCAGACAATACTTCTCCGTCAGTTCAGCCGGTGTTGTGTACTTGCCAATGAACTCTTCGCGCACCTCTGTTGTTTTCATTTCGGTGAATTTCTCCTTCAATTCCTCTAAGTTTGCCAAAACCGATGTGAACAGCTTCGGCTGGAATAGCCGAATGCTCTGCAGTTTTTCAGGGTCCTGTGATAAGGTAGCCGAGAAGAGCATTTTGTGAGGTTGATTACAAGCTGCTGTTTCCAAATCATTGATGCAGAGCGGAGCAGATCTACCAGATAGCAACATGTCTGATGTAGTTTTGACATGGTTGTCCAGATGATAAAGCCAGTTGTGATGAACTTGGTCCATAATTCGATCGGCTTCATCGATGACGAGAAACTTTAGGGATTTCAAGCAAAATCCATTTGTGGCATGCAGATGCTCGACAAGACGGCCGGGAGTTGTAATAACGATATCAACTTTGGAGTAGAACTTGCCTTTGTAGGATTCCACAAGGTTTTTCTGTTCTACAGCAAATTGGGTTGATTTTGAAAGCAGACAGACGCTGAGGTTTGTCTTTTCGGTTAGTTTTTTGAACACTTTGAAGACTTGAAGAGCCAATTCGGCAACTGGAAGAACGACAAGAGCACGAATCTTTTTCTCGACTCGATTTTCTAACAACTGTACAATTGGAACAGCAAAAGCGAGTGTTTTGCCACTGCCAGTTGGCGCCGAAACACAAATATCCCTCGGCCTGAATGGAAATGGCTTTGAGTGAGCTGCTAAGACCCAAGGTATCACTGATTTCTGCACTGGGAATAGTGCTTCAATGGAAAGTTCTTTAAGCGCTGCCTTCAAATGATCGGATAGATAGTGAGCCTGCGAAACGGAGCTATCTTCTTGTTCTGACGACTCGGCAATGCTTGTCGAAATAACGGTAGGGTGTGCCAGCCAGGGTGGCAGTACCATCTCAACTTTGGGCTTGCGGTCAAAGACATTCGAGCCGAGAACTTGAAAGTTTTCAGTCGTGTTCGTTTGATCATCAGACAATTTTGGTTTCTTCGCTTCACTTGATTCTTCATCTTCGTCTGACGATTCTGGTTTTTGTTTCTCATCTTGATATTCAGGCTCTGCTGGAGAATCGTCATCTTTTGCTGGAATTTCGGGAGCTTGAACACTCTTTCGGGATTGGGCTTTTTTCAATAACTTTTGTAGAAGTTCATCCTCTTTGTTTGGGTCTTCTGTGAACTGTTCACTTTCTGTGTACCTGATTAATTGAAATATATTTTGTTGATTTCAAGATTTTACGTGCATAATTATTATTTCAAACCTTTTAACTGAGAATAATTCCATTTTTAAATAAGAAAATAAACAAAAATTAGTGCTATAACTAGGGAAGCGAATTTTAAAAACGACGAAATGTCAAAAAGTCAACACACACGTGCATGTTGAGAACATAAACAAACAGATGGCAGCGCCACCTCTTGGAACCGATTTACTTCAAATATGCAGTCAGTGCTGTCGACACTTTTAAGCTTAATATTGAAATGCTCCAGATTCTTGCAGTATGGGTTGCTTCCAATGGGAAACCATTTTCTCTCTACTTAAAATTAAAGCTGATTTGCGTTGTCCAGTGATTTGATATTACAGGCGACTCACTGATTCATCAACCTTCTTTTCCAGATTAATCGTTATTTATAGCTCAGTTCACTAATGTGGTTTTTCTTACAACCAAGAAGAATTGCTACTAAAATTCAACACTTTTTGGCGTGTAAGAAATTTGCAAAAACATAGCAATCACTTTTGAATGTCCAAATGTGTGTAAATCCATCTCCAAAAAGGGATTCGAGAAAATGTTTGAATGGATATTTAACTATGTTTTCTTTTGAATAGAAAGACAAATTATTTACCAATCGATTCGAAATCACTCCAGAATTTTTTTTACATAAAAAAGCTCAATTGCACATTTGTTTTTTCATTAAAATGTGCTTTTCCACTTTCCGGTTGTTCCATCTGTTCAGGAAAATGAATTTACAACCGGAAAAAGGGTACATTTCCAATGTGTGTGCTCGCACCGGGAGCGCTCTGAATCACCCCAAGTTTTTTTCGGGGCGACAATTGCGGAGCTGCTCGAATCAGCTGTTGCTATACATAAAACAAAAAAAATAGAGTGGCGCGACAGCTCTTGAAGAGCCAAGGCCTAAGTGGCTTACTCTCATCAACAATTCTTTGAGTGCATATGAAGAATTGAGGGGACCTACAATTTATCGCCGATTCCGAACGGAAAAGTTGAGAAGCACTTTTTCATGACAGATTGATACTCTTGGAAGTTTTGTTAGCTCTTCGCAAGAGGCAGTACCCGTGAAAGATGAAATTAAAACTTTATGGGCACGAGTAGGACTCGGACTAGTAGGAGTAGGACAACGCACCTAACCACTTAGCCACGGGCAACTGCTGGTTACAACGTGAGCAATCACTCGTTAATCGCCAAAAAAGAAAAACTACGAAATCAAAATGAAACTTCTTCAACTTGCACCAGCAGCAAAAATAATGATCAAAGGTGTTAAACTCGACATTAATGGAAAAATATTCGATTTTAACTTTACAAGAGGCTTGTTAATCAAAACAACAAATCAATTGTCACTTGTCAAAAACGTGTTCGGAGAAGCCGGCCTGCAATACTTTGACAACTCTCAACTGGCAGGAGCGCCATCTCAACGTGAATTACCAGAAGGTCCATGGATGAAATTACGAATAGTTGTGGAAGGCGCCTTTTGGGTATGTGTGAAGATTACGGATTTGTTGTTCTAAATGGTATAACTAAAGGGGATATGAATGGTGAATATACCTTCGTTACCGAGCGCGGCTGTTCTGTAATTGATTATTGTGTGTCAAAAGGTGCGTGGCTAGATGTTCTTGTGGACTTTTAGGTGCTAACAGAGACTTTTTCAACTCATCTGCCAGTTAAAATTGTACTTAAATTTACTGAATTAGCTCCGCCAACTCCTATTTTGAAAATACAAAAAATTAAATGGATTGATAACAATCTCGATCTCTATAGGCGTAATCTATTTAATGAAACCAATTCTTGTCTCCCTCTTCACAATCTCTCAAGTGAACAAATAATGGACCGTCTGATAGATATCATCAAAAAATCCTCTCCTAAAAATAACTTTAAGAGTAGGGAGTCCAAAGAAAAATGGTATGACTGGGAATGCATAAAATATAGAAAGAAGTCCTTCTCTCTACTGAATCTGTTCCGTAAAATGAATAGTACTCATTTCAAGAATCTCTATATCTTAAGTAATAAGAAATATAAATCCATTTGTGCGACCAAGCTAAGTAACTACTTTAAGAGAATTGCTAACGAGTTATTTAATTGTAAAAATTCAAAAGTTTTTTGGCACAAAGTTCGGAAAATAGGCCACTGTAAACCGTCGACAGCTATTGCAGTTGAAGCAGAAACGTTTGGATTATACTTCGGCCGACTTCTGACAAGAGGAATTTCTCCACTAATTTTCCAATACGCACTTCCGAATGTTGTTGATGAAGATCTCGATGCACCAATTGGATTAAATGAGTTGGTTAACGCACTTAGTAAAATGAAAAACAACAAGTCCTGTGGACTTGATGGCATACCAGTTGAGTTTTTTAAGAATAGCACAGCAAATTTTCATGATTCTCTTTTGTTATTCTTTAATAACGTCTCCTTAAACGAGGACGTTCCAAGTCTATTCTTAAAGTCCCTTATTTTTCCGATTTTTAAAAAGGGTGATGCATCCTTAGTTGAAAACTATAGGGGTATATCAATTCTCTGTAGCCTAAGAAAAATATTCGCTCAAATACTTTATAATCGTTTTTCAAGCTGGGTGGAACATAATAATCGGCTTAGTATCTTCCAAGGGGGCTTTCGTCCTGGTCTTTCAACAGTCGATCAAATCTTTGCGCTAGAGACTATAGCTAGAAAATTTATAACAAGAAAACAAAAACTCTATGCCTTCTTTGTGGATTTTAAGGCTGCCTTCGACACTGTCAACAGAAACTCACTTATATACAAGCTAAGCTTGATAGGTGTTTCTACGAAATTCCTCAATGTTTACAAAAAACTAATTGCGAACACTTCAGCTGCAGTTTGGAATGGTAGTAATATGTCAGACTTTTTTGTTACTGAAACTGGAGTTCCACAAGGTTGCGTCCTCAGTCCTATTTTGTTCGCCCTATTCATTGACGATGTATCTGAAAACTTGCCTGGCGGTGTCATAGTAGGAGATACCCACATTAAAACACTCCTTTATGCAGATGATTTAGTGATTTTAACGGACAACCCCCTTACATTACAGCTTCAAATTAATAAACTTAAGAGTTATTGTGACACTTGGGACCTAAACATCAACACCTTAAAATCTAAAATCATGATTTTTCAGAACACCGCAGATAGAAGGCATCCGAGAGAAAAGTGGCAATTGGCAGGCCAACCTATAGAGGTGGTTAAGGAATTTAAATATTTAGGTGTCCTTCTATCTTACAATCTTAATTTGCGACAACATGTAGAGGAAAAAGTCAGTAAGGCAAAAACTGCAATCAATCTTATGTGGCCTAAATTTTATTGTAATAAAAACGTGGATACGGCATCTAAATTTAAGGTCTTCAATGCAACCATCAACTCCTGTCTTTGCTATGCGAATCAAGTTTTTGGCTATAAAAAAGTGGAAGAATTTGAGCGATTACAGTGCTTTTTCTTTAAACGTATTTTTAAACTACCTTCCTCAGTCCCCACCTATGCTATTTATGTAGAAGCGGGAATACCTCAAATTTACTGTAAGAACCTCAAAGCAAATGCGGATTTCATTATCAAAATAATGAAGCGTCCAAGCACAAATCTTCAGAAGCATTTACTTACGTATGCATTTAGACGCAATTTGTCACCATTCAAAGAGTGGTTGGATATGGCTACGGAACACGGAATGGTACTTAATTTAACTCTTGAAAACATAAATGACTGGCAAAACAAATTTTACGAGTGCATTGCGCAGATAGATGAACGTTTTTACGAAAGCTGTCTAGACCGCGCGCGCTTGTCTGAATCTAGAAGCTTATATAGGAATTTAAATCACTGTCTTGGTCCAAATAATTATTTCAATAACAGCTTGACAAACTATGAAATCAGTACTATATTTAAAATGAGGACTGAAACTCTTTACCTTAATTGCATGCCACACAGACAAGATTTAACGGTGACTTGTAGTCTCTGTAATCTTAATGTACCGGAAGGCATTTTCCACTTCCTTGCCGAATGTCCAATTTTACTTGAAATTAGAAGACTATATTTTTCCAAAAGCTTTCTCACACTTCAGGAAACCAAAGATTTCTTAAATGGTATATACGGTTGGGAGTCATTATCACAATATTGTATTCATGCCTATAGGTATCGCAACAGTTACATTGAATTATTTTAGTATTACTTCAAACCTTGTTAATGCAATTCATGATGTATAATATCTCATTATTCTTTTTAATTATATAAATTATTTTACTTTTCAAATATGCATGTTTTTCTTTCAACCAATCGGCAGACGGCAAAATATAGCCATGTCTTTTTTCTTTTTTGTTAAATATTTATTGAAATTATGTATAAGTTGATCAATAAAGAAGTATATAATAATAATAATATAATGCTGGTTACAACGAACGAACATAATATCTTTTAAAAGGCAGCCTCGGAACTTTAATCCGTCTCGAGTTCGAGGACTATTCGCGCAAACACGGTCTTTTGCGTAGCCTCATGGAAAAAAATCTTTTGGTGTCAAATCTAGGTGGCCAATTGACGTCGCTTAAACGTGAAATTAGGCGACCAGGAAACTGCTTTCGCCCCGTCTTGTTGAAACAACATATCTTCTAAGTCATGATCTTCGATTGCCGGCCAAAACAAATTGGTTATCATTCGACCATTTCGCTCCGAATTGACTGTAGCCGTTCGCCCATTGGCATACAGTACAGACCAATGATATCTAATCTTTCGACCATAGATTACACCAAATAATCACTTTTCTGGATGTGCCTCATCGCTAAAAAAAAAGTTGTTCGAAAAATCGGTGTTTATTGTCTGTTGTGCCAACACAACAGCCGTTGTTCGATTTTTAAGCGATCCATTACCGTAAATGGCAAACATTCAACTAAAATTACGACAGTTCAGCTGACAGTTAAGTTTGACACGATTCAAAGGCCAGAACTACCAACTTGACACCTCGAAATGAATGACCCTATATGATTAATAACCGAACTTATGTTAACTCGGTGAAATATTAATTTAGAAGTGAAGAGATCTTCGTTTATTAGTTTCTTCGGTGCCGTGAACGAAGGCCATATGAACTAACGCCATAATGGCTTTAATTCTCATTCAAATGTGAATTAACGCCATAATCCGATTATGGCCTAAATACACATTGGAATGAGAACTAAAGTAATATGGCGTTAGTTCATTTTAAGAAGTGGCCCAAGTACTCATTTCAATGTGAATTAAAGCCACTCGCAGCAATCAAAATAATTTTAATATGATATTGGAACATAATGTAGGTAGGTAAATATATGGTTTAACGAAAAAAGGATGAACACTCTATTAGTTAAGGGGGCGTAAACACAAATATTTTAAACACTGGTTACTATAAATCAAATATGTGAAATGTGGGACTATGCCTTATTCTTAACTTTTTTCGTCACGCTCATAACTTAAAATATAATAATAATAAAATTTTGGAAAAATGTCTTTGTTATTTATACTTTCGCGGTCCCCTCAGTTTTTGGCTCCAGAATCGAAAATAATCCGTTTTCGATGATATTTTTTAAATCTTCGTTTTTTCGGCGGAGTTATGCACAAATTTACGAGGATGGAAAACAAATGAAATCGTTTAATTGTTGATAATGTTTTGCAAAGTAATCGAATGAAGTTGCTTTCTAAACGAATAAAAAAATCAATACAAAAATAATGATTTTTCATATTTGTATTGAATTTCAGAATGAGTACCTAAGTTTCTCAATATTTTCGTAGATGCTTCATTCGGAAAATTAGTTTTCCAGAATTTGAAAGTAATCAAAAAGTCGCGTACTGCAGTACTACTAGAAAGCGAGCGGAGCTCTTAGAACGCGATTTTTTTTATTACTTCAGAGTTTAGAAAACTAGTTTTCCGAACGAAGCACCTACGATCACCTAATTATTAGGTGTAGCACTATTTTCAAATTTCAGTGAGATTCCTTGAAATTAATATTGTTAACTCATGATTACGTTCAAATGGCTGACCAAGAAAACGGATCAACACATTTTTTTCTTTCATAAATTTTAAAAGAAAATATCAGCACTCGCTGAGAGTGAGATCTCTTGTTCCATTTTAGAAATATCTGAGGTCCCTGAGATCTCGATGAGATTTTGTTAGGTAATTACTTGCTATGCTAACTTTGCTTCAAAGCTCAAAGCATGTTATGGCATCAGTTCTCATTTGAATGTGAACTTACCCTACCCCATATGGCGTAAGTTCTCATTCAAGTGATGGCTTTAGTTCTCATTCGACTGTGAATTAAGGCCATAATCGGATTATGGCGTTAGTTCACATTTGATTGAGAACTAAGGCCATTATGGCGTTAGTTCATATGGCCTTCGTTTACGGCACCGTTTCTTCTATCATTGATCCATGGTTCAAAGTTGACTGTCAATCGTACAATCTCGTAAAATTCTACATAGTGTCTTGGGCTTGGCTTTCCGGAGCTGTGGTACCACTCTTATTCTTATTAGTTATTATTTATGATTCATATCAGAAAGTGAATTAGTAACCGTGGCTTAGTGGTTAGGTGCGTTGGCTGCTAAGCAGAACGTCGTGAGTTCGAGTCCTACTAGTGCCCATAGTTTTTATTTCATCTTTCACGGGCACTGCTTCTTGCGAAGAACTGACAAAACTTCAAAGAGTAACAATCTCTCATGAAAAAGTGTTTCTCAACTTTGTCGTTTGGAATCGGTGTTAAACTGTAGGTCCCCTCAATTCTTCACACGCACCCAGAGAATTGTTGATGAGAGTAGGCCACTTAGGCCTTGGCTTTTCAAGAGCTGTCGTGCCACTCTATTTTTTTTTTATGAGAAAATAGATCTAAAGGAGCTCTATTCAGAAAAACTGCAAAATTTGCAATTGAAAAAAAAAAAAAACGGTTCAAAAGTCGTTATAAAAGCCCCAAATTCTTGTAACTTCATAATCTTCATTAAATGAATAAGCAAAACAAAACATTACTTAACCCATTTTAAATTACTTTCCTTCAAAGATTTTCATATTATTTCTTCCCTCCGAGACCAAAAATTTATTGTTTATTGATTTCATCATTGACTTTTGAAAACGATTAACTGCCGGAAAATGTAAAACTTTTATTTGTCCAAAGTGGCGAAGTAACATGAGTACTTTTCCATCTGCTATAAAAATTAAACAAACAATTTATTAACCGATTTAAATAAATATTTGAAGAAACGATATTGTAATTCCATTTGACTCACTTACAGCTTCTTTGGTAAATTTACCTAAATACGTGTACCTACCTTTAAATATTTTTGTTTTTATCTTTAACGATCAAGTTAAAGCATTTTTTGATAAGCCATAGCCATATTCATTAACCAGATGTACAGTCTTACAACTGCACTTTACAAAAATAACGATGGTTATATAGTTTAGGTAAATAATAAACATAAATCAAACTGAACGGTTGGAAAGTGTTGGAGACAAAAATAAGTACATAATGAGTAAAGAGTTATTCTTATAAGGACCTCTGTAGTAGTAGTAAATCATACAAGTTATCCTTTTAATGCGACATTATTGCATCGATTTATTTAAAAATAAAATATGCGAAAAGTATTTTAATTTACTTTCTTTGAATTCATTAACACAGCGATGAATATTTTTTAATATGATCATGCAAAATCCAAATTAAAAAACAAACAAGTTTTTCACTGAATCATTAAAAATTTTGTTTGAAAAAGTAGAACTGTTATTTCTTCGTCAACCTCAACTGATGGAAGATTTTGGAGAATTTGTGAGTAATTTTAGGGAATTCCAAATTCATAATAATATTCCAGTCGATTTGGGTAAGATACAAATTTGAATATTCCACATAAAATTATCAAAAACTAAAACGTGGCTTCTTGTTGTGGTTTAGATGGAAAAGTAGATACCTGGATTGTCTGATAATGTTGTGAAAGCAATTTATTGCATATATGAGAAATAATATCCATTTTATAATTAAAAGACAAACAAAAATTAGACTAACAATAGAATAGTTAAAGTGTGCACAATATTGTAGCTTCAAGGAAAGAAAGAGTTCTTTTCTGAATTTAATACACGTTAAATAATTTGGAGGATTATTTTGTAAAGTATAACTTTATATTTAATTCACAATTAATGTTGCGTTACTGTATTCCTCTTGCTCCACTCAGACCTATGAAAATCACTGATAAATTCAATAGTAAACGTCCAAGTCATCGTACCGTGGCACCATTATCGTTGGTAAGTCCAAATCACACCTTATTTGCAGGTCAATCCTGTTGGTATCTACTTTTTGACAATGGGTGGTTGGATTTCTTCTTAGGAAATCGGCCACAAAGCTCTTCGTCTTCATGTTAATGAAAGGAAAGGAAGATTTCATTTGCCTACAAGGCTCCCGTCAAGACTTCTAGAACCTATAATCTCCAGACTCTGTTATAATAGCAATGCTGTGTTATTCATTATGTCATTAGTTGGATACTCTGAACCCCAAGCTCAGTTGCTTTCTGGAGTTAACACTAGACTGGGCTATGTTCAATTCAACTATCAAAAAGAAGCATTACAAAATTACTTACTTACTTACTTACTTACTTATGGTGGTCAGACCAAGACCTCATCCAACAAGCGTCTCCAGCAAGCTCAGTCCTTAGCAAGCTGTCTCCAGTTTCGTACGCCAAGTTGGTTCAGGTCCTCTACCACCTATGTGCTCCACCTGAATCAAGGTCTACCTCTTCTGCGACGTCCTTCCAGGTTGGATTCGAAGACTCTATGAGCCGGAGCATTATTTTCCAATCGCTCTACATAACCCAACCATTAAAGTCGTTGGACCTTAACTTTTCTGGCTAGGTCTGTGTCGCTGAACAGCTCGTATTTATTCAGACTGGACCAAAAATCAATCGAAGAAATTTCTCTTGAACATCATTAAATGTTGTCATGGTCCAAGCCTCTGCACCATACATTAAGACCGGGACACAGTGGTACTCAATTACCTACTAATATCAGCGTTGGTGTTGTTGTTTGAGTTTATAGCGGATCCTATGTAGACGAAGTCCTTAACTACCTCTAAGTTAAATCTGTCTATGTTGATGTTTGCTCCAAAACGTCGATGTTGGTTGTCCTTTCTTGTTGACAGCATTAACTTGGTCTTGTTCTCGTTAACCGCTAGACCCATCTGCCTGGCTTCGTCTCAAGACTCACAAACGCTCCACTGACGCTGTGTTTTTCCAATTATGTCAATGTTGTCTGCGTATCCTAGTAGTTGATGGGACTTTTGAAAGATTGTGCCTCTGGTGTTGACGTTGGAGTTTTGCACAATCATTTCAAGAATGATGTTGAAGAAATCGCATGACAGCGCAACGTCTTGTCCAAAAACATTATTGACATCAAATGCGTCCATTAGGTTTTTTCCAACCATAATGGAACAGCGTGAGTTTTTCCTTGTCATCTAACACAGCCGGGCGAATTTTTCTGGGTTGCCAAAACTAGACATTGCTCTATATAGTTGGTCTCTATAGACGTTGTCATACGCGGCTTTGAAATTGATGAAAAGTCGGTAGGTATCGATTTGAAGTTCCTGGGTCTTCTCCAAGATCTGCCGTAGAGTGAATGGTGAATGGTAGATGGTAGACTTTCTGGGTCTGAAGTCACTTTCATGATGATAAGGACCTATCAGCACAGATAATAAATTTATACAGATGTCTCACCCTTATGGCGAGAAATGATATATGAAACTGAAAGTTACCAAAAAAAATCTTTTTCCAAAAGCTTTAACACATTCACTAAATGCGTTCAAAATCTACTTTCGTCAGGCCCGTAGCCAGTATTTCGGTTCGAGGGGGGCTTGTTCAATTTCGAAGGAGTAATTCTTTATACAAAAATTTAAAAAAAACTACATAATGTAAATGTTTTATTTTTGTTCGTATTTTTTTTAAATTTAATTAAATAAATAGTTTGGATTTTTACAGCAATAAACGCCTTGTCTTTTTTTTAGACATAATGTCGATCACTTCATCTGGATCCACATCAATACCTGAGTGAACAGAGAGCATTGCAAGTGCGCTTAGTCTTGGATGGCCCATAACGCTTCGGGATACTGTTTTGATCCTTTTCATCGTTGAAAAGGTTCTTTCAACGATAGCTGTTGTAACTGGTAGTGTGGCCAAAATTGTAAGCAAGTAGCTTATGCTCCTGAAGTAGGTCTTGTCACATATATCTAGCAGTTTCAGAACATCGGAAGAGGGATCCTTACTTACTTTACTTACTTACTTAAGGTGGCGCTACAGTCCGGGGTGGACTTGGGCCTCAACCAACAAACCTCTCCAGCCAGCTCGGTCCCTAGCTCGCTGTTTCCAGTTTCGCACGCCGAGTTGGTTGAGATCGTGTGCAACTTGCGCGCGCCACCTGAGCCTTGGTCTTCCTCTACTGCGTCTTCCCTCTGGGGTGGATTCGAAGACTTTACGGGCCGGAGTATTGGTGTCTATCCTCTCCACGTGACCGAGCCATCTGAGTCTTTGGACCTTCACTCTTTTAGCTAAGTCAGTGTCGCTGTACAGCCCGTACAGTTCGTCGTTAAATCTTCTCCTCCAATCACCGTTTATGCAGACAGGACCATAGATCTTACGTAGAATCTTTCTCTCAAAACGGCCAAGTGCGTTCTCATCCGTTTTTGACAAGGTCCATGCACCATATAGCAGGACGGGGATGATGAGGTTCTTATAGAGCGTCAACTTAGTTTTTCGGGAGAGGGCTTTACTACTCAATTGCTTTCTTAGCCCGAAGAAACAGCGATTAGCAAGAGTTATTCTTCGTCTGATCTCGGCGCTGATGTCGTTGTCCGTATTGATTGCAGAGCCAAGGTATACAAAGTCCCTAACTACCTCGAAATTATATGCGTCTATCGTGACCTTTTTTTCCAAGACGTCGGAATAAAACCTACAAAATTTTCCTGAAGCATACTTTTCGTGGGCTCTGTACAGCAGTCAACATATCGGACACATATTGAAAGTTGCTCAGTGCCAGAAACATCCATTGTTTCATCAGCCAGAATGCTAAAACAACTCGATCTTATAACCCGGTTAGATATTTTTCTGGTGACAATATCAGAGCATATATCCAAGATTTCGTTTTGGATATCTGGGCTTATATAGGTTGCATTTTTTGAACTGGTTACGATGTGGTTACATAAGTAGTGAGGAACTAATAAGAGAATATACAAACTTTTGTTCAAATATCATTTCGGGAGGGGCTTGAGCCCCTCTAGCCCCCCCTCTGGCTACGTGCCTGACTTTCGTCACATCATTGCCTATAAATGCAAAGAAAAAAGCTTCCGAAAGCTCCTTGTCTGTTAAGGCTTTGTCTGTTAAGAGCAAACAATTATTGCTTTTTTTTGCAGGGATGAGACATCTGTATAAGTTTATTATCTGTGCTATCAGGCAACAAACAGACAGTGGGCAATCACCATTTTTTTGACATTATTTGCTCAAAATGCTCAAAATGCTCAAAATAGTCAGCAAATAATATAAGTATTCCGTTTTTCGTTTTTCTGTATGTAAGTTTCAGTAATTTTCAACAAAACAATGAAATTATTACCTAAGTTGATATCATAAACCTGAATATCGTCCAAATGCAATCAAAATTCTTAATACCTGATGATTTGCTTAGGAAAGTGCCCCACCTTAAGAACTGAAAACAAAATCATTCTCAGTCGTGTAAGAGTATTGTTTATATTTTTAGACTGTATGCAATATGCATGGAATGTGTGTAACGGTGTAACTTCGTTATTTCATCATGTTGCACAATATACCGTTATTTAAAAATACACTTTTTAAAACTGTAAACAAAAAAACAAAAGCAATAAAGTACCTTTCAAATGGCTACAACCCAATGTCAAGATCGTTCATTGATTTTCTTTTGACTGCCATGCCATCGGTAAAATAAAAGTGACAAACAGGAAATGTGGTCCACGTTCCAAAGCAAATTATTAAGTTCAAAAGATACAAATATCTGTGGCAAACACAATATAACCACTTTAATAGAAACGCCTCTTTTATTCTAGTAAAATAAGAAAAACAATTAACACCGGACCAAGAAGTATTAGTCATGAATTATATTTTCCATTACTTAAAATATAAAACCACAAAACCACTCTTGGGGTCTTGGGGACTTCCCATCCAAAAATGCACTCGATACACATACTCGTGATCTGGGCCTGTCATTTAGAAAACCAGTCTAAATGCGGGTTTCATTTGTAGGTATTTACCTCTGGTTTGGTTTATATATCCGCTACTTGTTGGCATGTCAAAAACCCTTTAAACAATTAAATCTCTAATCAAAAAGCATGTTTAATTAGTCATATGTTAATGAGGTATGCCTTGCACCTATTTTACAATAAATAGACAAGATGAAGATTTATAACCAAACTTAATAAAATATGGACAGGACTGCTGAAATAGGAAAAAAAAATTGGTTGTGCTGCAGATTAAAAGTAAAAATATTGAAAGAGTAGGGGAAGTACGTCCAATATGACATACCATAAGCCTTTTCATTAATTAAATAATAACCATGATATTTATCACAATCCTTACATTTATTATTCAATCTTTCTGTTATTAGGAACATTTTATAATGTTTTTTTTATTAAAAAAATAGTTAAATTTTAATAAATTAAAAGTTTAAAAAAAAGTAATAAAATTCATTTTGTCCATATAGTATGGACAAAATGACATAGGTCATATGGGCAAAACGACATATAGGTAATATGGACAAAATGACATAATGTAGCATCACAATTCATCACATCAGTTGATCGCAAATTTGTCTAAAATAAATATAATTCACAAATAAAATTCTTGGTGCTCTTCGGCATGTCAGCACATGAGGCCAAAGATTGCAATTTATGCATCGAAGCCAAGTTTCACCTGGGCATGGGAATAAAGGTCATTGCAATAAACGCATGGACAGTCGTCTTCATCCTCTGCATCCTCATCTTTAAAAAGGAACTTGGTAACTTTTCTTTTCCTTTTCTCTTAAGGTGCCTTGGGTTATTTTTTTGATTTCTATGAAGTTGTAGGTATGTCGTTTTGTCCATAGCTAGGGTATGTCATTTTGTCCATATCGTAGTTTTGACACATTTTTATAAAAAACACTTTTTAAAACTATGATTTCATTAAAAAAATATATATAAATTTTAAACTTTGCATTGTAAACTATCGTTAAAACCAAAAATTTAAACAAAAAAGCTACATACATACTCACCAAAAAACAAAACTATTGCAACACAAAAAAAAAATCAACACCTAAAAACACACTTTACTTTATATTTTTAATTTGCGGCTGTCAACTGAGTTGTCGTTTTGAGAAAATTTCTATTTTCATTGTTGTAACCTACTGAGATGGAAAGTAAAGTTATATGTGGGGTACATTTCAAGTTAAGGCTAGTATGTCATATTGTCCGTGTATGTCATTTTGGACGTACTTCCCCTAATCACTACCCTTTCAAACAGTTTTGATGCAAAAGAAATACCTACCTATTAAAGTCGAAGACAAAACACTTAGAGGTGAGTTATGGCGACCATTGAAATCCATCAGGAGAAGTGAAATATGAGGAATCTGGAATTTTTGTCTGATGATTTTTCCTACATATATCAATCAGGAAATTTCCTGATTGTAAGAGGCCAGTTATATCTATCATTGGTTTTCATAAGTATGTAAGTAGTTGGTTTTCATCATTGAAACACATTGAGAATTGAATTCACAGTACTTCGCACATGAATGTGACGAACTACAGACACATAGCAGCACTGGTGACTGAGACCATCGGCTGGGACAGAACATGACATTAATACAACACACAACAGAGAGAGACACAGATAGATACATAGAAGGAAAACACATAACAGAAACCTACGTGGCTCAGAAGAGGAGACATAGATGTTACATTGAGTCGTATGCAATGCATAAAACCTAGTAAATGCTTTTACTCAATTTTTTTTTAAGTATTTATACTTACATATTTCGATATGCATATAAACAAAGTAAATGCTGAAAATATAGTAATTACTTTTTTCGATAGTTAATACTTTTTTTGGATGAATTTTTTCAGTAAATACTTAATCCGGATGCATAATAACAAGCAATTACATTTTTTCTTCAGCATTTACTCAATTTTTTCAAAGTTACAAAATAGCAACCTGAAAATATTACAGTAAATACTTTTTTCCCTCAATCCTACATTTTTAATTGAAGTGTTAAGAACATTGAAATCAGGTTCAAGTATAAATATTTCCTTTGTTGCGGTTTTTTTCATTTTTGTTGAAATGGCAGAATTTATGCGTTAGGCCGTGTGCGAATTGGATAAACTGTGGTTAAAAATGGATGAATTTGACTACTGTCATATTTTAACTTGCTCCGCAGCTAGTCAAATTTAATTTAATGCGAAATGTCAAAATTTAACCAAACGTCAAGTTTTAACCCATTTTTAACTGAATTCGCACACGGCCTTAATTCACAAAAAATTTATAAAGTCAGCAGATCGAATTCGGAGTCTAGTTTTAAGCATCTGTACCGTTTTTAGAAGGAAAATGTGGATTGGTTAAGTGAATACCTTATTGGTGAGTATTTTAAGTGGCAGTTGCCCGTAGCTTAGTGGAAGCAGAACGTCGCTGGTTCGAGTCCTACTCGTGCCCATAAAAGTTTTTATTTCATCTTTCACGGGTAGGTACTACCTCTTGCGAAGAGCTGACAAAACTTCCAAGAGTATCAATCTGTCATGAAAAAGTGCTTCTCAACTTTTCCGTTCGGAATCGGCGTTAAATTGTAGATCCCCTCAATTCTTCACACGCACTCAGAGAATTGTTGATGAGAGTAAGCCACTTAGGCCTTGGCTTTTCAAGAGCTGTTGCACCACTCTATTTATTTTTTTTTTATTTTAAGTGACCCAATTTTCTACATTTAGGGAATCAAACTCAAACGAGAGGAGGAGCGACTACTCTCTAAGAAAAGATGAAGAGTTTTTTTTTTATGTATGTTGGAGATCCTGGCTTCCAAGTTTGGGTTGGTGAAGACATTGGTGTCCATCAAAGTACTGTTTGTAAAACAGTGAATTCTGTTGCGAAATCAATTGGAAACAAAGCTTTCAACTGGATAAAATTTCAGTTAAATTATGAGCAACAGTTAAGAGCAAAACAAGAATGACTTAGCAAATACAGATTTGGAAATTAAAACCAAAATTGCATCCAGAAGAATATATCAACGGCTCCTGGGATTAGCCAGATGTCCTGTCGATTGAACACCTGCATCCAGATATTAGTTGATAGCCTGTTGAATGTTGATAGCCCTGGTGAGCTGCTGTAGCAGTGTTACAAGTGGGATATGTAACTTGACCAAATAGTGTTTAATGCTAACTGTTAACTCATACTGAGTTAGTAATCTAATCTGTCATTTATGAAACTGTTTTTAGCTTGAAACAAAAGTAAAAAACGAAAATTTAGTGTACTAAGTGTTCACTGCACTACGTTTAACAATTTAGGAATGGGTTCAAAACTCAAAGTAATCAAATAAAAAAAAAATTAATTATGATTGAATAAAATTAAAAAAAAATATTTACTATCAATTTTAGATGAATTACAGCACTTACTTGGATAAATTCAGTAAATACTTAAAGTTTTTACTCTTTAGTATCTACTTTTTTTATGCATACGAAACGAAGTAAATACTGAAATACTTGAAATCAAAGTATTTACTTTCATCTTTTACTTTAAGTAAATACTTTGTTTTTATGCATATCACTCATTGTCTCATGTTATCGCACAGGTGGCCTCAGATAAGCTGGCGATTTTCGTAGAAAAAGAATGCTGCCGAAGCTGGGGCTTGAACCCGCAGCATTTGGCTTAGCAGTCAACTACTCATTCCTCTGAACCATGGCCACCTGCATCATTGAAACACATCATTGGATTTTTTCTGATAGGTCGGTTATAGCAATCAAATCATTGAAAATTTCTGTCAGGAATTTTTTTCCTGCCGTAATTTTATCATTGGAACTGTGAGAAGTTGAAACACAGATCATTGGAATTGTACAAAATTGAAACGCAAGTCATTGGAACGATTTGTTTCATTTTTTTACATAGTAAAACAGCTGTTCAGGAAAATGAATTTACAACAGGAAATGGAAAAACAAATTTTAATGAAAAAAAGTGTGTAATTGAACTTTTTTCTCTTTTTTATGTCAGGGAGGGAGTGATTTCCGATCGATTGGTATATAATTTGCACTTCAATCCAAAAGAAAACATGGTTAAATATCCATTCAAAATTTTTTTCCGGATCCATTTCAATGATAGCTATAACTACTGGCCTCTAATGGAGCTGAATAATTTTGCCTGGCAGAAATCTACCATAGGAATTGTATGAAAATGAAACACAAGACATTGGAACGATCTGTTTCCTATTTTGACATAAATCCATAAGCTGTTCAGTAAAATTCCGCCCGGAAAACGGAAAAAAAAATTTTTTACGAAAAATAAGTTTGCTAATGAATATTTTTTGTCTTGAAAAAAAATTGTTTGAGTATTTTCCGATAGTTTGGGCTTATGAACTCCGTTTCATAAGAAAACTTAAATATTCACGCAAACATTTTCCAGATTGATTTCCATGATTGCCTCAGATAAAAACTCTTACAACATTCCGCTAGACCCGGCGAATTTATTTTGACAGTTGGTTTCCTATCTCCTTTTATCTCTGGACAGGATATTCACTTTGTTTTGCACATTATAAAATTTAAAACCGTGGCAAGGACGCGTTTTCCTTTTCACAACTGAAGTGCGTTCTGTTAAAAACAATATTAGAATATGATTACTATCGTCAACTATTTCTCGTTCTGAAACACACATTAGGTCCATTCTTTTACTTTTTGGCAGTTTTTGTAAAAAGTGTCAAAAATGGAGGATTGGGGATGAAATTTTGTGATTCTCCCAAAAAGTAAAAGAACGCTTCACAGCAAAAATCTGCCAAATGCACAAAACAATATCAAACGTCAACAAAATTCAATGTACTTCTCATGGTTTGACAGAATTTACAAAAACTGCCGCAAGAAATTTTTGTGGCTAAAATCGGCAGATAGGGGAAATATTTTTCCCCTTCAAAAGTGACAGAACTTACAAAAATCGGGAGTAAAAGAACGGAAAAGTGGGAGAATTTGGGAGTTTTCGGCAGTTTTAGGGAGTAAAAGAACAGACCTATTGTTACGATTTGAAACAAAAATTTGGTCATCAAGTCGTTCTGAAACGCATTGTTAATGTGCCAAATAGTTACTCATTTCTAGGAGGTTAGTTGAAAGTGTTGATCTGTCAAAGTGATATGTTTGTTTACATTTTCATATCAAGAATTTTTGTTTCAAAGTTCAGTGTTTGTGGCAGAAACATGAAGATAGAATACATTCCTGTATTAAATGAAAACGGAGATAATAAAGTCTTTTAAAGAAATTCCATTTTATGTATTTAAAGAACAAAAACAATTGCTTTTTCCCTATCCACTGCTATACACTTCAATTATGCATATTCGAAAATGTTACCTAAAAAATAAGATTTGTTTTTTCTTGTTTGACAGATCAACGCCAAAACGCGTTCTGGTATGATTTCAACCACATCCAACTATGACACTTCAGCAATTATTTTGACAAACCAACAAATGAAGTATTCGAATCTTCACACAATATACAACAACAATATTAAAAAGAATTTTTGCTTGCCAATATAAATGGAAGTCTCTTTGGTTATTCATTGATTTAATTTTAATGGAAAATAATTCAGTCGTCCAATTTGTGACTAATTTAATATGAATTTCCGTTCAGACAACCTACTTGAATCATGTCTTATAGAATCGTTCTAATGTTAAACAGAAACTACCAATTCATCGAGTTATGATTTTTACTTTTTGCAAATATGCATGTCTGATTAATCTCGTCTAGCAGATTTGTCGAATCTGAATTTTAATATAACGGATTAATATTTGAATAGAAGTTGTTTGTCAAGTTCCAAAGAGAACAAACAATTATTTATTTGGCTTAACAACAAACAATTTTGTATCTCAAAGTAGCACTTTGGGAGAAAAGATTTAAAATAAAATATTAAACTAAAGATTAAAATTAACATATGAATCAAAGAATATTGGAATGGTTTAATTGAATTTGCATAAAATTTTGATTCGTTCAACTTGAAACAATAGATCCTTAATAATACTAAATTAAGGGTAATTTCTTAACTACGTTCTTAAAAATTAAATTCTTTTGAACGTACGTAGGTTCAAAGGTAACATCTAAGAATATAAAGCGTAGTAAGGGCTTCCTTCTTTAATGGGTTGTTTCAAATTGTTTGGAAAACAAAACATTGCAGTCATTTGGGACTTGGGATTTTAAACGTCAATGGATGCCAAACATATGACATATACCTGTCAGTTGTCATCAGTACCTTAAGTTTGTTATTTCACCATGAACGAGTTCAAGTTAGCATAACGCTTGGAAATCATCCAAATTTTCTACGCAAAATCGCAAAATTTTGTTGCTACTCAAAGAACATTTCATGGTCAATGTCGTCGTCAAAAGTTCGGTGGTTCGGTGGCATCATTGGCCCGCACTTGTTACAAAAGTGATGATGGCCGTGCGGTTATTGTCAATGGCGAGTGCTGTCGTCGGGCCATGTTGACGATTGATTGATGTCGATCGATGGTGACGAAATTATGTTTCAAATTCAATAAACGGTGCAACATGCCACACAGTGAACGTGCGTCGCAATGGACATATTGCATCAACAGTTTAGTGAATCGTTGATTTTTCGGAATGGCCCCCACAACTGGCCGCCAAGATTTAACACCATTGGACTACTTGTTTTGGGGCTATGTGACGTCAAAGGCCTTTGCTCTTGAGAACCTCGCGATCAACATTCGGTGCCATTCCACCCGATATTATCCATCGAGTCATCGAAAATTGGTCCGTCGGATGAGCGAGTGTAAATAGAACCGCAGTCACCATTTGAACGATATTTTGTTCAAATCATTAATGACATGGAATAAAAACAACGAAGACCAAATTTTTCAAAAGTTACTGTTTTATTTCATATTAAATCCTAACGCTCTTATTGGTTAACCCAATACATAATGTAGCACCTATGTAGTTATCTTGAGCCTTTTTCTCTCCCATGTGCACTCCCTATCTCCTAGCTTAACAGAGAACCGTTAAAATTTGTTATCACCGCAAATAATAAAACATTTGGAACGTTGACATTCTCTCATTTAGATAACAGCTTACCAAATGTCACGATTTTTGTCTGTTTACTTCGTGCAAGTAAACCGAAAGCCGACAAGACTAACTTGTACCTGTCTTAGCATTATTCACTAAACTTTAAAATAGCTTTTTAAATCGTAAACCTATTTTAAATGCGATGAGTGGTTTTACCAAAATTAAGATTAGTCCACCAGCAGCATCATCTTCGTCATCAATGTTATCTACTTTAAATGCCCATGAGTTGTGACGTCATTTGCAGCACTATGGTCCATCTCCAATGGGAATCAGACCAAACGATCTCATTGACAAAACAAAATAAACTGCAAAAATGTGTAAATTATTTTGGTGTGATTTCCCCCAAAGCGACGCGACACCGACACGAGGCTATACCGAAGAACCCGATGACGATAAAAGTGTGACAGGTGTTAATACCCCCGCTCGCCAGTTGATTTCAGAGTCAGAGTCACCGAGTTTTAACAGTGACACTCTATACGACAAGATATACCAATCGTGATTCAAAAAAAGTGGGGAGGGTTTGCTGAGGGTAGGAATCATATTAACGTGTTTTAAAAGGTCTTAACTCTTACGCTGACGTAGAGAGCGGGTGCTCATTTGGTTTCATTTCGGATTTGGGATTTTTTTCCAACTATTGGATTCGAATAAAAAAAAATTATAATTTGGATTGTGAGAAGTGTGTGTGTTTGTTGTGTGTTGGGCACCATTCGAAAGCGAGGATATATAAACACAGTGACCAGCTTAGAACTCTTCTGTGGTGAGAAAGAATTGATCGTGCGCAGTACGTGATACAATTTTAGTATTTTATTTTTTTAAATTTCAATTTCCCGGCAGTTAAATAATAATTGTGAACGTTTATTCTTTTAAATTTAAAACATCGAATGTGGGTGAATTTTGATTTTAAAACAAACAGCTTTTCGACAATTTTAAAGTGCCATTAGCTTTTAAAAAATAAAATAAATTTAGTTGAACATTTTGAATATCAAAGGATATAAGGATTTGTGATAAATTTCTAAGTAAACAATAAAAAAGAAAATAAATTAAATATGAATAATTTGGAGAAACCTAGCCAATGGCTATTGATTGCCATTTTCATTGGATTAAGTTGCAGGAGTTTGATGTAAGTAAAAATTAAAAAAAAATATTTTTTGTTAAGTGAATTGTTAACAAACTTAAAATAGTGAACAGAAAATAGCAATAAAAGGCTAAGCTTAATTGGTATTGAATTTTATAATTAAAAAAGTGCTTAAATGGCAAGTTTATATTAAAACCTTTTTCGTGTAAATAATGTAATATTCACGCTTTCTGTTCGTGATAAGTGTTTTCATATCGAGTGAAATTTATATACAAAAAACATTTTTTGTAACCTTAGTAAAATTTTGCTAGTTTTTATCAATGCGAATAATTTAAGCTACAAACAAAAAATAGATGGAAATTAGACTTTTATTGACTGCCTTACGTTTTCAAATGAGCAAATTTTGGCGATTTAAATTCATGATTCTTTTTTTATAAGCAGATTCAGTCGGCATTTATTGTTTCTTCATTTAAATTGAGTCTTAAACTAGAAATATTTGCCAACAAAAAAAATTGACCTTAGTAGGAAGTAGGTTCCTGAGAAAAATTCCCCGCAAGTTTAGTGAATAAACGTGTAACCGTTTTTATGTTTCCTTAATTCCTTAAAGAGATACAAATTTCTCACTTGGGGCATATAATAAAGATGTCAAGGTTTGCATTCAAGCTCTGATGCTTGACTTTGTACCTGCGGCGGCGACTTAAACTTTTGGTTCGATTAACTTCGAGTCTTATGGAGTTAGGCTTATGGAACCCAGCTGCAGATTGCTTTTTTAATTTTTTGAAAGCCTTTTCCTTTTCATTGTTCAAGGATTTTTTAATATTTATATTCACCCACAAAAATCTCTGGTTTTAATTTCCTAGACAAAAAAGATTTTTTTCTTACGGTTTAAACCGTTATTTTGTGTTTTATTTCTGTCAGAAACAACAAAATATTGTTGCCGCGTTTTTTTTCACTACTCAGTAGCCAGCAGAGTATTCAAGTGCGAATAAAACGCTCCAACTCACTCTATTTGTCAAATTCACTTGATACTGATAATATTTTGCTGCTTCGAGGAATACCTTAAGGACTATGTATGTTTACTGTCCATTTGCACCTCGACACATTCAATTAAAAAGAAGAGAAAAAATAAATTGAAATTTTAAAAAATTGGATGAGTACGGATAAGGTTGTTGCTTTGTCTTCGCCTGACGTTTATGGCTGAAACACAAACACGCTTTTTGTTTGGCTTTGCCTGGCGTTTACATGTTCAGCGATAGGATTTCAATGCATGCTATCGCAATGGAGATTTGACCTAACGTTTCGTATGTAATGTTATGTGATGTGAATCCAAGCGGAAGCTCTAGGTCAAATATGATGAACATTTGCTTTGTCAGCTGTCAAAAAACAAAATTCATTTGTTTTTGTAGGGACGATGATGATGGAGGAAGAAATTAGAAATGTCATTCAAAGCAAACTCAAAGCGAGTGCACCGTAACGTTACGTAGACGAAAGCGAAGGTAGTCGTTTCTGTCATTGCTATGGTAAACTTCGCCTTAGAAGTCGATTGGTCATAGGAAGATTTACTAGATTTGCTGGAAACAATATTTTTAGGACTTTTTTAAACTATAATCTTTATGTTTTTAGCTTTAACAATCGACTTTGATACATTTGTGCAGTTTTTTTTATTTCTAAAGGACCTAAACAGAGACAAATACTTGAGAGTTCGTGTTTTATATACCTAAGCGTTGAACCAGAACTTACTCTAAATCTTAAGAAAAATACTAGAATAGCCATTTTGTATCAGCGATGTTGTTGAAGTCTTCATTTTTTTTACTATTTTTACCGTCCCCATCCGGCATGCATCAATTCAATCAATTCATATCTTGTGTTATAAACAAGCAATTAGATAGACATGGTGTACATACATCATCTATAAAATTCATATTTTACAACATGTGATGAAATTGAAAACAAGAAAATGCAAGCCTTGAAGTGTCTGCATCTGCACATTATCATTAACAGAAACAGGTAGATTTTCATACCGGATAATGTTTCACAGAAAAAATGAAGACATTACCTTAGTTTGCATGACACAAAGTATTGTATTCAGTGTTTGTTGCTTTGTTTCTTTTTTAAAAAGATATTCGCATAAATGTCATTTTAAACCAAGTCAATATACCCTCAACAAATGTCACATTTAAAAAAACAAACAGGTCCAAAACAAAACGTTGAACTGACCTTTGATCGATTAAAAATGTAACCCTCATTATCTGTTACATAAGTCGATTTTGTTAAAATTTCACTGAAACAAGTTTCACCCATCAACCGCCAACCAATTGACTCGACTTATTATTAGTTTTCTCGAACAAATGACATACAGACATAAATCTGTTAAGGAAGTTCAGCGAACCTGTCAAAACAATCACTTATTGTTTACTTGATCACACCCCAACCAAATTGACCTTCTTAATGTGTTCATTTTCCGTTTCTCCCAGATTGCCAAGATAAAAATATATGTAATTGAGTCAAACTCGTGTCTATGTCAATCGTCAGCGTCACACATCGGAAACCGGATTCAATAGAAGTTTGACAGCAATTTGATTGTCGATAACAATAATTTGATCCAAATTAATTCAAAATCAAACGTCACTACTGTGGCTTATTTTTTAAAGCTTGTTAATTTATGTCTTAACCTGTTAACAAACAATAAAATGAACATTTGCTTTATGGTAACGGTACATGTAATAACACCATAAAACGTATGTAAACAAAGACAGCATCAACACAATCTCGTGCTTCAAGTGAAATTGAAAGTTGGTGAAAATTGTTTATCTGTTACTCTAACTGAAATAAACCATGGGGAAATATACAAATACATAGACATAAATCGCATTGACACAAATAAAATCGCATGCAATTTGGCATTTTATTAACAATTACCATCGAAAATATGTCATTATTGGGACTTTGTCACAATGTCATGATGTGTCAAAAATGTTATTTATGTTTTGACAAGAACTTGACATTCCGATGGTCGAAAAGCAATTGACTTTAATGTACCTTGAGTCTAATTAATGTGCGATGCGATGTTATTCTACATTGACATTGACAGTTAGAAGTTAAATGCAGTTCTATGCCAAAAAGTCAATAAAAATTCTGGTTACAGTAAAGGTTCATAATAAACAAAGAATATTATTGTAAGCCAATAAAAAAATTAAATCAGGCCGATCGTCATTCTTAGTTCTGTTTTGGTTTTTAAGCATTTTGCCTTGTTGCCAGAGTATTTGTTTAATTACATTGCCGCTTGGTATGCAGAATGTTGCGAAACACCAAAAACAGTAGAGTTCAATGCGATAACTTAGGCGTTGATGTGTGATATATATTTAACACATCAATAATTGTACTACGGAGATAGTAGAGAGAGACACACAACAATATCATGTGTGAACACCTTGGCACAGTATTATACAACTTCATCCATGGTAATGGACTTATAACGGTGGAATTCATAAGATTCGTTGGAATTCGTTCAACAAACAGAAGCACAAGATCGAGTTCATTACGTGACAACGCAAGTGCTATACAAGCCGGTACATTTTCTTTCTGTAGCTAATTTCGCATTGGTGCTACATGGCGTATACTTGCTATTTTTTTCTGTAGTAATGTGTGATTTTTTGTTTCTGCACCAAAACTGGTTGCGAACATGAATTTATCCGTGGTGCAGTGGAGTGCGAAAACAAGATATTAAATTTCCGAATAGGAAGGGGGATAATAACTTAATCAATAAGTGGATAACTAGTCACGAGGTGATTCCTATGACAGTTGTCTGGGAATTTTTATTTTTGGATATACCAGGCCATATAGCTGAGTTGAAAAGTAAGTTGAGTGGTCAAATTCGTTATGGAAAAGTTTGTCTAGTTCTTGTTGACCTTCTCGATTCAATTCATAACCATAAATCATATTTATCTGACTGCAATTAAAATTAAGAACACATTCCATTTAATTTATTTTGACAAATTGACTTCTATTTTGTTCGATTGACATTGTCACACTAGCAAGTAACTGCATTCCGGTATAAATTGTTGACATAAGGTTAGAGCACCACCAAATTGATCTTGTCTCTGTTCAATGAATCTATTATTTAAATTATTTGCAAGTTGGAAACAATACGGCGTTACTCTGCGGTTGTACCCGAGACATTGGAATTAATTATGTATGATAATAAAATAAACCCATCAAGATGTTTCTGCCTCAGATAGGCATTTGATTTGATTTTAGCCACCTCACTGCCACCTCATAGCCGCTGGCTATATTCAGTAGGCAAATTGCTGGAATTTGTGCTCCATTGGTAATGATTAATGTTATTTATGTTTTTCATGTTAACTGCAATGAAATCCATAAATCAATAAAACATTTGTAACCGCGTCAACCATTTCAATCGTAGACACATGCACCAAACGAAGTGTCAAAATGGGGGAAGCAGTTTTCTACAACTGTCACTTTAGAACTGTCACTCCATACCTTCTTTGGTCAGACATTAAAAGAAAAAACTAAAATAAAATCTATTTTTACAACTTAACGCTTCAAAAACAAACCTAACCGGAAAAGTTATAAAATTTATTTCTTCCCTCAAATGTCAATCAAAGTGTGGATGACCTTCAATTGCCATTTTCTATTAGTGTTAAGTTCAAATGATTCAATCAAAACCACAGTAATGAAAACAAAACACATTCCAAGATTATTTATAGAACCACTTAACAATTGTCGATGATCAAACCATGAAGCTCTTAATGTATGTCCTGTCCTTTGAACATAAAACTCAATTGACATTTTTTCCACTCAAATCAAATCGCAAGACAATTGTTATGACTTCCATGAAACATTTTCAATGTCACATATTTGACCTAACATTGCATGAAGGTCTGCAAAGGCATCGACAAAAATAGTAATCAATAAGAATTTTTTCTTGATTCAATTATTCTCAAGCACATTATAATAATTATTATGGATCCACTCAATTGAACAGCTCCCACAACTTCAAACCATTAAAATGTTGTATTGTGTTGTAATATTTGTAACAAGTTTTTATCTGTCAAATCAATTGATTTATTTTGATGCTGTAATTGGTTGACAACAATAACAATGGACATATCTGGCACGATTAAGTTGCAGGTTCTCTTGAACTTGCTCTTGAATTGTAATGACTGTTAAGTGTGCAATAATTACTCTTACAAATGTTTACGACCTACCGATGTGAATCTACATTAGTTTTTATGTGAGAGACTTTACCTTATGTGCAGTTTACTTAACACATTTTTCTTTTGACTTTTAGAAATGCCACCACAACTTCACAACGACGATTCCCCAATGATTTTCTATGGGGTGTAGCTTCGTCGGCATATCAAGTTGAAGGAGCATGGGATGCCGATGACAAAGGCGAATCCATTTGGGATCATTTGACACATAATTTCAAAGAGAAAATTGGAGACCAATCAAATGCTGATACTACTGCCGATAGTTATCATCAGGTAAGCTTTCATTCATGATCTCTTTTGTGTTAAAAACTTAAATCATTTTGTCGGTGCAAAGATCAATAAAGTTAATTCATTCATTTTTATTAAGGTTATTTTGACAATAAATTTTTAATACAGCACGTTTTGATTTTGATAATTTACCATCTAGCCACAAGTTGATGGAAAAAACCGCAAATATGTTCATTTGTTTTTTTTTAATAATCCCTGTCGGTTTGATTTTGACAAACAAAAACCTTTTTTTTTGTATAAATTCGAATGCTGCAATCTTAAATGTAAACAAATGTTTTGAATGGTTGAGAGGGAGATGGACAGAATTGTGGAAAATTACAACCTCCAAGTAAATTTTAAACCGCACGTTTGTTAATTAATTCTTAAGCTTGTCTTAAGACTTAACATTTGTCTTAAGTTTGCATATTTTATTAATTCCTTACTACGCAGAATTATATTACGTAGAAAGTTTGACGGTTTGACCTGTTCTTCTTTTTGTAAAAATGTGGCTTGATGTGGAATTTTGAACGACGACATTTTGGAAACCACAAAGAATTATTGAACTCTTAAATTATGACTGAATTCAATGAAAAACTTGATTCACCTCTTTAAAAAGCTTGAAATGTCAAAGCCCGCATTCAGCCATTAACATACAGACAGATTGAATAGACGTCAAAATAAATCCAATCCATGTGGCCCGTGTGAACGCCAAAACCTTAAGGGGTACACCTACAATTTTTGAAATTTGCAATTTTCAAACTAACCGAAACGAAAAGAATCGGTAATCAAAACATTTTTAAATGACTTCGAGTTTCGTTTATACCTTTTTTACCTTAACCCAAGTTAAATTATTGCAGTTACAATAAATATGTATAATTTGAAACATTTTGACGTAAGTTCCGGTAAATTTGCATTACTGACTGCAACAATTTATTATACATTGATTTTTCTGATCATTAATCTTTATTTATATGCAAAAACAAGTGTCACTGCAACATTTTACAGCCTACACTAAGAACTCTCCAAGTTTTTATTTTAATTAAAAAAATACTGCAATATTAAAATAGCAATGAAATGACAACTTAACCTAAGTCCCTAAGTGAGAGTCAAGAGAGAATTTCAAATGAAACTCTCCAATCCAGAGATAACTCTCCAACCCAGAGATATAAGGATAAGGAAATAGGAAACTTAGCTGTCAAAAAAGATTTGCCAACAAGCTCAAATTGGCGAATGGTGGGAGTTTATGCTTGTTTACACAAATACATTTTTATCGTTCGTAAATTCAATAACTCACATTTATAGCGTTTTTTCATGGTTGTCCGGAACCGTTCCGAACGATTCTGAATTCGTTCACTTGGCACAAGATGACAGTTATTGTTCTGAAAATAACAGAAAAACGGTTCCGAATTTGAAGTGGGAATCAAAAACAGAATCACGCAGAACAGAATCGGACAGTTCTGTGTACCAATTCCGGATTAAAAAATCTCTGCTCCAACACACACATTTAAAAAAAAATGGCCTCATTCATTCATTTGGAGTATTCAGGCAGGCACATTGTGGTTTGTGCCTGTCTGAATACTAAACCACCTGAAAGCTAAACCACAAGAAATCAAACAACAGCTTCAAGAACTTTTTAACATTAAAACAATCAAAACTACTTAATTACCATGCGATCTAAAAGATTTAAAAGATATAACTTGTTAGAATTTGTCCAGGAAAATAACGATCTTAGTTTTGATTTAGTACCAAACACTCTCAACCCCACCCAAACAAATAAAACCATTTGTCTTTGTTGGGTTAGCAATAAATAAGAATTATCAACTAGAAGCACAGTAGACAAAAAATTGTTTACTTGTTAAATTGATACTCGTTATTTAACAATATGGACAAAGTAATATTTATTTATAAACTAAGTTAAATGACAATTTGAAGTCACTGGGATTGGTTTCATATTTCTTCTGATTATAAATGCAAGAAAAACTCCTTCCAACTGTCAAAAACTTTAAGTCTAATAGCTGTCAAACTTGGTTGTCAACAGCACCAACCCAATAAACAAATGTCTAGCATTTTAATTTCAATAATGAACTGCAATATTGAATAAATTGAGATATTC
This sequence comes from Sphaerophoria taeniata, assembly GCA_943590905.1. Classification (NCBI taxonomy): domain Eukaryota; kingdom Metazoa; phylum Arthropoda; class Insecta; order Diptera; family Syrphidae; genus Sphaerophoria; species Sphaerophoria taeniata. The sequence continues at coordinate 146,479,184 of OX016541.1, read as the reverse complement.
CATAATTTAATAAACAAAGACAGACATCTGGACAAATAGCCAGAAGTTATAATGAGTTAACCTGTAATGTTAATTACCCGCACCTGGCTCCATCTATGTGTTGTTTTAGTTAATCAACACATTTATTCTATGCACTAGCAAATGTTCAAGTCGCATGGTCAAGGTAGGACTTATACTTTATGTTTTGTTTTAATGCCCGACATGCGGGGTTAATAAAGTTTGACTGATTGCGATTAATATTTCTGGAATTGAACATCTGTATCTAACTGGCTAATGCACTCAGCGGTGCGGCATAAGGATTTCTAGTTCTCTTAACAACCGGTACCAAGTCCGCACCACACCCAACAATGCAAATGGTTGATAAACAATTAATAAATCAGACTGCACGCTTTAAAACTTCTTAGAGGTACTCGAATTCACGTGCTGCATTTGACACCAAGGTCTAACAACTTGAGCCTTCACGCAGAGACAAAATTATTATGTGAATCTGATTGTAAACATCAATTACATGCAATCAACAACAACTGAGACGTTGTCGATGATTTGAATTGATTGGTGCTTGCAACAGAATAAAGGAGCTTCAACATCCAGAAGATAGATTGATTACTTAAGAGGCTATCAGTGCTAATGACAATCATCAGTAAGGCTTTAGATGGCGTCATGTCGATAACACCTTGACTTGGCTGTTATGATATTTGACTTAGAACCCTCGTGCCACAGTCAATACCATGGTTAACGAGATTTTTTTGTCGTTTACATCGAAGATGCATCGCGATCGCACTTTGTCTTTGCAGAGTACATCTCCAGAAAACACAGAATGTCAATGCTAGTACGTGCCAAAACAAGACATCAAAGCCTCTAACAACCAGGTAACCTGTGTTTGATATATCAACAACAGCTTAGCTTTAAATGGACAAGGTGGAGAACTTTGCTTCGGAGGTGGAATCTATTTGCTTGAATTAGCGTTGAAATTCAATCATGACTGTTTATATGGAAAAAAACCATAATTTGTTTTGTCCATAAAATTTTGAATTGTTTTGTTTTCTTAAAAAGACAAGGATAGCATCAAATTGAGAACAATTACAACTTAATTAGCTTGAAATATTAGGTTAAGAGAGTTTAGATTAAGTTAAGTATATGACAGAAAAGATTTGACAGCTGTATAGTTCATATGCCTTAAAGCAAGTGGTGACATTTGACGCAAGATGACAGTACTCGGTCTGAAACAGAGAACTGTCAGCTTTTAGGCAAAAGTTGCACAAAGAAGAGCATTACTGTCAATGTTAACGTTTAACGTCAAAACTGCAGTGTGATGAGAAAGTTAGCATGTATTTGATATGCGTTATAGCAAGTGGTGACATTTGACATAAGGTGACAGTTCTCGGCCTGAAAACAGAGAACTGTCATCTTTTAGACAAGAGTTATGAAAAAGAAAGAGACACATCATCATGTTGCACAAAGAAGTGCATTAATGTCAATGTCATCGTTTAACGTCAAAACTGTGAATATTAACGGTCGATATTATATCAAAAAAGGTTTATACATAGCGATTACAATGTACAATAAGGAAAATCATACCCAATTTCATTAATTCTGTGTTCTACGTCAACGTTAAAGCTTGTCAACAAGAAATATAATTTTATGTCCTTTGATTACTTTCAGTGGCGCCAAGATGTCCAAATGATTCGCCAATTGAATGTCAACATCTATCGATTTTCCATCTCATGGCCACGAATCCTGCCAACCGGCTACATGAATCACATCAGCAGCAAGGGTATCAAATACTACAGCAATCTAATTGACGAACTTCTCCGTTACAACATAACTCCCATGGTGACAATCTACCATTGGGACATGCCACACAGACTACAAGAATTGGGCGGTTGGACTAACCCCGAAATAATTCCAATTTTCAAGGACTACGCTAGATTGTTGTTTGAGTTGTTTGGCAGCAGAATTAAGGTAAAGAAAACAAATTCACGACTATGACTTTCGAACTAGTTTGGTTAGTTTTTGGACATTTTTTCTTATGGTCACTTTTAATTTGTGTTGCAGATATGGACATCAGTTAATGAACCATGGCATGTGTGTGAACATGGCTACGGTGTTGACTATATGGCCCCCTCATACAACTATCCCGGAATCCCCGCATACTTGTGCGGTCATAATTTATTGAAAGCCCATGCAGAAGTTGTTCACATGTACCGCAACGATTATCAAGCAAAACAAAAAGGTAAATTTGTGAATAAATTAATTCCACTAGTTAAATTATATCAGAAATCAGTGTTGATAAATGGGCGTTATAGGGAGTTGCTATAATGGCTTAAAATTATAGTATTTAAGAGCTGTTCACTCTATTAGTTCGTTGTTAATAAAAATTTATTTGATTTCTTTTTTGTAGGTAAAATCGGCATTACCTTAGATACTTCATGGCCAGAAGCAAAAACTAATTCTGATGAAGATAAAGAGGCTTCCGAACGAGCAATGCAATTCTATGTAAGTACTAAGTAGCTTAGTAGCTTGTTGTTTATTTATTTTTTATGGCAAAGCTGTCCCATAAAAACAACCAATGTTAGTGACAAAAGTGACCCTTTCACTAAAGATTAAAACATAAACACAAAGACAACATTATTGTACTACATCCTGTTCTTATACATTTTTTTTTTCAATTTGACAGGTTGGTTGGTTTGGACATCCGATTTTCTCAAAACGCGGCAACTATCCACAAGTAATGATCGATCGTATCAATGGCATGAGCAAAGAACAAGGCTTCACACGATCACGTCTGCCAACATTTACATTAGAAGAAATTCATTTCATTCGTGGTACCTCGGATTTCTTTGGCATCAATACGTACACAACAAATTTGGTCACACCAAATGGTCACAATAACACTGGAAATTTCCCAATTCCATCGTTTAATCATGATATGGGTGTAGTTGAAGAACAAGATCCAGAATGGCCAGGATCCGGTTCACCATGGTTAAAGGTGAGTTGTTATTTAATTTTTATTTTTATTGCGGGATATGGGCTTCTGTCACATTGAACGGGCGACGAAACACTCGCAATTAAATTTCGAATTTCACAACAGGTTGAAAATGTGCCCCTTAACGGTAAATATGCAAGCTGCATCCTTCTCTCCCTCCTCGAAATGTTCATTTAAATTTGGGGACATATCTGAACTGTTTCAATTTTTGATTATAAAAAGAACGTGCCCCTTTGTGGGTTATTCACCTCAAGGTCGTCGCCTTCGCCTTGACTGAATTAAACTATCACAAATTGTACAGAAGTTAAGTTTCTTTATTTTATGGCGTTTACTCAAATTTGAGAAATTCCCACTTCTTTTTTCTCGGATGGCAATACAAAAAAATGTAAAACAAACAAACCTAAGGAAATCAAAAACAAATATTTGACATTTCCCCATCTGTCACTGAAGATTTGTTTGTTCGTTGACATTTTCCCTATCTGTCACTGAAGATTTTTTTGTTCGTTGAAGTTGCAAATTTTAATAGATTAATTGAACAGAAAATGTTGAACATACTAGAAGAACTTCAGGATTATACTTTATTAAAATTAATCAAAAAATGCAACGGCAAAGCTTATGAAAACCTAAACTGAAATAATTTAAAGGCTTGAAAGACCACTTAAACTAGAGCACTTTTTTGCCCAACAGCTGGTTGTACTGCCAAAATGACGCAATTTTGAGACTTGAGTTTTATTTTAGCTTTTTGTGACATTTTATCAAGACCTAAGTGTCCGAATTAGGATAATGATAAGGTGTAGTGCACATTCTATCAAGGTATTTAATGTTCTCACTTATGTATGTGCAATACATAATACGGTATGACATACCGATACCGTTTTTTATTTTAGTGAGACTTATTACGTAAGTTAATTGAAAGCACTCAAAATTTGAAGGATAAAGTTTACGATCTTACGAACTAAGATCGTAAGTGCAATTGGCAATTGACATTAAACTTAACGAAGCTTCATAATTTTCTTTGCTTTGACGTTTCAATTAGAAACCAGCTTCAGTCAACAAAAAAGTGTCTTTAAATGACAAGTGTTCATCACCTGTCAAACAATAACTCGGTTTCCTTTAATCTGTGTACAATCTGTTCACAACTCCACAGTGTGAACACCTTGTGAACAAAATTGTTTCTGTTTTTTCTTTCTGAAAATAATAATCGTAATTAATTTTAATTGCCCATTTTCTACAGTAATTTTTTTTTACTGTAATTACTACAAATTAAGTTGCAGCAATGTCAATAGTTTGAAAAGAATCGATCCATTTTACACAAACTAAGAAATGAAGTAAACAATGTTTCACACATATGTAAATGATAGCCAATTAAATTTGATTTAATTTGTGAGGTTTTTTTTTAAACTAATTTTTCTTGCAACTCGGCAAAGCTCTTAAGATATCTTTGCATTTTATGAGCAAACTTAATTGACATATCCATTGAGCTGATGACATTAACAATTCCCAATTAGCGGTGACCGGTTAATCAAATGCAAAATGGTTATTATTTTTGACACATAGTGGAATAATGTCGGAATGTCATTTAACATAAAGATGAGGGGGAAATGAATTTATAGGTGCAATATTTTTTTTCGTTAAATATTCGTTAGGAATCTGACATTAGTGTTATGGTTTTTATGGTCATTTATCTGTGTTAGTGTCAGTAGGTTTTTTGAGTTATACATCAGCACCAGGTTAAGTATTTTTGTTTTTCTTAAGAAATTATTTAATTTATTCTTATCTGATGAAAGGTTGACTGATTAAACATGTAAAACAGGCAACATTATGGCAAGATTTTTCTTATCGTTTGGTTTATGAATTTATTTTTTATTACCGAAACGAGACAAGAGACATTTGCATTGGAAAGAATGATTTTTCATTGAAGAATGTTTATTCAGAAATGGGAACGAGAAGTAAATAAAATCATTATGGTGGATAAATAATTATATTTGAACCATGTATGCAGGGTGACGTCTTACATTTAACGAGATTGACTTAGAGCAAAAAAAAAATACAGCTTTAAACATATTGGGCGCGTTCACTTTGACTTGGATAGCTATGTATTTGTATTCCATGTAAAAAATTGCAGAGGCTCAAACTAAACAAAACCAAAGCTATCCAACAATTTCTGGAATAGGTGGCTATCTGACAGAATAGCCAAATTCAGACTGAACGCGCCCATTGTTTATGCCTTTTGGCTCTGACATAACAAAGCATCAAGACACACTTATGCGCGAATAGAGTAAATTAGCGAGTACACATGACCATAGTAAGATTCGTTAAGTTTTGTTAAAATATTATCCATACTCCAGTCGCTGGGAGATTAATTAAATATGACAATTCAACATTTGACTGATGTCATTTTCCATTGGTCTTTTTTGACGTTTCTTCTTCTGCCTCCAATGGAACGGATTATGATGTATGTGTCATTCTTCGGACGAGTTCTGCTCTTCTCAGAAGCAATCCGTCTGTCAAAGTCAGTCCAATAAAATGGTGTCAGAAGACTTCTGGACTCTTCCGAATGCTTCTGAACGACCAATGGAAACCGACATGACACTTTGACATTAGCTTTAGCTTTTTTTTTTCTTTTTCGAGGCTAGTATAGGGTGGCTCTTAAACATGCGTTGCCATTGTAGAGCAATAATTGAAGATTACGTTGACAGTTCAACGAAAATGTTTAAGGACTGTCAAAATTTGAAACGTCAAATGATTACATGTTCGTTTTCCAAAAGCTGACAATAATGAAATTCTTAAGAACAAATTAATTATGCCGTCTGAATGAAACATTAAACTCCAAATCCGTGAAAATAAAACCATTTTGTGATAATTCATGATTTTATCAAAAACATGAAGACACTTAACAATCTCGCTGTCTTTTCTTCCGAAACTAAAGAGTCTTTCTCTTTAACTTTACGCAAAAGACACAATCCACCCCTCGTTTAACCAAATTCTTCTCATGAAATGAATCCATTAAAAGAAGCTTACTCGGCATGTTGCAAGGCCATTAATATCAACCAACAACAGACAGTAGAAAAAAACCCTTTCATTACCCTCTAACACTTCCCCATTTCTTAAAGCAGAGATCACATCCCCCCAACGACACAAAAGCCAGCCAATTTTCCATCAGAAATTAATTTAATTTAACCACACACCGTCCTCATTCACCCTTCTTGCTACATCTTGTAAAGCATCCAAAAGGGATACAACAACTTAAGGGGGCGCTTCAAACATCTAATCTCCCAGACTCAGACAGCATCGTTTTGTCGTCTCTTTAGAAGCCTCGTCCTTCCATTCTCATGAAAATATAATAACACAATAAGATGAAACAAGTTCAATAACTTCCTGAATCCTTGGCAATAACAAGACACACGCTAACAACTCCCCACCCAAACTCAATCCAGCCACCCCTCAATAATGATTTTTTTTTGTTCGTCTTGCAGGTTGTTCCATTTGGAATGTACAAACTCCTGATGTGGATCAAGCGTGAATACAACAATCCACCGGTGATAGTGACCGAGAATGGAGTCAGCGACAAGGGTGGTCTCGAGGACTATGACCGTGTTCATTATTACAACTCCTATCTCACATCCGTTTTGGATGCCATAGAAGAGGGCGCCAATGTTAAGGGATACGTTGCATGGAGTCTCATGGATAGCTTCGAGTGGAAGGCTGGTTTTACGTGAGTATTTCTTATACAAACATTACACAATCAACAAAAAATCAATAAACCGTTTTTTCTTTCATTTTACAATTTACAGTGAGAAATTTGGACTTTTCCATGTTGACTTTAATCATCCCGACAAGATTCGAACACCTAAAGTTTCAGCAAAAGTCTTTGCCAAAATCTGTGAAACAAATGTCATTGACTGGCATTATAGGCCAGAGGTTGATCCGGTTGTGATATTGAACGCACGGAGGAGTGCCTCAGGAGCAAGTAGTAACGTCGTTTCTTTGTCGATAATTCTCATTGGATTTGTCATAGTCAATCTAATGAGAAGGTAAAGTAATTTGCGATGCGAGTCTAATCTTAAGTGGAAATGAAATCAATCAAATGATTTTGAAAATGTGAACGAGAGCTTTTTTTGAAAAGAAAAAGTTTTGCAAACGGATTTTCATAGTCAAATTTTTATATTAAGAAAAATATTACCTCTGTGAACTGAAGAAGATGTCAAAAAGAGGAGATTGCGAGATCAAACAAAGCCGATGGAAACTGGCCTTATGTACTTAAAATAATTATAGGAAACTAATGTAGTTGTAGAAAATTCATTGCATGGTATTCATAGCCTAATTGTATTTTATTTAGTTAGTAGTTTTATTGGAAGAAATTTTTACATGGATACACATTTTATCATGAAGTATTTTTTGTTGATTATTTTTTTGAATTGTGATTCTCATTGTTTTGTACGAAAAGATTCATTAATTGTCGTTGGAAATGTATGCATACATACCTCGATTTGTCGATGTCTACCTGTCATGTATTGTAACTAATTAAACAAGAAAGTATTTTTAAATTTTTTTATATTGTTAAGAAAATAAAAAAAACAAAATATAACAAATTTATTGTGTCTCTTTCTTTAATTATTTAAATGGAAAATACGGGCAGACTGAAGTTTTAAATGTTCGATTTTAAGGCGTAGGACAACGTCTGTTGGGTTCGCTAGTAATGGGCGGACTTGTTTATCCAGACAACTTAGCATGTTTTCTTCTGTCTGTGTTAAGCTATACCTATGATGAAAAGATTGACAGAACTAACTGACCACGGATACGTTGTTGCAAACGTAAATTCTCACAGCAAAAATGTCAGTTTATCCAGATTAAGTAACGTCTCAAAATTTGTTTGAAAATTAGTTGTCCTCAATTTACGATAGGTTTTCTCATTGTCGTAGCCATCGTTCGTAAGTGCATATGTGCGTATGTTCGTATGTGCGTTACGTTTTTTCTGCTCGATTATCTCGCGAACCACTCATCGTATTGCAATGAAATTAGTCTCATTCAACGCAGCATTGCTTAAAGAACTGATAAGGTTTTGAGTGAAATCGGATAAGTGGTTATTTAATGGGAGTCAAAAACTAAGCCAAGCCTAATATAATGAATCACCTCAATTATGAAATTCGAATTTCAAGTCGCATTTATAGTCGTAGTCGAATCGTATCGTATTTGAAAAGCAAATTATGAAAGTCGTATGTTGTACATACGACTCTTGTTAAATCCAACGTATACCAACGCAAAGTTTGAAATGTCAGCTTTGTATATACACCTCATAGTATTTGCAGCGTCGAGAATTTTAAGTTGGAAACTTTACCCGTCGGTCGTTGGCGCTGGCAGTTATTCATGGGAACTGTAGTACCGACATAAATAGTTCTGGTTGGTAATACACGCGTCCCTGTCGTCGATTCTCGACGCTGCAATTACAAAGATGTCAGTCCAAAAGAAAACAAAATAATTTTGTAATCATAAGAAGTTTATTTTCATAAAAAATAAAAAATTAAAAATTTATTAAACAAAATTAAATTAAGGAAAATGAATTCGATTGATTTGTTTTTACTGAGGATGAGGACGTCGATGAAGCTACCTCTACATTTTGGTGGAGAGCAGATACAAGTGCCTCGAGCTGGTTCTTCTTATTGAATTTCCTTTAAATAAATACATATTTACCTTAATTTGTTAAAAATTCTCTTAATAAATTAAAATAAATAAAATCTTACATTTGTTTTGCTTCCATCATCAGATTTTTTTTTCCTTGAATGCAAAACTCGCAAGCAGTCGTACACAAAATAACAAACGACTCAAAAACGGATAAAATACGAGTAACGCCGAATTTCATAATAAGGAAAAAAATACCGACTAACATGCGATGATATGCGATGGGTACTGTATTTCTGTCAAATTTAAAAATTTCAAATATATCTCCTAGCTACTACGATTTTAACTGAGATAATTGAAGAAAAGCGATTTTCATAATCGCGATGTACGTCTAAAGTCGTATACGACTCTAAAATACGAATTTCATAATTGAGGTGAATATTTGAAAGTACAATCCTTCCGGTTAATAATGGAAAATAATTTCATTCAAATGGCTGCCTCGGCTGGCCATGCAGTAGCCTACACGATCGGTCCAATTTTTAAGCACATTATCGATTGTGTGCAGCTGTATTTCACCAATGGCTTCACGAATATTGTCCTTTAAAGCGTCAATTGTCTCTGGCTCGTCGGCGTAACACATATTTTTTACGGCACCCCACAAATAATAGTCCAACGGTGTCAAATCGCAGGTCCGAGGTGGCCAAACGACATCAGCTCTGCAGCTGTTAATGCGATCCTCAAAAACATCGAGTGTAGCTTCGGCTGTGTGGCACGTAGCGCCGTCCTGTTGAAACCAAATGTTGCCAATATCCTCCTCTTCAATTTTTAGGAACAAAAATTCGTTCAACATGCCCCGATAACGATTGCCATTGACTGAGTGTTCGAAGAAAAATGGCCCAATTATGCCTCTGCACCAAAATCCGCACCAAACAGTGACTCGTTTTGGGTGTATCGGCTTTTCAATGTATGCGTGCGGGTTTTCTGTGCCCCAAATGCAACAATTTTGCTTGTTTACATACCTGCCATGATCAAAATGAGCTTCATCTGAAAAGATGATTTTTTTTTTTTGGCAAAATCGGCATCTTTTCTAAGTCGATCGCAGGCCCACTAAGCGAAGCGAAAACGCATTTGATGGTCAGTTGGCTTCAACTCCTGAAATAATTGGACTTTGTATGGCGTCATACCAAGGTCTTTATGCAAAATTCGTCTCAATGATGTCTCCAAAATATTCAATTGTTGAGAACGACGGTGAATTGATGTTAATGGCGCTTCATACACACTTTTTGACACAGCAGCAATATTCTCGGGTGTACGCACTGTTTTTAGCTTTTCACGCTTTGGTTTATCGATGAGGATGCCAGTTTCTTTCACTTTTTTCACAAGATAACGAACATACGGAGCTGACGGTGCTTTTCTTCTTCCAAAATCCGTAAGCAATTTTCGCACACATTCTGCAACATTACCATAGTTTTCAAAGTAATGTTGCAATATTTCCCAGCGTTACTCAAGCGTATACACAACCATATTCATTCAGCGGAAGGATAAAACTAATTATCTGTCACATCAGACATGAGCTAAGTGTTACCATTCACGAAATAAGCACTAGTTGAAAAAAAAAAGTTAGATGGCGGACCCTTTACAATATTCAGGGCTGTATTTTATTGTGCAAAGTAGTTGTGCATGAGCCCACGAGTAAGTACGCCAACTTTTGACAACAATGAACTTAATGTATGTCTCAAATCATCAGTTTTATGGAATTGACTTTGAAAACCACCGTGCATGTACAACTACAACGGGATGCATCGGTTGGAAATTTTGCAAAATAGCTAATGTATATTGAAAATGGGTGAATGCTATGTCGAATTTTCGCAATGTATCACATTGCCAGCAAACTTCTTCGAATTTGTACAAATAGTTTTACCAAACATTGCACAGAACTACAAAACTCATCAGTGGCGCAGTAGACAACATATAAGTCCATCGATACTGTGGTAAATTAAGACGAAGAATTGAATTCTGGAATTCGCTTGATTAGCAAGCCATGCCACCGAACGTTCTTCCATTGAAAATTGGCATATCCATAATTCGTCATCGAAACATAAATCCACCACGACTTTGCAACGAAATCAGCATCTCAGTGAAGGAAATTATGAAAAATGTAATCGAAGCAACAATTTTGACCGAAAAATTCAAAGGTAAGTCGACAGATATGCCAATCGAATTCAAACGTTTACAGTTCCGGGCGCAACCCGCTTTCGCAATGACAAAGCACAAGGACTATCGTTGCTAGGGTGTGGACTAAATTTGGAAAATCCATGCTTCTAAGTGACTTACTCTCATCAACAATTCTCTGGGTGCGTGTAAAGAATTGAGGAGACCTACAATTTAACGCCGATTCCGAACGGCAAAGTTGAGAAACACTTTTTCATGACAGATTGATACTCTTGGAAGTTTTGTCAGTTCTTCGCAAGAGGCAGTACCGGTGAAAGATGAAATAAAAACTTATGGGCGCGAGTAGGACTCGAACCCACGACGTTCTGCTTAGCAGCCAACGCACCTAACCACAGGCAGCTGGAATATTATTTATTTAACGTAAATATTGTTATCAGGATAAGTTACATCGATAATTGAAATTGTTTTTACCAGCTCACTTTTGGTAAACGTACAAATTTACAGCTCTCTATTTCTATAGTAAGCCATATCGATTAAATCGATTAACGGTAACTGAAACTTGTTTCTGTGTTCCAAATCATGACGTCAAAATGTAGGAACTGGCTTCCTGGTATAACATCATTTACAAAGTTATTCATTTACTGTCTCAATTAATTTGTTTGAAAATGGTAAGTATACGCCCAGGTGAACCGGATTTTCTATTTTATTAGTAAGACTAAAATTTATAAATTGAAAATCATGCTTCCTTATTTCTATGGATAAGATATTTAGTTTTTGCTTTTTAAGATATCTCGGTATGTGCTCATTGTACAAAAGATACCTAAATATTGGATATGCGTATGTATGTACGTTCAGATTTATTTTTCTACTCAGGGAACTAAGTCGTGTGGGCCACCAGAATTTTCAATCGGGTTAGGATACAAAGCAAACAGATGCAAATATAAATTCAGATGGTTGTCAATTTTTGTTTACTGAGTGTCATGTCTTGTTCAATTTTTATTACAAAATCATTCAACCATGCCATAATCAAAGATAACTGAAAGAACTGATCAGAAACCGACTTACGTTTTACCGCCTTAATCCCGCTATTTCTATTTTCTAATTTTATTTTATTTTTGTGTAAGTAAATGTGATTAAGGCCGTGTGTGAATTGCGTTGAATTGTGTATTAAAAATTGACGTTTGGTTAAAGCTTGACATTAGCGTAGTGAATAAAATGGGTTTAAATTTATCCTGCTGTGGAGCAGGTTAAATGGGTTAAAATTTTTACGAGTTTTTTTTTTGGCTTCTGTTTTGTAGTTTTTTCTGTTCTTCTCCGTTTCATTTAGTTCCTTGTTATAATTAATTAATAATTGCATTGATATTTCAAAAGATTAAAATAAAATACTTTAAATTTATCACATTTATAAATCTACTAGCTGACCCTGCAGACTTCGTACTGCCTCAATCGATAATCGATAACCCTCTTCCTCTATCGTTTGCATTGTTTTTTTGTTAATTCATATGTATGGATCCGTCTTTAAACAAATAAGCGATATCAAAAAAACAAAACAAAATGGTAAGTATACGCCCCGTTGCCTGCGGTGCACGGATTTGTAAAACGCGAATCATTTCGGTTTCACTTCGCTCCTCATGTTGCTGTTGTGTAAACATTTCGAGTTCTTCGACCCTAATTGTTGCGTATAAAACACATTGACCATGATATTGAATGAAAAAAGGATTTTTTATGATTGCTCTGAGAGTTACCGTTATGGAGCAATACAGCAAAATAATTTTCAGTGTTTCAAAAAAAAAAATTACCAAAATCACGAATTCTTTATTTTCCCATTGTTTAAAATCCATTCAAAATTTGACTTGGGATTTTCTTGCTCCTCTGGAGTTTTCCATTTTACCACTCATTTTACCACAACTAATGCATTTCATATGAAAGAGTGTTTTTGAGATTTTTGTTTAGCCAATTTTTTTTTTGCATTTCAAATTTTCCATTTTTCCAATTTTTTGTTTACTTTTTCTTGCTTTCCAGTTCCCCATCACAAATTTTCCAGTTTCCCTTTGAAAACCAATGAGTTTTCCGAGTTTCATTCGAAAACCCATTTTGAAATTTTCCAGTTTTCCATTTGAAATTTTCCAGTATTCCATTTGAAAATCAATGCATCCACAATTTCATGCAATTTTCCACTTGAAAACCAATGAGTTTTCCGAGTTTTTCATCAAGAACTTTCTATTTTTCCATTCGAAAACCCATTTTGAACCAAAAAATTCCACAAAAAATATCTAATTTCCGACCTTTGTTTGGTTTTTCCAGTTTTCCCACTCTTTAATGAGGTTTTTCCAATTTTTTTTTCACAGAAATCATCACTGAATGTAACAGTATGAACCATGAAAATTTCACAAATATCTGTTGGGCCATTTCGGAGTCTATAAGAGACATACAAACAAACAAACAAACACACTTCCATTTTTATATATATAGAGAAAGAAAAGCGAAATACTTGTTCTTTCTTTTGAGATTGATAACAGATATCAGCTGTGAAAACAAATTTTGCAGTGCTACTACACGGAAGAAACCAACCATACAAATTGGGAATTTTTGTTTGAAGATTTTGTATTATTGCTTCAATATATCAAAGTACCCCTGCAAAATCGAGAATATATAAAACAGAGTTTGTTTGTTATTTTAGTGACTTTTCATGAAATTTGTTGCTTTAAGTTTGGTTTTGTACACAAAATTATTTTACCTACAAGAAGAAAAACATTTTTTTGTTGAGGGAAATTTCTTAAATCATGAGGGAAATTTCTTAGTTCTACGCAGAAATATTGGTTAAAAATAATCCCTTTTAACGCAATTCACACAGCAAGTGGCTAAATTTGGTCCCCACCGAACGTCAAATTTTAACCAAACCCAAACGTCAAATTTTAATACACATTCGCAATTCACACACGGCCTTACTGAAATGACGAACAATATGAATGTGTTTATGGAAAACAAGCATACACTCTAATCGTTTGTCAGTTTGAGCTTGCAGGCAAATTGTTTTTGACAGCTTAGTTACCTATCTTCTTTTATCTCTGACCACAATTGTAGGATCAGATGTTCATTTGAAGATCTGCAAAGAATGAGGGTAGAAAGCACAACTTTTAAAGTGTTTGGCGCAATGTATATAAATCACTTAGTAAAATCAAGAATGGGTTTTTCGATTTTTTGTGCCAGATCAAAACCAAAAGAAAAAAAAAATCTCAATACCAAACTTATGTAAAAAAAATTAGCACTGCGCTAGAATTCAAGATGGCACTACAATCGATTGCCAGCTCGCGGGTACTATAGAAATACAATGGTTTGGCGATTTAAACTGTCAATTTGGAATCCGTTTGACAATAGTAAATGCGTTCAATTTCGTAAACGTAAAAAGTTACAGTGCTGATTCCGAAAAGAAGAGAATTCTCTCATTTACAGGTAGTCCTGCTAAAAAAATTATAGAAAATTGAAAAAAAAAACATAAATTAAGCCTAAGCCCTTCTTCTTTTCTATAGATCTTTAAATGCAACCAATGTAAAACATTTAGAAAAAGTTGTCTATCCAGAATAACATATCTGTGTAGCCATTATCAACAATAACATTTTTTTATAGCTTAAACAGTTAATTTTATCTCTGTATAAGATTTTCACTTTTTCAGTGAGTTCTTATCTAACGAACCTGTTCCCAATGTTGACTTATTTGAGACCTACCATAAAGACATAACCTTGACAATACAATGTCCATAAAACAAAAAGCTTGTTGTTTTCTAATTCTGGCAGAGGTGGTTGTTGAAGCATAGATAAATCTTTTGACTTTCTTAACTTAATGCCAAATGACATGATTGTAGGTAAAACAATAAAAAAGATACAACATCAAGTCTCCTTAAGGTTGTACCTACCTGTTTGAAACCATAGGGGCTCACCACCCGTATACCACCCAAAGCAATTGGCAACTATAACCACTTCACCTCCATCTGGCAAACAATCAAGTCAGTAATCATGTACCATTAACATCACTAAAGATTAGACTGAAAATTAATAAAACACTGACAACATGTAATTTCAATGCTACATAACGAATCGGATATAAAATTATTACCTAAACAAATGATGCAATTGAAGACGGCTATTGCATCAGTTCAAAAAAGATGGCCAATCGAATTTCTTTTTGGATCAGACAAAGCTATTAATAGACAGCTAGGAAGCTTTTATTTGCTCTTCCCTTCCGGCACAAAGCAATTAAGGTTAGTTCATACCCTCTCCCCGGGCCCACAAAGCCCTCGATCTCAAATTTCGGATTTACCTGGAAAATTGCATCAGCAATTAACGTGATCTTACGTACTTCAAAAAGTTAATTGAACCTTCAATTAAAGGTTTGAATTGTAAAAATCACGAATTTATATTTAGACAATCAACGTTGTAAATTATTTATAGGACAAGATCAACAAATAGTTAAAGATCCACAATTTCATGAGTTTATTTGAATAAATTTCATCGCAAATCTTCTTAATCAAATTTATCTCACGACATCAATCTTATGTCATGAGAACTGTCTCAAATGACAGCCAGCGAGAAAGCCATCGTGATTTGCAATACGTCATGGCGGCATCCGGTGGCTAACCAATAACCATGTTTGATACCTAATTATAACAAATTGTAGTCTACTGGAAAATTGAAATCTAATTGATGAGCCATCCGCGTTAGTCTATTAATAGGAAGAATATAACAAAAAGACCGAACTTCTGGTCAATAGAAATAACTTATTAGAAGGCAGGTACCCAGCCATAATTGTGGGCTTCCTTGATAAAAAAAAATCTAATTACGATAGTTGTTAAAAGGTATGCTTACGAAAAGTTAAAACTAGTATTTTGTGTTTGTTTGTTTTAGTTAGCGCGGTTCTTAACCTAAAGATTATAGTTTAAGAATTTGAGTCTTAAATCATATTTCAAGTTCTGATGAAATTGAAAGAAAATCCGGTTTCCACCTTCAAAGACTATAAAGTCAATAATGATGGTAAAAATAACACACACGGAAAACGGTTAATTTTGCTTACATCAAACCCACTTGCATGACATAACATATCAAAAAATAGCCATCCATTTTGTAACAGAAGATGATTACCTTCTTTTTTTACAGTTTTGATTGAAGTAATAGAAAACAAGTAAACTAGACTCACAGGAGGTCGCTGAGGATGCATTTTTTAGTGAAAACGTCAAAATGCAGTAATTAAAGCAATGAGACGATGTTTACGTGAACCGTTATAAGCTTCCGGTTTCTCTTTTTAGTCTTAAGCTAGGCATACACGGTGAACATGTTGGTGTGATTTGTTGGGCAGCGGTTCGCCATACACGGCCCAACATGTTTATAAACTTCATTATTTGTGTGACTGTCGTGAAGGCAAGATGTGCGATACAAGTGCGTTTTGCTTTGTTTTGCGACATGTTAACTCCATGAAAATAACTACACAAATGACGAATTGTTGTCACACAACGCCATACACGACGAACATGTTGATAAACTTCAAAATTTGTTGTAAACTTGCCCATACACAGCCAACATGTTAGCCGTAAGTTCACGGTTTACAAAATATTTCATAAACCGTGGATTTGTTGGCCAACAAGCCCATACACGAATAATTTTCAGCCCAACCCCAACAAATCACACCAACATGTTCACCGTGTATGCCTAGCTTAACTTAGTGTTTTTTGTCTGTTCTGGGGGCTATAAATGTAAAAAAGCGTTTTCAATTGTCAATCTGGAATCGTCTTTGACAGTTCTGAAAGCTTTCAATTGGGAAAAAGTGAAGGAAGGAGCGAAGGAGAAAGGAATCTACTATGATATTCCCTTGTTTATCTCTGCAGGCATCGGTTCTTGCTCGATGACCTTGAGCCAGCTGTTTTACCTTCCGGTAGAACCTCCGAACTTCATTTCTGCTGTAGGCTCTCTCAACATCGATCTGACGCTTCTCATGCTCCCTCTTTTTTCTCCTGATAAGCCGACGTTCCTCTCTCCTCTTTTGCTCGTAGAGCCCCCGAGGAGCTCTTGTCCTTGTATTCAGCACAGCTTTGTATGCCTCCTACTTGTCTGCATGGGCCTGCCTGCATTCTTCGTCAAAGAATGAGTTTTGTTTTGGTGGCTGTGTGAAACCCAACACAATAGAGGCGGGCATCTCTAATTGCTAATTGCAATGTTGCCACTTGATACTTGATGTTGGCGGCATGAGACTTCTTAAGAGGTTACTTGGCACTCGATCAGAGAAGGGTCTGGTGATATCTTAAGATTGCAGCCGTCCGACGCGACGTCGAATTTTTTTGCAGCATTTCCTTGTTTTGGCCATTGTCGGGATATTCGGGGTTGTGGTCCTCGGAAAATTCGAACATCTAGAATGCTGGACAAGTTCCTTCCGTCGATCGCAATGTGATCAATCTGGTTGGCGGTTGATTGATCAGGAGATCTCCATGTACCTTTATGGATGTTGAGATGTGGGAACCAGGTGCTTGCTACCACAACATTTCGCCCCGCAGCAAAATCGATCAGCCTGAATCCGTTGTCGAAAGTGGTGTCGTGCAGGCTGTGCTTTCCGACTGTTCCACCAAAGATGTCCTCTTTTTCCAGCTTTGCTTTAAAATCGCCGAGGACAATTTTAATGTCATAGCTAGGACATTGCTCATATGTTTTGTAGAGGAGCTCGTAGAACTCGTCGTTTGTGTCGTCTTTTTTCTCTTCTGTAGGGCATGCGCGCATGTTAGGCTAATGTTGCCTCGATTCGGATCGTCGTGATCCGTTCGCTTACACATTTGAAACTTAAGACTTTTTGCCTGAGTCTGCTTCCCACGACGAAGCCGCTGTTGTTGCTCTCGGTAGCAATTATCATAGTAAGTGTCGCAGATTTTCATCCTCCTTTTGCCCGGTCCATCCCATCGTATTTCCTGGATAACGGTTACGTCTGCTTTGTAGCAGTTGAGGGTCTCCGCTAAATGTTCGGCAACACGCGATCTGTTAAGGGACCTAACATTCCACGTCACCAAAACAAATTTGTTGTCCTTAAAACATTTGCTTGGGTCGTCATCAGTATAGATATCCGTCCGTTTCCGAGGCCTGTCTTTGCTTCGCAACTAAATGTTTTTCTATGTAGTCGGGAAGTCACCCCGACGTACATACCCCCAATCTGGAGTACCAGGCATTTGATGTGGCACCGTTGATTAAAAAAAAAAAAAAATTCTTTCGCTGTCGTCGTTCGTTGGGAGTTCCTTCTTTGAGGGACCCTTCTGCGAAAACAAGTTTCGCGATCGCATAGCTCTTGGCTTCATAGTAGTAGCCACCGTACGCGCGCCGTTTTGCCACGTCAAGGCTTACCCCATGGACAGTTCATTTGTCTGCGTATGAAGTTCAAGGTTCAACATTGGCCTGTTTCCCCAGAACCTTTTGACAGGACGCAAGCTTCGGCATTTTTTTGTCGCCAAAAACAAAACAATAACACCAAAGAACAACATAGCAGCATAAAGGACTTATCAAAGACTCGGAACTAGAAAATTCGTAGCTGTGGTTAGTCCTTTATTCTTAACAATTTTAACTTATAAGCAAACAAATCAAATTCCACTACTTTAACGACATCGGTAAAATAAATTATTTATAGGAATGCAACTGCAGCTAGTTCACCTAATGACATGTCAAAAGAAACTAGATGTTACACTCTTAACTTGTCTTTTTTAATTAAAAATACTGATAAAACAGTGCCAACTCTGAATAAATGTATTTTAAGAAGAAAAAATAAAACATTTTTATGCAATTAAGTTCTAAGAATGTTTCAAAGAATTCATTTTAATGGCAGCTACACAACTTTTTAATTTCCTTAGACATTCATCATTAAGTCTACCAAAACAAAAAAAACTACATTAGATAGACACATAACCAAACAGAACCCAACCCACTCTTAATTTCAATAAACTACAGAACTAGTCAATTGATTTACTTTGTCTGACTTTTTTCTCATTGTTTGGAGGCGTGAAATTGAAATACCGATCAGACTAAAAAGACAGAGCTCTCGGCTAAAAACAAACAAACAAGGTAGATGGTTCCGTGTCCGGTGTTAACAGACTTATCAGACAGTGTCTGCAAGTCTTTAAATCAATTACTGTAGAATTTTCAAAAATGACATCTCAATAGGTTATAAATATTCAATCAACAAACACCTGGGTTTACAGTAACACTGCCCATAATGCCATAACCAATTTATTTGCCGAAAGGCTTTCAAATGTATGCGTTTAAACATGATTGGTATTGCCATATTTTTTCACTTAACAAGTAGGAACCAATATAGTTTAATTGACAACTAGACCGAGCTGATGGCCAATTAAATAATTAGATTTGAGAAGCAGCATTCTGATCATGAACTTGAGTGATTGGACAACTTCATGATAGGAGCAATTATTTATGTTAAAGATTTGAGGGCCGTGAGATTTTTTGTTAATAGTTGGACCTCAAGTAATTGCGTTAGATCACTGATTGAGATTACGGATTACACATGTATACAAACATTGCTGCCAGCAATTATTGGAGACACATTTTTTCTAGCAATTTTTCTTCATTTTGATTTAATTAGTTGAAATATTTTTAAAGAACTGTAGGAATATTCATTTTTCTAGAACCAAATTCTAATAAAAATTTTCAAATAAGGAATTGGAGAAATGAAGTCCGCTATTTGAGTTTCGCTTTTCGTCTGTTTTCTTGATTTTTGCCCGCAAATAAGCCTCTAGCGGGTTATTTCAAGATCCATTTCTCATTTTGGAGCTCTTAATATGGTTTAACTGGGATAGTAACTATACTTAACATACAAAGAAAAGACAATTACAGCAAGAGTGACTTCAGCCATCTTTATATTTCCTATAAAATGTATGGCTGAAACACAAACACGCGTTAGCTTTAGCTTCGCCTGACGTTTGCGAGTTCAGCCATATTCAATGCATGATATCACAATGAAGCTTCGACCTCACGTTTCGTACGTAATGTTACGTAATGTGACTCTAAACGGAAGCTGTAGTTCAAAGATGCTGAACATTTGCTTTGTTTGACAGTTTAACAGCTGTAAAAAAAGTCTAAAAACAAAATTCATTTGTTTTTGGTTTTTCGAGGGGATGATGATGAAGGGAGAAATGTCATTAAAAGCAAATTAGAAACGGATGCATCCTAACGTAGACGAAGACGAAGCTGAATCATGTATATGTTTCAGCCATTAGGGAACAGTGACAGAAGTATAAATTCAGTGATCTTAACCTCATTTTTGGGGCTTGGTGAAAATTCCCTTTTTCCACTCAGCCATGGATGACAGATACTGATTCAGTAATTGAGTGCTCGCTTAGTTTCTAAACCAATCATTGGGCCTGCATACACGAGACTAATTCATCCGGACTAAAATCAGTTTAGTGGGCAAGGGAAGCGAAGTGTGCAGTATGAAACGGACTGAAATTTTCAACCCCAAATTTGGTGGATGAACGAAGACTAAAACTAACACATATACAAAAGCTGACAGTTTTGGTACGAAATATATACTCACACATTTAAAAGAGATTCCCATATACATTTTTCTCTCAGTCTGAAATCATCTCGTGTGTGCTTGGACTAAGGACTTAAACCCATTTCAGTCCAAAAATTATTCATCCCGTGTGTGCAGGCCCATTCAAACTATTTGAGAAGTTTGATGTACAACTCTACAGACATACGATTTGTATGGAATCTTCCGCTTCCAAATACAACGCCGTGTTTAAATTGCGTTAAAATAGGTCTGTTCGCGTACCTCCCTAAAACAGTCAAAATTTTCGAAAAATTACGAAATCTTACCAAATCTTATTCGCGTACTCAAACATTTGGTAATTTTTCTTAAAAGAGTGCTCACGAGAGAGTAAAATATTTTCCCATCCTACGAATTAAAGCCAAAGCAATTTCTTTGTTCTGATTTGTGAAAATTTGATTGAAAATAGCAAATAAATAAATAAATTTAAATTCACAGTTTAAATTTTTCATATACAAAATAACTTTAACAATTAAAATTTGTTGTTTTCCCGTTCGCTTACTTTTTTGTGTTTTGTTTTTCTGTGAGTGAGAATCTTACCCCCACTCTTTGAAATTTCTATTTTTACGTGCAAAAAGTACGCTAACGGACCTAATAGGTTCGTTCTTTTACTTTTTCGGCAGTTTTTGTAAGAACTGTCAAAAATCGAGGAGTGGGGATGAAATTGTGTGATTCTCCCAAAAAGTAAAAAAATACTTGACAGCCAAAATCTCCCAAATGCACAAAATAATATCAAACGTCAACAAAATTCAATGTACTTCTTATGGTTTGACAGAAACCTACAAAAACTGCTGCAAGAAATTTTTGTGGGTAAAATCGGGAGATAGGGGAAATATTTGTCTCCTTCAAAAGTGACAGAACTTACAAAAATCGGGAGTAAAAGAACAAAAAAGTGGAAGAATTTGGGAGTTTTCGGCAGTATTAGGGAGTAAAAGAACAGACCTAGGTTAGGTTAGGTTAGAGTGGCTGTCCAGATGTTGTTGACTCACTTAGACCTCAAGGGTCCGTTGTGATACCACAAAATACTCATGGGAGAGTAATGAGCTTAAACAAACCAATTCGTGCTTCTAATGAAGTTAGAGAGACATTTTGTGTCGATCGTTGCCAGTTCACTGGTATTATCGAAGAAGTGATTACCTAGGAAGCTGTTCCTTCTAATGGAGAGTGCTGGACAAGAAGAACAGACCTAATGTGTGTTAAATCTTGACGTTTGACGTTTGACACTAGTATGGGGAAAAAATGGGTTGAAATGTATGTAGGTGTGGAGCAGGTTAGTTGGGTTTAAATTTGACGTTTCTCATGAGTGATTTCAAACGAAACGTCAAATATTAATAGTGCTTGAAGTTTTAGAACATATTTTTACGCAATTCACTCAAAGCCTAAAAAAGTAATTAATCAACTAATCACTGCATACTTCCCTAAACATTTAGCCAGACACCTTGTTTAACAAAACAATTAAAACAAATCAAACAAGAAAAATGAGAAAGATAACAAAAGCTAACATAGCATTGAACATAAATTATTTTTCGATCTGTGCAATGCGCCAATAAATTAAAATGCAATTAAAGAACAAATTATACAACGCATTGTTGAATATACATTGCCAGTTGATTTATTTCTTCAACATCCAACTTGCCAGAAATTGCAGGCAAGGTAGAAAATTCATGTGAAATAAAAATTAAAATCCGTTCAGAACAAGCAAGAGTTTTATGTTACAAAATGTTGAATAAAACTATAAACAGCCTTTCGTATGTCACTGCTTAAATCTTACGTTATTAATTAATTAGGTATGTTAATAAATACCTGTTTATGGGTGCGATGTAAGCGTTGCAAAAGGGCTCTAACCTGTAAGTATACTATGATCACATTATCAGGATATAAAACTTGTTAGATTTTAAGATAGAATAGGTAGCTAGTTAACTTGGTGTGCTCGGTGTTGCATTAAGACAAACAAACGATTAACACCATTCATTTGACTCATTAATTATAATTTTTAAATGAGGTGAATTATCACTTTACCAAGTGGGCGGGAAATGTTTTTATAATTCCAAGTAGCAAAATGCATTAATTAATTCGATTAAAATTTGGAATTCGTATCTAATCTGGGAGGCATGCATGATGCAAATAAAGGGAAGTATTTATGAGCATATACATTTAATTAATCTCTTAAATAATCTTAAACTTGTTTTGCATCAATGGATGTCAAATTTTGTTCCAAACTTACGAGTCTTCCTTTCAAAGCACCATTTAGGTACTTGATTCTAAGGAAAGCTTAAAATATGCGGGGGGACTTTGCAAATCGAATTGAAAAATATGTAAAGAAATAATGCTCACTTAAATAAAACAAAAACAATTAAAAAGAGTTCAAGATACTATTTAATATTAAAATGAAAACAAAAACACTAAACCAGATGTAATGCAAAAGTCAGTACTCAGAAGCCCAGCTAAATATTATGCACGACTGTGTCACACGTGTCTGATATCTAGGTATGTCTTAAGAAAATGCAACAACCTTTTAACTAACTGAACAGAAATAATAATAAAATAAAGTAGTTGATCTATGAGATCGATTCTCTTAAGAAAAGAATTTTCTATTACGAAATGTTGAATTTTATAAAAAAAAAAAATGCGGAATCATGATTTTAAATCAAATATAACGGAATTTCCGAATGTCAGTACCCAGAAGCTTCGTTTTTCTGCTCAACGTATGGTTGTGTACTTTAATTTTTTTTGTTCGAAAATTATTTTGATTTTGTGTATATAGTCGTTAATTTGGTTGGATGTAAATAACCGTGCACAATCAGTTCAGATTTTGGAGAGATATTTCTTCTCAACGCTTTTTTTCAAAATTAAACCCCTAAGAGAAAACTACATATTGAAATTTTTTATTGTGATTTTTGTTGCATACCTTTAGGATATACCGATTATTACTTTAACAACGGGAAAATTGGCATGAAAAGTTGGAAGAAACTTGTGAGCGTTTTTCAAAATCGAAGGAAAGGGATTTTGAGTTGAGTTGAAAATGAAATAATTTGAAAAAAAAAACAAATTGAAACATTAGAAACGTAAGGGCTAAAAGCGACGACCAATAGAATCCGTCAATCCCTCAGCGTCAACGTATACGTTGCTGTCAGAGTATTTTCCGGATGAAACTGTCCCACAGAATACGTTGTACCTATACTTTGACAGTTTCATTTGCTCGGTGTGAAAATTAACCAAAAAAAACTTGCAAACCTGGAAAAAAAATTAAAATTAAAACATTTAAATCGTGCCCATATAATTTTTTGTCCAAAATTTTGATCATCAATTGCTTTTCTTTGTGATGTTGTGAAATAACGCCGAGCGAAATAACGCCGAATTCTGAAATTAGTAAAGTGAAATAAGGCCGAATTTCAGAATTCGGCGTTATTTCGCTCGGCATTATTGCACGGCACCTTTCCTTGTTGCACCGGGAATTGAATTGACTGCACTCTCAAAGTCAGTTGTCAACGGATCAATTGACGCAAAAGTAGAAAGTTAACTAACTCTATCCGTCACATCCGTGCGTCGCATGCTTTGCTTACGGGAAGCGTTTCATAGGAACATGACTTGTATTTCATTGACCTGTCAGGTAAAACGTCAACCCTTACGGATTGAAGGATTCTATGCGTCCTCGCCTTAAAGGTAGCCAAATGTTCGAGGCAATTTTTTGTATGGGAAATATTTTAGACATTTTTTGTTGTTGTTAAACTTGTTTTTGTTTTTCATTATTTTGTTTAAATTTTAATTTTCTTATATTTCAATCCCCCTGACATTTGACGTCGCTAAATAGATTGTGTCAGCTTAGCCTTAGACATTCCTAACTAATTTCTATCATTCAATTAATGTTCCAGACGCGACTTTTAGAACTGGCGCATTGTAATTTATATTCTGCTAAAAAGGAGGACATGCAATTGATTGGCCCATAAGTTAACACTCTTGTCTAACTGTTTTTCCATTCCTGTCACGTCCTTGTCATATTTTTCCAAGACCATTTTGGAAGCAGATAATTTAATTTTACACTTCTAACTTGTCACAGAAACTAGAAATGAAATACAGTAACACATAATGCGTGATCTATGCACCTAATGCATAATCAGTTCTGCATGCATTAACCTCTACATTTTAAAACAATCCCCTCACCTTTTTCGTTTTCTGATAACAATTTTTATTCTTCTTGTAATGTTTGTACAATGTACTCAAAGTACGTATGCATGTATTATGTAGGTATCACAAAAGAACAACAAAGATTTTTGACAAGCTACTTTCAAATTTTTCGGCTTGACAATGTACATTGGACACACAGGTTGTTTTTTTTTTAATCGAGAAACGACAAAAAGAGAAAAACAGTGAGAAAACTCTTGATTCACTTGAGTGACTTTAATTTCCCATGAGCTGTCTAGTCACGCATTCCGGATGTTCAGCATAAATATTTTCTTCGAATTTATTGCGTCAAATTATGGTGAAAAAGCATTTGACAATTTTTGCTGGTAAACCAAAATTATGGGTTCCCTTAGAGGGGTAGGCCATTTAAATATATTTGAGAAGGGGGTCATATGTTTTCCATATTTTGTTTAATAGTCAACACAGACCTTTAAGGGCCCTAACTCTTAATACCTACGTACAGCCAACTACCTCTATTATCGAAGTAAGGTAATGTTGCCAAGAAAAAAATGTTATTCCAACCTGGGTTTGCTCTTAAAAATAAACAATGTGTCTGACGTGTAAACAGTTTGACAGCTGTCATTAAATTTTTAAGAACAAACGCTAGTGTCAAATTAATTTTGACATTTTAACTTCAGCTTTGCTTAAAATAAGAAAATGTGTGTTCATAATTATTTAGCACAAGCACCTTACTGTTTTTTGCAACAAACTTTAAAGCTCCCACCATCAGAGTCAAAGACATAAATAAGTAAATATTAAACAAGTGCCTACTTAAAGTTTCCATGTTACCTCTTTATTCCTGCTGCAAAGGCAAAACACAAGTGCACTACCTTACCATTTTCTTCCACTCGAACAGAAACATCATCAAATTTTTAATTGCACCTTCTCTACTTCAATGTTAAGTGTAGTGTGCAATGTGTACCTTGTCGGACTTGTCCCTTAGAAATAGTAACGACCTAACTGGCGATATAGCACCATCCCCATCCAAAATATGCCAAGGGTTGCAGATGTTTGAGAATCCTTGTATTGTTTGTTGCACAACTGCATTTAGATTTTATATGGTTTCCTTTTACCCTGTCCCTTGTTCCTCAGCTCTGCTTTTGACATGAAAAAGAGCCACAGTAGTGCAGTTTTGCTTGTTAGGCCAAATTACTAATGATGATCATGAACTTGGATCATGATTCATGAATCGACTGACGACGGATAAATAATAGGTCTCGTCGCGATAGACAAAGGTACATCAACAAAAGGTTACGTGATGTTATTGTTGCTGCAGTGAAATGTATATAAAACTGTTACCCACAGTAGCGCTAGGGGTTGGATGTTTTATTTTCACTTTTTATTGTTATTTTCCTTTCAAACTACCAACACCTCATCTGAAATGTTGAATTTCAGGACATTCATACAACAATTGCGATTTGACATGCTGCCTTGGCTGGCTATGAAAAATATGCACTTTGAAAAAGAAGGAAAGAGGGAGAAAGGACTATTGATGATGGCAACGGAGCCTTAAAACGAAGGACGATGGGAAGATAAATGTACTGATTTATCATTCCTGTCTTAAATAGCGATAAGGAAACAATGACATTTACAAGCAAAAATCTAATACTTTCCAGTGTCAATGGCATCACTTTAGTTCTCACTTTAACGCCTTAAACGAAAAATTCTGGAATCACTTTAAAATTCCACTTTACGGTGCATCGTTTCCATTTGCATGTCTATGTTATTTAGTCTCCTGGTTAGACAGAGGCTTCAATGTGGTGTAAGGCTATTCATGTTGTCTGGAGCGGAATTCAGTTATTCATGGCTATGTCTGCTGTTCTGTTTTTTTTTTTGTCGTCGAGCATGTGCAGCACCGAGAAATTCAAAACTGCAATTGCATTCTCCATGAAAACCCCCAATCCAAACTCCATATTTGCATTCCGAAGATACTTATTAGAAGTACAGTGAGTCCATCGTTCCAAGGAAATTTTCTCACACTGTAGAGGGCGCTTCAAACATTTTGTTTTAAAGAAAGTTCAATTCGCGGGAGATGTTCCAAAATGTGTAAATGAACTCTTCTGGCGTCTTTCATCGCATTGAAAGTTTTATCTAATTTTTCCTAAACATAACAGTAGACTAACTGTTTCTTAGGAGCCACATTAACATGGCAAAACAAATCGCAGACTTTTTCCTCTCAGCTCAGATTTGTGGCGGTGAGCTGGCTGGTGCCTGTGTGAATTCAATTAACATTTTCAATATCGATTTTCCACCCAAACCCGCCTTTAAGTGGGTTTTATTTTATTTGGTTCTTTCTTTCTTTTCATTTTCTGCTTTTCGTTAACAACAGACGAAGGTACAACGAACAAAACATACAGGAGCACATTGCTAAAGGAAACACGTGACTCCCTAGAGACGACCGACAACACAATCAATGTAATGTTCCTGGCACCACGCCACCCCATTCAGTCAAATTCAACTGCTATCGGAACTTGTTCAAACTTCAAAATGGGTACAATGGAAAAAATCGGTGTTTATGTTTTGGGTTGGGCGATTAGTATGGAATCAATTGAAATTAGATTTTACCAGCTCCTATACAGACTTTCGGGGATTTAACAGTTTCGCATGCATGATGCATGTGACAATAACAGAAATGGAATGGTGGGAAATCTAAACACAATATTCTTACACCCCCATGGGAAAATGATTGGAATTATTGCAATGATAATAGTTGACAAACCTGCCCCAAGAGCCAGGATTGAAAACAATCCAATCGACAGGCCCCCAGAATTTAACTTAACAAATTAATGCTAGAGTAAGTCGCATGAAATTGTCCATGTTCAAAAACTAGCATAAGCGTCAGTGAACTCGTAGCAGAAAGTGGGCGTGGCAGTTTTTCCTTTAAACATTTTTCAGATTATTTTGGCGAC
Source organism: Sphaerophoria taeniata (assembly GCA_943590905.1). Taxonomy (NCBI): domain Eukaryota; kingdom Metazoa; phylum Arthropoda; class Insecta; order Diptera; family Syrphidae; genus Sphaerophoria; species Sphaerophoria taeniata. Next base: position 146,451,734 of record OX016541.1, on the reverse strand, counting down.
ACAAGAAATGCGGACTTAAGAACTCCAAATCGATACCCACCACCTTTTCATCGATTTTAAGGCCGCATATGACAGCATCTACAGAGACGAACTGTATAAATCTTTGTCTAGTTTTGGCATCCCTGCCAAGCTCGTTCGCTTTTGCAAAATGACGATGGAGAACTCACGCTGCACCGTCAAGGTTGGCAACGAGCTTACGGAATCTTTCGATGTCAAAAAAGGATTCAGACATGGCGATGCACTGTTGTGTGTTTTCTTTAACATCGATCTTGAGGAAGTAGTGCAAAACTCCACCGTCAACACCAGAGGCACTATCTTCCAAAAGTCTGTTCAACATCTCGCGTACGCCGACGATATTGATATAATGGGAACAACACAGCGTGATGTCAATGGCGCCTGCCTGTGTAAAAATTGACAGAAGCGGCAAAAATGACGATGTTCACATTGGATTCTTTCCTCCGACTTATCTTGACGTCTATATGTTTTTTCTCTTTCGAACTTGGTGGTTAGAAAAAGACAACAAAGTGAGGCAGGATTTTCAAAGCAAACTAAAAATTTATGGATTTTTTTTTACATTTGGCATATGCCGTCAAATTAATTAGGCCAGTTCCACCTAACAACATCTCACTGAGATCTCAGAGATTTTTTAAGTGGAACAAAAATGAGAGATGAGATTTTTTTCTGAGATCTCTGAGATGAAAATATTTTGGATTCGATTTCTCACTCAGCTATTTCGACGTGACTGACATATGTACAAAAACAATTTGTAAGTTAACCATTTTATCTCAATGAGAATTGAGAATTATGTTCCACCAAATGATTTTTCCTCAGTCAAAATGACATTGAGATCTCATGTGGCTTTTCTTACAACCCAAGAATTGATCCGTGAATTTTTCCCTTAAACGCATTTCTTTCACAAAGAAATTTAATTTTTTTCTCGAACGATTGATTTCTCTTGAATCTCTTTTTGGAGACGGATTTACACATAATTGTACACGGATTTTACATATATTTACTACGTGTTTGACATTTCTGAGTTTTCTGTACAAAACGATTTAACAGCTGACCAGACAACAAAGCCATTCAAAAAAGGGATTGATTCGTTTTTGCACATTTCTTACAAGTCAAAAAACATTGAATTTCAGTAGCAATTCTTCTTGGTTCTTAGAAAAGCCACATCAGTGAGATGTTGTTAGGTGGAACTGGCCTATTGACAATTTATGACAACTATAAGACGTCAAAGTGAGTCTGGAGCGTTCACACTACTTTTGTGTTTGAACACGACAGATTGGCCTTACTTCAAAATAAGTCGGCGAAAATAGTCCAATGTGAACATCGTCAATGGGTTTAGCGGTAAATGAGGGAAAAATGAAGTATAAATGTTATCTTCGAGGAAGGACGCTCAACATCGACGACGGCTCGGACAGAACGTCACTATAGACGCTGACGCATATAAAGGTAGTAGAGGAGTTTGTCTACCTAGGCTCCGCTATTAACACGGGCAATAACACCAGCGCATAGATCAGAAGACGAATAGCTCTTGCTAATCGCTGTTTCTTCGGGCTAAGAAAGCAATTGAGTGGAAAAGTCCTCTCTCGAGCAACTAAGGTAAAACTGAATAACACCCTCATCATCCCAGTCCTGCTGAAGCATGGACCTTGAGAAAATCGGATGAATGTGCGTTAGGCTGTTTCGAGAGGAAAGTTCTTCGGGTCATCTTCGGCCTCTAGTGCATTGAAGGGGAATTGAGAAGAAGATTCCACATCGAACTTTACGGGTTGTACAACAAAACGGTCAGAAGGGACAAGGTCCAGGCGTCCAGAGACTCAGAGAGCGGATGGACAACAATGCTCCGGCCCAGAAGCTCTCGACACTATTCCCGAGGGACGTAGTAGTAGTGGATGACTGCGAATTTGGTGGCGCTTCCAAGTGAAAGAGGACCTCAATCAACTTGGAGTGCAAAACTGGATATAGCTACCTAGGGACCGAGATGGCTGGCGGAGACTGTTTTTTGAGGCCCAAGTCCACAAGGGACTGTAGCAAGTAAGTAAGTAAGTAAGTAAGTAAGTAAGTAAGTAAGTAAGATAGGAAACCAAGTTGTCACAATAAAATTGTCTAAGGGCAGGTCCAGCGGAACGTTGTAAGAGTATTGGTGTTTCCTACACAGGAGGTTCAGTGAAATGTAGTAAAAGTAGTTTTTTTTTAATTTATTCACACACACGAAGCAACGGGAAAAAAGGCAGTATCTGGAGAATAAAAGTCAGTTTCCGATTTCCCTCTTTCTGGTCTAGACAACAATTTTAAAGATGTCAAAAACTAAATAAATAATTGCACGAACCAATATGAGTACCCTTAAGTGTTTTCAACGGCAGACAGAAAAAAAGTTGTGCTTTTATCACAGATTTCGGATTATGCTTTTTCGTTAAATAGGGTTTGCAGGCAGAAAGAGCATTTAAGACCTAAAACTATATACCCACTTTTTCAAGAGATTAGTTATTTAACACAATTCATCTAAAGGAGAATTAGGTTAGTTTTTGCATGCAATCTGATTGCTGTGGATGAAAAGCATTTCCGTATTTAAAGAATTCAAACTGTTTTAAGTCACTATTAGCCTTAGGGAACATGAGCTGATGATAGAAATTGCATACACAGACGAAACATATTTCATTAGATAAATTGTTTTCTTTGATGTCTTTGCTTTTGAAGTATCGGAGCATAGATTTTTGTTTTACCAGCTTATCTACATAGGTACATTAGTTTTAGTATTTAGAGTTTCTTTCACAAAGCAAACACCAAATGGAGAACTTATGGCTGAAACACATGCACACTTTAAGGCTGAAACACAAAAACGCTTTAGCTTCGGCCTCGCCTGACGTTTACGAGTTCAGTCATAGGAATTCAATGCATGCCATCACAATGAAACTTCGACGTTACGTAACGTGACTCCAGACGGAAGCTCTAGTTCAAATATGCTGAACATTTGCTTTATCTGACAGCAGTTAAAATAAAGTACCCAAACAAAATTCATTTGTTTTTGGAGGGATGATGATGATGGAGAGAGAACTGTCATTCAAAGCAAACTCGAAGCGGATTAATCGTAACGTAGACGAAGACGAAGCTGAAGCGTGTGTTTGTGTTTTAGCCATTAGCTTCGGCTTTGCCTGACGTTTACGAGAGCAGCCATAGGAACTAAATGCATACAATCACAATGAAGCTTCGACCCCACGTTTAATACGTAATGTTACGTAATGTGACTCCAAAAGTTCAAACGAAAGCTCTAGTTCAAATATGCTGACCGTTTGCTTTGTCCTTTGTCTGACAGTTGAGCAGCTGTCATTCAAAGCAAACTCGAAGCGGGTGCATCGTAATAACTACGCAGACGAAAACGAAGCTAAAGTGTATTTGTGTTTCAGCCATAATCGTTTCAAAATGTCCGGTCCGTTTGAAAAAAGATGATTCAAGAAAAATCCGATCACAGGTAAATTCTTTGTACGAGAATTGTGTTTCCTTGAAACTCTCTCCGAAAAATTTTCAAACGCCAGTCATAAACGAAAACAACAAAGTTCAAGGACCTTTTTCCGGGATTGCCATTCTCAAACGTTTCATTTTTGTTATTTGTTTCATTCATTTTATTGAGTTTTTATGTGCTTTAACCTTAAAGTGCTTCGGATAACCCTTTTTTAGGTTTTCAGTTTTCACAATGAGAGGGGCGCATATTGTTGAAATGTGTTTCTTTCTTTTTATGTTTTTTTATTGCAAATAAAAGAAACCCATGTTGAAGTAATATTTTATGACCTGCTTTGGAATTCTTGTGGATGAAAATAGGAGACATAAATCAGAGATGTTGTAAAGTGCTGGAATACAATAAAACAATAGGTAAAGGTTGTCCTTTGCGGATTCCACTAGGGAAAAGGATATCTTTGATATATGAAATATGCAGATTTGCGAGCAGAAACATTATATCGTGGGATAAATTCTCAGAGTGGGAACCCAGATTTGAAGTTGCATGATTACATACTTTGAACGGTTTTTCCAGGTACTAATGGGTTTACACGACATCGAACATTATCATTTTTGATCTCCCTTATTGTCTTGATTAAAAGCCCGTTTTGATTTGGACCTCATCCAGGATATCTTCGGCCTTTTCAGCTTTATGTAGGTTTTTAAATCGTCAAGGTGAGTTGCAAAAAGTATTCAAAATTGACTTCAAAAGTAGTCCCTCAAAAACAAAATGTCATTGGAAAAAAAGAATTAAAAATTGATGACTTTAAAACGAAGCATATGTTAAGCTATTTATATCTTCTTAACACCCTCTCGCACAAGGCAATAAGGGATAAAAACAATTCTTTAGTACCATTTTGCTTCTTTTGCTTTTGCCATTCAAAGACATCACGTTTTTGCTAGGGATTGTGTGTCAATACCCATGAGGATTCAATTTCACACACGTTCTCTTACGCAATACTCAAAGTTGAGTGACACCCTTTACAAAGGTATTCCTTCCTACTCATCGTTGTCATTTTCCGTTTCAAGTTTTCAACCCCTTTCTGGTGGTAAAGGCTTTAGGCCGTGTGCGAATTCAGTTAAAAATGGGTTAAAACTTGACGTTTAGTTAAATTTTGACACTTCGCATAATTTGACTAGCTGCTGAGCAGGTTAAAAAATGAAAGTAGTGGTTAAAAATTCATCCATTTTTATTTTTTAACCACAATTCATCCAATTCGCACACGGCCTTAACATAAATTTGCAGAATTCATTCATTCCACAGTCAGCACGCGTATTTTCTTAAATCTTTTCGTAAAATATTCCAGCATATAATCCGCTACGCATATTGTACATGTTGTTTTAAAGAGCTTGAGACTGTTTCTAACGATAGTTTACGGATGGGTGATATGATGGGATGGCGTCAAAGACGACACGACGGACGGACGGCTTAGGCTGGTTCAAATGAAAAACCGATTATGTACAATCAGCGGTGTCGTATTAGGCCGATATTAATGGTTTTTCACAGTCGAGGTAATTTTATGCAAATTTTAAATTCAAATTCTATCGAATTTAATCTTTTCCTCTGCCTCTGTGAACAGTGAGTCATTTTCATTTTGAAAAAGAAGGACATTCAATGCTGAAGGATAGCTTTCCGTGTTCGTATAACAAAGTTTATGTATTGGTTTGGCTTGAAGACGATATTATTATGTTAATGAGGATATCTTTGACGTCATCCTTAAAATTAATACGTTCATTGGTGCCAATGAAACATTTTGAGGTGAAGAAGCACTTGAGAATGAGTTTTGTTGCCTTTATTGAACTTATAATATTAGACTACTGATGAGTCAACTATTTTAGCAATTCCAATCGTGACTTCCTCAATGCTTGGTGGCTGCAACATGAGATTGTCTTCTTGAAATAGTAAGGCCGTGATTACTTCGGCAAATGCTAATGTTTTGCCTGAATGTTAACTCCCATCAAACTTCTTGACGTTTATGACTGAAACACAAACACGCTTTAGTTTTGGCTTCACCTTACGTTTACGAGTTCATCCATAGGAATTCAATGCATGCAATCACAATGAACCTTCGGCCCCACATTTCATACGTAATGTTACGTAACGTGATCCCAAACGGAAGCTCAGACATACTTTAGATTCGACTCCGTCTGAAGTTTACGAGTTCATCCATAGGAGTTCAATGCATGCAATCGGAATGAATCTTCGACCCCACGTTTCGTACGCAATGTTACGTAACCTGACTCCAAACGGAAACTCTAGTTCAAATTAAACATTGCTTTGTCTGACAGCACAACAGCTGTAAAAAAAAGGCAACAAACAAAATTCATTTGTTTTTCGATGATAATGATGGAAGGAGAGTAGTCATTCAAAGCAAACTTGAAGCGGAGCATCGTAACGACGATGCTAAAGCGTGTTTGTGTTTTAGCCATTAAATAACCAAATTTGATTTGATGCCATACATAAAAAGCATGAATCTTTTTGATGTGTTGGAAAACCGCTTTAAAAATGGTATATTCTGTAATAATTGCTTTATGTGTGGCCAAGATATTCTATTTGTTGTTGTACAGCTCTGGTAGTGGAAATTGGAACATCGACTAATCTCCTCAAAAACAACAAAGCAGCCGGACTTGACGGAGTACCAGCGGAATTCCTGAAAGCTGATCCCGCCATAGTAGCTAGTATCTTGCATCCGCTTATACAAACTGTTTGGGAAAACGAAACCTATCCCAGGGATTGGAAGGATGGAGTGATTGGTTGCCAAAAAAAGGTGATCTCAAGACCTGCAACAACTGGCGTGGTATAACCGTTTTGTACGTTTTTCCAAAGCTAATGGCAAGTCTAATCCTCGAACGAATAAAGGCTAGAATTGAGACTACACTCAAGAGGCATCAGGCTGGCTTCCGCAGCGGTCGGTCGTGCGTTGACCATATCAACACCTTGAGCATTATTCTTGAGCAGTCTGCAGAATTTCAAACACCGCTAAATCTCATGTTTGTAGATTTTGAGAAGGCCTTTGACCGAGTTAACCGAGAACGTATATGGAGATCACTTCTTGGTAGAGGAATTCCGCCAAAAATCGTTGCCATTATAAAGGAGTCCTACAACAATGCAATGCACAATGCAAGGTGTTGTGTTTTGCATAATGGGCAGCTATCCGACTCTTTCGAGGTGCATCAGGGTGTGAGACAAGGGGATGTTTTATCGCCAATTCTTTTTCTGCTGGCGATAGATGATGTTTTGTCGGCCAGCGTCGGTACAACTGAGAGGCAGGGTATTCAATGGAGAACGTTTGAAAGGCTTAGCCATTTAGACTATGCCGACGATATATATCTCATGGAAAATAACATCAGTGGGCTGAACGAGATGTGTCAAACTTTACGGGTGAAAGGAGAATCGTGCGGTCTTAAAATTAATAGCAAAAAGACAAAAATAATGCTAACAGGCCCCACAACACAACATCGTATTATTCTGCACGACACGCCTGTTGAAGAGGTCGAACAATTTAATTACCTCGGAAGTATTGTATCAGCAAACGGTGGTACGGATCTGGACGTAAAAAGCAGAATAAACAAAGCTCGCGTTGCCTTTGGTGCTCTGTCCCAAATTTGGAAATCCAGTCAAGTCTCCTTACGCACTAAACTGAGATTCTTCGAATCCAATGTGAAATCCGTGCTATTATATGCTTGCGAAACATGGAAAGTCTCGGCCACCATCTCGATAAAATCACAGGCTTTTGTGAACCGCTGTCTGCGTCACATCCTGAAAATTCGCTGGCCACAAACAATATCCAACCAGGAATTGTGGCGTAGGACAGGTCAGAGGCGCTTGGACATCGACATCAGAAAGCGCAAATCGCAATGGATTGGTCACACACTGAGGAAACCAAACGATGATATTGCGAAGCAGTCCTTTGAATGGAATCCTCAGGGGTCACGGCGGGTTGGAAGACCAAGAACAACATGGAAATCTACAGTGATATCAGAAGCTAATTCCCAGAGAAAGACGTGGCCACAGTTAAGGTATCTAGCTGCAGATCGAGAAGGATGGAGACGTTTTGTTGACGCCCTATGCCCCGAGCGGGGTTACAGGACCTGATGATGATGATGACAGCTCTGGTTCTGTAGTCAAAGACAATGAACTACGTATTACGTTATTAGATCCACCTTGGTTTGGAATCCCATACTTCATCATCAAGTTAAAGAGCTGCAGTGGAGAATGTGAATGTTTGACACTTGTCATTGGTTTACGTTTAGCTTGACGTTTTGAAGGTTAAACACGTTGCGTTACGAAACCATAGATATCGAAACATTTGCAACTAAAAGTTTCTGTCGAATTCTCAAATGGTCAACACTCAACAGAAGTAGTACACATTTTGTACGGGAATCACTTGACCGCTCGGGAACACAAACTCTCCACTTTTTGTCTACAGAAGCACGTTTTTGTACAAAAACGGCAACACTTACAGTTATATTTGTGTCGACATCCTACTACTAAAAAAGTCAGTTGATTCGTTAACGCTTTCCTGCTGTATTCCAATGCAAATGACGATAGAAGAGTGCTTTACTACCTTAATCCCACGGCCTAAGAAGAAGCCAAATGCATGCAAAGCAAACAAAAAGTACAAAACTTCACACAGTGGAATTATTCATCCTACAAAAATATATGCATAAGTAAGTACAAACCGGTTTATGTGCATGTGCAAGGCCTTTTCTTTTTTTTTTAAGGAAGAAAGGGGTTGTTATATTGGTAAGCGCCCTCTTTCATCTTTTTTCAAGCAAAAGTAAACACTCGTTAGTATACGTCAAATTTGAACGATGAAAACGAGAGGTGAAAAAATAAACATAACGGAAAATGTTTCCTTTTCCCACCATCTTGAAATGGAAATTCATTGTCATGGTTATGTTCTCAACATTTATTTTATTTCTTTGCTAAAAAATAAATAAAAAAAAAAACACATTTTCTTAAAACAATTGCAGTGTTTTAGGGGTTAACTATGGTTGATTTTCACTTTTTACAAGTCTACAACAAAAATTCATTCTCTTCCCTTTTCCTCATTTCTTTCTTCCTGCAAAAAAGGTTGAATGTCAAGCTGGAAAGGCTGACATGGCTTCAATTTATGAATGTAGAAGCGACACACGGTGGCAGTATGATAGAACTATAATACGGTGGATAGCCTAAGGGCAAGCCTTTCATTCTTCGTTTGTGTACTCAAACAGAGCCAAGGTTTGGACAGCGTGTATTCCGTCATAGCAAGTGCTCAATGAGAGTCCTTAATATTTTGTGTGTTATTCTTTTCAAAATTCGGCTGACGGGAGCCGACACGGTTACGTTACGGTTGCCAAAAAAAAAAATTCTCAATCCTCCCTCATCCAAGTATAAAGCCTCGACAACGGCAACAGTAACAACAAAAACAAACAGAAGAACAATATTAACAGCCCTGGAGATGATGATTCTTTTTTGGCTACTTTAAATGCAACAAAAAGGATTTCCAAGCAAACTGCTTCGCTGAAGTGTATTCACTTTGTCTTGTCTGATGTTTTTGTTGCTGTCCTAAGGTTAGTGAACTCATTTTTTTTTCTGGTATCATAGACTATCAGATGTTTTGCTTTTTCGAAAGCCTTTAGGATGGAGGGAATATTTTGTAGAGATATTTTGTGTTGATATTTTTTTCAGGATTTCGTTCTTGCACACGATTGTGCACGTTCAATTGAATCTGAATGGATGCTGTAATCAAGTTTGTCTTCATTTTTCATCAGTACTTAGTAGGTTGGTCTTACGTTAGTACGTCAATGTTGCCTTCGCAAGGACTTGCAAATTGAGGTAGGTTCCTGAAAAAAAGTTGGCTTGGCTACAATTTCCATTTCAAATCAACGAGCCCATGTGCCAGAGAAGATGACAAGGGTACTGGGTACATGCATGGTGTCTGCTATAATCTGTTCAATAAAGAATGTCTTTTCTTACGCAAAGAAATCCAGTGCAGTCCACCATATAGGTAGCCAATAGATTATGCGAGGTTGGAAACTCCATTTGGAGGAGAAAATAGCTACTATAGCTACGCTAACTCTTTCTTGAGTATAAGGTTTTCAATTTCAACTTAATTTTTTCTCCAATATTAGACCAAGATATTTGGCTTCATTGGTAAAAGTTAGAGGTACACCTTTTATTGAAGGAGGTACAATTTCTGGAATAAAAGGTGTGGAGACTTCACCAGGGAACTAGGGTTTTTGGTCCCGGGTTTCCGAGACGGGAATTCCCGGGAATTAAGGCGTTCTCGTTCCCGGGAATAAATTTTCCAAGTACCCGGGTAAATTATTTTTTGCTTTGTGAAAAATATTTTAAAGATAGAGCAAATAATTTTGAAATCATTTTAACGTACTTTAAAAACATTGTCGCAGTAGCCAAGCATACAGATGTAATAAAGGATTTAAAAATCTTAGTAGGCGCTGCTGTATTTTTTCAACTATTCGTTTGTGTTAAAATTTAAAAAGAAAGTTCTAGTTCGGTTTTTATGTGAATTGTGTTATATTTTTCTTTGTGCATTCAAGTGATTGGGTGATTAATGTAATTTGGTAAGTACATAGGTACATACCTATATTTTTCGTATTCTTTTAATACAGTGAAATGCAAGTCTTTAGAGATTTTTGTAAGTAATACTGTAAGTAATATTGTAAGAGAACTGTTCTCAAATTGGTACAGTTTTTGGTTTATTTATTTAATTTGTATGCAATAACGATTGGTCTAACTTTGTTTTTGTAGCGGTCCTTTGCAGTGTATCTATTAATTAATAATTAATCATGGATAAACAATCTTCCAAAGTCTGGAATTATTTTAAAAAAGATTACAAAAATAATGAGTTGGCAAGGTGTCCCATGTGTCCAAGATAAAGTGACCATTCGTCCCACATTACGTGGGACAGTCCCACATTTACGTCGTCTGTCCCACACTGAAAATTGTCCCACAAAACCAAAAATGTCAAACGCATAACCCACAAAACAAAAGATGTCCAAAAAGGTTTTATAAAAATGAACACTCAATTTTCTCTCGTTTTTTTTTTTGTTTTTTTTTTTTTGTTTTGGCGTCACTGAATGCTACAAGCTCTTTACAAATCAAATGTATGACCACTGAACAGACCCATAGTTATCTTCATGTCTGATTGTCAAAACTCAAAAGAATACAAAACCATAGTATGATAGTATAAGAAAACTATAGTACATTCCCGAGGCCATTTGAGACTGGCGTCATCTGTAATCACATTGGCACAAACAGATCTATCAAGGACAAAGTATATAAAAACTGAAAACGTCAATTCTGCGGTACTGGAACAAACACAGAATTCGGCTTTTCGGAGCTACTATTAGTGATTATTGGCATAATCGAATGATTTCAATAATCCAGAAAATAGTATTCGAGTGATTTGAATAATCGAATGATCATTCGAAGTACGAAATCGAATGAAAATGGTGAAAAATTTAAAGTTTACAGTGCACAATGAGCTATTTTACAGTTATAAAAAAGTACCTATATAAATAAAAATAAATACAAAAAATAGTTTTAAAAATAAATCAAAGTGTACAAAATCTTAAAATTATTACATTAAAATAAAAGAGTTCGTCATGAGAGAAATAAGTATTAAGAAAATATTGTCCAAATTTTTCTCAGAAAGGCGGCGACGATGGTCATTCGTCAATAGACCTGCCTTAGAAAATACCCTCTCTCAGATGGTACCGACGTAACAGGTATGGCATTATTCTCCTTAATGAAGTTCATAGAGCTCTAGTAAGGAGTTCTTGTGCAGCTTCCAACATATGTACATATTGAAAGTTTTCAGACCAAAGCTACTTTAAAAAAAAAATATATGAAAAAAAGAATAACTCAAAATACAAATTTTTGTTCGCCTTTAAAAATGTAACCAAAATTCATAAACAAAAATCTATTCCAAAGATTTGCAAATTCAACTAGAAATAAAATCGTCATTCGAATTAAAATTTTAAATAATCATCATTCGATTTTCTTGCATATAATACTAATAACAACAATATCAGATGAATGGACCAAAACGTCAAATCAACTACAATCAACAGAACTTCAAATCAACAACAAAACAAAGTGGCGCTGGCGTTCTGGCTGGAAGCAGTAATATGATAAGAAACTTCAATCAGAGTTAGGATAGTGTTGCCGTCTGTCATTTTTCTGTAAGTCATAAAATTTTATGTTTTAATATTTCTGGTTTAAAAAAACAAATTAATTTTTCCGGATTTTTTTAAATTTATTTTGCAATTTGATATAATAATTCTAATAGAAACTTTTCTCGAAAAAGACAAAGAAGTCGAAGTATTAAAATATTTTAAGGATTTTAATGTTAAATGTATACCCGCCACTAGAAATAATCATTTTGGTAGAGCAAGTGGTGGAATCTTATGTGCAGTAAGAAATTGTTTAAGTAACTATGTAAACTTTAAAACAGTAGGTGGTATACTCTGTTCAACTTTAATTGTCAGTACAGAAGAAATAGGGATGTTTGCATCTCTTTTTGACTATTGCAAATTTAATTAATGCTATATTCTTTCAAAAGCTCCATCAGTGTTGCCATACTATACACATTAAATTATTGAAAATTGTATTGAAAATGATAAGTGTTGCCATTTTGTTTATTATTTATATTATATATTCCACAAAATAAAAGCATACATTTTCGCTTTTACTGATTTATCTTTTTCCTCACCACCCATGGGGTAAGATATAAGGTTCGTTTTTTAAATGGTTTCCCCAGTAGGCCTAGTCCCTAACAATCTAAAAATTAACAAAAACATAAGAAACGAATGCATTGATAAATTATAATTAAATATGTAGGTACATACAAATTTACAAAGTGATTTGTCAGGGCATATTATGCAAATCGCTTTATATTAAAAAAATAAAAATAACTCTTGTTTAATGATGAAACGTTCTAAAAAGCATCGATTTCTCGTTTTTTTTCGTCGCTCAAATCTTTCGAAGATGTTGACGCCATATCGAACACTTTGACTAAAGATGTCTTCTTCTCGCCACCCTTCGATTAAAATAGAGAACTTCATATCCGAATTTTTTCAAGCTCTACAACTAACATTCTTCTTTCATTAAAGCATGAAATAAAATGCAAATTTCTTTGAAAAATTCAAAAACTTCTCTGTTTTGACTATTTCACGAAAATCAGAATTCCAAACAGCTTATCCACCTTATTTGCTGACTTTCCTGTAAGATTTTCTCAAAAAATTATTTTTATACAATGAAAATTTTATAAAAATCCATTGAGGATTGAGCGGATTAAGAGTACAAACTGGACATACAAAGAAACCAATGCCCCTTAAATTCAATGTTGAAGTTCTTCGTGCTCACGCAGAGTTTTCCGAGTTCCCAATAAAAAAATTTCAATTTTTCTATTTAAGAATCAATGCACTTTCTATTTGCCATTGGAAAACCCATTCCGAAATTTTCCAGTTTTCCATTTGAAAATCAATGCACCTGCAATAATATGAAATTTTCCCAATGAGTTTTCCGAGTTTTTCATCAAGAACTTTCTGTTTTTCCATTCGAAAACCCATTTTGAAACAAAAAATTCCAAGCAAAAAAAATCTAATTTCCGACCTTTGTTTGGTTTTTCCAGTTTTCCCACTCTTCCATGAGGTTTTTCTTTTTTCACAGAAATCATCACTGAATGTAACAGTATGAACCATGAAAATTTCACAAATATCTGTTGGGCCATTTCGGAGTCTATAAGAGACATACAAACAAACACACATCCATTTTTATATATATAGAGATAGAGAAGAAGAATTACAAATCTGTATCAACACAACCTGATTTAATTTAAAAAATTGGAACGTATTCCCGTTTCTGGTATTTTAAAGCAAAACTTACTACAAAATACAAATATTAAATTTGTGTGACTGACTGATTACCTATTGCTTCAACAAATCTGTGGCAACAGAGTACATGCTGACTTATTTATATTTTCCCGCGTCCATAACTCATACACCTTTAAAGCTTAAAATACCAAAAAAATCGAAGTTTGAAAACCTTGGATTTAACGACATTATAAAACAAATACTTTTTTCAGAAAAGTGTGTAATCAACATACTAAACGAAGCAAAAAATGAAAAAAAGATCAATGTCAACACTTTTTTTTGTCAATACAATAGATTTTTCTATTCATAAAAGCACAGCTTTTAAGAGCTTTCATTGAAATACAAGCGGTTGAAAAGCTTTTCACATTGTTGTGTTCGTTCTTTACCAGGGCTGATAATGAAATTATTTGCTCCGAAATACCACAAAGGGAGTATGTTGACGTTCGAAAGAACCATGCTAAAAGAATTTTTCTCCTCATATTTTAATAAATTATGTGGAATATAACGTTAAGAAATAATATTTAAGTTGTTTTGTATTAAAGAAAAATATTTTCGAGAGGATAACCGCGTTTGAGTAGCACGAAAACCACCTTCGTACTCATTTTGCCAGCCCCGTTTTTTATACATGATAAGGGTAGTATATAATGAACAGAAATCAGTCTGCGCTGAGATGTGCAGGAGACATGTTGTGTGGGGTATACTCTCTGCTCAAGGAAATTACAATAACAATTTGTGTGGTGAGTTCAAGGGTGTCACGTCGTTTTCAGTGGCAGTTCTGCCTTTTTTATATAGACAGGCACCTTTGTAGATGAAAAAGCTCTGCCATAAGAGCAATGCTGACAATTATTTGTGAACGAAGTATAAAACTCTAATTGAATTTATGTACAGGCATGATCGTTTTTATATATTTCCAATTTATCTTAATTGCAATCATTGGAACCATGATTTCAATGAATTATATGATTTTGTAAATGAAAATAGTTTGCAAAACCTACTAATATTAGGTGATCTGAATGCCCGAATCGGTGATTTCCAAAATCCATCTTCATTGTTTCAACAAGCTGGTTATAACCTCAATGAGAAAAGATGTTCTTTGGATTTGACAGTAAACAGTTGTGGTAGACAACTTATTAATCTATTTGAAGATTTTGGGCTTTTTGTTTTCAATGGAGTTATCAAAAGTGATTTGAGGGGTGGATTTACTTTTGTTTCTACGTTAGGATGCTCATTAATAGACTACTGCATTGCTAGGGGAGAATGGCTTAATGTAATTATAATTAAAGATTTCCAAGTACATGCAGCGAATTATTCGGCACACATACCAACTTTAACAACAATTGAATTTCAAGATCTACAGCCAGTGATCCAAAATAGTGCAATCGTTAAACTCAAATGGTCTGAGAGGGGTATGGACGTGTACAAAACTAGATTAGATTCCTCAATTAATCTGCCTGGACTAGAGAACCTTTCTTGCGAACAAATGGCTGATAAACTATTACAAATCGTCAAACAATCTGCCGTTACCAATAATGCACAAAGGCCTTGCTTTGAGAATAAATGGTTTGATTGGGAGTGCAAACAGCTAAGAAAAATATCGTTCCGATTCTTGAATCTTTTTAGAAAAACTAATTCTAACTTCTTTAAATCTCTGTACATAACTGCAAACAAGGAATTTAAACGCACCTGCAAAACCAAGCAAAAGGACTTTATTGATAATGTTGCAAAAAGTTTGACGACATGTAAAAACTCAAAGCTATTCTGGTGCAAAGTGAGAATGTTGGGAGGTTATAATCCCACTTCGTCGCCATTAGCGAGTGTTGATTCTCTAGCCGTGTATTTCAAACAGCTTCTCAGTCCCCCATCAACCCACTCTACTTTCCATTATGCACAACCCGAAATCTATATAGCCCAACTCGACGATGAAATTTCAATGCTTGAGCTCCAAGAATCTTTAAATAAAATTAAAAATAATAAGGCTTCAGGTGTAGACGGAGTACCAATTGAATTTTTCAAATACTCTTCCCCCACGTTTTTAAATATTCTTTTGGTTTTTTTTTTAATAAACTCTTGAATGAAGAAATGATCCCGCAATCTTTTCTGAAGTCGATAATATGTCCTATTTACAAAACAAGGTGACCATAGCCTTCCAGAAAATTATAGAGGAATATCCGTACTTCCTGCTTTGAGAAAAGTGTTTACGAATATACTCTATTATAGACTAATCAAATGGATAGAAGCGAATAAGCATCTTAGCATTTTTCAGGCGGGATTTCGATCTGGGTTTTCGACTGTCGACCAGATATTTGCCCTGTCTAGTATTGCCAAACGTTACATCGACAATAATAAAAAGCTGTTTGCATTTTTTGTTGACTTTAAGGCTGCATTCGACACCGTTAACAGAAACTCTTTGCTCTATAAACTTTCGGCGCTTGGATTATCATCTAAGTTTCTCAGGCTATACAAGCAGCTAGTCACTAATACTTGCTCATCAGTTTCGAATGGCAATATCTTATCAGACTTTTTTAATACTGAAACTGGGGTTCCACAAGGATGTGTTCTAAGCCCGATTTTGTTTGCCATCTTTATAGACGATGTTTCTAAAATCTTGCCTGGTGGTGCAAAAATAGGAAATTTGAATGTTAACGTGCTACTTTACGCCGACGACCTCGTTTTACTAACGGATAATCCTTCAACACTTCAATTGCAGATAAATCGCCTTGTGGACTATTGCAACTTATGGGATGTACAAATAAACACCTGCAAATCAAAAATTATGGTTTTCGAAGCCAATAATAGGAGGAGGTTGCCTTCGGAAAATTGGTTCTTAGGTTCTAGTCCTATTGAAGTTGTTAAAGACTATAAATATCTTGGCTTTTTAATTTCAAAAAATATGGATTTACGTCCTCACATCAAAGATAAATGCTCAGTTGCTAAAACGGCTATCAATCTTATGTGGAGCAGATTTTTCTGTAACCAAAAGGTTGACACCTCTTCCAAATTCAGAGTACTAGACGCAACAATAAATACCTGTTTGTGTTATGCTAATCAAGTTTTTGGTTTTCAATTTATCGAAGAGTTCGAAATAGTTCAACGTTTCTTCTTCAAGCGAATCTTTAGATTACCATTATCAACACCCACATACGCTTTACATGTAGAGTCTGGAATCTCACAAATTTATCTTAAAAATTTGAAAGCAAATGCCGATTATATTGTTAAGGTGATAAGAAGATCTACTGACAGTTTACAACAGCAAATAATGAAATATGCTCGTCTTAATAATCTAACGCCCTTTAAGGAATGGTTTGGTATCCTAAGAATCCACGGGGTGGTTTTGGAACTGTCTTTGCACTCGACTGATAACTGGCGCGATGAATTTTACCAATGTATTGCAGTGCATTCATAGTGCCCAGATGTCATCAAGTCGACTTATATATAGAGAATTGAACCACACCTTGGGCGCTAATAATTATTTCACTAATGTATTTTCACCTCATCAAATCGGTTTAATATTCAAGGCGAGAGTCGAAATATTGGGACTTAACTATATTCCACACAGGCAAAATGATTTAGCTAACTGTAGTCTATGTAATAGACATGAAAAAGAAGATATCTACCACTTTCTAGCAGTGTGTCCAATTTTTCAAGAATTACGTAGATTATACTTCTCAAAGAGTTATTTCTCTCAAATAGAAGCTTAAGATATCTTAAATGGTAAATATGGATGGAAGGTCCTTTTGAGATACTGCGATCATGCCTTAAAATATCGCAATAACTTGGAGCTTTAAAAAAAATCCTATTAATTATTTATTTGGTATTGTTTTCTTCTTCAAATTTCTATTTATTGTTACTTTGTAGTAAAATAAAATATACACAAAATCTCTTTATTTTTTTATGTTTGTAATAGATTATTTAACTTTGTATATGTATAATATCTTAATCCCATCTAAGTTATCTCTTGTACCCTCGATTATTCTTTTTACTTTTTTATGCGTTTATTAAATGTAAGAATATGTCAATTATGCACTGTTTTATAATCTTATACTTTTAATAAAGAATGTTATAATAATAATAATAATAATAATACTAATAATTGATTCTTTTCATTCGAGTACTATTTTCATTCGAATGATTTTTCATTCGAATGCTAATAATCGATTATTTGCATTCGAATGATAATAATAATAATTCGAAAACTAATAATCGTCATTCGATTTTTTTTTTTCATTTGAGATTTGAACTTTGAAGAGTAGCAGTTGTAGCAGGGTTTCAGAAATCATTCGAATGATTTCAATAATCGAATGATCTTGAATGATTGCCTGATTTTAAGTTGTTTTTCTAAGAATTGTTTTTTTTTTATGAATTGATTTTATTAATTTTGTTTTTTGTTAAGTTTTGCTATAGATTTTTGTTTTTCCTCAATTTTTGTGAACTATTTTAATGAAAATACTTAAAACTTAAATGATTTGTCCCACATTTTAAGTCATTGGATCTGGTCACTTTAGTCCAAGAATGTTGTCCTATAGGGGTTCGTCGACGAGTGGTATGGTTGAATGATGAAAAAAATGCATAACCTCGAAATTTCAATGCTAGACGCTACTAAAAATAATCCCTCATGTTCACCAAGGACGATTTTGGGTTTTGGATCTACTCTACAAAGCCCACTTAACGGTGAAACCTACTTCCACAGAAAGTGAGCGGGTGTTTTCGATGGAAACTTTGTAACAAAAACGAGAAACAGCATTGAATGCATTGTTGTTCTTAAAAGCTTGTTTTTCAGATAATAAGATTTGAAACCCACCAACTTAAATATACATGTATATCAATTTAAAATTTTGAATTTAATCTAAGGAGCCCTTGCTTTTATTCATAATAATAAAAAAATAAACATATATTCTTGAAAACTAGAACTTTCTTTGTACATACAAAACTAGTTCCCGGCTACCCGGGAATTGCCGGGCGTCAAAATTATTCATTCCCGATTCCCAGGAACAGAAATGTACCGGGAACGCGAAAACCTTACAGGGAACTGTTAGCCTGTCAAACTGTTACTTCATATTCTTTTTATTTTGAACTCAAATTAAAGAATAATGTTGATAAAAAACAGCAAATTCATATGAAAAGTGCCTACTCACATGCTTTTAGGAAAAGTAGGCACATATATTTTTTTTTTTTGAATATTTAATCAAATGACGGACTCCCTTACATAAAAAGACAAACAATTAAGAAGACAGATTTATTTATAGAACTTACTAAAAATATTCAAATGTTAAAGCAAAACATGAGTATGCGGCACTTGATTAAGTTTTGTTCAGCGTCCCATCAAAGTACCACATACATAAATAAAATTCAAGAAAAATAAATTACTTGGCATTTTGGTCAATAAGGCCGTGTGCGAATTGGATGAATTGTGGTTAAAAAATAAAAATGGATGAATTTTTAACCACTACTGTCATATTTCAACCTGCTCAGCAGCTACTCAAATAATGCGAAGTGTCAAAATTTAACCAAACGTCAAGTTTTAACCCATTTTTAATTGAATTCGCACACGGCCTAAGAAATGTAAATGATATCATACGTAATGTAAAGCGTAATCAGAGTTGTAAATTGGGGGGAATAAGAAGCTTGAGTTAGTCACACATGGAATTCGTAGTCAAAAGGGAGGAATATGTGAGTAATAGACCTGTGTCAATCGTTCATTTTCAAAGATTCAATCGTTCACATCAGTGTTGCCGGACAAAATTATTAAAAGGTAGTACTGAAGCAAAAAAAGGGGAGTATCTTCGATAAAATAGTAGTACCGGCTTTTGTTACTTGCGACATATACAATATAAATATGACAATTTTTGGATTCGAAAAAAAAAAGTTGAGATTTTGATCAAATATAACATAACGATGATAGAGAAGTCGAAAAAAGTGGGTCCGGTGATTCCGTCCGTCTGTCTGTCTTTCTGTTATCGCACCTACAGCCCCAACCACTCCTCGAATTGACTTCAAACTTGAAAATTAGAGGTTTGAGCGAATTCACGTGGGACGATTTTTTTTTTTTTTTAAGATGAAAATTTAGGGTAGTCACCATACAATTTTTTTGGTCAAAAACCAAAAGTTTCAATTTTCTCAAAAACGGTTTCTACGATTTTTTTTTATAAAACACTGATGTGCCTTACCCGGCGGCCACACGAGCAAGTTCTGGCTAGCAAGTTGGCATACAATCAAATATTTTACTCACACATTCAAACTTTTAGTACTTGCTTTAGTACTGGCCAGTCAACTGGCTTGCGAATTTTGACGCAAGTAGACGAGCAAGTAAAAAGACAAGTACAATGACAGGTTTTGCCAAATTTATCAAAATGAACAAAATTAAATTAGAATAGAACTTACAGAATAGTTGAAGCGAGGATTTTAATTTCTTTTTTTGTTGGCGACATCTTCGAAATTCAAAATTGGATGTTAAAAGCAGGTAAGCTTGTAAAAAATCGTTGAAATGGAAAAAAAATGTGAACCTGCAAGCAAGTTGACTAGCAAGTGGCTTGCCACCTACGTCACACCAAGTACACCGATAAAGATTTGACAAATAATATTATGTAGTCTACTAGCAAGCCAGAACTTTCTCGTGTGGCCGCAGGGTTATGTAAAAAAAATATATCTTAGTATTGCTCCAAAATATTACCTTTCATAGAACCTTTTTTTGTTGTAAGATTTCCTCTAAAAATAAAAGTCCGATCAATACAATTTTGTTTGTATTTAAAAAAAAATATTTTTAAACTTTTTTTTCAATGTTCTTTGAATTAAGTAAACTAAAGATATTTTCAGCATTAATTTAACAAACCTTTTCATTTTATTGAAGAAATAACAAATTAACGGACTCTAAACGCGACAAAAAACCACTAAACCACAATATTCGGGTAACAATGAAAAAAATAACGAACGGCAAACGGTGTTGGTGTGTGGTCTGTTATTTCACATACACACAATAAAACAAGGAAAACAAGAATGAGGGAAATTCCCTTTTCGAACACAGTTTTGAATGCAAAAGTTCTGCCAAATTTGCAATAAATTTAAAGTGAACTGAATTTATTCAGGTTGACATTACACTTTTACTAGAAGTGTAAGATATTTTAGGTCTTAAAAAAAATAGGAGTACGAATGTGAAAGGAGGAGTACGGGAGTACGGTGGTCCTGAAAGGAGTACAATACTCCGAAGGGAGTACTTTCGGCAACACTGGTTCACATCTCGTTCATTTCAAAGATTCAATCTTTCCAATCGTTCATTTTACCAATCATTTCTCTTTTTCAATTGCTCATTTTTCAGATCGTTCCCTTTTGCAATCAATAATTATTTTGCACTTCGCTCTCCTTTTCTATGGTTCTATTTACAATTGTTCCATGTTTTTGCTAGGTTTGTTTGTTTGTTTGTTTGTTTGAAAAAAAAATGAAAATGTTCGCTATAACCGATGAGGAAAAAATGAGGAAAAAATTGTAGTTTCATTTTAATTTTTCAGCATTAATTTTTCTCAAAGAAAACTAAATACTAGTATGATCTAGTGATGGGTCAACTCGGTTCGCTAACTCAAGTCAACTCCTATTCGGTTCGCCAACTCGGTTTGCAACTCGGTTCGCCGATGAAAAAAAAACGAGTTAACTTGTTTCTAATTTTGTAAGGGTTTTTTTTTAATTTTTCCATTTCTTATGAGTTTTCAAGACCGAATTTCGGAACAATCCGGTAACATTTGGAACGAAATATCCCTCTAGCGACCTAGATTCGTACCTTATCTCTCTTCAAATTCCATCAGTGGATGGCAGAGATTTTGACGGATTAAAAACCTAATTTTTTCGCTTTTTAAATGTTTTCTAGATCGATTTTCGGGGCAATCCGGCAACATTTAGAACGAAATATCCCTCTACTGACCTAGATTCGTACCTTATCTCTCTATTGAGCCATTAACATTCAAATTCCATCAGCGGATGGCAGAGATTTTGACGGATTAAAAACCTCATTTTTTCCGCTTTTTAAGTGTCTTCTAGATCGATTTTAAGGGCAATCCAAGTTGGCAAACTGAGATGGCGAACCGAGTTGGCAAATCGAGTTGGCAAACCGAGTTGGCCAACCGAGTTGACTCGTTCAACTCGAGTTGGCCTAACCGAATTAACTCGGTTTGCAAAATTTACAGTTCGGCACATCACTAGATGATCGTACCATAAGGAATTCTTTCCAATATTCAAGTTCGCTCTCATCTCTCAATAATGAACAAGAAGTGTTCTACTTCGAACTGTGACAGATTACTGAATGGAATGAACGAGACATTTCTTTTTAATATGTTTCGTTTGTTTTTGATTGAACGAACGAAACGACATGGAAAAAGACCGATTCTATCTTGTATTGAACGAGATGGAAAAAAGATTCGATCTTTGAATGAACGAAACAACATGGAAAAAGACCGATTCTACCTTGTATTGAACGATTGATTGATTCGATCTTTGAATGAACGAGATGGAAAAAAGATGGATTCGATCTTTGATTTAACGGATCTTTATTGAACGGGTGATTGCAATCAATCGTTCTTTGAAGTGAACGAATCAAAATGAACGAATCAATCATGAACGACACAGGGCTAGTGAGTAAGTAAAGATATATGCATGACGTAGAACAAATTTATTTTGGGGGAAATTGTCATGCTTGAGAACATTTTTTTTTTTGGGTTCCGGATTGCAAAAATGAAGTAGAAACAGGGTCTAAGGTGACAATAACGTGGGGCAAGCTATTAAAAAAAATGAAATGTTGACTTTGGTTATATTTTTCAGTTTGTCTTCACTTTTCTGATTTTTTCGGATTTTTTCTGGCATATTTTGCATTCGTAGAATAATTCGAAATCGAGATTTTATTCAAAACTAGTCGACCCAGCTCTCGAAATTCGAGTGCGTTTATCAACTTTTGTCGTGTTGGCGAAACACGTGTAATATGAACACCACTGTGAATCCACGTTAATTCTTAATGACATTCGTGGCATTTCTTCGCGAACACCCTGCACATGACAGTTGTTTGACAGCCTCTTCGGTTCTTGTAAGCCACGTAAAAAAACAAAATTTTTTTTGTTTTACTAGAGTAAAGGCACTAGTCTCACTATGTGCGAAGTACTCTGAAGTCAATGTCAATGAATTTAAAGTAACTTATAACATTAATTTGAAATGATGCATTATAAAAAAGGGCAGTTGCCCGTAGCTTAGTTGGTAAGTGCGTTGGCTGCTAAGCAGAACGTCGTTGGTTCGAGTCCTACTCAGGTAAAGTTTTTATTTCATCTTTCACGGGCACTGCCTCTTGCGAAGACCTAACAAATCTTCCAAGAGTATCAATCTGTCATGAAAAAAGTGCTTCTCAACTTTGCCGTTCGGAATCGTCGTTAAATTGTAGGTCCCCTCAATTCTTCACACGCTCTCGGAGAATTGTTGATGAGAATAAGCCACTTAGGCCTTGGCTCTTCAAGAGCTGTCGCGCCACTCTATTTTTTCTTAAAGAATGTCAGTAATCAGTATACATTTACATATATTATGTCCGCTGTTTTTGCAGGAAGAGTACATCTTTGGTGGAACAGTCGGCTTATCGATTTTGCAACGGGGCGAAACATAGCATTAGCAAGTGCGCGTTTCTCACATCTTAACATCCACAAGGGGATCAACTGTCAACCAGATATATCATATTGCGATCGACGCAAGACACTCTTCAAGCATTTTTGATGCCCGAACCTTCCGAGGAGCCAACATTCACTCGGACCTCAACCCCGTTCAAGCTAAGCTAGTGCAGCGGATATCTCGACCAAAGCCAAAAGCAGGAAGTGAAAGAAGAAATTATGACGTCGGACGGCTACAATCGCAAGAGATCGCCAGATCCTTTCCCGATCGAGTGTCAAGTAACCGCATGAGAAGTCTGCTGCAGCCAGTACGAGTGTTGAGAAACAGTGGCAGAATTGCCGGCAAGCCATTAGGAATGCTGCCTCTGATGTGCTGTATGGTCTTTATGGAACAACAAGGAAATATCGTTATAGAGTCAGTCAATGCTGAGGATAAGGAAGGACCACTTCTGCAGACTGTACAACGGCGATGACGAATCAAATTCCGCTCTCAGGCAGAATGAACCACTCAATGAAGACCACGCAAGCAAAGATTTCCGTCTACCCGACCTTGAAGAAGTGAAGACAGCAATATCTAAGCTTAAAAACAACAAACCCGCGGGAGCTGACGACATCACTGCCGATCTCTTCAAAGCAGCCGACGAGCACCAACTCATCTGCAGAATATGGTCGGGAGAGAGCAAGCCCCATGAATGGAACCTCAGCATTGTTTGCCCGATCCTGAAGAAAGTAGACCCTCTTAACTGCACCAACTACAGAGGCCTCAGCCTCCTAACCATCATCGCCTATAAGATCTTTTCTGCAGTATCTACTATGTGAACGTCTGAAGCCGTTTGTCAACAAACTGATAATGCCATATCAGTGTGGCTTCAGACCATGACCTCACCGACGCCTTCGGTGTCAAAAATGGTTTTGGACAGGGCACTGTCATTCATGCGAATTCTTTAACATCATACTGGAACGAATAGTGCAGAACTCCCGCGTCAACACTAAAGGCACTATATCTTTCAGAAGTCTGTGCAACTAAACGCGTACGTTGATGACATTGATATCATTGGGAGAACGAAGCGTGATGTCGACAGAGGCTGAAAAAATGGGTTTACATAGTATATGGTGTCATCAAGAAAGGACACCCAACACCTACGACGTGTTGAACAAAACGTCACGATAGACGCATATAATTTCGAGGTAGTTAGGGACTTTGTATACCTTGGCTGCTCTGTCAACACGGACAGTGACATCGGCGCCGAGATCAGATGGAGAATAACTCTTGCTAATCGCTGTTTCTTCGGGCAGAAAGCAATTGAGCAGTAAAGCCCTCTCCGGAACAACTAAGGTGACGCTCTATAAGACCCTCGTCATCTCCGTTCTGCTATATGGTGCAAAAAGCAATGTCAAAAGCGGATGAGAGCACCCTAGGCCGGTTCGAAGATCTAAGGTCCTGTCTGCATAAACGGTGAATGAAGTAGAAGATTTAACCACGAACTGTGCGGGCTGTACGTGTACAGCGACACTGACCTAGCTAAAAAAGTGAAGGTCCAAAGACTTATGGCTTGGTCACATGGAGAAGATGGACACCAATAATCTGGCCCGTAAAGTCTTCGAATTTAACCCAGAAGGACGCCGCAGTAGAGGAAGACCAAGGCTCAGGTGGCACGCGCAAGTTGAAGATGACCTCAACCAACTCGGCGAGCGAGACAGCTAGCTAAGGACCGAGCTGGCTGGAGAGGTTTATTGGTTGAGGCCCAAGTCCACCCCGGACTCTAGTGCCACTTTAAGAAGAAGAAGAATTGTTGCAGGAAAATGGAACATCTCGATTTATATATAAATTGAAGAAAGCACGATGAGCAATTTTGTTTCCTATATTTTTTCCTTAAGAAGAGAACACCAACATAATTATAGGAATTCAAGCCAAGGGTTATTCTTAGCCGTTGAGTTTGCTATAATGCAGACGAACAAGTTCACTTTTGCTATAACGAATATTATTGAAGATGTTTGCCTTTTTCTCATTTTCTTTCGAATATTACCGTTAAAAATGCAGACACAAATGTAAACACATCATGTTCACACTATTTTTCGCAATTATATAGATTGAACCTGAAATCGTTCAGTGTAAACGAAAACTGAACTGTCAGATTGCATCACAGTACTTTCTCTTAGCTGAATCGTTGACATTTAAACGGTATTATTTTTTTGTATTAATACAGAAAAAAAAAACACTTTAAAAATGCACTTCCTCTCCAGAGGCCAAATAATGACAACAATGACAAGTCATAAAAACATACCAAACCTCTGCTGGGCATCTTTGTTGTTCAATTTCCTTTTTCGTTTTCGGTTAATCAAATCAAATGTATTCACGTATTCAATTCATTATTTTTGAATAATGGCCTATCACACATTCAATGCCCCCGCACTCAATTTTTTGAGGCCCAATACAAGCCACCGTTCCTAAAATAGATGTTTGTATGAGATGCAATCAAGTAATTTGAAATTACGATAACGATTATTCAAAGCATCTTTATTGGAGTACATAGTACCTACACACATATTATTATTATTTAAAATGTCCAATCTCAATTAATAATATCAGAAGCTCCGTCCGGAGCTGACCGATTAATATACAATTTCCCATGGCGATGTGCTATGACCAACCAACCGAACGCAACTTGGGGGCCATAAAAAAGCCAGCTTATTCTATTGATACGACCGGGTTAGGGTTATAGCTAACGAAGCTCACGGAATCATCATCATAGGCATCAGGAATAAAAATGGTTCTTTTGATGCCAATTATCAATTTAACGCCGCACGCTGTCACGCACATCTTTTTGATTAATAACGTTGATGTTATCGACAACATCATCT
The DNA here is from genome assembly GCA_943590905.1 of Sphaerophoria taeniata. Lineage (NCBI taxonomy): Eukaryota > Metazoa > Arthropoda > Insecta > Diptera > Syrphidae > Sphaerophoria > Sphaerophoria taeniata. The sequence goes on along the minus strand of OX016541.1, from coordinate 146,425,863 downwards.
TATGCGATCTATCGATATGAGAGATCTTTGTCGTCGTCGTCCGTCGTCGTCTTGCCTAATTGTGACCCCTATATGAACGACCAGCAGCGGCGGGAAGGGGTGGTCGATGGAACATCTTTACAATTATAACAACATACCGTGATTTTTCTTCCTCGATACGCCATCATGTTAATAATTTGATTAATGATAAATAATCGACTGATATTTCGATAACAATTACCGTTAACGAACGAGCGCATTGATTTTCATTGAATATGGTTAGAAAAACGTTGGTTTTACTTCATTTTAATTTTTTTTTTTTCAAATGAAATTGAAGGAATTCCACTAAAACAATTTTTTTTTCAAATTTGTTTGCATTTAATTGTGTCGTGTGTCGGATTATTTTTAACCACACAAGAAACACCCTTCAAATTGATGGAATTTAATTATTGACATTTTGAACTACTGTGGAATGTCACAATTATGCCCTATTTTGGGTGCGATCGTGCCATTGTACATAAGTCAGATGCGACACATACGAGCAATTTATTTGACAGATGTGGCATTTTGATGTTTTTTGGGAATTCCTTAATTCTGTTTAGATATCGAATATTTGGACTGTTATGTGGCTGATGTGGCAGCAGTTGTGGCTTTGTAAATCATTTGGAAGAAAATAACAAGAGGATTATCTATTTTATCAAATAGGATCCTTCTAAGGGTTGAGGTTGATTTACGTGTTAAAGCGTTGAAACGAAATTCACTTATTCATCTGTCACAGTGGGACTAGGTATAGTGCAGGCCCGTAGCCAGGATTTCGGTTCGGGGGGGGGGGGGGCTTGTTCAATTTCGAAGAAGTAAGTCTTTATACAAAAATTTTAAAAAAACTACATAATGTTAATGTTTTATTTTTGTTTGTATTTTTTTTATTTAATTAAATAAATAGTTTAGATTTTTACAGCAATAAACGCCTTGTCTTTTTTTTAGACATAATGTCGATCACTTCATCTGGATCCACATCAATACCTGAGTGAACAGACAGCATTGCAAGTGCGCTTAGTCTTGGATGGCCCATAACGCTTTGGGATACTGTTTTGATCCTTTTCATCGTTGAAAAGGTTTTTTCAACGATAGCTGTTGTAACTGGTAGTGTGGCCAAAATTGTAAGCAAGTAGCTTATGCTCCTGAAGTAGGTCTTGTCACATATATCTAGCAGTTTCAGAACATCGGAAGAGGGATTCTTACTTACTTTACTTACTTACTTAAGGTGCGCTACAGTCCGGGGTGGACTTCCCAAGTAACAATTTATCTTGTATAAGGTCCGATTCCTGAATATTTAGAAGCAATAGCTTCCATAGAGTTATTTTAAGACTTATTTAAGGATGATTGTTTTTATTTTGCTTAAATAAGACCTTTCGTAATTTACTTATAACAGTCTGCAATTTGATAACAAAGATAAGGCCTCCTTGTGCAAATTATAACAAACTGCTTGCACGAGATTGATTTACCGAAATCACATAAGGCCTCGCTTTGCTTCCTCGTGAAAGCACATTTGAAATAGCTTGTATAAGGCCTTTTATTTGTTTCCTAATAACAATCTGCAATTGATAACACAGATAAGGCCTCCTTGTGCAAATTATAACAAACGAAATGTCAATCTTGTCACTTCGCGTATGTATGTGTGATTGTTTTTTGATTGTTCATTTCAATACATGCGTACTCTGGTTTCCTTATGATAATTATTGCTCACTTAAGAAAGCGGACACTCTTAGGAATGTCAAGTTATCCGAGTTCAAATCTCATGGCATGTTCTTTGTTTTTTTTTTGTTATTGAATGGAAAGGCTATTATTCTCATGATGTCTCAAGCAAAAATGTGGTATCGTAATAAGGTTATCACCTGAATTGATGGTAATTAATCAATTTTGTTTTCTTAAAAATAAATTCTATATATAATTTTACTATTTTCTGAATCAAATTTAAAGAAGAGTAGATATTTTATGCATTTTATGTGTTCAAGTCAGTTTCCAATAAAGCTATCTGTATCTAATCTGGTTGGATGGACACCCTTTAATCCACAACGTTCTTTTTATTCAATTTTAATGTTTCACTCTTCACGAATTTAGTAACATTATACATTTTGTGCCATAAAGTTTGAGAGAAACGAGTTGCAACAACTATTTTCAAGTTTGCTACTCAAAACATAAAAGTCGCAATAGCGCAGTGGATGAATGCTCGACTGATAAGCGGAAGGTCTCGAGTTCAAATCCCATAGGTAAACTCTTATATTTATTCTCATTGTACAAACAAATATAATTAATGATAAAAATAACCGAATGCCCATGTCACATCAAAAATAAAAGCAGCAAACAACAGAGGATCGCAAAAGAAAAACAATTTCATGTTGAAAATAAATTTTTCTCTACTTTTGCAATAACTTGCATAAGGCCTTATCTTTACCGTTTCAAAGAAACTATTGCTTTCTGTATCGAGCTGTTGTAAGGTCTTATTCGCAATTCTTGAAAGAAGCTATTGCTTCTTTAAATTAACTGTTATAAGACCTTATAGAGATTTCTTCCGAGAAGCTATTACTTCTTTAAATCAATTGATATAAGGCCTTGTCATAATTGATTTAAAGAATCAATAGCTTGCATAACTTGCGCCAAACGTATTTGTATAAGGTTTCATACAAGCAAGATACAAATCATGAAATAGCCTCGCTTAAGCCTTATAGAAGTTAAATTGTTACTTGGGTTGGGCCTCAACCAACAAACCTCTCCAGCCAGCTCGGTCCCTAGCTAGCTGTCTCCAGTTTCGCACGCCGAGTTGGTTGAGGTCGTGTTCAGCTTGCGCGCGCCACCTGAGCCTTGGTCTTCCTCTACTGCGTCTTCCCTCTGGGGTGGATTCGAAGACTTTACGGGCCGGAGTATTGGTTTCCATCCTCTCCACGTGACCGAGCCATCTGAGTCTTTGGACCTTCACTCTTTTAGCTAAGTCAGTTTCGCTGTACAGCCCGTACAGTTCGTCGTTAAATCTTCTCCTCCATTCACCCTTTATGCAGACAGGACCATAGATCTTACGTAGAATCTTTCTCTCAAAACGGCCAAGTGCGTTCTCATCCGTTTTTGACAAGGTCCATGCACCATATAGCAGGACGGGGATGATGAGGGTCTTATAGAGCGTCACCTTAGTTTTTCGGGAGAGGGCTTTACTACTCAATTGCTTTCTTAGCCCGAAGAAACAGCGATTAGCAAGAGTTATTCTTCGTCTGATCTCGGCGCTGATGTCGTTGTCCGTATTGATAGCGGAGCCAAGGTATACAAAGTCCCTAACTACCTCGAAATTATATGCGTCTATCGTGACGTTTTGTCCAAAACGTCGGAATAAAACCTACAAAATTTTCCCGAAGCATACTTTTCGTGGGCTCTGTACAGCAGTCAACATATCGGACACATATTGAAAGTTGCTCAGTGCCAGAAACATCCATTGTTTCATCAGCCAGAATGCTAAAACAACTCGATCTTATAACCCGGTTAGATATTTTTCTGGTGACAAATCAGAGCACATATCCAAGATTTTGTTTTGGATATCTGGGCTTATATAGGTTGCATTTTTTGAACTGGTTACGATGTGGTTACATAAGTAGTGAGGAACTAATAAGGATATATACAAACTTTTGTTTAAATATTTTTTTTTTTAATCATTTCGGGAGGGGCTTGAGCCCCTCTAGCCCCCCCTCTGGCTACGTGCCTGGTATAGTGTGTTCATGTTCATGCTTGTGACCGCCAGTGATAAAATGACAGTTGCGAAGACAAATCGCTGAGTAAAGTGGATTTACACTCACAAAAAATTGTGTTAGCGAAAGAAACTTACTTACTTTCTTATGGTGGCGCTACAGTCCAGGTCGGACCAAGGCCTCATCCAACGAGCGTCTCCAGCCAGCTCGGTCTCTAGCTAGCTGTCTCCAGTTTCGCACACCAAGTTGGTTCAGGTCCTCTACCACCTGTGTGTTCCACCTGAGTTTCGGTCTTCCTCTTCTGCGGAGTCCTTTCGGGTTGGATTCGAAGACTCTACGAGCCGGAGCATTATTTTCCAATCGCTCTACATGACCCAACCATCTAAGTCGTTGGACCTTAACTTTTCTGTCTAGGTCAGTGTCGCTGAACACCTCGTACAGTTCTTGATTGAATCTTCGTCTTCATTCTCCATTTTTGTAGACAGGACAAAAAATCACTCGAAGAATTTTTTTCTTCTCTAAGCAGCCCAAAGCGTTTTTATCGGATGTTGTCATGGTCCATGTCTCTGCACCATACATTAGGACCGGAGTGATAAGGATTTTGTAGAGTGTGACTTTAGTTGTTCGGGAGAGGACTTTACTACCCAATTGCCTTCTAAGTACAAAGAAGCAGCTATTGGCAAGAGTGATTCTTCGTTTGATTTCAGCGCTGGTGTTGTTGTCCGAGTTTATAGCGGATCCTAGGTAGACGAAGTCCTTAACTACTTCGAAGTTAAATAAGTCTATGCTGACGTTTGCTCCAAGACGTCAATGTTGGTTGCCCTTTCTTCTTGACAGCATTAACTTGGTCTTACCCTCTTTAACCGCTAGACCGATCTGCACTGAAATCGATGAAAAGGTGGTAGGTATCGATTTGAAGATCCTGGGTCTTCTCCAAGATCTGCCGTAAAGTGAATGATTGATCGATGGTGCCCAAATTTTGCAGATGAGCTGGTGCATGCTCCTAACCAAATCATCTCCAGCTGCTTTGTACAGTTGTTGGCCTGCTTAACCCCAATTGAATGATTCTGCCATCTGTCATCGTCATTATACAGCTTGGAAAAGTGGTCTTTCCATATCCTCAGGACTGTACCTTGGCTACAGCAAGGTACGAGTCGATGTTGGCACATCAGAATATGCGGACATCTGCATGCTAGAGAAGTGTCGTGGGTCGATCGCAATGTGATCAATCTGGTTGACGGTTGATTGATCAGAAGATTTCCATGTCCCCTTGTGGATATCGAGATGTGGGAATCGCGTACTTGCTAGCATTACGTCTCGCCCCGTAGCAAAGTCGATTAGCATAAAGCCCTAAATCCATTATCGGAGGTGGTGTCGTGTATGATTTGTCGTCCAATTATTCCACCAAAGATTTCTCCTCTGCCCAGCTTAGGTACTATTAAAATCTCCAAGGACAATCTTAACGTCATAGCTAGGGCATTGCTTTTAGGTCTTGCCGAGGAGCTCGTGCTCGTAGAACCTGCCTTTGGTGTCTTACCTCATAAGAAACCTCAAAAAATTTGCAATTGCGGATTGGCAATCCGCTGGGCTTGACTTTCTTATTTTTGCCCACGAATTTGGACACGAAAATGGTCTCAATCGATAGATATAGATTATTTATGCACAAATCAACTTTTATTTTTGTCCGCATTAAATGTCATTTTTAGTACCGGTAGACTGCGTATGTTTATGGGATTTTTTCGGGTCGGGAATTTTCCTAAATATTTCCCTTTGAGGAACTCCGTTCACCGTGCACTACAAAGTATAATGAAATTTGTTACTATTACTATTACTTATACTCATGTTAAAATGCATTTTCTCATGATAAAATAATAATTAAATGTTTCGCGCGAAATTTTTAATTATTATTTTATCATGAGAAAATGCATTTTTACATGAGTTTAAGTAATAGTTTAAAATTTCGCGCCAAATTTTAAACTACTACCTACTTAAACTCATCTTAAAATACATTTTCTCATGATAAATTAATAATGTTAATTTATCACCCAAATTTTTTGCCATCAATTCAAATTCTAACATTGGGTAAAATATTACTCATCTGCCAGCACTAACATGCTTCAACCTGAAGTTGTTTCCTCACCATTTGACAGATAAATCAAAGAAAAAAAAATCTAACCTCAATGGGCTGGCTGGGAAAATTGCCCCATCCGCTGTTAGACACAAATTTTAATTGAGGCCTATGCTTTAATAATAACGCAGTCGTAGTGTTTGTATTTACTAGATCCTGCAGTTTCTCTTTTAAAAGAAAGACAAATTCATCAAAATCGATTAACTCGTTTAGGAGTTCGATGACATCACAGAAGAAAAAGAAGGTAAATTTTAAAATTTGCCATATATCTCACACCCTTTTGTTCTACTGTACCTCGCCAAAGCATAATCGAGGCATTGCATCTTCTCTTGTCCTCGCTACGCTTAAAAAAAAAGCATGAATTAATTTCTCTTTAATTTTCCTTTAAAAGTGCAATGCACTATGCTATGCCTATGCACTTCCATATTTCATCGCTCACATTGATTCTCTTTAAATTTCCCAAAAGAACAACACCAAAAACTCCAAACAAAGCGCCCAAGGCAAGGCCCAAACCAAACAAACCTTTCCATTCCTTATTTGTTTCCAACGAACGAGCAAAATAAATTGCGGCATTATTCCACTTCCATGTTCCATATTCCTTTCATCCTTTTTAAACCAAAAGCGAAATCCAAAAACAAAAACATAAAAAATATTTCTCCTTCTTATCATCCAGTCTTCCACTTTCCACACAGCACGAATTCCAGATTCAATAAAATAAAAAAAAGAACAAAACAATAAACAAAACAAAATGCACTCACTGGAACTGGAGAACTGGAGTTGTCTGGAAATTGGAATCAAACACAGACAAAACTGGAAGCCCTGGAATATGATGGCGACGAACAAAACGGCATCATCGGAAATTTATTCCATTTCTCCTTTCATTCCTTCGTAGATTGTTTGCGGTCTCGCGTGTGAGTTTGAATTTCTGTGTGAAAAAAAAAAATAAATAATTCAAAGATTTTTTGTATTCAAAATAAAATAACAAGAGATACACAAACCTTGAGTGCGGGAGTTTGTTTTTATTCTCGAACGAAAGATAAAAAATAGCAAGTTGCATGTTTAGTTCGTAGAATTGTAGTAAACGCAATTAAAAAGGAATTTTAAATTTTCACTTTCAAACAAAACGGAAAACAAAGTACGCTTTGCTTTGCTTCTCAGTGAATTAACCTTCGTGGAATAACACAAATAGTACAGTGAGTCTGAGTGGTAAGAGTGATTGAAAAAGTGATTTTCCTTTGAAAATATTGGCGGAGACTCGATTTCGTGCATCAAACATTTTTTTCTAAACAAATTTTGGATATATCTTTTTATGTAAATCGAATATTCTTCGATTCCTCAAAGACTTACAACTTTTTAACGTCTTTTGACTAATAAGGTAAGTTTGATTTCTTGTTCTTAAATTCTCTATTCGTAGCCGTTAGCCTTAAATTTTGAGAGCACTGCACTTTGTGCGAGTACAGTTAATAAATCACCCCTGTTTTGAGTTGGTAAATGAGCCGCCAACAACCCTCCTCTTTAAAGGATAACCATAAATTACGTATGCAAGCCTACTGTACGTCTGCACTCTTCTTTGAAATAAATAAATAAAAAACAGTTAAAGGTGTCGTTTTTATTGTTCGGCTAACTGGACATGCATTTTAAGAAATACAAAAAAAAAGGACGAGATACAGAGCCCAAACAACAAACGTTTTGTAGGAAAAAGAAAATCAACCCCCAGCCGGTGTATCGCTATCGAGTAGAGTTGAACTCAGAGCGCTGATTTGCACTTTTTCGTCCTTTTTTTCGTGTCCTTTCATCCATCCCCTTTTGTTGTGATACCTATAAAACCTATCATGAATATTGAAGAGGGTAGCTTAGTTACATTGTTTTTGTTGTTTTTTCTTCTTGCTGTTTTTTGAACAACCAAACACCCTGCTGCATACCTTTTTTTCAATCGGCGACATGAAGACGACGACGCACGGCGACGCACAGTGGGACGAATGTATGAGAAAACACTTCAAAATTCATATCTTGAGAATAAAATAAAGTTATCAACCAAACATGCCTTAAATAGTGTTTTAGTACTCATATCTATGATTGTAACCTAAAAACAAGAAAATTGATTCACTAAAACTTATGATTTCAGGATTTTTTATTCAAAAGAGTTGAGCAGCGAACTTGTTTTTATTTTATATTTTTTTATTTATGATTTTCTGTTTATGTTTTTTGTATACATTACATGATTTTGATATCAAAATAAATAATTCTAATAATAAAGACTAAGAAAAATTAATCAATTTCACTTTCCGATGAGTAATTCATATTACTTAGAAATCCTGGATCTTCGTTATTGTTTACCAAATAGTGATCTATATTTGGGTCACTTTTCGATAACTTTTGGTTTGTTGACTGTCTTTAAAACGTTTAAGAGGTCTTCCTTTGCTTGTACTAGGTGAATTGTCCCACGAAACAGAAAAAAGGGTTTGTTTTAGAATTTTGAACGATTTTTCAAGTGAACTCGGAAACAGCAAAGGTTTATTAGGAGGGACTTTACTTAATTATTTTAAGAATTTCGCATAAAAGTTAGTATTATTACTTACGGAATTTATAAACACGTCTGGTAAGGACAAATTAAGGTTAAGCCACCGTTGGTGAACCTCCATAAACCTGAATTTGTTTCTTTGGCAACACTGCCATTTTTGCTTTAAATTAACACAAAAAAGGCTCGAAATTTCTTGTAAAACTTCGTTTTCTCCTTCATTCAACTCTTCCAAGCCAAGTAACTGCTGAATTTTGTTAGCAACGCTGAAAACTTTCCTGGAATGTGCACTATCCATCCATGTTGCTAATAAGTCACCATGCTTGATGAATACGGTCGAACCTAAAAATGTCAATTTCTTTAAAAAGCGCAAACTTGCGCAAGATTTTTTTCGTGATTTAGTTAGCTGACACATTGCTTATTATGAAATAAAAAAGATCTCAAGACCCGTTTTTGACCATTTTTTGAAAACTCTACTTGAAATTTGACATTGGTTTTTTTTTTCTTGTACCATACTAACACAGCAAAAATCGTTCCTACAAAAAGAAACACGAAAAAAATCTATTTCTTACAAAAGTTTCTTAAATTTAAATACCTTCACTATTAATATTCTCCATTATTAATTTAATTTTCACACGCGGAATATATTTGCACAGCAATTGAATATGTCACAAAAAATCACCTTAAAACTCTTTATATAAAATGCGGAAAAAAAGGTAATGTTCACGTGGCTATAACTTGCGGACACATAAATAAAAGCACAAAATTTTATTGCATTTCGAGCTTCTATATATTTGGGATGACTTACCAATTAATAAAAAGTACCGCTAAAATAGTTGTATTTTTGACTTTTTACTATGGGTCGTCCCACTGTGCGACGCCGGTTTCATTTTGTGTTGAGATTTTTTTCTGTTTCAAAATTTCCAAAATGATTCTGATTGCGCGATTGCATTTTCTCAATTTTCCATGGTCGAACTCCCCTCCGGAAGGAGAGATTTTCGTATTGAAAAGTGTTACCGAGGGCGCATTGAATTAATACTTTCGAAGGAAATTTGGACTTTGGACTTTTGGTCTTCTAAGTGTCCTTTGTTGAAGTCACTTTCTGCACACCGACTTTTACATTTGATAAGATCACATACTCTTTAACAGCAAATCAGTGGTCTTGATGTCGTTCTCTATTGTTGAATGTTCCCATTTCGTAACAAATGTAGATTTTCCCTGAATGGTAAATGTTATTCATGGATTTGTCGATGCTTGAATCGAACATTTGGATGAATCAATTGAGCGAACTACGGGAATCTCGATCGATCGCAAAGTATTCAACGTTGGGCAACAGAAGCACCCTATTCAGAAGTTTGGATACTGTCTTCGTGAGTAGCAACTCAACTCAAGCTTCGCGATCACTTCTTGGAGTATTTCCGGACTCAGAGGGGACCAGGATATCTTCAATATTGTTTAAGGTGGAAAAAATATGGCTCTGTGTTCTGTGTAGGTCCTGCATTGATTAGAGCCTCTTCATTCTAGAAACCAATTTTTATGCAGACATAGTGTCAAATTTCCTTAAGGCTGAAAACACACCAAATGTTGCCTTCGGTGTGTTTTGCTTCTATACAACCCCATGTATTTACTGCGACGGTTTGTCGTGTCGGTTTCGGTGTGTGTTGTGCGTTGCCTCAGATCTCGGCTAAGCACTCAGATCTCGGATCCGTAAGTGAGTCAGACTATCGTCTTACACAGTAGCAGTTTCGAACTAATGGTAAGATTTTTGGATATAAAAAGCCTAATTGAAAGGCTTAAGTAGATTTTGTTGGCTTTCAGCAGCCGCATGCATATTTTTTTTGTTTCCATAGTGTTATCGGCTGCTACTACTGACCCAAGATATTTGGAGAATCGCACTTCTTTGAATTCGTGCTCCTCTATCTTCATAGTTGTTCTTCTACTTTTGCCAACGTATTCAGCAGTTGCCGCCACCATGTATTTAGTTTTTCCCTCATTTATATGCCTTCTCGCTCTTGATAAATGAGGATTGTACAGCTTGTGGGTTACTTCCAAAGTTTTCAATGTCGTTTGCGTATGCCAATAATTAGGTGGACTTGGTGACAAAAGTGAAGCTGGTGATTCTAATTTATGACAAATAGCTGTAGCCGCGGTGTTACTCGCGATAACCGGGATAAAAAGTAGTCTTTGTGATTTTCTGACCCCTAAACTATCACTATCTATGCAATTTGTCAATCCTTAGGTTAACCGTACATTTTTCAGGATAAAACGTATCCTATGTTTCTTCTAATACTTCCAAGAATATGTGTACAAAGTTTCATAATGATCGCTTTAGTAGTTTTTTGCGTGACGCTCCGATACCGTACGGACTTGCACAGAAAATACGCCTAACTCCATGTTGTCTTCAAAAATCAGAAAACCAAATGAAAAATTGAAAACGGAAATGGATAACGGAATGAAAACAAATGAGAATGAAACGAATAGATGATGTTACGATTCAGTGACATTAGGTCCGTTCTTTTACTTTTTGGGCAGTTTGTGTAAAAACTGTCAAAAATCATCCCCACTCTTCGAAATTTTGTGATTCACCCAAAAAGTAAAAGAACTCCAAAAATCTGCCGAATGCACAAAATTATGTCAAACGTCAAAAAAATTCAATGTACTTCTTATGGTTTGACAGAACTTACACAAACTGCCACAAGAAATTTTTGTGGCTAAAATCGGCAGATAGGGAAAATATTTTTCTCCTTCAAAAGTAACAGATTTTACAATAAGTGGCAGTAAAAGAACGAAAAAGTGGGAGAATATGGCAGTTTTGGGCAGTTTTATGGAGTAAACGAACGGACCTATTTAAACGTGTTGTCAAACTAACAATTTTATTGACTTGCAACAAAAAAGTTCGTTAAGAAAAAGGATATGGATTTTGGTAAAAATATTTATGATTTACTGCAGAATACCTTTTACATCAAGTGAAATACTGGAAGGGGAAGCGCATAATTGTATTGAATTTAGTAAAAGTGTATTTGTGTACTTGAGGCAAGTGTATCGAAAAAAGTACAATTGTATCTACTTTTCCAACCCAGGTACATATTTTGAAAAAAAAAAAAATTGCATTCAACCGAATTCCTTCCTAGGAAGATAACAAAGGCGCCAACGTCGCAAAAATTGGGAAATCCCAGAGTGGAACGCAATGTTGCCGGTTTTACTATGTTGTGTTCTTTTGTTATTACTATTTTATTAGTATTAGATCGCCGAAGCAGGAGCACAATTTTCTCTAAAATTCCAATTCCAAAATGGAAGCCATTTAAGGTGTCTGCCGAGTGCAGTTGCATTTTCCACCGGTTCCTTTTCCTTTTCTATGCCTCTATGGACTCTTCTCGATAATTCGCAACTGCGCATGTGTTTTTCAGTTGGAAATTAAAAAAAAAAAAATGTGCAATAACAGCATAATTTTGCTGGAATAACAAAAAATGTACATAAAATACAATATGAGAAGAAATCGTCTGCCAACGAGGAGATAATGTCCTTTTTTTCGGTCTCTCGAAGTCTCGATGTTCTATGGGTGGGAAATAGGATTTTATTTTGCATGTTGGTGGAGAGTGTAGCTATGGATATGGTTATTCACTCACTTAAATGATATTTATTGTTGAGGGTGTAAATATGGGAATAATATTTTATTATTTCTGATTCTGTGGGAAAACAGGATGAAAATCGTCGTGTGTCATGGGATTAAAAATATGATTTCGTTCCTATCGGATCCCAAGAGTCATAGAGTTGTTCCGCAGGCGGACACACCAAGCACACCCCATTTTTTGCAAATAAAGAAATTACACGAACATTTATATTTACATTTTGGGTTTTCATTTCCATTTTTGTGTGTGAATAACTTTTGGCAACAACAACAATCGGATTGGGATTATGTTGGTGTTTTTTTTGTCTGCTCTCAATTTTTATTGGATTTCCTGGCGTTTTTCTTTTCGAGACTGTGGGAGAATCAATTTTAATGGAGTATGAACATCAAGTCTAGTGGGAAATTCGATGTAAGTGATTGAAGACATTTTTAGAGGATCAACTCTGAGAGCGTACTCAAAACATTTATAGGCACTGTCTAACGATAAAAAGAGTCAAACTCCATTGTTCTTGTTAGATACTGTGTGGTAATTATGTTCATTTAACCCCAAATTAGATATTCCCCTTGGGTAATTAGGGTGTCTCAATTCTAAAACGTTCTGGTTGATGAGCCAAGTATGAACGTGTAAACGAAGCGTGTGGGTCATTTTAATGTTTCTGGATCCATAAACAACAGGTCGTAAATATGTTAATAAAAAGCCATTTCTTTCGGTCGTTCAAAATCAAAATAACAAACGTTAGTTTTCTTTTTTGAAGCCGAATTTAAATGCATACAAGTGAAGTGGAAGCTTATATAAAAATTCGTGCATTGGACTGTAGGCTGTTCAAAAAATACATAACCCTCAATCTAAGTCGGCACGAAACTTTACTAACCATAAAATTTGGAACACGAAGAGACGCTGTCGGCAGCATAGAAGTGGAGACAGAATTGTTGAAGAGGTCGACTGACTAAGACAGTGCGATCGACGTCACATCCGATAGGCATCTTTCATGATAATCAGATCGTTGGCCCGTAACAAAAAGCGAACAAAAGAAAAGCGTCACATATAGATGCAGACTATCAAGAAATATTGAAAAGAATCGTTTGTGATTTTGTAAGTTACAAAGTTGACAGCTCTGAAGAGGACTTACTTACTTACTAAAGGTGGCGCTACAGTCTGTTGTGGACTTGTGCCTCAATCAACAGCCTGTGCCAGCCAACTCGGTCCCTAGCTAGCTGTCTCCAGTTTTGCACACCAAGTTGATTGAGGTCCTCTTCGCGGTCTTCCTCTCCTTCTAAGTCCCTCGGGAATAGTGTCAAAGGCTTTCCGGGCCGAAGCATTGGTGTCCATCCGCTCTAAATGACCGAGCCATCTGAGTCTCTGGACCTTGACCCTTCTGGCTAGGTCCATGTCGTTGTACAACCTGTAAAGTTCGCGGTTGTATCTTTTTCGCCATTCCCCTTCAATGCACACGGGCCCAAAGATCACCCGAAGAACTTTCCTCTCGAAACAGCCTAAAGCACATTTATCCGATTTTGTGAAGGTCCATGCTTCTGCACCATACAGCAGGACTGGGATGATGAGGGTGTTGTACAGTTTTACCTTAGTTGATCGAGAGAGGGCTTTTCCACTAAATTGCTTAGCCCAAAGAAAAAGCGATTAGCAAGAGTTATTCTTCGTCTGATCTCGGCGCTGGTGTTATTGCCCGGAGCCAAGCTTTACTAAGTCCTTTACTCCTCGAACTTTTATGTGTTTATTGTGACGTTCTGTTCGAGCCTTCGTTGTTGGGTGTCCTTCATTTTTGCCGCTTCTTTTGCCTCAATTCTCACAAAGGCGCCATTGACATCACGCTGTGTTCTTCCCATTCTTGAACAGAATTTTGGAAGATAGTGCCTCTGGTTTTACGGTGGAATTTTGCACTACTATCAGAACGATGTTTAAGAAATCGCATGACAATGCATCGCCTTGTCTGAATCCTTTTTTTGACATCGAAAGATTCCTTAAGCTTGTTGCCAACCTTGGTGGAGCAGCGTGAGTTCTCCATCGTCGTTTTGCACAAGCGAACGAGCTTGGCAGGGATGCCAAAACTGGACATATAGATTTATACAGTTCGTCGCTGAAGATGCTGTCATACGCGGCCTTAAAATCGACGAAAAGGTGGTGGCTATCGATTTGGAGTTCATAGGTTTTTTTTCCGCATCTGCCGCAAAGTGAAAATTTGGTCGATGGTTGCCTTTTCTGGTCTGAAGCCATATTGATAAGGACCAATCAGATTGTTGACGAAAGGCTTCAGACGTTCACATATTACGCCAGAGAGGATTCTGTAGGCGATGTTAAGTAGGCTGATTCCTCTGTTGTTGGCGCAGCTTAGAGGATCTCCCTTCTTCAGGATCGGAAAAACAAACAGGATTTACACTCTTCAATATTCTTTAAATGCGTGTGAAAATATATGCTGAGGACCGAACTGCCTTCTGAAGAACTGACGGGAAAGATGACGCGACGGAGCAGACCCCAAAAGTTATGTACAAGTAAATTGGCCTTGTAGGCTTTTAATTTTTTAAGAGGAACGTTTTCCATCAAATTTGTTTTATTTTTTTATTTTCCTATACCCTCCCCCCCCCCCCCACAACATGATGTTGCTGTTGTTAAAGATCAACATCTAAACAAAATTCAATCAAAATCAAACAAAAATGCTGTTCCTCCTTTCTCCACATACAAATCTCTATTCATCAAATTTCTGTCCATCACAAAATTGTGGAGATGCTGCCAAAAGAAAAATCAATCAAATTCTTTAGAAAAATTCAAGCATCGATATTGTTGCTGGCGGTGCCATTGAGTGGGTTGCTCTTGCCTGCCAACCACGTACCATCATAATTTTCTTTCATTTCAATCCAGCCGCCATATCGCCACCACGTCATAAAGTTCAAAATCCAACATCGACAGAATTTTAATTGTGAATCATAAATTGATAAATAAATTTTAATCATGATTCACAATATTGCCCCGTGCGTCCTCGTCGCCGATATGAGTTTCATTTGACGTCGAGCAAAAGCAACATTCTCTCTGTGTATTGATCCAATACCAATGCGCCCAATGCACTCCGGATGAAATTTTCCAATTTATCGTAATTATTTGAAAGCAATAAAGTTCGTCTCATTGATCCATTGGTCCTCTCCTTTGTTGTTCGAAATAAAAATCATTGGCAACTCGAGATGGACAGCCAATAATGATGATTAAGATATGTTTTAAGTTTAACGTGGGGGCAAGCAATCCTAGAGAATTATTTTCCATTTTCAACAGCTCGCACTTGAAATTTTATCTCGAAAGTTAAATTTACTGGAAATTTTCATCGTTGTGTTTGTATATCTTGAAGATTTGTATCTGGGAGATTGTTTTGGCCTTCTTGTGAACTGGTTGCTGTTGCTGGTTGTGGGGTCAAACGAATTTAATGACTATTTTCTACCCTAGTCTGGTTTTTATGAGTTTCTACTTTGGTGTTTAATTGGAAAATTTGTTGGAGATTTGTTTTTATTTTGTGATTTTTATTTTCTCGGTCGAGTGAAAAGAGTACCGTGGCGGCAAAACATCTTAAAAGTCAAGTCGAAAAGAAAATTTGGATTGTGAGCTGCAAATATGGTGCAGCAGTTAGTTTTGTTTGATGGACGGATTGATGGTCGGATCTCGGATGGATACAAAAAAAAAACAAGAAACAAACGTTAAAAGGGACAAAGAGATCTTAATCGCTTTTCACGTCAAGCTTTGTTGGATATGCCAAGACACAGACCGACTGCGACCGTTGAATATAATTTTCTTTTGATTGTTTGTTTTTGTTGTTTCGACTGTGGATTGTCATGGTTTTTGTTGGATTTGACCTTATTTTACACTTTCAACTGCGAAGCAACGGTACATTTTCTCAAGCAGCTTGTCAGAATTATTAAATGTCAAATTGAATTCTATGGGAACTTAAAACACAGAAACATTAAAGTCCCAAGTTCTCTTTGCAAATGAATAATTTATGGTAGAGGTTTTCCTGATTTTTACCAGCTTGAACGTCCAATGAACCACATTTGATTCATTAAATCTGTTACGTCTGGAGTTTTCCACATCAACCATTCACATTTTTAAAGGACATGTTTCATAAAAATTGTTCTTTAAGAATAAAATTTTAAGTTTTCATCATTTTTCACAATGTATGCATCACATATGATTCATTGGAAAATATGAACTCGTAGAGATTCCATGATTCGAATAAACAGTCATTGTACATACAAAAAAAATATTTTAGACACTACCTAACAACTTTCCGCATTATGAATCATATATGATTCACGGACAAGTGAAACACGCTACAAATAAAATAATTTAAACAACCATTTTCAAAGCGTTATTCCGATGTTCCGAATCCTCTTTGAAAATGAATAACTTATGGCAAAGATTTTCCTAATTTTTACCAACTTGAACGTTCAATGAATCACATTTGATTCATGAAATATGTTACGTCTCGTGTTTTTAACGTCAACGATTGACATATCCAAAGGTATTCTTTACGGAAAATTGTCTTTTAAGAACAGAGTTATTATCTACATATTTTCCTGATTTTTAACTATGCATCAAATGTGATTCATTGGAAAATATGACCTTGAACCCATGAATCATATGTATATCATACAATCATATTATACACAAATACTTATGAGACCTTTAACACTAGAAAATTCTGTTATTTTGAATCATATTTGATTCACGGACAACTGAAACACGCTTCAAATAAAACACTTCAAACACAGACAACCATCTGCAAAACGTTATACTGAAGTTCCAAATTCTCTTTGAAAATGAATGATTTATGGAAAAGATTTTCATGATTTTTACCAACTTGAGCGTCCTATGAATCATATTCGATTCATGAAATATGTTACGTCTCGTGTTTTTAACGTCAACGATTGACATATCCAAAGGAATTGTTTAGTGAAATTTGTCTTTTAAGAACAGAATTTAGCTATCTACATATTTTCATCTTTTTTTACCATGCATCAAATGTGATTCATTGGAAAATATGACCTCTTAGAGGATTCATGAATCATATATCATACAGTCATTCCTAACCCATACACAAATATTGAAAGAGACCGCAAGCACTAGCAATTTTTCTTATTTTGAATCATATATGATTCATGGACAAGTGAAACACGCTGCACATAAAGTTATTCAAGGAACTTGAAGGTAAAATCTGTTCAAGTGGTTTCTTTTGGATTGAGAGAGGAAAGGGCTATCGTTTTCTGGATTCCGAAAGCTCCCTTCTATTTTTTTTTCCTAAGGAACTGTCAATGAACTCTTGCTTCCACGCAATTAACCTAATTTACCGTTTATTCGTTTCTTTTGTCCTTTTTTCCGTTTTTTGTCGTGTCGATGGGAATTGAGAAATGTGTATTCGATCAAGGAAAGGTCCATTAAACTTGTATTTCCTACTTTAGCAATTCTACACGACCGACATCGTCATTCTCATCTCTTCCAAAAAACAAAAACAAAAAAATAACCCTTTGGGAAACAATAAAAAAAACCCAAAAGAAAAACAATAACCAACGATGATACACACATAGACATAATCATAACATAAAAACGAACTCCGTATTTCCGCTCGGCAAAATAACAAGCAACAACAAAATAGACAATCTATGGAATAGCTCCCGGCTTTAGCAACAACAACTGACAGCACAGTGGACAAGTTTCTTAAGTTTTATGAGACTAAATTCAAATGTTCTCCTGTCCTCATTTCTTGTCGTGTTTTCGCATTAAATACCCCGATGTATCCGACATAGTGACAGCGATAAATAAAAGCCTGCAGTAGCGCATGCACATCAATTTCTAATCTAATTCCTACAGCAGCCGAAGATACAGCATTTAATGCCCCTGCCCGATTCGTATCGGACATCTGTGTTGTTTCTGCTGACTGTACAAGTTTTACCTTTGGTCGAGGAAGATATATCGTTCGTGGGATTGCCGGACGTTTGCGAGGCTCTCCACAATCATATCACGAGCAAAAACAAGAACAACTAAAAGACTTGGATGTTGGACATTGCCGTTCGACGCCGCTGTTGTTCAAGAACATAGGAACTGAACTCGGTGATTTTTTTGCTTCTGATCATCGCACGCTATTTAAAAAGCAATTTCCGTAGGTTGTGTTCTTTTTTCTCTTTAAAGCAGCAGCTCGGAGCTCTTGACCACACCATCATCGTCATCGTTGATTTTTCTATCATTGGCGCTAGATACTTCACAGCCAAGTTAGCAGAAATGACGACGACGTCATGTGAATACGAAACAGAAAGAACTTTCGCACATCATCTTGATGGAGTGGAGTTTCGTGTACCTTCTTACTACCTTAAAGACATTGGCGCGGTGACGGAAGACAGTGTAATTATGATGGAAGAATAATAATGACTTTGTCATTATGTCATTCCTGTTCTGGACTTTGAAAGTGTTTTCGTCTCCACTGGCGGGCACTCCGAGAAAAGGGGGATCGACGACGTTGAATGACAGAAGTTTGCTTTTGCGTTTGCGATACGCATGTAAATTTCAGCTCGTTGCAACTGAACATAATTGTTGTACAGAGTCGTGTCGTTACTTATTGTTGTCCAAAGAGATTAAATCTGGACAAAGATTTTTACTGGCTAGAATTGTGTGGCCGAAGGGCCAGCTATAAAAAAAACACGCACGAAAATAGTTTAATGACACAATAAGAACAGCAAAAAAAATAGAGAAGCAGAATTTTTTCTTTGGAACTAGATAATTGTTTTCTCGGTTTCGTGCTGCTGCTTGCTTATTTAATGCACTTATTTCGCTGTAGCCTGTAGGAATCTTGTGGGGGAATTTATTGTACATTAGGGATTTCAGTTTGCTTTGAAAAATGTCATTAGCTACTACCTTAAGCAGATTTTTCGAAATGAAGCAATCTTCCTTCGAGTCAATTGCATTTAGACTTGTTAATTCAATTGCAATATTGTTCGAGGAATTTTCTCATCAATATTTCAATGGACATTATGGACAAATTACTCTTGTTCTCAGAATTCCATTGACCCAAAGCACGCCGACGACGCGTCGTCAGCGACTTACATCAAAGAAGAGCGAAGATAAGGAAAATATCCTATCATCCTAACTCTTACAGTGACACAAATTTCTCAAGTTATTATAAGATACATACATAGTAAATATTTTTTAAAATTTTTGTATGTGATTTCTAACGTAACGTAACGTAAGATAAGTAACGTAACGTAAGATAAGTAACGTAACGTAAGATTCGTAACCTAACGTAACGTTTGTACGTAACGTATATTTGTAAACTTTTTAACTAGCTACCATTTGACAGCTGTCAAGTGATTTATTTTTAGTTTGGTTTGGTTTTTCAACATGAATAAACTAATGCCTGAACGACGCCGACGCGACGCTTCCAAATTGAGCAAATTTATTTTGAAAACGTCCATTTTACGGTCAACATAATAGTCCTTCAGAGCTCATAAATCAATGAACATTGGGACATTTTCGCACCACGTTCACTCAAAATGCAAAGCGAGTTCATAAGAGACATCGTTCAGTGCGTTCAGCAGAATTCAATGCTGCTGTAAAGCGTAGCGTAATGGAAGATCGGATGAGTCCATCCGCAATCCTGCACAGGAATTGGATACCTATGTAAAGGGTTTTCCAATAAGAGGTGTTATTTTGAATAGCCCGCTATTTCGGTAGCTGTCACTTTTGAAGCTGTCATTGTTTGACATTTGACAAGTAGAAACTACGCCATTAATAAATGGAACGATACACGCTTCAACAACAACGTTTACTTTCAACCAGACGGCGCTACATGCCACACAATTATTGAAACCATCGATCATTTACGGGAAAAGTTTCCGGAAGAGGTGATCACAATTTGCCACCGAGATCTTGTGATTTAACACCTTGCGACTTCTTCCTTTGGGGCCACGTGAAAGATAAGGTCTACGCCAACAGCCCAGCGTCGATTCGAGACCTCAAAGATGGAATTCGTGAGGCTATCGATATCGAGGACATAGGGCAGCCACTTTGCGATTTGGTTATGGAAAATTTCATGAAAAGGATATGGTCCTGTAAACGTGGTCGTGGCGGCCATTTGGCTGATGTTGTGTTCCATAACGGCATACCTTCCTCTTTATAATGAAATAAACATCCGATCATTTATCTCAAAAAATGCCATTTTTCTTTGAATATCAAAATAACACCTCTTATTGGAAAACCCTTTATGTGTCCATTACCATCCTGTTCTCCTGATCTTGGGCTTACAAAACCCAATTCGTGCAAGAAAGGAAGCCACATACCTAACAAGGCGTTGATTCGATGAATGGACCCAAAACAAGATAACCGTTAAAACTTTACATTTTACAAACAAAACTGTTGATTCTGGTAGCAGAAATATTATCTGATGCAACTTGCCTGTAAATCTCAAACTCTTCTCATTCAATTCAATGTTTTCAGAGCAAAACATTGTACCCAAACAGATCTTATCTCCAAACATATTCAATCTGTCAAATTAGATCATGTTAATCGAAAGTCGTGTTCTCCATCTGTCATTTGGGCAATCTCAAATGTCACATTACATACGCTTATCAAACTAGAAAATTGTCTAATGTCAAAAACTTGACAGTTCTTTGATTGAAGATAAAAGTCTTCCTGACACACCCTGTTACTTCAAGACAAGACACAAGAAGCCACTCCGTGGGCTTGGCTTTAGATCCGATGATGATAGAGAGCCCCTTGTCTTGTTTTTACACTCTCAACTGTTTCTTCAAAGATAGAGCTGCAACAAAGTCAGTTGAGGGCCTACTTGGTTCATTCCTGCCTTAAGTACAGGGTGCACTACACATGAATAGATATAAAAAAAACAAGATCGGCATTGAACTGTGAATGCACATTGAACTTGCTTTTGTAGCTCAAGGAAATGGAGCGTCATCGTGTGTTCCATTGCGATCCATATTAATCTCTCGTTCCACTCCGACCGTTAATGCGAATAATACAACGAGAACAACGATGATTGTTTATGTCTATCCCTTTGAGCAGAAAATGAAAATCTACAAATATGGGGGAGTTCAAGTCCAAATCCATTTGACCATCGCATCAGATCCAGCCAGCCAGAGAAGGTGCAGTACAGAGTTTGCAAATGAGGCAACACACAATGCCCTTAGCCATGACATTGTCACACAGTTGCGGGCATATACTGTGTTTTTGTTACTCTCGTGCTGGGGCGGAGTAAGCGCAGCCAGTCGGTCGACTTGGTGGCGGCATGCAGCTGCTACTCCACTCGATACTAGCTTATGGCACAGGCCAAACCAAGGGACCTCTACTCTGGTTGCATTTATAATTTGATGGAAGTTTACTGCGACGATTTGATTTTATGGCATCATTATTTAAGCTACGATGCACTGGACAATGTCGCCATGTCGTCGGCGCTCTGTTCGTTGTCGTCGTGGACTGTGCTCTGCAGTCAACAGGAAGTCTTAATGTTTGGTGGCAGTTGTGCGCAGGGCTATCATTTCACGCGACATCGAGAGTCTTGTGTCGTTGTTTTTTGAAACTGTCGTTTTGTCGCCATCAAGTTGCGTGCAAAACGTTCAGCATAAAACGCGCCTTCGCCGCTTCCTACTCAACAACAAACAACTCAATGTCATGTTGTCTTTCCTCCAAGAAGACAAAAATCTTCCAGCAAGCATACATCATATACCATTAAGAAACACTCCCTGAAATCGCAGTAAAAAAAAAAAATCAAACACTCAAGAAAACCGTTAAGACGACGAAAACCTATCCTAGAAAAGCCAATTCGCACAGGTCATGGCCGCCATCTCGGTGTTTGCTGCACGAAGTCAATGGAAAAAAGAAACACGTGTGAGGATTCATTACAGTAATTTTGTTGATAACTTGGTCTTGAGAGGGCTTGGAACAGTGCCACCCTTTGTGGGCCTTCTTTTCCATGCGATATTAATAGACCGACTTCAATTTGTGGTCGTCTTGGCGCTGTCCTAATTTTGCTAATTTTATGAATTTTTTCGTTTGAACTATTTTCGGATGCGCACAAGTTCCATTTCAAAAATAAAATGTTGATTACACTCAAAGAGCACAAAGAATGTTGTTCTTCTTCCAAATGTAGCATGAGGGCAGAATTTCTTCCTCAAACGACAACAAGTCGAAGAAGAGGAACATGACGTTATGTACACAAGAATTTATTTTTTTAACTCAAACTGTGACATGTTCTGGTATTGATGTTCGCTCTACGCATGCATTGGACTAGGTTATCGCTTCAAATGAAAAGATTTATTACCAATTAAAAATTGAGACTTGTTTATAGAGAAGTGGTGCATTTTGTTTCCGAACCAAGGGGCTAAGTGCATTTCAGAGGGATTTAAACAATTTTAGAGTAATAAAAAGATAAGGGCAACGGGTGTGTGCTTTGGGAGTTTTTACTGTGACTTGGAATGATGAGAGAAGTGCGATAAGACTCACTTGTTAGGACATTGTCAAGTGACCCAAAATTATATTTTTTAAATGTTTCTTGCTTGGAGAACATTTTTTTTGTTTGTTTTTGAGATAAGATGAGATGAAATGTTCGAAATTGTCCCAAATGTGCGTTCGAAATGTTTAAATTAAAGCGTGATTGAATTTTCCGTTAATTTAACAAACAGATTTTTATATTTTAGTTTTTTTTTTTATTGAAAACAAAATTTAGGTTTGAAGCATTTAATTTATTTTTCTATTGACATTGATACTTGACAGGCACTTAGAATTTGTTTTGTTGGAACTGTTTGAGTTCAACAATTTTGTGTAGCTACTAGCTACATTTTCAAATTCTCATTTTTCGTTTTCTTACTTTTGTATTTTTTCTCCATGTCGTTGTATGTATGTGGATGTGCCACCATGCCTACTCTACTAAACCTAAACTTAAACCCTTAACCCTTAAACTAAAAGAGGTATGTAAGCCGGCCAGGCTCAAATCCCCACCCCGACCACTCATTGTCAAGTGCTGACTGAAGTCACCAGAACTGGTTCTCCTGCTTCACGCTGACCCTGTCAGTTCGATCTTATTCGGACACAGCTCTACTGAACCGAAGGAGCTCTTTTCCGTCTTGTGCGAGGACGTCCCGACTGTAAAGGAGCCGCCCGCCGATCCACGGTTCTTCGCCTGCCGAGGTAGATTAGCGGCACCGTCAATCTATTCTGTATCAGACCGCATCTATCTAAATAGAGGAATGCCTCTGGTGGAATGAAGCCGCTCGAGCGTGCACTATCAAAATATTCGTCGTTCGGATAGCACGCCAAAAAAAATCAAATTATTCGTCGAAGTCATAGTACTCAGAGTCAGAATGTGACCCCGAACAAGTTTTATCACGAAATTGTCAATTCTGTTAATCCGAGCCTCGTTGTATAGAACCTCGTAAGAAAAGTAATGTATATATAAGAAGATTCCGGCGTCCGATACAAACCGAGACAGCGCCGAAGACACTGCCTCTCGAACACCCGAATCTTCTCCATTTGAGATGGTGCAACGTTGAACCACACCTGACAGCCAGGCCGTATGAGGACCATGTAGCAAATTACCTTCACTCTGGGGTCATGCCGACTGCTGTCAAACAGCCGTTTCGTCAGAGCGAAAGCTCTTCTGGCTCTGGCCAGAGCAGCATTTCTATGTCTGTCGAAATATAAATACTGATCCAGCCAGATGCCGAGGCCCTTCACTTCACTTTTGCTCGTTAATTGCTGTCCGTGAGGTCCAAAGATAACCATCTTGCGCCAATTCTTGCGCGTACCCCCGAGGCCCTAGACAACGGAGTCCGTAAAAGAATTGTCTCGCATTTCTGGACATTTATTTTCAGTTTCCAGTCATCGCAATATCGTTGAATCTTCTCGAAGTCA
This sequence comes from Sphaerophoria taeniata, assembly GCA_943590905.1. Taxonomy (NCBI): domain Eukaryota; kingdom Metazoa; phylum Arthropoda; class Insecta; order Diptera; family Syrphidae; genus Sphaerophoria; species Sphaerophoria taeniata. The sequence goes on along the minus strand of OX016541.1, from coordinate 146,401,974 downwards.
CGTTGCAAGAGGGTTTTAATGACCTCGACACTTGGAGCAGTTCTGTACGCAATTAGACCGTCGGCATACGCAATTGCCTGGTCAAGACTACCTATCAGATTGCGCGCTGGTGTAAATACTGAAACGAATCGGCGAATTAACCGCTCCCTGCTGTAGACCATTTTTAATATCAAATATTGTGGTAGAAGTTACATTGCCACGTTTGACAACAAACTTTCTACCGTTAGGCAAATCATAAAGCATTATACAACAGTGGTTTACTTATGGCAAGTCTGGTCAGCTTTAAATACAGGCTGTCTAACCATACGGTGTCGAAAGCCTTTTCCAAGTCAACCAGAACTACACCAGTGCACTGTTTCTTTGACTTAATCCATTGGATATCAGACACGAGCTTAGCCGCGGCATGAATGGTGTCATGTCCTGTCTTGAACCCGAACTGGTTATCCGGAATTATCGTGTGTGCGCAGCCCACCCAATCAGAGCCCTATTAATTATCTTTTCGAATACCTTCCTGATGCTCGATAGAAGACATATCGACTGAAGATTTGACGGATTGGAGTTGTCCCTTCCCTTTTTCGGGAGAGGATGAACCACAGCTTTCTTCCAACGCTCTGGATAATATGCATTATTCAGTGCGTTGTTGAACAGAGTGGTGTAGATGTCTATTGCCTTGATCGGTAAGTGTCTTTGTATTATGTTGGATATACCATCGACACCTGCTGACTTCTTATTTTTTATTGAATCGAAGATGAGCTGGCGTTTGCCAAAAAGTCGTCATTGAACCGCATGAAACCGCGGTTCTCAGATCGCCAATGCACAATATCGTTCCGAAGGTAGAATTGATGAAGTAAGGCTCTGTATTCCAGGTCGTGGTTTGAGTTAACGCAGGCATTCCCTTATACACTTGCTGAAAAGCAGCTCCCACTGTCTCCACTTTCTCCTGCGGAACCTCGATAGTAAAGAAGTCATCCTACAAGACGGCTTCCTCAGGAACAATTTGCGCTGTCAAGAGTACGTCTTTGTTCCCTATCGTTCTCTGGAATTTCAGACACGCAAGGTCATTCTGATTATTTCTTAATATCTATGTATATCTATAAATATAATAATGAAATTTTGTATAACGGTTTGAATGCATAGCCACAAATAAATTTCGAATCAAGGAGTCATTTTTAAACATAGGAAAATTACCTTCTCAAGAAACGTTTCAACATTTTCAATGTTTCTTCAACTAAAAGTATTTTTCTTTGTTCGTTCGTTTCCTTCCATTACTCTACTTGGACCTTTGTCAACATTAATCGCATCACTCTATCAAAAAGGCAACAGAACACAATAAAAGCAAAAAGAAAAAGTAGTATTTTTAACTCTCAATACAAAAAGTGTCCATCTTCATTATGTGAAAGAATGACCTAGCAAAACAAATACAACCCACACTCGCAACATTTTTGTTTTTTTTTTCTCTACACAAAGAGCAAGATAGACGCGTTGCATTGTCCAAATCTGAAATTGTCTTCATATTATGTTGCTAGCTTGGCCAGATAAATTTAACACAACCCCCGTCTCTTCTCCTTGCTCGATTTGTGACATTGATGTGCATCAGTCTGTACCATACAAGGACAGATTCCATTTATTCAAGTCAGACACTTTTTTTTAAGTAAAAATAAAACAAATGTTTATAAGAACTTTTATGGCAACACGAATGTTGATAAAATCATATTGATCGATACGTGAGGGAAAAATGGGCAAAACTTTTTGCAGACGTGATGGCGATGTGCAATGTTTGTCTGCAAATAAAAAAAAAATCGGAATCAACAAGAAAAACAACTTGTCGTTTAAAAATCGAGAGATGGCTTCACAACAAAATTGCGTGAGAACAAAAATTCCAAAGCGAGAAAAAAAAACCAACAGAAAAGAATAATTGACTGAAAAACGCATCAAGCGGACGTTGCATAAGGCAAATGCAAACAAAATGCATTGAATACGTTTTTTGTTGTTGTTGTTGTTTTGTTTCAAACAAATTCCTTTTGTGTGGTTCTTTTATTTTTTGTTTTTTGTTTTATTTATCACATTGGTTGCTGTAAACAATTGTGATGCGCTCTATGGTTTGCTATGAGATCGTAAACAAACATGTCTGATTTTTTTTTCTAACCTTACAATACTTACGTCAAATTGACAGGTACATACACAAGAGCGGATCTAGTTCGTTAAGTTTTGTAGGTTTGTTTGGTTCACATTTTGAACAGAACAAAACGAATCTATGATGTAATTTGACGTATAAGAATTTCCGTCGCCATGATTGATTAACTATCATAAAATGACATTTCACATGCTTGAAGACACAAAAAATCTCTATATGACCAAAACGTCAAAATCCGCTCCTGTACCAACGCATAACCCTACAGGAAACAAACGAAGCCGAAGAATAAATGGCCAAAACAACAGAACACCTCACCTTTATGGTTGACTGATTTTTGACGTTTCTCCATTCAACTTCTTCAGCTAATGTTTGCATTTCTTTGTCCTGGTTCTCTGTCGCTTGTGATTTTCGAAGAGAACAACAAAAACACTTAATAGAACCTGCGATGCGCGAAGTGACTGTAGGTGTTGTTCATTTAAAATTTAGATACTTATCACTCCCGCTAAATAATGATTAAATCCCCCTTTCGCCTACTAAAACCAGCTTGAAGAACACTGCACCTTCGAAGACGGTTCGGTTCTATTTTTGGAACCAGAAGAGAAGTCTCATAATGGGGTTCCGACAGTCGAGTCGTGTTGTGTTGTCTTCTAAATGGAGTGAATAGATTTATCAGACACACCCTGTAGAGATATGCTTTCCTCCACACTCGGCTTTGCCATCGTCGCTCGTCGTTTGGCACCAATTTATTAAAGTTTTTTTTTTTTTTTGTTCGTTATGTTGTTTTGTTTAGCCAGTTTCCTGTTTTGGTTTCAATACAACATGTCCTCATCGTTATATCCGTATATGGAGAGAAAATGCGCAACAAGGAATGAGGGGAACTAACCCAACCAACCCATCCACTACTCCTACGATTAAAACTTGGTGGCAGTTCTGGTTGGAACATCACCGTCATCATCAACATCATCGTCGTTGTCGTTGTCGTTACCGGTCGTTGTTCTGCGCGTCGTACCGTTTATGTCAAAAGTTCATTGCGCTTGCATAAGTGATCAACGAAAAAAAGCAAAACAAAAACAAGAAAAGGATGCACATGGCAGACGAAAGACGACACAGACACGAGCAGCCATTTCATTGTTCTTTGATGGCTTGTGGGTGGATTAGAAGGACTTATTAAAATGTAATTTCTTTGCATAGAGTGAGAGAGGGAGAGGTGTACCTTGTAGGAGTATTAAACGTTTCCATGTTGAATTGTAATAGTTTCCGATAGAATGGAAGGCAAACAAGTTAGAGTTCTATCTGCGGTCTTTGTCCTTTTGCACTCACATAATCATACGAGTTCAGGAGTTGGGAATTGTGATTCAAAGTTTTATAATTTTCTTCTTTATCGTTCGGAAATGTAAATTTCTTCAATATTTTCAAGTCCTTGAAACTTTTCAAGTGTATGATAATTCAAATTCATCCTTTTTTTCTTTTGCCAAAAACTTTTCATGGGTTCAACAATCAGACAGTCTACTTAAGCACTATCGTAAATTATGTGTGCCTGTGTATTGACTTTACAATAGCGGATTTGGCTCAACAAATCGCGATCAAACCATTAATGTCCAACTTTGAAGTCAATCGATCCACTGGTTACTGCTGTAGCTGCGAGGACATACGGATTGAAACTCATATAGGGTAACGGCACCAGTCCCGGACAGACACAGTGTCCGGACGATTTTGCACTTAATAGGGAATTAAAGAGAAACTAAACACAGAATTTACTAACAACAAGAAAATACATAAAAAGTAAAATTTTTCACATACATATACGAAGTTTCAACCCGATCGAAGGTATGACAGAAAATGTATGGGTCGTTTAAGCAGCAGCCGCTGCTTTTTGCTATTTCCTTAGCAAAATAATAGTGACAAACCTTGAAAAAATATACTTGTAATCAGATGGAGTTTGAACTTCTAAAAACGAAAGAGAAAAATTAAATTTTGCTTTTTTTTAATCGACTTCAGTGTCCGGGGCACTCGTCCCAGATAAAGCGAAATTCTAGTCTCCGGACAGCTCCAAGGTTTTATTTTAGGTACTATTTTTTCTTTGTTCAAATTCTTTTTGAAACATTTAATTTCCTTGGCCAAAGTGCTCTTTTTTATCCAGATTACAATTTTTCCACTTATCATTAAAACGAAAAAAAAAACAATTTTGTCTTCGATTGTCCGGAGACTAGATTTCAATTGTCCGGAGACTGGGTAAAAAATTTTGTTCGGAAGTAAAAATTTTATTATCATTATTTATTCTTTGTGAGACAATGTTTTGAAATCAGTTGGGTGTCAATTGATGAAAAAATATCAACAATTTAAGGAAATATTTTCCTTTTAACCGAAACCTGAACATTTGAATAATAAAACCAGTTTCTTTACTCCACTTTTCTATTTATTAGCAAATAACGTTATTCTTTATTGGCATACAAACAAAAAAAACACAAAAAGAAACCAGATAGACGATCAGTATGAATACGTTTCACTCCTATCAAAGGGTTATTTGCACAAAAGGCAGTTACATCTGTTAAGTGTTGAAGGCTTCGTTCAGGCAGATTTTGACAACAAGAAACAAAAAACTAGTTAACTTTGGAAAATGTTAATATTAGAAATACAAATTCAGATAGAAAACAGGAGTTTGATGCGCCATTTAAGCGACGAGTGGTGAAGTAGGTTCAAAATCGTCCGGAGACTGGTCCCGATTTTGTTTTTTTTTATATTTCGTCTGAATTAACAATAACTAGGAATTATTTTTTAAATTATTTGGATTCTAGGAAATAACTACTGATTCAGAAAATAGTTTCCTCTGTACACAACACTTATCAGAAAAAAAAATATATTGAGTTTTTAACTGTAAATGTCCGGACAATCGATTTTCAGTCGTCCGGAGACTCCGGAAAATCGCACTTTTTTAGAACTAAAGCAATGAATTATTGTTTTACGTTTATTTCAATTCATTTATACACCAAACTACTGGGAAATATTTATAGTTTTAGAAAAATATGAAAAACTAATAGAACAAAAAGATATTAACATTTAAAGAAAAAAAAACAAAATATTTACCGGAGACTAGTGCTGTTACCCTAGTAAAACAAAAATTTGTTTGTGTTTTACGTGGCCTACAAACACCGAAGAGGCTGTCAAACAGCTGTCATGTGCAGGGTACGTTCGCGAAGAAATGTCACTAATGAAAATGTCATTAAGAATTAAGGTGGATTCACAGTGGTGTTCTCATTACACGTGTATCGCCAACACGACAAAAGTTGATAATAATGTTGTTGAATGTGAAGCCCCTTTAGTGAAGAATCAACGCACTCGAACTCCGAGTCGACTAGTTCGAATAAAATCTCGATTTCGAATCCTACGAATGCAAAATTTGCCAGAAAAAATGCGCAAGAGAAGACAAAACTGAAAAATATAACAAAAGTCAACATTTCATTTTTTTAATAGCTTACCCCACGTCACTGTCGCCTTATACCTTGTTTCTACTTCATTTTTGCAATCCGGAACCGAAAAAAAAAAATGTTCTCAAGCATGACAATTTCCCCCAAAATAAATTTGTTCTACGTCATGCATAAATCTTTACTTACTCACATATTCCTCCCTTTTGACTGCGAATTCCATGTGTGACTAACTCAAGCTTCTTATTCCCCCAAATTTCAACAACTCTGACTACGCTTTACGTTACGTATGATATCATTTACATTTCTTATTGCCAAATGCCAAGTACATAATTTATTTTTCTTTCATTTTATTTATGTGGTACTTTGATGGGACGCTGAACAAAACTTAATCAAGTGCCGCACTCATGTTTTTTCTTTAACATTTGAAGATTTTTTATGTTTTTAATAAATTCTATAAATAAATTTGTCTTCTTAATTTTTTTCTTTTTAGGTAAGGAAGCCCGATATTTGATTTAATATTCAAAGAAAATATGTGTCTACTTTTCCTAGAAGCATGTGAGTACTTTTCATATGAATTTGCTGTTTTTTATCAGCATTATTCTTTAATTTGAGTTAAACATAAAAAGAATATGAAGTAACAGTTTGACAGGCTAACACAGCTATATTCAACCTGCGGCCCACGGGCCGCATGTGGCCCGCGAGCTTATAAAAGTTGGCCCGTGTAGTGGTTTATTAAATTCTTAAAATATCGAGTGACTGCAGAAAAACGTGAGAAAAATATATCCTTTCGAGTTTAAAAAATGGAAGCTAGAACGTACAGCAGTGAAAAAGTGGGCATCGTGTGTCTTCAAAAAATTATTCTAGATTTCACTCCTTTCTACGCCAGGAAAGGTTTGCATAACTAAATAAAAACAGATGTCGCTTAGTATTCTTTACTTTTCTTGCCATTGCGAAATTTTGAATAATTTTATTCAAATTTTGAAAGGATATCTTTTCGACAAAAACCGACTTCTGCACTCCTCTGTGCGGATTTTAAAGTTATTTTCCATCCCGAAAAGAGGGGGATGATGAATTAGTGAGAAGAGGCTTAGACACAACTATTTTCCTGACGGCTCAAAGATCCAGTATGGGGTTGGTGCAGTAGTTTTCTTTGAGTCCTTAAATGCCTCCAGGTCTTTTCGGCTTCCTGACTTTGATAGTGTCATTTAGGCTGAACTACTCGCGATTAAGGAAGCATGCAAATTACTAAAACTAGATCCAAATCAAAACCCAAATACAGCTATCTTTTCGGAGAGTCCGGCGGCTATTCAAGCGATTGGCTTATCCACTTCATCCTCCAAATTAGTTCAACAATGCCGAAGTGAGCTAGCGGGCATTAACATTGCCTGAGTCCAAGGTCACTCTTGTGTGGATTCCGGGTCATAGTGGCTTTGAGGGCAATGAACGGGTTGGCAAGCTGGCAAGGCAAGGATCAGCCCTTCATAGCTCACTCGCCTTCATAGCCCAACATTCCTCTTGGGGCTATGAAGGACAAGATCTTCTCAATTTTTCTCGCTAAATCAAACCACAGGTGGAGTAGCCTAACCAACTGTATCATATCTAGAAGGATATAGCCCACCTACAATAAATCCCGCACTCATAACCTTATATTTGCAGACCCAGGCAAGACATAGCCAGGATCGTTGCTAAATGCATCGGACACTGGCCTGTTGGAGGACACGCATCTAAGCTAGGCATCCCCTACAGTACTTTCTGTCGTAGTTGTGGAGACCAGCGAGAAAATGAAACAGTTCTTCACTTCTTATGTAAGTGTCCTGCCCTAGCAAAAACGACAGCCAAAACATTGGGAAAGTACTTCTTCAATGACCTTAATGAGCTTTCCGAACTGAAGATCAAAAATTTGATCTAATTTCTAAAAGCAACAAAGTGGATTTGAGGCGTATTTCAAACTGATTACTACAGTTCCTCTTCGAACTTCGAAGTTGAGATCGTCAGCAAGCGAACTCAAAACAAAATCGCAGAATTTTATATAATCCATCTTTTAATTTTATAGGTCAATCGAGTTTTTATGGTATCAAAACGGCGGCGCAACCCAGCGCTAATTGGGTCACCGAGCTAGACTGCTCGTGGCCGCCATTTCTACTACTACTACTATGTCATTAAAATGAGTATTATTATTTACGATTAAAAAAAATTCTTGTGGCCCGGGGTAGCGTTACAAAATTATCAATGTGGCCCATTTAAGAAAAAGGTTGAGTATGGCTGGCGCTAACAGTTCCCTGGTGAGGTCTCCACACCTTTTATTCCAGAAATCGTACCTCCTTCAATAAAAGGTGTACCACTAAATTTTAGCAAATATCTTGGTCCTAATATTGGACAAAAAATTAAGTTGGAATTGGAAACCTAATATTCAAGAAAGAGTTAGCAAAGCTATAGTAGCTTTCCTGCAAAAAAGCCAAAGGAAGCAAATGGGGTTTCCAACCTCGCATAACCTATTGGCTATATACATCGGTCATCCGACCAATGCTCATGTACGGGGTTGTCGTATGGTGGACTGCACTGGAGAAAGTCACTTACTGCGACAAACTCAGCAGAGTCCAACGCACTGCATGTCTCTGCATAAGCGGGGCATTGAGAACCACACCCTCAGCGGCTAGACACTGTCTTCCATCTGATATCCCTCGACATCTTCAGCAAACAAGTGGCAGCGAGTACAGCTATAAGACTCAACGCCTCCTTTCAATCTAAATCTATACTTAAGTACATAGACTAAACCATTCCAAAACCCGAATTTGGGAAAAAAAAACTTCCAGGTCTCCATTCCATCCAGAAACGAACGGAAAGACAAAAATTCCTAGAAGACAGGAGCATTCATTTTTATACAGATACAAGACAAATGATGGTTGGGAGTCATGTGTACTCAGAAAATCTTAATCTAAGCCTCTCAATCCGCCTCTCAAATCATTGTAGCGTCTTCCAAGCGGAAATTTTGGCGATCAAAGAGGTACTATCCATGGCTAAGAGAAAACGTGATATCAACTTCTGATATCCGCATCTTCTCTGACAGTCAGGTTGCTATAAAATCACTCGACGGCGACTCAACCAACTCTCAAACGGTCCTCGATTGTCGATCATCTCTTATGGAGATGGCACAGCAATTTAATATTCACCTCTGTTGTGCCGACAGTATACCGATAGTTACATGCAAACTCTTGCTAAAAGAAACAGCCTCAACGTTATCAAGCTGGTAGGTGGTTGTGCGCAGTCACAAAACTCATATGGCCGTCACTTGACCTAAAGCGCTCTAAAGACTTGTTATCTCAGCAGTTTTCATATAAGCTCCCTAATAAGTGTCCTTACGGGACACTCACACTGTCTTATAGGCAGACACGCAATACGACTTGGTGTAGCCTCAAATGACTTCTGCAGGAGCTCTATGGACGAAGAAGAAGAGGAAACAATGTCTCAGCTTCTCTGCACATTCCCTGCTCTTTCCCTAATCCCAGTGAACTAGCTAACAAGGATATTAAAAATCTTTTTCGCTTTATAAAAAGCTCAAAATAGTTCGACTAGTAAGAAGTAATTCCCTAGATTCATGTGGTAGATATCATAATGGGCCTAAGCGTGTGGATCCTGTATCCACAGCCACTTTAACCTAACCCAACCTCCACACCTTTTCCACATTCCATTGAAAAAAGTTAAAATATCAACAAAAAAGTGATGTGCCACAGGAAACTCGTCTAGGACCAGTTCTATTTCTCACTCAAGAAAAAAGTGTTTCGTTGATTGCATTTAATGTTCTTCTCTCTTTCTCTTCATTCATTTTCCAAGAATAAATCAAGAACCTCTTAATTGAGACAATCATGAAAACTTGGTAAATAATCTTCGCTACGATACGTCTTCTTCCTTTCGAGCATACGCTCAGGCTCAGGACAGGTTAAGCAATTTTCCAATAAATTAGCAAACATCTTGATGAGCCAGACAAATGGTCTTTTTTACACTTGTCTACGTGCAATTAATTTGCAATTCAACATTATTCCCATCTGTCGTTTTGAGCGCAACAAAAAGGAAAAAATGTATGCATTAACGACTAGACCACCCAGCAAGCAGTCTTCTATCTCGGTGTAGACGTGGAGTACAGTCATATTTCTCGTGCCTTAAAGCAATATTCAATAATTGCCTTCTAATCTTATTTTAATGTTCAAACAAATGAAAATCACGGTTCCCGAGCTCCCTCTAGCTTTATGAGGGTACAAACTGCACAACGCGCCTGTTCAGAAATTACATGTAACAATCTCAGTTGTCCGTTGTAAGTTGCAACCGCCATAAGTCATAACCATTAAAATGATGGAGTCACCCAACTCTGATCGATAAGTGGCAACAATCCGATCCACCCTTCTCGTAAATCAGAGATTTTTGAACCCAGTTCAGCTACTGTTTTGGAGTTTTTAACGAAATAATTTATTGCCACTCGTAAATGTTCGAAAGTGAAAAAGAAAACCAGTAAACATTGCTCGGTTGCTCCTTTGTTGCATGCCCCTATGTTGAATAAATGAGAAAAAGCCATCACAGATTACGGAGTGTTTTCATAATAAAAAAGAAAACAAATGCAAGAAAGAAGAAAAAAAAATCAAGATCTTGTTGTGGCCACTCTCAATTATGTCGTCCGTGTCGGAGGCCCTAATCGGTGTGATGTGTTGCCCCCTGGTAAGATGTTCTCGCTATCTCTCTCACTCACGCTCTTTCTTTTCTTCCGCCTTCCGAAGACGCCGCACAGTGTGTTATTTTGCCAATCTAGCGGAACTTTAATGAAAAATAAAAGTCTACCGAATGCAACAAAATTGGTATCATATGAAAGGTAAAACCTCCAGCTTTAACTTGGCAAAAAAATAAAACAAAGACACAACTGTATTTACCGTTTTACAGCATCACAAACATCAGGTTTGTTAAAGCTAAAAAAAAAAAATAAAGTTCATTGTTTTTCTTGTGTCAAGTTGATAACATCGTGGTCAAGTAAATATTAAGTTGTGCTTTTCAAAATTATTTTATTTATTTTTGTTGATATTTTTAGAACTATAGTGGGTAATTATTTTTTTTGTACACTTATAATTAAAAAAATTAAAAATCGTGCGAGTGAAAGCCTTTAAAGTGATTTTTTTTTTTTGTGTATCGTAACTTTGGAAAGGGTTTTAAAAATGTATCCTCATGTATCCATCGTGTTATTGTGCTTAATATGTCCGTTGGTATATTCTGTTTTAGAAAACGTTCACTTTTCTTGCGGTTGTTTGCTGACCCCATACAATATTTTTTTTTTAAGTGACCTATATTTTCGTGTTCTTTTTTTCTGTTTTTCTTAAATTACTTAGAAACTATTCATCAAAAAAACATAAAAACAAAACTTTCGAGTCATAATTGCATTATAGAACATGTGTGCCAAATTTCATTTCAATCGGCCTAGCAGTTTCTAAAAAATCGTTTGTGAAAGATGAATGTACAAAAACCAAGTGATCTTATTAGGGTTTCGTTTTCATGTCAGTATAAATATTCAAAATTCTCCTTATTTGAATCATATTGTAATTTATTTTTATTTTTCCTATACTCTATACATATTGAACTAATAAATAATTTTTTTTTCAAAATGCCAGGCCCAGTCGTTTCATAGATGGGGGGGGGGGGGGGTGAAATACCCTATTTGCATATTTTTCAATATTTTCAGGTAGCTTCTAAATCTTACAAAACAACATAGAATTACATAATTTAACAGTTTTATACCAACAACACTCCAATTTAATACTCAACGAATAAAGTTCCGCTAGATTGCGAAAATATCACACTGTGCGCCGATGGCGATGGCAATGGATGGCGACGCGGACGTCTGATAGCTGTTTGCATCTCGTAAAATTTGCGGTTAAGCATCAACCAACCGTCCGTCCGCAACGCGAACAGATGTGTTGCGCGCGGTTTTGATTTCAATATTAAATTCTGTGTTATTTGCGGTTAAAGTTGTTAATTAAGTGGCGAGGATAATTGGATTCGAATTGGATGTAGAGTGCAGTAATGCGGTTCTTTTGCAAGTTTGTTTTTTTTTTTTTTTTGGTTATCGTTTGATTATGAGACTTTTATGAAGTGGGAATTTAATGCTTTGTTTGTGACTTTAATCTTTTTGTTTTCGTGGTCAAGGCTGCGATGGAAATTTATCAGGGTGTAGAATTGTTTTGATGAAATTTTCATTTTTTTTGTATGTCTGATAAAACTTGACGCAAGCAAGCATGGAATAGTAGCTTTCTTAGATATCGAAGGATCATTCAACAACGTCAGCTACCAGGCGATCACAATAGCAATGGACACACTTTACGTAGAGAAATCACTCATTGATCTATTAAGTCTCATGCATAGCAGCAGGGCAATCATTTCCAGCATGAGGAGTTTTACTACCACCAGATCGATGAATTGAGGTACCCCACAAGGTGGGATCCTTTCGCCTCTTTATTATGGAAGCAGAGGGTTTCAAGGTGATTGCTTATGCCGTCGACGGAAACGACGACGGAACTCCTACAGAATGCCTTAAACAGGATTACCAATTGGGCAAAGAATTGTAGCTTGGGCGTCAATTCACATAAAACGGAACTAGTACTCTTTACGAGAAGGAACAAAATTCTTTAAGTTATCCAATTCATGATAAAAGGAATACCCCTAAGCTTTTCCGACCAAAACTGAATTAGAAGGCAAATATTGATAAAAGAGTAAAGAAGGCTACTAAAGCACTCTTTACTTCTTAAAAGGCCATAGGCTCAAAAATAACCCAGTATAGCTATACCCTTCAGTAATCAGACCGATACTCACTTATGGAGTTGTCGTATGGTGGACTGAACAAGATAGTAAATTTGAATAAACTCATTAAAGTCAAGCATGTTTGTGCATCACGGGAGCACTTCGCTCAACAACAACAGCAGCTTTAGAAGTACTTCTAGACCTAATACCTCTTACCTACCCAATACCAACTCATGCTTGAGGCTTAGAACCACCTCTCAATTGATCAGTAACAATACTGGTCCTACTATTATCTTAGACAATTTCCGATCTATCCCAGATCGCTTAGACTCTACCACCTAAAAATGGTATTGGATAATAACTTCCATGTTTCCATCCCTTCAAGATCCTTTTGGGAATAAGGAAAGTAAACACTATACTCTTCTGTACAGACGGTTCAGTCTATCATATAGACTTTCCAATCAATGTAGTGTGTTCCAGCCAGAAGTAATGGGGATAAAAGAGGCACTATTCTTGCTCAAAGAAAAGGTAATATCTTGCAAGGATATACGTATCTTCTCGGACAGCCAAGCCGCTCTCAAATCTCTCGCATCTGCCGCCACAAACTCTCTTATGATAGTCCACGACTGTCGATCATCTCTGAATGAAATGACAACAGATTAACATAAACCTCATTTAGGTGCCGGGCCACAGCGAAATTCCGGGAAATTGCAAAGCTGACAAGTGTCTCTAATTTCACTAAAAGTACTAAATGGTTTGTTTCAGTTCATAACTCTCCCATGAGTAACGTCTTTAGCACAATTTAGCTTTGGACCCATGAGGTCTAAGTTAGTCAACAACATCTAGACGGCCACTCTAACCTAACCTAACCTAAGCATCGAATAAGAGAATTCTTACAAAGTTTAAACATTCGAACTGTTGTAAAAAACTTTCCCGTCCCATGAATACAATTTCGTACTTTTCTATCGACCTGTACTATTAACTGATTGAAAAAAAGTGCAGAAACACGTACAAGTCGTACATACTTTGAAATGTCCATGAATCACATGCGATTCAAAATAAGGAAAAAATATGTGTTGTTGTATATGTGGCTATAGGAAGCTCACTACGTCCAGCAAGTAATTAACAACATAAGTTCCTAAATCAAAAATGATTCATGGTTGAAGTACATATTTTGTATGCATCAAATGTGATTCATAAATTGTGAAATTGTTTTATAAAATAACTATGATGACATATAAATGCTTTTTTTGTAGAAAGAAAAAGATTTTTATGAATCAAATATGATTCATTGGACAGTTCTAAGAAAACCGGATTTTTAAGGCAAAAAATAAAAATTGAGAGCAACGAATCCATTGTGTGTTTTGATAAAAAATTGAACTGAATGCAATATTAATGACTGAATTCATTGCTTTCGAATCGTTAAAATATTTTTAAAGAGGAAATAAACTGAACAAAGGAATATCAAAATATAATTTTGTGTGGGAAGATTACAGACAAATCTGCAGACTTAAGGATTTTTAAGTCTGGGAGTACTTGGAAAATCTGCACTTCTGGCAACACTGCTTACAGCATACCTCATTCCGTAACGTGAAGCTCATATTGTTACGTGACAGTTCTTATCACTTGACTCCTACCCACAAGCCGAGTAAGCAGTAAAGCAACTTTGTTCCAATAAAATGCGTAATATTTATGAAACATGCACGAGTGTCCCCAACTATCGTTGCTTTATCTTAATCTTTTACACTTTATGGACCGAGAACTTTTACTACTCTCCTCCAATCTTTCAGTAATACACAATCTCTGCAGCTTCAATTAATTGCGAGTATCATTTCATGCATAGGCAAAGGTCTAGTACTGCAGCTATATCAGTGGAAGTAATTTTTTCAATTTCCAAATGGATTGTTTCTCTTTCCTAAAAAAAAAAGTAAAGTCAAACACATCGAATCGATATTGTAGTCGTTTATTTGTAAACCCATAACGAGATTCATATTAAGTTTCATAGAAAATTGTATCTGCCACTAGTGCCAGCAAAAAAAAGCAGATGTTTTCTAAAATCCCTGTGTGCCGTTGTGTACCCTCTCCTCGCATCGATTCAATGGCAAGGAATACAAAAGGGGGCGACACATGAGCCGAAATAATAGAATGAAATATTACCTCAACACACTCTTCCCTTCTCTCTCCCCTCGCCACTGTGATGTGCTCTAACAAGCGTGTTCTTATCACAATCAGGGATTGAAACATGCCGTACTACGTGAGCAGCGTCCTTTCACACAGGGGCATTGTTTTTTTCTTCTTATAGATTGTATGTCGTTGCGCGAATGCAAAAGCACTGCAGCCAAAAACCTATACAAACAAATATGATTCTTTCGCTGAGATCATCGGCTTTTAGCCTGGGCCTGGGTGGTTGCTTTTGGCGGAAGGGAGATAGAAGACTATTGCGAATGGTGTACTCGTCTGCTAAGTGAATGATGATGATTTCCCAGGACAGAGAACAGCGCCCTGGCATAAAAATCCAAATCTGGATTTGATTTTTTCCATTTCTTTATGAAATGCGCTTCTCGCTCGAATGATGGACTTTCTCAACATCTGTCGACAGAATGTTGGCAATGCGTTGCGATATAGTGATGCACCCTGGGCTTTTTTGCATTATAAGCAGCGTAAGAGCGTATGTTGTTTGGAGAAAACTAAAGATAGAAAATATCCCTTCTTTCTTTGGGTTGCAATTTTTGGAAGCAGTGCGTTAATGCAGTAAACAGTAGGTGTTGCTATTGCAAGCGTGTAAATGGGAGAACGAACACGTGTTTGATATTAGCGAATAACTGAGTCAACAATTTTATGGCGTTTTGTTTGCACAGTTATCGAGAATGTAATGATTTTAAAAACGATTGAAATTGAGTTTTAATGTGGGTGAATTGTGAAGCCCTTTTAGAGCGAACACTTGTTCCCGGCCGTTGGCAACTTTTAAAGTACGGTCTTAGACTTATTTACTTAATTATTTGTTGCGAGTTATACAATTTTGAAGGTATGTATCTCGTTACTGAAATAAAATGGTTGTAACTTTTGCCTTGTTCTTGTAAGCAATAGCGTTTTTCAATACTTGCAAGTACCAATAACAGTGCTGTCCAGAACTTTCAGTAGCAGTCCTTAAACTACTACCAGAACTTTCAAAGTATTTTTTTTAAGCACGAGTACAAATTAATTCTAGTAACAGAAGCAGTATTTTCAAGTACTAGCACTTACTTTCAAGTACCACTAGCAGTACTCTCAAGTACCACTAGCAGTACTCCCAAGTGCCACTAGCAGTACTCTCAAGTACCACTAGCAGTACTCCCAAGTGCCACTAGCAGTACTCTCAAGTACCACTAGCAGTACTCAAAAGTACCACTAGCAGTTCTTAAGTACCATAAGTAGTACTTTCAAGTACAACTAGCAGTACTTTCAAGTACCTCTAGCAGTACTTTGAAGAATCACTACCAGTACTTTCAAGTACCACTAGCAGTACTTTCAAATACCACTAGCAGTACTCTCAAGTACCACTAGCAGTACTCTCAAGTACTACTAGCAGTACTCTCAAGTACTACTAGCAGTACTCTCAAGTACCACTAGCAGTATTCTCAAGTACCACTAGCAGTACTCTCAAGTACCACTAGCAGTTCTCTTAAGTACCATAAGTAGTACTTTCAAGTACAACTAGCAGTACTTTCGAGTACCACCAGCAGTACTCTCAAGTATTAGTACTTCCAAAAACAAGTACATATATGTACTTATATCTTCAGGTACATGCAGCGACACTCATAGCTAAGATAGGTACTGCTACTAGTACTTTATAGTGTTGGCGCTTGAATGTACCTTCTGTCTTAAAGTCATCTACACTTATTTCAAAGTCCTTTTCTATTCAAATGTCATTTAAATTCTTTAATTTTACTCCTCTCAATACATCATGTCAGTACCCACCCATTTCCAACAATATCTGGCAGCCAACACTACAATGACGCTTACAACCTCATCTCCACACAAAAACTGTGCATATGTCAAATTGGATTAAAATTCAAATTAAATTTGCTCCCAAAAAACTGTCTTCTCAAAATAAAATCTTTAATTAAAAACAACGTGGAACACCTGCAATATGTCGAAGAAGCCTTTTCATAAAAGACACGAAGACCTTCCACCCATCGGAAGCGGTTTTTTTTATCAAATTTCATTTCCCATTTGTTTTTGTATTTATGTCAAACTTGCCAGATCTTACCAACTCCTGGGAAAAGAAAGAACAAATAAAATTTCACTTGACATTGAAATGACATAAACTTCCGGTTTTGTTTGTTCTTTCGATCGAACGACGACCGGCGCACGGGACGCGAAGAGTTTAATGAATATTCATTTCATTAATTCACCTATACAACCATATATAAAGTTCTGTGAACATCATCTTCCAGCAATTGTACTCCGAAAAGAGGCCAAAAAAAGGAACCAAAAAGTCCTTCGTATGCAAGGCACTGAATGTGCTTCGGACACGTCTGCCATATAAACGTCACTCGAACGTTTGTTGTCTTCACAACCCTCGTTTGTGACGTTTGATTCATCGTTCAGTGAGTAAGTTCATCGTCGTTATTGTCACTGATCCAAGTGTCAGCAGCGGCGGCAAGTCCGCGGACTATGGACTCTGTCGCGTAATCCGATAGGAGGCACATCGACAACGGGGTCGAGCACAGGGTCCCTCGTTCGAACATGATTTGAATACGAAAATCGATTGTGCATCTGTTCGATTCTATTCGATTCGATTCACTTGTGCGTGAGGTTGAGTTTTTTTTCTTTTCAATTCATCAAAGAAGGAGGCTTCTTTCTACATATTGAGGGCACACGCATGAACGTTTCGTCGTCGTGCATTTTTGCTCGTCCAACTCTCAATAGGATGACTAATTCTTTTAAATTCAATTCCATTCAATGCAATATGGGGGTCGTTTAATTCCTTTCATCAGCAGATTTTTCACACGTCAGTATCTCTCGTATCTAACTTGATGCGGCAACAACAACATTGGAATGCAATTCATGGCGGTTTGGGCGAACTGAGAGAGAAATATACAAATGAATGCGGCTGGAGCTTGCTTTTGGGTCTTTTGTGCGTCAATTTGCGTTCATCGCACAATGCACTTTCAACATTTTTTAACTTGTCATTAGCTTGGGGTGAAATATTTTTGTTTCTCTTTTTTTTTCTTCTGAATTTACTGGAGGTCGAGAGCACACACAGAACGTTTCAATGGAAAGTGAAAATGTCGCTCTTCTTATAATAATAAATTTGATAACGTGCGAACAATGACACCCTATTGAGACTTTCAAGAGGATATGCGAGATTTCTTTGCTCGTCTATTCAGCAGAGATGACGGTGAACTTGGGTGTCGTCTTCGTCGTCGTCGTTGTCATGGGTCTGAGTGGTTCATGGTTGCAACGAAATTGTTACTTTTCTTTTTTGAAGTGCTCAGACGTGTTGGCTGGCTCCCCATTCATTGAGTTAACTGTCAAAGTGGAGAACAGTAAATTATTCATATTCTTGTAACGGTTGATCTACGTTTTTATTTCGAAGGCATTTATCTACGTTTTTATTTTTCAAAGTGACAGATGCTTTCTCGTCATGCTCTTGACACGGAGAGTAATCAAATTGACAGTTCGCCGTTACGAAAAGAAAAGAATGCAAGCTTAGACTGACAGTTGAAGTACGGACAGTAGACGTCAAATTTGACATTTATCTCTAGTTTTTGTTAATTTGATATTGTTTTTTTCTAAATTTGACATTTGGACAGCCATTTTCCATTGGAATGTCAGATCATAATAAAGAAATAGATGTGCCGCTACCCGAATGTCATTACTCATAAGTGTCAATCTAAATGACCCAATAAGTCACATCAACTCCACTTTAAATTGTTGGTTTCAGGAAGAGAGTCAGCTGAACTTTCACCAATTATTTTCTGATTCCCGTTAGATTTCACTCTCTCACTTCACTGAACCTTCTCAGTCTCACTTCCAGTTGAATGAGTCATTTAATTTTTTGAACATTTAACAGGGCGGTTCATAAATAATAAACAGAGAACCAAAAAAAACAGTGAATAAAACGACGACGAGAAAATCGTGATAATAGCAAATCACGTGCGCTAACCCTTTCTCTTCTTTTTCTAATGCCATTTAATACACCAACGGTTTTCTTTTCCTTTTTCAATTTTTTGTTTTTGTCCGAATTCGATTGTTAAGTGTGCAAAAAGAATGAAAAAAAGGGGCCTCTACATTTCCTTTCCTTTCGAAGCACCTGCAAACATATGCCGGGGCACACTTTCCGCTCAACTCTTCAGAGAGTTCGGGGTGTTGCCATGTATCCATTCTGCTGCAGCTCGGTTTTGGTGTGTGCTGGTCTATCAAAACACTTAATCTAACGATGAAATTCGCTTAGAGGACAGGGAAGGTGCAGTCGCTGAATGCACACTCAACCTAGCCTCATGCCCGGGCCGTAATAATTTCAAATAATAATATTTTCAACGTTTTTCTCGTCCTCAACTTCGTGGTATGGCCGTGTCGTCGTCGTCATTGCTTGGAACAAAGACCCCCTTCGCCTAGTTGTGGGTCGGGTCGGCGCGGCATATGGAATAAGAGTTCTAGTGCTCCTTTTTTTTCGCCTCGCCATCTACTGCCTCCTCCAATTATATATCGGTTGTCCGTGTCCGTTGTCGTGAGGCAGTTCTATACTATTTCTAGACATATTGTTAGTTAGCAGCACACTAGCTGTATCTTGTGCAGCAACGTCGTTGTCTTGGTCTTCGTCTTCGTCTGTGATGAACTTTTCTATAACTTTTCTCGACAACCATGATGTGGGGCTGCAATTTATAATCCAATTCGGGAGTGAGCCCCCAGTTGAGTGTACTTATATATAAATTGTTGCAGAAAAGAGGGATTGGAGGAGCTTCTCTAATTTAAAATGGGGGAAACAGATATATACCAACAGAGAAACCTTTAACAATGTAGGAAGAGTTAAAGACGACCGACGAAGAAAGAAGTATAGTGTGGCCTGGCCTCTCTTCACCTTTTAGAGACTCTGCACAAATTCAAACAACGAGCAAACACTGCACATTGCGGCTGCTGTTGACTTCACCAGAGCCAGAGACTATGGTCTTGTTAGGTTCTGGATCTTGTGGTGACCCGGTGAACGTTAACCTTTTTTTTTGTATAGTCGATTTCTTGCCGCACTCTGTCTCTCTCACTGACAGTGGGTGAGGGTACTTCTTGTTGTTTTCCTGTGCTCGTTGGTTAAGTTGTTATCGATTTCACTTAAATGTGTCCCATCCCTATCTATCGGGAAAGGAAACCTCTCAAAAATAAACTTCATTTCATGATCCGATTAAAATTTTCGTTTTCATTTTTTTTTTTGTAGTCTGTATTGGGTGACATTTCTGACGAACAGTCTTCTATTTTTTTTTTGTATTCCCCCCACTACACCCTGGACAAGAATTACAATAAGATGACTATAAGATGACTACAAGTATGGTCAAAGAGTGTGTTATATTGGAATGTTTAAGCAATTTCAAACATGCACATTCACGACGCATGAATTGTTAAGCAAAATTAAATTAATGACGTTCCAGAAATTGTGTGCTTGCAGCAAAACAGAAAAGATGTGGGACAAAGGTTGCATGCAAAGTACCTAGTTGAAGCAACATTTTGTGCTGTAAGCAAACAATGAATTATAGAAATAGAGCAACTTTAATAGCGGAAGTGTGTGCTTAAGGTATTTGGGTGTATCGAAATGGAATTGGATCAATTAATGGGAAAAGAAGAACACAGTCGGTTTGTGGCTTAAGTTGTTAGATGGGAATGTTTTGCTGGTTTGGGGGCAATATTTTGCATAAGAACTTTATGCATACTTTACCTACATATTGAAATGTTTGTTTTGTTTTAATTTTAGCCTTAAAAAGAAAAACAATATTGAAGTTGAATTTGTGTTTGGCAATTAGTGTTGCACCGATTAAATGCCATAATTAACTCAGTCGCAATTGGGCTTTAGCGCAGGACCGCATTAGCTACATACAGAGTTGGGCATTATTCGAATAAATTGTTATCTAGATAATTCGAATACAAATTTATTCGCTACTAATCTATTCACGATATTTCGTGATGTTATTCGTTATTTATTCTTCATATCATTCGTTATTTTAACCCTCCAGTGGGCGCGTGGTTAAAAGAGACACGAGTGGTCGCGTGGTCTACGACTGTAGACCATTTTGTTTTGCCAAGAAATATATATACTATAGTGTTTTAAGTATCCAAATCGTGGTCAAATCATAGAGGAACATATTTTGTTTCATATTCATCACTCAAAGATAAAAAGTTATTGATACACTGAAAAAAGTTATTGATACACTGAAAAAAATAATCGGAATAAAAAAAACAATCCCAATTTAACGATTTTTCGTAATCAATTTTTATAAAAAATAAATTAATACTTTAAAAGAGTTAATAACAAAAAAAAAATATTTTTTCCAATAAATGATTAACCAAATAAAGTAATGAATAAGAAAAAAGGAAAATTGTAAACAAAACAAAAGACTTGAAAAATTCAGTTTTTTGTCTTTTTTCACAAAAAGTCAAACAAAACAGTACAGCAAACATAAAAAACTATTCAAAAAACATACCTACAAGCAAATTTAACACTTTTTTTACACCTCACCCTAGAGGTCAGCTCACGGACCCAAAAATAGGTCCCTGAGATAGTAGAAACAATTTTCTTCACTAAATAATTAATTTTTTAATAAAAGTAGTTAAAAATCTACAATCCCTTACCTATAATAATACAATTGAAGACAACTTTCTTTGTTACACGAGTGGTCGCGTGGTCTACGATGGTAGACCAAAAGACTTTGAATACCTTTTAAGCTTTCGTATGCCCCCTCCGAAGAAAAATAGCATATTTTATTAGGTAGAGCAACTAATTATCTACCTACAGCTATTGTGAACGATGGCGGAAAAAAATTGTTTTTCTGCGAACGGCGGCGTTTTAAAAAAGACTGGTCTACGACCGTAGACCACGCGCCCACTGGAGGGTTAATAAACGAATGAAATCAACTATAAACCTTTATCACCATCTTTATCTGTAATTTTTATAGTTACTTTTTTGATGTAATTAGACACTCGAATACCATTCATTTATTCATTATTGCTGTTAAAAATTCCTTGATAATCCGACGTGGGTAGATATATAGATGAACTTTTATGTGTTCAATGCAGTGAAATTATTATTTTTGCAGATGATATGAAGATGTTTAAGTAAATGTCATCAAATAATGATCGCATTCTTCTACAAAATGTTTTAAATAGTTTTTCTACATGGTGTTATAAGAACAGTTTAAATCATAACCCGTCGAAATGTCAGAACAGAAATGTCATTGTATTGATCATTAGGTGTTGCTTGCTATAAGCACAGATAATACATTTATACAGATGTCTCACCCTTATGGCGAGAAATGATATATGAAACTGAAAGCTACCAAAAAAAAAGCTTTTCCCAAAAAATTAACGCATTCACTTAATGCATTAAAAATCTATTTTCGCTCGCCTCATTGTCCATAAATGAATACTTAGGCAAGGAAAAAAGCTTCAAAAAGCTCCTTGTCTGTAACGGCGCACAGTGGGGCAGAAATGGCTTATCAACGGCGATAATTTATAAGTTTTTGGTTGAACTTACCAAAATATACTTTTCGATAGGTTTTTGGTACGCTGAATTCAAATCTGACGTAGGAAAAACTATACCAATTCAGGTTTTTGAGATAATACCGTTATTTATATTTTATTATAGTTCTTGCGTGTTTTTGTTTAATTACGTTATATAATAAACAAAAATCAAGTAGTATGCAAGGCAAATAAAATTGATAGTTTTTTTCCTTTTCTAATTAACAAAAAAATTAAGATATTGAATTAATACAAAAAATAAATAAATCGAAGGTCGAAAGCTAGTTTTTTTAATTTTTGTCTGACATGTTAATACTTATAAGTTTTTTCTAGGACGAACCCAAAACTTCTTACAAAACCCTAAAAAACGAAATGAAACGCACTGATCTTTTATTGTTGGGAAAAAAGTTACTTAAAAAACCCAACATTTATTTTAAATCGCTTAAGCTTGCAGTTAAAGCTTAATTAAGAAAAAATAAAATAAAAAATAAAATGAATATTGTGACCTGAATGTTTTTCTTATTTTGAAGTTTTCCTAACTCTTTGGTTTGTAATAAAAGGATTTGAAGATATTAACATTCTGTTCATAATATCAGTTAATGTGACTGTTAATGAGGTTTTGCAGCTGAAATGCTCTCGGTACAATTTGAAGTCCTTATTTTGGGCTTCTTATGCCTCTTCACTTAATTCTCCAATGGGCAAAGCATTTTGAGAGATTATTTCATGGCCATGAATGAAAATCTTATGAACGGAAGTGCTAATATAGCACCAAGGATACAACGAAACAAATAAGTTTGCAGTTTGTTTGTTACCAGCAGCTCGAAAATTCATTCTTCGCTTACTCAATTGATCAAAACTGATCTGAGGTCTTCCAGGGAGTAGTTAATAAATTTTAAATTTAACCCTTTCTTGGAGCCAATGGGATTCATTTTTATGAAACACTAATTTTGTCCGGTGACTTTTCTTCCATTTGGATTCCATTTCAAATTTGAAACGAACTAATTCATTCTTAAGGTCTGACAAATGATTATCAGGGCAGTTTGTTTTTTCCACTAAAAATGACTCAATATCTTCAAATTTCTTGTCAACATTCTCAGATTTACTTTTAAAAAATATTTCACAGAGTTTCCGCCTTTGCAGAGGAAAAATTGAATGTTGAAACCTTCAATATGATAAAAATTGGTTATATTTTGCTTGCTTACTAACCGAACAAAATGAAAATAAAATATTTTAGGCAAACATCTTCTACTTTTAACTTCGATTCCTAATAAAGAATATACAGGGTGATTCACGAGCGTTGTGCCAAAAAGCTAGAGCGTGTAGGTTGAGTTGAGACAAGAAAAAAATCGTATGGGAGGGGGGGTCTATTCCCCCCCGTTTAGCCGGGAGGGGCAATTTTCTGAAAAATTGACTTATTTTGTAAAAAAAAATATATTAAAAATCAACGGCTTAGTTTACAACACCGTGCTATACCTTTCTGAAAAGCTAAAAACTTCTTTCACCTTGTTTTTAAAATAAATTGTTTTAACGAATAGTTTTAAAAAAATCAATTTTCAAACTCAAAATTTTCAAAAAAAAAATTTTTGAACTAATTTTTTTCAAAATTTTATGTAATTAAGTACTAATTTTGTTTTAAAAATTCAATGTGTTTATTAATTTTTAGTCGAAAACAGAAAATCGGATGCAAAAATGTCTTTTCGTTTTTGAGAAATTAAGAAAAAACCGAAACCACTTTTTTCTAAAAAAATCTTTGTTTTTATTTTTACTTATCTGGACTTTTAGTATAATTTACTAGTTTAATTTATAAATTTAATTTTTTGTAATTGGAGTTTTATGAGGACTCAATAAAGTAGAAAAGTATTGGATTTTCCCTGGATTAATCATTTTGTTCATTGAAAACGTCTGCCATTGACCTTTCACTTCTAGCTCTCCGTGCTCTCGTCGGCGGATTCTTGAAAACATGCTACGACTTGGGCGCCATCTATTGGGATATCTTTCAGCGTAGAGTCTGTCGGCTTCCCGATCTCGACAACAAGTTAAACCGTAGCAGAAGTTCCTGTCCGCTAACTCTTCTCGAACATATGAGTTTGTTATTGTTATGTGTTGATGAATTAATATTTTAATTGTAAATGGTTGTTAAGTAAATATGCGGTGCCTTTTATTAACCTTTAGGTTGTTAATCGTTTTTTCATTCAAGAAAAATTGCGGTTTAATTATCTTAAGCCCCCAGCAGGTAGAACCCTTCGCCGGCGAGTGGCCGCAGCCCCAGGTATAGTAAGAAAAAATTGCAGGTCAGTTTTCAGACGTTATCAATGAACAAAATGGTTAATCCAGGGATAATGTAATACTTTTCTACTTTATTGAGTCCTCATAAAACTCATTACATTACAAAAAATTAAATTTATAAATTAAACTAATAAATAGATAGATAGGTAAAAATAAAAATAAAGATTTTTTTTAGAAAAAAGTGATTTCGGTTTTTTCTTAATTTCTCAAAAACGAAAAGACATTTTTGCATCCGGTTTTCTGTTTTCGACTAAAAATTAACAAAGACATTGAATTTTTAAACAAAATTAGTACTTAATTACATAAAATTTTGAAAAAAATTAGTTCAAAAATGTTTTTTTTTCCTTTTTTTTGAAAATTTTGAGTTTGAAATTTTTTTTTTTTTAAACTATTCGTTAAAAAAATTTAACTTAAAAACAAAGTGAAAGAAGCAGTTTTTGGCTTTTCAGAAAGGTATAGCACGGTGTTGTAAACGAAGCCGTTGATTTTTAATATTTTTTTTAAACAAAATAAGTCAATTTTTCAGAAAATTGCCCCTCCTGGCTAAACGGGGGGGAATAGACCCCCCCTCCCATACGATTTTTTTCTTGTCTCAACTCAACCTACACGCTCTAGCTTTTTGGCACAACGCTCGTGAATCACCCTGTATATTGAACTATGTAAAATACTTTTAATTTGGCTTCGATGTTTGCCTAGTCGAAAAGTACCGTTATATAAAAAATTTTGTAACTTTTTTATTTTCTATTCAATTTTTTTTTCCAGATTTCCATTATAATTGAGTTTAAACTAATTCTTTTATAAAGCACATACCTTATATAACAAATTGTGTGCAAAACTTTTTTTTTAGCTATTGATTTTTATCTTTATAATAATGGCCACATTTAGAGGTTAGATAACCACAGATCCCAATTTCAACAATACTCACTTCTTTGATGTATAACAGAAAAGTGATAGAACAATGAAATAAAAAATAAACTACTAAATCATGTGACATATAGTATCAGTAAATCGAAACAGTTATTTTTATTGAGATTTAGTACATATAAAAAAAACGACTTCTCGCCGGTTCAGCCAATGCAAGACCCCATAGTGCGGCGGCGTAGTCTGTTAAGAGCAAAATATGTTTCATTTTTACTTGCGACATATAGAATATATGGCAAGTATTGAATTCGTACAAAAAAAAAATTTGAGATGATGATGAGATATGACATTACGATGATAGAGAAGTCGAAAAAAGTGAGTCCGGCGATTCCGTCTGTCTGTCTGTCGGGAAGTTTACAGGCACCTACAGCCTTAACCACTGGTCCGATTGACTTCAAACTTGAAAATAAGAGGTTTGAGCAAAAACCCATATCCCAGTTTTTTCATTTTTTTTTTTAAGATCAAAATTTAGGGTAGCCACCATACGATTTTTATGGCAAAAAACCAAAACTTTAAATTTTCTCCAAAACGGTTCCTACGATTTTTTTTAAACTTCCTCGAATTAAATTTTTTTAAACACTCATGTATTTTATGTAAAAAAAAAAAATTTGTATTGCTCCAAAACGGTACCTCCCATAGAACCGTTTTTTTGTTATTAGATTTTCTCAAAAACTAAAAGTTGGATCAGCGTAATTTTTTTTTTTGAAAGTACGTATATACTGCCCAAATAATTTGTTGTATTCAAAAAAATTTCAAAATTTTTTTTGGATTTTTAAAAAAATATTTTAAACTTTTTTTTCAAAATTGTGTATCTTAAAAACGGATCAATATTAAAAATCGAAATATACTCATAAAATGTATATTTTAATATTCTTGAATACTGCATACCCAAATTAATTTTAAGACATTTTTGAAAAATTTTATATATAAAAAATTAATTTAAAAAAAACGGCTCCGACGATTTTCAAAAAAAAAAATTCAATAAATCATAAATAAGGTTTAAATTTGTTTGGCATTTAAATTTTTGGAATAAAATGTATTTAAGAGGTATATTTTCAAATTTTTTTTTTTTTAATAAATTAAAAAAAATTGAAAAACCAACATTTTCTTAAGAAATCATATGACATCAATTTTTTTCCGATTGAATCCATTTTTGAGGTACATATTTCAATTTAAATTTTTATTTATGAGTTTTTTTTAAATTTTTTTTATGATTTATAATTGTGAATACAGGAGCAAGTTCGTACGACCGAGTCGTGCACATTTTTTTCTGCAGGGATGAGACATCTCTGTATAAATTTATTATCTGTGCTATAAGCTCTCTTCGACTTCATCTTATAGTGTAAACAAAAATAACAACATGAAACTTATTCGTCTCTACGGAAGCGCATACAAAAAGAATTGAAAAATATGCTTACCCTAAACACCATTATTTTTCAACTGCTTTATGAATTTCTTCGGAAGTAATACATCACAACAACCATTTAACATAGAATAAACAAAAACAATGGATGCATAAATAAAGCCATCAAAACGAAAAGTAAGTTCCAAATTAATTAGTTCCGAAAAAGACAACATTAATCAGGACCTAGTTGTTTACTAATTTGCTGTATAAACAACAACAATAAATCCATACAACTCGGTCAAAAAAGGTTGACAATTATTTTAGGCATTTTCTAATTAACCACTTCCTAAACTCATAACTCCTCGCAACATATCACACTTTCAACAAGCTACTTCAAAATGGTTCACAACTCAGTGAGTCTATTCTTCAAATTTAATTTGAAATAAAAAAAAGTCTACACTTTACTCGTCTCAGCATTCGTTTTTTTTTTGTATCGAGTCAGTCCCCTCTTCGACTGACAAACAAAAAACAAGAACATTTTTTGTCTGTTTGAGTCCCATCAAGTGCACACCTAATGAGTCTCGACAAATACCCCTCGAGTCGAATTCGTTGACACTAATGTGACTGTTAAGTGTTTGCCTAGTGCATGAAGTTGTTAGAAAAAATCCAAATTGATATGCTCTCGTGCCGCTCAATTGATTACATTCTAAAAAAGAAACGCAGCGCTGCATTGCGTTGGCGGCAGTCTATTTGTGGTTATATGGCCGTGAATTTTGTTACCTCTCTTCGGTAAACATAATTACACATTTTTTTGTCTTTTTTGAAAAGAAAGCCAAAAAAAAACTCAAGTGTAAACAAATCCTTAACGACAAGACTGTTAAAGTCAAATTTGAAAGATAAATCGTTTGACAAGATGGCGGCTGACAGAGCGACGCGCAAAAGCTATGCTCGTAAAACCGTAAACACGATATATCCCAACGTCCTTATGTCAACATCAAACATACGATACTTTATTTTTGAGAAATTTCCTTGAAGTGGTGCCCTAAACAAATAGACAAAGAACATAATTTAGAAAAGTATCGGATTCGAATTTCTCCCTCATCTCGCGATATCAATCATCGTATTTCTCCTTTTTTTTCTCGGTGCGCGTGTGGTTTGTTTGTTTGGAATCATTTTTCACCACAGGAAGACAACGCAAGACAAATTCGAGAGATGAATTATAATTTTAGACATGAAACATTTTTCGAAAATGATGATGGGAGAAGTTCAAAACACACTTGACCTACAAAAATAGGTGGATTTTGTTTATATCGTCAGTTTCATCATAATCTATCCGCACATCCGTTGGGGATACCTATTTTTAAATTTTCTTGTTGTTGTTTCATGTAAATTGGTTAACAATGTGCTCAACACCTTTTATTTTGGGACAACAACATGGAATACTTTATTAGAGTTTGATATTGTTTTGTTTACAAATCGAATGAAAGGGGGTTTTCGGCGCGCGACATAAACCTTATTGTGTTACTTGTGAATAGGCAAACGCGAAGGAGGCGTTTCATGGGTTATTTATTATTTAAAGGATTCATCTCGAGGAAATACAAAAGACGAACAGATGGTTTTGCCTTTTCTTTTGATGGGTGAAGTGTTGTTAGCCCTTATATTGGAGAGGGTTCCAAGATAAACAAAGTGAGAAAAGGAGTAATTTCATGTTCGACAACAATAAGAACAACAACAAACAACAGAATCAAGCAAAATAAACACTAAAATCTAGGATTCAAAAGGTAATGGGTGTTTATATTTTTGTTTGTAATTCAAAAATAATTTTGTTTTCTTTCTTTCTTGGTTTTGTATTTTAAAACACCTTTTCTCGCAATGGAAGAGGGAAGGGTAAGCAAATTGCAGGTTATTCCGAAATATTTAACGTTTGTTAACATTTGTGGTCAAAATAGCACTGCTGTTCCAACAAGCCTATAAACTGAGCTTTCTTCGACTTCCAACGGCCCTTCGACCTGCTTTCAACAGCATAATCCAGCTTTGAGCTAGATGCTTTGACCGAATCATCGGTTTCCGTATTTTAAGAGGTATGGAGTGTTACCTATTCTCATCCTGTTTTCGTCGTCGACGATTCGCTCTCTTATGCAAATTTTTTTTACAAAAACTGGTTGTGAACCATATTTAATCGAGTGGTAAATGTTCATACAAATACTGGTTCTCATAAGTTCAGTGCTTCTATTAGATGTGAATTTTATTTTGTTGGTATAATTTATGTTATTTTAGAATTTTGTATGTATGTAGCCAGAGTTGGGCAAGATGTATTCGAATAACGAATAACAAATGAAAAATTATTTTATTCATTATTCACGAATAAAGAATAAAATTTTCGTTATTCACGAATAACGAATAAAATTTTCGTTATCCACTAATAACGAATAATTTCATTTATTCGAATGACGAATAAATTATTTTATTTGTTATTCGAATAACAAATAAAATAAGCACAAGGAATTTGGTAGAACATTTCAATTAAAAGTTATTTACATAATTATTTGTTATTTCATTTGTCTTCATCACTAAGCTTGGTTCAAACAGTCGGACAGTTAGTTTGCTTTTAGCAAGTTTATCGTGGCGGCGTATGAAAAAAACTCGTTTCACTGATGCAGATGAAGGCAATGGTGTATTGCATTTTTGAAATATATTTTTCACTTCTGGAAAGCGATCCAAGACTTTGAACGTACGATTTTCTTCAGCAAAATACTAGGTTACTATAACAGCTCTTGACACTTTTCTTGACATTTCATGTTTAAACACTGTTTTGATTCTTCTTTGTTCATGTGGTGCAATTAAGACAAACCATTTGTTCTTGAACCTTAGATAGGGACATATAGTTGGTGAATCAATTTTATTACGATACTAACCTGTGTGTAATTATGTTGATGACAAAAAAGAAACATTTTCATTACTCTCTATGATAATTTCCAACAATTATCTATTATAAAAAAGACTAAAATTTTAAAAATAAATAGAGTGGCGCGACAGCTCTTGAATAGCCAAGGCCTAAGTGCTTACTATTAGTGATGGGCATAATCGAATGATTTCAATAGTATTCGAATGATTTGAATAATCGAATGATCATTCGAATGATCATCCGAATTACGAAACCGGATGAAAATGGTGAAAAATTGGACAATGTGCTATTTAACAACAAAAAATTACTACAAAAATAACTCAAAATACGAATTTTTGTTCGCCTTTAAAAAAGTAACCAAAAACCATAAACAAAATTCCATTCAAAAGATTTTCAAATTAAACTAGAAATAAAATCGTCATCGTCGATCGATTTTAAATTTAAAATAATCATCATTTGATTTTTTGCATTCGAATACTAATAATCGATTCTTTTCATTCGAGTACTATTTTCATTCGAATGATTTTTCTTTCGATTATTAATAATCGATTATTCATTCGAATGATTTCTTATTCGAATACTAATAAAATCGATTATTTGCATTCGAATGATAATAATAGTCATTCGAACACTAATAATCGTCATTAATTTTTTTTTTTTCATTTGAGATTTTAATTTTTAATTTTGAAGAGTAGTAGTTGTAGCAGGGTTTGAGAAATCATTCGAATGATTTCAATAATCGAATGATCTCGAATGATTGCCTGAATCGATTATAATCGATTATATCATTCGAATGATCACATCACTACTTACTATCATCAACAATTATCTGAGTGCGTGTGAAGAATTAAGGGGAACGGCGATGGCTTACAAAACGTAGTTTTTCTTGATCAAAAACATCTTGCGCTGCGCGATTTCGTACAACCAATTTAAATATGCGAATGCTTTTTTTGCAATACGGGGTGAAAGTATATTAAGACTGGGTTTCCTTTTTTCTTGAACTCCGAGTTCGTGTAAAAGCATGCACGAGTGTTAGTGAATATTTCCCTTTCTTTTTTTCTATTTCCGTCTCACATAGCCACTTGAAATTTCTAGTTTTCTAGTTTTTGTTTTTTTTCTCACTCAGAATTCAGTTTCAGTGAGCGATATGTAAGAAATGAGTTTCGCTTACGAAGGTCCACAGAATAGGGATGAAAAAAAGAGGTATTTTCGCATGTATCTATTTACTATGTGGAAATATGGACTGTGGTGTGGACATACACAAAAATGCATCTACATTCTACATATGTACGTATTATGTTATGTGCACTTAGAGTAGGAGTAGCATTCATGAATTGTTGTTTTTCTTTTTTTTACGCAAATTTTGTAATTTGGGATTATGATGATTTTGAGTTTTGCTGACATTTCTTTTTTGGGGTCCTGACGAACGATTTTAATTTTTCTTTGGTTTCATTTCTATATTTATCTATAAAAAGACGTAGAGGTACTTTTTGACAAGCTATGAACAATTAAAAAAGTTCAAGACGATATTTTGATCAAACATGATTTTACGATGATAGAAAAATCAAAAAAGTAATTGCCTCAATTCTGTCTTTCCTTGGGTATTAAGGCAAAAGTTACCCGATTGTCTTCAACTACTACGATTGTTCTTTAACCGATTTGGGTCACGGTTGGGAGATTATTTGTTTTTTTTTTTTTTTTAAATAGGCAAAAAATTACTCAAACTATAACATTTTTTTATTATTCCCAAATGCATTGGGGTTTATTTTTTTAAGGTTTCAAGGAATATAATATTGACATTGCCTTTTTACAGTACTTCGCACATGAATCTAACGAACTACAGACACATAGCAGCACTGGCCACTGAGGCCATCGGCTGATGAATATAATATAATATAATAAAATTTATTTTTCTAAACCTACCTACACCTGCAAGTAATAATATTATGAAGAAAAATGATTCCAAGGAATCAAAAATTATTTTTTGTCATCTAGTTATCTTACAAAACAAGATTAGGTCAAGATTAGACACTAGATTGATATAAAACAAAGAATTCGCAAGAATTCGATTTGAAATACAATAAAATAACCATAATTCAAATCATCGGCTTGTTCTTCTTCAAAAAAGAATATTACGATCCCACCAGCACAGCATAGAGAAACGATAGGAAAAAAATGTCATTGCTACAAAAACAAAAGCAAAACAAAAACAAAAAAGTAACAAAACCCTTTACATAATCCTAAGAAATGGCACACACCACCACGAAAAAAAGATCGTTTCCTCATTGCGTAACAGGATTTTACTTCTCAAGCCCTTGCACATAGAGAATATTATTACCTTGCCCTTGCACTTGACGCATTTTCAAAAAATACGCGCATTCACATACATATTCGAAATGTATGCCTGCAAATATGACAAATATAGGGAGGTATTCAAAACAACTTTTTCATCGAATACCTACAAAGTACATAGTAAGTGATCACAATTGCTTTCTACATATATGTCTGCATTTATCATAATTCATAAACATTCCAGAAGTATAAAAAAAATTAATTTTCATTCTCAAACGAATTCTATGAGAACGTTTGGTATGAAATTTTTTTCTCTATCCTATAAAAATAAAACGAAGGAGAAGAGAATGAAATATAAAACAACGCCACCTAGTTCAATTCGTTTGAACTGAGTACCTTAGTGTGTGTGAGCAAACGCGTTTTTCTTGTAAAAATCTAAAAAAATACCCATTTTCGAATATTAATATAAAATAAACGGGATATCGTAAAATTATTTTAATTTCTGATTTCAATATAAAAAATATGAAAAAAAATTAAAAAAATATTTTTGAAAATATTGTTTGCTGCACAAATAATATAATTGATACACAAATATTGACTTTTTTAAATGTATTTTTAAATATGTTTTAATTTTTTTCTTTTTTTTCTAAAAACGTTACTGAGTCGCAGAGATGTTCAATTTTCATAAAAAAATACTTTTGTTGTTGAGTCAAACTAAATGGGGCTGGAATCTTGTTCGCCGTAGAATATTCTAAGAAAAACATGCATTTTTTTACTTTGCACTTCAAAAAAATTTAGTAAAATATTTTATAAAAAAAATTAAAAAATTATTGTGATATTATGTATATTTCGACAATATAAAAAAAATATTTTCAATTTTTTATCTTTTCTAATTTAGAAATTATTCCAAATAAATCAGACCTACTTTTGCTAAATTTCCCCCATTTTTCGTGATTTTGTTAATTTTTTTTTGACGAAACTGGACAAAATATTAAAAAACGGCCACGTTACTGAGTCGTGAGACATTTTAAGAATAGATAAAAAATATAAAAAGAGTAAAAAATAAATTTTTAAGGCAACAAAACTTTTCCCCTGCAAACGTCTCCAAAAATTTCATAATTTTTCGTTACGCATGACCATTTTGGGATGAAATATATTTTTAATATTTTTTTTAGCTAAATAATTTCTTAGCTTATTAAATGTATAATATATACCCGTTGATTTCATTTAAATATTCGAAATATTTTGGGAGCTACACAGTTTTACGCAAAAGACCAACGAAATTTTCAATGGGAAACCTAGCCTTAAGTAATTCATCGAATCCCTATGGTACACAGAAGTGCAAATTTAATTTTAAGGCATTCACTTCCCCAATTAGGTTGGCATTTGCAATGACTTTTGACTCAAGGCCAAACAATGTCTGTTTTTCACACGGACAGTGGCAAACTCTCGAGTGGAGAAATGTACAAGCCTCTTTCTTTCATACGCTCAAACTAACAATATATAATATATACGTTCATACTCTATAAATATTGTAAAACAATGTTTGCCGGGTCAGGTAGTCATTAATAAATAAAATGAATAGAAGTGGTCCTTAGTGGCTGCCCTGCGGAACACCCGATTTTGCGGTAAAGATCTTCGAAAAAAGGGCTCTGTTAGATCTCTGAACATCATGATAATCATCATCTAAAATAATCTTCTCTTTCTTTCATCAAATTTTATACCTTTTTCTTTTTTTTTTGTAAATAAAACTGTCAAATAAAACCACATTTTTTTTTACCCAGAACAATTTTCAATACCTCGCTTGAAGGTTACACTTATAATATAATTGAATTCAATAAAATTGTATGAATTGAAGTTAAAACTGCGAGTTTGATTGTATTGCTACACATCGCTATCAATAATCGATCTGGATCCAATTTATCCTAAGAACTCAAGACTCAACAGGCTCTGAACTTAGCTTGATAAGTTCTATTCTCAATGTAAGAAGAAATCCAAGAAATTGTTTTTTTGTATTTATGTGTTCAAAACCTGGGAAATGATATGTTCATGAACTACAAATAATTTTGTCTCTCTAGGCTATTTAAAACATTTCATAAGTTTATAAAAATTAAAGTCCAAATGCAACAAATATTCACATAAAAAATTATACAGGGTGATTCACGAGCGTTGTGCCAAAAAGCTGGAGCGTGTAGGTTGAGTTGAGACAAGAAAAAAATCGTATGGGAGGGGGGGGGTCTATTCCCCCCCGTTTAGCCGGGAGGGGCAATTTTCTGAAAAATTGACTTATTTTGTTTAAAAAAATATTAAAAATTAACGGCTACGTTTACAACACCGTGCTATACCTTTCTGAAAAGCCAAAAACTTCTTCTTTCATTTTGTTTTTAAATTAAATTGTTTTAACGAATAGTTTAAGAAAAATAAATTTTCAAACTCAAAATTTTCAAAAAAAAAGCAAAAAAAACATTTTTGAACTAATTTTTTTCAAAATTTTATGTAATTAAGTACTAATTTTGTTTTAAAAATTCAATGTGTTTGTTAATTTTTAGTCGAAAACAGAAAACCGGATGCAAAAATGTCTTTTCGTTTTTGAGAAATTAAGAAAAAACCGAAACCACTTTGTTCTAAAAAAATCTTTGTTTTTATTTTTACCTATCTGGACTTTTAGTTTAATTTATTAGTTTAATTTATAAATTTAATTTTTTGTGATTGGAGTTTTATGAGGACTCAATAAAGTAGAAAAGTGTTACATTATCCCTGGATTAACCATTTTGTTCATTGATAACGTCTGAAAACTGACCTGTAATTTTTTCTTACTATACCTGGGGCCGCGTTCTACCCGCTAGGGGCTTAATATAATTAAACCGCATTTTTTCTTGAATGAAAAAACAATTAACAACCTAAAGGTAAATAAAAGGCATCGCATATTTACTAAACAACCATTTACAATTAAAATATTAACTCATCAACACATAACAATAACAAACTCATACGCTCGAGAAGAGTTAGCGGACAGGAACTTCTGCTACGGTTTAACTTATTGTCGAGATAGGGAAGCTGAAAGACTCTACGCAGAAAGATATCCCAATAGATGGCGCCCAAGTCGTAGCATGTTTTCAAGAATCCGCCGACGAGAGCACTGAGAGCTAGAAGTGAAAGGTCAATGGCAGACGTTATCAATGAAAAAAATGAGTAATCCAGGGTAATTCCAAAACTTTTCTACTTTATTGAGTCCTCATAAAACTCCAATCACAAAAAA
Organism: Sphaerophoria taeniata; assembly: GCA_943590905.1. Lineage (NCBI taxonomy): Eukaryota > Metazoa > Arthropoda > Insecta > Diptera > Syrphidae > Sphaerophoria > Sphaerophoria taeniata. The sequence continues at coordinate 146,366,931 of OX016541.1, read as the reverse complement.
TTAAATTTATAAATTAAACTAATAAATTAAACTAAAAGTCCAGATAGGTAAAAATAAAAACAAAGATTTTTTTAGAAAAAAGTGGTTTTGATTTTTTCTTAATTTCTCAAAAACGAAAAGACATTTTTGCATCCGGTTTTCTGTTTTCGACTATAAATTAACAAACACATTGAATTTTTAAAACAAAATTAGTACTTAATTACATAAATTTTTAAAAAAAATTAGTTCAAAAATGTTTTTTTTTGCTTTTTTTTTGAAAATTTTGAGTTTGAAAATTTATTTTTCTTAAACTATTCGTTAAAACAATTTAATTTAAAAACAAAATGAAAGAAGAAGTTTTTGGCTTTTCAGAAAGGTATAGCACGGTGTTGTAAACGTAGCCGTTAATTTTTAATATTTTTTTAAACAAAATAAGTCAATTTTTCAGAAAATTGCCCCTCCCGGCTAAACGGGGGGGAATAGACCCCCCCCTCCCATACGATTTTTTTCTTGTCTCAACTCAACCTACACGCTCTAGCTTTTTGGCACAACGCTCGTGAATCACCCTGTATATTTGAAAATTAGAAGAAAAAAGATCGAAAAACGCATGAAAATAAATTAACGCTCATCCCAACAAAAATAATTTCTCTATTCTAAAATCTTTTTTTGAGTCACAAAATGATTCGTGTGTGCAATTCGTGTTTGGAGGGAGAAACTCAGAGAAATTTTGTTTGTATTTTTTTTTTAATGGATCAGTGGTAGGAACGTACTTGTAAACCACTTAAGAGTTCTTTCTGCCACTTTTTACTAGTTATGAAATCCATCAAAACTCACCAGACTAGGCATCAGTAAACCATTATTGTATATGCTATATGATATGCTCAACGGTAGAAAGTTTGTTGTCAAAAGTGGCAATGTAACTTCTACCACCACCTTTGAAATTAAAAACGGTCTTCAACAGGGAGCGGTGAACTCGCCGATCCTCTTCAGCATTTACACCAGCGATCTGATAGGTAGCTTAACTAACGCAATTGCGTATGCCGACGACCTGATTGCGTACAGAACGGCTCGAAAGGTTGAAGTTATTAGAATTCTCTTGCAGCGTGACTTCGAGAAGATTCAGCGATACTGCGACGATTGGAAACTGAAAATAAATGTCCAAAAGTCGGAAACAATTTTGTTCCGGACTCCGTTGGCTAAAGCCTCGCGAGATACGTGCAAGAATTGGCGCAAGATGGTCATTGTTGATCCTCACGGACAGGCATTGACGAGCAAAAGTGTAGTGAAGTACCTCGGTATCTGGTTGGACCAGTTTCTATATTTCGACAGACATATGGATGCTGCTCTGACTAAGGCCAGAGGAGCCTTCGCTCTGACAAAACGGCTGTTTTATAGCAGTCGGCTTGACCCCAGAGTGAAGGTAATTTGCTACATGGCCCTCATACGGCCAATGATTGTTTATGGTTGTCCAGTGTGGTTCAACATTGCCCCTTCTCAAATGGAGAAGTTTCGGGTGTTCGAGAGGCAGTGTCTTTGGCGCTGTCTCGGTTGGTATCGGACACCGGAATCTTCTTATCTGCATTATTATTCAAACGAGGTTCTATACAACGGGGCTCGAATCAATAGAATTGACAATTTCGTGATAAAACTTGTTCGGGGCCACATTGCGAGAGCTATGACTTCGACCAACAATTTGATTTTCGGGCCGTTCTATCCGAACGACAACTACTTCGACAATGCACGCTTGAGCGGCTTCATCCCACCAGAGGCATTCCTCTATTTAGACCAGTGCGGCATGATACAGGATAGATTGGCAGTACCGCTTATCTACCACGTCAGGCGAAGAACCGTAGACCGGCGGCTTCTGTATGAACGAGGCATCCTCGCTCGTGATGGAGCGGAGCTGCTTCGGTTCAGTAGGGCTGTGTCCGAAAAGGACCGCATTGATAGGGTGAAGCAGGAGAACCAGTTTTGGTGGCTTCAAACTGTATCTGACAATGGGTAATCCGGGGTGGGGTATTTTTGCCTTGGCCGGCTTACATACTTGTTTTAGTCTTAGGTTTTAGGTTTAAGTAGAGTAGGTGGTATGGTGGCACTAAAGAATATACAAAAAATAAAAAAATAAAAAAAAATACAAAAAAAAAACAAAAAAAAATATATAAAAAAAGAAAAAAAAAATTATTGAAATTATACGAAATAAAGAAAACGACAAATACAAAAACCCACAACAGTTCAGAAAAGGACATAGTTGTTTTGCCGCTGTGGTTGTTCTAGTTTTAAGTAGTTTGTAGGTAGATTAGGTAATTTTAAGTTTTATTTTAAGGATCCTAGTATGTAAGTTAAAACACAAAAAAGTTATTCGAATTAGTTTTTTCAAATTTTCTAATGAAAAATAAATTGAAATAAAATTAAAAATTTGTTCGTAGGCCGAAAGGCATTAATTTTAAGAACCATGAATTACTTAGAGCGCCCGATTAGGGCCAGTAAGTTATATATAAGTAGAATTAATTAGGCTAGTTTCCCATTTTGTCTAGCATGTAAGTAGAGTTAAGTTTAAATGAATAAAAAAATGAATTACAAAAAAAAAATGAAATCCATCGTATACTAAAACGGCTAACACTATTTTTGTACTGCCCTTTACGCGGCCTTAAAAAATTTAAGGGTCATGAATGACGTATCCAAGGAAAGCATTTTTTGTGCAGATGTGCAGTGACCGAAATTAATATTTAAAAAAAGTGAGGTTATGAAAACAAAAACAGTAATTTCAGTTATTCTTATTACGACAAAGAAAAAAGAAAGAGTGGACATAACCACTTATCTACTGCCTTTCCAAAATCACTTGGCTTTTCAAAATTCTGCTGTCAGATCTTTGACGCATAATGACTTTTGTTTACATTAAGTTAACTCAATCAAAAATCGATTTACGTCAAATGAAATTAAATGCGTTCAACACAAAATTCCTGCAATACAAAAAACAATAAACACTTATCCAATTTCCGTCTAGACACGTTCCCAAAACAAATCCAAATATATTGCATTTTGATATTATTTCCTCTTTTTTGAAAATTATTTTTGTATGCATTAAGTGTTCATATTATTCAATGACCAACAACCTCCAAAGCAAACAAGACAAACACGCAAACACATCAAAGTCGTCATTCGCAGCAACAAAAATCCATAAGAAACCTCCTCTGGCTAGACTAAAAGGTGCCAGTTTCATGTACATAAATTACTCTGTTTCCATTATCAAACGCACTATCAAATAGAATTAATCATTCAGTTGGAAAAAAAACTGTACAAAACAACCTGCAGGGCTTTTTACTCTTTAAGTTCGGTTACACGTTTTTATGAACATATGAAAAAACGTCCGAAACACACGGCTGGCCTTTGTTTATTTTGTATTTTTGTTCCATTAAACATTGCGTGCTTAGCCAAACGATAAAGAAGAAAAATGCCGGGAGAGTGTGTGTTATGATTTTATGAATGAAATTATTCCCATGTCGGATTTTGTTACCTTTTCGTCCACTTTAGCTCATGCAAGTGACATTAAATTCTCCTTAATTGAGCTGCAAATGATAAGAATCAACCAAATGCACAAAAAAGACGTGCATTTTAAGGGGTTACAAAATTATCTCCCTCCCTAGCAAACAAAATTACTCAAAACTCATTAATGTCAAATATCACAAAAAGTACTGTTCACGTACAGGTAATCATCCTGGATCAAGTTTCATTAATACTCCGAAGCCTTCTTATTCTTAGTTTCGTTTCTCATAAACTAGGAACAGGTCAACGAGCTCATGACGACGACAGCGACGTAAAAAATGAAGAAGCTTACTTCAGTTACTGGTTTTTTGTAAAAAAAAAAATTAAGCCGAAGGCAACTTATCACTTCTACCTTCTCTTTTTTTCTCTTTTTTCGTTGACAAAACAAAAGAAAGGGTTGCTCAAAAGTGACTTGGAGAATTCTTCATCCTAATCTCTTGACAAATTGCTACTTCAGAAAGCAGACTTGACAGTGACAGATCGATAAGTGAGAATGACTTAGTTTTCCAATTGAGTTTCCGTGTGTGTCGGAAATGTAATTAGAAGTTTGCATCACCGTCCCTTCCATTTAAACCCACCACGAAGTCTCGTGTTCTATTTTTCTATTGTTGTACACAAACAGGAACTGGAAACATGTAATTTTCTGTTCTAGAGAATATGTTGCATCTGTTTTTATTTCTTCTAATTAATTGGTTGGCGGGCTACCGACCGATGGTGACCCTTATTGTGCGGTCAGCTGCGTATTGAATCGAAAATGAAATATTGCTTGTGGTTCGGTTTAATTTTAATTCGTTTCGCTAGTTCGATTCAGTGTCTTTAATGTATTCATTTTTCTCTGTCTTTGTACTTACGACGGACGTAGGTCGAGCGTACTTCGTCGATGGGTGGTATTCTTAGAAATTAATGGCTTGTAGTTGGATTTGAAATTTGTTTATTAAACATGTGATTAAAACAGAAATGGAACAATGAAAAATAGCTGGAAGTGTTTTTGTTGGTTAGAGCTTATTTTGGTTTGGGTGTTTTTGTTTCTATGAAGGGCTCAACCTTCAAAAGGTCCGTTGGGTTCCAACTCAATTTCAATTAGAAAAGTGATCTGACGCATGGTCAGAATCAGATCGTTTCCGGTAGAGTATAATACCATTCTTCCAACAATGTACACAGTATTAACATAACATTAACATAGCATTAACATGACAACATTAATTTAAAATCAACATAACATTAGCTTAACATGACATAACATAATATTTAGCTAACATTAACATAGCAATTGTAAAGGATTTTTCAATGAGAGCGCTACAAAAGTTTTTTTTAAAATAAAACAAAAACGGTTTTGGATATCAATGAAATTCTTTATTCCTGTGAAAGTACGTTCGATGCCTTTATGTATGGGACTCGATTTCTTTTGCATGGCCACCACGGGCACGCATGCAGAAGTCCAGACGCTGAACCCAATTTTCGACGGTTTTCAAGCATAAATTGGCCGATACTGCTGCAATTTCACGTTCGATATTCGTACGAAGTTCATCAACCGTCGCACAGTGGCCCGTTTAGGCTAAAGTCATTCCAAAATTCATTTTTTTCGTTGTTCCAGAATTCAAAATTTGTTGTTTCGCTGAATTAACAAATATTTGAAGTTCTTGAAACCGAAGTTTTTTTTGAATTTTCCCAACGGTTTGGTTTTGAGAGGGGGTCAAAGTTGAACTTTTTTTCAGTTTTAATTACAAACATTTTTTTTTCTTTTCCTTGACTTTGAGAAGCTATATTACGAACGTGGGGAAAGAATTTTTGTTTTTTCTTTCTGAAATTAACAAAGACGGTAAAATATATGTTTGGAAAAAATATTACAAAAAAAAAAAAAATGTCTATATATTTTTTTTTTTTTTTTGTTTGGACACCACTTTTTGTACCTTTTTCTGACTTTACATTGCATGGAAAAAAAAGCTTCAAAAAGCATTAAGCAAAACTCAACGCATAATGAAAGCTGAAGTATTTTTTAATATAATCCTGAAGAAATAATTTGCGCCAACTTGCGCCCAACTGAGCTAGAGCGATTTTATTAATCGATGGCAGGCACTTTTTTTTCAATTTTCTGGTTTTTCAATGGCAAATTAATAAAATGTTTAATACTGTAACTTTTGAACTGGTTGAGATATCACCACAATTTTTTTTTTATTTCGAAGAAAATGTTCACGGCTAACAATATGATGAGTTTTAAATTTATTACATTTGCAGGGTGTTCCAGAATTTTCGAACAAAAATTTTTTTTTTTCAAATTCAAAAAATTATCTGAAATGGGGAATGAATTCACCACAATTTTGTTTTTGATGATGGAAATATTTTAAAATACGATATTTCATAAATATTATATAAATCGTAGGCAATAAAAAAATTAAATTGAAGGGTTTATATTATATCCATAATAAAATATTAGCAGTTACTTTTGACTTAAGGAGATTAAATGTTCAGTGATTATATGTAGGTATTAATTTTTAATCGGATTAAATGTTTATTTTTTATTGCTCGATATCATAAAATTTTAGGTAAAAAAGGTTTTTTTCGATTGGGATCAAAGAAGCACAAAAAAGAAGAAAGGAAAGTATACAAACGTGTTTCCGTAATCAGCTTGGACTCGATGTAGACAAACCAAAGCAGGGATTCAGAAATACTAATGATGGGAACACTTCGAGAAGATTTTTCGAGCAATCAGAGATAACAGCTCAAATAACTGGAGTAAACATAGAGGTTATTTCCAGGCTGAAAATAATACTTGATGTTTTGAACTGCAGGGAAGGTGTGAACGCTGTTAAATTTGGGGAGTATACTAAAGCAACAGTAGCTCTGTTGACTCAAAAGTATCCTGAAAAACAACTGACACCTACTCTTCACAAAATTTTGGCTCACAGTCAAGATATTATAGAGTATCAATCACTTCCCCTAGGAGAATTATCTGAAGAAGCCCAGGTGTCCAAAAAAAAGGACTACAAAAGGTATAGATATCAAAATACCTGTAAAGTTTCGAGAATAAGGCAGAATGAAGACTTATACAACATGCTTGCAGCCTCATCTTATCCGCTTATTTTTTCTCTGAGGCACGTAAGGACCCAAAAAGATATGAAAGCACTTTATTCTCCGGAAATGTTGAGTTTATTGAATATCACCACGGACCAAGATGATAGTTTTCAAGAAATCTAATGTTTATACGTACATTTCAACTGTTTTTATTGTTAAATTTGTTATTTATTATTATTCTAATGTCAATTTACAAAAAAAAAAAAATTAGAAAAACTATTTTCGCCACTGTTCCTCTAAAATCGGTGTTTTACTTTTTGCGCTACTGTTAAACCTCAATTCCTTTTGTTTTACGCCAGAAAATGAGTTTTCTTGTTTGTTTAATTCACATTTAATCATTTTTATCTCACTTAATATAACTAAGCTTTTTGACAGCTATTTCCGAAACACCCTGTAATGTTTTTATTTTGAAATTCACCAATTTCATAGCGTTGGGTGTAACCTTCAAAATAAAAAAAAATTGTGGAAATATCTCAACTCGTTTAGGAGTTATGATTTTTGGAACCAAAAAAGCCGAAACGGGCCACTGTGCGTCGCTGGCTTGTTGGCAGAGACCATAGACTTTACGTAGCCCCACAGGAAAAAGTCTTACGGCGTCAAATCGCACGACCGACGCGGCAAAGCGACTGGACCATTTCATGAGATAACACGTTCTCCAAACTTGGTTTCCAATAAATTGATTGAGACATTCGCTGTGTGGCCTGTGGCGCCGGCCGTCCTGTTGGAACCACATGTACTCCAAGTCCATATCATCCAATTGGGGCCAAAAATATTCAGTTATCATTGAACGGTAGCGATCCCCATTCACAGTAACGTGCCGATCTTGATCATCACGGAAGAAGTACGGGACGGGGTACGGCCCGATGACGCCGCCGCCGGCCCATAAACCACACCAAAACGTAATTTTTCGGGATATAATGATGACTCATGGAGTACGTGTGGATTGATGCCTGACCAATACCGCATATTTTGTTTATTGACGAAGCCGTTCAGCCAGAAATGATTCCCATCGCTGGAGCTGATTTTTCGATGAAAATCCGAATCATTTTCAAGTTGTTGCTCAGCCCAATTCGCGAACATATTACGACGCTTCTGGTGGTGAAGTGACTTCAGTTCCTGCGTCAATTTAATCTTGTTAGGATGATCTTTTCGCAAAATTCGCCACAACGACGTCACAGAGATGCCCAACGCTTGAGAACGACGTGTGAGAGACACATTTGGGCTTTCTGTAACTGAAGCCTCAACGACAGCAATATTCTCGACACGGGCACTTCTTTGTCTCACTGGCACGGGAACATTTTGTACTGTGCCTGTGGATTCAAATTTTTCCACTAGACGCTCAATTGTTTATCTGCTAGCGCTAGGACGATTATGACGACCATAAATTGGACGTTGAGCCCACTGACTCCGAATTTCGGTAGTAAATTTTAATAATTTCGACTCGTTGTTGGCTCGTATTTCTTTCCATCATGAAATGGCCAACCTTACTGAAGAGAAATGTCAAAAGAGCGGCAAGAAATATGGCGTCGTTTGTTGTCCCTGTCGCTCTACTTTTGTAGCGTCCCTGTTGAAAAACCGATAACATAACACTAACATTTTTCTATGTTTTTTTTTTTTTTTTTGCAAACTTGGATAACCCTTACTTTCGCTTCAAGTGCAATCATAAGGTACGTGTGTGAGTTTGATACATCACTGTCATTACTGTTATTATTTAATACGAAGCACTCATCCACTAGTTCAAGTTTGCACTTCCTTCCTGTTGAATAGCTGTTGAGAGATTGCACAAAATACAGGGTGATTCACGAGCGTTGTGCCAAAAAGCTAGAGCGTGTAGGTTGAGTTGAGACAAGAAAAAAATCGTATGGGACGGGGGGGTCTATTCCCCCCCGTTTAGCCGGGAGGGGCAATTTTCTGAAAAATTGACTTATTTTGTAAAAAAAAATATTAAAAATCAACGGCTTAGTTTACAACACCGTGCTATACCTTTCTGAAAAGCTAAAAACTTCTTCTTTCACTTTGTTTTTAAAATAAATTGTTTTAACGAATAGTTTAAAAAAAATAAATGTTCAAACTGAAAATTTTCAAAAAAAAAGCCAAAAAATTTTTTTTGAACTAATTTTTTTCAAAATTTTATGTAATTAAGTACTAATTTTGTTTTAAAATTTCAATGTCTTTGTTAATTTTTAGTCGAAAACAGAAAATCGGATGCAAAAATATCTTTTCGTTTTTGAGAAATTAAAAAAAAACCAAAACCACTTTTTTCTAAGAAAATCTTTGTTTTTATTTTTACCTATCTGGACTTTTAGTTTAATTTATTAGTTTAATTTACAAATTTAATTTTTTGTAATTGGACTCTTATGACGACTCAATAAAGTAGAAAAATATTGGATTTTCAATGGATTAACCATTTTATTCATTGATAACGTCTGAAAACTGACCTGCAATTTTTTCTTACTATACCTGGGGCCGCGGCCACTCGCCGGCGAAGGGTTCTACCTGCTGGGGGCTTAAGATAATTAAACCGCAATTTTTTTTGAATAAAAAAACAATTAACAACCTAAAGGTTAATAAAAGGCATCGCATATTTACTTAACAACCATTTACAATTAAAATATTAATTCATCAACACATAACAATAACAAACTCATATGTTCGAGAAGAGTTAGCGGACAGGAACTTCTGCTACGGTTTAACTTGTTGTCGAGATCGGGAAACCGAAAAACTCTACGCTGAAAGATATCCCAACAGATGGCGCTCAAGTCGTAGCATGTTTTCAAGAATCCGCCGACGAGAGCACGGAGAGCTAGAAGTGAAAGGTCAATGGCAGACGTTTTCAATGAACAAAATGATTAATCCAGGGAAAATCCAATACTTTTCTACTTTATTGAGTCCTCATAAAACTCCAATTACAAAAAATTAAATTTATAAATTAAACTAGTAAATTATACTAAAAGTCCAGATAGGTAAAAATAAAAACAAAGATTTTCTTAGAAAAAAGTGGTTTTGGTTTTTTTTTAATTTCTCAAAAACGAAAAGATATTTTTGCATCCGATTTTCTGTTTTCGACTAAAAATTAACAAAGACATTGAAATTTTAAAACAAAATTAGTACTTAATTACATAAAATTTTGAAAAAAAATAGTTCAAAAAAATTTTTTTGGCTTTTTTTTTGAAAATTTTCAGTTTGAACATTTATTTTTTTTAAACTATTCGTTAAAACAATTTATTTTAAAAACAAAGTGAAAGAAGAAGTTTTTAGCTTTTCAGAAAGGTATAGCACGGTGTTGTAAACTAAGCCGTTGATTTTTAATATTTTTTTTTACAAAATAAGTCAATTTTTCAGAAAATTGCCCCTCCCGGCTAAACGGGGGGGAATAGACCCCCCCGTCCCATACGATTTTTTTCTTGTCTCAACTCAACCTACACGCTCTAGCTTTTTGGCACAACGCTCGTGAATCACCCTGTATAATAATAATAATAGAACCAGAAACAGAAAGGTGTGCGATAAACCTGCGTGTCATTGTTACGTCTAGTGGAACACTCACAATGCAGTTAATTGCACAGGAAATCTATTTTCAATGATGGCACACAAATTCGCATATTTGTTATTATTTTCCATTTTTCTGCTTCGTTTCAATTCGCGCCAGAAGTTGAAGTAATGTCAATTGCTGTAATGCAGTTTCTTTGTGTTTAAACTGTCATTAGTGAAGAGTTGTGTTGAGACCTCAAGGCCTACATCAACGAACGAAGGCAGTGCTAATGCATCTAAAGAATTAAGATTTTTGTCTATGTCTGCTTCCACTGTTGAACAAAACGCAATTACATTTCACTGAGGCTGTGAATTCCTGGGAATGACAGCAGATAGGAGAAGGCGGTATACAGTTTTTATGTGTAATGCTTCAACACTTTTGACTTGGGTGGGGTATAAATATGCTGAATGGAGTGTGGTATATGATGATGTACCTCCTGTGTATTAAAAAGCGTCATTTGAAATTCATTTCATGGCTTAGTGAAGATAAAATGAAGCTTAAGAGTTTGTTGTACTTTTAAGATTTTTTTTGTATCATACCAAAAAAGAAGAGGATTAAATCTGGAATTCTATTTGATGAAATTGATTTGATTGTTAATGGCTTCGTTGGGGGTTTAATTCAATCGTAAACTGCGATAAATATTTAATCCTTTCAAGTGGTTGTTTCTAATTGAATAGTGTTTTGTGAAGATGGAGAAGAGGGAAGATTTAGGAACGTATGTGTGTAGGGAAATATGTATGAACATTTTTTCTCTAATAAAAGTGGCGTTTCTGTCATAATTAGGTAGGTTTCCATGCCTTTCTTTAAATTAAATTTGGCTTAAGCGTGTGGTTTAAAGTCCATTTTCTTATCGTTAAAACATAATTTAAAATTTTTGACTGAAGGTAAAGGGTCTTTGAGGTAATTTTTAACCGCTTTCCCGCATACATCGGGCGGTAACTCAGCAAAAACTTAGTGTCTAGATTTTCGAGGACTATTTGCGTAAACACGGTCTTTTGCGTAGTTCCCAGAAAAATATAACGGTGTCAAATCACATGGTCTTGGTGGTCAATTGACGTCGCCAAAACGTGAAATTACGAGACCAGGAAACTTCTCACGCAATCAAGCCATAATTGTTCGTGTTGTGTGGCTTATTGCCCCGACTTGTTGGAACCACATATCGTCATATTCATGATCTTCAATCGCCGACAAAAAAGAAATGTTTATCATTCACACACTTAGCTTGTTCCTTACCTCTGACCCTGATAAATATACAATAAGTGTATTATCGCCTTTAGGCCGTGACCATTGTGTCATATCTGCTAATTTCTCGTGTCAACAACTCCCAGTTAAAGATAGAGCTCCTAAGAGAACCGTTTGGCAGTACGAGAAAGCCGACTGGGACGGTCTCAATAATTTGTTCAGGGTCTTTAACTGGTCACTATGCTTCCTTGATATTGACGTAGATTCCAGTGTTGATATGCTCACAAGTTTTATTCTTCTGGGAATGAAACATTCATGCGGAACAAATCTCCTTTCGCACTCGTGCTGTGGCGAGGGTTCTAAAAGATCTCAACATAATACAAATCCGCTGGCCCGGATGGTATCCCTGCTGACGATAGTACCCTTGGCTTTTCATATTCACATATGCGATGTCACCAAATATGCCGCAAGATGTTTAGGTTTCTTAAGACAGTGCAAGAATTTGTTTTTCCCTTCTGATCTGGCTACTATCTACAAAACATATATAGGTCCTAAGCTTGAGTACAACTCCCACGTTTAGGCTAGTGCTCCAGTGACGTACTTAATTCTTTTGGACAGTATTTAGAGCAGAGCATCTAAGATGATTGGTGACAATACCATCGTTGAGACATTTACGTCACTCGAAAATCGACGTAATGTCTCATACCTTACCCTCTTCTACCGGTATTTCAACGGTATGTGCTCTAGTGAAATAGCCAGCTGCGTTCCTCCCCTTAAGATATTCAATCGTAATACCCGCGCTTCAAGGAATGCCCATCAGTTCACCCTCGAGCCCAAATTCGGACGTACGGTTATGATCAGAGAATCGTTCTTCAGCCGTACTACGCGAATGTAGAACTCTCTTCCACACTCTGTTTTCCCCAGTCATTGCAATGTTCAAGAATTCAAGACCAATGTTAACCAACACTGGCATTAAAAGGGAATATAAATCCTTTCAGTGCGTGCTTATTATAAAAAAAAATCGACCATATCGCACCATATTGGCATCTTGGAAGAAATACGGACCAAACAGTCACTTTTTCTGGATGCGATAAGTAACGCTTCCACTCTCTTGGAATTTCTTCACAATTTGACCCATTGCTTGCGTACTTGGTCGATTATGACTACCGTTATCATCGCGTAATGCTCGAAAAGTGGCTACGTTTGAACTGTCACTATTGTAGTGTTAATAATTTTAACGTGTTGTTCGATTGTTAAACCATCCATTATCGTAAATGTCAAACATTCAACTAATTTATGACACCTCAGATGACAGTTTAAATTGACACGTATCAAATGACAGCACTATTAACTTGAAACCACGAAATGAATGACCCTTTACCGGAGAAAAAGGAGCGTACATGGCAAACTACAATTTTAACTTTTTTGGCAATGTAATGCCGGTTTCCCGAATGTAATGTTTGACTATGTGCTTGTCAGTGCTCGTATGTTTTGTATCTTTAGGCATCGATACATCGTAACAGATTGAACGTCATTGAAATATAAATTGAAGCAATTGTTACATTTCAATTTAAATTCCTTTTGCCTTAAAAATAAAATGCCTTGTCAGTTTTGTCAAAATTCCACTACATGTGGTGAAAATATGGTTATTCATTCAACACGCCTCTCTCATTGCTATAATTTTCTCGGAAGAAACTAAAACTCTAACAATAGAAAGAAAATTAATGCTTGCACAAACCGTTGCCATCGCCCACTGCTACCTGACCTGACACCGAAATGTCATCAGTCAGGTAAAGGACTGCCAAAGTCGTTAACGAAAACGTGTTTTAATTGCTTTTTGCGTTTCCTTGTGAAACGACAAATTTACCTGAGACAATCTCACCAGATCTATAAATACATCGTCCTTTTACCCAAAATCTTCCATTACTTGTTCAAATGTTGCCATTGATTGATCCTAGATCCAAACTAACGTAGCCAAGCTATTGAGGTTCTTACAAATTCAATTTAACCTTTAAAATGTTTACCAGTAAAATTCAAACTAATATTTTCCTTTTTCTTACACTTTTAGAACCAAAAAAATACAACAGTAGAAGTAATTTAAGCAATGGGCGAATTGGAAGAAAAAGAAACGCCCCCAACAGAACCCCAACCACACGATCATCATCCCGAAGCCGAAGAACCTAAAGAAACCGACAAAATGCTCGAACAAAAAATTACATCAACCACAGACGACAAACGCCGCAGCCCAACACCCGATAAAGACAAGAAAACACCCAATGGCGAAGAAATAATCAATATTCCCGAGTCAGCAGCAGCTGGAGCACCACAAACTGCTGGAGATGACAAGAAAACAACAAATAATTCATCCAATGACATCGAAAATAGCAAACTTAATCCGGTCACAAAGGAGGGACGCGAAGTCAAACCAAAGAAAATCCCCATTGGTGGAATTAAAATGCCTGGATTTTTTATGAAAGCAAAGCCACGCGGTGATGGGGATGGTGCCGAGGGCGAACTGTTGGAAAAAGAGCCCAAAGAGACATCGCCAACAATTGAGGAGAAACCCATCAAGAGCGATGATAAGCAAAGACCCGGTTTGGGTGACAGGATTAGAAGTTTCTTTGTGCGAAAACCGAAGCCATCTGCTGATGATACAGCCAAAAGTGGTAAGTTTTTGTTGTTGTTGTTTCATTTGATGGCATTAAACATTTATTTCCCTTGTGACAGATTTAACCGCCGAAGCAGCTGATGAAAATAATGGACCACCGCAAAAGCGCGGACTGTTGAATGCAATCAAACTCCCAATTGCCAATATGATTCCAAAGAAAAAGACTGACGACGATGTCGAACTTGGAAATGGTCCAGGAACCAAAGCTGGACTTGCTTCGATGGAGACATTAGATGATTCATTGAAGGACCAAGATACCGTTGATAAAGCCCCGACAAAGAAGGACGACGACGTCAACAAAATGAAGGGAAGCCAAGAAATAAAAACTGAGGTAAGTCTCCTCTTCATTCGTTCTTCAACAAAAAAACTAAAACTCTACTTCAATTAATTTCCAGAAATGCGAAGAGGAAGAAGAAGTCATCTCGTGCTTCGATCGTATTCGGTCATACCGGTGCTCAGTTGATGACGCCCTGATAACTCTGGGAATCCTGCTCATCGTTGTTATGCTCGTTGTCATCGGCTATGTGCTGTCGAGTGATTCGCAGACATCGCCTCCGATAAGGGAAGGACGTTATATCGACGCAGTTACCGGATGTGGCATGGTCGAGGGCTTGAAAGAAGACGGAGCCTTCGCTTTTCGTGGAATTCCCTATGCATTGCCTCCGATTGGTGAGAATCGATTCAGACCGGCTCAGCTAATTGAAGGCATCGACGATTGCTGGAATGGAACCTTGAAAGCCCACAATGCCACCGAAGTATGCACGCAAATGCTTGGCAATTCGACAATTGTTGGCGTCGAAGACTGTCTGACATTGGACGTTATCACACCACACATTCGCTATGACAATCCTCTGCCAGTTGTTGTCCTCATCGGAGCCGATTCATTTACTGGAGGTTCGCCAAGCATTTTGAGACCATCGGCAAGGTATGCTCGCTCGCATGATGTCATCTTTGTTCGACCCAATTTCCGACTTGGAGTATTTGGTTTCCTGGCTCTGGATGTGCTCACACAAGAAGCTTACCCAAGGACGTCGGGAAACTATGCTCTCACCGACATTGTTGCCGCTCTCAATTGGATTAAACTGAATATTGCCCACTTTGGCGGTGATCCAAAGTCTGTCACATTATTCGGACATCGTGCTGGAGCGACAATGGTCTCTGCTTTGGTGACATCACGAAAGATCAAGAATCTGTACACTCGAGCATGGGTAACGTCTGGTTCGGCGATCTTCCCTGGCCGTGGACTCATGGAATCCGAACGACGCAATCTCGACTTCCTCAATCAAATGCAGTGTTCTGACATAAAATGCCTCCAAGAAGCTACCACCACGCAATTATGGCAGGCAACCCCCGACACCTGGCTGCACTTCCCCGCCGATCTCCCCGGCAATGATGAAAATACCACTGCCCGTCATGAATGGCTCGTTCTCGATGGTAACATCCTCCAGCAACATCCCTCTGACGTCTGGAAAGAACAAACTCCGACTGAAAAACCAAAACTCGTCATGGGAACCACAGCCCACGAAAGCCATACCGAGAAACTCCGCATGCGTCACACCAACTGGACTCAGGAGGAAGTACGAGCCTACATTGAAAACAGCAAAATCGGCGCACTCAATCTCACCGATGAAGCCATCCAGCGATACAACGCAACCTACCAGGGACTCGTTGCAATGATCTCAGATATTCGAACAGTTTGTCCACTGCTAGCACAAGCCCGTGTCCAGACAACAGTTCCATTCTATGTGGCAACACAAGGCGAAGGACCCGATGGTCTGGCCAAGATCGATGTTGATGTGCAGGCTATTCTGGGTCGCTACGAACCATTGACAGTCGAACAGAGAAGATACGTCTCGTCCATGCAGCAGCTATTCTACTACTACGTCTCACACGGCGAGGTCCCGCAATATAATCCCAGCAAACGAGTGCTGAATGTGGGACAGGATCCACTTCCACAGGATGACTATCCCAATTGCAATTTCTGGATAAGTCACGATATAGTGCCGCGATATGCGCGAATCGATTAAGAATCTAAACAGTTTTTTCTTCCCTAAAAAACAAACAACCGATAACTCCTTCTCTCTCTCACACTTTACTCTTTTTTCCGGCTCTCTTTAGGCTCTCTTTTTGAAAATAAATAATTTTTAAAGTTAAACAAACAAAAATTGTTTTTAAAAATCCAAAAAAGAAAAAAAAACAGTGCAGACACAAAAAAAAAACAGAAAAATATTTTATACTAAATATTAAGCATTTTGAAAACTGTATTTAAACTTTTTATGTATTTATATTTAATTAAGGAATTTTTTTTTACTTTTATAGTTTCGTAGATTTTAGTTTTTTATACGTGGTATAGAAATTTGTCGTTCTATTTAAACAAAAAATATTAAATGGTTGACTAAAGTGTATAAACAAAATTAAAAAAAAAAACAGTGAATAAAATGTTTATTAGTTAAAAAATATTTTTTTTAATTGAAAAAAATGATATAGGTGTAAAACGGAGGCAAACACTTTTATAAAATTAAAGAAATTTGAGACTGGCTTCGTTAAAAAAAAAATTAATATAAATATTTAATATTTAAATAAGTTTTTCTTTGTTTTGTAAAAAAAACAAAAAAAAAAAAACAAAAAAACGTGGAGTGTAATATTGTTTCCATGTTTGGTTAAACTCAATAAATATTTAGTGTCCGTATTCCGTTAGACAAAAAATTTTGTTAAATGTCGAACAAAACGTAATTATCTAAACAAAAAATACCATAATGCATTTTTGAAAAACTAACAAGAGACGGTTATGAAAACAAACAATTTACGATATACAAAAAATGAAACGTAATTTTTTTTTAATGTAAAATATTATTCTTAATAAATTAAAATAATATTAAATAAAAAATTCCAAGAAAATCTAAAATATAATATAAAATAAATGGTGGATAATATTATATTGAATATTAAAAGATTTAATAAAAAAAAAATTTGAAAACAAACAAATCTTGTGTTCGTTCATTTCGTGATTTTAAGTTGGTAGCGCTGAAGTGCGTTTTTGCATTAAAACAGTTGACTATTGTTGGTATGTCAAAAATTGTTTAAAACGCGTTTTAGTTAGATTTGGTTTATCTGTCAGTCAAACAAGAAAAAAAAAACCAAATCTTGTGAGGTTACATTTTTATTTTCTTTTGAATGTGAATTGAGTAAAGACTAAAGAGGCAACAATTTTTGTTGCTCTAAATTTTTTGCAAACGGTTCTTCTCTTGAGAATGAAGCCAAACTTTACACATTTAAGTGATGGCAGTTAATTCTTTTACCTTGCAAAAGGATTTGGAGCGTAAGGCCCTATTATGTAAGACAACTAAGAAGAAAGTTGAGTTGTAATCCGGCAATCGGTATTACCGATCACAACTAGTTGACTCTCACAAGTCAACCACCAGTCAACCAGTAGTCAACTAAAAAATGGTTGACTTTTTAGTTGTGTTCGGGGTATTATGTAAGCCAGTTGAGTTGTCTCTCAGTTGTGATTGTTGGCAAAATTAGACAACTGCTATAAACCAGTTGTGTAGTGTATTTGTGTTCAAAAAAATTTTTTTTTTGTTTTTATTGAGAAAATGGAAAAAAAATGCAAGTTTAAGAAAAAATAATCAAAACATTTGCAAGGAAATAATTTTTTTAGTCTAAAAATTACAAAGCCCGCCGAATTCGAGAGGTTGATTGAAATTCTACAGCAGAAACCAAACCAAAAGCAGATAGAAGGCCAATCGTTCTTTCAATAATGTTTCTTGTTTGTGCATGTATGGTATTGAGACAACATTCTGGACTCCCACTTTCAGCCAATCGAAATTGAGTCATTAAATGTTACTCTAAATGATATCCAGCATCTCTCATCGGTTGGCTGAGCAAGGCCTAGATTAAAATCATTACCGCTGCACTTTTGGTAACTTCCTTCTGCCATGAAACGTTGGGCAGGGCTGAGTTTAAAATTTGGTGGGACTGCGGAGGAACGCTGTGGTTGTTTCAAATAATCTTTGATTTCATTTAGCACATTTTGCGTCTTTGTTGACTCAAAAATAACTTCGAAATTTGCAACAAAACGGAGACAACACTTCTAATCTAAGAATTTGTTTACAAATAATACTTTTTATGTATTTAAAAAACGATAACAATTTAGAGGTGCTTCCACCAATGGCTTTTTCCGTCAATTCCTTTGTTTGGCTGGAGTTATAGCTATTTCACGGGTGCCAAGCCGATCATCAGACTCCTATATTAGTGGTGCTGTCTAGTTATTTTTCATATTATTCGAAAAACTTTTTGAGTTCACTTTGGGACTTGAACCTAGACCAGCTAGTTGGGAAGCCAATGAAAACGCATTGCCAAATAAAGGAATTGACGGAAAAAGCCATTAGTGGAAGCACCTCTAAGTTGCTATCGTTGTTCAAAATACATAAATGGAATTGACGGACGCTGCCTAACTGCAGTGTTAAAATAACACAAAAACAAACAATAATACTTTTTGTTTGGAAGTTCCAATGGATTGGAGTGATCTCTAATATTTTTTTTTTCATCAGCGCAACATTGAGGGGAGTTTCTTCTTCCGAATTTACAAAAAAAAAAACAAATCAATAGAACTCTCCATTTCGTATTATTTTGTCTTTTCAATAAAATTTTGCACTGAATTCAAAACATTGAAATACTTATTTTACTTTACACAGCTGTTTTTGAAACAAAACAAGCACAGAAAAGTATGCAACGTATTTGGTATACTCAACTGAAAAAAGTTGTCTACCATAATACGAATTTTTTTTGCAGTTGTCTTCAAGTTGAGTTGTCTTGATTACAACTCAACTAAGTTGAGTTGTGATCCATAATAGGGCCTGTAATTTAAATTTAATTAAATTAAATTTAATTTTAAATTTAAATTTATTTTTTAATTCATTTATTACGGTATTAACATACAAGGTTGGTTATTTTTAATAAGTCTTCCAATATGGCTACTTGCCATCTACGCCGTAAAAACGTACAAATGTATCGTAATTATTCTATCTTCGTATAAAATAAAACCACGTGATTCTCAAACTTAACAGGAATTCAATGTCTTTATTTAATGATAAGAGAACTGGTTTGTACGGAGGTTGAAATGCAAGTGCGAGAGTAACTGTCAAACAATATCAAAAGAAGACTCTCAATAACTGCAATACATAACACTCTCCACCACTTATTAATCAACTTTATAAGATTTTTTTTAATGTATTTTTATTTATGAAATTTCAACAGTATAGTATAGCTTTCATTATTTGACATGGCCTAAGCCGTATTTATAATTTACAATAATTCAAGATAATATTACATAATTCAGAATAAATAGCTTAATACAATATTAATCTTAAGCAACTCAAGATACTTGTGTATAAACTTGAAAAAACTCCAGTTATTTAACATAGTTCAAGGAATTAAACGATCAATTTCTTTCACCGTTCGTTTTCCTTTTCTTACAGCAATTGGCAAGTTCTTAGGAGAAATCACAATATCAGAATTGTTTTCTGCTTCATATTTAACTTCTGGAATGTTTTCAATTTTTTCTAAGTTCTTTTCAATCTTTTTGCCACAGCAATCGGCAATCGTTAATTTAGATTTTACAAACTTTTTCTTTAATTGATTAGCATGAGCAAATCTTATTTTACCATTAATATTAATTAAATAAGTAAGATAACTTATAACTTTCTTTATAGTTATCGGAATCCATTTTACAATATTTTTTAATTCATTACGATACAAGGCCTCTTCGCCCACTTCAAATGTTTTAATAGATTCTTTTTTGCAACTCATATTTTCATTTATCTTAAGTTTGGTGTTTTTATTTTAAGAATTATTAACAATGGTTTTTTCAAAACTATTATTAATTCTAGGATTCACAAAATCTAATAATTTCGTTGGCTTAAACGAAAAGATCAATTCTGAAGGCGTTTTCCCGGTCGTGGTTGTTGGTGTATTATTATAAACCATCAGCAAATCAAAAATCTTATTCTCAAATCCCGACAAAGACTGATGCTCTAAAACCATTTTAGCGAGCTTATCTTTTACAATTCTAACACCACGTTCTGCTAAACCATTACTTTGACTGTGGTATGGTGGAGTCTTTAAAAAACTATTTTTTTTTGTATCAAAACTTTTTAAACAGAAACGCCGAAAAAGGCGGACCATTATCTGTCACGATTTGCTTTGGATACCCAAAAATTACGAAAAATTCATTCATTTTATCTAACAAAGCGTTAAGTGTCGTTGAAGACATAATTTTTACAACAATATACTTGCTAAAAGCATCAACAATGATAAGACAGGTCTTTCCTAAAAAATGGAAAAAATCCAAATGAACCCTAGCAAATGGTTCATTTACTTGAGGCCACACTGAAACACATTTCTCTTTTGGAACGGTCTGTGTTTTTTCACAAATCTCACATTGCCTTACAAAATTTTCAATTTCCTTATCTATAGAGGGCCACCATCAGTGTTACCGCGGGCTCAAATTTGAATGAGTCCCAGAGGTTGAAAAAATGAGTCCTTTTGAAAAAAAATGAGTCCCTTCGGTTTTTTTTAGAGTTCATTTTAATAATACATATTATGAAGAATATGAAGTTGCAATTCACAATCATATGGTTTGAATTTTGTTTTTTCTTTCACTCAAACAAAGCGCCCTTAGGCTAAAAACGCACCAAGAAGTCCCGGACCAAATGTCAACGCCTAAAATTATACACCGTCTTATGAAGAAACACACACCAAAGTGAACAAGACAAACAAACAGAAATCGACAAAAAAAGTGTCAGTTGTATAGGTTGTATAGGAGCAACACACACCGAAGCGGACAAACACAAGATATTTTTTGTCTTTGTCGTCCTCGGTGTGGGTTAGAATCCGACACGATTTTTTGTCTTAAGACAAAAAGACGTCTTGTCTGATTAGGTGTGTTTTTAGCCTTATGAGTGAATAAAAGAAAATGTTTGAATGCTGAAACAGAGTTCAGGTGTTCAGGAAAGAAATAAAAGCTACGTTTACAAAATGGAACCAAGTTTTAGAAAATATTAATTAACATTGACTTCAGAGTAAAGATGAGTTATTTTTAATAAGACGAAACTTGGATTCGTAAAAAATGAGCCAAATCTAAAATTTGTGAGTCCTTGAGTCAAGTTAAAAAAAAATGAGCCCCTTTTGGCACTATAGTGTCCCCGCGGTAACACTGGCCACCATACATATGATCTCGCTAGCATTTTCATGCGAACCATACCGGTATGACACTCATGAAGAAGCTTTAATATTGCTTTTCGTAAAACAAAAGGAATACAAACTCGGTGTCTGTAAAATATACATCCGTTTTCTATGGACAAGTTTATACGGACTGAATAAAACTGTTTAACAGCTGAATTATTCAAAACACCAGGCCATTTTGTTTTCAAAAACTTTAAGACTAAAGATAATGTGTCATCTCGGTTGGTTTCCTTTCTGACACTTTCAAAATCAATCAAACCCTCAGAACCGAAATAATATATAGGAGTATAACTGATGTCAGATTTTTCATTCAAGGGCATTCTAGATAGAAAGTCTGCGTGACTTATTTTTGATCCCCGTCTATAAACGACGTTATACTGATATTGGGATAGTATAATTGACCAGCGCTGTAATCTTGCTGACGCCACAGACGAATTACTTTTACATGGACTAAAAATTTCTTTTAAGGCCATGTTATCCGTACACAGTGTAAACTTTTGGCCATAGATAAATACATGAAACTTTTTTATCGCAAACATAACAGCCAGACCTTCCCTGTGTAGCTGCGAATAATTTCGCTCGGATTCCGTCAGAGTGCACGAAGCAAAAAACACTGGCTTCTCTAACCCTTCAACTTGATGCGCTAAGATAGCTCCCAGACCTACTGGGCTTGCATCCGTTGTAACTATGATTGGCTTTTCTGGATCATATAGTTCTAAGAGACTATTGCGAACCAACGAATTCTTACATTTTTCAAATGCGGATTGACAATCTGCTGACCAATCGAATGTTGACCCCTTTCTTCTAAGACAGTTAAGTGAATAAACATCTGTAGAAAGATTCGGTAGATATTGGTGGTAAAAATTGAGTAACCCCAGAAACGACTCTTATTCTCGTAGATCTTTTGGAGCTGGTGCCTTGAGAATTGCCTCTACCTTATCTTTGTTTGGACTTAATCCCCTATCTGACAAAGTATGACCCAAGAAATTAACAGAAGACTGAATGAACTTACATTTCGACAAATTTATTCGGACATTGTGCTTTGAAAGACGCGATAAAACCTCAAAAAGTACCAACCTGCATTCATTTTCCGAACAACCTCCAATCAACACATCATCAATATAGCACCGAACACACTTCAATCCTAACAAAATTTTGTCCATAACTGTTTGGAAAATCACTGGAGCACAACTTACACCCAAAATCAAACGAGTGAACCTGAACAAACCTTTAAAAGTGTTTATTACCAAAAAATTTTGAGATGCTTTGCTAACTGCTAATTGCAAATAGGCTCCAGTAAGATCTAAAACACAAAAGTACTTACACTCAGACATTTCAGCGAACACTTCTTGTATTTTTGGCAATGGATTAAAACGTGTCTCAACCGATTTATTTATTGTGACCTTACAGTCGACGCAAATTCTAATTGTGTTTTCTTTTTTGGGCACTATAACTATGGGACTTGCCCATTGACTAACCTCGACAGGTTCCAAACCTTCTGACACTAAACGCTTTAATTCAACTTCGACTTTTTCTCGTAATTTAAATGGTACACTATAAGCAACGTGAAAGATGGGAACAGCCTCCTCTTTCATGACAATATCTGCCTCAAAACCAACAATGGTACTATTAAATTTATCTTGACATATTTTCGGATATTTGACTTTAATTTCTTGAACGATATCGACCTGAGAAACCACGCGACAAACTGACTGACAAACCGAAGACTCACCTTGCAAAAAATTGCCTCGCCACTCTGGAAATAGAACATCGAGCCAGTCACGACCCATAATACAATTTTTGGGTGAACTCCCCTCAACAATTATCATCGACAGATTATAAACTCGACCGGAATACCACACTTCACAATTCATCATTCCAAGCTCTTTAATTTGTACACCTGTAACAGAAACTAATTTAACGCAGTAATTGCTCAAAATGAAATCAGAAAAAAATGACTTATATTGCTCTTCACACATGATCGACGTCATTGCACCGGTATCTATTTCCATTGCAACAGTTATTCCGTTAATCGACAAATGACACATTTGGGGCTGACTTCGCTGGAGCACGTTGCTTATGACTTGAACCTTGGACTCTGGTTTATTTTTACACATTGTGGAGATGTGGCCTTTTTTGCCACAATTGAAACACTCCCAATCCACCGCTGAACAATTCTTATGGGCTGCTCTACCACAGCGCGGACAGATTTCTTTGTGATGATGACGATTGTTCTTTTTTCTGAAAATATTTTGCTTCGATGACTTGGTGGTATTATCACCTTGTGAGAATTGTTTGTAGTTAAACTGAGAACTACCATTTCTATTACGATTTTGACTGTAGATCGCATGAGTTGTATTGGGTGACTGTACAGAAACAGACGCTCGTTCGGATGCTTCAACGGCTAACGCTTTTTCAAAGCATTGAACGAAAGTAAAATTCTCGTTTTCTAGCAGGACTTGTTGAATTTTCTCGTGTCTTAGACCCACGATGAATCGATCTGCTAACTGTTCATCTAGCAAGCGTAATTTGTAGACATCCAATTTTGAAACCAAATTGGCATCTTCCTTGGCTGATGAACCTGCATCTGGTCTTAACACATCCCCGAAATCGCAATCTTGAGCAGCAGCTTTAAGTTTGACGATAAAATCACTTATTTGTTCTCCGTGTTGTTGTACAATGTTGTGGAACTTAAAACGCTCTGCACGTTTGTTTGGTTTCGGAGCAAATTGAGATCTCAGCAGTGCCAAATTTTCGGCGAAAGTTTTATTGGTAGGGGAATCTGGATACGTTAACTTGGACAATAATTCGTACATGGTTTTTCCCATAATGCCAATAAAAAGTGGGTTTTTAGCTTCGTCTTGCACATCGTTTAATAGAAAAAGGTTTTTGATTCTCCCATCCTCGTCGCCAGAATATTCTATCTTCGTATAAAATAAAACCACGTGATTCTCAAACTTAACAGGAATTCAATGTCTTTATTTAATGATAAGAGAACTGGTTTGGACGGAGGTTGAAATGCAAGTGCGAGAGTAACTGTCAAACAATATCAAAAGAAGACTCTCAATAACTGCAATACATAACAGTAATGACCCTTTTGGACGGTCTCAAAATATGGTAACAAATGTTCTGAAGCCCAGAACAGTGCGCGAAAATAGAGGCAGACCGAAGAAAAACATCACCAACCACTGACCTTCGCGTACTACTTAAAGCCAAGTCGAATCCCTTCATGTCATCAAGGAAGGAGGAGACTAAAATAAATTTGTTTTCATCCGACTCCTGGCGTAATTTAATACGTCCATAAGGAAGAGAATACCATTCCTGCTATACAAAAAAAAAAACAAACAAACAAACAAGGAGATGCCAGATAATAGTGTGGAGATGTTTTTCCTGGTATGGTGTCGGGCCAATATTCCTCATAAGAACCATATTATCCAAATGGCTAACGGTTATAGGGATATCTTGGAAAATGTCATGCTTTCATTTTCGGAACAAAACATGCCCCTCCGGTGGCATTTTCAACATTACAACGATCCAAAACTCATGGTGGGTCTCGTAAAAGATTGGCTCCAACAGAAGGATGTACCTCTTATTTGTGGATTTGTAGCACAAAAAATCAAAAACCCATTCTTGATTATACTAGGTGTCCTTATATAATATACAATGCACAAAATCTCCCAAAAGTCAAATAGTCGTTTTCTTTCAACGAAAAAGTATATTTTTGGGATTTCTTCAATATTGTTTTCTTTTCAAAAATGTTGCATACTCTTAAGAGCTTATCGAAAGAGTTGCATGGTTTCAGATACTTCCGATCGTAAGAATCGAATTGAAACAAAATTAGCATTTTTGAATTTTCAAATAAAAACGATCTTCTGGTTTTTATTTCAAAATCCGTACCTCTGTGAAATAAGTACCTACATGAACGTACGTATTTTAAATCCAGAAAAGAAATAATATTCATGAATTCGAGATAACTTCATAACCGGAAGCTTTTAAAATTAACGGATTGCTCAGTTTCGTAAATTTTCGATCAGTTTTGCTTATATGCTGATTACATTGACGACAATCATGAGATTAAACGAAGTAGATTAAGAACAAATCCTGACGTTTCTGGAATTTAGGGTAGATGAAACGTAGTATTTTACTAAACGTACCATTATTCTATTCTTGAATCTTCTGATAAGTAATCTAAATCCCAGAAAAGTCGAGATTTGTTCCTAATCTACTTCGCTTAATCTCGTGAATCAACATATTACGGACGTAAACAGCACTCCCTTTCGCTTTTTAGGCCGTGTGCGAATTCAGTTAAAAATGGGTTAAAACTTGACGTTTGGTTAAATTTTGACACTTCGCATAATTTGACTAGCTGCTGAGCAGGTTAAAATATGACAGTAGTGGTTAAAAATTCATCCATTTTTATTTTTTAACCACAATTAATCCAATTCGCACACGGCCTTACGGACAAAAATTTGACAGCTGACTGGATTTATATATTTTTCTGAAGAGAAAAGGGGCCGACGCATAGAATCCGTCAATCCGTCAGCGTCAATACTCAATGCGTACGTTGCTGCCAACGTGTTTGCCGGATTGAACCGTCCCATAGAATACGTTGTATAATACGACAGTCTCATTTACTTGGTGTAAAAATAATTCACAAAACTGCAAATCCGAACAAAAAATTTTAAATTAAAATATGAAAATCATGTCAAAATTATTTATGTATTTGCAAAAAATTTTCATCATCCATTGCTTTTCCTTTTTGCTGTGGGAACACAAACACATTGAATTGACTGCTCGTCAAATTTATTTGTCAACGGAGCAACGGACGCAAAAAGTAGAAAGTTAGCCAACTCTATCCGTCGTATCCGTCACATGCGTTGCTTATGGGACGAGTTTCATAAGAACGTGTGTATTCTATTGTGCTGTCAGTTGAAAACGTCAACGCTGACGCACTGACGGATTCTTCGATTTGTTGTTGATTTTAAGTACATAATTATTTCTTGAAAACGAAATACAGGTGTTTTATTTTGAAAGATACTTCCATAATCCATACACATCCGTCCATTTAGTATAACTTGTTTACTTGACAGTTCGGAAGGGAGCGTTTCGTTCGGTACTGACACTAGCTTCCGTTTGCTTCAGCTCATTATAGTTGGTCTTAAATCGCTAAATCTTAACAAAACGTGCGTCATTTGTTCTTCCTAACTCCGATTAAGTACCTTAATGGTTAAAACACAAACACGCTTCAGCTTCGTCTTCGTCTGCGTTACGATGAACCCGCTTCGAGTTTGATTTGAATGACAGTTCTCATCATCAATTAACAGCTGATGAGCTGTTAGACGAAACAAATGTTCAGCATATTTGAGCTACAACTAGAGCTTCAGCTTATAGTCACGTTACGTAACATTACGTACGAAACGTGAGGTCGAAGCTTCATTGTGATAGCATGCATTGAATTCCAATGGCTGAACTCGTAAACGTCAGAATAAGCCGAAGCTAGAGCGTTTTTGTTTCAGCCTTACTGTAATTTGTTCGGAACGCCTCCAAATTCTTTCCTCAAAGTTAGTATCAAAACTCTGAACCGAATAGTGAAAACAAATACTTTCGAAAACAAACATTTATATTGTTAAATCCAAACATAATCTTAATCATGAATTTCAACAATAAACAGTGTGCGTCACAGAACCAGAAAAAACAAACGGTTTAACTATGTTTATAAAAATGATGTTCAAAACTTCACTTTCTGAAAGTCCCTTCTTTGACTAACCCTTTATTGTGTACTTTTTCCTAAAACCTATATCTTTTCACCATTGTATTCCAGAAATATCCTTAATCCACTGCAAATAATAAGTTATCCTTGCAAAACCATCAGGTAAGCCACCAGCACATGCATTAGCTGCTACAAACGTCGTTACACCAAGTAACAGTCGTGTATTTTCCAAGACCAATGGCCCACCTGAATCGCCAGAACATGTTCCACCAACTCCTTTTGTACTTGTGCAAAGTATTTCGGGATCCTTTGCGAATGATCCATAAACATTTGCACAATCCTGAGGTTCGATAACACTCATTACGACATACTTTAGCATATCTCCCCGTTCTCCATCTGATAGTTAAAAAATTAATCTTTAAAACTGTAATTTCTTGTTACGAAAAAAATATACTTACTGTCATTGGTAGCTCCCCATCCTGAGGCAACAACTTTGGCATTGACATATAGCGAGTGATCCCCATATAGAGGTGGCAACGCTGCTGGCGCCATGTTAACATTATAATCAACCCATTGAATCTTAATCAGCGCAATGTCACCATTTTTGGTACCATAGTCTGGATGAATATGGGTTTGGTAGCCCCAGGATATTCTCAACGGTGTCTCACTGTTAATGCTGCCTAATCGTACCTCGATTGATTGGGCTCTAGGGGAATTTTAAAAAATGTTTATGAACTTGCACATTCTATGTATAAGTAGAATTTACCCTTGTGTGCAATGAGCTGCCGTTATTATCCATTCATTTCCGATCAGAGTTCCGCCACACCAACCATATGCAGAAGTACCAAAACCGACCAATATACCAACGTGATATGGCAGTTGTTCGGGTGAGGCATATTGTCCGCTTATGATTCGTCCCGTAGGCGTAGTATGGTTTGAACTTCTCTTTGGAATCACTTCATCGCGAGATCCTATTTTCAAACCAACAAATGGTACCCCATTGGGCTCAAGTTTAACTTCCTTATAATTGTAACCGTTGACTGTTAATGTAACGGTAGCAAGCACCAGCAGCGCTAAGGCGATTAACTTCATTGTTATTATTCTGTCTAACTAAGAATTCCGCTTGTAGTTCAAGGTATTTATATAGACTTTGCTTAAAAATGTAAGATGATTGATTACAAAATTTAATAAACAAAAACAAATGAACTTCTGTGGTATTGATAAAGCAATTAGTCTATCTACCAACAGTGTACACCTTGTTATCTAACTTTCTTCGAAAAAAGTGTATCTGTAAATCTGTTTTTTAATCTCATTTAAAATAACATACGTAGGAGCTTCACTTTAAGTTATCTCATTTTACTTAATCGCACTTGAATTTTGAATGTTTTGAAAAAATTATTTTCTTTGGCAGAGATTTCAGTACAATTCAACAACTGGATTACAGTCCAGGGAAGAGCAACAAAATAATGTGGCTTTTCTTACAACCAAGAAGAATTGCTACTAAAATTCAATGTTTTTTGGTGTGTAAGAAAGGTGCAAAAACGAATCAATCCCTTTTTTGAATGTCTGTGCTGTCTGGTCAGCTGTAAAATCGTTTTGTGCATGATAATCACAACAACAGAAAACTCTTACTTACTTACTTACTTTACCGGCTCACGATCCATGAAGGGTCACAGCCTAGATACTGCAGTCTTCCATCGTGAACGATCCCTCGCATGCACTCTCCAGTCACCGAGACCAAGCGCTCTGGCATCCGCAGTCACTTGGTCCTTGTACCGTAGGTTCGGTCTTCCTTGTCGTCTTGAACCTGGGGGCTGGGATGAGAAGACTTTCTTGGCTGGAGCGTTGTCGTCCATTCGCTCGATGTGGCCGAGCCAATGTAGTCGTCTTTTCTTGGCCTTCTGGACTACATCCACATCTTGGTACAGCTCATACAGTTCTCGGTTGTATCTTCTTCTCCATTCGCCATCGTCGCATACGGGACCAAAAATCCGTCGAAGAATTTTTCTTTCGAACGTGCCCAGTATCATTTCCCCTTTTTTACTTATCGTCCAGCACTCGGCGCCGTAGAGTAGGACTGGTAAAATCAAAGTTTTGTATAGCAGACACTTTGTCTTTCGAGTGAGGAGTTTTGAACCCAGTTGTTTGGCCAAACCGAAGCAGCAGCGGTTCGCTAGGGTGATTCTTCTTCGGATCTCCACTAAGGTGTCGTTCGTGGGATTGATGTTTGTTCAAAGGTAGGTGAACTCCTTAACTACCTCGAAATTGCTGCTACCAACAGTGACGTTTTGTCCTAGGCGGTGGACAGATGTTGCTTTGTTTGTTGATAACATGTACTTTGTTTTGTCCTCATTCACTTCAAGACCAACTAGTTTCGCCTGTTCTTCAATCGCTGTGAAGGCCTCAAGCACAGCTCTCTTGGATCGACCGATGATGTCTATGTCGTCCGCATAGCCTAGGAGCTGGGTGGATTTGTTGAAGATAGTGCCCTCCGTGCTCACACCTGCCTTGCGCACTATCTGCTCCAGGACTATGTTGAAGAAATCACATGACAACGCATCTCCTTGTCTAAACCCTGCGCAAGTTTGGAATAACTCGGATGAGCTGTTACCCATTTGCACACTGCACTGCGTATTGTTTAGCGTCATGCGGCACAGCTGGATCAGTTTGTTCGGGATCCCGAATTCAGACATCGCAATCATAAGCTCTTGGCGGTGGATGCTATCATAAGCAGCTTTAAAGTCGATGAAAAGATGGTGGGTTTCGACTTGAAATTCGTTGGTCTTTTCCAGGATCTGCCTCAGTGTGAATATTTGGTCTATCGTTGTTCTGCCTGGCCTAAAGCCACACTGGTACGTGCCGATTATTGTGTTGCAGAAAGGTTTAAGCCGCTCACACAGTACGTTGGATAGGATTTTGTATGCAACATTAAGCAGGGATATGCCACGGTAGTTTTTGCATAACATCGGATCGCCTTTTTTGTAGATGGAGCATATGGAGCTTATCGACCAGTCAGTGGGCATGCATTCTTCCTCCCACACTTTGGTGATGACCTGGTGCATGCGGTTCATCAAAACATCTCCTCCATGTTTAAAGAGTTCCGCGGGTATGCCATCCGACCCTGCGGCCTTGTTATTTTTTAGCTTTTGGATGGCTCTTTCTACCTCTTCTCTGCTGGGGGCTGGGACTGGGTCTTCATTGACTGGTCTTGCTTCTCTTTCGTCATTATCTTGCTCGACATTTTGCGCATTCAGCAGCTGCTGGAAATGCTGCTTGAAAACATCTACAATTCCCTGTGCTTCGGTGACTAGGTTTCCTTCACTGTTTCGAAGAGCTTGTGTCCCGGTTCTGAAACCAGAAGCTAATTGCTTCGACCTTTTAAAGAAACGCCGGGTGTTGTTCTTGGCCCGAGACTCTTCTAGATCTTTGAGCTGAGAAACTGCGGATGCTCTTTTCTTTCTTCGCAGGGTCTTTTTCTCATTTCTCCTTTTCGTGCGGTACTCTTCCCTTGCTGCTCTTGTTTTCCGTTGCAGCATCTGCAGGCGTGCATTTTCCGTCTCTCTTTTCAATGTCACGCACTCATCATCATACCACGGGTTCTTTTTCGGGGGTGGCTGGTAACCTATGGTGGTCTCGGCTACATTTTTTATTACTTCTCGATATTGGTTCCACAGTGTGTTGACGTCTGTAGTATTTGGGAGGACGGCGGAGAGTCGCTCGCTCAGGCGCTCGCTGTAGTCTCTGGCATTCTCTGATGTGCTAAGGCAACCGATGTTGAACTTCTTTCTTTGGGCTGCACGTGTTTTTTTGTCGTTTGATATTCGAGCTCTAAACTTAGCCACTACCAGAAAGTGGTCAGAGTCGACATTTGCTCCTCGGAAAGTGCGCACGTTCAGGATGTTGGATGCGTGCCTTGCGCCGATTAGCACATGGTCGATTTGGTTGGTGGTTCGACCATCCGGAGATCGCCAGGTTGCTGTGTAGATCTTCCTTCTTGGAAACCTAGTGCTACTTATCACCGTATTACAAGCTGCAGCAAAGTCGATTAGTCGGAAGCCGTTATCTGTTGTTTCTTCGTGGAGGCTGTGCTTTCCAACTAATCCGCCAAAGATGTCTTCCTTCCCGATTTTTGCATTGAAGTCTCCGAGTACGATTTTGACGTCGTACTCTGGACAGGCTCCGTAGGCTCTATCCAGGAGGTCGTAGAAATCCTCCTTGCTAGACTCCTCAGCATCATCGGTAGGGGCGTGTGCACATATTATACTGATGTTCTGTAATGTGGCCTTGATGCGGATCACAGCCAGGCGATCACTTATTGGCTTGAAATCCATGACTTTCGATCTAAGCCGATTTTCCACGACGAATCCGCATCCAAATATATGCAATCTTTGATGACAGCTATAATAAATGTCGCAATTTTTTCTCTTTATTGTCCCTGATCCTATCCATCGTATTTCCTGGAGCGCAGTAATATCTGCCTTATACTGCGAGAGGACAGATTCAAGTTTCTGAGTTGCACCTGGAGTGTAGAGGGTTCTTACATTCCAGGTACAAACTCTCAATGCGTAGTCCGTTGTCGTTCCGGGTCTGGTTACCATAAGAGGGGGTTCATTATCCGAGGCTGGTATCTCTCTCATAACTGTCAAGTTTTTCACTGTGGAGGGGTTGTTAGCCCCTCGCACTAACCTCCAAATTTGTTGGGCCGTAGATAAGGTGCTCTTTTTTCCCGATTTGCACCCGCGCTTACAAGTTTTGCAAGTTATATCTAAGATATAACCAGTACCCGGTGGCTACCACGAGGAGGTAAAGTAAGCACTTGGTGTGTAGGAAAAGATACAGCCGAAGCCCCCAGATCCTACAACACCCAACCACCCAACAGAAAACTCACAATTGTCAAACTCGTAGTATATGTGTAAAATCCGTGTATACAAGTATCTGTAAATCCGTCTCCAAAAAGAGATTCAAGAGAAATCAATCCTTCGAGCAAAAAATTCAATTTCTTTGTGAAAGAAATGCGTTTAAGGCGAAATTGCCACTTTTACGTCACGGATCAATTCTTGGGTTGTAAGAAAAGCCACATAAGTCTGCTGACACGTTTAAATAATAACAATAATAACCTACACTCTTCAAAAGTTCCGTGAGTGCGTGAGGATTCAAATTCAAATTGAGGGGAACTACAGTTTTATGCCGATTTCGAACGGCTAAATTGAGAAGCACTTTTCCGTGACAAACAATACTCTTTCCAACTCATAGCGTATTTTTGATAAGCCGGAATTAGTACGCAGAACTCTCCGATTCCGGATACCATACGAACTGTCATATTGTCATTGTGCAAAGTGAACGAATTGAGAATCGTCCGAAGTGGTTCCGAAAGACTAAAAATAAATGCTTTTAGTATCTACTTCGCAACAGGCAAATGTAGGTACCGATGAAAAACGAAATAGAAAAATGCAAGGTCATGATAACAGCAACTTATTTGTCTTTGTCTTTTTAACAAAGTCTGCAACACAAACACGCTTTAGCTTTGGCTTCGCCTGACGTTTACGAGTTCGGCCATATGAATTCATTGCATTCTATCACAATGAAGCATTGACCTTATGTTTCGTACGTAATGTTACGTAACGTGACTGAAAACGGAAGCTCTAGTTCAAATATGCTGAACATTTGCTTTGACCGACAGCTCAACAGCTGTTAAAAAAAGTACACAAAAAAACATTTGGAAAGATAATGATGATGGTGAGAAAACAGTCATTCAAAGCAAATTCGAAGCGGGTTCATCGTAACGCAGCAGATGAAGACGAACCTGGACCGCGTTTGTATTTTAGCCATTACGAGTTATTAATCTTAGACCTCAACTTTCGTACGTAATGTTACGTAACGTGGCTCCAAACATTTGATTTGTCTGACAGCTAAGCAGCTGTAAAAAATGTTATCAAACAAAATTCATTTGTTTGTGGCGAGATGATGATAATGGAGGGAGAAATGTCATTCAAAGCAAACTTGTAGCGGATGCATCGCAATTTGTAACGCAGAAGAAGACGAAGCTAAAACCTGCATTACACGGTCAACGAAATGAGTAAACGCATTGACTCTCTGACATCAGAGTGTCGTAGATTTATGTCCCAAAGCGGTCACGTTGTGTGATGGTCAAAGTAAAACGCGGTCAACGCGTTGACATAGCGTTGATGACAGCATTGACGTGCATTTTTAAGTCAACACGAGTGTAATCATCATGTCATTGCTGTTGGGACGCAGTTTCATAATTTTTGAACGTGGATACGGCATAATTTTCTGCCACGTCAATATTGTCTGCAATGATATCTTCTATACATATATAAATGAGTTTCCGTGTGTGTTTCGGTATTATGGAATTTGGTTTAATTTTAAAGGAAAGCGACTTCCCGAAATACATGAATATTTTGATCAAATTGTTAACTAAATCAATTTATTATCTCCCAGGAATACAATTTCTAGTAGCGCAAGTAAGGTTCAACTTATATTCTAATGTCGTTTTCCATTGATCTTTTTTTGACGTTTATTTTCCTTCTGTTTTATTCTGTTTTTAAAACAGAAGAGTTCTGCTCTTCTCAGAAGCATTCCGTCTGTCAAAGTCAGTCCAATGGAATGGTTTCAGAAGACTTCTGGACTCTTTCGAATGCTTCTGGATAACCAATGGAAAACGACATAAGATGGAAGAAAATGACGATTGGGCTGTGCTGGTGGAAGAAGACACTCCCTTTTCAGCTCCCAAGAAAAAAAAAGAAATAGAAGGGTAATAAACCCGTTGTATATAAATCACCTAGTAGAATCAAGAACGGGGTTTTCGATTTTTCAAAACCAAAAAAAAAAAAAAATCCCAATACCAAACTTATGCATTAAAAAAAATTATCACTGCGCTAGAACTCAAGATGGCACTACAATCGATTGCCAGTGGCCTATTGCACCACCTTACAAATTTGTGAATTACAAACGTTTTTACCACAAATTTGTAAAAAAATCAAGTTTTGTGTTTTGTAAAATTTTGTAGGCTACAAAATTGTAGTTGTGATTCACAAATTACAAATTTGTTAAAAAAATTGATTTTCGGTTGCACGACAAAAAGTTTGTAATTGTAATTCACAATCAAAAAAATTGTGAAAAATCTACTTTATTGTGAATTTCTGTTGCACCATATGAATGAGGTTCACAAATTTGTGTCAGTTTGTGAAAAAATTCTACAGGCGAAAGACCGTCTGTAAATTTGTCTACAAATTTGTTATTCATGATTAAGATGTCTTTGCGTAGAAGACACAGCAGTAGTGACAGCAGTAATTCGGAAGCGGATGTCATTGTAATAAAAAAAGTTTATCGTCCGCGTCAAAATTATAATTTTGAACATTATTTTAATTTCAATGAACGATTCCGACTGAGTTGTTCAAGCAGAGGAAATTATTAATATTATTGGACCCGTAATAAAACACAAAACGGAAAAAATTTGTGCATTAACCCCAAAGCCCAAAACAACAACTTTTAACAACTTTACATTGGCTGGGTAACGGAGGTCAATACCATGGGGTTGGGTATATGCATGGTATTGATAAGTCAACTGTGTGTAGGTATCCAACGTGTCTCCAAAGCTATCGTTGACCTTTTATATGAGGACGTTGTCAAATGGCCGATTCAAGAAATATCTCAAAAATTTTACGCTATTGCAGGTTAGTAAGCATCTTCTTGTTCAAATTTTCTCTCAAATCAAAATTATTTAGGTATGCCACGTATTTGTGGATGCATTGATGGAACGTTAGTTAACATTGATGCACCAAGCAATTTTGAAGCTGCTTATGTGGATAGACATGGAAGTCGTTCAATAAATTGTATGTTAGTATGTGGGCCTGATTATACGTTCTATTATGGCTATGTGAACTGGCCCGGAAGTGTGCACGATTCTAGGGTCTTACGAAGAAGTCCACTGTATAGTCGATTTGGAAATGGTTTTCGGCCTTTCCCCAATGCAGTTTTACTAGGAGATACCGGGTACCCTTGCAAAGACTGGTTACTTACACCGATTTTACGAGAAACTTCCCCTGTAATTGAACGTTATAATCGGGCACACAAATCTACTAGAAGAATAATTGAAAATTCGATTGGAATATTGAAAGAAAAATTCCCATGTTTAAAACATTTGAGATTACAACCTCAAAAAGCTGTAAATATAATCAAATGTTGTATAGCTTTAACCAACATTTCAAAAACTTCAAATGATGACACCATCGAAATACCAGAAGACAGAGAAAATGAAAATAATAACAACAATCAGTTAGAAGAAATCGACGAAAACGAAAGACATGCTAATATACAGTATGCCTTAAGCAATTTTCAATAAAACGAATAGCATAGCAATAGCATTGATTAAAAAAACTGCTTCTTTGCAACACACATACTAATGTATTAATATAAATAAAAAAAGCCTTATTTTGTATTTTCTTGTATTAACTTTATTTTTTAAAGAAATAAAATTATAATAGGCCAGTTCCACCTAACAATATCTCACTGAGATCTCAATGTCACTTTGACTGAGGCAAAATCATTTGGTGGAACATAATTCTCAGTTTTCATTGAGATAAAATGGTTACCTTACAAATTGTTGTTGCACATCTGTCAGTCACGTCAAAACAGCTGAGTGAGAAATCGAATCCAAAATAATTTCATCTCAGAAATCTCAGAAAAAAATCTCAGTTCTCAGCTGAGATTTTTTGTTCCACCTAAAAAATCTCTGAGATCTCTGAGATCTCAGTGAGATGTTGTTAGGTGGAACTGGCCTAATGATGATGAATTAAAAACAAATAAATATCATAATTTTCTTTTTTAATAAATGATACTTTTCAAAAGTCAGAAAATTCTAAGACTCTGCTCTGTTGCGCTGAATCAGCTACTTCAACTTCTCTAGTCAATGAACTAGCGGGAAGACCAAGTTCTTTCTCTTTTTTTCTAGCATCAAGCTGTAAATTATAAATTTCCATTTGTAATCTTTTTTTCTTCAATGCAATAATCTCCGTGTCTTCCGACTCCTTTTGCTGCCTCTTTCTATATCTTGCCAAATATTTTGTTTCTCTAAACATCAAGAAAAAAAATAATGTACCGTCACGTTACGAACATTGAAAGAATACCTACTCTTTTTCTCCTTCCTTTGCTATCATACCATCCTCTTTTTCCACATTGATGGATTGAATAGATGATTCGTTGCCTTCATCTAAGATGGTAAATGAACGAGAAGGGGGGGTCGGATTCTCATCTGCTATACCCTGCAAAATTGGTGATTCTTTACTTATTATATCAGTTATAATATGGTCGAGATTATTCAATTTGCTGTTTGAACCTCCAGCGGAACCGGTTTTTTGGCATTATCGACCTTGACCTGCAAAAAAAGTATTTGAATTATATAGGTTGCATTATTCTTAAACAAAAAATTATACCATTGTCCCGCGCTTCATGTTTTGCCAAATAACATTTCTTAAATGTTTCCAGTCTTTTTCTTTATCCAGTATATCTACCCTGTGATATTAAAATATCTGAAATCACCTTCCACTCGTTAATTTTCTTCTCGTGGGTAAGTTGATCGGAAAATTTTCCAAATAGGACATCTTTCCTCTCCCTTATTAATGAAGCCAAATATTTTTTATTTTGAAAATTCATGATAATATTGATGTTAGTTCTTTGCGCAGCAACGTTGAAAAAAATTGTGATTTAAATTTGTAACTTACAACTTTCAAGCATAAATGGTGCAACGGTTAATTGTAGGTTTACTGTACAATTTGTAACTCTCAAATATGTGATCCCACTTAGTAGGGTAGAGACGGCACCCTTCGACAGTGGGGCACCTTCGACAGTCACTATTGTATCTGTGTGTAGACCTTTAAAAATTCTGTAAAAAATTGTGGATGTGCCTTTAATCATGCCAAACATATGTCAAAAATTTCAGCAGTCTGGCTTCAAATCCCGCCAAGTTAGGATGTAAAGCATTTTTTTGGACCACGTGCTATAATTTTCAGGGTAAGTTCTTAAGATTTTCGTAGTCGTGTTTTAAATTTTTTCTAGCAGTGAAGTTGTTTTTTATATACAATACTATGTGTTTATTTATATTTTTAAGGCTAATTTGATAAATCTTACTTTGGGAAATAATAAAAAAAAAAAGTAAAATAACATCAAGTGGGGCACCTTCGACATTCTTGTCTGGGGCACCTCCGACAGACTGTCTCCTATGTTTATCCATCACAAAAATTAGTTAATCCTCAAAATATTTATTCGATTGTTAAAGAAAATGGTTCGAGTTTATAAAAAAAGGCTATGAAAAAGGCACTTACAGATGTCATCAATAAGGTGGAATCACACAGTTCAGCAGCGGCAAAATATTGCGTAAAAAGGACTACCCTTATATCTACTTATTTATTTTTTGTTAAAACTATTTTTTAAATACAAATAATTTAAAAATGAACTGAATTCTTATAGCAAACTATATCATGACTTTTATATAAAAATGATGCATTAATTTTCAAGAATGTGCATTGCTGTCGAAGGTGCCCCACCCTGGGGCACATTCGACAATTTTCTACTTTTTTTTAAATAAAAAAAAATAGTAAACATTTTTTTAAAAACCTAAGGGTCCGCCAATATGTTGATAAAATCATAAATTTAATTAAAAAAAAATAGTTTTTGAAAAAAATAAAAAAATAAACTATGATTTTGTGTATTTTCTGTTAAGGTGTCGAAGGGTGCCGACTCTACCCTACAAATTTGTGGTTGTAATTTGTAAAGTGGTGCAATAGGGCCCAGGTCGCGGGTACTAGCTAGATAGAAATACTATGATATACCCTTGGCGCTGTCAAAGGGAGGTGTCACGCTTAATAGCGGCTGTCCAAAACCGACCACCACTTTGGGAACCTGCTTCTTGCAGGCGCTGCTGTGAGTGCTTCACTTTGACCAAAACTTCTCGTCAAAGAACGGCCTGTTTGAGTTACGATTATTGTTTAATTTCCGTAACATTCAAGGTTTTGTTCGGGAAACAGCTGTCAGTGTCAAAATAAAACATGATTTAAAAGCAAACCACTGAAATATACGTGCCCCAAATCTTTTTTTTTTCTCGCCAAAAATCTTTGAATCCATAACCCATAATCTTGCGAAACAAAATTGTCACTTGTTAAAATTTTCGATTAAACTAAATTATATGGGATATAACCGCATAACTATCTGATCAAATTAGGTTGTTTAGTAACAATCACTAATAGAGGGCTCTAAAAAATGTTGACAGTCATTGGACCTGCTTATCCACTCAAACCATTGCCCCATGCTTCAATATATTAAACCGATGTAATCGTTTTGTCGGTCCTTAACGCAAATCTATAAGATAATAATGTACGTACCTACTACCTACATATGCAGGCTCTGACGACTATCACTCTTGACAAAAAAAGATAGAATTTCTTCCACAGTTCTATAGGAATCATTTGAGAATTCCAAAATAATTGTGAACTCATGGAGAATTTGGGGTTTTTTCTTTAACTGAAACTGAAAGAATTTTCGAACACTTCTAATTCGAACCTATAGAAATCAAGATCAAATTAATCAGTAAAAATGGGAATACTTAAAAAGATATGGAAGATCAATGATTGATATTGTCTAATCAAGCTTAAAGCGTTCTGCGTTTTAATGTATAAAAGCCCATCACAGAACTGCTGAAGAAATTAGTTCCATTTGGGGTTTCGAATCGAAAACAAACAAACAATGAAGGGTTGCGTATTAGTATTGCTTTTGGCAGTTGCCTTTGCATCAGCCTTGAACTTGAGGGAAAACGCCATCAGGCCCCAAATCGTACCGATTTCTACAGGTTCCGGCCCAACTGGCCGCATCTACAATGGTCTTAAGGCAAGCCCCGGTCAATTTAACTTCCAAGTTGGCCTACAAATGAGGATGAGCCTTTTAACTATTGCATGGTGCGGAGGATCATTGATCTCCCCCGAATGGATCGTTACCGCTGCTCACTGTACTGATGGGTAAGTTCGATTGCATAATGTTTTCGAGAGGAACAGGAATAATCATGTTCGACATTTTATATAGAGCCAAATCCATAACTGCCTACGTTGGAAGTACCCTGCAAAGAAAAGGCGAAAAAGTTACGGTTTTGGAGACAATCGTTCACAGCGGCTGGAATTCGAAAACAGTTATCAATGACATTTCACTGTTGCGAATTGCTCCTGTCACTCTTGGAGAAAACATCAATGTCGTTAAATTGCCAGCTCTATCCAGCGCTGCCAGTTATTTGAATGAAGAAGTCATTGCTTCTGGTTGGGGAATGATCAACGACGGTAAAATACTTTTTTTCACCACTTGGGTGCAGAATTGACAAGTTCTTAAACAAATGTTTTTTTTTTATTTTTATAGAGGGAGCCTCTGATGCTAACCTACAGTACGCCCACATGCAAATCTATCCAAATTCAGTGTGTTCCAGATTTTTCGGACCTGTGGTGAGATCATCAAACATTTGCGCACATGGAGATGATTCATCAACATGCTCTGGCGATTCTGGTGGTCCATTGGTAACTGAATCAACCAAAACACTCATTGGTTTGACATCATTTGGAGCAGCTGATGGTTGTACTCTTGGCCTACCAGAAGTTTTCACCCGTATCACCAGCTACAGGTCATGGATTTACGAGAATACCGGAGTTTAATCTCAATTTGGGATCGTTTAGAAGGAAGGAACAAATATTAAGGGCTGAACTGTCAACCAACTGGTCCGAAAAATTGTTATTACTTTTTCTTTCAATCGAGGTTCCTGTCTCTTGAAATAAAGTGCATTTTGCTTAAAAAAAAAAATCAAACACATCTTTTTTGTTTACATCGGGAGAAAGTAAGAAACAAAGTGATAAAAAGTGACACTCAGAAAGGTGTCTTGACAGATTATGACTGTCGCCATCTAGTTGCAAGTACAGATAGCCATTTTATCTCATTAAGACCTAAACATGCCCATTGTATTTTTGTCTGTTGTCTTTGCCTTTTTATGGGAGAGATCTTACGAATTTTGCTTTTTTTATTTCAACATCGTTTAAAATACTGAAGCAAGGGTTAAAAATTCTGTTTTACACTCCAGCATTCTCCTTGATCCATTTTCTGTAGCTGGTGGCACGTGTAAAAGCAGCTGGTAATCCCTTAGTACAACCCGCCGCTGAACCGAATGATGTTAGACCAATCAATACCTTGTTGGTCTCAAGAACAAGTGGACCACCTGAATCTCCATTGCAAGTTGACGTTCCACCAGGGGTGGCAACACAAACATGCGATGCTATAATGGTTGATCCATACGTATTCGAACAGACGGAATTGGTGATAACAGTCATGGTGGCGCCTTGCAGAGTGCTTGACAATCCAATTGCTAGAGTAAAAAACAAGCAATTATAGCACTCATTCGATCAAACATCGTTTGACAGGTTTGACACATACAATCGCTTGTCTTTCCCCATCCAGTAGCAATGACAGAGCTGCCTTCGTATGTTCAATATGAACTTGAAATCGGTGGAAGAGCAACTGGTTGAATGGTGTTCGAATAGCTGACAGGATCAATCTGAATTAAAGCGATATCATTGGCCAACGTGTAAAGACTCCAACCAGAGTGAACAACAGTACGCTTGGCAACCCTGCGAGTTCATCCTTGTCTCTGGGCACTTCCCATAAAAACAGAAATGCTTCCAACTCCAATGCTGCAAGAATTTATCACTGATTTCAATCACATATATTTGACAGTCAATCTTACCCGTCAACACAATGAGCAGCTGTCAGAACATAAGTTGATGAAATCAATGATCCACCACACCATCCTCCATTGACATTCAAACCAACTTGGTAGGGGTGACCGTTAATGCTGACAGGCTTGCCGTTAGTAATGCGACTTTCTGGATAGAATTCAGGAATTGCAGGTTCCATATCGACGAAAGTCTCCACTTCCAAACTATTGCCATTGGCACACATCGCCAAAGCAATGGCCAAGAACAAACCGAACATGGTTTTCATGGTTGACACCGAAATTATGGTTGCTTCCTTAACTGTTTTCTGTTTTTATAGCAAAAATTCATTTGAACTTAAGTGTGCAATATCTAATCGTAGTTGCAATGTTTACCAAAGATTCACAAAGTATCCACTTACAATTTCAGTGATTTGTATTCATAAATTGTTGTTTTTGTAAATTGGTTTATACTTGTAAAACGCATAGAGGAAGAAAATTAAAAGAAGATTAGGCAGGTATACGTGATTTATTAGTCATAATTTTATAGAGTTCCCACTTGAGGTCTGATTCGATAGTAAACTGCTCCAGAAATCACAAAGGTAGGACGCTTGCTTGTGATTTTCAGTATTGACTGTTCTCGATTTTTACCTCTTCGTGGTGTTCGGGCAATGATTTTTGTAAACCTAGTGGCAATAAACTGAGTTGGGTCATGATGAACAGACAAAAGTCTTGAGCGAAATTGTTCACCTTTTGTTTCGACCATTTGGCGTTTTAAGAGTTCTTGCGAGGATTTGCCCGGACCAGAAGAGATGAACTGAGCTATCAAAAAATGAATCGAGTTTGCTTTCTTAGCTCGGAGTGACCTGAGCATTACTATACAGCACCTAACGGATGTACGAGAAGAAACTAAGAAAGGCAATATTGCATAACATGGAGGTTCTTAGATCTTCAAATAAACTGAATTTTGCAAAAAAAAAAAATGGAATACATGTTGCTAGTGCATTAAGTGCCAGTAAGAAATCTCTGTCTGAAGTGATATTTAACAGAATTTTTTTTTTTTACACTATCAGAATTGGTCGAAGAGAGCTTATAGCAAGCACAGTCTTACGACC
This sequence comes from Sphaerophoria taeniata, assembly GCA_943590905.1. Classification (NCBI taxonomy): domain Eukaryota; kingdom Metazoa; phylum Arthropoda; class Insecta; order Diptera; family Syrphidae; genus Sphaerophoria; species Sphaerophoria taeniata. The sequence continues at coordinate 146,325,138 of OX016541.1, read as the reverse complement.
AATAGTTTGCCAACATAGTAGACTATGTTATACCACCGGCTCATCACTTAGTGCAGTGTTAGTCGTTAGTAAGCAAACATAACATAACAAACACTCACGTAGATGAACAAAAACAAGACAGTTAACAATACTTTCGAGCTTCAAATTCACTGCTGGGCTTTATACATGCATATTATCGATTATGTTTTTTTTTTCAAGTCAAAATGACATTAAGTTCTTATTGGGATTTATGTCAGGTGGAACTGACATATTGAATTAACTGCCACCACGGATCAACAAAGAACACAAGGAAACCTACATACGTTTTACTCTCATCGTAACGCAGATATCGATTTATTTTACATGCGTTTTTTCACTACTCAGTAGCCAGCACAGTATTCAAGTGCAAATAAAACACTCCAACTCACTCTATAAGTTACATAAAACCCTTGTATATGGATTTACCAAGTACTATCAAGAATGGTTTTTGACAGTAGCAAGCAGAGAACACACATTACAAACTTATTTAAAAAACTGTCAAACCAAGCAGAAAACCATTCTTGATATTACCTGGTAAATCCATATACAAAGCATAAAACATCGAAAAATGGACCTGAAGGTTGTGTCTCGGATAAAAAAAATAGCAAATACCTCAACTTAAGACAGTTTATAACTCAGATCATTAGATTCGCGTATCAGCGCTGTCTTCATTTAGCAAAAAGCGAGGTGTACCATTGAATAAGAAGTACAGGAAGAGGTCTTATGAAAAAGAAGTGAAGCATGCATTACAACAGGGCTGGTCTGCATGTGAATGGTTGATCTCAGGGGCGTCAAGCGAAATTTGATTGAATCGATTTTGCTTCAATTTTTTGTTTTGGGTTACATGGTGTTTTAACGCACGATTTTTATTGTTTTTTTTCTTCAGTGCATTTTCTTAATTTTTCATCCGTAATTCATAACATTTATTGCGCTTTTCGGGTCGTATTAGTATTCTATGAACAACTTGATCAAGCGTTACAAAGCACAACAAATTGTGCAGCGCCTTACAATCACCCACAAAAATAAATGCGCCCCTGAACGAAAATTTCAAAAGTACTTTTACAGCTCAGCAAAATGACAGCAAAGGAGAAAAATTTGACATTATCAGAAATTTTTGGTGCTTCAGTCACGTACAGTGTACTGTACGTGACTACGCACCGCTTTCAGTTCATTTCTAAACTCCAGCTTTGTCCTTGATCCATTGCCTGTAGCTGGTGACACGTGTGAAAGCAGCTGGTAAGCCCTTAGTACATCCGGCCGATGAACCGAATGATGTAAGACCAATCAATACCTGGTTGCTCTTAAGAACGAGTGGGCCACCTGAGTCACCATTGCAAGTAGAAGTTCCACCTGGAGTTGAAGCACAAACGTTTGATGCCTTAATGGTCGATCCATAGGTATTCGAACATGCGGAATTGGTGATAACAGTCATGGTGTAGCCTTGCAGATTACTTGCAACTGCGCTTGCTGCAATTCAAAATAAACAATAATTAGAGCATTGCATTCGTCAGATTTCGTTGGAATACAAAAATTTTTGACATGTGTCATAAACATACAATCGCTTATCTTTCCCCATCCAGTAGCAATGACAGAGCTGCCATCGTATGTTGAATATGAACTGGCAATTTTTGGAAGAGCAACTGGCTTGATAGTATTCGCATAGCTGACACGATCAATCTGAATCAAAGCGATGTCATTGAGCAAGGTGTTCCGATTCCAACCGTAATGAACAATGGTACGCCTGGCAGCCCTGCGGGTTCCTCCTTGTCTCTGAGAACTACCCATAAAAACTGTGATACTTCCAAATCCAATGCTGCAAATAAAGATCACCGGTTTCAAAACTAGTGCCTATTTGTTTTTTTTTTGTTTGACAGTTGTTATCTCACCCGTCAACACAATGAGCAGCTGTCAGAACATAAGTTGATGAAATCAATGATCCACCACACCATCCTCCATTGACATTCAAACCAACTTGGTAGGGGTGATCGATAATGCTGACAATCTTTCCGTTAGTAATGCGACTTTCTAGATAGAATTCAGGAATTGCAGGTTCCATATCGACGAAAGTCTCCACTTCCAAACTATTACCATTGGCGCACATCGCCAAGGCGATGGCCAAGAACAAACCGAAAATCACTTTCATGGTTGATACCGAAATTATGGTTTCGTACTAAACTATTATTTGTTTTTATAGCAAAATGCATTGCAATGAACTTGCGGACGAACTTAAGTGTGCAATATCTAATTGTAGTTGCAATGTTTACCAAAGATTTAAAAATTATCCACTTACAATTTCTGTGATTTGTATTCATATATTGTTGTTTTTGTAAATTGGTTTACACTTGTAAAGTGCATAGAGGAACAACATTAAAAGAAGATAAGGCAGGAATACGTGATTTATTAGCCATAATTTTATAGACAGTTCCCACTTGAGGTCTGATTCGATAGTAAACTACTCCAAGAAATCACATAGGATGGGCGCATGCTTGTGATTGTCAGTATTGACATGTTCTTGTTTTTGCCTCTTCGTGGTGTTCGGTCAATGATTTGTGTAAACCTAGTGGCAATTAACTGAGTTTGGTTATGATGGAACAAAAAGCTTAAGTAAAATTGTTCACTTTGAGACCAGTTGGCGTTTTAAGAGCTCTATCGAGGATCTGCTCGGACCCGAAGTGATGACACTCTGACATTCGAGCAGAGAAGGATCTGGCGATCTCTTGCGATTTGGCCGTTGTCGGTTGTCGGGATATTCGTAGCACGTAACACGTAGCTACGACGAGGAAGTGGTCCGAGTCGATGTTGGCTCCTCGGAAAGTTTGATCATCTTGAAAGCTGGACAAGTGTCTTCCGTCGATCGCATGTTATCAATCTGATTGACGGTTGAGTGGTCAGGAGATCTCCATGTACCTCTATGGATGTTGAGATGTGGAAACCAGTCGCTTGCTACCACAACATTTCGCCCCGCAGCAAAATCGATCAGCCTGAATCCGTCTTCGGAAGTGCTGTCGTGCAGGCTGTGCTTTCCGACTGTTCCACTAAAGATATCCTGTTTTCCAGCTTTGCGTTAAAATCGCCGAGGATAATTTTTATGTCATAGCTAGGACATTGCTCGTAAGCTTTGTTGAGGAGTTCGTGGAACTCATCTTTGGTGTCATCCTTTTTCTCTTTTGTGGGGACATGCACGCATATTAAGTTAATGTTGCTGAATTAAGCCTTGATTCGGATCGTCGTGATGCGTTAGCTTACACATTTGAAACTCAAGACTTTTTGCTTGAGTCTGCTTCCCACGACGAAACCGCTGTTGTTGCTCTCGGTAGCAATTACCATAGTAAATGTCGCAGTTTTTCATCCTCCTTTCGCCCGGTCCATCACATCGCATTTCCTGGATAATGTCTGCTTTGTAGCAGTTGAGGATCTCCGCTTATTGTTCGGCAGCATGCGGTCTATTAAGGGACCTAACATTCCACGTGCATATCCGAAATTCGTTGTCAGTGTATCCGTCCGTTTCCGAGGCCTGTTGTTGCTTCGCAACTAAATGTTTTTCTACGTATACAGAAAATCACCCCGAACGTAAACTCCAACCTGGAGTACCAGGCACTTGATGAGACTCCAAGTGCGAGAGCCGGAAAAACAGCTCCTTTTACGGCCTGGGCTTCAAATAAGTCGAAGTAGCACGTAAGGGTATTCACCAAGCAGTTCGGCCTAGCATTTTTCAAAAAAAGTTCTTCGAGTTCTTTTTGGAAATAAATAGCTTGCTATAACATTGTATAGCATGGTCGATAATGTTTTTCGTTCGATTCCACTCTACTTCTTATTTTAGCTTCATATTCACAAGAAGAACAAAAGTAAAGAAATCTTTGCTGTCTTCATTGCATCCTAGTCGGAGATTTTCTGCATTAACAATCGAAAACGACTATAATTTGCTATAAGTTATTTTTAGGGCAACCAAAAATATGCTCGAGCATGTTTTTTTTGGAACGTCGAATTTGACAATTGACAAGATAGAAATACGTTTCATGAAAAAACAAACATTTTGGACCCTATTCGTTAGAGCATATTTTAGCATATTTTGTTATAAATGCATATTTTTGCATATTTTGCTTTAAAATGCATATTTTGGCATATTTCATCATTATTTGTAATTTTTGTTGCAAATGTTAGAGTAAATATTTTTTTTTAACTTTTTTTTCTAAAAATTCGCGATGCTATTCAAGTATTTTATCCAAAAGTAACGCATATCACTTGTGAGGCCCACAGGCTCCATAGAACTTGTGAAACACTTGGAGGTCAATTTCCAAAAGTTGATATTTTCATCGCAAACGTAAAAAAAGTGTTTAAAAGCTCCGTCAAGAATAAGATTATTCAAGGATATTGTAGCGGAAACACCACTTCCTTCGCAAACGATTCCGACTGATTGGGTATCTTGGAGGGAAGCAGTTTACTGGGTAGAAATGTTTTAAAAAAAGTGGAAAGCCTTTTCGGAACACTACATGAAGAGGAATCAGCTGCAATACGAGTTGTTAAAAAATTGTTTTAATGAGGTGGCATTAAACGTGACTTGATATTTCTATTTCTACCATTCAATTATACATTTTTATTGAAATATATTGCACAACTGGAAACAATCGGCCTTCAGCTAACATAAATTTATTGATCGATGCCCAAGTTAATATTAATACCATCGACTCCAATAAGGAAAAAAAAAATTATCGATATTTCGGAAAAATTAGAGGGCTCAAATTGTTTATTATGGCAGCATTTATTCGTAGAAAAAAACTGCATCTGAAATAATGGCATTAAAGTTTGCACGTATAACTGGCGGATGATGTACCTACAAAAATGTTTTAAGAGAAAAAATTTGAAGTAAAACTGTTTTTCTTTATTGCAACAAAAATTTAAACAAATATTTTTTTTTAAATTATTCTGGTTTATATTTTCATTTTTGATTTTTGGTAGGTATTTATTTAGCTTTTTTTTTTTGTTTTTTTTTTCTTTTTTGTTCTTTTATTTGTCTCTAAAGATATTTTTACCTCTGTTTTTTTTTTTTGACAAGTCAATAAACTATAAAAAAAACACGAAATTTAAGATTTTTTGCTATTTCAAAATTTTTTAGAGCATATTTTTAGAGCATATAACTGGCTTTTTAGAGCATATTTAAAGCGCTATAAATGGTTTTTATAGAGCATATTTTTGGTTGCCCTATATTTTATTTCCCCACCAATTTAAATACTGAATCTAGAGAACGGAAAAGAAAGAGACATAAAGTTCATTTCTAAACTCCAGCTTTGTCCTTGATCCATTGCCTGTAGCTGGTGACACGTGTGAAAGCAGCTGGTAAGCCCTTAGTACAACCGGCCGATGAACCGAATGATGTAAGACCAATCAATACCTTGTTGTTCTTAAGAACAAGTGGGCCACCTGAGTCACCATTGCAAGTAGAAGTTCCACCTGGAGTTGAAACACAAACGTTTGATGCCTTAATGGTCGATCCATAGGTATTCGAACAGGCGGAATTGGTAATAACAGTCATGGTGGCGCCTTGGAGAGTGCTTGCAACTCCGCTTGCTGCAATTCAAAATAAACAATAATTAGAGCATTGCATTGGTCAGATTTCGTTGGAATGCAAAAAATTTTGACATGTGTCAAAAACGTACAATCGCTTGTCTTTCCCCATCCAGTAGCAATTACAGAGCTGCCATCGTATGTTGAATATGAACTGGCAATTTTTGGAAGAGCAACTGGCTTGATAGTATTCGAATAGCTGACAGGATCAATCTGAATCAAAGCGATGTCATTGAGCAAGGTTTTCCGATTCCAACCGGAATGAACAATGGTACGCTTGGCAGCCCTGCGGGTTCCTCCTTGTCTCTGAGCACTTCCCATAAAAACTGTGATACTTCCAGTTCCAATGCTGCAAACAAAGATCACCGGTTTCAAAATCAGTGCCTATTGGTTTTTATTCGACAGTTGTTATCTCACCCGTCAACACAATGAGCAGCTGTCAGAACATAAGTTGATGAAATCAATGAGCCACCACACCATCCTCCATTGACATTCAAACCAACTTGGTAGGGGTGATCGTTAATGCTGACAGGCTTGCCGTTAGTAATGCGACTTTCCAGATAGAATTCAGGAATTGCAGGTTCCATATCGACGAAAGTCTCCACTTCCAAACTATTGCCATTGGCGCACATCGCCAAGGCGATCGCCAAGAACAAACCGAAAATCACTTTCATGGTTAAGACCAAAATTATGGTTTCGTTCTAAACTATTATTTGTTTTTATAGCAAAATTCATTGCAATGAACTTGCGGAGGAACTTAAGTGTACAATATCTAATCGTAGTTGCAATGTTTACCAAAGATTAAAAATTGATCCATTTATAATTGCAGTGATTTATATTCGTAGTAAATATTTTGTGTTTTGGAAATGGGTTTTTACTCGTCAAGTGCATAGACGAACAAATAAATATAGAAGAGGACTTGGCTGCTATAAGTGATTTATAAGCCATAAACTTAGACAGTTCCCACTTGAGGTCTTATACGATAGTAAACTACTCCTGAGGAATATCAAAGAAAGTGCGCGTGCTTGTGATTATGGGTATTGAAATGCTTTTGATTTTTCCCTCTTGGTGGTTTGCAGGTAATGGTCTATATGGATCTGATATTGGGTCATTAACTGAGCCGGATTTCGCTTTCGACGGACAGTTAGCATCTTCAGCCCAATTGTTCACTTTTTGACTAGTTGATGTATCAACAGTTATTTTCAGTCAGAGTTAGGATCTGAGTCTGAGCTGTCAAGCACACTAATCTGAGCTGTCAGTTTGTGGCAGGAAGGACTTTGACATTTAACCTGTTGTACTCGATTATGATCGCAACGCAAGAAAAATGATTTCTTAACCCCTCATAGAATACGTCTTTCTTAGGAGTTAGGGGACATTTAATGAAAGTAATTAAAAGCAATGGTGCAAAATTACAGTCCGCTTATGAACAGTTTTAAGAGAATTTAGTGTGATACCAGCTTTAAATGACGTTTCAATCATGACCCAAACGTCATTTTAAGCTATCTAGATAAGGTTAAGTTGGTTTTGCATGTAAACTTTTTTTGTTTTAGGCTGCCAATCTGCTTATCGTGTTGAAAACAAAAGATTTATAATTTATATTTTAAAGTTCAAACTTTTATTAACTAAGAGCGTTAAGAAAACTTAGTTCAAAGGCCCGGTATTCTCAAGAATCCAATCCAGGTAAGCAGTGATTCGGGTGAACACAGCTGGCCAGCCAACTTCACAACCCAAAGAGATACCGAAAGAGGTAAGTCCAATCAATGTGGGTTTGCCATCCTCTTCAATGACCAATGGACCACCAGAATCACCGTTACATGTTGAGCGTCCGTCCTTTCCAGAGGTGCAAATCATGTTTGATGTGATCATACCCAAGTAGTAGATATTGCATGTCTTGGAGCTGATAACTTTGGTGTCAATGTAGTTTAAGACTGGTGAAACTGATTGAGCGGCTGTAAAAATAAAAGTTTAAGTCAGCAAAGTACCTCCGATAAATAGCGTTGCTGGCGACTTACAATCACTGTCCTTGCCCCATCCTGAAGCAACAACTTCTTCATCAACATATGACGAATATTGACCACTCTTCTTTGGCAACGAAGCTGGTTGGATCAAATCTAAAATGGACGCAATCAACAAGAAGCATGATTATTATAGTGAAAATCTTTCTCCATTTTACAAATGCCTTACCGTTAAACTCAATTGGAGCGGGAAGTTTGATTAGAGCAATATCATTGGAAATTGTCAAAGGATTGTACTTAGGATGAGTTATGATTCCTGATTTCTTAACATGGATTCGCACTTGACCCGGTTCATTATCATCCTTGATGTTAAAAGCACCCAAGTATACAGTTACACCTCCAGCATCAGTTGTGCAATGAGCAGCTGTGACAATCCAACGGTCCGAGACCAAAGTACCACCGCACCATGCAGATTGTTGGCCGATTTCCAAGGATAGACCCACTTGGTATGGGAATTGTCCTGGTTTGGCAACTTCACCGTTTGTAATGCGACCACCTTCACTCGAAAAGGGAATTGTGGCTGCTGTTGCGCATGCAACCAACAGGGTCAAAGCGAAAACAACTTTCATTTTGCTAATAGTTTGTTGAACTAATGTCGATTCGAGTATGACTTCAAGTTTTTATAGTCGAATTCGCAATCAGCATCATGACAAGATTGCATTTTGGACTTGTGTCTTATCTGTGACATGTAAGATATTTGTTTGACATTGACGGTTTTTTGGCGTAATGTTTATCAAACGGAGTGATAAACCTAGTTATCGGGAGATTAAGTGTAGAACAAAGAAAATTTCGTGAAGTTTCTACTTTAAGCTTTCGGTGTATTGAGGTTTTTCTAGATGTCAGCTAGATAACGCTTCAAAATATTATTAGAAAAATTGACAGAAAAAATTCCTGCTTTCTTTAACAACAACAACATTCTTGTGATAGTGATAATGATACAATTCTATGAGGGAAACCATTTAAAATGGATAGACATAGGATTAAACCCTTAAAAAAATTCTGAGTACTACTGTTCTACAAATTTTGATAAGCGGGCAATCAATGCGCTTAAGCGTTATCTGGCGGTAGGCATTCATTTTTATTTTGTTTCGATAAATCACTCAGATTATGTTAGATATGTTTTTTTGAAAATAGGATCAATAGGCTTTAAATGGAATTTATCTTTAACTCAAATTTCGAGATTGTTCCACATACTGAACATTTTAAAAATTAAGATCACCTGAGCATCAAGACATGGTGTTATTGCTGAATTTTGACGTTTTTAACTGACAGCTCAATAGAATACACCAGTGACGTAGCAAGCCCGAATATAGGCGTGGGCGAAGTCTTATCCGCGAGGCCCTTTTCATGCACATAAGTATTATTTACCTTGAGCTATATTAATATAATATTAATGTTTTCGAAATTCTTCTCAATGAATATTTTCTTCTGCATTAGGGTAGGTATAATACTGAAAAAAGTGAAAGCGGGATCTATGGGGATCTTAAATCGAAAAGTCATAGTTTATTGGGGATCAATATCTAAACCTCGTCTTGTGACTTGTGATTAAGAAATTTGTTTTCCAATATTTTCACTGCGGCGTATACTTGTTATTTTTCAGAAAATTAAAAATTTATTTAAAATAAAAGCAGTCCTCTAGACGTTTAGAATAAGGGGGGATTTTCAGTTGTTGAATTTCGACCATCAGCGTTATTTTGCGTATCATACACCCCAGTGTCCTGTGCGCGAAGTATTTTTCCGAAAATTGTGAGCTGTGTTTTCAGTGAAGAATATCCTTGTGTATTGAAATATTTGAATAAGTTATCGATCTTACAGTGACGAAATAAAAATATGAATAAAAATAATAATCAAAAATGATTAGGTGTAAATTTTTGTAAATTTTGTGGTTGAGGCGTAAGATTCCCCAGAGTGCGGTAGCTGTTTGAAAAAATAAGTGCAGTTAAATATAAATATGTATTTTTTTTGCATAAGAATTTAATGAATTTTATTTCATCTTTTGAACTTTGTCTTTATGGAATAAAAATATGAATTTAAAAAATAAAACAAAATTTAAAAAGAATTGGAACATATATTTTTTATTTTTTTGTTGGGGTGCGTGATACCCCAGTGTGCAGTGCGAGTTAGAAGAAATAAGTGTGCGGTTGGGGGGTTAATAACGTAGAAGTATAAATTATTTAGAATTACTAAATTTAGATACATAGTTGGATTATGGAATATATGAAGGTTATCAATAAAGTCAAATAATCATTATTCCTTCCGATTCGATACACACATACAGCTACAGCATTAATGAATTCTTTTTGCGACGATTAATTTGTTTTTGAGATGAAGAGGTAGATTTATGCATCATTAATCAAAGATAAACTATATTTTTAAAGTTTTGTTGAGATTTTGTGAGGAAAAAGGGCTTGAAACGCATCTTAACTTTTTTTCATTCATTCGTCGTTCGTTGGTCGTGCTGATGTGGATAGTGCTTTAGGGGCGACATAAATAATTGTTGATGCTTTTTAGCTAAGAAAATTTTCTTTAATTTTATGTTTGTTTTTATCTGTAAAATCAGAAAAAACAACTGAAGTTGTCTTCGCTCAGCTATCTGCTCTATTTGCTCGGTCGATTAATCCTTAGCAAATAGATTTAGCTCAGAGCATGAAAATTCTTAGCTCCGATTTTTTTTTGACACATCCGTGATCTGATCTAATCTGCTCGGAGGTAAAAAAGAAAAACCCCAAATGTCATGCGAAGATGTTTGTCCAAGTTAGTACCTATAAATATTATCCAAACTCGGATTTCGCAGAAACATAGAAAGACTTCCCAATGATTCAAAATTTTGCCTTTACCAAAATCAAAGTTGATCTTTGCTTGGATTTTAAAAGCGTACTCAGCCTAAAGGTAACTCCACCAGGCACCACTGGGTACTTGGCAAGAGAATTTAATTCAATCTATATATCGGAACAAATTTTGTTTTTTTGCAATAAAACAAACTTCATAAAATCACATGTAATTTCAATTAAGTTTGCAAAGTATAAACTTTCGTTTTCAAAAAAGCGAAGGCTATCGTGATTTACAAACGAAAAGTATTTTTAAACAAGTAGATTCGAATGTGATGTGAAGTTATAACCGAAGTTTTTTTTTTTTTAAACTAGAGCGTATTAGTTTCGTCAAATTAAAACAAAATCGTACGAACGAGAGGGTTATATTTTGCCGGGAGGGCCAGTTTTCTAAAAGATAGAATTTTGTAGGGATTTTTGAAATTGTAGCGTGGAAGTGTTCAATGCGTTAGTTAATATTTTATGACCATTCATTTTATTCCAATAGGGCGGCAGCTTCGCGCGAGGCCCTCATAGGCGCATGGCCGTGGGCGGTTGCCCCACTCGCTCACGTCTAACTACGCTACTGGAATACACTAACGCAAGTGACGGATGCAACGGATAAAGTTGTTTAACATTCTGCTTTTTGCGTCCCTTTATCCTGCATCAGACGAGCAGCCAATTCAATGTGTTCCCGCTGCAACAATTTCCTTGTTGCAGATGAAAAATCATTTTGACACAATTTTGATAGTTAAATTTTAATTTTGTTTGCATGTTTGCAAGTTTTGTGTTTAATTTTCACACCCAGCAATTGAAACTGTCAAAGTATAAGTATAACGTGTTCTATGGTACGGTATCTGGCAAATACGTTGACAGAAACGTACCTACTTGAAAACTGAACTACTTTCTCAGGTCTACCTAGCTGCTTTGTAATCATTGTCTAAATCTAAGGCGGTAACGATTTAGTTAGATTAGGTACTTGATCCTTCAATATGTCAGAAATTTTATCCGACACGTTGATGCTGTGAAGCCTTTCTCGTTGATAGTAGGTACCGTATTAACTTGTTCCTGCCCCATTTCCATTATTATCCATCATCTTCTTGCGGTTAAACGTCTCGAGGCCCTACTGACATCACGCTATATTCTTCGAACTTTACCTATCAACTATCACCATATCCGATCGGAAGAAATTTGACTCCGATTTCTATGAATAATACAAATTTTCTGCCATCTTCACAATTCTGACGAGTAGTAGCGTTTTTTTTTGTCGTCCGGAACCGTTCCGAACTTGGCACTTGGCACAAGCAGTCTTTAAACTGCTTTGAAGTCTTTTAACTGCTTGAAGTCTTTTTAACTGCTGAAGTATTTAAAGTGCTTTAAATTGTCTAACGACGATTGCTTTATCTTTTGTTTTAATAAAAGCCACCTTATTTACATGTTTTCTACTATCCTTTCTGCACTAAATTTTAAATTTAGTAGTCTTTATACTTCAAAGCAGTTAAAAGACTCCAAAAGCAGTCAAATGACTGCATTTATATTGAATGCAATCAAAAGACTTAATGACTGCAAAGAATGTTAAAGGCTTTTACAAGATTTCCAAGAATGCAAGCAGTAAAACAGTAATGCATTCTTTTGACTTCAAGTCTTTTAACTGCTCTAAATGATTTTTATACAAAAGACAATAAAATATTATAGAATTCAAAGTATTGCAATAAGGAATGCAAATGCATTATGCATGCCCAAAATTCAGTTAAATGGATGGGACTTTTGAAAATGCAATACCACAAGATTGAATTCTTTTACAGCTCTGATGTGTACCAATTCCATTACCAAGAAAAAACGCTATAAAACCCAAAAAATGTGGTTTTTTATCATAACTCGGTAACCAGACCTAGTAGATAGTTTTGGGTTTCTGTGACCGATAGAGGGCAAACAGGCCTTTGTTCTCGTACATCACTTGATATAGTCTTCCTGGACCAACAGTAAAGAGCTCAAGGTCGAATTGAAGAACTTTTCAAGAATTTATTTCGCTATCGCCAGCTGTCGATTGAATAATGTCGTTTTCTCTTTTTTTCTTTTTTGACGTTTCTTTTTCTACCTCTAATGGAACGGATTATGATGTATGTCAGTATTTGTCATTCTACGGACGATTCTGTTTTCCTAAAATCTCTTTGAGAGCTCAATGTATGTTCTTCTGTACAATTCTGTACTGTGCTGTGACTATCGTTTGTTTTTGTTTTTGACCTTTGAGTAGGTACCTGATAAGCAAACTGGTGCATGATTGTGCAAAAAAGCTTGTCAGACTCTTTGTTTAAACTTGGCTCAAAATCGAATTTGGAAAATTCCCATTACAGAATTCCGGTTACGTAACCAATAGATTCGAAATTTAGATCAAACAACAACAACTTTAAGTTTCACGTCAAGGGAAGTTATAGATAAATTAATATCCGGTCTAAGCATTGCTTTGATTGAATGAAAGGTATTATCAGTTAGTCGTGTTGGTTTGAGCTTGAGAACAAAGGAATTCCTTTTGGTTGATATCAAACCCTTCAGAAATTGGATTATGTGTTTTAGAAATTTCACGAACAAAGATTAATGCCGTTGATAACGTACGTCTCTGTTGATAATCATAATCACTCTTGTTACTCCATGCCAAAAAGATTATCGTATCTGTCAAATGAAAATCACTTACCTGTCAATTCTAATCGGCTGTTATCCCAGTTTGACATAATGCTGGTTGTAGAATTCGACTATAAAAGCCCAAAGTCGAAAATTAATTGACATCAGTTTCATATTCTGTGGAGCAAAATGAAGGTCGTATTCGCTTTGGCTTTGTTAGTTGCATGTGCAACAGCCGCTACAATTCCCTTTTCGGGTGAAGGTGGCCGTATCACCAATGGTGAAGTTGCCAAACCAGGGCAATTCCCATACCAAGTGGGTCTATCCTTGGAAATGGGTAAACAATCTGCATGGTGCGGTGGTACTTTGATCTCGGACCGTTGGATTGTCACAGCTGCTCATTGTACATCGGGCGTCGACGGATTGACTGCCTACCTAGGAGCATTTAACATCCAAAAGCCTAACGAACCTGGCCAACAGCGAATCCATGTTAAGAAATCATCAATCTTTACTCATGAGGACTACGATCCAAACACAATTAGAAACGATATTGCATTGGTTAAGTTGCCCGCTGCTGTTGAATTCAATGGTAATTCTTTAGAAACCTAGTTTGAATTATTCTTAAGGTTAAAATCGTTTATCCACTCAGATTTGATCCAACCAGCTGTATTGCCAAAGCAGAACCAAGTCTACACAAGTTTTGTCGGCGATGAGGTTGTTGCTTCAGGATGGGGCAAGGACAGTGATGGTGAGTCACAAGAAAGCCTTCTTCCCTTAGATACGCCATTTGACATTAACTATTGTTTTTATAGCCTCTGAATCAGTGTCGCCAGTCTTGAACTACATTGACACCAAAGTTATCAGCTCGAAGACATGCAATCTCTACTACTTGGGTATGATCACATCAGACATGATTTGCATCTCTGGAAAGGATGGACGCTCAACATGCAATGGCGACTCTGGTGGCCCATTGGTGCTCAAGGAAAATGGTGAAAACATGCTTATTGGACTTACCTCTTTCGGTATCTCTTTGGGTTGTGAAGTTGGCTTCCCAGGTGTATTCACCCGCGTCTCCTCCTATTTGGACTGGATCCTTGAACACACTGGACCTCTATAAATGAGTATTTAATTACTGAAACTCAAGAGTGTAAGGAAAAACATTCCTACCTAGTCCTGGTTTAAAGGACAACCAGTTGGATTGTACGTTTTTGTTTTAAGTTTGCAATTTAAAGAAAGACTCAACCACATTAAAAAACGCAAAAAAAACAATAACCAAGTTTTTCTTACTTCAGATTATAACCATACGCTTACTTACTTACTTAACCGGCTACCAAACCCTGAAGGATCTCAGTCTGAGATACTGCATGCACTCATCAGTCGCCACAACCAAGCGCTGAGATCCGCAGTCACTTGGTCCTTGTACCGAAGGTTCGGTCTTCCTTGTCGTCTCGATATAGTGAAAATAGTGTTTTCCATGCTCACACATGCCTTGCGCAATATCTGCTCCAGAATTATGTTGAACAAATCACATTACAGCGCATCTCCTTGTCTAAACCCTGCGCATCTTTGAAATAACTCGGATGAGCTGTTTCCCATTTGCACACTGGACTGCGCCATGCGGCACAGCTGGATTAGTTTGTTCGGGATCCCGAATTCAGACATATTGCCATCATAAGCTCTTGGCGGTGGATGCTATCTTTAAAGTCGATGAAAAGATGGTGTGTTTTGAACTTGAAATTCGTTGGTCTTTTCCAGGATTTGCCTTAGTGTGAATATTTGGTCTATCGTTGTTCTACCTGGCCTAAAGCCACACTGGTACGTGCCGATTTTTGAGCGCAGAACGGATTAAGACGCTCACACAGTACGTCGGGTCTTCATTTACTGCTCTTGCTTCTCTTTCGTCATTGGCTCGATCGACATTGCGCGTATTCAGCAGCTGTTGGAAGTGCTGCTTGAAAACATCTACAATTCCCTGTGCTTTGGTGACTTGATTTCCTTCACTGTTTCGAAAAGCTTGTGTCCGGGTTCTGAAACCAGAAGCTAATTGCTTCGAACTTTTAAAGAAACATCGGGTGTTATTCTTGGCCCGAGATTCTTCTAGATCTTGGATCTGAGAAACTCCGGATGCTCTTTTCTTCCTTCGCAAACGCGCATTCATCATCATACCATGGGTTCTTTTTCGGGGGTGGCTGGTAACCTATGGTGGTCTCGGCTACATTTTTAATTTTATTTGGAAGAACGGCGGAGACTCGCTCACTCAGGCGCTTACTGTAGTCTCTGGCATTCTACGCAGTGCTAAGGCACCCGATGTTGATTGGAACCATAATTCATCGATATCATGTTTTCTGCCGGAAACAATTTTTCAAATGAGAATTCATGGAACAAAAGTAATCGTAAAAACAATTCTTGGAATGACAATTTTACGAAAACAAAGTTATCTTTTTTCGTTTCAATATTTTCGAACAGAGGTAAGCAGATAGTAGGTACCTATAATTGTTATTTTTTTAGACGAATTGACTCACTGATATTCCGCATAAAATAAAATTGTCGTTCGATAAACACATTTTTGTTCAAAGGTTTCCTATTAAAAAAAATGAGATCTTCTCATGAACATTAAAGGCCCAACTATAATAGTCGGAAGGGTGCGTACGTTGACGTACGAAAATTCCCGAATACATGCAAATCAGATGTCAAAGCCATAATAGCGGATTGCTCGGTTTCGTTCAGTTTTGTTTTCGGACGTAAACTCACTTTTCTTTCTCAATTTACGGACGGAAATAACAACATTTCTCTAAAAACACAGAATAATGACAGAAAGCCTTCCGTTCAATTATGGGTAAGCGGATGTAATTGACAGTCGGAAAGAAACGGTTCGTTCAGTTTTGACGCTACCTTCCGTTCCCGTCCGTCTATTATAGTTGGGCCTTAATTGTTACTATAATATCCCATCGCTCTCTAGAACGAACGTATTGTTTCCTCTTTCAATGCATAGAGGAGGTATGTATGAAAACAATCATATTAAGTATTCATGCAAAGATATAATTTTCCGCTAGACGTTTGCATGAGCACCCCATAAAAATTCTTGTATAAATGTCACTAAACGTCAAACATTACTTCTCGAAACTTTATGAAGTTTATTATTATTATTATTATTATTATTTTTATTATTTATTAACAGGATACTTAAAAGTAGGATATTAATTACAATAAAATAGAGCCTAGCTGCGATGACTATTGGCTTTTAAGTTTATTTCTTCCCTTTCTAGTTTCTACATCAAATCTGTCAGATATAATTATCTCGTTTATAATCAGCTCGTTTCTGCGGACCATTCGATTGTGATGCCATTTAGAGACCTGGCACAAAGCCGTTTTTTTTTACATAAGCTTGGTATTGGTTTTTTTTTTTGGTTTTACCTCTGAGCAGATTAGATTAGATCACGGATGTGTCAAAGCGAAGCTCTGAGCAGATCATATTCAATGTCCTCCGATTTAATAAATAAACAATTTATCATTTTAGTTTTCACAGACTTTTCATTTTTTTTTCTTTTCATAAACTCGCTTTATGTGATTCTCTAAAGTGCCCCATATACATTTCAACTCGATTATATACTGAGTTGTCAACTAGGTTTGTGTTCGAGCACACACTGCATAGACTGAGTTGGAACGCATTGCTTCTACTGCCAAAAATAACATTTTTAGCAATAGATCAACTTGTTTTAAATTAAAAAATTCGACTGATGCAAATTTTATTTTACTGTTACTTCGTGTCTGTAAATAAATGAGAAAAAACAGCAACAAAAATGAGGTGATAGTACCATATTTACTGTGATAGTATTGGTAAAAACACGCATACTATCGCAGTCCTATGGTCCATAGTTTTTAGGCATTGCCATTTGGACAGCTCGGTTTCCCATCTCCCTTTTAAACTCATCTGTGGTTTTGAAAGCAAATCAACCAACTCGTCCACAAGCAGTTCAATTCAGTTGAAGGACTTTATGGTGGATTTACATGTATCTGCATTTTTAGTTCTGCAAAAAAGAGAGATGCAACATACAAAAATCATGCTCGTTCGATAGAGAGGCAAAATCAAAATGAGACATCTTGTCAAGATCAAGATTATAGGAAATAATAGAAATCAAGATCAAGATTATAGTTAAGACGAACATGTTCATCTCTTTTATAGCATGTTCATCTGCATTTGAGGTTCCTATAACTGAGTTCAGGTCAACAGCGAATCTCCCTTTCTCATCTGAACGCTAAAAAAGCAACAAAAACTATAATTGTCAATTTTTCCGCTCATTTGATTGAATGTGCGATTGCGATAAGAAATATCAAACGAAGTAAGTAATATTTAACTCAATAAAATTAGGTACTCAATAAATTATTGATAACCTTTATTTCGAATTTCTTCATCTAATTGATAAATAAATTTGTAACCAAAAAAATGGCGACTTCTGTCACTGAGCTATAAAAAATTATGGCAATTAAAAATAAGCAGGCATATAGTGTACTCTTTCACTCATTTGTATAACGACGTATATCTCACCCGCTTTACTTTTCTTGATTTTTACAGATCAAGATGATGCAGATACTACATGTATATATGTAATAAGCCATTATCCGACTTTTCCGCCGTTGCATGAATATTCTTACTATGTAAAGCACTATTCACATGAGTACGACCAACGAACGACGAATGAATGAAGAAAAGTGGTTTCAAATACGTTCAAAGCCGTATTTCATTACAAATTCTCAACAAAACGATAGAAGTATAGTTTATGTTTGATTTGTGATGCATAAACTTACTTTTTAATCTCAAACGTTAATAAATTAGAGAAAACAAATTTTCGTTCATTCATTGGTCGTTGTTCGTGCTCATGTGAATAGTCCTTAAGAACTGCCAAACTCTATTTGCGTTCCACATCATCCACACTCCCAACCAGTGATCACTTATACCAAGATTGGAAACCTTGCTGTCAAAGTGACATTTGCCTACAAGCTGAGGGGCCAGGTTAGCTGAAACAGTATGCGTGTAATACAAACTTAAGGGGCCAGGTTAGCTGTAAGAGTATGCGTGTTTTTGTAATAAAGATACAGTTGCCTACATAATAAAAAGCAAGTGAGCTGCAAGAGTATGTGTGCATGAAAAAAAATAACTTTTGCGGTATTTGGAGGGTAAAACGTAGGTAAGTTTCCAATCTTGTTATAAAGTGATCACTGCTCCCAACGAACAAAATGCCTCAAAAATAATTCTTGCTTTGTGTTTTGGTTGTCATTCGCGACGAATTAAAAACGCTCATATGAAAGAAATTTCAAAATCGACGAATTTTCGTTCATTCGTTGGTCGTTGTTCGTGCTCATGTGAATAGTGCTTAAATCCACCCCAAACAAAAAAATATATTATCTACTTTGTACACAAATTAAGGAAATGCAGATCCTCAATTATATTCATTTAATTTTTATTCAATTCAGAATCACCCTATACAAATTCATGACAGCAAATGCCAAACTAGGTCCGTTCTTTTACTTTTTGGGCAGTTTGTGCAAAAACTGTCAAAAATTGAGGAGTGGGGATGAAATTTTGTGATTTGCCCAAAAAGTAAACGAACGCTTTACAGGCAAAATCTGCCCAATGCACAAAATTATGTCAAACGTCAAAAAAATTCAATGTACTTCTTATGGTTTGACAGAATTTACACATTTGCCACAAGAAATTTTTGTAGCTAAATTCGGCAGGAAGGGGAAATATTTTTCTCCTTCAAAAGTGACATATTTTAGTTTTTGTGGCAGTAAACGAACGCAAAAGTGGGAGTTTTGGGCAGTTTTGGGCAGCTTTGGGCAGTTTTGTGAGGTAAACGAACGGACCTACTTTGTGGCGAAAATTCCAAACAAAAAGCCAATTCCAAGGTTTTTTCCTTTTATTTGGTGTTTGTGAATCGTGATTTGCTGGTGCTTGATTGAAGCCCAAGCTTTTTCTGATTTATTTATATTCTTGTTAAACTTGGAAAATTTTAAATTATCTAGAAACTAGTTTTAAATAAATTCTTAAATGCAACAAAAACCAGTACTTAAATTCAATAGTTGAAACCAAGTTCTTAGAATTTTGCTCAACGTGTGAACGCCATTTTCTTTGTGTCAATTTTGTCTCGTACGGTTCCAAAGAATCTTCCCAGAAGAAAAATGTTCTATTTTGTGTAGCCCGTGTAAAAAGGTAGTGAAAATAACTTTAAAACAATTATTAATAGTAAAAACCAGCACACAAATAAAAAAAATGGCAACAAGTGAAGAAAATGCAATTGTGATAGGTGATGATAGTGATGATGATATAATTATTGTTGAACAACCTGATGGAGGAGGTGGAGTTGAGGACGACGACGACGATGTTCCTCATCCTTGTCCCTCGAGTTCGTTATCGGCAGATGTGAATCTCTTGCCAAAACAACAACACACAGAAAATGGTATTTTCAATCTTTCAGTGATTTCGAATCTGTATTCTGAATCCTTTTCTTTAGATGCATTTCCAGAGGTTGCAATCGAATGTCCGATTTGCCTACAAACCTGCATACATCCAGCGAGACTTCCATGTGGACATATTTTCTGCTTTCTTTGTGTCAAAGTAAGTATCTGTCTGCATCGATATCGATTTTTTTTTTTATCAAAGACGGAAGCAAAGCGGTAAGATAGCGTTTGGTTGAGGGCCGACCTTGGAATAGGAATTTTAAGTGTCTAACAAAGACTTCCGGATTCTTCTTCATACTAATTAGATGCTTTTTTATTTTTTTAACGAGCTGTTGCCTCTACATTTTGATTCGATAAACAAAAAAATTGTGAAAATATGCGATCCAAAGTGAAAGGCAGTTTGTGGTTCGTTGGAGCCTACAGACTGCTGTATGTTTTGAAAGATAGAAAGTGGGTCAGGCTTGCATAGATGCAGTTATGTCGAATACCTCTCAACGCCTTGGAGTTGCTTCTTTAGTTTAGCAAAGCAAAGCACCGTGTCTTCCTTGCTAAGCCTCTTTATCCTTACTTGGTCTTCCTCTGCTGCGTCTTCCCTCTGGGGTGGATTCGAAGACTTTGCGAGCCGGAGCATTGGTGTACATCCTCTACACGTGACCAAGCCATCTGAGTTTTTGGACCTTCACTCTTTTAGCTAGGTCGTGGTTAAATCTTCTCCTCCATTCACCGTTTATAGCATGCACACAGGACCATAGATCTTCCGTAGAACTTTTCTCTCGAACCGGCCTAGGGAGCTCTCTGAGGGTCTTATAGAGCGTCACCTTAGTTGTTCGGGAGAAGGCTTTACTATTCAATTACTTTCTTAGCTTGAAGAAACAGCGACTAGCAAGAGTTATTTTTTTTCTGATCTCGGCGCTGATGTCATTGTCCGTGTTGATAGCGGAGCCAAGGTATACAAAGTCCATAACTACCTCGAAATTATATGCGTCTATCGTGACGTTTTGTCCAAGACGTCGGTGTTGGGTGTCCTTTTATGATGACAGCATATACTTTGTTTTGCCCTCATCGACCGCTAAACCCATTTTTTCAGCCTCACGCTGCGTTCTTCCAATGATATCATTTGTCATCAGCGTACGCGAGTAGTTGCACTGACTTCTGGAATATAGTGCCTCTAGTGTTGACGTGGGAGTTCTGCACTTCGTTCCAGTATGATGTTAAAGAAGTCGCATGACAGTGCATCACCTTGTCTAAAGCTTTTTTTGACATCGAAGGCGTCGTCGGTGAAGTCGTTACCGACTTTAATGGAGCAGCGTGAGTTCTCCATTGTCATCGTGCTCTGACGAATGACTTTTGTAGGGATGCCAAAACAAGACATGGCTCTATACAGTTCTTCTCTATAGATGCTGTCATACGCGACCTTAAAATCGATGAGTTTTTTAAAGGATCAGCCGTAATATTTGATCGATTGTGGACTTTCCTGGTCTAAAGCCACACTGATATAGATTTACCAGTTTGTTGACAAACGGCTTCAGGCGTTCAGATGTTATAGACGATGTTAAAAAGTCTGATGCCTCGGTAGTTATTGCAGTTTACAGGGTCTCCTTTCTTCAGAATCGGGCAAACAATGCTGAGGTTCCATTCATCGGGCAGGCTTTCTTCTGACCATATTCTGCAGATGAGTTGGTGCATGCTCCTTACCAAGTCATCGCCGGCTGCTTTGAAGAGTTCGGCAGTAATGCCGTCAGCTCCCGCGGCTTTTAAGCTTAGATATTGCTAACTTCACTTCTTCAAGGTCGGGTAGACGGAAATCTGGGTTTGCCTCGTCTTCATTGAATGGTTCATTCAGCCTGACAGCGGAATTTGATTCGTCATCGCCGTCGTACAATCTGCAGAAGTGGTCCTTGCATCCTCAGCATTGACTGTGACTCTACTACAATATTTCCCTGTTGGTCTTTACAGGCTTCAGTTCGTGCTCGGTAACCAGGAGTCATTCGTTTTACCTCTTGGTAAAACTGCTGAACCTCATTTTTGTTTTTTAGTCTCTCAACATCCTCAATCGATCGCTTTTCATGCTCTCTCTCTCTTTTTCTTTCTGAAAAGCTTGTGTTCTTCTCTCCTCTTCTGCTCGTAGAGCTCCCGAGCTGATCTCGGCCTCAAATGCAGAACTGCGTTATATGTTTCTTGCTTGGCTGCATGTACCTGCCTGCGTCGAACAGGTTGACAGTCGATTGGTTTGGAGACCTCCAGGTACCCTTGTGGATGTTGAGATAACGCTGTAGTCGATATCGCAGTTTTTCATCCTCCTTTTGCCCGGCCCATCCCATCGCATTTCCTGGATGGCGGTTATATCCGCTTTATAACGGTCTAGGGCCTCCGCTAATTGTTCGGCTGCACGTGGTCTGTTAAGGGACCTAATATTCCACGTGCAGATCCGAATCTCGTTGTCCTTATTTTGTCATCAGTAAATCCATCCGTATCCGATGCTTGTTGTTGCTGTTTGTGTTTAGGAAGTCACCCCAAAGCACTACGCTCAACCTGGAAGGCCAAGTCCTTATTTTAACTCCAAGGGCAAAGAGCCGGAAAAACCGCTCCTTATCGGCCTGAGCCCGTATATGGTTTTCACTGAGTAGTTAAGCCTAACTAGAACTGTAGACGCCAACGTTGAATCCATCCTGGAAATTCTTCCGCTGCCGCCTGGAAAAAGGAGTAGTGCCTCAGGGGAAAACACTCTCACCTCCCTCTCTCGTTAGCTGTCGCCAACAGCCTTCCATAGGGGTTTTCAACCTATCTCCAGCTGAGGTACTAGACACCCGGTAGTCACCACGTGGAGGTGAGAGTAGGACTTGGTAAACAGAGGACGCTTGGGTCCCCATGAGTGCACTGATATCTACCATTCGTCGCAGCCAGCCTCCATATGCGCCCAATAAAATATGATTCCGTCTAAGCCTTTCTACTGAATCCATCAATTCCGAATTATAACTAAACATCTCTTTTTGGTTTTCTTTTCCTTTAAGGGTGTCGCATACAAAAATCGACGCTGTGCAATGTGCAGACGTGAAATCCCGCCAGAGTTCCTAGACCATCCACAGCTGGTAAATGGAATACAGGACATATGCAAAACAAAAACCACAGAAGATGGCTACCAATGGTTCTACGAAGGTCGGAATGGTGAGTACATTTGCACAATTGGTAAATCCCAAAAAACCTTATTGTTATGTTACACACACACATAGGGGGATGGTGGGCCTATGATCCACGTTCAATTGTTGAAATTGAAGAGGCATTTCAAACCTCTCCAACAACCAATTTCGATATACTTATCTGCGGTTCAATGTACACAATTGACTTCACCAAAATGAAACAATACGCAAAAGATTGTCCCAATCGAATAAGAAAAATTCAACGTTGCAAAAATTGTCCAGCCAAAGGTGTTGCTGGGATTTCCAAACCTCCTGAAAACCTATAGAGCTTCTTTTATGTTAGAAATGTTAAGAATGAACTCTGTAGATAATTGTTATTAAATCATTTGCTTGAAAACGACTCTTTTTTCTTATGATTTTGAATTCTAATTGGCATTTGGCAACAGTCCTCCTCTCCTAAGTAACTAGAATGACATAATCGAGACGAAAAACATATAAACCTTTGCTTTTTCTTGCAGGTTGGTGGCAGTATGATGACCGCACAAGTCAGGACATTGAAGAAGCCTACAAGAAAGGTGAAAAATCTTGCACAATACTCGTTGCTGGCTACGTGTACGTAGTCGATTTCGAAGGAATGCTCCAGCAACGACAAAACGAACCGTCACGTCGTCGTCATGTCAAACGTGATCTCGCCTCAATTCCCAAAAAAGGAGTTGCCGGGCTGCGAATCGAAGGCAACACCGTTGCCACAGACACAAATTTCGCCTCCCAAGTCTATCACAGTCGTCAGATGGGTTTTAATTCAGTTGACGATGCCAATCGGGCAATGGCAGGAGTGCCATTCGGTGGTGGTGGTGATTTCGATGATCATCATTTGCATTTGCGCCTGCAATCGCCGTCTCATCGTGCTCTTAGTAGTCATCAATTGTCGCCGTCATCTTCGTCCTCGCTGATGACAGCAAATGGTAGCAGTGGCAGCGGAATAAGCAGTGCAAGTGATTTCATATCAACATTAGCTGCAACCGATGCGGCAATTCGAATAGCCAGCGATATTATTGGCTCAACTCTAGCCCATGCCGATGAGATATCACGTCTTGATGCTAGCAGACAACAACTTCTTCTTGCCAACAATAATGACTCCAATCCAATGGGCATTGTTGGGTCGTCAGCAGGCAGCAGTGGAATGGTAGTCGGTGAGGGTTCGTCGTTGGCCAGTTCAACACAACAACATGCACAAGGTAATCGTGAACTTTTAAACGTAGCCGAAGAACTATTGGATGTCAGTTCCAATACGCTCTCGAATGCAGATCAACATACAATTGATCTGTTCGAACAGACTTTGAATGATTTCCATTTGTTGACTTTGCGGAACATCATCGATCCTAGTGAAAGTGATGATGATGATGACAACAATCAGCTTTTACTCTAGACTCTAGGTCTGTTGTTGTTTCTTAGGTCTTTGTATTAATTTATTTAATTTTGTTTAATGATTTTGTCGTAGCCTTTATGTTCTCATTTTAAATTCGATTTCACACACTTCAATGTTCCACTAATGGACAGGATGTGAAAGAAAGTTGTGGCATGTTTAGTGGAATGGTTGGAAGGATATTATTTAAATGTAACACTTAAGGCAGTGGCCACTATATTTTACTGTATGCTCAGGACAGTCTTAAAGCTATCTTACAACTGATAAGGGAATCTTAAGAGAAGTGCATTGGCTGATCAAGACAAAGGCCCTGTTGTGGTTATTGAAGTTTTGCATTTGGTTGCGGGTTCAAGCCCCGACTGCAGAAGCATTCTTTTACTACGAAAATCGCCAGCTTATCTTAGTGCACCTGTGCGATAACATGAGACAATATACACCTATGTCTCCTCCTTTGTGCAACGTAGGTTTCTCTTATGTGTGCTTGGCTCCCTATTGCTCATTAATGTTTTCATTTTCTGGAAAAATTCTTTGAGACTTGTGTCGGGCATTTATTTAACGATGCCAGGAAAATTTTACTTAGTAATCGGAACTTGTGTTCCTTCGCCATCATGGCGTTGTCCGTGTTATCTTCGGAACGCGGCTTTATGTTCAGCCCTGCTGGCACAATGAATGATGTTGTTGCTGAGTTATCAAGATCCTTTGAAGGTTTTGTTGTTGAGGCATTGAGATCCATTGAATTGGCTGCTGTGGGCTTCACTGCTTTTTTTTTTACAAAGTCAATCTTTTCTCTGCTCTTCAGCGGTAGCGTGCGGCTGCTGTAGTCTTTCCCTCAGCTGCTGTGGGCTTCACTGCTTTTTTTTTTACAAAGTCAATCTTTTCTCTGCTCTTCAGCGGTAGCGTGCGGCTGCTGTAGTCTTTCCCTCAGCTTCATCGATACGTTTGACGATATCATCTTTCATTGCATTGTTAATTTTGTTAACTTCTTCATAGTACCCTTTTGTAAAATATTCGTGGTGTACAGGAGATGCTCCTTGTCTCTAAAGCAATGCATTTTTGCCTGAGATCGGATGGTCTGGTCTGGTATCCCCTCAATGAGATACTATATGAGCTCGTCTTCATGGATACTTACTTTATTAGCGAGTATAACCTTCTCGTCAAAGTATTCCTGAAAAGTTTCAGCACTCGACCATTTCCGTCCTTCGAACTTCTGCTTGAGCATCAGCCGACTGGCTCTGTCCTTAAAGATTGTACCCATCTCTCTGAGTAACACATCAATTGGTACCGACATCATATCTGCTTTCGAGTTCCCTTCAATCTAGTTTATATCAGTGCCCGGGAACTGTTCTCATCCAAATTGAAAACAGCTAGGACACTCGTCAGCTGCAGCTCCCACTGCTCATAGTTGTCATCAGCACCCGCAAACTCCGGAATTCATCATCGATTCATGTTTTGGAACACTCTTCTTCTTCGTCATCATCTCGTTCTCTCTCTTCAGCAACTCTGTCTCTCTCTTTTGTACTGCCAGCTCTCGTTTGACCAACATTAATTCCCTCTTCAGTGTCTCCATCGTCCATTCGTCATCTCAGTCACTCGTTTTCTTCTCGTCTGCAGCATTCTTTTCACTGGCACTCTTCTGACGCACTTCATCGACATTGCTACTATCCTCATACACCTCACGCTCTTCATCATCATCATCGCTCTCTTCTTTATTGTCCGTTTGGTGTCCGTTGGCGTTCAAATTTGCATCGCATGGCGTCGTCTGCGTCGGCACAAATTCGCCGAGCAACTCCAATGGAATGGCCGATAACCGGAGCACCAACTCGGCCTTATTGCCAGTGGACTTCCTCCCCAGCGCACGTAGCCATGACTTTAATTGGGCTCCAGTGAACTGTTTCAGTTCATCATTTTCAACTGAATCCATTTTCTTTCAGGAAATTGCAACGCGATGGATTTAGAAAATTAATTGACTAATTAAATTTTTACGCGATCCCACTTCTGTGGTGTACCACGAGCGGATATTTGTCCTCTATCTCGCTGTCG
This sequence comes from Sphaerophoria taeniata, assembly GCA_943590905.1. Lineage (NCBI taxonomy): Eukaryota > Metazoa > Arthropoda > Insecta > Diptera > Syrphidae > Sphaerophoria > Sphaerophoria taeniata. The sequence continues at coordinate 146,299,055 of OX016541.1, read as the reverse complement.
AAGGTATCCCATAGCTCGTTGAGTTGATTAGGGTTTTCCTACCAGGACCATCCTTTCCGTAGTTCCGAGCGAGGGAGCAGATTTCCTGTCCTGTGAATATCATGGGTTTTGAGTTTTTTTTCAAGTGCATCCCAGGCGTGCTCAATTCGGTTGATGTCTGGGCTTTGTGGTGGAGTTTTTAGGAGGTGAGGTGTGTTATATAAGAGCCACATATGAGTGTTATGTGTGGTGTGCTTAGGATCATTATCCTGATGGAAATATAAGTCGTTAGCAATGCCCAGCATCTCTGCACTGTTTGCACATATTGATTCATAACCCCTTCGATTATTTCTAACTTACCTACCCCGGATGCCGCCATACATCCCCATACCATAACACCTCCATTTCCTTGCTTGACGGTCTTAATTGTAAATTTTGGATTTAAGGCTTCACACTTTGGATTCGAGTTGACCTTCATTCCTAAATCGATCGATTGTTCTCTGGATCGTTAACTTGATTTCCCCGAAGGACATTCTTTTACACAATTTAATTCTTTAATAGGTTATCTATTTCAATTTCGGGTTAGTTTATTTTAAGAGCAAACAATCAAATAAATTCTGTTGTACAATCAAAGATTAATGCCTTTACTCGATGATAGTCAGATTTCGAATGAAGCTGGTGCGTTGACAGTTGTTGCTTGCTCTCTTTTTCTACTCCGAGCCAGCAAATGGTACGTCGGATATCTGATATCGATCATGAGGGAGCTTTGCGATGACTACATAGGGTCCTTTGTATTTCGCCTCTAGTTTCCTTGAAGTACCTGTGGATACAATGGCATCATTTTTTAGCATTACCAAGTTACCTATTTAATATTCTTTGGCTTTTCCGTTTTTACTGTCATGGCGTGATTTTTGTTGTGTCTGAATTTTTATAATACGATTCTTGCCATCGGAGCATTTTGAACATGTACGATTCCATAGTCCAGAATGAAATTTGAGAATAGCTTAGATGTGAAGGCAGTTCCTCTGTCTGAGATGATTCGTTGGGGTGTTCCAAACGTATGGAATACCTCAGATAAAAAATTGAGTACTGGTTTTGTTTGTGTGCTTGGCAGAGCTTTCATGACGACGTACTTGGTAAAGGCGTCTACTAGAACTATTAGGTATGAATTACCTCTGGTGGATTTAATGAATGGTCCGAGATGGTCTAGGTGAATTGTGTCAAAAGGGATTTCCTTCTTTTCTATTAAATGCAGTTCTCCACGTGGTTGTAGTTGATTTTTATTGTAGGCGCATTCAACACATGATAAAAGATACTTCTTAACCATTTGGGTCATTCTTGGGAACCAATATCTGCTCTTTAAATGTTCAGTGGTCTTTTTCTCCGAATAATGTCCCGAACATCGGCTCGTCTCGCTATTCCATCTGCACCTTCAAACACTTGTTCGACTCTTCCTCGGCACCACTGTCTTCTAGGCAAGACACTTGAGTACATTCACTGGCTTACCTTCGGTTGCATGAAGAATTGGACGACGTTTTGGTTCTGATGTTGTTCGATTCCCGTTGCTCCTGACGTCTTGTATTCCAGAAATCAGACTTGCGACTCCACTCAACCAGTTGCTAAAATCAACAATGGTCGGGTACGGCTGAATCTGAGCTGCATACCAAGCCCACTGAATTCTTTGTCCCATAGGAAGCTTATAGGCGAGCTCCTTCAGTAGAGTTGGGTTTGCTAAATGATGTTGGCCATTGATGGACGACAAAAACACTGCAAGGTTCTTCGCTTTCGTTGCAAACGGGATTAACTTCTCCATCGAAAATTCGGGGATCGGAGGAATCTGTCTAACTTGTTGAAGTTGGCTTTCAATCAACTGTTCAGGACGACCAAAACTGGAACGCAGTTGGTCCATAACCATGTTCACATTTTGGGCGTGAATCATCATGCATTTCACCGCATCACGTGCTTCACCCTTCAAAGCCTTTTGTAGGCGCATACTATTCTCCAAATTACTATAATTGTATACTGCTGTTGGCTCAGCATAAGCACTCGAAAACATAGGCCAGTCTTCTGGATCGCCACTAAATTGAGGCAAATCTTGCAGCTTTCGAGGTGCAGCAAACTGTTGTTGTGATGCGCTGTTGTAGCAACCAGAGTAAGTTGGAGTAGTATGCGTGATGGGCTGACTTGTGTAACCCCATGTTGCTTGGAATGCTAGCGAATGTAATGTGACTGTTATTCACTATTCCTCCTGGCTGTGAGCAATTTGCGCTGGATAGCGGATAGGACAATGGCACCGTTGGCGATGAAACATGTGTTACGGTGTTGGATGACGGCTGAGCCGTAACAGAACACATTGAAGAAGCAACGGTGGGCATAATTCTATTCTGCGTCTGCAGCGTCTCGTTCAAAGACTGACACTGCAAATTTTGTTCATCTAATTTCACTTTCGTATTCTTCAACTCAATTTCCATTGCTAAAAACCTTCTCTGCATGTCTGCGAGCAGATTTGCTTGGTCGGATGTGGCGGCATAAACATCGGCTGGCTGGGCTTTTTCAGATGGATGTTCTTTGGATGAAGCGCACTCGTGCGCTGGCGGTAGAGTTTTATTTTCGTACTGCATATTCGCTTGTTCGTTCGAATTTAGGCGTGGGCTTTTTCGTGGCGGTGAACGATTAAGCATCTTCTTCCAAGAACACAGCGAATTTACAGCGTTTCACAAAAATGGCGGCGATGTAGAATTCTCAAAATGGCGGCGGCGGCAATTACTTGCAATTTGGTTCTCGGCATAGGAACGCAAATTTGCGAAATAAAAGATATTGATTCTCGATACTCCCAATTGCTCATTAATGTTTTCATTTTCTGGAAAAATTCTTTGGGACATGTGTCGGGCATTTATTTAACGATGCCAGGAAAAATTTACTTAGTAATCGGAACTTGTGTTCCTTTGCCATCATGGCGTTGGCCGTGTTATCTTCGGAACGCGGCTTTATGTTCAGCCCTGCTGGGACAATGAATGATGTTGTTGCTCAAGATCCTTTGAAGGTTTTGTTGTTTAGGCGTTGAGATCAATTGAATTGCCTGTTGTGGGGCTTCACTGCTTTTTTTTACAAAGTCATCTTTTCTCTGCTCTTCAGCGGTAGCGGCTGCTTTGGTCTTACCCCCAGCTTCATCGATACGTTTGACGATAGCATCTTTCATTGCATTGTAAATTTTGTTTACTTCTTCATAGTACCCTTTTGTAAAATATTCGTGGTCTATTTGTCCTCTCTCTCGCTGTCCACGGTATCGAAGGTAGCCCACAGCTCTGAGTTGATCAGCGTTTTCCGTCGTTCCGAGCTAGGGAGCAGATTTCCTGTCCTGCGATTATCATGTGCTCAATGGGGTTGATGTCTGGGCTTTGTGGTGGAGTTTTGAGGAGGTGAGGTGTGTTACACAAGAGCCACATGTGAGTGTTATGTGTGGTATGCTTAGGATCATTATCCTGTTGGAAATATAAGTCGTTAGCAATGCCCAGCATCTCTGCACTGTTTCCACATATTGATTCATAACCCCTTCGATTATTTCTAACTTACATCCCCAAACCATAGCACCTCCACCTCCATGCTTGACGGTCTTAATTTTACATTTTGGATTTAAGGCTTCACACTTTGGATTCGAGTTGCCCTTCATTCCTAAATCGATCGATTGTTCTCTGGATCTTTAACTTGATTTCCCCGAAGGACATTCTTTGTTTTACATACAAATTTATGCAGGATGATGGCTTCACTCTCTATTTTTATAACTGACTTCAAATAAATGAAACACTTCTTTATGTTTGAATTTGCAATATTTATTGAATATTTATTCCGATTATACTTTTGTAAGTGACGTTTTGGCGACTATTTAGTTTGGCGACTGAGATTCAACTGACTGACTTATTAAAAATGCAAAATGTAAAAAGGGATGGCAAAAAGAATAATGGAGAGGGACGCGTATTCCGCTTTGTCTCGTATTCGTTGTCATTCGTACGTAGTTTGTTTGTTTCGTTCGTTTATTTGTCTTTGTTCGTTGTCTGAGAGGCTCTCTCGGTTAGGCCCATCCCACATTTATTATAAATTGCCTTTTACTCATACTTAAGTTCTTTTTTTTTTGACAATTTTCGTGTTAAACAAATTTTCTTAAAGTGAATATAAAACGTTTCATCAACAAATCTTTGATCTTCGTTTAGGTCATTGGCTCTTGATTGGCTCTGATTTTGAGAAGAGCATGGTAAGAGCATGTAAGAAGTGAAAAAGAGTTTCCTTTTCTCGTTGGTAACCAGAATGTATTGTGAAGAATTGGCACTGCAAAAAGTCGCTCAGACTCGTTAAGGAAGTCAGTTATATGATTATTATTGCTTTGATTCAACGGATTAGGAACAGGAACTTTCAGTGTAGCCGAAGGTATTGACGGCACACTTAATTGGTCTACATAGGTTAGGTACCACCTTTAAACATATAAACTACTGTGGTATTATAGCTATATTTAGCAGGACTATTTGAGTTTGAGGCTGAGGCCTCATTTCTTTTTTGTTTTAAGAAGGCGATGGGATTGTGACATCCTTTAAAGCTGGCAGGATGGCCCGTCTCCTTGCAATTGACACAAGACGAAACAGAGGTTTCAGTTTTTGGCCTTAAATTTGTAACAAAGAACGCTTCGCAAAAACGAAGCGTCGCTAAATCCTTCGCAAGGGGGATGAACCAGTCATTCTGTAACAAAGATCGCTTCGCTAGGGGACGAATGCGATGCTGGTCCTTCCGCACGGGGAACGTTGAAAACAGAAAAAAAGTAATCCACTCAGGGATCTGAAATTGCAGAAGGGGGTCGATAACCTAACAGCGGTAGCCTGCAGCATCCGGCTCAGGCTTAGCTCAGTAGCATATGGGGTGGGGTCCTTGCTGTAGGTTTTCGACAGGCGTTACAAGTTTTTTTTCGCCTATCTGCAGGCTGCGAGCAAGGTGAAATGGCTCGTAATATTGATCGTATATTTAGTCGGTAGTCCTTAACCCTTCTTCCTCGAAGCACTAGGTTTCATTCTAGAAGGCCGGGTCCTTGACAAAGCTTCGCGAGGCTAAGCCAGTAGAATCGATTCAGTTGTAACATTCCTTCTAAGCAGTCGCAAAAGGCAGAAGAAACAACAATAAGAATTGACCAAAAACGAACTAGAACTTCGGCTACAAACATAGCAAAAACAAATGTTGGAAGGTATAGGTGATCGTACCAACCATAAGCTAAATTTCTCCTTAGATATAGCGTTGGTATGGAGAAATGACCACAATGAAAGCTGAGATGTTTTTAAGCTCTTTGTATACTTGCGTATTATAATTATTTAGCCTCCTTCGGAGTATACTATATCGATTTTATTTAAGGAGCTAAATGAATGGCCAGCTATCTACGATAGAGGACGATGCTGGTGCCTCTTAACCCGCCCTAACCCTAGAGAATCATCTCTCTCTATAGGTACCTATGGGTTCTACGTTGGCAAGGATTGTGCAGAACCCCCACTATGATAAAATTCAAAAGAAACTAAACCGACATAACTGAAAGATAACCAACTAACGTATAACTCATAGCAACTACATTATGCTTCCCTTACATTCTCTCTCTCTCTCTCTCTCTCTGCTTTTCATCTCCAAGTAACAATTTTGTGGCCAGACCGAACCATGAACCTTAAAATGTTCACTGAATCATAATAGAACAATAGCTATTATACTTCCGTTAAATAACCGACTCATATCAAAAATGATGAAAAATGAGTAATAATATCTAGACTCCAATTGTAAACTTCATATAAATTTTATTCAAAATATATCTTAACTCTAACAAGGGATGCTTAACTAAAGCTATTAGCAGCTGATACAGAGCTGCTAACTTTAAGAATGTATTGAAATGCTATACTGTTACAATAATCGTTGTAAAATTCATGTTTTCTTTTCATTATTGTTCTTGTAACTAAATTCAAAAATTTTGTGTGCTCATGATATAATCAAACTATGTTAATGACCTTTTTATCTTAAATATCGTTTTCATTAGAAAAATAATTCTAAAGCGCAGGTCAAATTCGGAATTCTTTTCTTATGATTCAACTTTACTTTGGATTGTATGCGCTTGTGACAACAAACAAAGGACATAGGAACTTGCATTTAAATACACGAGATACAAACAAAATTTATATACTGCGCCGGATAAGGATTATCCAATTTAGAAGGAGGGCAATACACTGCCTTTAAATGGAATACAAAAATGTACGAGCTCTAAGAGTGAGCTTAAACTTCAGCACTTGGCTTCTTATCAAAAAAAAATAATATTTAGGATATTCAACTGATCCTATGTCCGTTTCTGAATAACTTTAAAATTTCTGAGTTCCTTTCAAATCACCAAAAATGTTATATATACATAATTTCCAAAATATGATACTTAATGAGATACATTGTTGGACTCACCGTACTAAATACAAATTCAGGATGTGGTGCACCGCTCCCTCGATGTATGCATTTGTCGTAACTTGTATGAAGGATATTAGTTGGCATATTTATTAATATATATATATATATATATATTTTGGCGGATTTCCCGGAACTCGTTTAAAATTTCCGAAAGGATTAGTGACAAAATAAAAAAGAGTGCAAATGTAGGACAAAAAAAAAATCAGGACATAGCTAACGATAACAATCGCGAAAGGATACGTACACATAAACACTTTATGATTCTTACAATTTCTAGGTAGATAGCTTAAGGATAATAAAATTAAAAGAGTGCAAAAAAAAAATGTTTGTTAGGTATCGATGGATGGCTTAGAATACTCCGATTCCGATCTTCATCGGATACACGATACACACCGACCAGGGTGGTTTCTGCTTCGATGCACGCACACGAAGAAGAAGGAAGGGATTACGCGAATGCGGAGATGTACTTTCCGTGATCGCCGGTTTTCTGTTTGCAATATTTTTTTTGTTAAACGAAATGCACAGGACGAGATGTTTTTTTTTTCACGAAAAAAACAGATCACTCCACTTGGACAAAATAAAATTTGCTTTATTGGATTTCCAATCTTGCAATTTGCGGGCGGTCCGGGCGCTTCCTGTTGATGTGCCGATCGCACATAAAAAAACAACTACCAGGTAGCTGGGACCTGGGAGTGCTTCTGGTGTGGCTTGTTGGGTTTTGCTTTATTTGGGAAAGAAAAGAAGAAAGGATCTTGCTAAGCAAATTCATCGAATATAATTGCGTCGATATTTTCTTACCTCTTTAAAGGAATTCTGATCCTTTATTTTCTAAGTATGTAATCCTTTTCGGGATATGAATTTTTATTGTTTCAGGAATTTAACCAGAGAAATGTGCTTCGAATGGAAGTCACATTTAGTGCTCTTTCCTTACTAAAAGTGAGGAAGAAAAAAAAGAAAAGGAAATGGTAAAGTATTGTACCAACCTCATGGATTTTCACAAATGAGTGTGGAAAGAAAAGAAATCTAATTCTTGTTAAAAGAATAGGGATGGTACTTACTCGAAAAGAATTTTTATTGGTTTGGTTTTCCCACGAATTAAAAATAAAGGAAGTGATGGTAGTGAAACTACAAAAAACTTGAAACACTTTTTTATGAATTTTTGCACTAAGCACTTGATGGAAAATGGAATATGGTTCTTTTCTGCGTGCTGGTTAAAGGATGAATAGAACGATGTTCATCGTCTTCGTTTCAAAGAAGGGAAATGTTCATCGTTAATAATTGAAAGTTGCATCGGCGCGCACTTCACTTCAAACTAATTGTGGAATGGGTGCGTTCAGCACAATTTGATGTTTAAAAGATTTTACAATTAGGTGGCGTTGTATTTGATTCTTTTTTTTTTTAATTGTTGTTAATTTTTTTCTTTTCTTTTCAAGAAAAAAAAGTTCTTCCCTAAAAATTGCATTGCACGGGTGCATGGTCATTTAGGCATCTAACGCATCTGTTGGCAAAGCTGCAATAAGATTCGACATGCCCATACCTCATCTGAAACACTGTTTTGTGTCCCCATTTGTGACCGAGTCCCGTGTGACTCTATGTCTGAGCAAGAATTAGATTTTTTTTTTAATTTTTGCAGACTCTGTGTCCTCCAGAGAACACAGAAAGAGGTCAAGTGGGATTATTAATAATTTTCTGGACATTTTGTTTAAAATAAAATTTTAAAATTTTTGTGGCTAAATAAACTATAAAGATTATCAAAATTGTGATGACAATGTACTAGTTAGAGGCTTAGGTCAAGCGGTTTTTGGTGTGGGCACGTATACGGGTGCCTCAATTGTTGGTTATCCGGGATTATAGGGATAATTCAATGCTTCGAAGAGCTCGTCTAAAGTCTCAAAATTTTTTACTGTAACCCTCAATGGGGGATCCAACATAGCAATCTCATTTCGTATTTCTTCGGGGGAGAAGTTATTTGAGATTCCTTTTGAAATTGTATTGCACTTGTCCTGGATGGCCGATAGCATTCTGCTCAACCCATCATCGTATAGCCCGTTTATTACATAACTAATAATCGCATTGTCATCCAGACCTCCGCGGCGACCGACAGATAATATTCTGTAATAAAACTCAACTATTGTTTCATCTTTCATTATGCGCGATTTCATCATTTGTCTATGTACGTCGACTGTGTTTATAACGCAAGGAAAATCTAGCATGAAGGCACACACGAATTCGGACCACGATTTGAAAACACTTTGTGCGTCGATCCATAATTTTGCAGCCCCTTTCATCTTACATTGCACTGCAAACAAAACGGATGCTTCGTTTCACTGGTACGCGTTTTTTAGTTGTTCTTCACGCTCAACGAATTGTGTGGAAGAAAGATTTCCATAACAGGGTTCAAACTCTGGAATGACGCAAAGAAAATCCCAAATATTTGTATTTTGTGGGGAAGGCAACTCGGATGGTGTTGATTTTCTATTTTCGAAATACAGTAATTGATTCGCGACTCTATTAACTCCAGCCGACGAGGGTGAAACAAAAATGCTTTCGGGCACACACGAATACACATTGGATACACAAGTCGGTGGCTGTTGTGTTGCCATCAGGGGCAGAGACAAAACGTTGGTTGTAAGATTGTTAGAGCAGGATGGCTGCATATTCCAATCATAACTTCCCGAATTAGTGTTCGTTTGTATTTGTACTGTTGGTGTATGCGGCATAACGGTTACGCTAGAAGCGACGAGATTATTTGTTTGTTGGCTGTTTCCGACGAGCGTTACATTTTTCGAATTCGTTGATGTTTTATTAGGCTGGACTTTAGACATAACTGAGCACGATTGCACTTGCACGTGGTTTTTTGCTACTTCCACTTCACTCACTAGCCTCGCATTGTCCTTTTGGAGATTCGACGACAGTCTGATGACGGTAGTAAGTTGCTGGGTTTGCAATTCCATTGAACGCTGGAGTGCACTAACATCGTTCCTCAACTTACCTACGTCCGTCTCGTCTTCCCGTTCTTCGTTTTGCCCCAATTGACTTTCGCTCGCGGCCGATTCTTGAGCTTTTTGCACTTCCTCGAATTCGTAATTATTCATACGATTAATCAATTCCTTTTTTGTGCCCGTTGTTTTGTCTTTAAGTTGGGCAAACATTTCTTTTGATTCGCGAACTGTATATTTTATATTTTTTTTTCCATTACCTTAAACGTTTATTTATTATTGGATATTTATCCCACTTCTGAAATTGTTATGGATGGACGATTTCCGAAATTAATAAAATTGTCTCAACACGAAATTTAGTTTTTAGATCTTTTTAATTTTCAAATAGCTACTTGCGACCATGCGCTTATACATCGAGAATGAGTTCATTATAAAATAGTTTCAAAATGAAAGAACAAAAATTAAAAATTAAAAGGATAGATACAGAGATGTTAGAAATGAATAAAAATGAAATGAATTCAGGGTTGACAATAAAATAAAATGAGCTGAGAGATGACACACTTTCTTAGCTGTTTTGGCGTGAAAGAAAACGCATCAACTCCTTAAATATATTCATGAAAAAGGTATGCAGCGCGACATTCCTCACAATTATTTTTAGTTTAACGAACCCGTTTGCAACAAATGAAACATCCTTTGAATTATGTTTGGACTTCCCTTTAAATTCCAGAAATGACTGAGTTTATTCCTTTTGAAAAGATGGGAGGGCACCACGATTTAGGTTTCCGAGCATATTTTCTTCCTTGTACTAGATGCTTGATCCGTTAGAGTTGCAGCACTTATTAATACTTTTGGTGCTGCTAGTGTCTCGTCTGGTGCGAATTGCAATAGCAATTTTGTTCAGTGCTGTTGTCTCTTTCCTTGTCGTCATGAGTAATATGAGAAGTTTCATCATTATCATCGACTGTGTCCAGTGGTTTGAAACAAGTGTTGTTGCTGATTACTTCTTTTGGTCTTTTAGAACCAGAGGCGGATGCTTGATGTCTCCTTTTCCTTGCCATTACTAACTTGAGGATCTCTGTCCTTAGAAACCAGTCGGCTTAGTGTTTCTTCAGTTTGGTTTCCAATTTCAAGTTGCTTGGAAGCGTCCGTTGCACTTTTTTCCATTGGTGGCATGTTGTGCCAAGTAGGTACCATCTTTTCTGAAATTTCTTCCCACAGGCCGGAAACAAAATTTCTGTCTGCGTGCTCCGCCATTGAAGCATCATAAATCGCTTGACTACTTTGAACATTATTTTAAAATTTTCGGTCCAACTAGCATCCTCTTGGAAATCTGGAAATAAAATACATATTTAGTTACCTATAGACATAATTAATTTAAATTTTTAATTATATAAAAAGGCTTACCTTGTGAGTACATATCCATATCCATTTTCTAAAGATAATTTTCATTGAAATTTAGTCCGTCTTCAAGCTCGTTTTACTCTTGACATTCCTATTTGTGAGAGGCAAAATTCCATTTGAAATAATTGTGCCGTTTGATGAGGGCTTAGGCTTTATTCCATTTTTTAAACGATGACGCACTTCGATATGATTGAAGTACATAATAATCTGAAAATAAAAAATAATATTTACCACCGCCTTTCAATACATAAATACATTTGACGTTTAAAAAGTAGCAAATTGAATTATGAAAACAAACTTATGAGTAGGTATATTATTCTGGAAGTATCCTACTATAACCTCGTCACACTTTAAAGAATCATTCGACTGAAATGCACTAATACATGCATACCAAAGAATGTATTTAGTTGAATGTGGGCGCAGTTACGTGTATCATAGTGGGATACAGACATTTTTTATGGGTTTTTAAGCAACTAATAAATTTTCGCAATCAATGTATGAAAGAGAAAACTAGTGAAATTGAGATGTCAGAATTTTTTGTGAAAGGAAAACATTGACTTTTTTTCTCTCTTGCACTTAAAGAAAATTATTCAACGATTTAGTTGAATGTCCGCGCAGTTACCTATAATTCCTTTTGACACAAACTAAGGAATTGGTTTGAGGTGATCGTTTAGTTTGTGTCAAAACACAAGGTGGGGAGCGGTGAACTTGGCCCTTTGATGACAACTGCGTCCGGGAGTCAATTAGCTGCTGGTTCTTCAAATCGATGAGGAGGCCGAAATGTCTCAGGAAGTCGGCTCCTATGATGGCCTTCTTGACATCAGCTATCGTGAAGGACCAGGTGAATTCTCGACGGACATTGAAGCTCGGGGCTAGTATGTGCGTACCGTAGGTCTTGATTGGTGTCGAGTTTGCAGCGTAGAGAGTCATCGTGGCTGGTTTGCGGCTGAGGCGGAAGGTCTTGCTTGGTAGGAGTGAAATGGCGGCCCCGGAATCGACGAGGGAATTCTGTTTGGTCTTTCCATCGTAGAGATGTAGGCGAGCCTCGGTGGAGTGATGATTGTCGCTATCGAACACGGCCCCTACTGCCGATAGCGGTTCTCGTTTCCCTGACGGCTGCTGTTGAATGAGCACGGAGGTAGGCACCGTCGTGTCTCACTTCCGTACCGTTGGTGGTTGCGACACATTCCGCCTCGCCCAGGACTTCGCGCACGAGATTGCGGTATGGAAGTATGGGTTGGAGCGCTGGCCAGTGAGTTCGGCCTTGGAGCATGGGTTGGAGCGTTGACTAGTTGGATTTTTGAGAGCAGGTCACTAACCGTTCCAGGTGATCGATTCTATCGACTAGTTGGGATACCAACGGAAAAGAAGCATCAGGTTGTGGCGAGGGTGAGACGGCCATGATGTTGTTTTGCTGACCAATCTCCGCAATGATGCTGTCTGCCATTCTCGCCAGTTGCTCCAAACCCATGTCGTCCGATATCGCCAGGAACACTTTTAAATCGGCGTGGAGCTTCTCCACCCAAAGGCCATGCAGGGCTTCGTCCGGCAGGGAGCCAGCAGATAGGGATCGCATTTCCCTTAGCAATTGGGATGGCTTCTGGCTGCCCAGCGGAATCCCCTTCAGCACCTGGCGTAAATTATCTCTCTTTGAGAACCCACATCTCTCAAGGATTTGATATTTCAAATAGTTATACTTATCTTTAGTTGGAGGTGAGTCCAGGATGTCGATTATGGACTCTGTGGTGGGCCCATCAAGAGCGCGTAGCACGGCGTAGTACTTCTTGTCGTCATCCTCGAGGCTGATGGCGGCGAACTCCGTTTCAACCCGACGAAACCATAAGTCCAACTTGTGGCCGTCGAATGGAGGCAGTTTAGGGCTACGTGCCTCCCTTAGCAATGCTTCAAGACGTTCCGCCATTGCTGCTTCTAGTTTAATGTGCTCGTCGAGTTCTTCTTTTGTGTGGGAACGTGTTTGTACCATTTGCGCGCTGGGCGTGAAAATTTTTTCAGTATCGTCGTTGTCGGAACAGTCGGACATTGAACGAGGAAACAAAACGTTTGAAAATGCTGGGGACGTGAATGAATCACGTCGGCATTGGAGAAGCAAGCATAAGCTCACCACATCCCAAAGATCTGCTAAGTTTCTTGGCAGTCTGCATAAAATTAGTCCGATAACGAAGCTCTCCCGAGTACGTGCATGGTTTGCAGTTGACGTAGCCTTTGGTGCTTGTGTCAATTATTTTTCGTAAGCTATCATGTGATTCCTCCATCAAGGCCGGCACCTCAGCAAATCAGATACTGTTGGGCTAATATTCTTTCTTGGACAATGCTTTCAAGGAAAAGGCAAAAATAAGTATTCACATGTGTATTTACGATACTTTTCTCGCTTCTCCTGGTCGGATGCACTTATTGGTGATGTCTTGGCCTCAGGAAATGTGGATTATCTGAAAAGAAAAATTTCGTACTGACGTTTGAGAACTGCTCTCCCGATCTCTTAAGGCGTTGTCCCCCATTATCTTCTTGCAGTTGAACGCCAATTAAACTCTCCCTGTTGATCTGATTTTGACTTTGCTGGTTAGGATGTGTACACGTTTATAGTTGTTGTCTTCTTCTTTTGTTTCTATTTTTCCTTTACACTTATCACGGATAAGTATTAATTAAATTAAATTTTTTGTTTTTTTGGTGACGACAGCAAACTTATATTTTCTTTTAATTGTCTAGGCGAACACAAATCTCCACTCAAAATGTTTTTATTTTAATTAATTAGGCACTTTTTTAAGTTCGTCTCGAAGGATCATGTTAAATTCTCTTGTTTATTTGTCCTTGTCGTCATGGGTTACATACATGAGATGCTTCATCATTATCATCGACTGTGTCCAGTGGTTTGAAACTAGTGTTGTTGATTACTTCTTTTGGTCTTTTTGAACCTGATGTCTTCTTTATCTTGCCATTACTGACTTGAGGATCTCTGTGTCCCTAGCAAGCAGTCAGTTTAGTGCTTCTTCAGTTTGGTTTCCAAATTCAAGTTGCTTGGAAGCTACCGTTGCATAATTGTGGCCAATAAGCACGCATTTATTATAGTTGGCGCCGAAAATCTTCGACATAATTTTCGGTCATGCTACCGGCGGCGCACTTTGTGATATATTTTTTTATTTGGTTATATTTTATTTTACATTTTACGTACAATTTACGACATTAATTAATGACCAGAACCACTTTGTACATCGATGCCGCGAATCTAGATGCACCAAAACATTATATTGGTTGAATGATTTCATATTGATGGACCGTAATAATATTTGTTTCACAACCGCAAACATTCGCGAAATTATTATTTCAGAAGACTTTGATCCGCTTAGAGGACACGAAGGCAAGACAAATCATAGAATCAGAGCAGTTTTCTTAGACATAGAGAAGAGAGACACACTATGCATATATGCAGTGGCAGTGGCACGCGAAACGTTTTATTTGTTTATTAAATTTATGTTTGTTCTGAAATTGATAGAAAACGTCTCCAATTCCCAAAAAAACAAGTTAAGGCTCACTATTTCAGGTTTTATATTCGGTACCTTTCTAAGAAGAAAAAGAACATAAGCAAGAAAAAAACGAATCTATCATCAGTTTCAGTGCTTAATAAGGCAGGCAAATAACTAAAAATAATACGGGAATTCGATTTGACGTCCTCTTATCTTTGTATATGGAATTTATATGGAAGCTACAGAAACTGAGAAACTCAAGTGAATTTTGAATGTTGAAAGAAGAGAGAAGTGTACAGAGATTAGAGAAAGAAGATCGGAAACTGACTTACGTTTGGCGTTTTTCTTTTTTATCTCTGAGCAGATCAGATCAGAGTACAGAGCTGTCAAAAAAAAATCTGTTTCTTTTTAGCTTATATTTCCTGAAGGCCGAAATCGAAAAATGTCTCGGCTACTTGGCCTTCAAAAAGCTTGAAACCCATTTCAATGAAAAGAGCTCGATCAGACCTTTGATGTGGATGGGTAATTCCTTTAAGTAGAGGTTGCGGCTAGTAGAGGGAGAAGGACTCCCGCTGCTAGTGGCAACCACAGGGTTAACAACCCGTTCACACCTCTGATTTGGCTCGACAGCCTTTCCAGGAGATGTGACCGCATTGTCAGCCCTGGCTCTATTTATGTTTTGTATTTTTTTTCTATTTGATTGTTTGTTTGGTTTCATTTTTGTTCCCACGAGTGAGGCGGAAAGACGGTCAGCCCCGGCAGAGCCGCTTACCGGGGCAAGGCAAGAAATATGACGGACCTTGCCACAGCATCCGAAAGAGCTCGTTAATGACTGGTTTATCCCCCAGCCTTTCATTCTTCGGCACGGTTTTCGTACAAAGTACGCTCACACCACCACTGAAATTAGGAACCTCTAAACTATGGTTGAATTAGGTTTCCGAACGTTGCACTATTGAGGAGTTACAACAATTCAGCGACCCAACTCAACCTTAGCTAATCACCATCCTGCCAAAAACGCACAGGACTCTGTAGTGATCATTGATTTTCTATTTTCGAAATACAGTAATTCATTCGCGACTCTATTTACTCCAGCCAACGAGGGAGAAACAAAAATGCTTTCGGGCACACACGAATATACATTGGATACACAAGTCGGTGGCTGTTGTGTTGCCATCAGTGGCAGAGACAAAACGTTAGTTGTAAGAGTGTTAGAGCAGGACGGCTGCATATTCCAATCATGACTTCCCGAATTAGTGTTCGTTTGTATTTGTACTGTTGGTGTATGCGGCATAACGGTTACGGTAGAAGCGACGAGATTATTTGTTTGTTGGCTGTTTCCGACGAGCGTTACATTTTTCGAATTCGTTGATGTTTCATTAGGCTGAACTTTAGACATAACTGAGCACGATTGCACGTGGTTTTTTGCTACATCCACTTCACTCACCAGCCTCGTCTTGTCCTTTTGGAGATTCGACGACAGTTGGATGACGGTAGTAAGTTGCTGGGTTAGCAATTCTATTGAACGCTGGAGTGCACTAACATCGTCCCTCAACTTACCTATGTCCGTTTCGTCTTCCCGTTCTTCGTTTTGCCCCAATTGACTTTCGCTCGCGACCGATTCTTGAGCTTTTTGCACTTCCTCGAATTCGTAATTATTCATACGATTAATCAATTCCTTTTTTGTGCCCGTTGTTTTGTCTTTAAGTTGGGCAAACATTTCTTTTGATTCGCGAACTGTATATTTTATATTTTTTTTCCATTACCTTAAACGTTTATTTATTATTGGATATTTATCCCACTTCTGAAATTGTTATGGATGGACGATTTCCGAAATTAATAAAATTGTCTCAACACGAAATTTAGTTTTTAGATCTTTTTAATTTTCAAATAGCTACTTGCGACCATGCGCTTATACATCGAGAATGAGTTCATTATAAAATAGTTTCAAAATGAAAGAACAAAAATTAAAAATTAAAAGGATAGATACAGAGATGTTAGAAATGAATAAAAATGAAATGAATTCAGGGTTGACAATAAAATAAAATGAGCTGAGAGATGACACACTTTCTTAGCTGTTTTGGCGTGAAAGAAAACGCATCAACTCCTTAAATATATTCATGAAAAAGGTATGCAGCGCGACATTCCTCACAATTATTTTTAGTTTACCGAACCCGTTTGCAACAAATGAAACATCCTTTGAATTATGTTTGGACTTCCCTTTAAATTCCAGAAATGACTGAGTTTATTCCTTTTGAAAAGATGGGAGGGCACCACGATTTAGGTTTCCGAGCATATTTTCTTCCTTGTACTAGATGCTTGATCCGTTAGAGTTGCAGCACTTATTAATACTTTTGGTGCTGCTAGTGTCTCGTCTGGTGCGAATTGCAATAGCAATTTTGTTCAGTGCTGTTGTCTCTTTCCTTGTCGTCATGAGTAATATGAGAAGTTTCATCATTATCATCGACTGTGTCCAGTGGTTTGAAACAAGTGTTGTTGCTGATTACTTCTTTTGGTCTTTTAGAACCAGAGGCGGATGCTTGATGTCTCCTTTTCCTTGCCATTACTAACTTGAGGATCTCTGTCCTTAGAAACCAGTCGGCTTAGTGTTTCTTCAGTTTGGTTTCCAATTTCAAGTTGCTTGGAAGCGTCCGTTGCACTTTTTTCCATTGGTGGCATGTTGTGCCAAGTAGGTACCATCTTTTCTGAAATTTCTTCCCACAGGCCGGAAACAAAATTTCTGTCTGCGTGCTCCGCCATTGAAGCATCATAAATCGCTTGACTACTTTGAACATTATTTTAAAATTTTCGGTCCAACTAGCATCCTCTTGGAAATCTGGAAATAAAATACATATTTAGTTACCTATAGACATAATTAATTTAAATTTTTAATTATATAAAAAGGCTTACCTTGTGAGTACATATCCATATCCATTTTCTAAAGATAATTTTCATTGAAATTTAGTCCGTCTTCAAGCTCGTTTTACTCTTGACATTCCTATTTGTGAGAGGCAAAATTCCATTTGAAATAATTGTGCCGTTTGATGAGGGCTTAGGCTTTATTCCATTTTTTAAACGATGACGCACTTCGATATGATTGAAGTACATAATAATCTGAAAATAAAAAATAATATTTACCACCGCCTTTCAATACATAAATACATTTGACGTTTAAAAAGTAGCAAATTGAATTATGAAAACAAACTTATGAGTAGGTATATTATTCTGGAAGTATCCTACTATAACCTCGTCACACTTTAAAGAATCATTCGACTGAAATGCACTAATACATGCATACCAAAGAATGTATTTAGTTGAATGTGGGCGCAGTTACGTGTATCATAGTGGGATACAGACATTTTTTATGGGTTTTTAAGCAACTAATAAATTTTCGCAATCAATGTATGAAAGAGAAAACTAGTGAAATTGAGATGTCAGAATTTTTTGTGAAAGGAAAACATTGACTTTTTTTCTCTCTTGCACTTAAAGAAAATTATTCAACGATTTAGTTGAATGTCCGCGCAGTTACCTATAATTCCTTTTGACACAAACTAAGGAATTGGTTTGAGGTGATCGTTTAGTTTGTGTCAAAACACAAGGTGGGGAGCGGTGAACTTGGCCCTTTGATGACAACTGCGTCCGGGAGTCAATTAGCTGCTGGTTCTTCAAATCGATGAGGAGGCCGAAATGTCTCAGGAAGTCGGCTCCTATGATGGCCTTCTTGACATCAGCTATCGTGAAGGACCAGGTGAATTCTCGACGGACATTGAAGCTCGGGGCTAGTATGTGCGTACCGTAGGTCTTGATTGGTGTCGAGTTTGCAGCGTAGAGAGTCATCGTGGCTGGTTTGCGGCTGAGGCGGAAGGTCTTGCTTGGTAGGAGTGAAATGGCGGCCCCGGAATCGACGAGGGAATTCTGTTTGGTCTTTCCATCGTAGAGATGTAGGCGAGCCTCGGTGGAGTGATGATTGTCGCTATCGAACACGGCCCCTACTGCCGATAGCGGTTCTCGTTTCCCTGACGGCTGCTGTTGAATGAGCACGGAGGTAGGCACCGTCGTGTCTCACTTCCGTACCGTTGGTGGTTGCGACACATTCCGCCTCGCCCAGGACTTCGCGCACGAGATTGCGGTATGGAAGTATGGGTTGGAGCGCTGGCCAGTGAGTTCGGCCTTGGAGCATGGGTTGGAGCGTTGACTAGTTGGATTTTTGAGAGCAGGTCACTAACCGTTCCAGGTGATCGATTCTATCGACTAGTTGGGATACCAACGGAAAAGAAGCATCAGGTTGTGGCGAGGGTGAGACGGCCATGATGTTGTTTTGCTGACCAATCTCCGCAATGATGCTGTCTGCCATTCTCGCCAGTTGCTCCAAACCCATGTCGTCCGATATCGCCAGGAACACTTTTAAATCGGCGTGGAGCTTCTCCACCCAAAGGCCATGCAAGGCTTCGTCCGGCAGGGAGCCAGCAGATAGGGATCGCATTTCCCTTAGCAATTGGGATGGCTTCTGGCTGCCCAGCGGAATCCCCTTCAGCACCTGGCGTAAATTATCTCTCTTTGAGAACCCACATCTCTCAAGGATTTGATATTTCAAATAGTTATACTTATCTTTAGTTGGAGGTGAGTCCAGGATGTCGATTATGGACTCTGTGGTGGGCCCATCAAGAGCGCGTAGCACGGCGTAGTACTTCTTGTCGTCATCCTCGAGGCTGATGGCGGCGAACTCCGTTTCAACCCGACGAAACCATAAGTCCAACTTGTGGCCGTCGAATGGAGGCAGTTTAGGGCTACGTGCCTCCCTTAGCAATGCTTCAAGACGTTCCGCCATTGCTGCTTCTAGTTTAATGTGCTCGTCGAGTTCTTCTTTTGTGTGGGAACGTGTTTGTACCATTTGCGCGCTGGGCGTGAAAATTTTTTCAGTATCGTCGTTGTCGGAACAGTCGGACATTGAACGAGGAAACAAAACGTTTGAAAATGCTGGGGACGTGAATGAATCACGTCGGCATTGGAGAAGCAAGCATAAGCTCACCACATCCCAAAGATCTGCTAAGTTTCTTGGCAGTCTGCATAAAATTAGTCCGATAACGAAGCTCTCCCGAGTACGTGCATGGTTTGCAGTTGACGTAGCCTTTGGTGCTTGTGTCAATTATTTTTCGTAAGCTATCATGTGATTCCTCCATCAAGGCCGGCACCTCAGCAAATCAGATACTGTTGGGCTAATATTCTTTCTTGGACAATGCTTTCAAGGAAAAGGCAAAAATAAGTATTCACATGTGTATTTACGATACTTTTCTCGCTTCTCCTGGTCGGATGCACTTATTGGTGATGTCTTGGCCTCAGGAAATGTGGATTATCTGAAAAGAAAAATTTCGTACTGACGTTTGAGAACTGCTCTCCCGATCTCTTAAGGCGTTGTCCCCCATTATCTTCTTGCAGTTGAACGCCAATTAAACTCTCCCTGTTGATCTGATTTTGACTTTGCTGGTTAGGATGTGTACACGTTTATAGTTGTTGTCTTCTTCTTTTGTTTCTATTTTTCCTTTACACTTATCACGGATAAGTATTAATTAAATTAAATTTTTTGTTTTTTTGGTGACGACAGCAAACTTATATTTTCTTTTAATTGTCTAGGCGAACACAAATCTCCACTCAAAATGTTTTTATTTTAATTAATTAGGCACTTTTTTAAGTTCGTCTCGAAGGATCATGTTAAATTCTCTTGTTTATTTGTCCTTGTCGTCATGGGTTACATACATGAGATGCTTCATCATTATCATCGACTGTGTCCAGTGGTTTGAAACTAGTGTTGTTGATTACTTCTTTTGGTCTTTTTGAACCTGATGTCTTCTTTATCTTGCCATTACTGACTTGAGGATCTCTGTGTCCCTAGCAAGCAGTCAGTTTAGTGCTTCTTCAGTTTGGTTTCCAAATTCAAGTTGCTTGGAAGCTACCGTTGCATAATTGTGGCCAATAAGCACGCATTTATTATAGTTGGCGCCGAAAATCTTCGACATAATTTTCGGTCATGCTACCGGCGGCGCACTTTGTGATATATTTTTTTATTTGGTTATATTTTATTTTACATTTTACGTACAATTTACGACATTAATTAATGACCAGAACCACTTTGTACATCGATGCCGCGAATCTAGATGCACCAAAACATTATATTGGTTGAATGATTTCATATTGATGGACCGTAATAATATTTGTTTCACAACCGCAAACATTCGCGAAATTATTATTTCAGAAGACTTTGATCCGCTTAGAGGACACGAAGGCAAGACAAATCATAGAATCAGAGCAGTTTTCTTAGACATAGAGAAGAGAGACACACTATGCATATATGCAGTGGCAGTGGCACGCGAAACGTTTTATTTGTTTATTAAATTTATGTTTGTTCTGAAATTGATAGAAAACGTCTCCAATTCCCAAAAAAACAAGTTAAGGCTCACTATTTCAGGTTTTATATTCGGTACCTTTCTAAGAAGAAAAAGAACATAAGCAAGAAAAAAACGAATCTATCATCAGTTTCAGTGCTTAATAAGGCAGGCAAATAACTAAAAATAATACGGGAATTCGATTTGACGTCCTCTTATCTTTGTATATGGAATTTATATGGAAGCTACAGAAACTGAGAAACTCAAGTGAATTTTGAATGTTGAAAGAAGAGAGAAGTGTACAGAGATTAGAGAAAGAAGATCGGAAACTGACTTACGTTTGGCGTTTTTCTTTTTTATCTCTGAGCAGATCAGATCAGAGTACAGAGCTGTCAAAAAAAAATCTGTTTCTTTTTAGCTTATATTTCCTGAAGGCCGAAATCGAAAAATGTCTCGGCTACTTGGCCTTCAAAAAGCTTGAAACCCATTTCAATGAAAAGAGCTCGATCAGACCTTTGATGTGGATGGGTAATTCCTTTAAGTAGAGGTTGCGGCTAGTAGAGGGAGAAGGACTCCCGCTGCTAGTGGCAACCACAGGGTTAACAACCCGTTCACACCTCTGATTTGGCTCGACAGCCTTTCCAGGAGATGTGACCGCATTGTCAGCCCTGGCTCTATTTATGTTTTGTATTTTTTTTCTATTTGATTGTTTGTTTGGTTTCATTTTTGTTCCCACGAGTGAGGCGGAAAGACGGTCAGCCCCGGCAGAGCCGCTTACCGGGGCAAGGCAAGAAATATGACGGACCTTGCCACAGCATCCGAAAGAGCTCGTTAATGACTGGTTTATCCCCCAGCCTTTCATTCTTCGGCACGGTTTTCGTACAAAGTACGCTCACACCACCACTGAAATTAGGAACCTCTAAACTATGGTTGAATTAGGTTTCCGAACGTTGCACTATTGAGGAGTTACAACAATTCAGCGACCCAACTCAACCTTAGCTAATCACCATCCTGCCAAAAACGCACAGGACTCTGTAGTGATCATTGATTTTCTATTTTCGAAATACAGTAATTCATTCGCGACTCTATTTACTCCAGCCAACGAGGGAGAAACAAAAATGCTTTCGGGCACACACGAATATACATTGGATACACAAGTCGGTGGCTGTTGTGTTGCCATCAGTGGCAGAGACAAAACGTTAGTTGTAAGAGTGTTAGAGCAGGACGGCTGCATATTCCAATCATGACTTCCCGAATTAGTGTTCGTTTGTATTTGTACTGTTGGTGTATGCGGCATAACGGTTACGGTAGAAGCGACGAGATTATTTGTTTGTTGGCTGTTTCCGACGAGCGTTACATTTTTCGAATTCGTTGATGTTTCATTAGGCTGAACTTTAGACATAACTGAGCACGATTGCACGTGGTTTTTTGCTACATCCACTTCACTCACCAGCCTCGTCTTGTCCTTTTGGAGATTCGACGACAGTTGGATGACGGTAGTAAGTTGCTGGGTTAGCAATTCTATTGAACGCTGGAGTGCACTAACATCGTCCCTCAACTTACCTATGTCCGTTTCGTCTTCCCGTTCTTCGTTTTGCCCCAATTGACTTTCGCTCGCGACCGATTCTTGAGCTTTTTGCACTTCCTCGAATTCGTAATTATTCATACGATTAATCAATTCCTTTTTTGTGCCCGTTGTTTTGTCTTTAAGTTGGGCAAACATTTCTTTTGATTCGCGAACTGTATATTTTATATTTTTTTTCCATTACCTTAAACGTTTATTTATTATTGGATATTTATCCCACTTCTGAAATTGTTATGGATGGACGATTTCCGAAATTAATAAAATTGTCTCAACACGAAATTTAGTTTTTAGATCTTTTTAATTTTCAAATAGCTACTTGCGACCATGCGCTTATACATCGAGAATGAGTTCATTATAAAATAGTTTCAAAATGAAAGAACAAAAATTAAAAATTAAAAGGATAGATACAGAGATGTTAGAAATGAATAAAAATGAAATGAATTCAGGGTTGACAATAAAATAAAATGAGCTGAGAGATGACACACTTTCTTAGCTGTTTTGGCGTGAAAGAAAACGCATCAACTCCTTAAATATATTCATGAAAAAGGTATGCAGCGCGACATTCCTCACAATTATTTTTAGTTTACCGAACCCGTTTGCAACAAATGAAACATCCTTTGAATTATGTTTGGACTTCCCTTTAAATTCCAGAAATGACTGAGTTTATTCCTTTTGAAAAGATGGGAGGGCACCACGATTTAGGTTTCCGAGCATATTTTCTTCCTTGTACTAGATGCTTGATCCGTTAGAGTTGCAGCACTTATTAATACTTTTGGTGCTGCTAGTGTCTCGTCTGGTGCGAATTGCAATAGCAATTTTGTTCAGTGCTGTTGTCTCTTTCCTTGTCGTCATGAGTAATATGAGAAGTTTCATCATTATCATCGACTGTGTCCAGTGGTTTGAAACAAGTGTTGTTGCTGATTACTTCTTTTGGTCTTTTAGAACCAGAGGCGGATGCTTGATGTCTCCTTTTCCTTGCCATTACTAACTTGAGGATCTCTGTCCTTAGAAACCAGTCGGCTTAGTGTTTCTTCAGTTTGGTTTCCAATTTCAAGTTGCTTGGAAGCGTCCGTTGCACTTTTTTCCATTGGTGGCATGTTGTGCCAAGTAGGTACCATCTTTTCTGAAATTTCTTCCCACAGGCCGGAAACAAAATTTCTGTCTGCGTGCTCCGCCATTGAAGCATCATAAATCGCTTGACTACTTTGAACATTATTTTAAAATTTTCGGTCCAACTAGCATCCTCTTGGAAATCTGGAAATAAAATACATATTTAGTTACCTATAGACATAATTAATTTAAATTTTTAATTATATAAAAAGGCTTACCTTGTGAGTACATATCCATATCCATTTTCTAAAGATAATTTTCGTTGAAATTTAGTCCGTCTTCAAGCTCGTTTTACTCTTGACATTCCTATTTGTGAGAGGCAAAATTCCATTTGAAATAACTGTGCCGTTTGATGAGGGCTTAGGCTTTATTCCATTTTTTAAACGATGACGCACTTCGATATGATTGAAGTACATAATAATCTGAAAATAAAAAATAATATTTACCACCGCCTTTCAATACATAAATACATTTGACGTTTAAAAAGTAGCAAATTGAATTATGAAAACAAACTTATGAGTAGGTATATTATTCTGGAAGTATCCTACTATAACCTCGTCACACTTTAAAGAATCATTCGACTGAAATGCACTAATACATGCATACCAAAGAATGTATTTAGTTGAGTGTGGGCGCAGTTACGTGTATCATAGTAGGATACAGACATTTTTTATGGGTTTTTAAGCAACTAATAAATTTTCGCAATCAATGTATGAAAGAGAAAACTAGTGAAATTGAGATGTCAGAATTTTTTGTGAAAGGAAAACATTGACTTTTTTTCTCTCTTGCACTTAAAGAAAATTATTCAACGATTTAGTTGAATGTCCGCGCAGTTACCTATAATTCCTTTTGACACAAACTTAGGAATTGGTTTGAGGTGATCGTTTAGTTTGTGTCAAAACACAAGGTGGGGAGCGGTGAACTTGGCCCTTTGATGACAACTGCGTCCGGGAGTCAATTAGCTGCTGGTTCTTCAAATCGATGAGGAGGCCGAAATGTCTCAGGAAGTCGGCTCCTATGATGGCCTTCTTGACATCAGCTATCGTGAAGGACCAGGTGAATTCTCGACGGTGATTGCAGCTCGGGGCTAGTATGTGCGTACCGTAGGTCTTGATTGGTGTCGAGTTTGCAGCGTAGAGAGCCATCGTGGCTGGTTCGCGGCTGAGGCGGAAGGTCTTGCTTGGTAGGAGTGAAATGGCGGCACCGGAATCGACGAGGAAATTCTGTTTGGTCTTTCCATCGTAGAGATGTAGGCGAACCTCGGTGGAGTGATGATTGTCGCTATCGAACACGGCCCCTACTGCCGATTGCGGTTCTCGTTTCCCTGACAGCTGCTGTTGTATGAGCACAGAGGTAGGCACCGTCGTGTCTCACTTCCGTACCGTTGGTGGTTGCGACACATTCCGCCTCGCCCAGGACTTCGCGCACGAGATTGCGGTCTGGAAGTATGGGTTGGAGCGCTGGCCAGTGAGTTCGGCCTTGGAGCATGGGTTGGAGCGTTGACTAGTTGGATTTTTGAGAGCAGGTCACTAACCGTGCGTTCCAGGTGATCGATTCTATCGAGCAGTTGGGATACCAACGGAAAAGAAGCATCAGGTTGTGGCGAGGGTGAGACGGCCATGATGTTGTTTTGCTGACCAATCTCCGCAATGATGCTGTCCGCCATTCTCGCCAGTTGCTCCAAACCCATGTCGTCCGATATCGCCAGGAACACTTTTAAATCGGCGTGGAGCTTCTCCACCCAAAGGCCATGCAGGGCTTCGTCCGGCAGGGAGCCAGCAGATAGGGATCGCATTTCCCTTAGCAATTGGGATGGCTTCTGGCTGCCCAGCGGAATCCCCTTCAGCACCTGGAGTAAATTATCTCTCTTTGAGAACCCACATCTCTCAAGGATTTGATATTTCAAATAGTTATACTTATCTTTAGTTGGAGGTGAGTCCAGGATGTCGGTTATGGACTCTGTGGTGGGCCCATCAAGAGCGCGTAGCACGGCGTAGTACTTCTTGTCGTCATCCTCGAGGCTGATGGCGGCCCGAACTCCGTTTCAACCCGACGAAACCATAAGTCCAACTTGTGGCCGTCGAATGGAGGCAGTTTAGGGCTACGTGCCTCCCTTAGCAATGCTTCAAGACGTTCCGACATTGCTTCTTCTAGTTTGAGGTGCTCGTCGAGTTCTTCTTTTGTTTGGGAACGTGTTTGTACCATTTGCGTGCTGGGCGTGAAAAATTTTTCAGTATCCTCGTTTTCGGAACAGTCGCACATTGAACGAGGAAACAAAACGTTTGAAAATGCTGGGAACGTCGGCATTGGAGAAGCAAGCATACGCTCACCACATCCCAAAGATCTGCTAAGTTTCTTGGCAGTCTGCATAAAATTAGTCCGATAACGAAGCTGTCCCGGATACGTGCATGGCTTACAGTTGACGCAGCCTTTGGTGCTTGTGTCAATTATTTTTCGTAAGCCATCATGTGATTCCTCCATCAAGGCCGGAATCTTCAGCAAATCAGATACTAAGGCCTGTTGGGCTTAATACTCTTTCTTGGACAATGCTTTCAAGGAAAAGACAAAAATAAGTATTCACATGTGTACTTACGATACTTTTCTCGCTTCTCCTGGTCGGATGCACTTATTGGTGATGTCTTGGCCTCAGGAAATGTGGATTATCTCAAAAGAAAAATTTCGTGCTAACGTTTGAGAACTGCTCTTGCGCTTGTCTCCCGATCTCTTAAGGCATTGTCCCCCATTATCTTGTTGCAGTTGAACGCCAATTAAACTCTCCCTGTTGATCTGATTTTGACTTTGCTGGTTAGGATGTGTACACGTTTATAGTTGTTGTCTTCTTCTTTGGTTTCTGTTTTTCCTTTACACTTATCACGAATAATGTTGTATTAAATTTTTTTTTTTTTTTTGGTGACGACAACACTTCAAAACTTATATTTTCTTTTAATTGTCTAGGCGAAGACAAATCTCCACTCAAATTGTTTTTATTTTAATTAATTAGGCACTTTTTTAAGTTTAACTAAAAATAATACAGGAATTCGATTTGACGTCCTCTTATCTTTGTATATGGAATTTATATGGAAGCTACAGAAACTGAGAAACTCAAGTGAATTTTGAATGTTGAAAGAAGAGAGAAGTGTACAGAGATTAGAGAAAGAAGATCGGAAACTGACTTACGTTTGGCGTTTTTCTTTTTTATCTCTGAGCAGATCAGATCAGAGTACAGAGCTGTCAAAAAAAAAATCTGTTTCTTTTTAGCTTATATTTCCTGAAGGCCGAAATCGAAAAATGTCTCGGCTACTTGGCCTTCAAAAAGCTTGAAACCCATTTCAATGAAAAGAGCTCGATCAGACCTTTGATGTATCAATCGATGAGATTTGAAAGATTTTTTTTTCATGCCCAAAATCTTGGCAAGGGGTTAACCCATGATATTTTTTGAAAAAATCATGCAAAATAGATTTAGCTAAATTCAACATATTTGATAGTTGTCATCATCCTGAGCCTAACGCTGAAAGCCAAACTCAAATCCGAGCCCTGGTTGCCGAGATATTTGCATCCGAAGATAAACTGTCAATAACCTGTCACTAAAAATGACTAGTCAGACCGAGATAGGAATCCAAATTGTTGGTGTTTTCCAAGGGAAATTTGGCTGGGCTAGCACGAGTTAGTCGTGTTTTTTTTCACTCCTCAGTTCCCAGCACAGTAATCAAGGGCGAATAAAACGCTCCAACTCACTTTATCTGTCAAATTCAATTTGTATGGCAATTGTTACATAAAACGTCGCAAAATGGACCCAATTGTTGCGCCTTGGATTAAACAAAATTAGAAAATTCTTCAACCAAAGCGAGTGCTCAGATAAGCTGCGATCATAAGATTTGCGTAGCAAAAATAATGCTTCTTAACGCCATCAGCGCTGTCTTCATTTCAAGAATTGAAAGTGCTATCGCTGGCACAACTGTCATTTTTTTACTGGCCTTTTTATCGACTGAAATCCAAATTGTTGTTGCTTGCCAAGGGAAATTTTGCTGTTCTGGCCACTGAGCAGTGAAAGAAAACACGACTATTATTTCTAGTGTCGTTTTCCATTGGTCGGTTTTTGACGTTTCTTCTTCTACCTCCAATGGAACGGGTTGTGATGTATGTGTCATTCTTAGGACGATTCTGTTTTCAAAACAGAAGAGTTCTGCTCATGGTCATCATCAGTCCAATGGAATGGTTTCAGAAGACTTCTGTACTCTTCCGGATGCTTCTGGACGACCAATGGAAAACGACTTAACTCAAATATAAAATGTCATTGGTTGTTTGTTTTTGCATTTCATTGATGGTTTGCTTGTTTGAAGATTTTATGAATCCCATCGATTACAAAATTATAGAAACCGCATTTTATGCAGCTTACCTGGAGTTATAAGAATGGATTTACATCTTTTTAACCCATCAAAAGCTTACTTGCAGAAAATCGATTGGACCCTCTGATCGGAACTCTTGTACCGATTTACTGGACAAGGTGCATGTACCTTGTTATGGCTGCAGGTTACTTTATTAGAAATTTTAACGATTGACGAAATATGCTGAGACGCAAGAAATATTCATGGACCCGATGAGTTTAATTAGTCTATAGACGTCCCAAGAGAAAGTTTTTTTTTATTGATTTAAATTTTAATCGCATAAAATTATGAAAACAACCTTGACCAGTTCGTATGATTTGCACAAAAGATTCTGTGTACCGTTGTGTTGCGTAGATGTTGACCTTTTGCTTCTTACTGTAACGTAAATAAAATTGGACCATCCTGTATCAAAACAAATGTACTTGACTGCATGGGAGTAACCCCAAAAAAAAACTCAAAATCTTCGCTACACAAAAAAAAAATTACAGGAATTGTCAATCCTTTCCATCCATATGTGCCGCCCCGTGACATCAACCACCGCTGTCCGTGGTTAGGGCCGATCACATACGGAAAGAAAGGGTGCCTATGATCGACCATCGCTTTCTTGATCTGCAGCAACCCTGCCCCAATGTAGCTCAGTCTAGGGAGTGGGCTCTTGCTCTGGGATCATAGGCGGTTGTTACATCAGTTTATCCTGCAGATCTGGGTTTTGGTTTTCTAAACCCTAATACATTTTTAAATTGCTGGGGCCCGATCAACACAGACCCTCGACCGAGCATATGCTTTGGTGAATCTCCACCTTAAGTTGCTCCCGAATAGGGTGTCCTTAGAGGAGGTAGAAAGTCCAAGGAGTCCAAAAAAAAAAATCTTCATCGCAGCCCGCCGTTGCCCAGGCACGAACTAGGCGGAGGCATATGTAGGTGATCGCATACGGGTAGAACCAAAAAAAAATTAACACATCCGATTCCATCTCGTGTTCTACAAGAAAAATTGGGAGGATGGAAGGATATGAGGGGTGTCGATCGCGACACAAATAGGGGGAGGGGATTAAAGGTGTCGTAAAAATCCCCAACGGTCTCTCAACCCACCCATCGCTGAAATAAGGGGCCTACTTTTCCCCTACTTCAACTGACTCGTCGTCCTTAATGGACCGTAAATGCAAATATTGTTAAAGGACCCCTAACTCACCCGGAGTATAACCTGCTATACTCCTACCTCATACATACTCTTACCTCAGGATTGTTGCATCACCCTCCCTGAACCGTTTGAGAAATCGGTTCCACTCCGAACATCGTTGATCTAAACTGTCATATTGAAATATTCTCACCAATAAAAAGGAAAGACGAAATAATTCTTGAAAATTCGGGCTCTGCTCCTCGTTATAATTTTTATTCTTTCTCTTTATTGAAGTTCCTTAATCCTAACAAAATTCCATCTTTAGGGATCTAAATAATTCTTAACATTAGTTAAAACTACTTCGCAATTCACAATTGATTACTTAAATCAAACTCTGAAATCATCTCATAAAAAGAAACATTGTTCGTACTATCGAACATCAATTATTGATCTTATAGCTTAATTTCAAAATTCATTACCGTTCAAATACAAAAGAAAATTCATTAAGTTATCTTACTGGCCTGATTCACGGCCTTGATAGTTCTACTATTCTCTCCTACCATCCTTTGAAACATATACCAGGCAACAATTCCGTATCAATTCGCACGAGTGTTCAAACAAAAAAGAAAGGACGTAAAAAGGTTGTACATGACTGAGCAAAGGGTGTTTGAACTGCGGTCACGGACTCTGAGCACTTTATCTCAGGACAATTGACCTCGCATAACTTCATCAAAAAAAAACAATGATCTATCCGAGTGATTATTTCGCGATCCTGATCTCCGGATCTTAATACCGAACGCGTAATCGAACGTGTAGAAAAGGGAGGTGGTTTAATTCCCAAAAAAAAATTTCCAAACCGTTTGTTCGGAGGACCAACAACTACTAAATTTATATGTATGTGCGTCAATAAAAATAGATATGAATATGTAAATATGTCTTAATCAATCGATACAAAAGGATATACACAATTATAGTTTTTCCATCACTCATGGGAGTTTACAAATACAAACTTCCCATGGGCCGTCGCAGCAGTGCACTCCTGTTTGGCTGAAAACAAGAAAATTAAAAAGGTGGACAAAAAGAAAAAAAAAGAAAGGATACCGATGACAACATATGTACATTCATGTACAAGGATAGACAACCATCCGACGAGGTCTCGATGTTTGCTTTGGATCATAAAAACTTTCTTTGTCTTTTATTACTTTATGATTCTGGGCGCGGTGCCGTAAAACGATATGATGGTGCCTACTCTGAGCACTCTTTCATACCATAAGACTATTTTTTATTTTTTTTTATTATATAAGCTTTTATTGCCTTATTAATTAAAGTTTACAATATTAAGAATTTTTTATTAGAATTTTTACAAATTATTTGATAGATTTAATATTAATTACAAATAGAAAATTATTAATTAGACTAAAAAAGAAAAGATAATTGATATTTATTTGTTTGATTATTTATTTTTCAATTTTTATTATTAGTTTTTGGCGTAAGCCTCTCCCAAGGCGGCCCATACGTCTCGATCTTTCGTTTCACTGTACCAATTTGTGTTTATTTGGCAAAGATCGTCGCTCCATCTCTTGTTCGGTCGGCCTGTTGGTCTCTTGCTTTCCGGTCTCCATTTTGTTGTCAACTTTGTCCATCTTTGATCCTGTAGTCTTGATATGTGTCCTGCCCAACTCCATTTTTGTCTTTTGGTTCTATCTATCACGTCAATTATTCGAGTATTGTTTCGGATGTCTTCATTTCTTATCCTTTCGCTGGGTCTTACTCTGAGGATTTTTCTTTCCATTTTGGATTGACAGATCCTTAGCTGGTCAAGGGATTTCGCAGTCAAGCTCAGGGTTTGTAGTCCATACGTAAGCACCGGTAAAATAGCGGAGTCGAAGAGATATTTTCGTGTTTCTGCACTTTGGTCCAGTTCTAAAATCTGTTTGAGGCTCCAGAATTGCTTCCAGCTGTTTGTGATGCGTCTGTTGATTTCTTTTTTCTCTTGGTCCTTAAAAGATTTTAGTTGTCCCAAGTATATGTAGTCTTCTATGTATTCTATTTTTTCATGGTCCAAAATTATATCCTCTCTGATGTGGTTTGTCATCACTTTTGTTTTTGATTTGTTGATTTGTAGTCCATACTTCTTGCACAAGCTAGTAAGTTCTGTTGTCATTTCTTGTATATGTTTAGCTTTTGTAGATATGAGTACTATATCGTCCGCAAATCTTAGGTTGTTTAGAAGTTGTCCACATATCCTTATTCCATATTTTGTCTTCCAGTTCATCTTTTGAAAAATATCCTCTAAGACTATAGGAAGGATGATCTCGTATCAATGATGAACCACCTTTTCTTAGATATTCATCTAATGAACTGAGTTCACCCTTTTCTACATAAGAAAGTTTACGTGGACGACAATGAAAAGGTTTAACATCGTTGAGAACAAGGCTCATCTTTGTTTTGACTGTAGGTTCCGTGGGGCGATCGACGTACAAATAATTTCTTTTATATAATTCAATCAGTGTTGTTTTTGTTTCAAAATTAACGTCATTATCTATTTCTATCTTGACATCACTATCGTCTTTATATTCAATCGACATAAGCTGTCTTTCAAATTCGAACTGTCTATCTGTTGTTATATTTTCTTTTGACTTAATTTCAATTTTTTTCTTTGTGTCGGTAATTAATTTAAACTTCCCTTTTCTTAAAAAATCCCTTCCCAAGATTGCCTCATATCCGGTTGCCTCATCATCTACAATAATCAAATTAACTTTAATTCCAACTTCTTTCTCGAAAAAAATTACACCAGACACTACTCCAAGAACTTTTAATTTACTTTTATTTATTCCGTAGTAATTTTTTGTTTTTATTACACAACTACAATATTTTTTTTTTTATGATATCTGGAATTCGTGACGTCCTAACCATACTTATAGGGCTTCCGGTATCTATGAGGCAATCTAGAGAAATGTTTACATTATTATGCGAACCAAAACTAAATAATAAATTTCTTACAAAATCGTTTGACTCCTCTTCTTCGTTCAGTTGATGAACCCTTTGGGCTGACTTCCGTTGGGGACAAGCAGCTACTATGTGTCCCTTTTCCCCGCACGCATAGCAAGCTCCAAACTCTCTCTTTGGCTTACGGCAAACACTCGCAATATGTCCCACTGAATTACAGTTGTAGCACCGTACCGTGTCGTATGGCCTTCTCGATCCTGTTGTCGTTGCACTCGTAGTCGATCCCGTTGCTGTCGGTCTTCCCTCCACCTCCTTTGCGCATTGTTGTATTCTGTGGAACGATCTGTACAATCCTGCTTTTGTCGTGAAGTTGCTGACCAGAGCGTGTAGTCTCAGATTTTCATCCGAAAAACCTTCGATTATGTACTCAACTAGTTCTTCCTCATCCAAGTCCAGTCCAGTCGCCAATCGGTTTTTGTCCAAATAGTACTCGTCGAAACTTTCCGTTGTCTTCCACTTTCTTCCCTCGAACCGTTTCCTTATTGTCATTCTGTTTTCTTTTACTCCGAAAATTTCTTTCAACGACTGGGAAAGGGTCTCGACACTCTCGCACAAGAAATTTGGCTGTGCGTGCAACCAACCACTCCTCCGTTTTCCCTTTCAACTTCGACACGAAAAGTGTGCGAAGCATATCTTCACCTACACTGTACATCTGTTGCACATTTTTTAACTGTGTCAACCAAACGTCAATATTAGCACCACCGTTGTAGTCTGGGACGAGCTCTTTGTATGCGGTGTATGGTTGAATGTTGCTTGTTGTCGCTTCTGTTGTTATTTCTGTTGTTGCTCTTGTCATCGGTCCCGTTTCCATCGCTGTTGTCGATCCTGTTTCCATTGCTGTTGTCGGTCTCGTTTCCACTGCTGTTGTCGGTCTCGTTTCCATTACTGTTGTCGATCTCGTTTCCACTGCTGTTGTCGGTCTCGTTTCCGTTGCTGTTGTCGTTCCTGTTGTTACTTCTGTAGCGTCATTTGTTGTCTCTCCGGTTTCCATTCTAGCTGTTATTCCTGTAGTCATCTCAGTTGCCACTCCCGTTGTCATGTTTATCATTTTTCTCAACAGCTCGTTTTCTCTTATTACCAAGTCTCTTTCTTTTTTCAAAAGAGATATCTCCCGTTGCAACAACTCGTGGTCGAACTGTTTCTGACGATCCGTTAGCATATTCTCATTTGCCTCATGTACTTCGTTTTCGTTCGAAATACGTTCCTCCTCGTCGTCGTCGTCGTCGTCGTCATCATGTGACTCCTTTTCTGGTGTATTTTTCTTCGGCGCTTCGCCTCGTTGCTGTAATGGGATTTCACTGAGACGAACAGCCAACGTCGCCTTCTTCCCACTGCTCTGCTTTCCTAATCGTTGCAACCATTCGCGCAGCTGGGCGGCTGTATAGTCTGATGCATTGACTATTTCTTCCATCGTATCGAAAAGGGAAAAAATGTGCGAGTAGAAAAACAACCACCAAAAAAAATTCACAGCAGGGAGGAAAGAAAAAAAAATGTACGACGCGTTATTTGACAAGAAAAATGTGCGACGCGTTATTTGACGAGAATAAATTTTAGAATTTAACCGCAGGGACAGAGAAAAAATTTTCAACAATCTGTTTTTTTTTTTTTTTTGATTGGATCTTGGATCTTGGATCCCACTTCTGATAAAATTATAGTATATTTGTTTATTGACTTTAATATATTTTAATATCTTTGCAAATAAAACACCGAGAGTTGATGACCGCACTGTTTCACATCCAATTTGAAACTGTCTTTATTTTCCACATTTAAACAAGAAGGAGAAGATAAAAGAAAAAGAGAATAGTGTTTGTACAATGGAAGTAGGGGTAAAGTATATAAATAGCATAAGCAGAAATAACGATCTGTTGTTACAAAACGAACATATATATTAGGGTGGTTCTTATTTGCTTTTTTTCGAAAATTAATGAAGACATCTGCTCAATCGTCTCCAAATAAATAAAAAAAAACCCTCTATTTTTTTCAGATTTTTATCTATACCCCTTACTGGCCCTGTAGCGAAGTGAAATTCTAATACTAGGGACTTTGCGGCTGATTTTTTGATTATTCCCGTATATCTCCATTTGGGCTTTACCGATTTTGTTAAAATTTTGAACAATTATACTTGACATTACCCTTAGTGATATAGCATTCCAAAATTTTATTTAAAGTATATTCTTGAATAACAAAAAAATCGGAAAAGAGATCCATTTTTGTAGTACCTTTTGGGTTTATTACACTCTTTTCTAGATTTCTCAAAAATGGCTCAGCCAATTTTATAGAAATTTGGTCAACACGTTTATATGCAATGTCTTAATAATGTTGCATACCAAAAGATTTCATAAGTGTTTTAATTTCCCTGATTTTTTTTACAAGGAAATTAAAACACTTATGAAATTTTTTGGTATTCAACATTATTAAGACATTGCATATAAACGTGTTGACGAAATTTCTATAAAATTGGCCGAGCCATTTTTGAGAAATCTAGAAAAGAGTGTAATAAACCCAAAAGGTACTACAAAAATGGATCTCTCTTCCGATTTTTTTGTTATTCAAGAATAAATTTTAAATAAAATCTTGGAATGCAATATCACTAAGGCTAATGTTAAGTATAATTGTGCCAAATTTTAACAAAATCGGTAAAGCCCAAATTGAGATATACGGGAATAATAAAAAAATCAACCGCAAAGTCCCTAGTATTAGAATTTCACTTCGCTACAGGGCCAGTAAGGGGTATGGATAAAAATCTGAAAAAAATAGAGGATTTTTTTTTATTTATTTGGAGACGATTGAGCGGATGTCTTCAATAATTTTATCTTAAGGACCACCCTAATATATATATATATCGAAATGACAATCGGTTTATGTTATTGTATTAGTGAGAGTAATCGTGTTAGGAACTAAAATACAGGAAGATATTATACAACGACAATAGGATAGCATGCAGTATCTCACACAGTAGTAACTACTACACATCATGTGTGGTTTCCATCATCTCCGTATCGCTCATGCTACCGGCGCGGTGCGGTGGTGCCTGTTGTGTAACGTCATCGTTTTTTCTATTCCGGAATTAATTATTTTTTGTATTTTGTCTTCTTCGCTAAGCATTTTGGAAGGCAGTTTTATTTTTTCATAAAAAGAAATTTTATCAGGAGGTATTTTTCTTCCGTTATAGACAGGGAACCACTTTCCTTCATCGCAAAGCCACGAACGTTTTTCAATTTCGTACAATACGTCCTCACTCTGTGGAAGGCAAACGACGTTTAATTTTGAAACAATGTAATGGCAACTCATGGTACTCTTCGGGTTTTTTATCAGCCTTAATTATGGCAATTTTTTTTTTTTTAATTATAAATACATGTAGGATTCGGGTTCCAATCTTTTAATATGACTCGTTATAGAAATGAAAAACCGAATATATTTTGCTTGAAATAATACTTCATTTGCAATTTGCGATCGACCGGCCAGCACAACGATCAAGTATACTCTAACTCATTCTCTATTGCTTATGGCTTTAAAACAAAAATGATCAAATCTATTTTATGGAGGGGACGCGTTCTCTCTTTCTATTCTTGTTCGTTTTTCGTTTGTAAGTTGTCGGTCAGTGCGTTAGTGTCGTCGTCATAAATGAAAAGGTCTGGTGCTGGTTGTAGGTTCTTGCTGCCTATCTTCTCTTCCCAAATACATATATTTGAATCTTTCATTTCCCGTACCTCCTTTAAGCGGGTGAACTACTAGGTTATTATTGCTATATTAAGCAGGACTATTTGAGTTTGAGGCTGAGGCCTTATTTCTTTTTTGTTTTAAGAAGGTGATGCGATTGTGACATCCTTTAAAGCTGGCAGGATGGCCCGTCTCCTTGCAATTGATACAAGACGTAGTAACAAAGGTTTCAGTTTTTGGCCTTAAATTGCATTGCACGGGTGCATGGTCATTTAGGCATCTAACGCATCTGTTGGCAAAGCTGCAATAAGATGCCACATGCCCATACCTCATCTGAAACACTGTTTTGTGTCCGCATTTCTGACCGAGTCCCGTGTGACTCTGTGTCTGAGCAAGAATTTGTTTTTTTTTTTTTTAATTTTTTAGACTGTCCTCCAGAGAACACGGTCAAGCGGGATTTCATTTGCTTTTGACCATTTGGTCTCAAAATTTTTTACTGTGAGCCTCAATGGGGGATCCAACACAGCAATCTCTCGTATTTCTTCGGGGGAGAAGTTATTTGAGATTCCTTTTAAAATTGTATTGTACTTTTTTAGCTGTTTTGGCGTGAAAGAAAACGCATCAACTCCTTAAATATATTCATGAAAAGGTATGCAGCGCGACATTCCTTACAATATTTTTAGTTTACCGAACCCGTTTGCAACACATCAAATGTCCTCTAATTTATGTTTGGACTTCCCTTTAAATTCCAGAATTGACTGAGTTTATTCCTTTTGAAAATATGGGAGGGCACCACGATTTAGGTTTCCGAGCATAATTTCTTCCTTGTATACTAGATGCTCGATCCGTTAGAGTTGCAGCACTTGTTGCTGCTAATGCCTCATCTGGTGCGAATTGCAATCGCAATTTTGTTCAGTGCTGTTGTCTCTTTCCTTGTCGTAAAAAAAAAACATTTTATATTTTACGTACAATTTACGACAGTAATTAATGACCAGCGACACTGTACGTCGATGCCGCGAATCTAGATAGCAATCGGCTTAGAGCATCTTCGATTTGAACTTCCATTTCAAGTTGCTTAGAAGCGTCCATTTTATAGTTGTGGCCAATAACCACGCAGCTATTTGTTGGTTGTGATTGTGATGGCTGGTTGGCGCCAACAATCGTCCACACAATTTCGTCCTGAGTTATTTCCATCTCCGTCCCGCTCATGCTACCGGCGGCGCAGCGGTGGTGTCTGTGTGTAGCGTCATCGTTTCTACTATAACACTCGCGTGTAGCGGAACTAATAATTTTTATTTTTGCTTCTTCGCTAAAAACGCCGTTGTAGGCGGGGAACCAATTTCCTCCATCGCAAAGCCATGTTAGTTTAACGCGATAACGGTTTTTTGTTTGTTTCCTTTATTTCCTATTCCTTTCTTTATTCTTTGAACATAATGGGCCTTACCAATAATCAAATTTAGTGACGACTTAAATATTTAAGTGGACTCTAAATAATGAACCATACCAATAATCAATTTAATAGTCAGCTTAACGCTAAACGTCACTCTAAATTTTAGAGTAGAGATGTTTAACTTCGTCATTAAGTGTAAACGTCATGTTTGTGCTGTCATTCTGACAGTTGGTAGCAAAAGAAATTTTTCGTATGTTTTGTTTCTTTTATCTGTTGCAAATTTATTTTTAAAAATTTTTTCTACATCTGTGCCGTGCTCCGAATTCATCACCAGGATTTTTGATTTTGATGTGTGTGCCGTCATTGGCACCAACACATCGTGGAAATTCCGCGATATTAAAAAATTCCCTTTTCACTTGACGTAGTTCCCCAGGATCAGAAGGACACATTATGAACTGGCTCGCCTTGGATGCCAAGGCTCTCATAAACATTTTAACACAATTGCTCACTGATTGTTGTGAAATGTTGTGGCAGTCCCCTGAAGTAAATAACTAAACGTTTCAATGATCATGCACCTACGTACATTTGAGAGAATAATCTTATTATTTTAACTTACCGACGTCCTTCTGATATGAACCTGCAGCCAAATATCTGATTGCTGTAAGTGTTATTACATCTGTTGAAATTGCCCCACCTCTGTTGGAAAGTGGGGTAATATCTGACCGGACAAGATCAATTATGTACCTCGCAGTGGACTTATCAAACCTTAAATTGTTATTTTACAAAAATGATTTTTACTGGGACAAAAAAAACCTTACCTGTAGTGCCGGAAAAAAAACTTTGTCGTCATAATCAGCGAATGGATCTATCCTTTTCCTGTAAATTTTCCTTCTTCGGGATTGTGACACCTCGTCCAAAATGTTAATATCATTAATAATGTTTGTATCGTCGGAACTCATAATTAATTTGTACTTTTAATAATTTCACTTAAAAACTTTTATGCTGACATTTCATAAATAAAACAAATGTCATTTCGACAGCAGCTGTCTGTTTGGCAACAAATGTAGTAGATAATGTATTACAGCACAGTTTAGTTAAGGACGTGTTTTTATTTTGGTTATTGGTTAACACACAAATAAACTCGTCTCTAAAGTTTAACGTGGCGTTTATCTAAACGCTTGTTTAGTCAATAATTATTGGTAAGGCCCAATATGTTTGCGATGATTTATTTCCTTTATTATTTTCAAACAGATTTATTTGTAAGGAAATTTTGTTTTGTATTGTATCTTTATTTTCAATATGTTTAATGGGTGACAATCGGTGTTGGTGTTTTTGTTGTTTTCTTGTGAGATATGCCAAGCTTAGCTGCGTGTTCCCTTACAGTCCAATGTCCAGTATATATGTATATACAGGGTGATTCACGAGCGTTGTGCCAAAAAGCTAGAGCGTGTAGGTTGAGTTGAGACAAGAAAAAAATCGTATCGGAGGGGGGGGTCTATTCCCCCCCGTTTAGCCGGGAGGGGCAATTTTCTGAAAAATTGACTTATTTTGTAAAAAAAAATATTAAAAATCAACAGCTTAGTTTACAACACCGTGCAATACCTTTCTGAAAAGCTAAAAACTTCTTCTTTCACTTTGTTTTTAAAATAAATGGTTTTAACGAACAGTTTTAAAAAAATAAATTTTCAAACTCAAAATTTTCAAAAAAAAAGCCAAAAAAAATTTTTTGAACTAATTTTTTTCAAAATTTTATGTAATTAAGTACTAATTTTGTTTTAAAATTTCAATGTCTTTGTTAATTTTTAGTTGAAAACAGAAAATCGGACGCAAAAATGTCTTTTCGTTTTTGAGAAATTAAAAAAAAACCAAAACCATTTTTTTCTAAGAAAATCTTTGTTTTTATTTTTACCTATCTGGACTTTTAGTATAATTTACTAGTTTAATTTATAAATTTAATTTTTTGTAATTGGAGTTTTATGAGGACTCCATAAATAAGAAAAGTATTGGATTTTCCCTGGATTAATCATTTTGTTCATTGAAAACGTCTGCCATTGACCTTTTACTTCTAGCTCTCCGTGCTCTCGTCGGCGGATTCTTGAAAACATGCTACGACTTAGGCGCCATCTATTGGGCTATCTTTTAGCGAAGAGTCTTTCAGCTTCCCGATCTCGACAACAAGTTAAACCGTAGCAGAAGTTCCTGTCCGCTAACTCTTCTCGAACATATGAGTTTGTTATTGTTATGTGTTGATGAATTAATATTTTAATTGTAAATGGTTGTTAAGTAAATATGCGATGCCCTTTATTAACCTTTAGGTTGTTAATTGTTTTTTTCATTCAAGGAAAATTGCGGTTTAATTACCTTAAGCCCCCAGCAGGTAGAACCCTTCGCCGGCGAGTGGCCGCGGCCCCAGGTATAGTAAAAAAAATTGCAGGTCAGTTTTCAGACGTTATCAATGAATAGAATGGTTAATCTATTGAAAATTCAATACTTTTCTACTTTATTGAGTCGTCATAAAACTCCAATTACAAAAAATTGAATTTGTAAATTAAACTAATAAATTAAACTAAAAGTCCAGATAGGTAAAAATAAAAACAAAGATTTTCTTAGAAAAAAGTGGTTTTGTTTTTTTTTAATTTCTCAAAAACGAAAAGACATTTTTGCATCCGGTTTTCTGTTTTCGACTAAAAATTAACAAAGACATTGAAATTTTAAAACAAAATTAGTACTTAATTACATAAAATTTTGAAAAAAATTAGTTCAAAAAAAATTTTTTGGCTTTTTTTTTGAAAATTTTGAGTTTGAAAATTTATTTTTTTAAAACTGTTCGTTAAAACCATTTATTTTAAAAACAAAGTGAAAGAAGAAGTTTTTAACTTTTCAGAAAGGTATAGCACGGTGTTGTAAACTAAGCCGTTGATTTTTAATATATTTTTTTACAAAATAAGTCAATTTTTCAGAAAATTGCCCCTCCCGGCTAAACGGGGGGGAATAGACCCCCCCCTCCCATACGATTTTTTTCTTGTCTTAACTCTACCTACACGCTCTAGCTTTTTGGCACAACGCTCGTGAATCACCCTGTATATGTTTTGCCTGGGTCTGCTTATTAGGTTATTTTTTTCGGAACTCATTGTTGATGATCTTATTTTGTTTACTTACTTGCAAAAGGTTGCGCTACAGTCCGGGTTGGACTTGGCCCTCAACATATAACGGTTTATCTTAAGGATTGTTGTGGCTGCCAATCGGCCATTCCATTTATTAGTCCTCAGAATAAGTTTTTTTTATTATTCAAGAATTCAAAAACATCCTTTTAAGATAGATTTTAAGAAGAATTGTCGTTGGGGTTTCATTTACTTCCTTGAGTTGTATTCTAAAAAAAAAAAGAGGGAATAAAATAGAAAAAATAGAATAATAATAACAGCAAGCATGCCGCGACCCTCGCAGCGGACGGCTGCGCATTCTCTCCCTTAGGTCTTTTTCATTCGTCTATCCTTTCTTTCTCTTTTTCCAATTTCTTTCTGGTCCTTGGTCTTTTCCGGGTTCTATCATTTTCTTTCTCTTTCCTATCGCTTTTTCTTCCTTCTGGTTTCTGACATCTGTCAAATCTTTCCTTCCAGCCTAAGGAGAACTGTCACTGCACTGACATCCGGAGTGACAGCGAAGAGTGCCAGGCAGCTGGTACAAATGACAGATGACTGACATTTCGAAGATCGAAAAATAGCTGACAGATGACAGAAAAATTATTAGGCGTGTTTTCTCTTCTGCACCTTATAGGCGTGTTCACTTTTCGCACAGTTTGGAACAGAGAAGTACAGATTTTTGGTGTTAATTGAGAAGTTTGTTGTCAAAATTTTTCAAGGGCCGTTTAAGACTCACTTAGACTTTGAAGAAGTTCTTGGGTTGGAAAAAAAAATTGTATTTATTTATTTTAAGAGTTATCTACTGTAGACTACCCAAAAAAATTGTCAAAAGTTGAAAAAAATTCGAAACTTGTCAAAATTTTCGACACCTGTTAAAATCTTCGACACATGTCGAACAACATTACCCCTAAAGTTTTCAGCGCCCTACAGCCTCAAATAATGGAGTTAGAAGCGTTTAAGTCTCATATGGGTAAACTTTGAACCATGGATTAAAGGGGTGGTTTGAGAAAAAAAAAATATTTGACCAAAAACTACCTACTTCCACTCCCATTTTGACTACCACTGTCCTGAAACCTTAGCCTAGACCTTCCACTTACCCTTATCCATGTCGATTCAGCTCACAACACCATAAAAATCGTAACCATGCACCTATTTGTGCTTCCGCCTAGCTTTCCAAGCAACTGAAACACTAAACAACACTTCAACTCACCTATTTGCATGTACATCACGGACATAACCCTAACCATGCACCTATTTGTGCTTCCACCTAGCTTTCCAAGCAACTGAAACACTAAACAACACTTCAACTCACCTATTTGCATGTAAATTCAGCTAACCACACGAACATAACCCTAAACATGCACCTATTTGTGCTTCCGACTAGCCTGCCAAGCAACCAACACCCCAAACAACACTTCCACTTACCTATGTTCATGCCCATGCGCCTAACCTGTAACGTAAGTTTTGATGATGATGAACAAAAATGAAAAAAAATGATTGTATGATTTTGATCGGGCCCCACGTTGGGCGCCATCTGTAACGTAAGTTTTGATGAAGATGAACAAAAATGAAAAAAAATGATTATATGATTTTGGATTGGGCCCCGCGTTGGACGCTATCTGTAAAGTCCGGAGGGTAACCAACGTGGTCATCAGAACGAGGATAGATTCACCTAGATGGAAATGGCAAATCTCGTCACAGACAACTCTGTAACGTGAATATGATAATAATAAAAGATAATTGATCGATCCCAAAAATCATACAAAACAAACTACAATTTCATCATCGGAATCCTCATCACAGAAGTGAAGAAGAGACAAGAGATTGACTTCACCTAAAAGCCAATGCAGTCGCAACGTCCTCACCTTATTCGAATATGTTTCGATGTCACACATATTCTAACTTCTTCTACACCACAATAACCATCGACCAACTAGTCGAGTTATCTAAAATTCCCAAAATAAAAGAACTGATCATTCAACCAAAACAGAAGTTATGATAACTCAAATCATGTTATCCTTCTTGGTCTACAAACATCAAACTGATTACCATAACTCAAACTAGAATAGACATCGATTATATCCGAAAAGAAAGTCTGAGAAAAACATTACTTTTTCTCATTTTTCTTTAAGGATTCTCTCACTCTTCCCCTTTTCAATAACGATAATCTTTACTTAAGTCTTAAGCGAATCCTACCGATACCTACACAGATCAGAAGAGTTGTTCCCGTTCGACAGCCACACTGGGCCTGCTGGGTGCACGATTGCTTTGCTCGCCGGATGGGGGAGTGGTTCTTGCAGCCGGAACGTGAAACGGTGTTACATTATTTTCAGACCCGAGTTGTCCGAGCTGTAATGGACTCAAAATATATTGTTGGTTTGCGAAGTCCGAATTACTAAACTAATTTCGTAAGATTGTTTGTCTATTGTTTTCCTTTAGACGGTAGCGTTAGTCGATTGATTGTACTGATCAACCTGATTTGTTATTCTTGTGTAAGAGCTTTGATTCACGCGTTAGTTAAGAGGACAAAGATGGAATGTCTCTTAGAGCTCAACTTGGCCCTTCCCTATCTCGATAGTTGTACTTCCCATCAAGAACCTATGATCTCCATTTGCTCTTGATTCTCAGAGATCCCCATGTTCGAGTGACAAAGATGTGCCGTCAACTCTTTAGCCTTCTATACCCACCCTACAATGTGACAAAATCAATTCTCTATCACATCCTGTATTGATTCTTTCGTGGCTATGAATATTCTTAAACGAATCCCCGTTTATAGCCGAAAATGTTACAGAAACATTTCCGCTATGAGCTAAACTTACTTACTATCGTTTTTCCGAATCCATCATCCCCTTATAATACGAAATCACTCAAAAATCATTTTTGCATTACCATGATACATCAAACTTTTATTCAAAAAATATATATCGTAAATAGAAAAATCTTTGAAAATATTACTTAAAGTTAAACAAACTTAAATTCCTGACTAAATGATATGAAAAATCGAGATACAAAACTATTCTTCCACTCCGTAACCAAAATGTTACGACTTCTTTATTCAAGTCGTAATATTCATAAACCGTAAAAAAAAATATTTAAGGCCGATGAACTATAAGTTACGTCTCTTATAGTTGCATCTCGCACTATGATTTCGTTTAAACACATAAAAATTTACAAACACAAAATTTTAGTCTTTTACCCTTGATTTCTTTTCTTATGTTGATATTGTATCTTCCGCTTTATTTTTATTTTGCAACATGAAATCTTCGTTATCTGATTACGTGAGCTAATAATTCTCGTTTAATGTAAATATCTTTCGTTCTCAAAATTTTCATTCCCCCGCGAAATATAATAATAAGCCAAAATACTATAACGTATTATGGTAGTTCTACTGTATAAATACAAA
Organism: Sphaerophoria taeniata; assembly: GCA_943590905.1. Classification (NCBI taxonomy): domain Eukaryota; kingdom Metazoa; phylum Arthropoda; class Insecta; order Diptera; family Syrphidae; genus Sphaerophoria; species Sphaerophoria taeniata. Next base: position 146,255,617 of record OX016541.1, on the reverse strand, counting down.
ATAAACGAAAAGTAAATCACTCACCGATCTTTCCATACGTAGATGTGCACATTTACTTATAGATGATTCTTGTTGTTGTGTTGCTGTCGAAATGTTGTTAAATAACATTGATTTTTCAAATTGACTTTACCATTAGATGGAGTTTCCAAATTCTTATTTTTGGTTTTTGACTTTATCACTTGTTTCGAGTAAATTTTCTTGACTTATGATTGCTTCCTTTTAGTGGAGTGGAAAAATTCACAAAACATATTCTTATTTCCTACTCTACTTCTTCATTCTACATTCACGTTTTTAAAACTAGACAAATTAAAACAAACTTCAATTGACATTCGATTTAGGATTCCACAGACATTAGATTCTTTTTCTTTCTTTTTATCACACTCAAACTTATCCAACGAATTCAAAATACCCTACAAAAAACACTTAATATTTTATCCTTATGTTAGATCCTCTTCCTTGACCAAAAGATCTCGATGATAGGTTCCTTATTGTGTTTTACGACGATGTGATTTTGGATGGGACTTCGTCAGTACGACTGTAACGTGTCCACATACCAATATAAATATCTTCTCTGAATCGTGGAATTAAATTTGCGCTGACTCTTACGACGACGACAAGAAATGCGCAAACAAGTATACACATGCACTCACAAACGAAATCCTGTTCGTCGTATCTTTTCAAGGGGTTGTTTTTGCGTGATTTCCTCAAACAATGATAAGGTAAGTGTGCCCATGCAATACGACACACTGAATAGATCTTGAATAGATACTACGATTGAGGATCGACAACGCTCTCGTGTCTGTCTCGTGCCTGTGTCTCGCCTTTGCCTACGATTCGCACCACAGAATAAATCCAAAGAAAAATTATCGACGATATGTATGTATCCACCAGGATTATATTTGTAGGTTGGTGGATTCATGACCAACAAAACGTAAATTCAAATACATGACTATGTACATTAGGGCGGTCGTAGGCTCTATGGGAAAAAACTTATGTCGGAATTTTGTTGATGGGAACCCCAGAAATTGTGCATTTTATCCAAATTTTAAGATAGACGGAATTTTAGCACTATTGGAGCACGTTAACACGTGCCGACGGACGCTCGGACGATTTTTCGCTGGCGAACGAGGTTTCGGAGACATAACTCCGAAACCACTCGACACTTTCTCATGAAACTGGTCTTTAATGAAAGCTTATGCTTAGTAAAAATAAAATAAATATTTGATAATAACGGAATGCATTAATATTTTTTATATGACAAAATGCTAGTGCTTGCTTCCTTTATTTGAACATTTTATTTCCTGGAGGTACCTAGTACCTTCTACACTTAGATCAAAAAGTATATATTTTCTCGCTCAGACTTAAACTTACGATAAAAATGCAAACGATATAAAATATTAAGAAGAGCATAAGCTTTCATTTAAGATCAGTTTCATCAGAAAGTGTCGAGTGGTTTCGGAATTATGTCTCCGAAACTCCGTTCGTCAGCGAAAAATCGTCGAGCGTCCGTCGGCACGTGTTAACATGCTCCAATCGTGCTAAAACTTCGTCTATCTTAAAATTTGTATGAACTGCACAATTTCTGGGGTTCCCATGGACGAAATTCCGACATTGAATTTTTACGACCACCCTAATGTACATGGATGTGTCTGGATGTTTGTGCGGAGGATTCTTGAGTCACGTGTGTCTCTGGAATCTTCCTCGATTTTGCTTGCTTGCTTTTTCTTGAAATTTCTTGAAAGTTGCTTGATTGTAGTCTCGTCTTTTTCTGCTCTTTTTGATCTTTCTTCTCATCGACGTACCTACGTAGTGAAACGAAAGAAGCAATAAGATTTTTGCGACAAAAAAGGCATGCGTAATTTCTTTTACTTTGTTAAGGTTTCTTCTTTTATTGTATTTTGCGGAATCATGAACTGATTCCTATGCTTTCATGCAAAGAAAATGAAAAAGATTACCTTTTGGGACGGATTTCAACGATTCATGTGTTTCTGGAACTCGAGCGATTGTATGAAAATTACAGATGTCTATATTTCTTAAGTGCAGGAAATTATTTCCTTGCATTTACTCAGGCTTATCGCCTTCAAAGAAAGGTCAAATACCTAATATACATTTACTTCGTTAATAATAAATTAATACTGGAGTTTGTCTCCAAAAAAAGTATTAATGGAAAGTTTTTCTTTTCTTACCGAATTCGGGTGGAAAATTTCGGTTTGCTGCTAAGTGATGTTGCTTTGATGGCGGTCAGACTAAAAAAGAACGAAGCTTGCTAAAAGCTGCGTGAACATAGCTACGGCTACTTGGACTAAAATGAAATTGAAATGGATAGACCTGTTTCCTAATAGTGTTCGTTTGCGTAAACTTTTAGGCTTGTTCAGCTTCTTGCTAATTTTGTTTGTATAACAGTTTTGTTAATCTTTTTATTATTTCAGGATCGAGTTGGAAGTAATTTAAATAGTTTTTTTGATTTTCTAATGAGTTTGTCTAATTCCTTTTTTTGACATTAGATGTTGTTAATGTTTTCTTTCCGTCAAATGATTTTCACTTACATCTTTCTACGATATTGTGTGATGTGAACTTGGGTGAATGTTAGTTCGGTTTGTTACATTTGGAGTTTACACGTGAAGTGTTTGACAATGACAAAAATTAGACTATTAAACTTCGGTCAACGGATTATCGTCTGAGATAGTCAGTTGGTAAGATTTTGAATATAGCTTCCGACTCTGAGTATGAAAATGGTCTTTCTGATATATTACCTAAATAGAGTTTGTATGGTGTTTCCTACAAACCACACCATAAAAATCATAAGGAGTTACCTATTTTTGCTTCTGCCTAGCCTGTCAAGCAACCAAAACCCTTAACCATACTTCCAACAGCCCAGCTCCACGCTCATTCAACTCGTCACACAATCAAAACGATAGCCACTCACTTATTTCTGTTCACATCCACTCACCTATTCCCATTCAACATAATCCATCAACATCGCCGCCTGATCACTTAGCTTACCTTGTGCCTAAAACCACCATATCATTCCATCGATCCATAGTTCCTTCCTAATCCAAATCCACTCCACATTACTCTTCCTTTAAAAACAATAACAAAACGGAACAAAATTTTTGCCGCAATAGACGGCCGCGTGCAAAGTATATTTTTATTTTAAACATTTTACATAACAATACAATGAATGTGGGCCCAGGAGCCTGTTGATGTCCTGATGACTTTGTCCGGCACGGACGACGTGCATGGAGCTCATTGTGAAGTTGGTTCGAGTATTTTCTCGGTCAACCAATCGGCCTGTGTTTTGGTCAGGGTGTCCTTCATGACCTTAACGTCATCCCAAGATTTTCGTAGGGCTTCATCGAGGATCAACAATTAAATTGCTCTGAAAAAAAATAAAACATTTTAATGGCTGTAAAGAAGGTAAAGAATTAGTACTAACCTAACCTAAATACCTAACCTAACTACATTAATGCAGAGCATGAAAAAGATTGCTGTAACAATGAAGAGCGCTTGTTTGCTTTTAATCCTTTATTCAGCTTCATCGAATATTGGTGATTCCCTGAAAAAATTAAATGTACTTTCCTTCCTCTCTCTTACACAGTGACAAACAAAAATGTTTGTTAAATGTATCGAGATCCATTCCGCGTCATTGAATTGGCTTAAAATACTCCGATCTTCATCGGATATATTATATACGTCGACCAGGGCGATTTCAGCTTCGATGAGGGTTCCGAAGCAACGCACTAGTTAAATAATACAGACCCAATTTGTCTTCGATCTTCATTTCTTGAAGCGATTCTTACGACTAACTTAAAATTATATTTATTTCTTGGATTTCCTTTACCTATAGATTATCCTATTAATGTCTAATTTTCTTTAGTTTTATTTTATTAAAGTCTAAGTTTTATTTTAACAATGGTTCTTGCCGGTACAAAAGAAAGAATAAGACTAATTTATATTTCGGAAAAAAAAGAACTCTCTGTCGCAAACATCAAACAGCATCGATGACGTTTTACTCTTCGAACATGAGTCGATGACGTTTGACGATTCGAACATTGAACATTGAATAGAACGAATGTTCATCGTCTTCGTTTGCAAAGATGAGAAATGTTCATCGTCTTCGAGTGAAAGTTGCATCGGCGCGCACTTCACTTGAATCTTCTTGTGGAATGGGTGCTTTCAGCACAATTCAATGAGTTAAAAAGATTTTACAACTATGTGGTGTTTCGTTTAATTTTTGTATTGTTGGTTGTTACATTTTTTTCTCTCTTTACATAAAAAAAAAGTTCTTCCCTGCACATTACTTGGGCAAAAGACATGTTTGGTCATTAAATTTTTGAGTTGATACATTATTGAACAATTGAATCAAGCAAATACGCTTGGTACAGTTTTGTCTATTTGGGGTTGTGTTAATACTTTAACTCGCTCACCACCTGAGCCTTGGTCTTCCTCTACTGCGTCGTCCCTCTGGAGTAGATTTGAAGACTTTACGGGCCAGAGCATTGGTGTCCATCCTCTCCACGTGACGAAACCATCTGAGTCTTTGGATCTTTATTTTTTTTTTCGCATTCGCATTGACGTCGATGTCACCCCCCTTCGGATGTGTCATCTTTGTTGCATTTATATTCTGTCGTGCCATAGTTGTGGCTGGAGGAGTGATTGGCATTGAGCCAAGGAAGAACACTTTTGGTTAAAACCACGATGCACTTCACCTTGTTTTTTTTATGTTAAAACTTTTCTATCTTTCTAAGAAAACACAGAACACTGTATATTGACACGATGTCTATTGATTTATTAATCCGCGATGATTGAGGATGATTATGTCCAATTCAGTACACATTTCACTTATGGTCAGCTTTGCGTTAATATACATTTCATTTTTTTCTTATTGTTTTTATTTTCATTTATGGATTTGACAGCAACGTCGAAACACATTAGGCAAAGTTTAAGTTTTTGTTTTGAGGAAGACCATCGTTTTCACCGACCGACCTGTAAAAGAGGCATTCATAAGCATTAGGTGTGCTTCAATTTGTTATGCTTGTTTGTTATCACATTTGGTGTGGTGAAAATTTTTGATTGGGTATGACAGAGATGGTATGTTGGACGAAGAGAGAGATGATGGTATGATGCTGATAATGATATATTGTCTATTTACCGTGGTGAAGTAATATTAGTCGCATTTTACAAAGCATTTACATCTCTTGATGAAGAGTTTAGTTAAGTTCAGGGAAAAGAAATGTTAGTTCTTTGAAATCAGGTAGGTATTAGGAAAAGAACAATTGTATGCACTTCACTTTTATTTTTTATTTTTTTTTTACTGTGTTTTTCTAGATTCGAAGCAGCCAGACGCTAAGTAACACATCAAAATGTACTTTAATCATTTAACGTATATTGAAGTGAAATAGAAATCATTCTTCGTTGTCTCCATTACCTTACTAACTCTCGTACCTATCGACTCATAAAAGCTTCTTGACCTGTGTTGGAGATTTATTCTCCGTTGGAAAGAGAAGAAGTAACCAGACTAACCTGTGATCCAGGATCGCAGAGTGCTCGCACCAGGTGCTTCTCTCCATCACCGCCGTATGCATACGTCAAGGCTGTAGCGGTGGCGGGTGATCCAATTGGTGGCGTTTCGAGTCAATTATCTTCCTCGTGAAGCTCTGGGGGACCGTGATTCCTCGTCTCCCAGGCCACAGGATTCTTAGGCTTGGCGCCCAAGTTGGGTTGACCCTGGTAGCACAACAGGGTGTTATGCCTCTTCTGGCAGGTAGAGCAGTTTCTTCCTTCCTCAGACAGTTGAAACAAGCACCTGCATCTCTGGCGGCATTAAGTCTCTTGGATAGCTCCAACTCGGTGAAGGTCAGGCAGGTTGTCGATCGATGGGCCTGGCTACAGAACACGCAGGTCCCAGCGTCCGTTGTGGCCAGATGTGCTCTGACAGTGATCCAGGGTCTACTCTTCTTATGTCTGGCTCCACCTGAAGTCGATGGCAGCATCTCGGTGGGTAGTACCACCTCGGTAGCCAGGCTGTGCAGGTAGTTGAGCAGTGACGTCAGTGTAGGAATCTCCTTAGGCTTGCATGCCATGCACCAAGCCTGTCTTGTCCGGAGCGGGAGCCGGGAAGTGATGAGTGGCACCACCAGGGCATCCCACTGATGTACAGGGAGAGCCATGACCTTCAAGGCTCTCATCGTCTCCTGCACGCTATCGACCAGGCTGAGAATAGTCGCAGAGCTCTCATCCTGCAGTGGGTTAAGATTGAGGAGCCGAGACACGTGAGTCTCGGCTAGGAGCCTTGGATTGTCGAAGCGCTCCGTCAGCTCCTGCCACAGCTCCTTGTAGCCACCTGAATAAATATTTCCCACCATCCCTACGTGGATGGGAAGCACTGCCGAACGAAGCTTCTGGAGCTTGTAGGCTTCCGGCAAGTCTGGATTCTGGTGGACCAGACTCTCGAATGCTTCCTTAAAGGCAAGCCAATTGTGTAATGCCCCGTTGAAGCTTGGAATCTGGACCGGGTCCAACTTCATCTCCATCTTCGCGCTCTTCAGGGCAGCCGTCTCACTCGATGGTTCCAAATCGGCCTGAACCGCCGCCATTCGACGCTTCAATACCGCGGTCGCAGTAATATACTGCCTCTCGATGATCTCCAGAAGGGCATCGTGTGCGTGGATGGTTTCATCCTTTCCATCCTCCATCGTGTCCAGGATCGCATCGTGAACAACCTAGAACTTCTCAAATTGCTGGTCTAGAGCCTTCTGCTCCAAATCCAGCCGGACCATGTCCCACTCACTCACATCGGCACTGGTTATCGCGGTATGTAGCCGTTTAATCGCGGTACACGCAGCCGACCTCTTTTGTAATTGGCTCATGGTTCAGGAGACTCCAACTAGCAAACCACAACGCGATTAAGGCACAAACACTTATCACCAACGAGCACTTGACTAAGAAGCCACCAATGTTCATAAAGTTTATATGTCAGTTCCTCACAGGAGGCACCAACCTACTTATTATATCTTCAAATTCTTCATCTGAAGGAAAAGATTCATCTAACCTATTATATTTGATACATAATCATCTGGATATTTAAAGTTTCGAGGATCTACTTCCATAAATAACAGATTAACAACAGAATTTTTAACATGGTGTTCATAGGAAATATCGAACGAGTTCCCAGTTGAAAAAGTTAAACACGGACGGTGGCTGCAGAGATGACGGCAAAGCCGCTGATGATTGCGGTGTTGCCATTTGCAAAGTTTGTACTTTGTTCAGTTATTGTTATATTTAATTTTGTATCATTCAAAGTTGAGTTAATATGTAAATGCTTGATTCATATGCATGCATAAAGTTCTTGAGGCAAGAAACTTCGAGATCTTGTAATGGCGGCGCAATTCTTCACACGAAGTTGTGGCAGACAACGACGGTCGGCGATGGTGCAAGTGTGGTGGCAAATTATTTTGTTGTGGAGGCAGGCAACTTTTTTATGATAGACAACGAGACATGTGACGACGTGATGGGGGCTGCGGCAGGTGGTGGTGGTTTGGAGACAAACAAATAAATGAATTACTTTTTATTTCTGCAGTGGGTTCAGGTTTGAGGTTGAGGATGACTTCCTCACAGCTTCAGACTTCTTTAACTGACTTGGTTGTACAGTTTGTCCTCGTTTGTTTGTTGCGAGTGTATGTGTCTATGTTTGCGTTTAGTTAAGGCGTCCGCGTTGGTTATACGTTGTCGTCACTCGTCGGTTACTCATCCCACATTTATTCTAATAAAATGAGTCATAATTCTCCTCGCATATTCCATATATAATGCTTTATAGGGAGTCATTTGGTGATTGTTCCCAAGAAAAGCCAGTCCACCTCTATATACTTTCCAAGTATGTAATTCTATTGAAGAATCTCTTATATCCCTTCCATCTTGCTTAGTAGTGACATAGTTCCTTCTTACGCAAATATTTGGAAAGAAACGGGCAGGATACACGTTGCCGTTAGAACACCTGCCTGCTTCACCGTTTCTTACCTTTAAATACTGAAAGTCTTCCTTACCTCCCTAACCATGCAAAACGTATCTATTCAATACAAAGTTATCGTTGGGTAGATCTTCATTTAGAACGATCAAATTCCTATTTTGACCCCAAGAAACCAAAGCCCTATCAATATCTTCTTGTGTCTCTTTCGTACTATTACATAAGTAACTATTCTCTTTATACATTAACATTAATCTCATTATTAAAGCTGTAAAGCCTCTGACATCTGCCTCCTTTATCTCTTGGAGATTTACACAAAATAATATTTCTCCAGGAAACAAATATGATAGCATGAAAGCATTTAACGAGTTTGAATACTCCGTTCTCCATTCTCTGTTTATTATATCTGATATATGTCCTGATTTTGTCATACTTAGTGAAGTCGTTTTTATTAGCGTGCTGCTGGGAATCGGATCATACCGCATAATAGGCATGGCAATTTCCTCAGCGAGCTTCAATCTAATAAAACTTTCCTTAGTTAATCCGTCAAATATTCCCTGCATACAAAATGGGTTGAATGATGGAAACGCTAACTCATATGTGCCTAAAACGTGTAACTTAAAATCTTCATGTAGTCTTACGTTCGCTACCTGTGCCAAACAGTCGTCCTTCATCGCCTTCTGACTAGGCATTAACGTTTTCGAAAAAGTCACTAAATTACTCATTGTGCTTAACTCCTTTATCTCCTACAGCATTTACCCAGGAGGTAGCAACGTCGATAGGAGATGGAACACATTGCTGTTCCGTTCTCGCGCGAAACTCATTCTCTGAAGCGGATTTTACTAATAGACCCGCGACTGGATATTTCATTCATTTCATTTCATTTCATTTTTATTGGATAATACAGTAAGACTTAGTCTTTTATAGCATGTTTCAACATTGGTTAAAGTTTACAATTATGACTTAAATGTTAAATATACATATGTATATACATATATACATATATTTTTTTTTTTTTTTGTTTTTTTTTAATTTTTTTTTCTTCTTTTCTCTTTCTTTCTTTCTACCTTTCTCCTTCTCTTCCTTTCAATTTCGCTAAAATTAAGATATTTATGAATGCGTATTAGAAAAATGTTTAAATGCTTCACGTTTGAAGTTTGCAATCTCTCTCAATTGTTTAATTCTTCCCGGTAGATTATTCCATAGGCGAATGCCATTAACAAAAAACAGACGTGACGAGTTAAGAAAATTAAAAGATGGCGTTAATATACTTCCTGTTCTAGACGAGTGGCAAAATCTTATTCTTTCAAAAAGATACTGGGGTTTTTGGGTGCGAATCACTTTATGCAAAAATAAACAATTCCGGAAATTAGTAAATTGCTGCAGAGTACAATTTAAAATTTTTGTCTTATAGGGGGATATATGGTCATGTCTACGTATGCCATACACATACCTAGTCATGTCATTAAATGCAACATTTAGTTTGTGCTCGGACATGGAATCAAGTTTAGGATATACTACTTCCGAAAATGAAATAATGGGAACAAGAAGCGTTTTAACTAGTCGAAGTCGTGTTTCAGTAGGTGTAAAGCTACTTGCTATCCAGAGTTTTCTCAATGTTCCGTAAATTCGTCCAACAACAGAGTTTATGTGTTCCCTACCAGATAAGTCATTCGTTACCTTAATGCCAAGACTAGTCACAGTTTTAACGTATGGGATTGTTGAGTTTTTTAGGGAGATAGTTGGGAGCTGTTCAGTGTCATATTTTTTCTTTGATATCAGTAAAGCCTGAGTTTTGTTAGGGTTCAGTTCTAGACCATTATCATCAGCCCATTTAGTTATGGCCACAAGATCTTGGTTGATGCGAAAAACAAGGTCTTCAGTAAGACCTATTCTCCTTGACAAATAAATCTGTATGTCATCTGCATATAGATGAAAAGAGACATTTTCGCACACGGAAGGCAAGTCATTGATATACAAGCAAAAGAGTATCGGACCCAATATAGAGCCCTGTGGAACACCAGTTCTAAGGAAAGTAGGTTGTGAACAATCTGTCTGGACAACCACACGCTGAGTTCTATTATATAAATAACTCCTCATCAGGGAGACAGACAAATCAGAAAACCCAAAATAGTGCCTTAATTTTTGACAAAGAACATCATGGTTAACTTTGTCAAAAGCTTTAGAGAAGTCAAGCAAGCATAAAACCGTCAGATCATGTTGATCGTACCGCAGTCTGATATCATCTAGTATCTTAACCATTGCAGTGGAACAAGAGTGGTTTTCACGGAACCCAGATTAATAAGGAGACAGCAGACTCTTAGAGGCAAGATGCTCTAATATTTGTCTCGTAAGAATCTTCTCTAAAGCCTTTGACAAACAAGGTAAGATGCTAATTGGTCGGTAGTCAGACGCCTTAACTGGCACAGATTTTTTAGGAACAGGGCTGATTCTAGCTGCTTTCCATGTAGTAGGAAAAGTTGAAGTTGTAATGCAATGATTGTATAGATGCGTTAAAGGGTTAATTATATAGGGGAAAATCATTTTAATAAATCGAAGGGAAATTCCGTCCTCACCAATAGCCTCAGACTTAAGGGTTTTAAAAGTGCTAATAATTTCATCTTCCGAAACAACCTCAAAATCAAAAAGATCAACGTTTTTATAAATCAATTCACTTTTCACGTTAAAATTGCTCTGAATTTGGTTGGTAATCGTGAACTGATTATTAAGATCATTTGCACTTATCTTACAATTTGAAATTTGACGTTTACCAACACCAATTTCTCTCAAGTTTGCCCATAGTTGCTTAGGTGGTAAGGTAGTGTCGAGTTTTGCGGCGAAAAAGTTTCTTTTAGCTAGTCGGGTAATGAAAGTTGCTTGATTACGCACAGAGCAGTATGTTTGCCAGGTTTCAGAGCTTGGTGACTTCCTCCACTTCAAGTAGTACTTTCTGCGATTTTTAATAGCAGATCGAACTTCAAAATTATACCAAGGACATTTTTTATTTTTAATGGCAACCGTTTTCAGAGGGACATGTTTTTCGAAAAGATATTTTACAAGGATTAATATGTAATTCAGTTTGTCATCCACATGACTTATATTTAAGCAATCATACCACGGTAAGCTACTTGCATCTTCCCACAAAAGTTCAAGATTAACTGATTTGAAATCTCTAAACGTAAAAGAAAGGGGTATTTGAGAATGAGAGAAGTCAATATCATAAGTACAAAAAATCAGGTCATGATCTGAAATTCCATCAAGACACAGTTGATCATTTAACAGAATATTTGTTGGATCAGATACAATAATAAGATCAAGTAGACTAGGTGAACAATTAGGTGCGTATCTAGTTGGAAAAGAATTAACAACATTGAGTCCTGAGGCAGCGACGAAATCAAGGAGCTGAGTGGAGCGGGAGTCAACTTTGAGAAGGTCAGCATTAAAGTCGCCGCATATAATTATGTGCTCATAAGAAATTAATAAATTCTCTAATGCAGAAAAAAATGGAGCAGGTGAACAACATCTGTTCGGATTGTATACACAAGCTATCAAACACTTTTCATTTCCATCATAGACCTCGAGGACAATATATTCAATACCACTTGATTCGGATTTGCTTATTATTTTAAATTTTAGAGTTGATCTACAATAAATGGCAACCCCACCTCCAGTTGTGGAAGTACATCTATCGTTACGAATAAGAGTATAATTGGGTAGGTTACGGATACTATCAGGAATATCAGGATTAAACCAAGTTTCACTCACACAAATTACATCAACATCAACACCATTAAAAATATCATTTATGCTATCAAATTTGGATTCGTTTAGACTTCTAGCATTAAAGTGACAGACTTTAAAACCCTTCTGCGCCTTAGATAAGTAACTCAACACTAACTGTGCAGATTTGAGATTGGCATTGCCATATATAGAATTATGAAACGACATCATTTAAATTAATGTAAAAAAAACAACATCCAGAGAAAAAGCAGGTTCAAATGGAGCATAAAACACCCACAAATTGCATTCTGTGAATACAAAAATAAAAATATAATAACTGAATAAAAGAAAATTGGAGAAAAGGTTCTGAAAGAAAAATTATTATGAAAAAATAATACAATAATTAAGTTAGTTTGTACAAAATTCAAAGAATATGAAGAACAAAATATAATTAAATATGAAAACAAGCAAAATAATAGAAATGAAGAAAATATTCCAAGTAAAATTATAATATACAGATTGAAATAAGCATTTAAGAAATAAAAGATAAAAGTAGTGAAAAATATAAGCACGAAGATAAAATATTCAATCAAAATAAAATAGTTTATAAAGTGGCAGCACTGATTAGTCATCAATTCCTGGTGTAGCATCATTTGTTTTGTTGTTGGATATATTAATTTCATCAAGGTGCATACTATTCTGCGACGATTGAAGGTCGGGAGCGGTATTATTATGTAAGTGTGTATTCGCAATTTGATTTAGTTCTAGCAAGCTTTTAATGCAAACGGGTCGCTGATTTTTATTAATCGTAACATGGACAAGTCCACGAGCGGAGAATGCAGAGCTTAGTAAATTTTTTTTCTTAAGTTTAATTGCATTGCGTAGAATCTCTCTATTTTCGGCTGTTAAACTTTCGTGAATATATATTGGTGTATTATTTTGGTAGTTATTTGGATCAATGTCAGTTAATGACAATTGTCGCGAATTAGATTTACGGAATTCAGAAAGTGCTTTAATTGTGTTTTGTTTATCAGTGGCTGAGAAAAATTTAATAATTATTGTGGAGTTAGTGCGTGGTTTCGATCTAAATATTCCAGCAATCGATGGTGGTTGAAAATTTATTGAGTGGCACAACAAGTTAAATATGTTTTTTAAATGTTCATTCTCAGTATAAGGTACCCCAATAAGAATAGCATCACCGGCTAAATTATTTATGCTTAGTGCTTGGAATTTAGATTTCAAGCTTTCAAGTTCGGTGTGCAAGTTTTCTGTTGCGTTATTTACTTCCGAGTTGTTTGTGCAATGGTCCATTCTCAAATTTGTTTTGTTTACATCAATGCGAAGCTCATTGATTTCCGCACATTGTTGCTCAAGTTTTGTAACTCTATCTTTTAGATCAGTGAAGTCGCGAGTGATTATCTCTAACTTATCAAACATATTTTTTTCAATACAATCCATTCTTTTCGATAAATTTTCTTCGAGTGTTGATAATCTTCCCGAAATGGACTCACCTTGTTGACTCAACTTTTGTAAGAGTTTAGTATTGTTAGGCGGAGCAGAGGGAGAAGTATTGATGTCATTATTATTGATCTCAGGTGTAAGAGAAACAGCAGGACCAGCAGCAACAGGAACATCTTTAGCGGGAGCAGAACCAGCAGATGTGCTTTTAGCAGTAGTTTTAACTTTGTTTTTCTTTCCAACTTTATTTTCATAAGGTGAGTTAGAGAAATTGCGGGATGTTGTGGGGGTACTCATATTGGACTTTAAGAGTAGATTTCGGGAGCGAGTTCTTTCCGAAAGAGGCATTTACGTGTATGAGTAAGGTATGTAGTATGGATCTTCGGTGGAAACGTCAAAAAATTCCAATTTATGAGAAAGCACAAAAATAAAATTTCGTTTTTGTTCTTATTTTTTAAGTTTATACAGTTAATTTTTTCCACAAAAACTATTTGGTAGATAGCAAAAATAGTTAAATTAATTCAGCTTAGAAAAAATATTGCAAAAAGGCACTTTACACGGTTGGGGTTAAACAATCTTAAGCAGTATATAAATTACACGTCTGTTCGCTAGTACATTCTATCTTCTCTAGCCTAACGAAACAGGATCGATAACCCTGCTATTTAACAAAAACGTAGTTTGCGGTTCTCTTAACACGTATGTTGCTCTGAGCATCCGCTCATCCATTAAATCTAACATTTTACTGAAAAACTCACGAGAGTTTATCGCATACTATGAAGTTCGATTCATCCCTTATAATGTAGTGCTCAAGATTTGGCTCATCATACCAAACTTTATATACACTGTCAACTTTATCGATCGTATTTAGCTCAATTTCATCATTCTTATTTAATGTTTTAATACACTCTTCACTTAATAGCAAGGGTACCTCTCTCGCCCCAGATATGAAGAAGTCTAGATTTACAAACTCATTTATGATCTTCACGATGTAACGATGAAAAAGAAATTGATTTGTATGTAATGATAAACATTACATACAAATCAATAAAAAATAATAAATAATAATAAAAATCAAAATGTACTCAAAACCAATGGTACTCGACCTCAAACCTAAACCAAAACTAATAACCGTACAAAAAAAAAAAATCTCTATTCAAATCAAGGCACAGATAGTAGAGGGTTGCCTACCCCCTCTACCTTAAAGGGTTGAATACGCGTTGCTGTTATGCTCATTCCGTTTCATCATTAACACTTCGAAAACAAACTCGACCTTACGATAGTACATTTCTAGATATCCCAAGCATAAATGAAAAATCACCACAGGTACATATCTTCTCATAGAAACTTGGGTCGTTCTTTTTCGAGACAAAACCGCTTCAGACATTTAGGACCAATGATTACGTCTTCATTGGCCCGTCCACGCCAGAAACGGAATTGCTGCCTAAGTTCCCTTTAGCAGCAGCGGCCTGCTTCTGGGTGCCATCGCTTAAACTCGCCGGATGGGGGGGGGGATCTTGTGCTGTGTTACAGTTTAAATAAGCAGACCTGCCAGATGTAATTGGCGTAAGAATGTTGAGATTAGGCTGAGGCCCGAATACCGTTGAGTCAAATTCTGAAGGTTCCGTAAGGGAAGGCACGAAGGTGAATGAGATTCGATCTGAAGATGATTAGCCAGTTCACGTAAAACCAGGCTAATGTTCCTTTACAGTAAAGCTTAAAGCTCTGCTTCACCCCGAGAAGCGGAGAGAGAACAGAGTGCAGTCGACAGCATTGGAGCACATAGATGTTCGTGACTCCTCAGGGTATACGTGTCCACGGACAACAACTACTATCCCTATGCTATATGAGTAGTCTTGTCACAAGAGGGTGAGGGGGAGATGAGGTGGTAAGTTTCCCCCTCGCAGTCTCAAAACCCACCCGTTGACTTGACCCAGACACACATACTTAGGTCAAGCCAACCTATGATTTGCGTGACTGCTACAAGAATGTTCTGCAAATCCCCAATATTAAAAAGGCAAAAAAGGAAACCTTACTATATACTTATATACTGAAATCTAAATACTCCCTAACTGAAACTAATTCCTAATGAAACAATACTAATATCTAACTCAATACTACATATCAATTAACTTACATTTCAAACTCTCGGTCCAGCTCTTCGTCTTCCAGGTTCACTCACTTCCAAAAACTTAAACCATAATTAAGTTCATCCTAAATTATACCAAAAAAAAAAAAAATATGTCTTCAATACTAGACATGTAATCTGTTTCGTCTCAGATTACTTAAAAAGGAACGATAAAAGATTTGTCTTTACTTTATTGATAACAAAAAAAAACTTATACTATCATACTAAATTTAATGACCATCAAATATCTAAATAGTATATTTCAATAATATCAATTCCATTAAATCAATATCTTATCTAAAGGTCAAGGATCGTTAAAATTTCATTATCATATTCACGATATCATTTATCTCTGGGGTCAAGGACTTGTTTTAAATTATCTATCCCTCAGGTACACGGGACCTATGGAGGGTCTGGACACTTCCAGGTGTCTTATGATTTCAAATTGCACACAATACAAAAAAAAAACAATAGCGGTTGGGTAGCGCTTAGCTACTTTCTCAACCTCGTTAAGTTTTTACGTTACGCTTAGAATTTTTGTTGTTTGAACAACGATAGCAACTTAGAGGTGCTTCCACCAATGGCTTTTTCCGTCAATTTCTTTGTTTTGGCTGGAGTTATAGCTATTTCACGGGTGCCAAGCCGATCATCAGACTCCTTTGTTAGTGGTGCTGCCTAGTTATTTTTCATATTAATCGAAAAACTTTTTAGTTCACTTTGGGATTTGAACCTAGGACCTGCTAGTTGTGAAGCCAATGCATTACGCATTGCGCTAACAACTCCACTGATTTTTGGTTTCCCATTGTAGACTTTTATTGTTTATCAATTGCAATGAACATAGGCGCATTTTTACAAGCTCCTCAAAGTAATGCTATCTTGTTCCGCTTTCATTTTTTCCTGATTTCCTATCTTTGTGTCACAACAATTCTTAGAATTACTGTTTACGACTCTGTTTCAATTTTCAAATTCTCAAATATCAATCTCAAAGGTACCAAATCCAATAAGAAATAGAACTTCAAAACGACTCACCGATCCTGCTTTTGACTTACTGCGTCAAACCGTTGAACTTTAACTGCTTCATCCCTCGAGGTAATGTGCACATTGCCCGTACTCGGATGTTGTGGGTGTTGACTTTATGTTCTGGGAATGATGTTATAAAATTTTCTTGATGCATTCGTATCTTTGATTTGAGATGACTTGACTGATGGTTTTCTTGTTCTTACAGTTACAGAAACATTAACAGATTCTTTTGAATTCAAACTTGATTATTATTGAGTCATATCCTGGAGGATATTTAAGTGAAAAATCATAAAACAGTGCAAAAATGATAAGATACGAAATTAAACGGTGCCAAATAAAAAAACAAACATAAAAAGTGATAAATGAATAAAAGTGTTGATCGGGGATTCAATGGGAATCCGATCCTTCGATGTTGTTTCGTCTTCCGAAGGATATCATGGGAAGGAATCATTTGGGTACTCCCAGTACCCACTTTTTCTTTCGCAGCTTCTAGTTGAGTGTGGAATGACCAGGGGCGATTCTGGATACGGCCAGGGGCGGTAGCCAGGATCTCGACAAAATTAACTTTCCCTTGATTCAATGTCTCGGGTGTTTCTCGGAGACATGGATGGTACGTCCACGATAGTAATGGATAATACAAACGCAAAGTCTTCAGTGAGGGTGCTTTAATGGGCATGATAAAAGGATGCATATATGAACGTCGCAAAATTGCAGACTTCTGCCAATCCGGGAATGTAGTTTGGCGTTCCGGAATAGATTTTTGTGTGAGACAGGATATATTTTAGCGCTCCATAAGGACACTTGGAGTCCGGAGATGAAATTTCGGAATCCCGGAGTACAAATGTACGCTCCGGAGATCGTTCCACGATAAAATTTCGCAGGATACAATAAGATTTGCAGGATAAATTGAAATTTTGGGCGTGCCAGGAGTCTCTCCGTGGGGCGTCACCTGTGGAAAGTTTGGCTCGGGTTAGTGACGTCCGCGGGAGTCTCATACTTGTCGTGTGCACTTGGGGTTAAGCCCCTATACTTAAAATACATGAAATTCATTGTTACCTGGATTGCTAGGAAAATTTTTCTTCTTTTCTTGCGTTTCCTTAATGGTGGAGTCCGTTCTACGGACTTCTCAATGGTGTATAGCCACGAGGATTTTGGTATAACAGACACCCGATCAGGAACTTGAGTCCTGGACACGCGGAACACAAAAATTTGCTAGCCCGAATGGAGGAAGGAATTTAGGTTACACTTTGCACTTTGTGCTAGATTTCCTAGACTTACTTTTTAAAGGATATATTCACCACTCTTTAGGAAAAAGGACAATTAGATTCGTTAACTTGGAAAATTTTAATGATTTGCAAGTTCAAACTTGATAATAGGAATTTACTTCTGGTTGATTCGGCTGCTCGATGAAAAAGAAATCCCAATCAGATTTCGAGTAGGCAATTAGCGTCGGTATTGCACTCCGTTATTAGTTATTCTTGCAGTGGTCCCATTGCATTTTTGTTGTATTTGCCACGTTGGCAATTTTCTGTAGGAATGCCAAACTGACAGCACAAAAACTGCGTTACTTTTTGGTATGAACGTTCGCTTATAGTGCGAACTGGTAGATGGCGTGCGTCAGAATTAAGGGTCTGTTTTCAGGTGAGGGTTTTAGTAACCTAGTTGGTATAATCCGTGAAGGATAATCTTAATGAATTAATTAATGATGGTGAGTGTTCACATTCATGAATGCGAAAGAAGATATTATTTAGGAAAAATAAATGTTTCTTACAACGATACTACTCTTTTCTTGTACACATATTCGTATTATGCAAGAAAAGAACAATAATTGTCCGCCGTTCACTTTTTGTTTGTATATTCTTGTTAATTTTTTCGAACATATCGTCGTGTGAGTTACGTTTTTCTCACTCACTTGTTCGAAAAAAATATATTCTACGGCCAACCACCGGCCGGATTAAATGAAAGTCTTGGAAACCAATTTTCTCTTATTACACATTTATTTCAACCGACAAACTCGGCGGTAGAATCAAGAGTGACAACAAAATACATTTTGGAATAAGAAGAAGCTTAAGCTAAGCAAACTATATTGTTTCAGTTCCCATGCATCCGATGCGCACCTGCAGATCTTGTTGGGAACAATATATGTTGCTTTTATCTCGAAGTGCTAGCATTGCATATCAGATTCGTGCATTTGTCACGTAGTGCAATGCTAGCATAATTATTGTTGCAGCTTCGTTCCTGGATGTGATAACTGCAAAAAACACGCAATTTATGTTGTGCGATCGTTTTCGTTTTACTGTTGGATGACGCTCACAGTTTAACACAGATTCAATTCGAACAAAACACACAATTAATGTTGTGCGATCGTTTTAGTTTTACTGTTGGATGACACTCTCAGTTTAATACAGATTTAATTGTTTTACCCGTGCTCTCAAGTCACAACACTTTTTTCTCAGTTTATTATCCCGGTCGTATTCCGGACGAGTCCCCAAGATGTAGAGCTAGGGGTCTCTACATCGGTTCTTTCACTAAAAGGCGACACAATTATTTTCGAATACTTTATAAATATTTATTTATAAACAATTTATTTAATTTACACAGAATGAAACCGGTGGTGAAAATTACTATTGTTTGCTTGCTTGTTCTATGAGGTCTATTCAACACGAGATTCGGATAGCTACTCCCTTGTTTCGGATTTTAAACAAAAACTGTCGATTCGATTGAGTGGAAAGGGGACGCACATTCTCTTTTGGGTCTGTTCGCTTGTTCGTCTTGTCCGTCTTGTCTGTTCTTTCGTTCATTTTAGTTGACAGGGTGTCCCTACATGATAGGCTAATCCTACATATACTTTATGTAATATTCCATTAATGTGGGATATTCCAATTAAAAACAACGAATTTAAAAACATTAATTGAACAGTTTATTTCATAATATGATTATATTACTCGCGAAGCGCGCGTCCAGCCGATAGAATGTATAAAGACAAACTGAAACTAAAACTCATGATCGTGTATGTAATAGTCCATATGTAACCTTTTCTTTTTCTTTCTTTGCTTCTTTCGTATAAATAGGATGGAGGGGAAATTGTCGTGTCTTATGTTGTTGCCGAGTAAAGGTCTTTTATCTGTCTTATGTTGTGGCTCGCTGAATTCTTATCCCACATACATATGAAAAAATTTCTCATCATGTTGATGAATAGGAGAGAAACATTTATACAACTGAGACATATGAATGTTCCCTATTTTGACCCCTCTTTCGTACTATTACATAAGTAACTATTCTCATTATACATTAACATTAATTTCATTAATAAAGCTGTAAAGCCTCTGACATCTACCTCCTTTATCTCCTGGAGATTTACACAAAATAATATTTCTCCAGGAAACAAATATGATAGCATGAAAGCATTTAACGAGTTTGAATACTCCGTTCTCCATTCTCTGTTTATTATATCTAATATATGTAGAGCTAGGGGTCTCTACATCGGCTCTTTTCAATTAAAGGAAACACAGAACTTCTTTCGGATATATTATTAAGATTTATTTTCTTAGCAATTTATTTGTTTTATAAATTATAAGACAAGACTTGGGGATGAAAATCACTATTGTTTGCTTGTTGTATTACGTCTGTTCAACACGAGATTCGGATAGCTACTGCGTTGTTTCAGATTTTAAATAAAACCGTCGATTCGATTGAGTGGAAAGGGGACGTATATTCTCTTTTGGGTCTGTTCGCTTGTTCGTCTTGTCCGTTCTTTCGTTCGTTATTCTAGTCGACAGGGTGTCCCTACATGATAGGCTAATCCTACATATATGTCCTGCTTTTGTCATACTTAGTGAAGTCGTTTTTATTAGCGTGCTGCTGGGAATCGGATCATACCGCATAATAGGCATGGCAATTTCCTCAGCGAGCTTCAATCTAATAAAACTTTCCTTAGTTAATCCGTCAAATATTCCCTGCATACAAAATGGGTTGAATGATGGAAACGCTAACTCATATGTGCCTAAAACGTGTAACTTAAAATCTTCATGTAGTCTTACGTTCGCTACCTGTGCCAAACAGTCGTCCTTCATCGCCTTCTGACTAGGCATTAACGTTTTCGAAAAAGTCACTAAATTACTTATTGCGCTTAACTCCTTTATCTCCTACCGCATTTACCCAGGAGGTAGCAACGTCGATAGGAGATGGAACACATTGCTGTTCCATTCTCGCGCGAAACTCATTCTCTGAAGCGGATTTTACTAGTAGACCCGCGACTGGATAGCCTAACGAAACAGGATCTATAACCCTGCTATTTAACAAAAACGTAGTTTGCGGTTCTCTTAACACGTATGTTGCTCTGAGCATGCGCTCATCCATTAAATCTAACATTTTACTGAAAAACCCAGAAAGTTTATCCCATACTATGAAGTTCGATTCATCCCTTATAATGTAGTGCTCAAGATTTGGCTCATCATACCAAACTTTATATACACTGTCAACTTTATCGATCGTATTTAGCTCAATTTCATCATTCTTATTTAATGTTTTAATACACTCTTCACTTAATAGCAAGGGTACCTCTCTCGCCCCAGATATGATGAAGTCTAGATTTACAAACTCATTTATGATCTTCACGATGTAACGATGAAAAAGAAATTGATTTGTATGTAATGATAAACATTACATACAAATCAATAAAAAATAATAAATAATAATAAAAATCAAAATGTACTCAAAACCAATGGTACTCGACCTCAAACCTAAACCAAAACTAATAACCGTACAAAAAAAAAAAATCTCTATTCAAATCAAGGCACAGATAGTAGAGGGTTGCCTACCCCCTCTACCTTAAAGGGTTGAATACGCGTTGCTGTTATGCTCATTCCGTTTCATCATTAACACTTCGAAAACAAACTCGACCTTACGATAGTACATTTCTAGATATCCCAAGCATAAATGAAAAATCACCACAGGTACATATCTTCTCATAGAAACTTGGGTCGTTCTTTTTCGAGACAAAACCGCTTCAGACATTTAGGACCAATGATTACGTCTTCATTGGCCCGTCCACGCCAGAAACGGAATTGCTGCCTAAGTTCCCTTTAGCAGCAGCGGCCTGCTTCTGGGTGCCATCGCTTAAACTCGCCGGATGGGGGGGGGGGGATCTTGTGCTGTGTTACAGTTTAAATAAGCAGACCTGCCAGATGTAATTGGCGTAAGAATGTTGAGATTAGGCTGAGGCCCGAATACCGTTGAGTCAAATTCTGAAGGTTCCGTAAGGGAAGGCACGAAGGTGAATGAGATTCGATCTGAAGATGATTAGCCAGTTCACGTAAAACCAGGCTAATGTTCCTTTACAGTAAAGCTTAAAGCTCTGCTTCACCCCGAGAAGCGGAGAGAGAACAGAGTGCAGTCGACAGCATTGGAGCACATAGATGTTCGTGACTCCTCAGGGTATACGTGTCCACGGACAACAACTACTATCCCTATGCTATATGAGTAGTCTTGTCACAAGAGGGTGAGGGGGAGATGAGGTGGTAAGTTTCCCCCTCGCAGTCTCAAAACCCACCCGTTGACTTGACCCAGACACACATACTTAGGTCAAGCCAACCTATGATTTGCGTGACTGCTACAAGAATGTTCTGCAAATCCCCAATATTAAAAAGGCAAAAAAGGAAACCTTACTATATACTTATATACTGAAATCTAAATACTCCCTAACTGAAACTAATTCCTAATGAAACAATACTAATATCTAACTCAATACTACATATCAATTAACTTACATTTCAAACTCTCGGTCCAGCTCTTCGTCTTCCAGGTTCACTCACTTCCAAAAACTTAAACCATAATTAAGTTCATCCTAAATTATACCAAAAAAAATATGTCTTCAATACTAGACATGTAATCTGTTTCGTCTCAGATTACTTAAAAAGGAACGATAAAAGATTTGTCTTTACTTTATTGATAACAAAAAAAAAACTTATACTATCATACTAAATTTAATGACCATCAAATATCTAAATAGTATATTTCAATAATATCAATTCCATTAAATCAATATCTTATCTAAAGGTCAAGGATCGTTAAAATTTCATTATCATATTCACGATATCATTTATCTCTGGGGTCAAGGACTTGTTTTAAATTATCTATCCCTCAGGTACACGGGACCTATGGAGGGTCTGGACACTTCCAGGTGTCTTATGATTTCAAATTGCACACAATACAAAAAAAAAACAATAGCGGTTGGGTAGCGCTTAGCTACTTTCTCAACCTCGTTAAGTTTTTACGTTACGCTTAGAATTTTTGTTGTTTGAACAACGATAGCAACTTAGAGGTGCTTCCACCAATGGCTTTTTCCGTCAATTTCTTTGTTTTGGCTGGAGTTATAGCTATTTCACGGGTGCCAAGCCGATCATCAGACTCCTTTGTTAGTGGTGCTGCCTAGTTATTTTTCATATTAATCGAAAAACTTTTTAGTTCACTTTGGGATTTGAACCTAGGACCTGCTAGTTGTGAAGCCAATGCATTACGCATTGCGCTAACAACTCCACTGATTTTTGGTTTCCCATTGTAGACTTTTATTGTTTATCAATTGCAATGAACATAGGCGCATTTTTACAAGCTCCTCAAAGTAATGCTATCTTGTTCCGCTTTCATTTTTTCCTGATTTCCTATCTTTGTGTCACAACAATTCTTAGAATTACTGTTTACGACTCTGTTTCAATTTTCAAATTCTCAAATATCAATCTCAAAGGTACCAAATCCAATAAGAAATAGAACTTCAAAACGACTCACCGATCCTGCTTTTGACTTACTGCGTCAAACCGTTGAACTTTAACTGCTTCATCCCTCGAGGTAATGTGCACATTGCCCGTACTCGGATGTTGTGGGTGTTGACTTTATGTTCTGGGAATGATGTTATAAAATTTTCTTGATGCATTCGTATCTTTGATTTGAGATGACTTGACTGATGGTTTTCTTGTTCTTACAGTTACAGAAACATTAACAGATTCTTTTGAATTCAAACTTGATTATTATTGAGTCATATCCTGGAGGATATTTAAGTGAAAAATCATAAAACAGTGCAAAAATGATAAGATACGAAATTAAAAGATAAACGGTGCCAAATAAAAAAACAAACATAAAAAGTGATAAATGAATAAAAGTGTTGATCGGGGATTCAATGGGAATCCGATCCTTCGATGTTGTTTCGTCTTCCGAAGGATATCATGGGGAGGAATCATTTGGGTACTCCCAGTACCCACTTTTTCTTTCGCAGCTTCTAGTTGAGTGTGGAATGACCAGAGGCGATTCTGGATACGGCCAGGGGCGTAGCCAGGATCTCGACAAAATTAACTTTCCCTTGATTCAATGTCTCGGGTGTTTCTCGGAGACATGGATGGTACGTCCACGATAGTAATGGATAATACAAACGCAAAGTCTTCAGTGAGGGTGCTTTAATGGGCAGGATAAAAGGATGCATATATGAACGTCGCAAAATTGCAGACTTCTGCCAATCCGGGAATGTAGTTTGGCGTTCCGGAATAGATTTTTGTGTGTGACAGGATATATTTTAGCGCTCCATAAAGACACTTGGAGTCCGGAGATAAAATTTCGGAATCCTGGAGTACAAATGTACGCTCCGGAGATCGTTCCACGATAAAATTTCGCAGGATACAATAAGATTTGCAGGATAAATTGAAATTTTGGGCGTGCCAGGAGTCTCTCCGTGGGGCGTCACCTGTGGAAAGTTTGGCTCGGGTTAGTGACGTCCGCGGGAGTCTCATACTTGTCGTGTGCACTTGGGGTTAAACCCCTATAATTAAAATACATGAAATTCATTGTTACCTGGATTGCTAGGAAGATTTTTCTTCTTTTCTTGCGTTTCCTTAGTGGTGGAGTCCGTTCTACGGACTTCTCAATGGTGTATAGCCACGAGGATTTTGGTATAACAGACACCCGATCAGGAACTTGAGTCCTGGACACGCGGAACACAAAAATTTGCTAGCCCGAATGGAGGAAGGAATTTAGGTTACACTTTGCACTTTGTGCTAGATTTCCTAGACTTACTTTTTAAAGGATATATTCACCACTCTTTAGGAAAAAGGACAATTAAATTCGTTAACTTGGAAAATTTTAATGATTTGCAAGTTCAAACTTGATAATAGGATTTTACTTCTGGTTGATTCGGCTGCTCGATGAAAGAGAAATCCCAATCAGATTTCGAGTAGGCAATTAGCGTCGGTATTGCACTCCGTTATTAGTTATTCTGTAGCGTAGAGATTATCAAAGGGGCTTTCTTTTACTCTGGATTTGTATCTTTCGGGGGTTCTCACTTAAAGAAAAGGAATATAGGTCTTAATTAGTTATAGATCACTTTGTTTTAGTCTCTATGGCGCTGTATGCGGTCCGAAGTCCGCAGTACCACGTCGATAGGCACTACTTCAAAGGAATGTATAGTGGGTAAGTCATTTTGTTACAGTCTCTATGGCGCTGTATGCGGTCCGAAGTCCGCAGTACCACGTCGATAGGCACTGTCTCAAAAGAATGGTCCAAAAAGGAGAGAGGGAAAAATATTAATAATAATAATAAGTAAAAATAAATATCTGGTTGTTACATTCTCCCCCTCGGACGCAGAGATCGTCCCGATGATGCGACCGGATAGATAATCTTCTTTGGTCGGCCACGTCTTCTTAGTTGCTGTACTGGTTGTTCATCGGGTTTGGTACCTTTGTATCTAGTAATAGCGGATACATGGTATGTTCCCAATGGCGTAGTATTGTCATCTTTTGATGCGACCTGGTAGGTAGATGTTCCAAGTCGCTTAATTATGATGTAGGGACCGTCTCTCTTTGGCATGAATTTCGATGTTACGTTTTTAGAGGCTTTGCTGAGAAAGTGGGAAGTTATTAATACCTGATCACCTACCTTGAAGATCGGCTGTGGTCGACGTTTTTTGTCAACATACTGCTTGTTATGGTCTTGGATCTTCTCGGTTTCTTCTCGGGCGTTTTTCATCGTTTCAGCAAGTCTCAAAAGTTGCGGAGTAATTTGTGGTAAAAAGTTTGCGTCTTCAATGATAGGGCGTAGATCGTTTGTGACGTCATCTATGGTTCGGAGTTCTCTTCCAAACATCAAATACGAAGGAGTGTAACCGGTACTTTGGCATCTGGCTGTGTTCATGGCGAAGCGTATGTTTGGTAGTTGTTCAGCCCATGTAGTATGGTTTGTTCCAACAAGTATAGCAATTTGTGTCTTCATATCGCGATTCTTTCGTTCCACAGGATTTGCTTCTGGGTGATAAACTGGTGTGAGACTTTGTTGTATTCCCAGAAAGTCGGTCAGCTGCTGCATCAGGGCGGAAATGAATTGTGGTCCATTGTCTGTTATCAGGCGTCTGGGGATACCATATCGGAGGAATACTTCATTAAGAAGTGTTAGCCCACAGTTTACGGCTGTTGCTTCTTTAAGAGGGAAAACTTCTATCCACCTGGTTGCTATGTCTTCGGCAATGAGAACCCATTGAAATCCTTCTGTCGACATTGGTAGTGGGCCGAATAGATCAACTGCTAGTACCTCGAATCGCTGATGACTAGACACCGTTTGAAAAAGTCCTGAGGGTTTCAGGTTGCTGGGCTTATATCGTTGGCACGCGGTGCACTGAGATACGTGCTTGGTAATATCCTTCCGCATGCCTGGCCAAAAGTATCTCGAAACTATTCTTGCAATGGTGCGATCAATTCCGTAATGACCAGCTGTAGGTTCATCGTGGTAGTGTTTGAGAATAGCATCTCGTTCTTGAAGTGGTATTACCAACTGAGCGTCTTCAGAATCAGTTTCAGGTGAAAATCTATAGAGGATACCATCGTTGAGCAGATATCCTCGATTTGTCCATCTTGCTAGGTTCTCATCATACTTTTCGAACGAATCGATGATGGTTTTAAGTTGATCATCTTGCAACTGTGCTTCGCGAATTTCTGCAGGTCTTCTGGATGGTACATCAACTTGAAAACTGCAGATCTTGCAATCTGATTCAGTGTGCTCT
Organism: Sphaerophoria taeniata; assembly: GCA_943590905.1. NCBI lineage: Eukaryota > Metazoa > Arthropoda > Insecta > Diptera > Syrphidae > Sphaerophoria > Sphaerophoria taeniata. Next base: position 146,229,298 of record OX016541.1, on the reverse strand, counting down.
GGATTATTACAAGGAGGTCGTGAAAGCATGTCGGCTATGATGTTGGTTCTGCCTGGCGTGTACTCGATCCTGAAGTCATACGGTTGTAACTGCAAGGCCCATCGGGCAAGTCTTCCCGTCGGCGATTTTAAGCTTAGGAGCCATTTAAGAGGTTGATGGTCAGTAATGAGTATCACTTCTCCCCCTTCTATATAGCCACGAAATTTGTTTACAGCCCATACTATGGCTAAGGCTTCTCGCTCGGTAGTTGAATAATTGCATTCGGCAGGTGTGAGAAGGCGTGAGGCGTATTCAATTGGATGTTCGTCTGCTTTCTCCCCCTGGACCAGAACTGCTCCAATAGCATAATTGCTGGCGTCTGCTTTAAGGCGATATGGTTCACCTTCGTTCGGCTGGTGTAGTATGGGTGCCGTGGTGAGTCGAGTCTTGAGAGTTTTAAATGAGTTTCTCGCATCTTCATTCCAGTCCCATACGGCATTCTTCTTCGTTAACTTACTCATAGGTTTGGCGATATCCGAAAAGTTTTCTATGAATCGTCGATACCATGAGCAGCTTTGTAAAAATGATATGACTTGCTTTGAATTCTTTGGCTCTGGTCGGTTGCTTATTGCTGCCACCTTTTCAGGGTCAACTTCTATACCTCGATGAGTTATGAGATGTCCTAAATATTTTACGACTGCACAGCAAAAGTTAGATTTTACCCTGTTAACTTTAAGGTTAAACTTGTGGAATCGTTTAAAAATGCGTTTCAGATCCTGGCAATGTTCCTCAAAGCTTGCGGAGCAAACAATTACATCGTCTAGGTAAACCATCATTAATATGTCTGGCAGTCCACTACGAAATCTATCCATTAGCCTTTGAAATGTTGCAGGGGCGTTGCGTAATCCAAAAGGCATTCGCTTAAATTCGAACATTCCAAAAGGGGTGACAAAGGCAGTCTTTTCCATGTCTTTCTCATCTATCTTTATTTGGTAGTATCCGGATTGTAGGTCCAGCGTACTTTTAAATAGCGTTTTCTTTGTGGCATGTAACATGTCGTCAATCCTTGGTAGTGGATATCTATCCGGGATGGTGATATTGTTCAACTTACGATAATCGATGCAAACACGAATACTATTGTCTTTCTTAGGGACCAATACGACTGGTGCGGCCCATGGAGATTCGCTTTCTTCAATTATCTTTTGCTTAATCATTTTCTGTAGTTCCACTTTTAATTGCTCCTTTCGTGGTGCAGAGAGTCTATACGGTGGAACGGCTATGGGTTCACTTTTACCTGTATTTATTTTGTGGATTGCGTATGGGGTTGGCTCTTGGATTTCTCCGAATACCTCAGTTTCTTGTGATAGTAAATAGTTTAACTGCTGTCGTTGCATCTCGTTTAATTCTTGTGCTTCGTTGTCTCTAAGCGCAACATCCATAGTCAGAATTTCCGTAAACCAGGGTTCCAGATATACTTCTTCCTCCTGTCTGACCAGTGCTGGAAATAGGTTTTCATTTCTTCTCTCCGGGGTTACATCGGTACTTCTTAATGTGCTTCCGAAAACATTTTGTACGAAACCCGGTGAATACTCGTTGTTTCCAGACGTAGTACTGATGTTCTTTCTTTTTTGTGGTAATGGGCTGCTGAGATCATTGACTTTTGCCGGTGTAGCAGAGAGTGGTGAAATAGGCTTACGCTCATCAAACCATGTCAAGAAAGCGTTCATGTCTTGAAGAGTTCTTGGTGACCTAGCTACAAGTGGCGTGCATTCCGCCGCGCTTGCTTCCAGCTGAGGTCTTGGGTGTGTATATGCTTGCCTTAGTACCTGTACATTGGTGACAAGTCTTGGTTTTAGCACTCTTGTGTTTGTGGTATCGTAGAAGTCAAACTTTTTCTGAGGTTGGTCAGCAAAGTACCAGTACCTTTGACCAAGGTCTAGAACAACACCATTTTCCTCTAGGAAATCTATTCCTATAAGAGTGCGGTTGTCTTCAGCTCTCGGAAGGGCGATAAACGTAATCGGTCGCAACCGGTTGCCAAATTGAATACTGGTATTCGCTATAAAGACGTCTTGTGGACGGGCTTCTCCATCGGCCAATGTGACGTCAACCTCTATTTCCCGGAACTTTGTTCCGCATCGTAAAAGATGTAAAAATAGTTTCCTCCCTGCAACGCTTATTCTTGCAGCCGTATCAATATAGGCAATGCCTTGTTCGCCGTGCGACTGAATACTGATTGTAGGAAGATCATTACCCAGTGTGGTCTTTAGACAGTTGAATGATACTGTTGATGGACCTTTAGGAAGTTCTTTGCATTTCGGACAGTTCGACCTTACGAAACCAGGGGCTTTGCATTTGTAGCAATGTATTCCGGGTTCATCGGTTGCCTTACCAGACTTTTTAGCCTCGCTTTTTAGTTTCTTGCGACAGTCCGCTGCTGTGTGCCCTGTAAACTTGCAGAAGTTACATCTCTTTTTGTCCATTTCCAATGACTCTTTTGGCGGTTGCTTTTCGCGGAGTTGTGATTCAACTTCCCTGGCCTTACTGAGCAATTCCTGGAAGGTTTTGAAAGCGTCTCTCGGCACTCCTTCTCGTATGCGGATGTTCAATAGACCATAAATCATGTCCAACATCATCGGTTCCTTTGGCGCTGGTGCAGGGATCATAGCAAGTAAAGCTCGTTTCGTTGTAATAAAATCGTCTGTTGTCTCCGAAGGTTTTTGTTTGCTGTCGAATATCTCCATGTACAACCTGTACGCTGGTTTAGCGGGTGCGTAGGCATTACGTAATAATGAGATGACGTGTTCCCAGCTCTCAGCTTCTGCTTTCACTCCTTGCCACCATGTGACAGCACTATCTTCCAAAAGGAGGGGGAATGCAAGGATAGCATCACTGTCGCTGATTCCTATTATGTCCTTATACACCTGGATTGTAGTGATAAACGACTCTACCGCCTGGGAGTCTTTCTCTCCCTTAAACCTAGCAGTGCAGTTGCTGAAACTGCCTTTGGTCGTGTCCTTCATGGCGTTTATAAACTTCTTTAATTGGGCATCAGTAAATTGTGCCATTTTGTTTTTAATTTATCTTGTTTTCAAAATTCTTTTCTAAGTGTCCCACTCGTTGGGCGTCAATGTAGCGTAGAGATTATCAAAGGGGCTTTCTTTTACTCTGGATTTGTATCTTTCGGGGGTTCTCACTTAAAGAAAAGGAATATAGGTCTTAATTAGTTATAGATCACTTTGTTTTAGTCTCTATGGCGCTGTATGCGGTCCGAAGTCCGCAGTACCACGTCGATAGGCACTACTTCAAAGGAATGTATAGTGGGTAAGTCATTTTGTTACAGTCTCTATGGCGCTGTATGCGGTCCGAAGTCCGCAGTACCACGTCGATAGGCACTGTCTCAAAAGAATGGTCCAAAAAGGAGAGAGGGAAAAATATTAATAATAATAATAAGTAAAAATAAATATCTGGTTGTTACAATTCTTGGAGTGGTCCCATTGCATTTTTGTTGTATTTGCCACGTTGGCAATTTTCTGTAGGAATGCCAAACTGACAGCACAAAAACTGCGTTACTTTTTGGTATGAACGTTCGCTTATAGTGCGAACTGGTAGATGGCGTGCGTCAGAATTAAGGGTCTGTTTTCAGGTGAGGGTTTTAATAACCTAGTTGGTATAATCCGTGAAGGATAATCTTAATGAATTAATTAATGATGGTGAGTGTTCACATTCATGAATTAAATTCATGAATGCGAAAGAAGATATTATTTAGGAAAAATAAATTTTTCTTACAACGATACTACTCTTTTCTTGTACACATATTCGTATTATGCAAGAAAAGAACAATAATTGTCCGCCGTTCACTTTTTGTTTGTATATTCTTGTTAATTTTTTCGAACATATCGTCGTGTGAGTTACGTTTTTCTCACTCACTTGTTCGAAAAAAAAAAATATTCTACGGCCAACCACCGGCCGGATTAAATGAAAGTCTTGGAAACCAATTTTCTCTTATTACACATTTATTTCAACCGACAAACTCGGTCGTAGAATCAAGAGTGACAACAAAATACATTTTGGAATAAGAAGAAGCTTAAGCTAAGCAAACTATATTGTTTCAGTTCCAATGCATCCGATGGGCACCTGCAGATCTCGGTGGGAACAATATATGTTGCTTTTATCTCGAAGTGCTAGCATTGCATATCAGATTCGTGCATTTGTCACGTAGTGCAATGCTAGCATAATTATTGTTGCAGCTTCGTTCCTGGATGTGATAACTGCCCCACTCTTAAATATCTGCGTCCCGCAGATCGCTTGGCGTATTAGAGTAGTATCCAGAATCTCCACTTACATTTCCGTTGATATCATCTATCCCTAAGGTAGGTCTATTTATCTCACTTGGTTTTCGCCGGAACAATAGCCGAAGCTGTGGAACGTGGGCTCTTCCATAAATTTTTTTCCAGAGTAAAAATATGATGACACTGATGGTTAAAATAAAAAGTAATTCGGTTACAATAGAGGAGTTAAAGTTTCTTTCAACATTTTTAATGAAATCTATATTTTCGATGCCAAGGTCATGTACAAATTCCAAATTTGGCTTTAACTTGCTTATTGTGACATTCGCTAAAACCGGTGGGAGTGCTTGGGGACTCAGGACCATTTTACTGGAATACGTCTTCTCCCTTATTGTGACCACTTCGTTGTCCAGTTGTATGAGGTAGGTACCTTCTAAAGGAATAGAAGAATTTTGGCTTAAAATTGATTAGGAACACCGTATTCTCCCCGATCAGTTCAATTATTTCTTCGTCTGTCGTTCTGTAGTCACATAGTGCATTATGCATTTCCACCCTTAAGAAGTCTAGGCATACAAGAATCTTCAGGAAGTTTTTTAAGAATGCTTTCCTCGCATATAGATGTATTGCCTATGTTGAGGCAGTCCCCATTAAGACCGTATGTCTCGTCATTTTTGATTAAAATTCTAGAGTAACCTAAGTCGATTTGTCTATTGTTCTTAATGGCCGCACGAACGGTTATGAGGTGGTGAACTCTTGGATCGATTTTGGGTATGGAAAGCACATAAAGTAAAACTGTGCCATTGGAATATATTGAAGGTCGTCCGTATTCAATGGCTTCAACTACGTTTTGGTAGGGAAGTGTTTCAAGTTCGTTAATTATGGTATTTATTTCCGCGTAGTCCAAAAGGTTACTATTAACAACCCCGCTCTTGGCCAATTGGCAGGCTCGGACTATTTCGTTGACGCCTTCCTTTAGAATCAGTATTTTGTCAAGTAAGTCTCGCCTGAGATCGTCCGTTTCGGATTTTTGGTTGTCATTGTTGAATCGTTCTGTCAGTTGGTTTACCTTTCCTGTTACCTCGTCAGTAAGGTCGAATAGTTTCCTATTAATAGAGTATTGTAGGTTGTTATTTTCTACGATGCGTCCTTGTTCTTCTAAAATATTGTCCCAGTCTGTTGCATCTGGAGAGCCACCTATCCATTTCCAAGCAGTACCTATCCAATTAATTGACCTAGCTTTCCTTGTATTTGTGTCTCTTAATTCGTTAATTCGATCACTTATTTGATCTAGATGAAAATTAAAGATAGGTTGTGTTTCTTCGTCCTGTAAGTATTTCAAGGTCAGTTCTTCTGCTTCGCGTAGAAGTTCGTCGTATATTTTTAAGTCAATTATATGTATAAGTTTAAAAACCCCGTTTGTTATCCATGCGTTTCGTTCCTTCATCGTTACCACCGGAGACTCATAGGCGAATATGTGCAACGTCTGCATGGGAGTGACACAACAAATTAACCTGCAATATAGTCAAATTTATTAGACATCATTTAATTCTGATTTCTTATATAAGAAGAAATAAAAATGTAAACACCACCATGATTTGTTTGAAATAAATTGAAAAAGTTCACAACAAAAGCAACAGAACTAAAAAGTCTTTATTTTTAAAACGTAAGAAAATGTTCAATAACTGTTTGATTAAATTCACTTTAAGATATTCTTTGATTTCACGCAGATAAAAAAAAATAAACTCACCGTATTTTTTTCGTTTTTCACTTAAAATTTATAAATCACTCCGCACACGTCCGCCACCAAAGAGAAACACTTCCAAACAGAACTCAAACGCAGTTATAGAAACTAACGGGTAGATTTGAAAGAGGTATACACCAATACAGTGCTTTGGTTTGGTGTGTGTAGCTGTGATGCATTCTGAACCACTGGTGCATTGATGACCACGTCACCCTATACTCTTTTTAAGAAAGAAAGATTTTTGCATAAATCAAAACTGGAAAGAGTTTACACTTTTATAACATTGCAAAATTCTATGACAGTTCCTCTAGTGTTGACGCGAGCTAAGCTGTAGTAATTGCTTGTATCAGAGATCGGAATAAGACTGACTGCCAAAATGCTAGGGCAGAAGCAAGTATGATACGAGTACTATATCGCCGTCTCCCTCTTCTCCGAGTTGTTGTCACAGTTTCGGCCATCGACGTCCTCGTCGAAATCCAGGTCCAGTTCGATCCACGGCTTCATTCGGTCTGCTGATCAAACTGCTGCATACGGTTTCTGTGTTCTTCCCGCGTATGGGATGTCCGCTACCTGATATCTGTCGTGTGGCAAGGCTGCAATTATTTGATAGGGTCCTCGGTATTTTGTTTCCAGTTTACGTGAAGTTCCGGTTGCTGCAATTGCGTCATTCACGGACATTACCAGATCGCCTACCTTGTATATCTTCGCCTTTCGATGATGAGAGAGGTTGTGTCTGGTTCGTTGCGACTCTTATTTCTTTTCGATTGATTCGCAGGCTTCGTTCCGTAACTGTTCGATGCTGATTGGAGTTTGATTGAGGTTCACATGTTGTGCTAGAGCGTCTTTAAAGGGATCTCGAGGCCGGTATCCCATGAGTAGCTGGTATGCGGTTTTTCCTGTTTCTGAACTTGGCAAGTTTTCGTTTGAAGCGTGATTAATAACATTTTAAAACTTGAACAGTGAACTTGTTAATTTTCATCCAAACTATTTATTATTTTCTTTTAATATTGTTGTGTTTTCTTCTATGTTGTTTTTGGGAAAAACGGAAATGAGGTAGGTGGGTCAATGGGATTCGGAGAAGTGTAAATTGTTTTGCATGGAAGGTGATTTTTATGAAGTGCTCTTATTTAAAGGAAGGAGGACAATCTTTAATTTCAATTATGTCATTAAACAAGAGAATTGCAATTTTTCCTGTGGTACTAGTACTGATGCTAGGAAAAAAAGGACAGACATGGTTTTATAGGACGGGTATGTTGGTCTGTGTTTATTTTTCTTCTTAAACATCGCACTTATTTAGAAAGACAGACCAGCTCAGTTCAATAACATTTTTCCAAAGAAAAAAAATACAATTTACATAATTATTTTAAATCCCCTTGCAAGGGTTGCATACATTTTGTAGGCCTTTTCTGAAAGGTGTCTATTTCGAATTAAAGAGCTTCCTTTACAACCGGAACATACACGAAATTCGTTCGATCATGTAGCCATCATAGAAATAACTTTTTTCGTGGAGGTTCTAGTCTGGCACATTCTAAACGTACATATCATTTTCTTCATGAACTATTTCCTCACTGACTAATCTAGAGATTTTGTTAAACTGTTTAAGTTTGACTTCCATAATACAAAGTTTGTTATAGGTCAGGTCAAAGTCAACCTGATCGGCAAATCCTATCCAATCTATGAACCATACATGCATTTGAGTAGCTTGTAAAATTACTTCCCTCGAAAGGCGATCATTTGGCTAACTAGAAGGTTCAGGATGTACCTAGTAAAGACGTAGAAGCCGTGCACCCTATTCCAATATGATTATGCACTTTGGCGTGTGTAATTGAAAAGCTGACAAATTTTAACTCTCTTTTCAGACTTTATTATAAAAACTATAAATTTCTTTGACTTTCTTTAACAATGACTTTTTTTATAAGTTTTATTCTTGTGCTGCGTTAAAAAATCCGTCTAGCTGTTCTATCTGATATGACTGTTAGAATTCAAGTGAAAATGATGATGCAATACGACGCGCTTTTTCTTGTTGCCAGTTGAAATGGGGAATGTTTGGAAAGGGATGTTAGACAGAAACGAGTTTACAACTCAAGTACAGAGATGGCGGTGATCAGGCGGATAGACTAATGGGTAGTATTGACTTTGTTTCTTTTTCATTCTCCCCCCCCCCCCCCGGTACATTTGTCCAAATGTACCCTTTTAACAAAGTCCAACTTTGCCAATTTAACTGCGGGTCGATCGTATATGCCGTCAATTGTTTTTACAGTGGCACTTCTTGCTTGGGAATCCTTAGACATATTGACTTTGAGTATTCGGCCCCTTGGCCAAACGTTTCGAGGATATCTCTCATCGATGACCAAGACAATATCGCCTGCTTTAAGAGGTTCGGTTGGCTTGTTCCATTTCTCTCTTCTGCTCAAAGTGGGCAAATATTCTCTAATCCACCTCTTCCAGTAGTGTCTAGCATAGAGTTGTGACATCATTGTATTAGTCTAAGGCCCGGTGCACACACGCGATTTTTACCGCGGCGATATCGCTGCGATATCGCTTTTACGACATAAAGTACTCACAATCAAATGGAGTGGTGCACACACACTTGCGATATCGCAGCGACACTTCTGCGACACTTCTGCGACATTTCTGCGGTAAAATGTCGCAAAAGTTTCTGCGATATCGCAGCGATATCGCGGCGACAAAAATCGCATTTGTGTCTTGTTTTACATTGTTTTCTATTGTGCAGTGCACACATGCGATTTTTACCGCAAGTTTTGATCAAATTGAAAGGGAAAATATGGATGAATTTTGATGCTGGTTTCTTTTTATTTGATTTTTATTTTGATTTTTGGTGAAACTTTGACCGCCAACTCATCAAAAGATCTTACACTCATTGGAAAATTGTTAAAAAAATGTTCAGGATTTTGTCTTTTATTTTGAAACGATGAATAAAATAGTCATTTTGTTAGCCATTAACGTCAGTGACGTCGTTTCTTTTTATTAAGAACATAATTTTTATGCACGAGGTACGCGAAAACATTTTTTTCCCTGTAAACCTCCATTGTTTAAATACAAACTCGAGATTGAAACCTGCGGTAAATGTCGCAAGTGTGCACTGAAAAGTTGCGATATCGCTGCGACAAAAATCGCGTGTGTGCACCGGGCCTAAAGTACTCACAATCAAATGGAGTGGTGCACACACACTTGCGATATCGCAGCGACACTTCTGCGACACTTCTGCGACACTTCTGCGACATTTCTGCGGTAAAATGTCGCAAAAGTTTCTGCGATATCGCAGCGATATCGCGGCGACAAAAATCGCATTTTTGTCTTGTTTTACATTGTTTTCTATTGTGCAGTGCACACATGCGATTTTTACCGCGAGTTTTGATCAAATTGAAAGGGAAAATATGGATGATTTTGATGCTGGTTTCTTTTTATTTGACTTTTATTTTGATTTTTGGTGAAACTTTGACCGCCAACTCATCAAAAGATCTTACACTCATTCGAAAATTGTTAAAAAAATGTTCAGGATTTTGTCTTTTATTTTGAAACGATGAATAAAATAGTCCTTTTGTTAGCCATTAACGTCAGTGACGTTGTTTCTTTTTATTAAGAACATAATTTTTATGCACGAGGTACGCGAAAACTTTTTTTTCTCCTGTAAACCTCCATTGTTTAAATAAAAACTCGAAGTAAAGATTGAAACCTGCGGTAAATGTCGCAAGTGTGCACTGAAAAGTTGCGATATCGCTGCGATATCGCAGCGATATCGCCGCGACAAAAATCGCGTGTGTGCACCGGGCCTTATACAGTCGAATTTCATCTTTAACATTGTTAATATACATCGGTGGGCATCGTTCGGTTGAGTGGCGGAGAAAATGATTTGGTGTTATCGCATCCGCTTCTTCACTTTCCAATGGTAGATATGTAAGCGGTCTTGAATTTACCATATCCTCGACTTCCATAAGGTAACTCCGAAACAGTTCATCATTGGGTTTGTATAACGTAACATTACTCACAGCGTATAATGCAATTTTGACGGACTTTATCAAACGCTCAACACATCCGTTCATATGCGGCGATCCAGGGGGATGAAAATACCATTCGAAGTCGGCGTTAGCAAATTTTGAGGCTATGAGGTGCGTGTTTACTTGTTTCAAATCTTCTTTCAGAACTTTCTCTGCTCCGACAAAGTTTGTTCCTCGGTCGCTATACAACGCTTTGACACATCCGCGTCGACTTATGAAATTTCGGAAACACAGAAGAAAAGAATCGGTGCTGCAACTGTACGCTACTTCTATATGAACAGCTCGGATAACTAAGCACGTGAACAAACAAATCCATCGCTTTTCTGTTTTTCGTCCGTTAACGACCTCAAACGGACCACCATAATCCACTGCAGTGTAGGTGAAGGGTGGAGTATATGGCGTAATCCTCACAGCCGGGAGCGCTGCCATTTCTGGAAATGTTGGTTTGGCTTTAAGTAGTTTACATCGATTACAATTCTTTACGACGAGTTTAACGAGCTGCCGTAGACGTGGAATGTAGTACTTTTTTCTTATTTCGTTCACCACAGTTTCATTGTTGATATGACGATATCGTTCGTGGTAGTCTCTTGCAATGAGGAATGTGCCGTGATGATGTTGGGACAGGATTATAGGTCGTCTTGTGGATATGTCAATACAGTCTGCTTTGTCAATTCTGCTCATGGATCGTAACAAACCGTTCTCGTCAATATAGGGTTTAAGTGGAATAATGTCTTTGTTGCATCGCTTAAGCTCGGTATTAGAAGTTAAACACTTGATTTCATACCCGTACTGCTCACTTTGAATTAATTTGATTAAAATTATCTCAGCATGCTGGTACTCATTTGATTGAAGATATTTCGGAAATTCAATTTTTAATTTTCTTTTGACAATTGCTTGAATGCCTCTTTGAACAAAGGCAATGAGACGTACAATTCTAAACCAACTGGAGAATTCTTCGAATTTAATTACTGGTTGACAAACTTGATGTACTGTTTCTATTGTTTCATTTTGTTGACCTTCCAATGAGATGTCTTCTGGCCAATGTGTCTCGTCTTCGTGAAGAAATCTTGGAGCTGTAAACCATCGATCAGTTGCGTTGATACTTGGACCCTTTTTCCATTTAGTGGCATCATCAGCTACGTTTACATCCGATGGTACGTAACGCCAGTTTGAGATCTTACTTGATTCTTGAATTTCAGCAATCCGGAACGCTACGAATTGCCCTTTCGTCGCCTTCGCATCCGACCTGAGCCATCTGAGAACGGTCACCGAATCCGTCCAATAAGTAACTTTAGAGATGGGGCGAGTCAATGATTGTTGAATTGTGTTGGCAAGCCTAGAGCCAATTAAAGCTGCGATTAGTTCCAATCTCGGGATAGAAGTCAATTTAACTGGAGCAACTTTCGTTTTTGATCCCAATAACGCACAAGATATTTTGCCATTGTGAGTAAGTCTTAAATAGGCAACCGCTGCACTGCATTCTTTGCTCGCGTCCACGAAAATATGGAGATGAACTTTTTCTGAAGACCATAACGAAGGTTCTGTCGTGTAACATCTAGGAATGGAAACGTTTTCGATTTCGTGGAGTTTCACCAGCCATTGCATCCACTTATGATATTGCTCATCTTCGATTTCTTCATCCCAGTTAACTTTCGAGCACCATATCTCTTGCATAAGTGTTTTAAGAAAACATGTGAAGTGTCCAATCAATCCTAAGGGATCGTAAATCGACATGAGTATTCGCAAAACTTCTCGCTTGGTTGGCTTTTGTTGACCGTTAAGAACACTTTTGCTTCCCTTGTTTAATTTTAAGGAGAAAGTAAAGGAGTCTGATTCAGTGTTCCACCACATTCCGAGAACTTTTTCGGTTTGTGGTTCAGCTTGTTTATTAAGACTGACAAGCTTGCTTACATTATCTAAGCATTCCAATGCCGACGACACTTCACGAGAATTAGATTTCCATTTATGTATATGAAACCCACCAGCCAGATGAATCTTCTTAATTTGCTTCGCCAACGTGATAGCTTCATCAATAGTGGGAACCGAATCAAGCAAATCGTCTACATAATGATTGTCGATGATAGATTTGACTGCTTGGTGATGTTCACTCTCAAAACGCTTAGCGTTTAAATTCTTCACATACTGGGCGCTACTAGGAGAGCAAGTGGCTCCAAAAGTCATCACTTGGGTTACATATACGGTTGGCTCCTCACCTTCTCGATCGTTCCATAGAAATCGACAAGCATGTTGGTCTTCCTCCTTTAGTCTGATTTGGTGGAACATTTCTGCGATGTCTCCACATATAGCGATGGCATTTTCTCTGAACCGATATAAGATACCGAGCAAAGATGATAGCTGATCTGGCCCTTTAAGAAGGAATGAATTCAATGAAACACCGTTCACTCTTGCAGCTGCATCCCATACTATGCGCACTTTACCTTTTTTATTTGGGTTGGCGACTGGGAACAATGGAAGATACCAGACTCGATCGCGATGTTGTTCTAACTCTTTTGCGGATAATTGTCGGATGTAGCCTTTTTGAAGGTACCCCTCGATTTGGGATTGCATGTTTTCTCTTAACTGAGGGTCCTTTGCAAGACGTTGGTTAAGCTTGCTTAGTCTACTTTTTGCCATGGGTAGACTATCCGGCAGATTTACTTCATCGTAACGCCATAACAAACCAGTTTGGAATCTGTTGTTATCAAACTTAGTTGTGTTGTCCATTATGGACTTTGCTCTACGGTCTTCTTGCGATGACAGATCATCTTTCGGAACTCGGACTCCCAGTGTTTCAATGGCAAAAAACTGTTTCAACATTTCATGGAGATTATCGTCGTTAGGCTCGTGTTGTTCTTCAACGTGGTAGTTCATGCTTTGATATTCTGATGGACCTCTCGAACCAAATACTGCCCAGCCTAATTTGCACTTTGTTGCCAGAGGATCATTGTTCTCACCCAATCTTGTCTTCATTGGAACCGCCAAATGCCAGTCACTGACTCCAATCATGATCTTTGGCTCAATTGATTTATAGGATCGTACTGGCAAACCACGAATGTGTTCGTGCTGTTGTGATAACGTTTTATAATCTAGTGTTTGTTTTGGCAGACTCAACTCTTTGATCGTGTGTGCTTCAGGAATCTCGTATTTCTTTGCACCTTCATATACACCAGATATACAAAGGGAAACTTTTGTAGATACTTCTTGTCGCCTCACGTTTGCTGTCCACTTCAAGTTTAAAATGACCTCTGGCCCCGTCAAACCTAGGTGGTCAGCAACATCTTCTTCAATTCTGGTGCCACTTGATCCACCATCAAGGAATGCCATAACTTCTATCTTCTTATCACCATTATAAAGAAACACAGGTAAATATTGAAACTGAAAATCACTGCCGATCCTGTTGTGACTGTTTTGAGAAGCTTCAACTGCTGGTAGATGACTTCTAGATATTTCCTCGGAGTGCATAAGAGGATGGTGCTTACGTGTACATCCTTCAATATTGCATTTAACTGCCTTCTTACATGTATATGGGTACTTCATACGATGGGCAGTCAAACATTGACGACATAGTTTCAACTCCTTCATCTTATTCCATTTGTCTTGAGGAGACATCTTCTTAAAAACATTGCAGGAGTCTACGCCCTTACACTTTTCAGAACACACGTCGCACTTTTCAGTTGGTTGAGAATCGAAATGAACATTAGTTCTTGTTTCTTTTCGAAATACTTTTTCATTTTTTTCGCTGGTGATAGTCGGATACAATGAATAAACTTTCCTCGCTTCAAGCTTGAGCCAAGAACTAAATTCCAACACGCTCGACACACCTTTTTCAAATGCATATGTGGCCCACCTCATTTTCAAATCGTTGTTTAGTTTTCTTAGCAATTCTTTCAACAACAAAGGATTGTCATATTGACTCTCCAAACCTGAGGCCTTCATAATCGCGTTCATATTTGAGACTGCAGTTGAAAACTGAATGATTGTTTCCAGCTTGTCACTTTTGATGGGTGGAAATTTATTGATTTTTTCGATCTGCATGTGAAGTATGGTCGCTGGGTTGCCATAAGCTAGTTTTAAGCCTTCGATGATGTCGGGAACGCAGGATGGCTGACAAAGTTGACTAGCCACTTCACTTCGTGCCTTGCCTCTTAGTGCTTGCTGCAAACGCATCAGATTTTCTTCGTATGTGAATCCACATTCTTTAGTTGACTGTTCGTACATGCTGTGGAAAAGCGGCCACTCCTCAGCATCACCAGAGAATGCAGGAAGCGATTTGTAGATTTTGCGAGCAGCGATTTGCCTCTGAGTAAATGTTTGTGATTCACCTAACTTGGCAAAGTGTTGCGTAGCTGGACGACCTGGTTCGAATTCGTGTGCTTGTGGATTCAACGAAAGCTTTTCAATGTACTTACGAACGTCGTCGTCACGATCATTATTTGCGTCGTCGTCACCATCACCATTTACGTCGTCATCGTCGTCGTCACCGTCACCATTTACGTCGAACTCAGAAGCTTCTTCTGCTAGTTGTCGTTGCACTTGTAACAGCTCTGGTTCCCTTTGAACAAGTTCTCTTTCTTTTCTTAACAGAGCACGTTGTTCGTCAAGCAAACGTAACCTCAAACTCGCATTAGACGATGCACTACTAATGGACCTTCTATCCCCCCGGTCATTTGATTGAACAAGCGCTTTGTCTGCTACTTGGAGCGTCGGTGTTGGAAGTGGAAGCCCATTCATATCCGTAAAGTCCCCTTTCAAATTAATCAATTTTGCCTTACATACCTCCCATTTAGATATAGCAGTGTGAATTACCGCCTTTCTCTTACTTTGTGCAATGCAGTTTTGTACTGATTCATAACATTTATTTAATTCATTAAGAGCCCTAATTACTTTCTGTTCATGGACTGAGGAGCAGTCGCTACAAACCCATTTGCCCAGCCCATCAACCTGATCACCACTTAACCCTACACAAGAATAATGAAACCATTTCTTACATACCCCTTCACAGAAGATCATGTTGTCCTCATCGTATGGTTGGTTGCAGGTCTTGCATATTCTTGATCTTATTCCTTTCGGTGTCTCTTCTAGGTTGAGGTTGCTCGTTGACTGCGCCTTCTTGTCCTTAACTTGATCGGTGTGCATGTGGCTCGCCGTCGCCAAATTCTTTACGCTCATTTCTGATGACTTTTTCTCCGGTTTCGGTACGGATTTTTTAAGAATGTAATTGAAAAGCTGACAAATTTTAACTCTCTTTTCAGACTTTATTATAAAAACTATAAATTTCTTTGACTTTCTTTAACAATGACTTTTTTTTTATAAGTTTTATTCTTGTGCTGCGTTAAAAAATCCGTCTAGCTGTTCTATCTGATATGGCTGTTAGAATTCAAGTGAAAATGATGATGCAATACGACGCGCTTTTTCTTGTTGCCAGTTGAAATGGGGAATGTTTGGAAAGGGATGTTAGACAGAAACGAGTTTACAATTCAAGTACAGAGATGGCGGTGATCAGGCGGATAGACTAATGGGTAGTATTGACTTTGTTTCTTTTTCAGCGTGTCCGATCACGCCCATTCGATTTCAAGAATGGGCCCAGATGATCGATGTGTACCGTGTCGAAAGGTACTGTCACCTTCCTGATTGGGAATAGTTCTCCTCGGGGCTGGTTCTCTTTTTTGTTGTAAGCACATTCCACGCACGCTTTGAGGTACTTTTTCACAAACTGTGTCATTCTCGGAAACCAGTACCGAGCCTTCAAGTGTGTAAGTGTCTTCTTTTCCGAGAAATGGCCCATCAAGTCATGGCTATTTCGCAAAACCCTATTTCTCACTCCCTTTGGTATATAATAATCGGAGCTCGCCTTCCACCTTCCGGTAAAGTCGTCCCGATTGTAGAGTATAGTCTATTTGTCTTTCGGTGTCATTGGTCTTAGGGCCTTGCAAAACTCTTGTTATATCTGCTACATCCTGGTCTTGCAGTTGGAGTGAATATAACCAGTCGGTTTCTTCAATGTTGACCTTTAAAATGTTCATATCCACAACTTCAGGTGACTGTGGAGCTTCGCTTGGTTTTCTTGAAAGTGTATCAACGTGTACCATTTGTTTGCCTGGTCTATGGATTACATGGTAATCATAATCATACTCTTGCATGCGCAACCACCAACGAGCTATTCTCGAGATAATTTCCTTCTTTTTCATGGTGGTTTTCAACGCTTGGCAGTCGGTAACGACGGTGAAATGCTAACCAAGTAAATATTGCCGGAATCGATCGGTTGCTTCAACCACTGCCAGTGCCTCTAACTCGTAGCTGAGGTACATTGCTTCTTCTTTAGTAGTTCTTCTGCTATAGTAAGCAACCGGATGTAGATTACCATTGTCGAGTTGTAGCAAGACTCCTGTAAGACCCTTACAGCTAGCATCAGTATGCAGTTCGTGTTCCGCGCCTGGTTTGTACAAAACTAGAAACGGCTCACTCGCTAACGCGTTCTTCAGTTGGTCAAATGCCGATTGCTCCTTAGCGCCCCGAATGATTTTTTTATTTTTCTTGGTTAATTCCGTTAATGGCAATGCCGTCAGAGCATAATTTCTAATGAACTTCCGAATAAAGCTTGTTAGACCAATAAATTGTCTTACCTGATGTTCGTTAGTTGGTGTCTCGAATTCACTGACGGCAAGGTTCTTTATCTTCCCAGGTTGTATCTTCCCGTTTTTGACGGTGTGGCCGAGGAATTCAATTTCCTGTTTGAAAAACTCGCATTTCTTTAGGTTTAAGGTAAGTTTCGCTTCTTCTAGGATGGTAAGGAATTTTTCCAGCTTCCTCATTCCGTCTTGGTGTGTTTCTGCCGGAATGACAAAATCGTCCATGTAACTAACAATTCTATCAGGAAGCATTTTCTGTTTGATGATTCTCATGAGCTTTTTGAAGTAAGCTGGGGCATTGACCAGTCCGAAGGGCATGACCTTGAACTCGAACAATCCGTCTGGAGTCTCCGGTTATCGACGTTTGAGACTCCGGCTGTTTCAAGGCGTTTTAGCTGGTCAGCAAGTTCGCGTTCTTTTATTAGGATATTTCTTTCGGTTTGAAGCAGTTGTCTCTCTCTCCGCAGTAGGTCCCATTCTCTTTCGCGAATTGAACGGTCGTCATTTTCTTCAGCTTCGGAAATATTTAACACTTCGCCTGTAGAAATAGCTCCTGAGTCGTGGTTCTGATCCCGTTTTTGATTTCTTTAACTCAATTTAACTCAATTTTACTTCAGATTTTATTAATAAATTTACTTTCAAAAAAGACACAGAAAATATGACTTAATTCTTCACTGGCAGACTACTGCTTGTATCAGAGATCGGAATAAGACTGACTGCCAAAATGCTAGGGCAGAAGCAAGTACGATACGAGTACTATATCGCCGTCTCGCTCTTCTCCGAGTTGTTGTCACATTCTTTAGTAACGTTGATTGCATACACTTGTCATGTCTTCATTTTTGTTTATGAAACCATTTTCTCATGTTTAACACATTTTTTAATTTACTAAATTTTGTTTTTTTCTTATTTCAAATAACTGCTGGAAACCAAAATCTAATTCCATTGAAATTTCTAATTGCCGCATTGAAATTTCAGAAATTTACAGACGAATCGTCCTCCTTTATCAATATTTTTACTTCGAAGTCCTGTCGCCGGTATGTCAAAGTTTCTTACCAAAAACAAATTATTTTCGTCTATGGTGAAAATATTATTTTGAGTGATTCGTTTCAACTTGTCAGAGGTAATTCCGTTTATCTATTCACCTTGGTTGCACTCACATGAAACTTTTTTACAAATACTTCTGCTTTCCTTTCCCCAAGTTTTAACATTGTCTTGAGTCATGGGTTTCATATTTTTAACAACATATATCCACAACCAGCATTGCCTTCCACAAATTAAACAAAAAAACGACTTTCTTTAGCAATCCGTTGGGTACATTTTGGAGTTGTGTGAATTGAAACACACAAAAAGACACATTACATTTTTCATATTTCGTTTCTTCCACTGTCGCTTTTCTTTCTTTAATTGTACTTGAAAACTAAAAAAAAAAATACTTCCCATCCCATAATAAATTATAGCAATGGTATATAGGGATTATGGCTGTGTAATGAAATTGACATTATTTGAGGATGAAGTGAATATTTAACTGGCAAATATGCTTACAAAAATTAAATAAAGAAGCATGATGTATCAAACAGAAGTTATTCCTTTAAATGATAATAAATAGAGAAATATTAACGTATAATTGTATTATTAAAATTAAATATAGAAATATATCTATCTACAATAAACAAAAAAGTGTAATGTTTCCTATACAAAAATTAAAATAACAAAAAAATATCTTCTGCTTAAAATATGAGTATAAAAGCTTCGAAAATGTAATTTTTATTTGTTGTTTCTTGGAAAACACATTTCTCATTTACAAATTTATCAAAAAGCAATAAAATCTAGATTTTTTTTATCCCTTAGTTAAATTGAAATATTATATAAATTTTTTATTTTTTTCTTTAAGTAATTCCAACTTTATTAAGATATAAACAATTAAATGAATACTGTATTATACCTAGACAATAATGCCCCTTGATATTGAATTTATTTTATTTTTTATTTTACATTTAATCGTAGACAATTAAGTCAGTATTTTAAAATTGTAAACATAATGTAATTGTTCTTGTTTTAAATGAAAGCAAGAACAAATAAAATAAAAATGCTATCGAAAATGTTTTTTTTTTTTATTTTCAATAAAAATGTCATATTTGTGTTGAAATGTCGTGTTTTCTTTACAAAAATGGTGAACTTTCAAAGGTAACTTGAATAAAATATATAGGGGAGAGGCTTCCAGTTAAGGACTGGGGCAGTTTAGGACAACTTCAAAAAAAAGTACTAAAACAAACAATTTTTATTATCTACTCAAAAAATCATATGATTTGGCAGCACCATTACAAGCAACCATCCGGTTAATATTGGAACGGTACCAACACACACAAAAATTCTAAGTAAAGTGTGTGTCTAGAAGGCAGATGTATATTTGTTTGCTCAACGATGTAAGTATTTAATTTCGTTCAGGTTCCAAGTGAAAAGAGCTTTAAAGTTATGTTTATTTGTTCTGTGATGTGATCCGACAAAGATAATTTACAATTTACAATGATATTAGACAATTTAAAGTTTTTAGTTTTTTTCTCCCTCTCGGGGCACTTTTTCAAAATGCACGAGGGGCATTTTTGGAATTGTCCTAGTCTGCCCCTTATTTATTTTTTTGATTAATATTATTCAGTAATTTGTTTGAAATGTAATGGTCATAAATTACCATCAAAAAGGAATCCGCTCCAAATGAGTCTGATTTGTGCAAGGCTATGGACTTGTGTTAGAAAAAACGTCACTGAGGAGAGCTGCACAATTTGCTTTTCCGTGTGTCAGTCGATACATCTTGAAGAGATAGTGAGTGTTCACAGTACTGGGCTTAATTACGCCAAGATTGAAACCAAGAGATTTTCTTCCTGATCACAAGCATTGTTATTTGCTTAGGTAATCTTCTAGCATCCATTTTAAGAGTCCTTAATACAGGGTGCGGCAAAAAGATCTGACGGTTTTAAAATGTAAATAACTCAAACGTTTATAGTGATAAAAAGTGTTTTATTGCATATTACAGATTGGTATTTATGAACATTTATAAAAATAACTGAAAAAAGGCGAATTTGCTCCGTTTAAGATGTCTTTCAAATGATGTCTTTCAAATGATGTCCATCTCGGGCCATGCATTCTTCCAATCTTGCACTGAAACTTTCAAACACTTTCCCTAACATTGCAGGAGACAGGTTGGCTATTTCTTGGCGTGAAGTTATTCACCCACAGCAAAATGGTGTTTCGAGTTGGGACTTTACCACGTGGACCCACATTGAATCGTCTACGGAACTGACGCTGAACAGTAACACAGGAATCGACACTTTTAAAAAACGCTTCCACGACAAACGCACGGTGCTCAGCCGTCCACCGCTCCATGGCTACTGAACATGTCCGCACGTAGGCTCTGGAAAGCCGTTATCCCCACCACCCCCCACCACTCACTCGCTCGCCAGCGTGGCAGCGAAAACCGTCAGATCATTTTGCCGCCCCCTGTATAAAGTCAACCATGGGCGTAGAGGTCTTTTTTCGAGGACAATCTCAAAAATTAATGAAAAAACGAGGATATTTTTTTGAAAAAAAAGTAGGACGTATTTATTGACAAGAATATTGATAGATACTTTAAAAGTTTCATTTATTGATGGATAATGTGGTGTGTTGTACTTTGATTTTATATATCAATCTCATACCAATCGATGGCAAATCCATTAAAATATTTTTTTTCTGACGAAAATTTATCCTACGAAAGAATGTTTCTGGTGAAAAATGCATTTATTTATTTTAATGATGAAAATTCGTTTTAATGACAAGCTAATAATTAAATTTCAAAAAGTGAAACACTTTATTCCAGTGTTTGTGTTCCCCTTTTATAATGTTCCATCTTTCATTAAAAAAATTAATGAAGGATTTTCAATCATTACAAAATTATTTGGTGTCAGTTTATCAAATAAATATTTGAATGACATTAAAATAATAACATATATTTAATGATCGCTATAAACACACATAAGTAAAAAAGTTTTTATTTCATCTTTCACGGGCACTGCCTCTTGCGAAGAATTGACAAAACTTTCAAGAGTATCAATCTGTCATGAAAAAGTGCTTCTCAACTTTGCCGTTCGGAATCGGAGTTAAATTGTAGGTCCCCTCAATTCTTCACACGCACCCAGAGAATTGATGATGAGAGTAAGTCACTTAGGCCTTGGCTCTTCAAGAGCTGTTGCGCCACTCTATTTATTTTATTTATTTTAAGTAAAAAAATCCATTTTTCATGTGTTCCCACTTTTAATGATAGTTTTTAATGATAGCTATAACTGGCCCCTTAGTATATGAAATGAATCAAATTGATTTTATAAATTTTAACCATTGATTTCGCGTTTTATAAAACCAATTTTCTGGGATTTTCAGCAAATTTCCTGAGGACTTCATCTTCTATTTCGGATTTTCTTTCCTTTACCATTTTCCATTAAGTCGATTTTCGCCCATGGTTGATCTTAGCCAGGTTTTAACCGCCGCAAAGTGCTGAACGACCTTTCTACGGTGCAAGTCGTGCAAGGTAATGCCAATAATATTTCCAAGGCATGTGATACAGCAGGAAAAAAGTTGTCCGCTTCCGTGATTACGTCGCACACTTCAAAATTTTTCATCGCTTCTTAACTAAGCTGTTTGGCTTTCCAAGTGTTATAAGTTATACCATAATTCAATTTATGCACTTAGATCTAATTCATAAAATTCTGAGAATGGCTTGACGTCTTTTTTCAAATCGCCAATACTTTTTTTCAACACAATGTATGGATGCAATGTGAGTAGTGAAAATGCAGACAAATTGAATGACGCGAATCGATTTCCAAGCGATGATATAAACGAATCCAAACACGGAATTAGCAACGATATTTTCCAAAAATCATTTGGATTCGATGCAGGTTGATTTGAACGATGCTGCTGTCGTTGGGTTAGTCTGGGCATATCCAATCGAGTTCGCTATTTCTTTTGCCTCGTCTAGAATTTCATCAATCACGGTATCTACAGCGGTTCGATGGCTAGAGATAACAGTTGATATTCTATCAAGATGGTCTTTGCATTTGAGCAGGTCAAGACTTTTTTATTGAAGACCATTCACCACAGGCTCAAGAATATCCGAATATATCCGAATATATGGCAATTATTGAAGTGCATTTATGATAAATACAGGTTTCATTGCTGCAGAATGTAGCTGAAATGCAGCTGATCGCGTTTTTGCATTGCCTTCGGTGGATAAAGTCAGTAATTCAGGTTCACGATCTCAACGAAATTGGCTTTAAAAACAGCAACGCTCCTGTGTTTTTGAGACCAACGAGTTTCACAAAGGGCGGGTATGTTCGGAGCACACTTTCGCCGTAGCACTGAGTCTCGGAAAAATCTTATTATGTCTTTGATTGTGCCAATAATGTTTCGTACTTCCCGGACCGTGTTCAAATCATTGACAGGAAAAACAATGCTTTTTTTTATTTCTTTTTTCGGATATGTGCTTGAACGCCTCCTTCTTTTCCGGCCATAGCACTGCAGCCATCGTACACTTGCTCAATGTATTTGTTCGGTTCAAGTTCACAGCTCACGACTGCGTGATCAATTTCATCTGCAATTGTTGGAGCGTCCATCGCATTCAGTTCAGAGAAACCCATGAATTCTTTTTGTATTTTTGCTTGGCTTTTGAGAGAAATCTCATTGAAAAGTCCTCGTTTTTCGGCAATTTTGCGAATTGTCCTCATTTTTTATAAACATTTTCATTGATACTCTTTTTTCGATTTTTTCCCAAATTGTACTCTTTTTTTACGAGGATACTCTTTGAAAAGTACTCTTTGTTTCAGCATTTTCTCCAAATGTCCTCGAGGACAAATATTAATTTTTTCTAGAACGGTATTTGCCCATACCTGCCCCTACCTGGCTACGCCCATGAAGTCAACCTGCGTTTTGAGAACTGAGATAAACAACGGAGAGAGACCTGTTTCCATTTCCAGTAAAAGGATACGGTTAGCGGTACTACTGGGTAGTTTAAACGTGCGCTTCAAAAAGTATTTAAGAACCTGTTCGACTTCTTCAAATTCTTTGTGTCCCCACACTTGTGCAGCATAGAACATTATCGCTTTGTTTTGAAAATTTTATATTTTACTTCATACTGAACATCTCTGCTGTACATCACATTTCTCCAGGTCTCATTTAACGCATTTTTTGCCTTACCCATTTTTTCTCTAATGTAGTTCTTAAGGTTAAGATTTATAGAAATTCGCATACCAAGATAATTATATTCCCTCACGATTTCGACGTTGTGTTCTCCAAACCACAGTTGCATGTTTGTGAATTAAAAAATCATTAAATCCTAAGCTAGTAATTGACTTATGAATTAAAAACCATTTAATTCATAAGCTAAAAAATGAATTATGAATTAGAATTCATTTAATTCACAAGCTAAAAAGTGAATTGTGAATTAAAGTTTCTTCAATTCACAAGCTAAATAGTGAATTATGAATTAAAAACAAGTGACTTATGATTTATGAATAAAAAAAAATCAATGCAGCAAAAGGGTGGAATTAAAATTTCACAAATTTGAATTCATAAGGCGAATTAGCAAATTATTAGGTATCAGCAAAGCTGTAAATGAATAATATCATTTAAAACTGCACATTAAGAAAAAATGAAGGAAAAGAGACATTGGCGCAAATTTTAAGTCAGCCCTCGTTTAAGCAATAAAGTCTACTCTACTTAAAGCACTTCTAACTTTGTCTTATTTTTAAACACTTTAAACGAGTCTTCTAATTAGATTGGACTTTAAACATAACGTTGTGTGAACTCGCCTAAATGTGACACATCGATAAATTGAATTAGTGAACTGTCATTTTACGCTTGCAGTTTTTAACAGTTTTTACTACATTTATCTCCCCAAAACAGGAAAAAATGTGATTATTTAGTGTTTGTATATTTAGTTCTAATAAATGTTATGTTTTTCTTTGTGAAAATGTGTTTATCCAAATGATGTTCCAAATTGTTTTGTTTTTATTTGTCATAGCGAAGGTGCAATAGTGTGCTCTGAAATGGGTATAAAATAATCCTTTAAAACAGGAATAAATTTCCCTACAAGTGTAATTTGTTTATAAGAACTCTCAAAAAAGGCACATAGGTAATACAATTAAAAGCAAACAACGTACACACACAACTGCAAGAAGTGTAAAAAAAAACAAGCAGTAAATCCAGCTTGGTAGTCCCGTGGTTCATATTTTTTTTTCTTTTACAAAAATTATAAATGAATATTTGAATTTAAATAAGAGCATGCATGAATTTGATAAACTCTTTGCTTTCTTATATATTCAAAATCTTCGAAAATCTCAAAATCTGCTTCCTCAAAACTACACTTTAAAGAGTTAAACGAATGATTGCTCCCTTTTAAAGTTAGACGACCACTTTAACGATAAAGTATACTTTAAGTCGTTCAGAAATGAGATAAAGTCGACCGTGAATCTAAAATTTGTTTTTAGAGTCGACTCCTATTTTAAAGTGGATTTAAAGTAGACTTTAAATGTTTCAAAATTTGCGCCATTGTGTAGCTCTGTAAATGATAAATGATGAATAAATGATGAGAAAAATGATGAATATCAAAAGTTTGTGTCTGTATGACTGAAATAATGAAATGAAATGATAGTGTGCGAGAAAAATTTCATTTTTGTGTGTAGTTTTTCGCTTGAAATAAGCATTTACATGAATTACGAGCCTTGGTCAAGAGAAATAAACGAAAAAATCCAAAAATTCAGTTTTTAGCTTGTGAATTAAATGAATTCTAACTCATAACTCACTTTTGAGCTTGTGAATCGAAAAAACTTTAATTCATAATTCGCTTTTTAGCTTGCGAATTAAATGAACTCTAATTCATAACTCAATTACTGACTTGGGAATTAAAGTGAGAGTTAAGCTAATAAATGATTTAAGCTTTTGCAACTCTGCTCCAAACTCCCATTTTTCGTTGCGAAAAATAATAACTTTTAACATGTCTAGATTCACTTGAAGTCTCCATTTATTGCAGTACTCGAACAATCGATTTATCATTAATTGGAGAGTTTCAGTTGACTCGGCAAGCACAACGTTATCGTCTGAGAACATAAGTACATTTAATAGAAGGTCTGGTTAAACTCGAGCTCCTCCTTGTAGAGCTTCATCTCTGTCATCAATAAACAAAGCAAAGAATAGAGGGCAGCAGCATTATCTCAGCCCTATCTCTACTAGAAACTAATTAGATACTTTGCTTTCGTTCCAAGGGTCACTGCAGAAGTTGTTGAGTCGTATAATTCTTCCAAAATGTTTCCAAACCTTGTTTGTTTTCCATGATTACCCCTTTTATTCTAATTAAAGAAAAAAAAACTAACGTCTTTGTTAAAAATTATTCAATTTAAAATTTATTGCTGCTTATTCCTTAAAAATAAATAATAAGCAAGTAGTTTTAGTTTAATTATTATTTTCGCTGAACTAGTTACAATTATTATTATTCGACTGTCGATTAAATCGACGACAATATGTTTGCTTACAATCTTACTTGTCTTTTTTTAGTTTAGTTCTTTCTTTGTTATAAAATGAGTATAGAAACTTAATGGACGTTATTCTCGTTTAATTACACAAACTTTTAAAGGCTCTCTAATAAAGTCGTAACAATGCATTCTTTAGTTTTATTTGCTTTGTGCGGCAGCAAGTTTAAATGAACGTTTTTTTTTGTATTTTCAAAGAACAAAGAACAACAACAAATTAGATTTGTCATAAAAATAAGTACAAGCTAGATAAACCTAACAATTAATTACGTAAGTATTAGAACCTAATGTATGTAGCTAACTTAGTCTGATAAATGTGATGTCTTTAACGAAATTCAGTATTTTTTTAAACAATGTTAACAATTTATAAATATTATATTTTCTTCTAAACGAATAAACTGTTAAAACAAAACCGATTGCACTAGGGTGATTTCTTAATTCACTAAAAAAACAAAACCAAATAATTTTTTTATGCAAGAAAAATAATAAAAAAATAATGTTGTAAAAATTGGCAAGGATAATCATAATCATTTTTCGACGCACTTAGTCTTAAGTTAAAAGAATCTCTAAATTTTTTCGAGCTACACAGTAATTTTGTAACGAGTAATAGCCCGGGAGCCGGTGACAGTAAAACTGCACATTCAGGGATTCAAAAAATATGGATCAATACTATTTAACCATAGCTACAATATGGGCCTGGTGTGCCAGGGTTTATCCTGTATTGATATGAAAAATTTTCTAATCCCTGTAAGTGCAGTTTTTCTGTCACCGGCTCCCCGTCTATAACTTATAGTTATTTATTATCTGGCTTTAGTTGTTTTAAATATTTTGTGATGAATTTATCAATAATACGTTTTAACCAAAAAGGTTTTATTTGAAGACATGACATACACAATTTGAGTTTATTGGCAGGATTAAGGTAACTAAAGTATTTGAATTGAAAACAAAGAGTTAGTTGAGGATTGATTGATTCTTATTTTTGTCCGATTAGTATGATGGCAGACGCCTTATTCATCAATCAGCCGATAGTTCCTCGATTCGACAGCGAACGGCGTGTTCGACAACTTCGAGACTGGGGTAGTCGAGTTCTTTGACAAGACAGAGGGTGGCTGAGAGTAGGTTGGAACTCTGAAAGGCGAAAAACAAATGAAAATCAACACCTCTTCCTATAAGAAAAAAATAGTACGTATACGCCACAGTGAACAAATAATTTCGTTTAATCACTTTGCGTTCATTGGACCGACAGTTAGGCAACACAACGGATTGCTTTAATACAAAAATCATGAGAATCAAAACTTACCCTATTGATAGGACGCCTGTGATACGAATAGTGATTGAGAACTGCCGTAGACACCACACTAGCCGAGTCATTGAATCTTCCCTCCGGTCGTCTACTACAAAAATCATCACAAAATCAATCAATTTTCCTCTCAATCTATTTTCAATTGACAGAAATGCAATCATATCACTCACCTAGCCGTACGTGGTCGCTCATCACGATCATCCCAGTCACTATTCTCTCGCACATTGCCATTTCTATAATTATATCTGTCTGAGATTTCTCTATCAACAGCACCTGCACTTCGCCTCTCCATCGGATTGCCGCCTCTAGGCATGCTTCCACTGCCACCTCTGCCACCATCCCCGTTGGTGCCATTTGTATAATGATGATTGTTGTGTTGCTGATGTTCTTCCCATTCTGTCAAGTCTGTCTGACTGTGTCGATAGTGAGCAGGATAGGATGGCCGATCTGACTGATAGTATTCCTATTGAAATAGATTGAAAAAATGAATTCACCGGCAATAATTTCTTATCTCTGAAAATTTAGTGTTGACACATTTTCTACAAAAGTGTTGTTTTTTTTTAGGAATCTTCACCTTCATAGAATGTGTCGATATGCTGGCGGGAATCGGGCCCCGTTCTCGATATCCTCCCAATGGACTTTCTTGGTCAGAGCCCGGTGACCTTTGCTATTGGGTGTGTGTGTGTTAGTTTTGTTGGTGATAAACCAAAACCAGATGATGTAAATTTTAGCATAATTAGTAGAAAAGAGAAACAAAGCAGTGATAAAAAAAGAGAGTTTCGTTAGGAACATTAAATTGATATTTTGATGGATATTCATGCCCAACCCAGTCAATTGCGTGCATATCGGCTATTATTGAGTATGCGATGGTTTATCAGTATTTATGCCAAGAAAAAACGAAAATGAGGCATGCAGTGTATTTTTAGTTGTTGGAATCAGAGAACTTTTTTGCTTTTTTTGCATGAAAAACAAAAAGAAATAACAAA
The DNA here is from genome assembly GCA_943590905.1 of Sphaerophoria taeniata. Lineage (NCBI taxonomy): Eukaryota > Metazoa > Arthropoda > Insecta > Diptera > Syrphidae > Sphaerophoria > Sphaerophoria taeniata. Next base: position 146,201,806 of record OX016541.1, on the reverse strand, counting down.
CAAACTTAATTACAAACATAAATAAAGATTATCATAAATTTGTTTTAGCAAAGATGATACATACCAATACCATGAAGGTGAATATAGAATAAGAGAGCAAAGCAGGTTTTGCTGAGAATTGATTTAATTTGCTTTTGGGTTCCATTGAAATACTTTTGGTGACATAATTGACATGAAGTTTGAATTCTATTGTTTTTTTATTTATTATGCATAAATTGGTATTTTTCCTATCGCATTCATAAAAATACTTAAAAAAAAAACATGTGAACTCAACTCAGTTTCTACTTAAAAAAATTTCGTCAAACATTTTTCACTGAACTCTTATTTATATTCATACTAGCTTGACCCCGCTAACCTGGAGGCGAGCTCCCTCCAGATCAACTGCAGATTAATAAAGCAATACAGATTTTTTCAAAATGCACTGTGATTTATTTGAATTCAATTGATGATTATGATGATGATGATGATGATACACTGTGGCGTATGAGTACTTTTTTATATGTTTTTGCTATTGTGAGTTTTTGAATTTCATATTTTTTGGCTTGGATAAATGTTTAATTTATTCAATTAATTTCAGTTTCATATCATTACACTCTCTTTTGTATAAAATGTCCTCAACTTCTGGGTTAAGGCCTTTGAAATAGGCTAAACTTCGATTGTAAAATTGGCTCGGTAACAGTATCGATTGATTTAAACAATGTCTCTTTGCCGAACAATGAACGTCTGGTGCTTCTAAGCTACCTGTATTTTTTGTATTTTGAGACAAATCGGTTCAACTGTTTGTAGAAATTATTTATGTGATAAAACATTTTTGTATGTACGATAGAAAGAATTTTATAACCGTCCGGTCCCCTAGCCACCTCCTATCAGTTCGAATCGGTTTAGCCGTTCTCAGATATTACCTATGTGGCAAAGCATGCTATAGCGATGCCCTAAGCTATCTGCCTTTCAATTTTGAGCCAAACAATGTTTACCGGGTCAGCTAGTAGGATAAGAAAGTATTTAAAAGCCGTCCCTTGCTTCTAACTACCTACTCACCACCGTTCCTAGAAATTATTTATAAGGCAAAACATTGTTTACCTGATCAGCCAAGTAGAAAAAAAAAAGAAAAAATGATTAAAATGAATAACTGAAATTATCATTCAAGTCGATACAGCCTTGTAGCAGCCTGCGGGGCTGATTTGTGAATCTAATTCTAAACCATCCAGGGCGCTAACTGAACACTTAAAAAAATAATTCAAATTGTTGACATACACACGTACACTAAAATTTTGTATATTATATATATATGTTGACAATTTTTGAGGCTGACAATTTTTTAGTTTCGCAACTATGGCAAATTTCTTCACGTAGACATGTGTTTACGTGGTTAACGTGAGATTAACTTTTAAGAGTTTATCTTTTCAAGGTAATAGAATATTTCCCTTGACATTCTTTGGGAAATTTATCTAAGAGCACGTTTCTACATACTTCGTTCGTGGGAAAGTGTTTGCGATAAGAATCAGAGGCGTCAGAAACATTTGCGGGCAATGAACCCATGAGAATTCCGGTTATCCTCCAATATCAAATGTATCTGTGTTAAGATATTGGGAAAAAAAACAATGAGTAGCTGGGCCACACACTAATAGTATAAATATGAAAGTTTGGATGGATAGATATGGCTGAGTTCGTAATTGCAGGCTTTGTTGCCCATGCCCTGCCTAAAATATGCTCAAAGACTGTATGAACTCAATTACAACTGCATGTGTGCAGTCATCATACGTTATTTAAAATGAGTTCACAAAAGCAAACGTTGACAAAACTAGAAACAAAGTTTATTTGTTCTTGATTTGATTTGTGGTTCATTCATTTAATAAAAATGGTTTTCAACTAAAATAATTTAAAACACATTGTTCTAAGCTTTGTGGAAGAAACTGTTTTCGAAAACATGGTACAAAAACTTGCGGAAATAAGAAAACTGAAAACTTAAGTAACAGGAAACCCCTTGGACTTCTCGTTTGATATTTTGTATGATATTCAACGTAATTTTTCAAAATTTGAATGTTGTATTTTGTTTATCAAGAATGACGTAACATCCATACAAACTTTGGCCAACTATTTCAACCGCTTTCAAACGTTGAATTCCCTTTTTTTTAAATTACGTTCAAAAGTCCTATATGTCCTTTCTTAAGCTCAATACTGTCTCTGTAACTGTAATAATTTGTATTACATAGAGCATGCTGCATTTTCGTTACGAGAAATCATTGTTATCTAATGATTAAATAAAGGGTCAATCGCACCTAAAAATGTTTTCACTTCAGTGTTATTCGCGATAAACGGGTTAAAAGTAGCCTTAGTCATTTTCTGACCTCTAAACCACCACTACCTATTCAGAAAATCATGTCAATCACACATGCTCTTTGTATACTTAAAACTAATGTTTCCCACGGGCACCATAGATTTTACCGGGATATAAAGTAGCCTATGTGATATTCTAGACTATGATCTGTCTGTATGCTAAATTTCATCCTGATCCGCTTAGTACTTCTGGAGTTATTGAGCAACAAACATCACATTTGCTCCCTGCCATTTTCCTGCAAATTCAGCAACAAAATAAAAACAAATGCCGACTCGACCGCAAAATGACAGTCGTTATACTTTTATACGTAGAGCTCAGCGACATCGATTTTCTCATGATTTTCGAAAAATATCATGGGCACTCCTTGCCAAAATTATGGACAGAAAAAAAATTCTTCCAAAACCCATCGAATTATACAGGGTGATTCACGAGCGTTGTGCCAAAAAGCTAGAGCGTGTAGGTTGAGTTGAGACAAGAAAAAAATCGTATGGGAGGGGGGGGGGGTCTATTCCCCCCCGTTCAGCCGGGAGGGGCAATTTTCTGAAAAATTGACTTATTTTGTTTAAAAAAATATTAAAAATCAACGGCTTCGTTTACAACACCGTGCTATACCTTTTTGAAAAGCCAAAAACTTTTTCTTTCACTTTGTTTTAAATTAAATTGTTTTAACGAATAGTTTTAAAAAAAATAAATTTTCAAACTCAAAATTTTCAAAAAAAAGCAAAAAAAACATTTTTGAACTAATTTTTTTCAAAATTTTATGTAATTAAGTACTAATTTTGTTTTTAAAATTCAATGTGTTTGTTAATTTTTAGTCGAAAACAGGAAACTTTATGCAAAAATGTCTTTTCGTTTTTGAGAAATTAAGAAAAAACCGAAACCACTTTTTTCTAAAAAAATCTTTGTTTTTATTTTTACCTATCTGGACTTTTAGTTTAATTTATTAGTTTAATTTATAAATTTAATTTTTTGTGATTGGAGTTTTATAAGGACTCAATAAAGTAGAAAAGTATTGGATTTTCCCTGGATTTATCATTTTTTTTCATTGATAACGTCTGCCATTGATCTTTCACTTCTAGCTCTCAGTGCTCTCGTCGGCGGATTCTTGAAAACATGCTACGACTTGGGCGCCATCTATTGGGATATCTTTCAGCGTAGAGCCTTTCAGCTTCTTGATCTCGACAATAAGTTAAACCGTAGCAGAAGTTCCTGTCCGCTAACTCTTCTCGAGCGTATGAGTTTGTTATTGTTATGTTTTGATGAGTTAATATTTTAATTGTAAATGGTTGTTTAGTAAATATGCGATGCCTTTTATTTACCTATAGGTTGTTAATTGTTTTTACATTCAAGAAAAAATGCGGTTTAATTATCTCAAGCCCCTAGCAGGTAGAACTCTTTGCCAGTGAGTGCCCGCGGCCCCAGGTATAGTAAGAAAAAATTACAGGTCAGTTTTCAGACGTTATCAATGAACAAAATGGTTAATCCAGGGATAATGTAATACTTTTCTACTTTATTGAGTTCTCATAAAACTCCAATTACAAAAAATTAAATTTATAAATTAAACTAATAAATTAAACTAAAAGTCCAGATAGGTAAAAATAAAAACAAAGATTTTTTTTAGAAAAAAGTGGTTTCGGTTTTTTCTTAATTTCTCAAAAACGAAAAGATATTTTTGCATCCGGTTTTCTGTTTTCGACTAAAAATTAACAAACACATAGAATTTTAAAAACAAAATTAGTACTTAAATACATAAAATTTTGAAAAAAATTAGTTCAAAAATGTTTTTTTCCATTTTTTTTTGAAAATTTTGAGTTTGAAATTTTTTTTTTAAACTATTCGTTAAAACAATTTAATTTGAAAAAAAAAGTGAAAGAAGAAGTTTTTGGCTTTTCAGAAAGGTATAGCACGGTGTTGTAAACGAAGCCGTTGATTTTTAATATTTTTTTAAACAAAATAAGTCAATTTTTCAGAAAATTGCCCCTCCTGGCTAAACGGGGGGGAATAGACCCCCCCCCCTCCCATACGATTTTTTTCTTGCCTCACCTCAACCTACACGCTCTAGCTTTTTGGCACAACGCTCGTGAATCACCCTGTATATCATCAGTGGAAAGGTGTGTTTAAACCCTATTCATCGAAATGGGTAACAAATTTTTTGAAGGCCTGTTAGTCTTGATGTTGGCAAAAATGTAAGTTATTCGCAAACATTTTCCTCAATTTTAAATCGATATCACTCACAATTTTTCAAACAATTGTACATCAAAGTAAGGGCTTACAAGTATTCTATCAGCCATTGAAAGGGAATTATTTTTGAAGCACTCGGTTTAAAGTTATAATCAAAAATAATTTTTTCTATTTCTACCTTCAGAAAATTTCCCGCGATTTCAAATCGCGAAATTTCTCACTATTCCCAGGTAGCCTATATCAAATGATGTACGGAACTAAGGTCTACTTACCCTCTATCAGTATGGGCGAGTATATTACGTAGAGAAAATGTTACACTTCATTTTTTGTGTTTGATTTAATTATTCAATTTTTTTTCATACCGCGCGATTTCCAAAAAAACACTTAACCAGTTACATCATCTTGGGAGCAAACAAAAATGAAATGTGGGCACAACGTCCCGCGGGTCGGCTAGTAATAAATATAAGTCGCAAGTAAAAAGGTAGCACCGATTTCCTATCTACGTAATAGCTGGAGAGCTAGGGCATATTTCTGGAAATTGCACAAAATCTACACCCCTCAAGAGAAAACCAAAGAATTTATAAGCTTTGCAGAACAATCTTTTTTAAATCGGGTTGTCGAGTTGTCTTTTTCTTTGAATGAAAATTTCGCAAATATATGAAATACTAGCTGACCAGTCAGACTTCGTACTGCCGCTACTACACTACACTACCCTACTACCCATTACCCCACTGCCCGTTACCCCACTGCCCGCTACCCAATACCTCTACTGGCTACCCGCTACATCGGTTATCGGTACCACACTACCCGGTACTAGCTACCCATTACTCCACTACCCAGTACCCTGGCCATATCTCATGAACGGCTTTGTACAAAATACTTTAAACCTACCTACGCCGAATATTCTCAAAATTTGGTGCCAAATACTCAGCGTATTTTCATGAGATTTGTATGCATGTTAGAAAACAACGTTTGCTGGGTAAACTAGTAGGGGAGACCGGGGCTAGTAGACTCAAAATTTACTTATCTTTTAAAAAAAAAAAAAATAACTAAAGAAGATATCAACACGAATTAAATGCCTTTTAACTAAACATTTTTTTTGTGCTTTATAAAAAAATATGTCTTCTGAAATTGGTGAATTTTAAGACCTTTTTTTCCTAAATTTATAAAACGATCTCAGGTGGGTCAACTTACCCCAAACCCGGGGTAAGTAGACTATGACTATGGGGTTAGTTGACTATATCCTTTTTCCACCTTTCTGATATCAAAACTATAAGAAAATAGCACTTAAATTAATTTTATTTGAAACAAAAATTAATGTTCAAACGAAGGATAGAAGGATGCCCCAACTTCTTCTGCTTAAATTTTTGACGTTTTGGGCATATCTTTGCATCGTTTTGAAGGGAACCGATACTCATGAGCAACAGAACGTATGGTTTTTCCATTTTCAAGAATAATTTTTGGACATAAGCTCCAAAACTGATTTTCTGTCACCTCCTTGTTGTGTTTCATACTGGAAATTGCCAAGAACCAGTGAGTCAATTTACCCCGAATAAAAAAAGTCAACTTAACCCGAGCGGTCTCTCAGCACTTAATGATTATTTTTCGGTACTCAGAAATCAAATAAATATATAACTGCTGGGTGTTGTTAATACAAACACTCACTTGCTCTTATTCTTAAAAAAAAACTGACGTTAAAAGCAAACACCTTTACGAAAAAAAAGAAAGCAAAAAAATTACTCATGAAAGCAAAAAAGTGTTTTTTTCGCGATAACTCTTGAACGGCTCTAGACTTTATCAAAAGACAACATGGAACTAACCGTGCTGCTATGCTCAATGTAATAACAAGGACAAACTTGAAAGAAATTGTTTTGTTTTGAAGTTATTGGCAGTTAGTCTACTTAACCCTGAGGCCAACTATCCCCGGTTACCCCTAAGGTCGTTCCAACTCAGAAGCCTTCGCAAGCTTATGAACAACAATTACCTAACGATTCTATAGGGAAAATGGGGTGTCCACATTTTTGGCCATATCTCATGAACGGCTTGGTCGATTTTGTACAAACTTCTTTAAAACAGTTCTCGAGTTTTGTGCTTAGCAACACATTTAGCGTTCCATTTTTATATATATAAGAAGATATATTTCCAAAATCTAGTTTTTTTTTGGGTATTTTTGCCAAAAATCTTGAACTAACACCTTGTCAAAAATTAAGGAAGGACAAATTTTTTATAGGAAACCAACCATCGAGTGATACATAAAAAAAAGATCTTATCGAACTTTATTCAAAAAAATAAAGAATTTTTTTTGTTTTTTGACTTGGTTGCTGAAATATGCAAGCTGGAGGTTGTGAGGTAAATAGTTAGTGAGAGAGACCACTCAATTCAGTCTGACATCTAATAATAATACATAAACATCAAAATTATTTGCGATACTTAATACTTCCAACGTATATTCTAAAGACTAAACTTAAGGCTTTCATAATTGCTATCGAGCTTGAAAACAAAACAAAGAAACAAAAATTAAAATTCACTCCTATTAACAATTTATTACGTTGTACTAAAAAACTTCTACAACTCTACTATCTCAACACGTTAGTTTTTTTTTAATTTTCACACAAATTCGCATCTTTGTTTAGATGTTTATTTTTTTTTTTTATTCGTGTCAAATGAATTACAACAAATCTAAGCAAATAAAAAATTACTTCACCATGCAAGGAATGTTAATTTCTCCATTGGTTAAGTGATAGTGATGGGTAGTGGGTACATAACACAAAGCAAGACTACTAAGTCAAATTACTACAGAGCAATTGTAATAATTTAAACAAAAATTCCAAACGAAACAAGAAATTAAAAAAATAATAAATTTCCTCTAAGCTCTTACATCATATTGCGTGTAAGACAGACGGTTTTCTCTTGTTGGTTGGTTGTATTTCGGAGATGGCGGATGAGCTTGCTCCGGTGGTGAGTAATCCTGATGATTAGTTGGTGAACGCTGTAAATGTTCATTTAGTTGTTTTTTGTGATTTTGAGATAATCGTTTTGTGGATTGATTTTCATTTAAAGTGGGAATTGGGAAACAAGATAGCCAAACAGATCTCTTGATGATCAATTATTACTATCGATAGATTTAGAAAACTATCGAAATTCGGAAACAATTGTCTGTATTTAAAAAATTGTGGTATTGATCAGTTGCTTTCGATAAAAAAAAAATTAAATTAGAATTCCAAAAACATGTTTCCAACCCAACTCTCTCGACAGCACAAATTACGAACACGTGTGTTCATCGAAGCAAAGACAACAATCGATTACCGCATCAATTGATTTACATATTTGGCTATCTTCCGGTTCACACCCAAAAAATGTTCTTGATTGAAAAGAATTAGTAACAACAATTTTCAGGGTTTGTTTTTTGGTGATCGATAGAGGATAGAGGGGAATTACAAACAACTTTCTACTTCAAAAAACAACATGCAATAGGGAACGACAAACCAAAGAAATGAAACAATACCTGCATTGGAGATGATGGGACAGACCCTGTTTTATTTGTTTCACTCACAGATTCTTCAGTATGATCAGGACTAATACGTTGAGGGTTCTGTTAGTCGTTTGCGATGATGGTTACGAAAAGTCAAAGATACAAAAATTATTTACACAAAATGAATATGATTTTGGTTAGTAGGGATAATACAGATTTGACTACTTTTTTCATCTAGCACTTTAAGGAATTCGGTTAATTTGAGAAAAAAAAAGTACTGCTTACCTCTTTGACCGGACTCGAACTAAGTGCTTGTTGGGATGCATATTGTTGCTGTTGCTGTGAGTATTGTTGTTGCTGTTGATAAGGTTGCTGCTGTGATTGCTGTTGGTGGTGTGGTTCGTCTTCTTCCTCTTCGACCCGAGCTGGGGCGCCATTAAGAGCCTCTTCTACTTCTTCGGGGGTCACTTCAACGTTGTCTAGTTTCTTCAAATTTGGCAAGGCTCGGAGGATGTATGATCGATAACTGAGGATAATGACAAATTGGAATGCTGCCAATGTTTGAAATATGGGAATTTAGTTTACCTTGGACCGGTTTTATCACAGCAAGGATTCTCTTCGAGCCATAAATATTTGAGTCGTGGGAGATTTTGCAAATATACAATTTCACTTAAATCCTGGATATTGTTCTTTCGTAAGTATAATTCCTGAAGGTTCCGACAGTCTTCGAAATGCTGCAAGGTGTTTATTCTGTTGACACTGCAAAGAACATACCGAAATTATATTTTATTTAGTATGCAAATGAGAGACATGAAGAAAAATCATGTCTAACTAAAAAAAACGGCTTAAAATATAAGAAACTAGCTGTCCCGGTAGACTTCGTACCGCCTCAATCGAAAGATAAAAAAATATAAACTTTTGTAACACGCTACAGACTACCCGCTACTTTTGTCAGCTTCCCACTAACACGCTGCTTCATTACCCTGTTTCTCCGTTTCTCAGTTACCCCGCTACCCACTACCCTAATACCCACTTCCCGCTACCCACTACTTCTACGCGCTACCCGCTACTTACTACTCGCTATCCGTCACCTCGTGACCCGCTTCCTAATACCCCGCTACCCCACCAACCACTACCCTGGGGAGCGTTCAAGTATTACGTAACGCAATTTTCTAAGATTTTTGACACCCCCCTCTCCCCTATGTAACGCACCGTAACGTTTCTCTGTACCGTGTGTATATCGCACAGGCTGCGCATACTATTTTCTTTAGTTAGAATCGTACAGATGGAGAAAAGAAATCGTAAGGCATCTGCTTAAACCCTTCTAGAGGAGGTGACAGATCAACGGACAACCTCACAAGAAGTTGCGAAAATTTGGATGTTCCTAGCAAACTGGGTACTACAAGCTTGCTTGGGGTTTGAAGTATTGAGCAAGGTGGCGGCAGGAAAGCGGCAAACACGGATTTCAATGCACTCCTCGGTGGTGAAAAGCCTCAGACGAGCGACCATTATTAATAAACTAAATTAAAGACTTGGAAATTAAAATAATTTCCATAATTATTACAGTGTTTCCCCGTGAAATATAAACGAAAATGTTGGCCAATTTGGGAGTTTTGATTCCCTTATTTTTTTATTACAAAAAACAATGTTACGTAACATGTTGTAAAAGACCACCCCCCCCGCCCCTGTAACGCATCGTAACGTTTTACGAGACCCCCCCTCCCCACCAATTGCGTTACGTAATACTTGAACGCTTCCCTGGCCATATATCTTAATGTCTTGATCGATTTTTTACAAAATACTAAAAACCTTTCTATGCCACTAACCACACATTCTTTCAAAATTTGGTGCTTAACACTCCACTGGTATAAAAGTAGTGAGTCCTCAACGAATTTGTATGAGATTTTTATATATTTAAGAAAACTACGTTTGCTGGGTCAGATAGTAAGGGCGTGACAACTCAGAAACCTTCGCTGGCTCATGCACAACAACATTGTTTAGAACCATCACATGGTCAAATTCATAGTAAACGTTCTATAGGGAAAATGGGTTTTCCACATTTATTGCTTTATCTCATAAACTACTTGGTCGATCTTGTATAAACTTCTTGTAAGCAATCTACACGAACACGAACATTCTGTCAATTTGGTGCCAAACGGTTCAATCGTTCTCAAGTTTTGCGCTAAGCAACATATTTAGCGTTCCATTTTTATTTATATAAGACTAGCTGACCCCACGAACCTCATGTCTCCTCTCTTCAGATGATGATGACACACTGTAGCGTATGAGTAGGTACTTTCTTTTTATTGTCTTTTTATTTCAATCATCATCGTCCGCTTCATATCATACACTCACTTTTTATAAGTTGTCCTCAACTTCTAAGGGCTTTACTTTGACTGTAAAAATGGCTCGGTAACAGTATCAACATCAACATCGATATTTCTTGCAGCTAAAATAGCTCGTAGAAATTATTTATATGATAAAACAACGTTTACCGGATCAGCTAGTGCGTTAAGAAGGAATTGTGCCGTCTCCTGTCGTCAAGAATCGACTAGGAGGAAGGCGATGTGACGAAAGACTTCGACACAATTATCTTCACGGATGGTTCGAAGATGGAATGCGGTGTTGGTGCAGGTGACTTCTGTGAATCTCTTGAGATTTCAAAATCCTATAGACTCCCCGATTTTTCCAGCGTATTCCAGGCAGAATTGTTAGCGATAAGGGAAGCTTGTACAGCCCTTAAAAATATCCGACAGAACCAAAATGTAGCTATACTTACAGACAGTCAGGCAGCTATTAAAGCCATTGATTCAGCTTTATCATCCTCTAAACTGGTCCAGCAATGCAAAGAGGCCCTAAAAGAACTTGATATGAGCGTCACTCTTATCTGGATACCAGACAAAAGGGGCTATGAGGAAAATGAGAAGGCAGAAGCAAATCATAGGTGGAGTAGTCTAACGAGTTGCGTTATATCTAGGAAAATCTGGCCCGCCTATAACAAACCAAAATCAATCAATTTAATTTCCAAACCAAGGCATGACATAGCCAGGATTGTCGCTACCTGCACAGGGCATTGGCCTGTAGGGGAGCATGCGGCCAAATTGGGTATACCATATAACTCTTTCTGCCGTAGCTGTGAGAATCAGGATGAAAAAGAAACAGTCCCACACTTTCTATACCATTGTCCGGCCCTGGCTAGGAAAACAGATACAAAAAAAATTTACTTAAATCGGTTCAGCCGTTCTTAGAAATTACTTATATGACAAAATAATGTTCGATTGGTCGGCTAGTAGGATAAAAAGTATCATGCATACACAAAATGATTGAGATGAATGAATGAATGAATGAATGCATAGAAAAAATTCATTCAAGTCGATCCAGCCTTGTAGTTGCAGTATAGATACCGACTGCAGCGCCATCTGCCTGGCTGATTTGTAAATCTACACCATCCAGAGCGCCACCTGAACGCATGCAAAAAAATCATTCAAATCAGTCCAGCCGTTTAGAAGGAATTCAGTGACACACACGTGCAATAGAATTTAATGTATAAAGATTACAAACGAATGTTTTTAAATTTTTCATTTTTTCATCCCCCTTGCAAATATTAACTTTTAAATACATTTTAATTTTACTCGTGCGAAGGTGGAAGGGCCAGCTAGTCGCTTCGACTCGATTATACTCTCAAATACAAATGTTAGCAGTGCAGCAGCTGTAGAAAAAACTTTTATGATAATCAAAATAACATTAGCATCGATTTTCTTTCGTAAATTGTTTCAGGTATAATCATGTTATGATGTCGAAGCTATCTACACATCACATGAACATGTATGAAGAACAAAAATCTCAACTTAAGTCATTTACTAGCACACAATAAACCTCAAAAGACCACTGATGTGTTATTTTACTCGCAAGTTAAGTGTCAACTTGAACAATGGAACCAGGTCGTTTGCTCTAAGATAAGGCCAACGAAAAACAAACAAAACCAAAAATAGACTTCCACATGACAGACCTATCTACCTCCTCGATTATGCAGAATGAAATTTGATAAAATTAACAAAAATTCATAGAGCGTATTACTGTGCTTTATGCATGTGAATTTGGCTACAATTGACTTGAATTCTTCCATAAACTACATATACTGGGGCGAGCAAGAAGGTAATTAAAATAACACCCGCGTCGGCTATTTTCTCATTTATTTCAACCGACACTGCCGCCTCCGACGAACGTGCTATCAGATTTCAATCAATGGAGGTTTATGTTTCAAAAACTAACAAACGACCGCACACATGATATTATTCTTTCTTTCATAAACCCGCCAGAAGTGGCCTCACATCCGCCCAAAACACCTAATAGAAAAAGACTATACAAAACGACTCAATTAAGTTGAACGATGTGGGGTGGCACCTGGGGTGGCTCAGTCTCTCTAATATTCGGCGGCGGCGTGTTTTATGACCTGACCTCGGACTTGAAAAATGATATTTTTATGTGATTCATAAATTAACAACAAACACAAAAAATAACTAGGTACTGCTTCTGAAATTCTGTAATAGGTCAAGGTCTTTTGGCTTCCGAGAATGGATTAGTCATAAAAACTGAAAAATGTTTTATTCGTTTTAGAATATTTGTACTGCTATTTCCCTTCCTCCCTCTCTCTATTCATCCATCAGATCCAAATGGAATCCGCAGGCAGATAATCTCCATGAAGCTTGTGCGTGTTGCTCGCACAAATTGTAATATTTCATCGAAATACCAAAGCGAAGCCTTTTAGCTTAAAACGGCTGATTGTGCATTTCAAAAATGTCAATGGCATCACAATCGATTGTGTCAACGCATTCTTCAACATAGTTTTCGATTGCGCTTTTGAGTTGATTGCGTTTAAATTAAGTACGCAAGAATAGAAGTGCGATGGGTATTAAGCATCTGACATGACGTCTTGATGCCGATGCCTCTGGAATTCGCTTTCCTAAGGGAATGACAATAAACTAGTCTATTTAATCGGTTTGGGTTCTAATTTTAAACAAAACTATTTCACGCCATGTGGTTGGAATGGTTTGGCTCTTGATTTATTTTATTTTGTTTTTATTCTTTTTTTTATTGCATTGCAAAGAATCAAGAATTTGCTGTCACAAGGAAAGTAATTTGAATAAAATGTGGGAACAGAACTCCACCTTTGCATCGGGTAAAAAAAGTAAAAAAAGAAAAGAAAAAAATTGTCTAATGAGAAATTATATGTATCAAGTATAAGCTGAGGGAGATTATGTCATGACATATGACATATGACACGTACACAACACACCTTGGTTTTTTTTGTCTTTGGACAACATTGTCGTCTAAAAATAAAGTAAATGTTCTGAGAATAGAGAAAACTGACAAATGTACGTCACCTTGCAAAAAAATAAAAAAAAGAAACATTTAAAAAAAAAATTAATTAATTGCTGCATTGATTTAGTTTTAGTTTAAAGTGCTGAGACTGATTAAGGCAAATCGTATAAGGCTTCAAAGACAATTTGAAGGCCTTGTTGACACCTAATCTGTGTTGGGGAAATGGTAAGTCACTCTCTAAATGTGGCAAGTGAAGGCAATCAATTTTGAATACAATGAAACTGAAGTGTGAACATTGCAATGATTGGGAAAGACAAAGTGTGGAAGAGAATTCCACATTCGCATAGTACGGCTAAAGAACGATTATCTATATGAGAGTACGTCCAAAGCGCGAGTATCACTGGTGAATTGTTTAAGGGAAGGAATGCTACTGACTATTTCACTCAAGCACTGATCGTAGAAGTAGAGATAAAACAGAGAGAGACACGAAACGTAACGAAGCTAATGATTCAGTGATGTCTCTAGCGCCAATCTTTCTTAAAGCTCTTTTTTGTATGCCATCGAAGAGGCTCAAGTACCTATGTGATCCTTACATCAGCCCAGAGATGGGAGTTGTACTCAAGCTTTGGAGGGACATAAGTTATATAGACAATAGCCATATCAGAAGGGGAGAAGAGTTTCTTGCAACGTACTAAGAAACCCAACGTCAGAGTGTAATGGCTCATCATATTTCGCCGTTGCAGTTCAACATCTGGAGAGGAGGGATGTGAGTCTAGGAAACAATTTATTGGATAAGAAGTCACAGACAAGAGATCATTAATATGAAAATGAGTAAGAGGGTAGGGGATAAAACAGAGCCCTAGGGCACACCAGAATTTACGGTATGCGTTTCAGACTTGCATCTGTCCAATGCATCTTAAATAGAACGGCTCGAAAGAAAGTTTGTAATCCAACGAGGACTCGTCAATATAGGACGCATTTTCGATAAGAGAGCCTGGTACAAAAACTCTATAAAATGCCCTTGAAATATCAAGCGCAATAATTTTACTTTCTTCAAAGCGATTCAAAGATTTGTTCCACTGCTCGGTGAGATAAACCATCAAATCAACGTAAGTGCAATCGGGCGATAATAAGATGGAGAGGAAGATTAGTCAGTTTTGAGTATAGGCTGTTTTCCACCTACTCGGAACGAACAGAGAAGAATAAAATAGATGGAAAAGCTTACGGAATGGGTTTGCTAGCGCTAAAGAACACCTCTTCATAACAATGGCGGGGATACTTTCCGCGCCAGCGGAATGCGTAAGTGTTTTGAGATCTTTTAGGGCTCTCGAAACGGCAAGAATATTTGTCCCATGGAATCATTGACGCGCAAAGAACTGGGGGAGTCATGACGCTCTCTGGCAGCGTAGAATTAGAGGCGATCTGCCTTGCTAAAAGGTAAGCTTTCGTGATAGAGAGCTATCGACTGGAACAAGAAATTTAACGCTCTCAATAAGATCTTGAAGAAGGGAGATCCTCTACACCAATTACAGGGCCTACTTAACATCACCTACAAGATCCTCTCTGACGTAATATGTGAACGTCTGAAGCCTTTCGTCAACTATCTGATTGGTCCTTATCAATGTGGCTTCAGACCAGGAGATTCAACCATCGACCAAATTTTCGCTTTGCGGTAGAACTCGATACCCACCAACTCTTCATCGATTTTAAGACCGCGTATGACAGCATCTACAGAGACGAACTGTATAAAGCTATGTATGTCTAGTTTTGGCATCCCTGTTCCCTGCCAAGCTCGTTCGCTTGTGCAAAATGAAGATGGAGAACTCACGCTGCTCTATCAACGAGCTCACGGAATCTTTCGATGTCAAAAAGGGGCACTATCTTCAAAAAGTCTGTTCAAATTCTCGCAAACACAGCGTGATTTATGTTAATGGCGCCTTTGTGAGAATTGAGGCAGAAGCAAATAATGGGTTTAGCGGTAAATGAGGGAAAAACAAAGTATATGCTGTCTTCGAGGAACAACACCCAACACCGACGACGACGGATCGGAACGAACGTCAAAATAGACACATACAACTTCGGGGTAGTAGAGGAGTTTTTCGACCTAGGCTCCGCTATTGACACCGGTAATAACACCAGCGGCGGCGCCGAGATCAGAGGAAAAATAACTCTTGCTTATTGCTGTTTCTTTGGGCTAAGAAATCAATTTAGTGGAAAAGCCCTCTCTCGAGCAACTAAGGTAAAACTGTACAACACCCTCATCATCCCAGTCCTGCTGATTGGTGCAGAAGCATGGACCTTGACAAAATCGGATGAATTTGCCTTAGACTGTTTCGGGAATGGAGAAGAAGATACAACAGCGAACCTTACGGGTTGTACAATGACATGGACCTAGCCAGAATGGTCAAGGTCCAGAGACTCAGATGGCTCAGTCATTTATAGCGGATGGACACCAATGCTCCGGCCCGGAGAGCCTTCGACACTATTCCCGAGAGACGTAGAAGTAGAGGAATACCGCGACTCAGGTGGAGCACCCAAGTGCAAGGACCTCAATCAACTTGGAGTGCAAAACTGGAGACATCTAGCTAGTGACCGAGCTGGCTGGCGGAGACTGTTGGTTGAGGCCCAATTCCACAACGGATTGTAGGTGTAGCACCACCTTAAGTAATTAAGTAATTAGAAGAGATAAAACGTCACCAAAGACTTGTAACTTTGTCGGAGTAAGTGACTTTGTCTATCTAGGCTTTCCTAGAATTTAGAGGCAAATGATCGAGATTGAATGATTATCTGATTTGACCTGGGCTACAGAGGAACACTTAAAGTAAGTACATATTTCAGCACACTCCTACCAAATAAAAAAAAAAATAATCCAAGCTGAATTCCAACTAAATCGGTCAATCCAGCCGTGTACAGTCGGGCGCACAGACGAACAGTCCGAAACGCCAAACGATGGCCATGACATTAACTCAAAACTACTTAAGCATTGTTAAAAGAATACAATACTTATCCTATTTCTTTTGACAAAAAATATGTAAAATTATTAAAAATAAAAATAAAATGTAGGCCAATTGTGATGAATCGCATCTGTGATTTCAATAGGCCACCCAGAACACTACGGGTAATGACAGAAAAAGAAACTAAGCATTTCAAAACTAAGAAAACCTCATTTAGTATTTGTCCATGAACTTAGTTGTTTCCTAACTGACGAGACAGATTCCAATTTCCAATTGTGGTAGGACATTTCCTTTCGTCCACGTGCTGTCTCAACCCTTGAGGGGATTTTACAAGTACAAGTAAACAAGTGCAGCGCTTGGAAGTCATAAAATCTCCCATCCTGGGCATAATTGGTATTTATTTTCCTCAGATAATTTGAATGAAAGTGTTAAAAAAGTTTCAATTTGTTAAACCTCGTCTGAGACTTTCGATACCTATGAACATTTGAAAATAACAAAAAGCTCTACGAGAGTGACGTGCACAGTTGAAATCAAAAGATCAAAACTACATTCAAATACCAGAAAAGAAGCATATGAAGGCCAAAGCAACTTCAACCTACATTACAGAACATAATTTCGTCATTCGCGAGAACAGAGTCGCCATCATCACCAGTTAACCTTGACTGGTACGCTTGTCGTACTTGGACGTCCACCAAAAACGAAACATCTTTCCCGCATAATTTTGTGTTGACCGCTTTGGACAAGTACGTACAACCATATCGTATTTCTTCGGAAAATGAAAAGATTTTTGTACAAAAAAATCATCATTCGACTACCCACTTGTTTCGAGATTCAACAGCAACACACCAATGCTCCCCCTAAAGCTTGCTATAGTACATACGCTTGACTGTCTACAAGTGCCTGCCGGCTCTGTGAACATGTGTCGTTGTTTTCTCGATGTAATAATAATTTTTTTTTGTAAAACGTAAAACAAAACTGAGAGTGCAATTTATTCAATCAACTTATCGCACATATTAAGTACGCGTTAGCAATTTTAATTAAAGTAAGCAAGTTGGAAGCACTGAACAAGCAAAGCTGCTTAATAGCGTTCAATTAAACTGTTAGTAAGTGAAGTCTCCTTCTTGAGAGTTTAAGTGGGTTGATTATGTAAATTTGTCGAATAAGCTCGAATCTGACCATTTTTGGCCAGAGTCTCCCACGAAAACAACACACATACACACTACCGACGACCACGACCTCCAGTGACGAATAAAAATACTATCATCGTTATAATAAGTTTATCGGTGATATCATAGTCTTTTTTAGCAATAATTTTGATTGTAATACGTTCCGGCTTCGCGAAATAATTTATAAACATATTTGATTGGATAAAACTCAAGTTTCATTCAATGGCACTTTGCTTACCTTAACGCCAAAACTTCCACACCACGCATTCGTTTTATTATGGAGACATCGCTCAGCTCGCTTCCCCTAGAAAAAAAAAGAAAAACAAAAACAAAATTTAAATAAATTTAATAAGTTATGATGACTTTTGAGAAGCTATATGAGCTTCGAGGAGCTTAAATGCTCGTAATGAATGTTTGATTCGAAGATAAAAGAATTTTATATCAAATTGACTGAGAAATTCCGTTAGGTATTCTCTTGTTTAAGTGCCGGTAGCGAGTCACAAAGCATGACATGACAGTGACCCCATGCATTAGTTATTATTATTGTTTGTCTGATTCACAAAACAATTTGGCTTTGGGGAAAAATTTGAATTCAACGGGAAAAAATGATAAATAAAATATTTTTTTTTTTTTATAACGGTTATTCTAATTTTTGGTAGACAACAACGTTAGCTGGTTCGTTGAATATATTAAATTTCAAGTAACAGTTTTCAATATGACCTTTTTTTTAAATACAATTACACCATACCAAGCAACGCCGCCGCGCGCCGCCGTCTTCAACGTGTCGAAACTACTTCGCAGCCGAAATATTCCATAGATTTTTTAACTTTGAGAGATACAATTCACGCTCAGTTTTTACAAGAAAATTATTAAGAGACAAAAGACTACCAAAGTACTAGTTTCATCTCATATTCCCCTGTTTAGTGGGCTTGTCAAACATAGTGTGCTATGCGGTAACAAAAACCCGATTTCCCCCCACTCCCATTTGGTGAAGGTGATGTGGGCACTTGTTTCGTAGATTGTATACTTTCTAACTTAAAGTGGAGCTACAGTCCGTTGTGGACTTGGACTTCAACCAACAGTCTCCGCCAGCCAGATTGGTCCCTTGCTAGTTGTCTCCAGTTTTGCACTCCAAGTTGATTAAGGTCCTCTTCCACTTGGATGCCATCTGAGTCGCAGTATTCTTCTACTTCTACGTCATTCGGGAACAGTGTCAAAGCCCAAAGGCTTTCCGTGCCGGAGCACTGGTGTCCATCCGCTCTAAATGATTCACCCATCTGAGTCTCTGGACCTTGACCCTTCTTGCTAGGTCCATGTCGTTGCACAACCCGTAAAGTTCGCTGTTGAATCTTCTTCTCCATTCCACATCATTGCACACGGGACTTAAAATGACCCGAAGAACTTTCCTCTCGAAACAGCCTAAGAAGGCACATTTATCCGATTTTGTCAGTGTCCATGTTTCTGCTGTATGGTGCAGGACTGGGATGATGAGGGACGAGGGTGTTATAAAGTTTTACATTAGTTGATCGAAAGAGGGCTTTTCCACTCAATTGCTTTCTTAGCCCAAAGAAACAGCAATAACAAGAGTTATTCTTCGTCTGATCTTGGCGCTGCTGGTGTTATTTCCCGTGTTAATAGCGGAGCCTAGGTAGACAAACTCCTCTACTTTCTCGAACTTATATGCGTCTATTGTGACGTTCTGTCCGAACCGTCGGTCGGTGTTGGGGGTCCTTCCTCGAAGACAGCTATACTTCGTTTTGTCTAATAAACCCATTTTTGTCGTTTTTGTCTCAATTCTTACAGAGGCGCCATTGATATTACGCTTTGTTCTTCCCATTCTTGATCAGACATTTGGAAGATAGTGCTTCTGGTGTTACGGTGGAGTTTTGCACTTCTATCTTCTCAAGAACGATGTTTAAGAAATCGCATGACAGTGCATCGCTTTGTCGGAATCCTTTTTGTAATATGGGAATTTTTGTAGTGACCTCTCCAAATCATATATATATGAAACACTTTTGAGCAGGCTCCAGGCCAATACTAAATCTCTTCATTGTGTTGCAAGTGTTGTTTGTTACCATATTTGATTTTGATGTTATTATAAGATTCCATGGTTCAGATGTTCACGGCGTGCCTTCCGTTAGTAAAGGGTTTTCCAATAAGAGGTGTTATTTTGATATTCAAAGAAAAATGGCATTTTTTGAGATAAATGATCGGATATTTATTGCATTATAAAGAGGAAGGTATGCTGTTAATAATGGAATACAACATCACCCAAATGGCGGCCACGACCACGCTTACAGGACCATATCCTTTTCATGAAATTTTCCATAACCAAATCGCAAAGTGGCTGCCCTATGTCCTCGATAGCCTCACGAATTCCATCTTTGAGGTCTTGAATCGACGCTGGGCTGTTGGCGTAGACCTTATCTTTCACGTGGCCCCAAAGGAAGAAGTCGCAAGGTGTTAAATCACAAGATCTCGGTGGCCAATTGTGATCACCTCTTCGAGAGATACGGTCCGGAAACTTTTCCCGTAAAAGATCGATGGATTTTTTTTAAAGTGAAGTTTAATAATTTCAATGCGTTGTTGAAGCGTGTATCGTTTCATTTTTATTAATGACGTAGTTTCTACCTGTCAAATGTCAAAAAATGACAGCTTCAAATGTGACAGCTACCGAAATAGCGGGCTATTCAAAATAACACCTCTTATTGGAAAACCCTTTACAATAATATTGACGTGGACCTTCTCAAAAGTGTTTCATATATATGGAATCCTTTTTTGACATCGAAAGATTCCGTAAGCTCGTTTCCAACCTTGATACCGCAGCGTGAACTCTCCATCGTCTTTTTCACAAGCGAATGAACTTGGCAGGGATGCCAAAACTAGACATAGCTTTATACAGTTCGCCTCTGTAGATAGTGTAGAACTGTAGATGCTGTCGCACGCAGCCTTAAAATCGATGAAAAAGTGGTAGTAGGAGAGCCGCTGAAGACCGACCTTCACCGAACTGTTAACCAGCTGAAACTTTTTTTTTATGAAATTTAGTTTGAAAACATATATGAATATGATAGCTTGCCTAACGAAAAGTGTGCCAGGCTATATTAAATTTGACTTTATATTTTAATCAATAACTAACTCCTCCTTCACCCATATGTTAAAATAAAACGTTGTGCCACATAGCCATATGTGTAAGTAGGCTTGAGACAAGAAAAAAATTGTATAGGAGAGGGGGGCCTATTCCCCCCGTTTAGCCAGGAGGGGCAGTTTTCTGAAAAATTGGTTTATTTAAAAAAAAATATTAAAAATCAACGGCTTCATCTACAACAACGTGTTATACCTTTCTGCAAAGCCAAAAACTTAGGCTTTCATTTTGTATTTAAATTTAATTGTTTTAAATATTAGTTTTAGAAAAAATAATTTTCAAACTTAAAATTTTGAGAAAAAAAATTTTTCTTAAATTTCGAACTAATTTTTTCAAAATTTTATGTTAGTAAGTACTTATTTTGTTTTCAACATTCAATGCTGTTTTTAAGTTTTAGTCGAACACAGTAAACCGGATTGAAAAATACCTTGCCATTGTCGAGAAATAAAGAAAAAACCAAAATCACTTTTTGCTTTAAAAAAAAAACTTTTTTATTTTTACGTTACTGTTTTTTATATTCAAAATTATTAACAGTATTGAATGTTGAGTGCAAAATAAGTACTTAATCACATAAAATTTTGAAAAAAATTAACTAAAAATTTAACAAATTTTTTTTTTTTGCAAAATTTTGAGTTTGAAAATTATTTTTTCTAAAACTATTATCGAAAACAATTAAATTTAAATACAAAATGAAAGCCTACGTTTTTGGCTTTGCAGAAAGGTATAACACGTTGTTGTAGATGAAGCCGTTGATTTTTAATATTTTTTTTTAAATAAACCAATTTTTCAGAAAACTGCCCCTCCTGGCTAAACGGGGGGAATAGGCCCCCCTCTCCTATACAATTTTTTTCTAGTCTCAAGCCTACTTATACATATGGCTATGTGGCACAACGTTTTATTTTAACATAATTATGGGTGAAGGAGGAGTTAGTTATTGATTAAAATATAAAGTCAAATTTAATATAGCCTGGCACACTTTTCGTTAGGCAAGCTATCATATTCATATATGTTTTCAAACTAAATTTCATAAAAAAAAGTTTCAGCCGGTTAACAGTTCGGTGAAGGTCGGCCTTCAGCGGCTCTTAGACTATGGTGGGTATATCGATTTGAAGTTCATGGGCTTTTTCCAGGATTTGCCGAAAAGTGAAAATTTGGTCAATGCTTGACTTTCCTGGTCTGAAGCCACATTGATAAGGACCAATCAGGTTGTTGACGAAAAGCTTCAGACGTTCACATATCACGGCAGAAAGGATCTTGTAACCGATGTTAAGTAGGCAGATTCCTCTGCAATCGGTGCAGTTTAGAGGATCTATACCTTCTTCAGGATCGGACAAACAATGCTGAGGTTAAATTCGTCGGGCATGCATTCTTCCGACCATATTTTACAGATGATTTCGTGCATATTTGCATCTAGATCATCGCTTGCTGCTTTGAACAGCTCGGCAGCTAAAACATCTGCCCCCAGCGGCTTTTTTGGATTGCAGTAGTGATATTGCCGTTTTCACTTCTTTTAGGTCGGGTTCACGGAATTGTTGGCTATCATCGTGACCGATGAAAGGCCCCTGCCTGACGGTGGAATTTTGTTCGTCGTCGCTGTTATACAGTCTTAACACTTTTTTTATTATTTTATTTGTTTCAAATAATTTCAAATAAAGTGCCGATACGACTAGCAACCGTAATTGTAATCGTACTCGGTGAAAATGGACCCCAGCGCGTGCGGTATCTGGGGGGGAAAGAGGCGTGGGATTAAAAAAAAAAAAAAAGTGGGCTTTCCAAATCCTCATTCTTGCTCGATGACCTTGAGCTAGCTGTTTTTTTAGATTGTATATGTAAAACGTATTACGGTCGGTGGTAGGACACCACTTAACTAGCAGTACAGAGAATTCCAATGGAATGTTAACAAGGAAAGGGAAACAAATCAGTTTAAGCAATGAAATTGAACAAAAAATCAAACAAAGTTTTTGTTAAAATTCAGGAAATGAAATTGGCATTGCAAGTGAGTTTCTCAAGTGTTATGTAAACATTATACCAACTTTCTAGGAAATGTTCACCCAAATGGCATTATAATTGCGTGAGGTGCATTTGTTTTTGTTACCTACTGAACAAAAATTAACAACGCTTTGTCATGTTATAGCCTAAAAAACACGTAATTAATGTTCCATTTGAACTTCTCTTCAATGTTTCCTCAAGTTTCTTAAGATTGCTACTTATATAAATTAAAACGAGAAGATTTGCTTACAACGTAGTTTAAAAAATTCAACCATTAAATCCATTCACTTTTATCTCTTAAACCACTCAATAGAGGTAAGCAGTCATCTTTGAATTCAAAGTTCTCTCAAAACCTATTTAAAATGCACATAAATTAAAAAATAATCGCTAAGCTTTGAATTCTTCTTTGAAGATCAAAGAAAACAAACTTCGTGATCGGTACAAATCGCGGCACACACCTTTCTCAGCTTACCACTAATTATATCGACACCGCCGCGTCGATAAAATTTGTAAGTGGTGCACTTATTTTGCATTGTTGACTATGGACTGTAAATAATTACCAACTAATAAACTTATCTGCCTACTTAATCATTATTTGCTCATAAAACAATAAACGCAATGAAGGTATTGTGTGCTTAAGCAACGATTTCATTTTTTGTTTTTGTAATCGATAGTATAGGGTATAGCACGTATCGATATCATTATCAGACTCATCGAGATAATATTATGGTTCAAGACTTCGTCACACCAACGATGATGACACAAAAAATATAGAAATACCTTAAAAGTGTAAACAAATTAGTGAATGATACTATTTCTTGTTGTGGTGATGCATGTTTTGTTTTCTTTTATTTTGATCTTTGAATCACCACCGCATTCCGAAGAAGGAAACCCGTTTGGAAGATTTGATTCAGGGGCGGACTTGTATTTAGACAAAATGACAGTTTCTGTATCAACATCTGCTCCTGATAAAAAAGCAACAGGTTCTAATCAGTATACTGTGAAAACAAACGATCTTAACCATTGCAAAATTGGAAATTTCAAAGCAGTTTGTATCAAGTTAGAACACTCAGCTTTTTGACAGATGATATTTGTTCTAACTTGATTTATGGCGTTTTCAATAAGCTATATGGAATCTGAAAAAAAACATTCTGGTTTTAAAATCAGAAGGGAATTCTCTTCTTTTCAGAATCAGAACTGTCACTTTTGCTCAATTGAACGCATTCAGAATGCTTTTTTTCACTTCCAGATTGCCAATTAAAAACGCCATTAGTCACAGCCGCGAAGTGAGGAGGAATATCGGACGGAGAAATTCAAAAGCCACAGCCTCAGAGTGAGGATGAGTCTCGGAAGGAGGTAAAATATTCTATCGCCACGGGCTCAGAGTGAAAGGGAACCTCGAAAGGAGGTTCCTCAAAGTGAGGGGGATTTTCGGAAAAAAGTAAAATAGCCGCAGCCTCACAGTGAGAGAGGTTTTCGGGAGGAGACAAGACAATATTCAGACAAAATTTGCATTAAGCACCACAT
The DNA here is from genome assembly GCA_943590905.1 of Sphaerophoria taeniata. NCBI lineage: Eukaryota > Metazoa > Arthropoda > Insecta > Diptera > Syrphidae > Sphaerophoria > Sphaerophoria taeniata. Next base: position 146,177,715 of record OX016541.1, on the reverse strand, counting down.
CTTGTTGGCTTGTTGCTATTCCACTAATAGCGAGCGGGAGGACTACTACAACTACTAATACTCTGCCGCTCATCTGAATAGGTTCACACATATTTTCACCTCACTGTTAGCCTCTCTTCATATTATGTATTGCAATGACAGATTTTTGTTAAATCCCTTGTTTTTTATGTCTCTTATGTCTTATAGACTCCGAAATGGCCGAACAGATATTTGTGAAATGTCTGTGTCATTCAGTGATGATTTCTGTGAAAAAAAAATGGAAGACTGGAAAAACCAAACAAAGGTCGGAAATTTGATTTTTTTTGCTTGGAATTTTTTGTTTCAAAATGGGTTTTCGAATGGAAAAACAGAAAGTTCTTGATGAAAAACTCGGAAAACTCATTGGGAAAATTGCATATTATTGCAGGTGCATTGGTTTTTAAATGGAAAATTTCAAAATGGGTTTTCCAATGGAAAATAGAAAGTTCTGATGAAAAACTCGGAAAACTCTTTGGTTTTCAAAGGGAAAATTTCATATTATTGCAGGTGTACTGGTTTTCAAATGGAAAAGTGGAAAATTTCAATATGGGTTTTCCAATGGCAAATAGAAATTGCACTGATTCTCAAATAGAAAAATGGAAATTTTTTGATTGGGAACTCGGAAAACTCTGCGAGAGCACGAAGAACTTCAACACCTCAAATCAATTTTTAACTTCCCAGAGGAAGTTATTGTAACGGGGCCGATTTTATGAATCTCCAATTTTTGCATATCTCCATGTTTCGAGCTCACTAGAATCCGAATCAACCGTTTTTATGATGATGTCTGTGTGTGCGTATGTGTTCGTATGTGCGTATGTGCGGACGTGCGTTACGTTTTTTCAGCTCAATTATCTCTCGAACCACTCATTGTATTGTCATAAAATTAGCCTCATTCGACGCGGTATTGTGTTGTTAAGAGCTGATTAGGTTTTGAGCTAAATCCGTTTAGCGTTTTTTAATGGCAAAAAAAATGAAAATAATAATAATTTCTGCAATAATTTTAACATTAGTGCAAATAATCTTATAGTTAAGCCTAGTACGCAGATCGAGCTAAATTTTAGCTGCCATACAAAATTCTCTTCAAAATTTAGCAGAGCTAAAATTTAGCTGAGTTTTTTAGCGGAGAGGTACGAAGCTCTAGCTAAGAATATTTTTTTTCGTAACTCTACATAATCATCTGTCAAAATTTAGCGAGCGAAATAAATGTCCGGCAAATTATTCTCGAGCTAAATTTTGACATTTGGTTCATTTGTTCTTTGATTAGCCACAATGCAAGATTATTCGCTTGATTTTTTAGAAAATATATGTGTCAAAATTTAGCCAGGAATTTAGCTGATGTTTGGAGAGAAATGCGTGAGCTAAAATTTAGAGCGATCTGCGTACTAGGCTTTAGTGTGAAAAAAAAATTCAGGAGTATCATGGACTAGGTATATTTGATTACTAGCTGACCCACCAAACGCTGTTTTGCCATATAATATTAATATTCGGAAATACTAATACGATTAGAAAAATGTATCACACTAATAGAAAACTACAATATATTCAGGAGTAATGTAGGCGCCACTGTTATTCAAATGAACTTAAGGAATTTAACTTTGAAAACAACGTGCGTGTACAACTACAACGGAACGCATCGGCTGGAAATTTCGCTCTGGGACAACATGGGTCGCACTCATATTTTTTATGAAATTTAAGGTGCATTGGTTTGTTTGTATGTCCGGTTTGGACTCTTAATCCGCTCAATCCTCAATGCATTTTTATAAAATTTTCATTGTATAAAAATAAATTTTTGGGACAATCTTATGGGGAAGCCAGCAAATAAGGGGGACAACCGTAAGCTGCTTGGAATTCTGATTTTTGTGAAATAGTCAAAAAACAGAAGTTTTTGAATTTTTCAAAGAAATTTGCATTTAATTTCATGCTCTAATGAAAGTAGAATGTTAGTTGTAGAGCTTGGAAAAATTCAAATATGTGGTTCTCTATTTCAATTGGATTCAAGCAAATCACATTGCATTTTAACAATGTCTGTGTTAATCATAATGATTATTCTGGAGTTGCTCTGAAGGGTGGCGAGACGAAGTTCGCGGGGTCGGCTAGTATGTAATGAAAGAGCATCATTATGCGCTTGTTTTGGGAGAACAAAATTTGTCTTAAAGTTTACCGTTATTCTCACACGGTAGCTAGACTAAAATCATTCATAAAAATAAGCATTTTGTGGCTCATCTGAATAGTATTGGCATGGAAATTAACAATGAGTGTTGCCGCCTCTTTTTAATATAGTCTCGTTCATTCGATTTGGAATGGAACTATACAATTTTTCCAGGTAATGAAGCGAAATTTCACACCAGGCTTTTTTAATTGCTTCGATTTTTGTCTTCGAATTGTCTCCTTGACTCGTATTTCGTATACCTTACGCGAGAGAAGTCCCCACACATTCTCTATTATATTGAGGTCAGGTCAGGAGAATGTGGAAGCCACACCAGCATTTCTAGCACACCTCTCTTCTCTATAAGAATTTGCATTCATTTTCGATGTAACAAATTGGAGCTCCAAGGTTCCGTAAAAGCTAAAAGGAAATAACGCTTCTCTTTTTGAAGGTCATGGAAGTAAAAGTATTAATTACAGCCGTCAAGGCAAGGCCCTCTCAATTGAACTTTTTCTCAACTGAAAAAAATCACCTTTCGTCACTCCGACTTCCACGACATTGTATTTATTTTTATTTTTTACAGAATTGGAGACGAATTTTTACTAGATTGGTTGATGGTTTTCCTGAATTCTTTTCTTTTCAAATGAGAAGCACTTTTAATACCTCTAATGTAATGTAAGGTAAAGTTGCTCGATTTTCTTACTTAATTTCACTTCTACTTGACAACTTTTCAGCAAAAACTAGCAGTGAATTATAAAAGGTCAGAAAAACTTAAATTCTAAAAATATGCGTAATCAAAGTGGTTTCCTTGGTTGACGTCATTTGCATGCAAATTGAGATGATTTATAGTCAGGGCGGTAAGGCTACTCGCTGTTTCATAGTCCGGGTGCACAAAGTTGTATTTCGGTTCCTTTTTTTTATTTTTGATGGCTGGTTGATCGGTGTAGTAGGGTGTGGAGTGTGACGCTTCAAATTTGAAGTCAATGAACAAGTTACCTGGTTTCCTGTTTATGATTTCCTACCGATTTTCCTTTGTTTCCGCTTTAAATTTTTTTCTTACAATTTACGAAAAAAAAGTGTTTCGTTGAGCCCAACAACGCCTAATAGGTAAATCCAGCACCGTCTCAAGCCAACCATATCTAACAATGAGCCCCCAAATACCAGATAATAATTTATTCAAGTGGGAGTTTTCACCTCAGTCTTGAACCCGTTTAGAGCAGAGAATTTAAGTTCTGAACAAAAAAACTGCCTTTATTGGCTACAGTCAGCCTCAGCAGCAGAAAACAAAGCCAGTTAGCTACTTGATTGTTCTTCAAACCAATACACTCAACATGTTCGTGGCACTTTCATTCATTCATTCATATCACACAAGTTCATAGACCGGTAGAGCGTAAATAATTCATCTAAACTCCCTAGCGCTCGTGGGGACCACGAGAATGGGTAGGCTCCCCTCCCACAACATCAAACCGAAACGCAGCAACAAACAAAGAATCGTGTAATATGGTGTCTATTCCAGTTGTTGAAACCAATAATAAAACAAGGTAGACACACTTGCAAGCTGCAACGATGTCTACGTAGGTACTTACCAGCAATTCAGCTTCTTTATGTTGCCCAGGTCAGATTGCTTGGATCTGGCTATAACCATTTCTTCTGTTAACCGAGTCATGGTGACTTGAACCAAGAGATTTCTCGTGTTTTTTTCGGACTGGGAAGAAAAACTTGATTCACACTGGGAATGGGAATTGAATTAAACAATAACACTGAGAATGCGACGAGACGCGTAATATTTGTTCTTCCTCAGATGAGAAACAGATCAGGAGGAGATACGTATGACTAATTTTTTGTTTTGTTTCTAGCTTCACAGTTTTAGGTTAATTTATTTATGCGTCAAAATTGGGACAGGCAACTATTTTTGTATATTTTTTATCAAATTCTAACACAAAACAACGAAATTATTGAGGTACACGGAATGCAGCAGCACACTCTATTTGCAAATCGATTTTTTCTTGCATTTGAGGGCCACACAACATTTCTATTCCATCAATTAAAAGCAATTAATTGAATTTACATGCAATTTAACACTTGTTGTTAGTTTTTCAGTCTTGTGTTTGATTTAAGTGAATTTTTCAGACGGAAAATACTACGAATACTATTTTTTGTTCGATTTGGAAAATATTTTTTTTAATATTGACTCGAATTTATTTTTCCCCCGAAGTGATGACGTCTACCATAAACGAGATACACGCGTAAAATGTAAATGACAGCTAACAGCAAGAAGGAAATCTTTGGGTTTTAATTTGAGTGAAAGCTCTTTGAATTTAATTGGCAGAGAGCTTTTTCTATTGTTTGTGGAAGCTTTTTGTATAAGTAAGAATGAGTGGAGTATGCAACTTGAGGAAAATTTTGTGTTGTTTTTAAAGTTGTTGATTGAAGAAGAAGAAGGTAAACGTCAGGAAGCCAAAATTGATTTGTTTACGAATAAAGGGACAAATATTCAATAGAAAAATTCGCAAGCTTTGAATTTACTTTAGTGGAAATGAAAACCGTTACTTGAAGGAGAAACGGACGATTTCAAATTTATTTTGGATTTAAGCGGAAACGGATGTTATTATTAGGTTTGTTCGATGTGCACTCTGGGTCGCTCTGTGGTGCTTTGATTTCGTAGTGAGCTGTTTGATGTCGTTCTTTTTTTTACCCCGGCGCATTTCCACCGTGTTCGATGTGTATTCAGTGCTCGCACCAGGAGCGCTCTGAATCGCCCCAAGTTTTATTCGGGTTCGGGGTGAGAATTTCGGAGCTGTTCGAATCAGCTGTTTCTATACAACAAAGAGGAAAAAAAGCGCAGAGCGCTAATAATGCGTTCGATACTTCGATGTGAAACCAAACTCAGAGAATTTTTTTCAGTTTTTTTACAGCTCCGTTCAGGGTTGTGACACGCACCGGAGCGCTCTTGAACATCCAATGCCTAAGCCAAAGCCTAAGTAGCTTTTTCTCATCAACAATTCTCTGGGTGCGTGTGAAGAATTGAGGGGACCTACAATTTAAAGTTGATTCCGAACGGCAAAGTTGAGAAGCTCTCTTTCATGACAGATTGATGCTCTTGGAAGTTTTGCCCGGGAAAGATGAAATAAAAACTATGGGCACGAGTAGGACTCGAATTCACCTCGTTTTGCTTAGCTGCCAACACACCTAAAGCGAGAAACAGCTTGAACCAGCGCCAGCAACAGCGGCGGCCATTGTTTTAGAGCCCATGTATTTTAATCGTCCGACACAGAATAAACCAGCACCAGCAACGTCAACAGCGTCGTTTGGTCAAAGTCAAATGTACAAAATTCAGAGGCGCCAAACAACAAAAAATAAAAAGAAACATGAAAACAAGAAGAACGAAATGTCTAAACAGATGAATTGACGTCGCTGGTGGCTGGTGGCAATGTGTTTGGAAAATATTTGCTGGCCAGCGTGCTGTTTGCTGTTGACGGTGCTGATGCTGTTGCTGGTTTAATCTGTTTCACGCATAACCATTAAGCCACGGATACTGTAAGATGACAATGGAAAACTCACGCTGTTCCATTATGGTCGGAAAAAACCTAACGGACGCATTTGATGTCAAAAAAGGTTTTAGACAAGGCGATGCGCTGTCATGCGATTTCTTCAACATCATTCTTGAAAAGATTGTACAAAACTCCAACGTCAACACCAGAGGCACAATCTTTCTACGCAGACGACATTGACATAATTGGAAGAACACAGCGTGATGTCAGTATAGCGTTTGTGTGTCTTGAGATGGAGTCCAGGAAGATGGGTTTAGCGGTTAACGAGGGTAAGACCAAGTTAATGCTGTCAACAAGAAAAGACAACCAACATCGACGTCTTGGAGCAAACGTAAGTATGGACAGATCTAACTTCTAGGTAGTTAAGGACTTCGTCTACCTAGGATCCGCTATAAACTCAGGCAACAACACCAGCGCTGAAATCAAACGAAGGATCACTCTTGCCAATCGCTGCTTATTTGGAGTCAGAAGGCAATTGAGTAGTAAAGTCCTCTCCCGAGCAACTAAAGTTTCACTCTACGAAACCCTCGTCATCCCGGTCCTAGTGTATGGTGCAGAGTCATGGCTGCCTCGAGAAAAAAAATTCTTCGAATGATTTTGGTCCTGTCTACAAAAATGGAGAATGGAGACGAAAATTCAACCAAGAACTGTACGAGCTCTTCGGCTAAGTTTTCGATTTAATCACAGAGGAGGTAAATAGGTTCTCTATGGATTTTATAGAACCAAGGGGAACAACACAACCTCCATTTTGCAACACTTTTTTGCAAAAAAACGGAATAGAAAATGAAACGGTTTCCGGAAAACATGGCTTCTCCATTGTTTACAAACAAAAACGAAAATTGATTAAACAAAATACTCACCACCAAAAAAACGCATTCAACCATGGCCAATAATGCGCCAGACCAGCAAATTCTTCCCACAATGAATGACATTGTTCGCCAAAACATAAAAAATGCACTTGTTGCCATAGTAACAAGTTAACAACCTATCCCCCCATTTATCGTTCTTACTCTACCTTTGCGTTTGAGTTTTTGTTTTTCTGCAAAAATATTATAAAGATATCCCTGCCGAATACATTAAAATTAAATAATCAATCAATTTATTTTTGAAGAGCTTTTATTAAACGTCTCGTTATTTTATCGCTTTATTTCGCTTTATGGTCGCTCCCAATAGGACAGGCTCAGGATTATCATTGATCCCGGAAGAAAATTCTCGTAACATGCCGTAATTATGATTCATCCTTTCTGTTTCTGTGTGTAAAAATAGCTTCCCATTGCAGTGGTTCATCAAAGAGCAATGAGAGTTTGTACTCGAATACATCCAGTTCGAAGGGCTCCGCAACAGTTCTCTATCGGAGAACTGCAGCTCCTTGCGGACGACATTCGGCTTTTATACCCGCGTCATCGGAAGTCCGTCAGCGTGTTCTTTCCGCAAGGCGTTTGAGAATGAAAACTTTCCAGAACCAACTTGCAGATGCTCATCAACATATTTCCGTTAGAAATGAAATTCAAATTTGTATTCATTTCCGCTTTGTGCATAAATGTGTCTTAATTTTTTAGGAGTTAACTCAAGAGAACAGAATGCTTCGTACCCTTCACAAACGACAGGATTTGGCGTTGGCCAAGTACGAAAGCACCAATGCCGAATTGCCACAGCTGCTCAATTCGCACGCCGAAGAGGTCAGAGTGTGGCAAACGAAATATCGGAATCTTCAGGCTCAGAATAAGGACCTCTTAAACAAGCTGAAGCAAAAAGAAGCTCAAATCCTTCAGTTAGGGGATCAAAATAAACACCTGGTACAACTCAACAAGGACAAGTAAGAGAAGTGTCCATTCAAAGTTCTACTGAATGCTGACATTTGTCTCTTTCAGGAATCTCGAGGATCGTCAGTGTTTGGCTGAGAAAGTTAAACAGCTAGAAACCCGTTTGCAGGAAAAAGATAACGACATTAAACTCTTGGCTCGAAGGATGCAGCTTGAATCGAAAAACTCTAGGAAGGACCTGCTTGCTGAGCAGAAACGTCGGAAGGAAGCCTTCTCACAGTTGGAGAAGGTGAAACTTGAACTATCGAGCTTTCCAAAAATTGACGAATTTCATGTGAGTCTATTTACCTGCTTGGATCTGGCTTCTAATAGCGTTTTTTTTTTTGGTAATCCGGAATTGTACACAGAACTGTCCGATTCCGGATTCCAAACGAACAGACAAAAACATTTTTTTGCTTAGGGTTGAATGGTTGTGTATTTGTGAATCCTCATATGAAGAATCGCAGATGACATGACACTGTTTTTAATTTCTTTATTTGTAAACATGGCAGCGAGTACGTATATGCGAGTGTGTGCATGTATGCGTGATTCTGTTTTTGATTCTGACTTCAAATTCGGAATCGTTTTTCTGTTCTATTCAGAACAAGAGCTGTCATCTTGTGCCAAGTGAACGAGTGCAGAACTGTTCGGAACAGTTCCGGACGACCAAAAAAAAAAACGCTATAAGTCTTCTTCTTTTCAGTTAAATAACAAACTGTCAAAGTTATCGCTGAAAAATATCAAGAACGGATTAGCAAGCAAGTCTCAAACCCATTTGAAGCCGTTGGAGGAGGACAAGAAGGACACCGACAAGGAATCTGGTGATCAAAGCAATAGATCTACCAGAACTGAAGAATCCGATAACTACCTCAATACCGGGAGAACAAGCCGAAAGATGTCAACCACTCAACTAATGAGGACCTCCACCCATCGTGGAAGTGGAGACGGTCCATCGGAGGAGGATCAGCTTAACTTTATTAAATCCGTTGAGGCACAAAGTATTCAAGAGTCGCAAGAGGATTCGACAATGTCAGATTCCAAGTCGGAGGATAATAATTCTTCTGGTGACGACGAAACCGGCGGCGATGAATATGACGAAGAAAACGAAAGTGAACTTGAGGTAGCGTTGACATTTGATTGAATTGAAATCAAGTTCAATCCGTTTCTTTTCAGTCAGCATCAAAAGAACCCAAGACCAGACCTCATCAAACTGAAAGCGTCAATTCCATTCGCAAGGAAATGAACGAAGATTACTTGCAACGTGAATCCTTCCTTAACGCATTTTGTCGTACGACGACAACTACCGATTCCAAGATACCCAAGATCAGCAGCGGGAATCGGAAGACAAAGCTTCTTGCCGCTCTCAAGGCCATTGAAGGAAATTCCTCACAGGATTGAGGCCTCCACAGCGGCACCCTTATATATATATTCATATTTTATTTTTGACTACCTAAATTTTAGCTGGCAAATACATATACATTTAATTTTACAGTTGTATTTATTTTTGATACAAATTAAACCTAACCTAAAATTCGTCTAATCTTTAGACTTGCCCTTCATCTTGCTGAGCGCCCGGGAAACCTTTTTGCGGAGCTCCTTTTGTCGTTTGAGTTTGCGTAATTCTTCACCCTTTTTCTGGATTTTGAATTTCTTGACGCGTTCCTTGGTTTCTCGTCGGTCGCGCTTCTTTTTCTCCTCGTAGTTGGTTTCGATCATTTTCATCATCTTGGCAACCTTTTGTTCGTGGGGAGACCGGATGACAGCAACACGTTCCTTATCCACCGATGTCTTGGGATTGGTTGGAGCATGCTTTGGCTTGTCTTTGTAGGGCAGCGCACGCTGCAGGGCTCGAGGGATTTTCAGCGGTTTGAATATTTTCGGTTCGCGTTTGACTTCTGTATATAAACTGTCCACAGCTGCTTCGTTCTTGATGTTATTCTCTCGCTTCAATTGACCAAGGGTCTTCATGCCCTGCCAGTGGAGTTTCTTGTCCATGGGGAGGAGCAGCGACGTCACTGGAGCATAGAATTTCGGCACATCGACACGGAACCATGTCCGGCAAAAGACAATGTCACTCAGGAGAATCTTGTCCTCGAAAGTTGCACGGAACGATCCCAGTGGCGAATTGTGGGCTTTTTTGATCTGACCACGAATGCCGGAGACTGTTTTGATTTTGGCTCCTTCGAACTTTGCAACTTCCAGCACCGAATTGAACATTCCCTGGACAAATGCGGTTTTCTTGTAGATTTTAAACGGATGTCCGACAAGCTTCAGTTTCTTCATGATCTGGGCAGATTTATCCAACTCCGAGACGGCACCGGTGGCAGCTATCCGAAAGCCAATTCGTTTGATTTCGTCACGATCATGACTGACACTCTGGAGCGCGAGGAATCCAGTGTTCTGAGGCGTGATTGGACCCCAGAAAGTCATTCCGCAAGTCACATGGTTCGGCGTGTATTTGAGGTAGCGATGTCTGAAGTTATCCTCGACCTTTGCATAAATCGGAATGGTTTGGAAACGTCGCCATCCCATCGACAGAATGAGAGGATCTCCTGTCTTGAGGATCTTCTTGTACCATCTGTGCTTCTTGACCTTGCAATTGACATAACCGATATTCTCTTCGGTCATATTGAGACCACCAACCAGAACTGGATACTTTGGATCGAAGTTCTCAATGAACTCAGATGGAATATTCTTGAAACCCAAACGAACATACATGCCCGGCCGGAAGCCTTCGATTTGAACCCTCAAATCCGAATCGAGGCTGGCGAATTCGCTTTTGTTCAGTTCCGATTGCTGTTGGGCTTTAGCCTTCAGCTCTTCATAAAATTGATGGTCGCCGGTTATGCGAGTTTCTTCCTCGCCCTTGTTGTCGTACTCGGAATCAAATTTCGCCTTGAGTTTCATCTTCTTGGCCATAAGTTCGGCTTTGGTTAGATTCTCTTCTTCGACTCGGGTCATTTTGCGTTTTCGTGATTCTTCTGTTTCTTTTTCTGGTTCTGCTTCTGCTGCAGGTTGCTCGGATGTCTCGTCACTTTTCCCAGAAATCTTCTTGCCAGATTCCAAATCTTCATAGTCGCCATAGAGATCTCCATCATCGCTCATGTCGTCGAGGCGTAGTAAGTTTTCAGCGTCCTCGGAGGCCTTCCATTGGCCAGTGACAAAGCAATTCCTGATGAGCTCTTTATTGGATTCTTCAATCCAGTTAACGGTTTTACCTGGAAAGAGGATAATTAAGAGGAGCTTTTGTTAAGGAGATTCAAGACTCACCAGAATATTGCTCAAACAGGCAGCACTCATCCTGATTCATGATGTCCTTTTCTCTCTGCATTTCGGATTGTTTTTTCGCGTTGATTTTGAAAATTCCTCCAATCTCTTCCTCATCTGATTCGTCTCCGGATTGTTGCTCTTTTTCGTCCTCGGACTGTTTTTTCTTTGCCTGCAAAAATCAAGAGTTTGTCAGCAATTTTTGAGCCCATTGGAGGCATATCAACTTACCGCACTGTTGTAAATCCCGTAGACAAGCTTCATCAGACTCTTCCCTTCGGATTGTCTTTCCAAGTAGGCGTCTCTTGCTTTCTGGGCCAAGTTGTTCTTCCAACTCAAGTTACTGGCTATAACCGCATCCTCTTCATCTTCATTTTCATCCTCATCTTCACTCTCCTCGCTGGAAGCATCTCTTTTGCTCACTTCTTGATATTCTTCGTCCGACGAGTCCGCTTCATTATCTTCCTGTTCATCGTCACTCTCTGCCCTCCATCCCAAATTTCTCTCTCCATCATTCGAATCGACCTCTTCTTCCATTCCCGAATCTCCGCTCTCTTCATCGTCGTCGTCTTCATCTTGGTCGCTATCTTGAGCGACTGCATCGTCTTTGAAATCCTTCGACTTGATAGCACTTCCATCGGAGAACAGTCGAAATTCCTGCTCATCAATCTGCAAGTCCATAGTTTGCTTTTTCTCCACCAGTTTGCCAACCAAGTCTTCGTGTTCAGCAGCATCTGGTCCCTTGTCCTTGTTGTGGCTGTGGGATCCTTGCAGTTCAATGTACACAGCATCTTTGTCGTACACGATTCCACCGACTCCTGACATGGGCGCATAGAGCAAACGCTCCTTCTCCAAGAGGCTTCTCTTCTTTTCGGTTCCCGGTAGAGGACAGGGGTCGGCAATAGTACTCAACTCATTCAGTCGCATGTCTCCCAAGCCAGCGATATGCACCATGAACTCCTGCTTCATGGGAACCCCTCTAACATAACCGTAGAGAATGACATCTCGATCGCACTTGGAATTCTGTCGAATCAGTTCAGTGTTCGTGACGTCTTCAACTCTGTCGACCAGAAGGTAGCTGTGAGCACCGCGCCATGACAACGGACGGAACTTCATGACCGAAATGAATCTTCCCAGGTTCTTAATCTCATTTCGCAAGTATTCTCCGTGGATTAGTCCAGAGAGATAGAACAACTTGGCTCCGTCATAGACTTCTGTCCAAAAACGATGTTTCAGTTCCTTCTTGCGTTTCCTCAACTGTTTGGGATTCTTGATCATGTCCAAGTGCGTTAGAACTCCCATAATCTTGGGCATCCCATGAACCTGACAGATATTCAAAAACTCGAATATTTCCATTTCGAAGCCATAACTTGCGTCACACAGCAACAAGACCAAATCTGCACACTTGGCGATGTCGATCATGGAATTGATGTCATTGTTGCATTCAATCAAAGTGATTCGTCGTTTTTTCGACGTGACAATCGTAATTGGTCCATTGATGTCAGTGACATTGGTTCGCGTGAAGTTCTTTATCAAATTATTGATCAGAGTTGACTTACCGACTTTTGGTGGCCCAACAACTGCGATTAGGACTGGCGGTGGTTCATCGGGAGTCTGATCGACCAGCGGGATATGTTGTTTCTTTGCTGTGAGGTCTTCTTTGCGACGAAAATTTCGCTCAGCTCTAATGGCCGAGTTGATAGCAAAGGCTTTTGGATTTCTCTGGCGGGCGGTGAGGTTGTCTTCTTTTTCTTTGGGTTTTTTCTTGAGTTTCTTCTTCTCGGCCTTGACTCCGGACTGCCGAGCACGATGGGCTTTTTTCTTATCAATTCCTCCGTCGTCGTCTTTCATTTTTTAAATGGTTTTTAATATTTTAAAACAAAAAAATAATTGTGGTAAATATTCGAACCACACGTGGGTAAAATTCAATTTGTTTTGAGGTTTTAAATTTTGGCGTTCTTCTTTAAATGACGTTTCGCGTTAGGAAATGTTAGGTTTGTTTGATTAAAATGAACCCTCAGTCGGAACACTGTCAGACTCGTAACGTAAAATATCAAATTGAAATCAAGATATTTCTAAAATAAGGATTCTCAACAAATTCTACCTTTCCTAGATCCTAGTATTCCACATCTCTCCTAGAGCTGAAAAAAAATTAGTCGAATATCGTGTAAAATCCAAGTTCACACATGACTTACAAAAAAAAATTGCACTGTGTGGACTATGAAGTAGTTTTGTTTATACCTTCCGAACGCACCCGCGAACTAAACGTCACGGAATGACACTACACAAAAAAAAACAAACAAAACGTCAACGTGTTGTTTTCAGAGCAAGCAAAACTGCAAAAGCAAAGCACAAGCACGCAAAAAGCATCTTCCCGATTTTTCCTAATTTTAACAATTTCGGGTTCAATTCTCTCGATTCTAGTTGCTTGTTCTTTTCCTCGAAATAGTAAAATCTAAAATAAATAATGGATGAAGGAGATTTCGATAACGACGAGTGAGTTAAAAACGTTCTATTCTATTCCATCTCAATCTAACCTAAAAATTCCAAACAAAACCTTCCTCTTCAGTGTTGGCGGAGAGGATTTCGATGATGTCGATGAGGATGATAACATTGACGACATCAACCAGGACGAAGAGGTCGACAACATCGAAATAATTGCCCAAGGACAAGGCGGCGGCGGAGTACCCAAATCCAAACGAATCACCACCAAATACATGACCAAGTATGAGCGTGCCCGCGTGCTAGGAACTCGAGCTCTCCAAATTGCCATGTGTGCTCCCATCATGGTCGAACTCGACGGCGAAACAGATCCCCTTCAAATCGCAATGAAGGAATTGAAACAAAAGAAAATCCCAATCATCATTCGGAGGTTTCTGCCCGATCACTCGTACGAGGACTGGAGCATTGACGAGCTGATCATTGTCGACCATTAGAAGTACTCAAAATAGATAAGTTTATTACAAAATAAGTTTTTAATAAATAAAAATAAACATTTAACAAAAAATCAACTCCATGCGTAGCCGAATCCCTTCTTGTAACACACCCGCTCCATTAGACCGACTGAGTTCTCTCCGGTTCGGCAAAGGCAGTCGAGCAATTCTTGTTGAAGGCCACAGTCTGAGAGGTTCTCCTTTCCGAAGACCTGCTCACCCGAAGGGTCATCTTCCAATTTCACCGAGTCGGTTAGTTTGGCGGAGGCTTTGCTGAATGCCAAAGTCGAGACATGACTAGCCAGCGTCACACTGAAAGTCTCCTTGGACTCGCAGAGCAACGAGCAGGCATAAGGCAGCACAGTGGGCAGAATGATTCCCTTCAACTCCACACTGAAGTAATCGACTCCGTCCATTCTAACTTTGTTGGAGCGTGAGTTGAGGCTCTGAATCGTCGCTTTGGGGAAAGCAACAGGTGCAAGGAGTGTCGGTGGAACTCCGGCCAGCCGACCAACGCTGGTGATAGTGCTCTTGGCATTCAGTAGGAAGTTGAAGAACGCCTGGCACTCAACGCCTTCTATCAGAGCCAGGGAGACATCACTGAAGTCGTCAGCCATCTCCTTGCTCTGCATCTGGCGTGTATGGGCGTTGTTGATTTTCTGGATTTCTTTTTCATCCATTCCCAGACTCTCGAACCACTCTTCGTCCTCGTCCTCGGCAGCATCATCGGCAGCTGTGCCGTTCTCTTCGGCTGTGTTCTCCTTTCCGTCGTTGAAACTCCCATCGGCAGACTTGTTCAGCCCGGAATCCTTCTTCAACGGCATAGTGAACTCAATGCCTTCTTGTCGCAGAGATGATCGTATGCCTTTGGAGGTTGGAGTCATGAGGGCGTGAGTTTCCACTCGCCCGCCGATCCCAGCTGCCCTAAAAAGTATCGTGAATGAATTCGCACAAAGATAGAAATATGGACACTGTCGGGCTCTTAGCAGCTGGAACAGTCCTCGAAAGCTGTCGGTCCAATCAAGAGCCAGTGCTTTTCGTTCTCTTTCACTGATGAGAATTCCATTGTTGTCCTTCGAGTTCCTGGGATACAGAGTCAACCACGGAAGATGAGGATGCTGGAAATAGTAGGTGGCCTGATTCAGTCTTGCTGCTGGTGAAATATCCAATCCTCCGGAGAAATTCTTGGTGTCAATGCACCTCACAAAGCCAGTCAGCCCACTGGCCTCTTGACTCGTCTTGAGTTTTGTGGCTGGCATATCGGTCTCGCAAAAGAATCGCGCTCGAGTTTTCAAACTCCAGTCGACGGGAAGATTTTTTGTGAATTTCTGCTGTTCCAAGACATCTGAATCGTCTTCCGGAGCTTCCTGGCTGAAGAGTTCAGCAAAAACCTTGGGATCAAACGGTTTGAGTGTTAATTTGGCCGCTGGAGAACGTTGAGGTGTTTCCTTGACAATTGTGTCTGGTTCTTTTGTCAAAGTTGGAGTTGAGATGAGGGCCGCTAGAACGGAATCATCGTCAATCAGATCTGGACCACTTGTTTTCAGCTTTTTTGACGTTTCAGACGATCTAGGCGAGGACTTTTTTAATGAAACCAAATTTTTAGAAAACTATCGACTTACTTGGCAAATGGATTCTTGCGTTTCTGGGCGACGACGGCTTCAAGCAGCTTCTCCTTGTCATTAGCTGTTATTTCGACTTGGGGTTTTGTGTTGTTTAAACGGGCTGAAAGTTTCTTTTTCTTTTGTTGTAACCTGTGCAATCGGATGAGCTAAGGGAAGAAGTTTTTCGTTACAGAGGTGCTTCGGCTCGTGACAGTTTCTTACTTCATCGGGTGTTTTCCAGGTTAAAGATGTGCTTGAGCCTGTCGATGCCATATTTTAATCTATTTTTGTGCTTAATTTTATTTATTTAAACAAATTTTTAACATTTACTACAAAAGGCGCATTTTTTGGCTGGAGTTGAGGATTTCACTTTTTTTTGTAAGCAACATGTAAACGTCAAAATTGACAGCTGATTTACGTTTTCTCTTTGATGCTTCTAGCTCCTCTATCGGGTTATCTCGAACTAAACTTTTTGAGTAAGGTTTGAGTATTGGATGTAATATCATGCGACAACAATAGATATTTTCATGAAACTACAATAATGGTTCTAGACTAAACTCAATTTATTGTTCGGAGTTGGTGGTTCCGAATACATTGAGGCCGTTGTTTAACTGTGGAACATACTCTCATCCGAGAGGCGTATGAGAACTAGTCAGGTTCTGTGGTAGCTGTTTTAATAGTAATTGGAGTAATGCACGCTAAGTTGAGATTTTTAACACGCTGTGCACATTTTTTGAAAACTCTGATTTGACATTTCGTTTTAATTATTTTGAGAATAACGCACTTGAGCTTGAGCGTTTCGGTCACAACGTTCGGTATCTTTTTTCTGAGCGTAACGGTTGAACTCTCTGAACACCCAGAAACAGTGCTCTGAACGATAAAAGTAACACAGAACCAAAAAATAAACACAATTTTGATTTTGATAGTTCAGGATCCGTTCAGGATCTGACAGCTGAATTTGTATGGATTTGCGCGACGTAGTTTGACATTTCAATATAAATTTCAGCTGTAATTTTCGTAGTCGGGCGACTGGCGACTGCATTCCGTTCAGCTCTTAAACAAGAAAAACGCCTAGTGAGAGCCAATTTGACTGAAGAAGCTCCAAAAATATACCTACATTTGCGATATCAACTGTCAAAGTTCAGAAGTTTTTTGAATACATTGTTTATCAATCAAGGTAAGAATGCGGATATCCCGATCAAAACCAACACGCGAAAATGAAAGGAGAAAATTCGACGTCAGACGGCTACAATCGCAAGAGGTTGCTAAATCCTTTTCTGATCGTGTCTCCGAAAACCTCTTCAGAAGTCATTTGCTGCCAGCACAAAATGTAGAGAACCAGTGGCAACACTGCCAAGCAGGAAGCAGGCATTAGAGATGCGGCCTCTGAAGTGCTAGGGTTTACACGGCCACCACAACGAAACCCCTGGTTTGACGATGAGTGCCGGCGAGCAGGAGCACATGCAGCTAAACAAGAGGCATACAAAGCGACGCTGCAAATAAGGACACGAGCAGCTCGTGAGCTTTACGAGCAGAAGAGGAGAGAGGAGCAAAAACTTCTCAGAATGAAAAAAAGGAGCATGGGAAGCGCGCGATCGACGAGATAAAGGGATGTCACAATAGGAACGAGGTTCGAAAGTCTTACAAAAAGGTAAAACAAATGACCAGGGCTTATACACCCAGAACCGAAGCCTGTAGAGATCATCATGAGAACATCGTTCAGCAACCACAGTCAGTGCTGAGTATATGGAAAGACCACTTTTCCAAGCTGTATAATGGTGATGACGAGCAAAATTCCGCAGCTATGCAAAACCATTCAACTTCGGTGAAGCAGGCCAACAGTTCCACCCACTTGACATTGACGAAGTTAAGATAGCGATATCTAACAAAGCCGCTGAAGCAGACGGGCTAGCCGCCGATCTGTACAAAGTAGCTGGAGATGATTTGGTTAGGAGCATGCACCAGCTCATCTGCAAAATTTGGTCGGAGGAAAGCATGCCCGACGAATGGAACGTCAGCATCGTATGCCCGATGCTCAAGAAGGGAGATCCCCTGAACTGCACCAACTACAGAGGTAGAAGTCTCCTCTACATCGCTTACAAGACCTTGTCTGCCGTGCTGTGTGGACGTTTGAATGCTTTCGTCAACAACCTGATAGATCCTTATCAGTGTGGCTTCAGACCCGGAAAGTCCAGCATCAATCAAATATTCACTCTACGGCAGATCTTGGAGAAGACCCAGGAACTTCAAATCGATACCTTACCACCTTTTCATTGATTTCAGGGCCGCGTATGACGGCGTCTATAGAGACCAACTATAAAGAGCAATGTCTAGTTTTGACATCCCAGAAAAAGTCGTCCATCTGTTTAAGATGACAATGGAAAACTCACGCTGTTCCATCATGGTCGGAAAAAACCTAACGGATGCATTTGATATCAAAAAAGGTTTAAGACAAGGCGATGCGCTGTCATGCGATTTCTTCAACATCATTCTTGAAAAGATTGTGCAAAACTCCAACGTCAACACCAGAGGCACAATCTTTCAAAAGTCCGTCCAGCTACTAGGATACGCAGACGACATTGACATAATTGAAAGAACACAGTGTGATGTCAGTGGAGCGTTTGTGAGTCTTGAGACGGAGGCCAGGAAGATGGGTCTAGCGGTTAACGAAGGCAAGACCAAGTTAATGCTGTCAACAAGAAAGGACAATCAACAAGACGTCGGTCTTGAAGCAAACGTGCGCATAGACAGGTTTATTTCGAGGTAGTCAGAAAACAACCCCAGTGCTGAAATCAAACGAAGGATCACTCTTGCCAATCGCTGCTTCCTGGGACTTAGAAGACAGTTGAGTAGTAAAGTCCTCTCTTGAGCAACTAAAGTGTCACTGTGACTGTACGCTCATCATCCAGGTCCTAAACTATGGTGCAGAGACATGGACCATGACAACATCCGATGAAAACGCTTTGGGCTGCTTCGAGAGAAAAATGCATCGTATGATTTTTAGTCCTGTCTGAATACTTAAATGAAGAATGGAGACCAAGATTCAATCAAGAACTGTACGAGCTGTTCAGCTACACTGACCTAGCCAGAAAAGTTAAGGTCCAATGACTTAGATGGTTGGGTCATGTAGAGCGAATGGAGAATAATGCTCCGGCTCGTAGAGTCTTCGAATCCAACCTGGAAGGATGTTGCAGAAGAGGAAGACAGAGACATAGGTGGAGCACACAGGTGGTAAAGGACCTAGCGAAGAAGCTTGTTGATTGTAAAAACTCAAAAGTTTTCTGGGAAAATATCTGCGAGCTAGGAGGACGTTATCGACATTCGGTGAATACTCTCGCAGCTGAGACACTAGTGACTCATTTTAAAACGCTTTTGTCAGCTGACGTGAATCTCCATACCTTCTCTTACGTTCTCCCCAACTTTATTGTCGATGAACTGGATGGTCCAATACTATTATGTGAACTGGAATCAACTTTACAACAAATGAAAAATAATAAAGCACCTGTTATCGTTGGAATTCCAGTAGAATTTTATAAAAATGGCACTGATCAATTGAAAAATTATCTTCTACTTTAATGAGTCTCATGTTCCAAACAATCTAAACAAAGCAGTTATTTTTGCAATTTATAAGAGTGGAGATGTGAACCAGCCAGAGAACTATAGAGGCATATAAATTCTTAGCTCATTAAGGAAGATCTTCACTTCAATACTCTACGAACGGCTGACCAACTGGATCGAAGACAAAAACCTCCTCAATATGTTCCAAGCCGGTTTTCGAGCGGGTTACTCAACGCTGGACCATATATTTGCGTTAACAAGTATTGCCAAGAAATGTATTGATACAAAGAAAAAATTATACGCTTCTCGTTGACTTCAAAGCTGCATTTGACAAGGTGAATAGACAAGCATTGTTGTACAAGCTTTCAATGCTTGGAATCTCTCGGAAATTCTTGCAGCTATACTTCCATTTCCTTATCTCGTCGACTGCTTCGGTATGGGATGGGTCGCATCTGTCAGATTGGTTTGAAACGACAGCAGGTGTCCCACAAGGCTGCATTTTAAGCCCAATCCTCTTTGCTTTATTTATTGATGATATTTCCGAAGTTCTTCCAAGAGGAATATCTTTTGCCGACATTCAAGTAAAAGTCTTACTCTATGCTGATGACCTAGTATTGCTGGCGGAAAACCCTTTCACTCTACAGCTGCAAATAAACAGGTTGAATACATTCTGCGAGAAATGGGGGTTAGTTGTCAATACTAACAAAACTAAGGTGATGATATTTGAGACTCGTCAAAGAAGAAGGCTTCCCGAAGAGAATTGGCTATTGAAGCGGTGCAGGAATTAAAGTATCTGGGAGTTTCAATCAGATACAACCTTAACTTCTCAAAGCATGTTCAAAATAAAAGTAAGAAGGCTAAATTGGCTTTGAGCTTAATGTGGCCCAAATTCTTTTCAAGCGCTTATTTAGATTGCCAAATTCAACGCCAAATTATGCTATCTACGTAGAATCTGGATTATCGCCTCTTTACATTGTAAATCTAAAATCAAACTCCGACTTTTTAATAAGAGTGATGAGAAGAAGCGGAAACAGTCTTCATAAATCAATCATGGTAAGATTGTTGCCAACTGGAGCTTCACCATTTAAGGATTGGAACGAATTAGCTCTAGCCCACGAAACTAATCTTCCCGTAAATGAAACAAACGTTGATGAATGGCCGGGGTTTTTCGCTAATGTCATTGCAAAAATTGATGAAAAAAATTACACCCATTACACCAATTACAAACCTAAATCACCAGTTGCCCTCGGAAGCGAATTATTTCTCTACTGAATTTTCGGTCGAAGCTATAAGCTACATATTCAGAGCTCGTGTCGAACTGTTAACTTTAAACTTTATGCCCCACCGAGCTGACTTGCCACAAATTTGCGATCTTTGCAACAGAAGAGAGAATGACGATACAATCCATTTTATTGCGATTTTGATTTTGCAGGAAATCCGACGATTGTATTTCGAATCAAGTTATCTCACCCTAAATCGACTCTATGAAATACTCAATGGAGCGCTAGGATGGTCTACCCTCTATAAGTACTGCAAACACGCCTTAGCATATCGAAATAGTTATGTAACTTAAATCAGCAGTTGCTGCAGTTCAAGCACCAAATTTTTTGTTCCTATCTTTTGTGTTTCAAATCACTTTAAAATTGAAAACGTATAAATATATTTGTGTTTCAAATCATATTAAAATTGTTAAATTTTTTAATTGAATGTTGTAAATCTAATTTTGAGTTACTTTATGAATTTGTACAAATTGTTAGCGTATAAGCACAGATAATAAATTTATACAGATGTCTCATCCCTGCAGAAAAAAATGAAACGTTTTTTGCTCTTTACAGACAAAGCCTTAACAGACAAGGAGCTTTTGAAAGCTTTTTTCCTTGCCTAAGTATTCATTTATAGGCAATGAGGTGAGCGGAAATAGATTTTGAATGCATTTAGTGAATGTGTTAAAGCTTTTGGAAAAAAGCTCTTTTTTTGGTAGCTTTCAGTTTCATATATCATTTCTCGCCATAAGGGTGAGACATCTGTATAAATTTATTATCTGTGGTTTAAGTATATATCGGGTGTCCCCAGGGGCTGATTAGCCCATAGGCTAATTAGGCTGCAGCCTAGGGCGTGAGGATTTCGAGGGCGCTGGCGGGGAATCGTATATTCACTGTCATCATACATACTTATTTCAAATACATACCAGTTTTTTTTAATAACGACACAACTGACTACAAAGTGAAGTTCATATTATAATTAATTCGAGATTTTCGTTCATTTAAAACAAAATGTATGTTTTCCTCGTTATCTGGGATAGCCAATGCATTGAGAAAGTGAACGCACCCAGTCTGCATCAGTTTTTCTTTTTTCAACACACAAACACGGATTGGGGCATTGAAATCTTTATCTCATGATGTTTTTTGCGCAAGGACTGGATTTTCTCACAATCAGTCGAAAACTTTTTGAGTCGAGAAACGAAAAAACGAAACAAATTATGTCAAAACTCATACGGAACAAATGAGTTACGCTCTGTTCACACTGTTTCTCGCATAAGTTTATTTATTTGAGAATAAGTTACATAACATGGGTACAGATTCCTTGCTTAGGAAGATAAAAATATAAATCGATAAAATTTTTTAAAAAAATCCAATTTCTTCCTCGAACTACGTTTTCGCGCATTACAGCTAACGGGTACAATGGTTGGCACCCCTAAGCATTTTTTCACTTTAAATTGGAAATTGCTCTCACATTTAAAGAGTGAGTTACATGTATTATGTACAATTGTATTTTATCAAATACAAATTTGATTTTTCATTTATAATCGCGGTAAGTCCGAAAAGTTTATATTTTTACAAACAAAGAATCTTATAAAAACATCCAAATAGGAAAAGATTGCGAAAAGGCACAATCATTGGCACCAAGGTACAATTGCTGGCACCCACGGGTAGAATTATTGGCACCCTTAAAAATAAGACAAATACCATTATTTTTAGTGATAGCTAGCTATTTTTATCCAAATTAAGTTAAAAAAAAAAAAAACAGTTAATTATAACAAAAACACTTCTTTCAACGCAATTAAAAAAAAAAATATATACAAGAATTGATTATATGTAGTAGGTACCTTAAGTGGTTTGTGAGATATTGGAGGCAAAACAAACGCGTATGCAGAATGCACATATTAACATGGGTGAACTTGAAACATGAAAATATGCAAAAACTGGGGAGTTACAATATCAACCCATTACAATAAACTTTGGTGGGAAGTTAAAAAAATTAAAATAAATATAATATTATTAGCTTATTAAAGCTTGCTGATCGTTTTCTTCTCCATAATTGTGCCTTTTTTGCCCAATTGTGCAAACTAAAATTTATAACTGATACGGGGTACAATGATTGGCAGTCCTTAAAGTATAATTATTGGCAGTGCCAATAACTGATGTCCCAAAGCATGAATGATTGGCACCCCCCTGCCAATAATAAAACCACAATTTTTTATGGGACCAATTATTGGCACCCCTATTTTAACAATTTTAACAATTTTTTTTCACAAAAGTAAAATTAAAAATATTTAATTTATTATATTGTTATATTAAAAAAAAAATAGATATTCATCTAAAAACTCAAAAAAATTGAAAAACGGACGGTGTCAAAATTGAGCCACCTTAGCAGGAACACTGCATTTTTACCACTTTTTTCACGAATTAAGAACGACTTTACTTTTTACTTACAAAAAAAACTGAGAGTAAAATAAATCTTAGATAAAAATGCAGAATTGTAGAAAATTAATAGAAGTTATGAAAAAACATAATTTTTAGTTCCTGGACATAGTAGATTTTGGGAAATTCTTAATTGCATGAGGGGTGCCAATAATTAGAACAAAAATTAGGAGTGCCAACCATTGTACCCGTTACGCCAGTAACTTAAAAAAAAAAATATTTTGTTTCGGAAATCTATAAGAGCGCTGACTGAAGTTTTTCATTTCTCTTACAATCATGTTGTGCTTTTGGAACTCTGTGCTTACAAAGTTTCAAATAGTTAATGCACAGCTACAAGCGAGTTCTATTGATGTGTCTGATGTTGTTACTCTTTATGAAACATTAAATACCTATCTAGATATCTACTTTGCGTGACGAAAAAATGTTCGATATTGAATTCTTATCTTTTAATTAATAAATTTATAACTATTCTTTGCAATAAATAAATTATTATTTTCTTAACCATTTGTTATTTTTCTTCTTTTTTTTTAATTGATTTATTTTTATTTATTTATATTATATTCATTAATAATAATTTATATCTTCCTATTTTTGTGATACTTTTTTGAATGCATTTTAAGTTTTTTTATTAATATTACCTATACCTATTTTTGCAATAATTAATTTTTTATTTTTTTAATAAATTATAATTTTTCATAATAAATATGTATGAATGTATATTTTCGAAAACTGCTTTTTTGAAAAGATTTTTTGTTCTTATTAATATTATACTATACAGGGTGATTCACGAGCGTTGTGCCAAAAAGCTAGAGCGTGTAGGTTGAGTTGAGACAAGAAAAAAATCGTATGGGAGGGGGGGTCTATTCCCCCTCGTTTAGCCGGGAGGGGCAATTTTCTGAAAAATTGACTTATTTTGTAAAAAAAAATATTAAAAATCAACGGCTCCGTTTACAACACCGTGCTATACCTTTCTGAAAAGCCAAAAACTTCTTCTTTCACTTTGTTTTTAAATTAAATTGTTTTAACGAATAGTTTAAAAAAAAATAAATTTTCAAACTCAAAATTTTCAAAAAAAAAGCAAAAAAAACATTTTTGAACTAATTTTTTTCAAAATTTTATGTAATTAAGTACTAATTTTCTTTTCAAAATTCAATGTCTTTTTTAATTTTTAGTCGAAAACAGAAAACTGGATGCGAAAATGTCTTTTCGTTTTTGAGAAATTGAAAAAACAAAAACAAAACCACTTTTTTCAAAAAAAATCTTTATTTTTATTTTTACCTATCTGGACTTTTAGTTTAATTTATTAGTTTAATTTATAAATTTAATTTTTTGTAACTGGAGTTTTATGAGGACTCAATGAAGTAGAAAAGTATTACATTATCCCTGGATTAACCATTTTGTTCATTGAGAACGTCTGAAAACTAACCTGCAATTTTTTCTTACTATACCTGGGGCCGTTGACACTCGCCGGCGAAGGGTTCTACCTGCTAGGGGCTTAAGATAATTAAACCGCAATTTTTCTTGAATGAAAAAACAATTAACAACCTAAAGGTAAACAAAAGGCATCGCATATTTACTAAACAACGATTTACAATTAAAATATTAACTCATCAACACATAACAATAACAAACTCATACGCTCGAGAAGAGTTAGTGGACAGGAGCTTCTGCTACGGTTTAACTTGTTGTCGAGATTGGGAAGCCAAAAGACTCTACGCTGAAAGATAACCCAATAGATGGCGCCCAAGTCGTAGCATGTTTTCAAGAATCCGCCGACGAGAGCACGGAGAGCTAGAAGTGAAAGGTCAATGGCAGACGTTATCAAAGAACAAAATGATTAATCCAGGGAAGATCCAATACTTTTCTTCTTTATTGAGTCCTCATAAGACTCCAATTACAAAAAATTAAATTTATAAATTAAACTAATAAATTAAACTAAAAGTCCAAATAGGTAAAAATAAAAATAAAGATTTTTTTTGAAAAAAGTGGTTATGGTTTTTTTTTAATTTCTCAAAAACGAAAAGACATTTTTGCATTCAGTTTTCTGTTTTCGACTAAAAATTAACAAAGACATTGAATTTCTTAAACAAAATTAGTACTTAATTACATAAAATTTTGAAAAAAACTAGTTCAAAAATGTTTTTTTTGCTTTTTTTTTGAAAATTTTGAGTTTGAAAATTTATTTTTCTTAAACTATTCGTTAAAACAATTTAATTTAAAAACAAAGTGAAAGAAAAAGTTTTTGGCTTTTCAGAAAAGTATAGCACGGTGTTGTAAACGAAGCCGTTGATTTTAAATATTTTTTTTTTACAAAATAAGTCAATTTTTCAGAAAATTGCACCTCCCGGCTAAACGGGGGGGAATAGACCCCCCCCTCCCATACGATTTTTTTCTTGTCTCAACTCAACCTACACGCTCTAGCTTTTTGGCACAACGCTCGTGAATCACCCTGTATATACCAATCGGTTGGAGACCTGTTTTCTTTTTTAAATATTGAAAGCTGACGAAGTCATAAACAATTTATTTATTCTTAGACCTGGAGGGGGCGCGTCTAGAGAATAAGCCTAGGGCGGTCAAAACGCTTGATCAGCCCCTGGGTGTCCCATTAGTAATGATACATTTTCCGATAGGGATATCTTGGCAATTGTCATGGCTACCACTGACATTTAGGTGTCAAAATATTCATAATTGTTTGAAGTTTCACCATGCAACGTTTTGCGCTTCCCAAACGTTTAGAAATAATTAAAAAGTATTACCGAAATTCCGGTTCGGTTGTAAGTACGCAACGTGAATTTACTCGTGAACTTGGCGTACATCATGGCTACAATAGACAGGCAATTCAACGCACCGTAGAAAACTTTGAACGTGAGTACACTCTTTTGGACCTTAAGAAACCAACAAGAATGCGAACTGGTCGAAATGAAGAAAATATTGCCGCCGTAGCAGCCAGTGTTGAAGAAGATCCAAATGAGTCGGTTCGACGACGTTCAGCTCAATTGGGCTTGTCCAGGATGACCACACATCGAATTTTGCGTTCAGACTTGGGCCTACATCGATATTACCGACACGTGGTTCCAACAAGACGGTGCCACGAGTCACACACAGGGCCGGCCTTAGCTATCTTGGCGCCCCAGGCCAGTCAAATATTTGGCGCCCTTTTTTAATTACAAATTTTATAACTTCCTCCTCCAGAATTAAAAAAGGTGAAACTTGTATCTCACTCAAAAAATTGCAAGTTGATGAAAAAGTAGAATTTATGCTTTGAAGGATAACTGTGTATAATTCTCCTTAATAGTTTAGTAGATAATAATAATAAATTTTATCCTGTTAATGTTGATTTCTTTTGTATTTGAAAATGTCAAACACAAATACACAAATAAAACTCGTTTACGTGAAATTTTTGAACTCATTTGAGTTCGATTTAGAACTTTTTTATAGCAAGAAAGAAGAAAATTTCCTTCCCAAGTTCTAAATTCCTTTTAAAACACGACCTAGTGAATCTCGGTCTAATGTTAGAACTTAGAACTTAATTTTTAGAATATTTGGAACTCGAAATTTCTTCACTTCTCAAAAACTCGATCTAAGATCATCATTGAGTTCTAAGCGCATAGAACTTGTTATTTTTGAAACCTAGTTCAAGCATGTTTTTGAAACTTTTTAGTCACCCGGCAGTATTTTTTGACAGACATTTCCTTCCATTCGAAACAAAATATGTACAAATATTTTTTTTTCTTGTATGTGTGTACCTATTTTTATTTTTGTGATGCGTGGTGTGGTGCTTATGTGCGTTGGCTATTACGTAGAATGTGGGATTCGAAAAACTGTCAAGAAAAAAAAAGTGCATAGTAAATTCATTCCAATTTTTACCGTGGTTGTGGATGTTGAAGGTCTTCTGTCACCAGTTAAAGGATTACGTTTGCTTTGTTAAACGGAAGCGCTGAAAAAAATCAGTGTCGCCCCATGTTTTAATAGTGGCATTGGCCATATCGTATCGATAAATACGCCGCCGTTCTTCCAGGATAACGTTCGCATCGTACTCAAAGCAACGTTCATAAATAGGAAATCATCGAAAATTTGATCCATTTTCGTATATCTCCCTCCACCTATAATTATCGTATTATCGAAGTTTTAACGTGTAAGAACTTGGAAAGAATTGAGTTTGAAGAGCTCTAAAATTTCACTTAACCTAGTTTTAAGGGCTAGAACTTCTAACAGTATTTAAGCTATTCCTATTTAACTATTGCAATAGTATGCTAATACACCATTATACCGTGATCCACAATATCTCAAAGATTTTGATCCATTTTGAGTAGGTTGTCCTTGGGGTGAGTTGCCGGCAGGCACGCTAGTTAGCTCGTCGGAGGGGTGGGATTCTGCGGCTCCCCTTGGACTACCGTGGATATAACGTGCCTTGAGCCGAAAATCGCCATACTACAAAATAATCTTCTAAATATTGTTCTATAACTTCTAATTTACCTCATGCTAACGGCAACATTAGCTTTTTCATCGGGGCTCATAGGTGTTCTTAGCCCTGGAGTGTTCCCTTAAGTCGCTACATATACATATAGTGACTCCGTGGTCACTGCGCCTCTCCTACTAGTTTTAGTATTACCATGTTAAATGTATTTCTAAAGATGTTATGATATTTGATTCTTCATCATTCTGCAAATTTACAAGAAAAAATGAAAAATGCCAAGAACAGAGGAAAACTACAACAAAAATTGCTGGATGACAGCAAAAACAATAATAAAAAAATTGTTGGCAGTAATTGTAAAATACCTAAGGGGCCAGTTATAGCTATCATTAAAAACTATCATTAAAAGTTGGAACACATGAAAATTGGATTTTTTTACTTACGTGTGTTTATAGCGATCATTAAATTATTTAAATGTCATTCAAATATTTCTTAAATAAACTGACACCAATTTTTCTTTAATGATTGAAAATCCTTCATTAATTTTTTTATTGAAAGATGGAACATTAAAAAAGGGGAACACAAACACTGGAACAAAGTGTTTCATTTTTTGAAATTTAATTATTAGCTTGTCATTAAAACGAATTTTCATCATTGAAGTAAATAAATGCATTTTTCACCAAAAATATTCCTTTGTAGGATTATTTTTCGCCAGAAAAAAATATTTCAATGGATTTGCCATCGATTGGTATGAGATTGATATATAAAATCAAAGTTCAACACACCACATTATGCAAATGAAAATTTTTAATGATAGTTTTTAATGATCGCTATAACTGGCCCCTAATTTGCAATCTCTTTTCTAATGATAATAATTGCATACTGTGATATGTATATCCATTGTACTTGTCATCTCTATAAAAGTCCATGGGTTGATTTTGACTGGTTGCGCTTTAAACTGAAAGATGCCTTACCAAAATAGATAATACAAACGCAATAAGAAATTATGAGTGCCAACT
Source organism: Sphaerophoria taeniata (assembly GCA_943590905.1). NCBI lineage: Eukaryota > Metazoa > Arthropoda > Insecta > Diptera > Syrphidae > Sphaerophoria > Sphaerophoria taeniata. The sequence goes on along the minus strand of OX016541.1, from coordinate 146,149,702 downwards.
GGTGAGAAGCTAGCGATTAGAAATACAATGCCATAACAAAACTCAAGGTTTTTTTTTTACCAAACACTACCTCAATTCACTCTTGTGTTTTCTATGTGTAGTGTATGGTGGAAATAAAAACAAAATGACATTTGGAAATAGTCATGAAATTTTCGATATGAATTTTTTGAGCAAGAGCTTGACAACTTCATAACTTGTTGATTTGTTTCTTGCCTATGTTGAAGTTATGCCAGCTGTCTCGGCGCCACTGGAGCGTGGCGCCCCAGGCGACCGCCTGGGTCGCCATACCCTAAAGCCGGCACTGGTCACACAAGTGACGCAACGCTCGAAGTTGTGCGAGAGAAATTTGGCGACTGGATTATCACACGAAGAGCATTTGTCGATTGGCCGCCGCGATCGTGTGATCTGACCCCACTGGACTTTTTCTTTTGGGGATACATCAAGTCATTGGTCTATGCTAACAAGCCAGCCACTTTGGATGCACTTGAACACAACATACGGGTCGCCATCAACTCAGTAACACCGCAAATGTTGGATCCAGTCATCATAAATTGGACCGAAAGATTGCGTCAATGCCAACGAAGCCGAGGCGGACATTTGAATGATGTTCTATTCCATACATAACTTCACGAATGTAGCTTCAAAATAAAGCAAAAACCAATTTAATATCTAACACCGTTTGTGTTTTATTTAATTTTTTTTTTGTATCGTTCTTATTGGGACACCTTTTACTTTGAAAAAAGTTGTTACTTTTATTTATTTTATTTCATTTTTATTCTTTATAACAATGAAATGTCATATCAGGCAGACGGCAGAATAAGCCATTTCATTATTCTTAAGAAAAGAAATATTGTTAATCAACATTTTTTGTTAATCTATCTAGAGGACCTGAACCACCTTGGTGTATGAAACTGGAAACTGCTAGCTAGAAACCGAGCTTGATGGAGCCGCTTTTTGGATGAGGCCCTGGTCCGACCTTAACTGTAGCGCCACCATAAGTTTGTAACTAAGTTTATCAATCCAACTCTCCATACCTAACAATTCGTTAAACTTAAGAAAAGTCTCTTAAAATTCGAACGGAAATTTAACTCAATTTTCTTGTTTCATTTCCTCTTCCACTACTTTCTAACCTTAAAGTACAGATAAAAAATTTATTATCTGTGCTTAAAAGACATTCGTAAATGCTGTACAAGCAAGGATAATACACATGAGCTGAAAACCCTCCACCCCGTTTCATACTTTGGCTATGCATAGATCATCGTGTACATGCAATGATTGTTTAAAAATAATACCATGTTCAATATGTTCCCATAATTTCAATTTCTATGCATTAACCTCACTCTTAGCCGCAAGTCTTATCAGACCCAATCTAAAGGTTACCCCATCCACACACTTCCTACCCACTGTTTTCTTTTTTTTTATCTCTTCTTGATGAAATAGATACAAAAGATAATATAAGGATAACGCTATTCACCACACATTTCCAATAAGCGTCCCGATCGGAAATGAATAAATTTGAATCGGCATATTCGCCGAAGCCAATTTCCATAAGTTTTTTTTTTCTTTACTCCAAACTTTTTTTTCGTTGCTCCAATTTACTTTTAATCTCTTTTTTCGCTCTCTCTCTCTCCTTCCAAGGATAAAATTTAAATTAAAAACGGATCAAAGGCGGGCACCCATCAGCACGAACCACGCACCAAGCGAAGTGCCAGCGGTTCATTTTGGGGGGATGGGAACTCGAAAAAAAAGAGAAGCGAATAGAATAAAAATTAAATTCAAATCTAATCCCAGGAAAATTATTTTAAAAGTTGTTGTAATCTTGGTCGAATTATATTTTGATCCTAATGTACGCAGAGATTCAACAGTTTAAGGGCAAATTCATGGAATTATATCGTTATACGTCTCCCTCAAGGATGGTTCTGAAAAAAGAATTCAAATGGAATTATTGTTGTTTTTTATGCTCGTGTTAATGTTTTGTTGAATCTGTCGGACTTTCGCAGAGTTTAATGATTCAGAACGAGAGAACGAAAGCGTAACCCCCCAAACACCATAGACTCTGTGATGCTGCGATGATAACAATGTGCCACGCGAGTCCTTATTATTCGATAAAGCCGCTTGCCCAAATATTAAACTATATACAATAATGTGAAGCATATCCTTCATTCTATAGTTCCTTGACCGTGTACAGGATATGATAAAATAATAACTTCCAAAAAAGAAGAAAGCAAAAGTCATGCTCTATCATCAATTCAATTTTTTCCCGTTTGGTTCTGGAGCCAGAACAAACATAAATCTTATGCTCGAATCTTTGGACTAGTTGTTATCCTTGTTTCCAAAATGTCATCGCATTTCGCATCCTTATATGGATCCGGTCCTCGGCATGATTCAAAGCATATCCAACAGGGGGTGGGTTGAACTCGTTTCTCAGAAATAATGAAGTGAGAAACGTTTCGAATCAAAATATAGTGTTTGTTATTGCGGGTTGTGTATCTATTAGATACAAGACACCATAACCAGAGCCTAAAATGTATCTATTTTGGTTGATGTCGTTGGCTGGAGGATGTTTTTTTGAAGGGTCTTTTTTTAAGGTCCATAAATTAATGAGACTTCCCATGAGGCAGAGGGCACAAGGCACAACATACCTATTCTCTGTGTAAAAAGTCCAGAAATGTGTCATATTTTATTGCATCGAACGTATGCACACGCCTGGGTGACATATCGCGAGCGTCGTCGTCGAAACCGGTAGTCGTCGTCATCGAACCAAAATGAGCCCAAAACACAGAAAAGTCATCAAAGTCAATAGAAAAGCCCTCTTTTTTAGTAATGGCAGTCCTTAAGGATGCTTCTTCTATAGGTATATGTCACTTGCAGCAACTAAAAAGAGCAAAACGGAAATTATGTATCATGAAAGAAAATCTGTCAGTAATAATGACCTAATAATTTTGTAGAGAAAAAATATGGAGACCATAAATCAAGTATCGAGAAAGGTTTTGAGATTTCAAAAAAGTTCAATACTATTCAATTGCCTCAACTTTTGAATTCTGAAAACTATGTTGGTACACTGTACTGTTTAACCTAAACTTGTTAAACAGTACTCAAGTCCCTGGGACTATATAATGAAAAAGTTTTCGTAATTTATTAATGGGGTTTCACTCTAATGACATTTTTAATTGGGCAATCTGGAATCTAAAAAGAAGCATTCTGTTTTTGAAATGAGAAGGGAAATTCTCTTCTTTTTAGAATAAGAACTGCCACTTTTGCCCAATTGAACGCTTTCAGAATGCTTTTTTTTACTTCCAGATTGCCAATTAAAAACTCCATGAAAATCTCATTGAGATCTCCTCGTCCTCAGGCGCTTGTGACATAATGTTAAGCGGAGAAACAGATTTTTATTTCGCAGATTTTTTAAACGGAATATATCAGCAATTTTAAGCAAGGTGACTTTTTTAAAAATTTGTATATCCGCCTTTTGAACATAATTGGAACATAAATCAACTTATGTAGACATTGAATTGAATGAGTATTACAGAGGCTGTCTCACTATAGACAATAATTAATAATAATTTAAGGCCATATCTCTTTTTGAATTTATTTTTCGTCCTGAACTGAAAGGGTTTTTTTTTATGGAAGAGAGGATAATGTACGCTTATAAATAATTAAATATTCATTATGGTTTCACTGATTTTGATGTCACAAAAAAGGAATTGTTTTTATAGAACTATGTACTCTAGAAAATGTGTACCAAATTTCATTGCAATCGGCCTAGCAGATTCGAAGAAATCGCTTGTTAAAGACGAATGAACAGCAAACGAAGTGATGTTATAAGGGTTTCGTTTACACTCTGTGTACGGAATCCTAAAAACAACAAGTCTCCTGAAAAAACATATCGACAGCGTCACATTCTCAATGGACTCTGACAAGGGAATGGACTAATTAAATCTACCCAATTATTGGCATACGCGACGACATTGACATCTTTGGAGAGAACCTACAAACTACAATCTTCATTTATTCAGATCGAGCAGGCGGCAAAAAACCTAGGGTTGAATTATAAATTAGGGAAAAACTAACTTCATTGTGGCTACAGACGGCTGCAGAAAACGTTGGCAATAGTTGAAGAACAACTATTAAGGTACATTGGGTCAGTAAAAGCAGCCGATAAGTCTGAGGGTGCGGAACTGGATGGCGTCGGGATAAATGGCTGAACTGAAAAAGGCCAAGACAGGATCCCGGTTGTGGTGTAGATACTTTAAGGGGAAAACTTCATTGGACAGGCCGATGATGATAATGGTGATGAAATTAACCCTTTAGCATTTTTTTCATCCAGTTAAATCTTTCTTAAAAACGCTCTCTTCTGTGTCGCCTTCATCGCGTGATTTTTTTTAATCTAAAAATTTGTATACTTGTCTTAAATCTTATAGCTTTGATTTATTTTTATTTAATGCTGCGTACAGATATACCGAAGAAAAGTTTCGGTACACATAAATGTACCGAAATCAATGGTAAGAAAAAGCATAGGTTATCATATATTTTTCCTTTTCATTGTTTTCGTCACTGCTGTCAGCTGTCAGGTGTCAGTTGTTACCTGTCACCTAACACCTGTCTACTGTCACCTGTCAGCTGTCACCTGTCAGCTGTCACCTGTCAGCTGTCACCTGTCAGCTGTCACCTGTCAGCTGTCACCTGTCAACTGTCACCTGTCAGCTGTCACCTGTCAGCTGTCACTTATCATCTGTCACCTGTCACCTATCACCTGTCAGCTGCTAGCTGTCAGCTGTTAGCTGTAAGCTGTTAGTTGTCAGCTGTTAGCTGGCAGCTGTTAGTTGTCAGCTGTTAGCTGTGGACGATCGATGGATCGAAGGCTATAAATAGAACCCAGGGGCCATGATCTGCTCAGTCGGCTCGTAATCCTTGTCTTGTTTGGTTGTTTTTTTTAAATTTTTTTTAATTTTTTTTTATTTTTTTTTAAAGGATTTTTTTTTAAGAGTTTTTTTTTTTTTGCAGGTTTTTTTTTTTCTTACAGGTGTTTTTTTTTTATTTTACAGGTGTTTTTTTTGCCTTGCCTTCTCTTGCCCTGTCTTGTCTTGCCCTGTCTTGTCTTGTCTTGTCTTGTCTTGTCTTGTCTTGTCTTGTCTTGTCTTGTCTTGTCTTGTCTTGTCTTGTCTTGTCTTGTCTTGTCTTGTCTTATCTTGCCTGGCCTTGCCTTGCCTTGTCTTGTCTTGTCTTGTCCTTACCTTACCTACCTTACCTTACCTTACCTTACCTTACCTTACCTTACCTTACCTTACCTTACCTTACCTTACTTACCTTACCTTACCTTACCTTACCTTACCTTACCTTACCTTACCTTACCTTACCTTACCTTACCTTACCTTACCTTACCTTACCTTACCTTACCTTACCTTACCTTACCTTACTTACCTTACCTACTTACCTACCTTACCTTACCTTACCTTACCTTACCTTACCTTACCTTACCTTCACCTTACCTTACCTTACCTTACCTTACTTACCTTACCTTACCTTACCTTACCTTACCTTACCTTACTTACCTTACCTTACCTTACCTTACCTTACCTTACCTTACCTTACCTTACCTTACCTTACCTTACCTTACCTTACTTACCTTACCTTACCTTACCTTACCTTACCTTACCTTACCTTACCTTACCTTACCTTACCTTACCTTACCTTACCTTACCTTACCTTACCTTACCTTT